>CM054122.1:97529758-98931057 GCA_028751855.1 Ambrosia trifida | reverse complement strand
ATATATATATATATATATATATATATAGGGGAGGGTTATCTTGAGAACGCTAAATATTGTGAGAACCGCGAGAACAAGTAAAAAAATCAATCAAAATCAAATTTTTTTAATACAAATCCCATTATAATCAAAATACAACATTAATAAATGAATTTTCTTTCCAAATAATTCATCTTTTCTTGCAAAAACACTTTCAAATTAACTTTTTACACATGTGTAAATGAAACAGTTTACACATGTATAAACAGTAAATTTACACATGTGTAAAAGCAAATTATTTCCGTATACGTTTGAATTTTTACGCGTAATTTGTGTTTTTGAGATGGAATTTTAGTAATAAAGACAAGTGTAAAAAGAAATTTTGAATTTGAATGGTTTTAGATGTCGTTCTCACGGTTCGCACGAAATATATGTGTTCTCAAATTAACTTATATATATATATATATATATATATATATTGTAACTGAAAATTATTATTATTTTTTTTCACAATTTTTATTATTACTTAAACTTGCCAAGTTACATTTATGATTAGTTAAGTATCACTTTTGAAAATCAGCTAAATCTCTCAATTCTCTCATTTTCACTCTATTTGTGCGATAAATTTGTTACTTTTTCAGTGCTGGATCACTGGATCTGCTCAATTCATGGATTTTGAGTGAAATTTTGTGATTTCAACTAATTCATATAGGATTATAGATGACGATTTAGCTGTTAGTTGAATCTTTGATTGCCATATGAACTCATGATAAGAGAGTTTTATGTTTTTTATATCAGATAATCAAGAATGAATCCCCCGAAAATCAAGCGACGAGTGGGTAAATATGAGGTGGGAAGGACAATTGGTGAGGGGACTTTTGCAAAAGTGAAGTTTGCTAGAAATTCTGAAACCGGGGAGCCCGTGGCTCTTAAGATCCTTGAAAAAGAAAAAGTTGTCAAACATAAGATGGCTGAACTGGTTCGTTGCTTGCTTCAACTCACAATTATTAATATTTGTAATTGTGCTGTTCTTATGTGTTATCTTGGTGATGCAGATAAAAATGGAAATAGCAACTATGAAGTTGATAAAGCATCCCAATGTGGTCCGGTTATATGAGGTCTTCTAACATTTTTGTAAATAACATAAGACTCATGTTGAACTCTATTTCAATACTTCATTTTCTTTAGTGGTTAGATCTTGGTAAAAAAAAGAGTGCTTTTGAAGCGCAAGGCACACGAGGTGACTGTAAAAACGCTTCATGTACATGTGGGTCAAAATTGGATAGTCAAATATATGTAATAAAATGATCAAAATAATGAAGAGATTATGAATGGTTTACGTGATTGGAAGGCATATGTATGTAAAATAGACGAGAGAGATGCAACTTTTGATTGTACATAAAGCTTATTTGGTTGTACGCGGAGCAAAGCCACACATGCGTGACGCTGTGAGCTCGTGCCTAAACTAAACACGTTGGCGTGCCTTGCGCCCTTTAAAACTAAGGGTTGGGGAGAGGGGTAAACAACATATTTTGTTTCGATTTAAAGTTATGTATCTGGTTTAACAGTGTTTTGTTTCTTCAGGTTATGGGGAGCAAGACCAAGATATTCATTGTACTTGAATTTGTCACGGGGGGAGAGCTTTTTGATAAAATTGTAATTTTCTGATACTTATATATACCATCTAATTTTTAAATCATTTAGAACGTTCATGCTCAAAGTTACCGTTTGGTTATGAAGGTGAACCATGGACGAATGCAGGAAGATGAAGCCAGAAAGTATTTTCAGCAGCTCATCAATGCTGTTGATTACTGCCATAGTAGGGGTGTCTATCATAGAGATCTAAAGGTAGTCACTAGTCAACACTCTTTTATTTTCAACATTCTCATTTGGCTGATAGTTATTATTGGATGTTCTTATCGGTCTCTATTTATTGTCTCGCTATTGTCTGACATTGCTTTTCCTGCAGCCAGAAAATTTGCTTCTGGATGTTTCCGGAAACCTAAAAGTTTCAGATTTTGGATTGAGTGCCCTTTCTCGACAAGTTAGGGTAAGTAAAAGATTTTAACATTTAACCGTTCTTTGTGTTGAACCATATATTGAATTCTAGCGGTTTATTTTACAGGATGACGGCTTGCTTCACACAACATGTGGAACTCCAAATTATGTTGCTCCTGAGGTGCAGACAACTGTTAATTTTACCGTCTTTCCTCATCCCAAATATTATAAAAATAAATTGATTTGGCCCATTTGATGTTTAGATAAACCACATAACCTGAATCGACCTATTTGCATATGGGTCAAAATTGCGACATCTAATGCGTTTTCATGTAGTAATGATATTTGATCCCTTTTTAGGTCTTGAATGATAGAGGATATGACGGGGCGACTGCAGATTTATGGTCGTGTGGGGTCATACTCTTTGTACTGCTTGCAGGTTACTTGCCATTTGATGATTCTAATCTTATGAACTTATATAAAAAAGTGAGCATTATAGACATCGAGTTCTAAATTGGATTCCTTGTTGTCAAATCTTCTCTTGAGTTACTGAGTGTTTTTGTCTGTAGATTTCAGCTGCAGAGTTTACTTATCCTCCATGGATATCCTTTAGTGCCAGAAAATTGATAACTCGCATATTGGATCCTAACCCCATGACGGTAAGTGTATGTAGTAATGTAAGTGTATGTACTAATGTTTACATTTTCTTACGAGGTCAAGGCTTCATCATTCCTGGTATAAGTTTTTAGGAATATGTTTGGAATTGAATTTTTGAACCACCCAAACCCGTTAATCTGCACCTGTTACCTAATCTGCCTGTAAGGATCATTTTTCCACCCATAATAAACTCAAAACGGTTGCATAATTAGTTTTTTGTGATCTTAAACCCCTCGTTCTCTCTCTCTATATATATATATGTGTGTGTTTGTGTGTGTGTGTGTGCTCACACACATATAGGACTGTTCAATACAAAACCAATTTTAAGGAGATAAGATTGAGAACCGCACTAACCAACACCTGTGTGATCGCTATAAATATGATACATAAGGCAGTTATGTAATTACAATATCACATAATTGCCTCTCTTTTCCGCTATATTTTCCGCAACATTACATACAATTACTTATGCGGTTCTCTTTTCAATATTTATATGTGTGTGTGTCTTGTTATGTATTTATTGCTGCATCAAATAGAAAAGATGCATGAGTTATAATGACCATGATCATGCATTTTTTTGCTATTGGTACTAGATCCAAGTCCTTTGCAGCATTTCACTATTTTTCAGCTTACATAATTATGAATGTATATGCCTATATTAACACCCTCTTTTATGGCAGCGAATAACAATACCTGAGCTTTTAAATGATGAGTGGTTTAAAAAAGATTTTAAACAACCTGAATTTATTGAGAAGGAAGAGGCAAATTTTGATGATGTGGAAGCAGCTTTTCAAGATTCAGAAGTGAGTATATCAACTTTATTATACTACATAATGTTTAAAGTTTAAAGTTTAAACCATGTCCATGTATGGAGGTATTTGGAAATGTGATATCCTAGAAGAGTAAAAAGCACGATATCTCGTGTCACTCAAAACACATCTTCCGAGTATAGGATCACGTTGCATGCATGTTTACTTTACTTGACTTGCGGTTCATGCAAAGTTGGTAAGATAGGCCGGTTGGGTAATGGGTCAGAACATGTTTTGGATGAAATCAGTTGATATATGAAGGGTCGGGTTGGATTGATCCACAAACACATTTTTGCCCATTTTTTGATAAATAGTAATAAGTTATTTTAACAGACACAATATTCTATTATTAGTATTACAATAGTAATCTAAAAACGATTTAGGGGGCTGTATGCACCAAAATAGACTTGGGAACTTTCAACCTGTTAGACCCACTCCCCTTTTAGCTAAAAACAACCCAAATCAGTTTATTTATAAGTAAATGGGCCAAAGTTGCTACCTCTAGTTCTAGAGGGGAAATTGAATGCTCCATTCCATTCGTATGCAAAAAACCCAAGTTTCTTTTGTCTAATGGAATGAATTGGACCATTTTCCGAAGGAATTGGACCCGTGTTTTCTGTAAGTTCTATAAAAACTACTTATTTATTTAACATATATAACTACAAAACATACCTTTTTGTTGTAATCTTAATGAAGGTTTTGTAAGCTATTTTATGCTTAATGTGTATATAAAAAATCTTTTATTACATAATGTCCAAGCTACAGGTAAGATTATATTTTGTATTTTAAAATGCTTAATTCTGTTTCTGAAAGTTTATATGTTTGTTTTACATCAGGAGTATCATGTGACAGAAAAGAAAGAAGAACATCCAGCGGCCATGAATGCTTTTGAGTTGATTTCTATGTCTAAGGGGCTCAACCTTGGCAACCTTTTTGAGATGGAACAGGTTAATACTTTGGTTCTTTTATATCAACAACCTTTCACTTGTTAATATTGTAAATTATATCTTTTACTTTGCGAATGATTTTGCATATATTTGGTCTTGCATTATGTATGCCAGTCGAAATGGGTCCTAAATACACTGTAAAAAAATACTTGTTTGCAAATAAAAATTGGTTGTCAACTATAATATACAAAAATATATATTGTGCTCAGTAGGAGCTTTTATACACATCTTTATATTCCACAATAAAAACCAAGTTATATCTGGATAATGGGTAAGCGAGCAATAAGCTGCACCCGCTCCAAAAAGCGAACCGCCTCAGGGGACCCAAATGTGTCAAAGGCTAACGGATTGAACACGTGTTGATTCTCTAAACATGCTGCCTCGTGCTTAGCACATCTAAAGTACACTTTGGGCCAACTTTTGACCCGTTCGCACTTATGGTCTTTTATGAGATTGACCTATTAGGGACCAACGAGTCTACCAATCCATAGGTGAATTGGTTGAAATTGGCCCCTACAGTCGATCAAAGTAGAATTCAGTATGTGTCATTGGAATTTTACTGTTATTCTGTATCATCACCGACTTTAACTTGTAATGATAAATTTGGATGCAGGCATTCAAAAGGGAGACAAGATTCACATCAAGATGCCCAGCTAATGAGATAGTTAGTAAAATTGAAGAAGCTGCAAAACCTCTTGGTTTTGATGTGCACAAGAAGAACTATAAGGTTAAAATAATTACTTAAATATATGCTTTTGATGGGTAGTAGGTTTTTGGATGAGTAACAATTCTCTGTTTCTCACCTCAGTTAAGGCTTGAAAATAGTAAAGCTGGGAGAAAAGGAAACCTTAATATTGCTACCGAGGTACCATGTTGCGACACTTAACTCACATAAATTCTTTTGACAAAAATAAAATTAAAAATGATGTTCAAGTATCTTACAATTTGTACCCTTTACTAGGTGTTTGAAGTAGCGCCATCACTTCACATGGTTGAAGTAAGAAAAGCAAAAGGAGATACTTTAGAATTTCACAAGGTATGTACATTTATGTCACGACTCACAACTTCACTTTGGTTGGGGTGAAAGGGAGATAGTTTTACCATGTATTGATATTGGATTGATACAAAAATATATAGCCAAGTTTACAACAGATTAGCTAGAACTAAGGAGCTAAAAAAGGAAAATATATATATAACATATTTAAACTTATCTTCACCCCTAATACCCCCCCCCCCCCCCCCCCTCCCCCAAAGGCGAATGAGGCGGGTGGACAACAGGCCTAAAAGGGCCAACTTGACACAAAACACTTTTTTATACTGTATTCTTTTAACATATAATGTGTATAATATGATTAGAAAAACTTATCTGCAAATATAGTTGAGAAAAAGTTAGGGGCATAAAAGAGTTGAGCCGTCGATTTAGATACAATGCTTGAAACTAGACGAGCTAGCGCAGGCGAACTCGGGCTTGGCTTGGCTTGGCTTGTTTACACCCCTAAAATGTAAATAAAGCAATTTAGGAGGTTTATGCATGATTTTTTTATATTCAACCAGTTTCCATCTAACTAATTTTTAAAATCCAACTCATTTGACTTGTCAGAGACTCGTTTACCTCTAAACGGGTCCAAACCACCATAGCTAGTAGTTAATACAATTGTAAAGCGAGTAAAATGTCATGTTTATACTATAAAGCCGCCATTCGACTTACCTCTTGCTTAACCTGTTGTGTCAATTTGCTGCAGTTCTACAAAAGACTTTCCAGTAGCCTCAAAAATGTTGTTTGGAAAACCGAAGAGGAAATGCAAGAACCCGCATAAAAAATCTGAACTTTATTCTCGTTGCGCGATTTTGAGCTTTTGTAGATTTTGAGCTTTTGTAGATGGAGAAAACCATGCTGGATATTATGTTTCATGTCGACCTTTGCATCGTTGGACGATATCACTTTTCGATAGAAGAGACACGTAACTTGCAATTGCTTGTTTGATAAGAAGTCAAGTTGTAAAATTATCTATATGTAATTCTTCTTATCCCTTCAAAAGTTAAGTCGTTAACACATCAAAATGTCCCATGATTGAATTATTTTAGGACAATGATATGCGGTTGATTATTATATAAAACCTTTATGTCATCTTATTTGAAGGTGATTGGGGATAAAAGGGTAGTCACCTATCTCAAGAGGGGAGATAGGAAGAATGTAGCGGGTTGAGTGTGGCGAGACGGTTTATTATCAAAGCAGTGAGGCGTGCATCCAATGAAGGCTCTTACTTATATACCATAGAGGCGTGCATCCAATGAAGGCTCTTACTTGTATACCATAGGGGAATTGTGCTAAACATCTATCTAAACACAACGAAACCTGAGCAAAACCGTCATAAACAAACTATGCTATAAACAAAGCAACCAACTTGAAACATAAAGCTATTAGAAGCAGAGATGTATCACCTTTTCTTCGACCCACATGACTTCGATGGGAACCATAAGTCGGTTCCGGTTGGTTAAGCAAGCATGATGTTCCCATTTTTGACAATAATCGGGGCATCAGTAATCAGTCACCCATGCTCCAAGACCTCTCAACCCTTGCATAGTCTTCGGAAAAAAAAAAAGAAAAAAAAAAAAAAAAAGAAAGTTGGGCCACATTCATTGGAACATCATCAACCCAAATTTGGGGCACATTCGCTCAATGTTTTTTAACGACTTTAAATGGAAGTTGAGCCCAACCAAATACCATACAAAGAGCAATTTAACTCACCAAGTTTTTACATTTTTTTAAAGCACTAACTTTGCATAATAGTAACCAACTTTCAAAAGTGTTCCATTTAGGTTACTCAACTTATTATTATTATTTTTTTGTTTCAATTAACTCACTAAATATTCACATTTTATATCAATTAGATGTTTTTTCGCCTATTTCATAGATTACTTTGATAATGTGGTTTTTTGTTTCTTTTTTTTTTCCTTTTATTAATGCGACGTTAAGTGAAGACGTGAATTTTAACATATTTTTAAATTTTTTTAATATAATTAACATGTTTCTTTCTTTTTTTTTTTAATATAATTACATATATTGGAAATCCAAACCCCCCAACATCTTCATTTAATTCTTGACACATAAAATTTTGTAAGACTCGATTTGAATATTAAGTTACCTAAATTAGGACAAAAAAAAGATATCTTTAGCTAACTTGTAAGGTCCACAATTTATAACTTAGATTATTTTTTCTTGTAACTTAATATTACATTAGATATTTGGGCGTTCATAGTAACCAAAATTCGTGTTTAAGTTTTCTATTGACAGGGCCTCCTAAGATGTAATTAAAAGAAAACTTACAAAATTTGTCTAAATATCATCAGAAGTACATTATTTTTTAACAATTCTGAAGAAGATACTTTATAGCATTAGAAAAAACACTTTCATAAATAAATAATTTTTTCCTAAATATTCCCAAATAGGATACAACCCTTTCAAAGTATGATCTTTATCGTCCGAAAATGTACAACACAAAAAATGATGTACTTGTAACATGCGCTCATGTCGTCTTTTCTTTGATTACATTGTTGTATACGTTAGATATAGGGTATCCAAACACGTACATGAGCCAAGATGTATGTATTTTCTTAGCTCGTACGTGCTGTTTTGTAGGATTTTTATACAACAAAAACTATTCACATATACTATAGTTGCAGCGTCATTCACAAGCAATTTTACACCATAGACGTCAGGAGTCGCTTCCAAAAAGTGCAGTAGAGCATGGCTTACAGTTCCATCAGCATTAGTAGCTGCCCATTGCTGGATGCATTAGTTGTAACAAACTGTAAAAACATGACACCCACAATGAGAACATAACACTTTATAAAAAAAAAAAAAAAAAAAAAAAAAAAAAAAAAAAAAAAAAAAAAAAAAACATAGGCAAGATCATTTCAGCACACAAGTCAAGTAGTCCGTAGGTAAACGAGCCGAGCTTCTTGAGATCGGCTCACTAAAAGCTTGAATCAAGCGTGGCTTACGACTAAGAGCCTAAATTAGAGCTCATTTAGTAAACGGGCCTAAGCCCGAGCTCTATTAACGCTCATGAGCCTATCATTTATATAGATTTTTATCTAATATGCAGTATGCTAATGTATTATATATATGATTACCTAATAATTATTATTATTATATATAAAATTATGATAAAATAACTAATACACAAACACACGCCCCTATATTTATAATGTATAAAATTGTAACTATGTACATAGAAAAGCACTATAAATGCATATAAATAAAATAATTAATAAACACGAACGAGCCAAGTCTAAGTCAAGCTTTGATAACTATTCACGAGCCTAGCTCAAGCTTGAGCTCTTCTAAGTTAAACAAGCCAAGCTTTCGTCTAACTTTATAAAAAGAATATAATTGGTTACATATGTTACATTGTTACATATGATCACGGAAGCTATCACTTGAGAATAATATTAATAATTGGCTTTAGGATGTTATTTAAATCTCTTGGTGACTTTCAAACCGTTTGGCCCATTTCACTGTTGTGTTACTTTTGTAAGTTTTAAACTCGACCTTTTTAAAGTAAAAGGATTAAAATGGCCACCTCCACTCATTGTCATAGCTCATTAATTCATTTGCAACATGGTGATTATCTCGCTTCTTTTATATAATGTATATATGTGTGGCCCTCGGGGGGCAAAAGTAAAGTTGCACTAAGTTTAACGTTATTTTACTAATTTCGTGAAAATAACGTTAAAACGACGGATGGTTAATCATGCATCACGTGGTGGCGTTGATAGCCAAAAGACAAGGGGTTACATGCACCAATCAGGCTTGTCCCGATTGCTAAGTGTTATGTGCCTTATGTCCAAGGCTTGATACAAAACCACTATCGAGCCGGGGGTCTCACTGGAAGCAGTCTCTCTATTCCCACGGGGTAGAGGTAAGGTTGTCTACATCTTACCCTCCTCAGACCCTACCTTAGCTTTGCTATTGGTGGGATTAACTGAGTATGATGATGATGATGATCTTTCATAACTTGCAACATAGACTAATTAACCCGAGAACTAAGGGTTTTTAATCCTAACACCACATGAACCTAACACGAAATTCGTGGTTTTGAGCTCAGATGCTGAAGGAGATAAAACTAAAAAGTAGTAATTTATACTAAAACTTACAAGTTAAAAACTACACGAGTGTCAAGTTTTGTAAGTTGAGCGTAATTGTCATGTAGACGTGCTTTTGGTGTAAATTTGTAATGTTAGCGTAGTAATATTCCAAAAAATGGCTTAAAATTTCCATGACTGTGTCCTTGTCATCTCACGAATGTGAGTCGTATTCCGGCCTGAGTCTGACAAGGTTTTCAAGTTCTTGTCATGTTCATGCAAACCTCAAAGCTCAAAGCCCCTCTTTTTAAGGTTTTCAAGTTCTTGTCATGTGTGTGTATCTTTGTATCGAAAATCTACATAGAAGAGGATTAAAAACAAACCTCAAAGCCCCTCTTTTTATACAATTCCTGGCCGGGCTTGTTGTCTGCCATTACATGAACATATAGTTTCTTCATACCTATTTGCATAGCAAAAAAAAGAAGTGATATTACAATCCAGAAAAAATCACGCAGGCATATGATAGGTTATAAACAGATGAGGCGGGCTGCTTATATCTGATAATTTTGTTTTGTGCGGGTCAGAATAGCTTTTACCATTATAACCCACAATATATAAACAATTACCATTTCAAATGTGAATTAAAAAATAGTGCTTCAATAATAATTAAAACTTTTAAATAAATACTTTAGGGCTTGTGCATTAACAACACAATTAAACAGACTTTCAAATTGTTAGACAATTGACCCATTCAACTTGTTTTCTTATAAAGTATTGTCCCTCTTTACACATTAGAGATAAAAACAAATAAAAATAGTAAAAACAAAGTTGCAAAACTAACCTACAGATGCTGCAATATGAGCGGCAAGGCCTAACATGTTAATTGCAATTCCACGACGCCTAGCATATTTGGCCACAACAACATTGGAAATGTAGGCGTACTTGTGTGCATCCAAAGGTTGTTTACTAGCCAAAACACACGACTGCTTCTTTATCTCCTTGAATGACTAGATGAAAATACAAATGTACAACATTAGATCAAACCAACAAACAATAACAACCTTTAGATGTACACAAGTATGAGCATATATTAAATGCTGTTGAAGCACAATACGTTTCACATCACGGAATTGCAGCAGACCATAGTTGTCAATAGCAAATAGCGGATGATAGCAACAAGTTGCCGATACGCTACGTAGCGATAGCGATGAAATAGTGGGCGCTATTTCACATTTAGCGATTCACTAGAAGAAAATTTTAGAGATATTTTATATGTATATTTTACCAAAAAAAAATACAAAAATCTCGCTATTTCCCGCTATTTGTCGCTATCAACCATATAGCCAAGGGCGAAGGTTACTTGGGGCCAGGGGTGGCCCTGCCCCCCCCCCCCCTGTTTTTTGGCGCAGTAGTGGAAATTTACGATTTTCATGGGTAAATCGCGTCCGGGTTGAGTCCGGCCCCCGCCGATTTTCCACTACCGATCGAAAAAATTTAAGTTCGGCCCCCGCCGATTTCAAAACCAAGCTTCGCCACTGCATATAGCGACATATGAGCGCTACGCTACGCTATTCGCTATAGCGGGCGCTATGGTCGCTATTAACAACTATGCAGCATACATGTTAAAGTCTGGCAAGTTATATTGCAAACTTCATAGGTTACTTGATTCATAACTATTCATATAATAAAAATAAAGGACTGCTAATTTGCAAAAGAAATGTGTTCGCATGTGGTAGGTTAAAGTTTAAACTTAGAGGCTGCATAGTAAGTGGTAGGGCGGTTTGGTTATTGGGTTGAAACGGGTTACTGTTGTAGTATAGGTTGGGTTCGGTTGACCCAAAGGCCAACTCTTTTGGGTTAGAGATATAGTCATAAAGTATAAGACGAATTGACCCATGTATAAACAAATGGGTCAAAATTGTCATCTTTAATTAAAACAAAGTTGCAAAACTAAATATGCAATTGCACAATCCGGAGTGTGCTACAACGTCGTTTTAACATAGGCACACTTGTGTACGTCAAAAGGTTGTTTAATTGCCAAAACACGACTGCCTATTTACCATTTTTCATGAAGAAAAACAAATAATAAAGAATTAAAAAGATTAGGTCAAAGTTATGTAGCATTACTGTAGAACTTATTTATGAATAAGACTTTAAACTAAACATCTTCAATAGTAAGGCACTCATATAGTCTCACTGACCCATGAACACTGGTATGTATGACTCACATACTGATTTAAAAAACTAAAAAAAATGACCTTGGATTTTAAAAACTGCGCTCGCAACCTGAGGTGCATGTGGTGATCATAAAACGCCTCAGGGTCTTGAGGTACTGCTTCATGTACATGTGGATCAAAATTAGACTCCGGAGGAGGCAGGAATTATGAATGGTTTACTTGATGAAAAGGTTTGCAAAAGAGATGAAAGAGATGCAGCTTAAAGCTTATTTTGTTGAAAATAGAACAACACCTTGCGTACTTTCGCCTCGCACCTCGCGATTTTTAAAACAAGATCCACATATTGTTTAATAGAACTATCCTTATTATTTAAATGTTTATAATAATAATAATAAAAAACAATAGCATAAGCACTTATTAGATTGATGGTTTTCCTAAAGGGGAAACATTGCAGAATGGAATTATTTCAAGGAACAAAGTGAGTAAATACTACACAATAGACTTTTCTTTAATATTTTCAAGCCTTACTATTTTGGGCCAACGTATATAATTTTGGGATGATTGTAAACTACATCACTATTTTAGCTACCACATGTTGGTATGAATTATGTAATGAGCACATTTACCCCAGGATAAGTTTCTCCTTGCAGATATTGACGGATGCTCAAGTCCATAGTTCCAACTATACTGTTTAAGACGGTTCTTTTCATATTTTTTACTTCCTTCTTAACCTGTAATGTCACAAAAAAAATACATATATAAAAAGGCGAAAAGCACATAACTCTTGAGGTTTGCATACCGTGAACTATGATAACAATCTAACATGATGGTCCGCTAATCATTTTAAAAGGGTTATTGGATTGTAATAACCTCAACTATCAGGTGTAGGTTGTTGCCACTCCCGACTAATCACTTGGCCGCCACCATTCCTAACTTGCAACTTATTTTCCTTTATCACTTCCAAACTAACTGAACCCTAACCCAGTTAGTTTTTGTTGGTGTGGCAGCTGCCACATCAGCATGCCACATCACTAAAAAGTGACACGTGCATAGTTATCGATAGCGAATAGCGGTAAATAGCGATGGGCTACCGATATGCTACGTAGCGATAGCGACGCTCGTAGCGCCCGCTATTTTGTAAATAGCGGTAAGGTACTAAAATATTTAAAAATATTTTTATGTAAAAATTTACAAGTATAAGGACCAAATGTTCATATACACAAACTAATTTTATACTTTATATGTAAATTTTAAAAGTTTTAGACAATATATGTAAACAAATGAAAGATAGAGGGGTTATATGTGAAAATAATTAAAGTTTTAACCCTAAAAGCTTTAAAACAATAATCAGCCGCCATTCATCTTTCATTCATTTTCCTTCATCTTCTTCCTTCATCTTCCTCCTTGGTTCTGGCAGCCGGAATCCTCGCCGGAATCGTCGCCGGAAGTCTCCCCGTCGCCGGAATCCTCACCGGAAGTCGCTATATTCACGATATCGGGCCGTTAAACACCACATAGCGACGGTAAGCCGATACGCGACGCTATTCGCGATCGCGGGCGCTACCGTCGCTATTAACAACCATGGACACGTGAGCAAAAAAAACTAAGTTAGGGTTCGGTTATTTTGGGAGTGGTAGAGGAAAATACGTTACAAGTTGGAAGCGGTGGTGGTCAAGTGGTTAGTTGGGAGTGATAGCAGCCAACACGTGATAGTTGAGGTTATTAAAATCCAATAACCCTTATTAAAAAGCAAGATGAATGTTGTTCTGCACTTCTGCTTTTGAAATGGGGACACTTAATGTAGAAAACAACGCAAAAATAAAATTAAAATGAAAACAATTGTGGGACGTATGGAGTGGTATGGGTGATTTTCAGTAGCAATAACATGTCCATTGGCATTACTACGTATGCTTCAAGCATTAGAGCACATGAAACAGATTGAAAAAGAAACACACATACATGCACGCACACGAACACACACAGGTGTGTGTGTGTGTGAGGGGGGGGGGGGGGGGGGTTGAGAAGAAACAGTAAAAGAACATCTGCTGAGACTTACAGCAACAAGACAGAAACACTGCAACAAGTTCCCATCCTGTCCTGAACATCTTTTCTTCAGAGCTTTGAACTCCTGCCCAACATACAAGAAACCGACGTCGACAAACCATTAAAGTTTTGTAGGGATTTCAAAACAAACCATTAATGTTTTCGACATAACTTTGAACTTTTGAAGACCATATATTAAGTAAGATGTTAAATAAACAATTTCTCATCATCACAATCACAACAGGCAAAGCATACATGTGGCAAAAAAGGCTACAAATCACAAGTCAACGGCCAATGTGTGGTTAATGTACATCTCCTTTCTGCATTGTATGACTACACTACAAGCTTACGATGAAAAAAAGTTCTAGCCAAAAAACCTTGAAGATCATCTTAAATTGTTACCTGATCAGCATACTTCATTTTAAAAATCTCAGCATGCCTGAAATTACAAATTGACCAAGTCATGATCTACGGTATAAACCAATTTTTAAAATTTAATATGTCTGCTATACGATACCTGAAAGAAGTAAATACAAAAAGTGAAACACATAAAATTTTCCAAGAAGATCAAGGTATGTATAATAACTGACCGCTTGTAGGCTGAGGCTTCCCAATGAGCTTCTGCGCGCAGCCATGCTGCCATCTGTCACATGAAGCTTTATTTAGTGATCAACTTAAAAGAAAGAAACTATAATAGGTAATAACGAGTGTAAAAAAAACCAACCCAATATTCTTCATTTAATATTGCTTCACGAGCAATGTAGCGACCAAAGCTACACTGCATGTCAGTATATTCCTCATCGCTGAGTTGTAGCCGATTAAAACTTAACTCGGGCTGCTTTGAGTCGTCATCACTGGGAACAATTAGGTGTCGAATGCTTTGAGTATTATCCCATTGTGTCTCAAGGGTTCTACATCGAGTGTACGAAATTGGGAAATTTTCTCTGGTATAAGTTGAAACAAAAAGGTCAATGATAATTCATTCGATTACCGGTCAAAAGCATAAAATCTTGATAAAATTGGCTAAAATTCCTCAAACACTAATGTGTAACTAAAATAGAACGTAAGACGCGTTTAAGCCAATTTTGAAAAAATAGCATATGTTAATGCATGTATATACAAAGAATAACATCACAAGTGGGAACACTGATACCTAAAGAGGTCTACGATGAGAAGGGAACCTTGTTTCTTGATCCGCTTACAAAAAACCAATCTTGGTCGTCGAATTTCAAACTGAGGGGTTAAGCTTCCATGTAACAACTCCATCTTTGGTTCCAATCACAAGTATTAATCAACCTCATAACAGAAAACTTCTTGTTTAACCAACTGTAAGAACAGGAAACCACCGCAAAGCATTCTCCAACTTAATCCCTAGCAACAAATGATTTTGCAACAACTCACTTCATCCCTGACAACAAAAAATGAAGAAATAACTTTAAAAAATGAGGATAAATTGTGATGATAAACTACGAATTTGAGAGTGGTGTCATCTTCTCGACGAAAGAAAACAGAATGTTAAAAACTAAGCTGGCAAGATACAACGATTGATTGAGTAATGGGTCAAAATGAGAGGTTTCAAAAACGGGTCAGACGGGTGGAATGCCAGACTGGTCAAGTCCATTTACGGCTGTCAAATATAACCAATACCCCGAATAAACCGCCCAATCCGTTTACAATTCGGTATGATCAGGTTTCGGGTATAGAAAATCAGGTAATTGGTTTACCCATATTATTCAAGTATAGGATATGAATAAACAAATCCAGGTATACCCGAATACCCGGAATGTAATTCGACTAGGGTATAGGTTGCATTTTCAGACAAAAATTACCGGATGAACCTGAAACCCGAAAAACCGATGGAATCTGATAATTAAGCTACAAAATATACAAACCACCTTAAATATTACAAATCAAATCAACCTACAACTCATGGCATAGTCATAACTGTTACAGGATCAGAACAGTTATATACATGACCTAAATCTCCAAATTAACCTACAAAAACTCCAAACAAGCATCAATGCAACTAAAAGCATCAAACTTTGAGCAAAATATGACCTAGATTCTAAAAAATAAATAAATAAATAGAAATAACATAATTAGACCTATCTTTATAAAGATTCAAGAATGATAGGATTTTGATAAAAAGACATACCTGAAACCCCAACAACAAATCAGCTACGCCAGAAGATGAAGCTGGGAGACGAACCCGTTCTTTGTTTATCAATATTTGGACCCGATTTAAGCATGACCCGGATAAACCCAATTAGTAAAAGTATACCCACATCAATCCGGGCCCGATTATGACCCGGATAAACCAAAGAGCAAAAGTTGACTAAACAACTCTTATACTTCTAGACTTTCATTAAAGGATGGAAAAAAAAAGGATTGGAAAGGAAGTGGGAAAAAAGTGTATTTCATTGTTTTTTGTAGAAGGGAAAGTGAGAGAATGAAAGGGATAATAGAGAGGTTTTTAGGGTGATTTTCAATCTTTCCAATTTGAAAGGAAGAGGAGGGAAAGGAAGTGGAGGGAGATCATTTCTCTTCTATCCTTTAATGAAACTCTGGAACAGAGTGTTAGAGCATTTTGGCTCTTCATTTCCGCACCTCCTTTTAATTTATGACTTATCCAATAAGTCATAAGTTAAGATAAAAGTGTTTGCATGGTTGTTTAAAAAGTAACTTATGGAGAATTTTGTGCTTTGAAAAGGAGAAATTAGGGGAAAAGTCATAAGAATTGTGACTTATGGGATTAAGTAGCTTTTGAAGGAGGAAAAGTTATAAGGAGAAATGAAGAAAGAGAGCCAAACATGGCCTTATTAACAGCCAAGTAGGGGTTAACAAAAATATAAAGCGGAAGGGTAGCAAATAGAGTCCGGTTAAACCCATTTAAGCGGTATTGAAACTATCTTATCGAATCATACGATCTTAGTTTTTAGGTTTTTGATTTTTTGGATTTTTAGCATGTAGTTTTAGAATTTGTGGTATATCGTTGTATCTTTTATGTTGCTTGTCTCTTTTCTTTATTTCGTCATTGTGTCATTTCTACGATTCATTTGGTCATTTTTCCTCAGGCTTGTGTTATATTATTGGAATTGTGTTGTGTTTCGTGATCCAATGTATTTTTTGTATCCTCCTATATTTGTTACACTAAATAGTATAACTTGACACCCCCTCCCCCGCAGTAAAAGTTAAAACTTATCATTTAAGAGGGTGTTTGGGATTGAGTTTGAAAATGCAAAAGTGTTTTTAGTCAGAAGTGCTTATTGGCTTATTACTTTTTTGGAAATGAGTTTTAAAAAAAGTGTTTGGATTAGCTTTTGGGATGAGAAACGTCAAAAAATCAATAGATTGTTTTTTAAGTGTTTCACTTAAGTTATTGTGAATATTGGTTGTATGGGTGGTAGATTTGTAATTTTTTTCCAAAAGCCAAAATCCAGGATTTCTAACTTCTCAAAAACAGCTTTTCCACCATTAAAAGCCAAAAGTCAAAACAAAAAGTGATTTTGGGTTATACAAACAGCTTATTAACTTATTAGCTTCTTGAAAAAGCCAATAAGTCAATAAGTTGTTTTAAAACTCAATCCCAAACACCCTCAAGAAACTTCATGAACCATGTGTTAAGGAAGACTTGTAGGGTGCAATGACATGGCTACGTCGACACTTGATGTAACGTCATGAATTTTTCTATTTATTTTTTTCTTTTTTATATATATTTTTATTCGTTTCAAACTATATAAATAAATAATAATAAAAAATTTCATTCCCAAAAAAATACTCGATTTTATAAAAATATTATTATTATTACTATTTTTCTCTAAATGAGATTTATTTACTATAACTAAACAATTTTATTTAAACTTTTCTTCTAATATTTATTATATACACGTCACTTCATTTTGGTACCATTTGATTTTTTTAACATACATCTAGTTATCATCATAGTCATTATCTAGTCATCATCATTTAATTTTCTACCCTATAAATACCCTAGTTTATCCGTGCATTCTTTGTACCTCTCCAATTGAAAAACACTCTTATCCCCTTCCAAACACTTCTAAATTTCCATCCATCATCCTCTATCCTAGCTAAAAATCAAACTTTCGAGACATTATTATTAAACCAGAACACACACGAACTCCTTAAGAAATCAAGATGAGTTTACATAGCCCCGATTTTTACCATTTAACATTTTTGGGGTGAAACATGTTTAATCTTTTAAACTCAATAGCAATTACTTAGTCTTTGTATGTTGTTAACTTGTACAAATGTCTTGAACTTGATTGTGGTGAATTTAAACTTAGACTCAATACAATCATTAACTTTGATCAAGCATGTTGGGCAGATTATAGTGTTATAGGTCTGACAAACTCATCCCCGCATAAATTCAGGGATGACCAAAACAATCACAAATTTTACTAACTCGTTGAGTTAGGTCTCAGTCGACACAAGGGTTGATTGTACATAAACACATTGTTACTAGTAGATCATGTTCTCACATGATACTTTTGATATATCTTTGACATGATAATTGATACATAAACTTTTATTATTTTTACTTGCAAAACTTATGTATTCTCTCTAACTATTTTAGTTGACCATGTTTCAAGTATTTTGATGCTTGAGGAATTCCCAAGCTTTGGACACTTAGGAGTTTGATGCCTTAGGGAACTTAAACTGGATTTTGTTTGTATTATTATGAACTATTTGTATTTCATTGGGTTGTTTGTACAATTATAATTGAAATAAATAATGTTATTGAAAATTTTAGTACAATGAGCTATTGAACAATCGTCGCTACGTGACATCCTTATGTTTCCGTCATCGGTTGGGGTGTTACACTTGAGGGCGTAAACAATGCAATATGGGTGCCAAATGGGGTGAGAGGGCGCTGGTGTGAGAACCATAGCGAGTAGGGGAAGAAATTTTGTGTGTGTGTGTGTGTTTTTTTTAATATTAAATAAAACTAGTTTATAGACCAGTGTATTATATGGGCTTAAGTACTAAAAATGATACAGTAAAAAAAAATCATAAATACTTCATATAATATATGATTACACATTATAGATAATAATAAAAAAATGATACCTATTACAAATACAATATACAAATATGTAACTGTATTTACTAAATACAATTACAAATTTGAAATCTCTAAAATAATTCTTTCCGTATATATTTGATCTGTAAACCACAATTACAAATTACAATAACATTGTTTTAACTTTCAAACCTTCATTAGTTACCTAAAACATCTATCATGTAACAATAATTCACAAATAACACAAAACACAACAAAGTCAATAGTTTATTTACCCTAGATTGTAACATCGCAAAATTTTCCCCAAATTTTAAATATAAAAACCCCTCATTTTTTTTGTACCTAAGTTTTTATTCTCCTAATTCACAACTGATATATATATATATATATATATATATGTATAATAATAATAATAATAATAATAATAATAATAATAATGATAATAATAATAATTATAATTCAGTTTTAAAAAAAAAAAATGTAACACAAATCAGATTTTGGGTAATAAAACTTCTCCAGCCCACTCCCATCTCCTTTGCCTATTTGAAGCCCAGTTGACCGGCCCATTAACCAAGCCCAAACCCCCTCCCTCAAATCTGTTATAAAAAAAAAAATGGTGCTTCTGACCGGATTCGAACCCGGGTTACTCCCACCCATGTACGCGCGCTAACCACCTGGGCCACAACCTTCCTTTGTTTTAAACCCAGCAATTAATTTATTTAACCACACATTCGCTTCTCCTTTTTCTCCACTGTTAGCGCGCAGCAGTAGCAGACGTTCTTTTTTTATTTTTTTTCTTTTTTTTTCTTCTTTTGACCAATCAATTAGCAAAATTATTGTGTCATTAACCATGGTTGACCATCTTTTCGTGATTATCGGCCTATCAATCATCAATACCCGTCCAATTACAAGCTTAATCATACCAAATTTGATCATATGCGCGTCAAACATTTAAGCGTGGTCAACCATTTCCAAATTAACGATTCAGACCCATTCCCTATAAATTGATACCTCCTGCACCTTCACAACTCGCCAATACATCTCTCTTAACCTCCAATCTTCTTAATTCTACTCTGATTACTCTTCACGATCACAGTTTGACTTTTAGAGTTGACTGAGCATTCGAGGATCGATTGAACGTTGTAAGTTGTTATTTTTCTGTGGGATTTATTATTCGGCATGTGCACGACATTAACCCCATGATTGATTGGGTTAATGACGTGTGTATTGATCAATTGAGAATGCTAGGGCTTGTATTTGATTTGGGGAAGAACATTGATTTTCCATATGTGTTATACATTAAACAAACTGAATCTTAACACAACCACAGGTCTAGACCAAGTGGTTGTGTTGATGCTTGGATTCCCAGCAGACGCGGGTTCGAAACCCGGCTGCCACACTTTTTGCTCCTTTATTTTCCTTTGTTTATCAATTATATATATATGTTATTTATATCTTATAAATTCATTCAAAAATACTAAAACATTTTTAAAAATTCTACAAAAATTATTTTAAGTTAAACTAATGAAAAAGTTTAACTTACAATTTTTAGTTTTCAAAAATTTATTTATTTAATATATATAATAAATAAATCAAGTTTATTCCATTTTATTTATAAAAATCCATTAAAATATCAAAACGATCTTTTAAATTCCCACAAAAATTATCCTAAGTTTTTATAACATTAAACTTTTCAGAAATGATTTTTATTTCTGAAAAATCATTTATTTAGTATTTTTAATCAATTTTTGTTAGTTTTAATCATAAATAAATCATAATAAATTCAATTTTCATTATTTTTGCACCAAAATTTTATACAATTTATTTTTAAATATTTAGAACAGAAATATGATTTTTAAGATAATAATTCTTTAATTTTAGTATTTTTAAATATTAAAGTTAAATTTTGACAATTTGTGATAAATAGATTTAAAAATCTATTTTAAAGGAAATAATTTTATAAAAATTATTTTTATACTTTAAACACATTATTGTGACCATCTTAGATTTAAATTTCATAAAAAGATTTTTGGCTATTTATTTACTAAATTTCTCTCAATTGGCGAATATTTTAATATTAATCAAACGAGCAATTATCCCCAATTCGAAGCCCTAGAAACTTATACATTTGTAGAATTGATAGACTTAGACATATTTATTACCTTATTATAGGGTGATACTTGACACATTTGGGCAACACACTATTTTTCAACAAGATATAACATTTTACCAAGGTGAGTTTTATATAGCCCCTTTTCTATTTATCACCATTTTTGGGGTGAAACATGTTACAACATCATTTATGCAATTCAATCATCAATGTGTCTATGTGTTCTATGTTGCATTATGTCTTGAGCATGATTAGAGTAAGCACCATTCTAGCATAATCATTAACTCCGTACAAGCCGGCGGTAAACATTGATAGATCTATTGGACTGACAATCCCACCCGGATACGTGCCTCCTACAAAGGTAGCGTGGGTGTTTGTTATCGTATAACATATTCAATTGGACCATGAGCGTATGGTATGTATCATATTATAACAGTCATCAGGGTTGATTATGCACTCGATTTATTTCTAGTATGTTCTCACATATGGACTAGATTGACATGACACATGAATTGCACAACATTTTTATTCAATCATCAAAAAAACCTATGTAATTCTCACCAACTTTTGTTGACCCAAAACCTTTTCAACTTAACATGTTTCAGGTTCTATTTGCTTGAAGATTTGAATTGATGCTTGAAGTTATGTGTATAGTTTTATTCAATTTGATGTACAAATTCTAGAACAATTGTATGTAATTCAATTAAATCATTTAATGGAATTTATTATTTACCATGAGCTACTGAACAATCATCAATACGTGGCACCCCGATGTTTCCGCCATCGATTGGGGTGTTACATAGATCTCCCATAATCTATGTCAATATACATCGGAGTAGTCTTAAAGGAGTTCATTTTCTCAATCCCGAGTGTTTATTTGATCAATGCTTTTAACACTTCATATTCTCAATCCTGAGTGTTTTCTTCTCTAGTGAAATTTAGTACAACCATGGTTACGGCTTAGTCTTCGGTAATATGTATGTGTAGTGTGTGTATGGTGTAGGCTAGTAATATGTCCAAAATCAACACACTTGTTCTTGTCTTGGGAATGTATGGGCCGCAAAAGGTGCATAGGGAATGAGCATGGATGTTTTAGAAGGTTAACTTGTGTAAGTGTGGAGTTGTAAAGTGGCTAAGGTTTCATATTAGGAAATGTACTTGGTTTTGTGTGATTGTATAGTGTGTGTGTGTGTGTGTGTGTGTTCGACCTTATATATGTATATATATGGGAGATTGGTTCAACAAAGTGCTATCATGTATGTGTGTGTATGTGGCCGATCGTATGTGTGTATACATATGTGCACATTCGCATACGTGTGTGTAAACATGTGTATGGTTGTGTTAATATTACCATCCATATTAACATTGCATGAGACTTGTAAACACTTATATATATATATATAATGTTCACATCATGATTTATCTTACGTTATCATTTGTGCCCATGACTAGGCTGATTAAATAGTGTGTGTGTGTGTGTGTACATGTGTTTTCGAGTCCATCTAATCCACACACACTTATATAAATCGATTGATAGGTGTTCATGTGTGAGTGTTCTTGTGTTTTGGCATTGTTAACATATGTGTGACATTGTGAATTCTTATTGATGTTATCTTATTCACATAGTGTGTCATGTGTTAATTCCCCTTTAACATACGTTGAATTTCTTAGTTCACTCATGGTACATGCGTTTTTGAGGATACAATCAGTGATTGGTGAAATCTCATGATTTCTTGTGTTGGGCATTCGCAAAATGTCTCGTGAATATACGGGTTTGCATGGGTAAACAGGACTCTGTAATGGATTCCTGAACTACTATGGACTTTGCTAGACTTAGGGTGACACATGTACTGTTATAAAATGCATAATACACCACTGGAATTGACAAAATGGTGAGAGTATGTACGGACCATGACCTGTGAATCTGATGGGTGTCACATTTTCTTTCTTACAAATTCTCCCATTTTACTTCCAACACTTAGGAAAGTGTTTATGTATATTTTTCACCCTTAATAATCCTTACATATATTTTGTTCCCAAAATATATACATATTTTCTTACATTGGGGTTAGTGGCCCAATGGTAGAAGCAAAGCTTCTAGGAACACCTAAAGGGGAGGTCATGGGTTCAAGTCTCACAATGAGTAGAAATTTTCCGTTCAAAGTTCAAAAAATAATATACATATTTTCTTATTTGGAATAATTAGTCAGTAATCGCCGCAATAACGTATACTCGTGTCTTGTAGGAAGTTATACTTGTATACGTATCCGCCCGATTTACTTTTTGTCCGATTTACACTTTGTTCGTTGTACATTTTGTCCGATAGCTCGTCGCATTAACATTTGTCCGCTTCCCCGATTTCTTAACTTATATATATTTTGTAGAAAAAAAAATCTTGCCGTTGTACATATTTTCCTACTTCTAGAAATATATATTTTGTCTCCCTAAATTTGCATTAATATGTATTTTCGAGAAATTAATGCTTCTCAATTTTTAACATTTTTTCTTACCCGATAATTTACAACTATATCTAGATTACCTTATTAAGGAGGAAGCATGTCCAACAAAGTAATTTTAACACAATTTTAAGATGGGAGTTGAATAGGCTCTTTACAAATCTTTATTTTTTTGTCATTTTCTTCCATTTTTGCCCCTTGTGTACAACATTTCATGCTTATCTAGATTACCTTATTAAGGAGGAAGCATGTCCAACAAAGTAATTTTAACACAATTTTAAGATGGGAGTTGAATAGGCTCTTTACAAATCTTTATTTTTTTTGTCATTTTCTTCCATTTTTGCCCCTTGTGTACAACATTTCATGCTTATTTTATATGTGTCTAATACACATTTCATATCATTTATATGACCACATTAACTTTGTGAAACCCCCACCACTTCATAGCTCTCCACATATGCTCATATATTCATGATCTTTTTATTGTTCATGCACATGTTGTTCTTTTCTTTGCTTTGTAGCAGGTGCATTGTGAGTTTGGTATTGCATATAAATTTGATTTGGCTCGGTCCAATATTAGGAATGATGATATGATGCCAGATGGTGATGATGTTATTTCTCTTCAATCCTCTTTAAACAATCATGGATTCATCTGTTTAACTTGTGCAACCAAAAGGTAATTCCTTTACTTTCTAATTGTTTTTACTTCTTTTGTGGTTGTGATTTTGTGTGATTTTGTTTTACACTTGAACAGATTCTCAATTGTGTGATTTTGTGTGAATTTATGTAAATAATATAGTATAATGTTACAAATCATACTTCGCTATATAGTATAATGTTACAAATCATACTTCGTTTTGCAACAGGTACCCATATGTTAGCGGTACATAGATCAAACACAACAATGGCATTCTCATGGCTGCTGACATGGGAACTTAGACACCCATTTATTCACCAAATGAATTCATTGACTTTGAAGATTTTACTAGCCCGGGGTTCTTAAAAATTAAGAGGTACAAATATGAATTGCTTATCATACAACATACAATGCATATGTATACTAATTTTTAAGGATAATTTGTCTTTCTAAAATATAAATTAATTGTAAGTGGTATTTGATTGTGTTCATAATTCACTTTAAAAGCCTTTTGTTTTTAAGGGTAAGTTATCTTTCTATAATATAACTTAATTGTAAGTGGTATTTGATTATGCTCATAATTCACTTTAAAAACCTTTTGCCTCATCGTATCCTTGTAACTTGACTTCTTGAAAATTAAATGTAAGTGATTTGAATTAAATAATGATATTGATTATGGTCATAATTCACTTGAAAATATCTTTGCCTCATCGTGTGCTTGTAACTGGTGAAGAAAAGAAGCATTTAGTTATAAGTAGATTAGTTTATTGACTACATAAAATTGATTAAAAGTCGTATAATTGAATGCCATAAAATATGAAAAGAATATAATGTTAGATTTTAGGCGAATTTGTATACCATAAAATTATTGATTATGGTCATAATTCACTTTAAAATCTCTTCGCCTCATCGTGTGCTGTAACTGATGAAGAAAAGAAGCATTTAGTTATAAGTAGATTAGTTTATTGACTACATAAAATTCATTAAAAGTCATATAATTGAATGCCATAAAATACGAAAAGAATATAATGTTAGATTTTAGGCGAATTTGTATACCATAAAATTGATTAAAAGTCATAGGTTATCTTTGATGTATGTTAATTTTTTCCTAAAATATTAAGTAGATATTATTTTTTTTTCCAAAATATAATCATTGTTTAAGATAAGCCGGGTTAGATTGTGCTCCCCAAAAGATAGTCAGTGACATCCGCGGCATCGCGCGGGCTAACCAACTATCATTTTCAATACTTCGAAAATATATTAATTTGGATATTTTATTCCTAAAAATTTCTTACAAGCTCATAATAGATAAACACAAGCTCATCATAGATACTGTGACATTCAGTGAAATTAAGGTAAATTCGTACTTAATTAATAAATGTAATTAACGGTTCTAAGCAAGAATTAATATAAATTAAGTATAATTGAGTATTCGGAAAGTTGCGGAGTCCAATAGATGGAATAGGAATGCCTTAGTTTAATTAGAAATGCGAAGGAATCGCATAAGAATAAACTAGTCCGAAACGGACTTTGGTAATTACCCGGTAATAATTAAACAACCGAAAACGATCATGAATGCCCGGGATATAAAATAAAGGGTATTTTTATGAAACGTAAAGTGCTTTGGAACCCCCAAACCATAAATGAAAACTCCAAATAAAAATCTCCCGGTAACAAATAAACTTAACGCATCACACCCGATGCGCGTAAAATATATAATTTCACCCGTTAATAGCCTAAATAACTTACCAATACTTAAACTAGTCAATGTTTAAAGGTAATTGGGCGTTAATTATATGTCCGAAATAGCTCGTAATAAAAACACGCAAAAACTCAAAAAACCCTAACCGAAAAGGTTGAAATCTAACTAAATAATTAACAAGATATTTTGTAAAGTGAAATGGACCCCACCAAGGCCATGTGGACGGTCACCCTAGGGGAAAAGAAGCCCCCCTAATGTTGCCTCTTAACATGACAAAAATGGTTAAGTTGGGGCATGCTTTGGAAAGGTCTAAACAATTTGTCTTTAGTGAAATGACTTTGGAAAGGTCTCTTCAAGTGGCCGTGAGCTGCTTTCATCCCACCATAATTGATTTTTTTAGCTTCAACATTACAAATAACCTCCAAATCATCCTATTTTCAAGTGTGTACAAGTGCTAGGAGCTTAACCCTTGAAAGACACACTTAAACCCCACTATAATATTGTGTTTTTAAGTCTTCCCTGGCCTTGTACTAGTAGTAAGTTTCTTAAACTCATCATGTTCAATATCTGTCCGTCGGTTCACAACTGACAATTATGTTGCTGTTGAGTTTGACCCATTTGGTTTTCTTGTGAAGGACTACAAGACCAAGGCTCCACTCCTGCGGTGCAACAACAGTGGTGATCTATACCCTCTGGTGCTCGGGTCCTCAACATCCTAGCCTTCAGCCTTTGCAGCCATTTCCTCACACATCTGCCATCACCGTCTTGGCCATCCAGGACGTTCTTCTTTAAATAAATTAAAGACTTATAGTTCTATTTATTTTGATAAACATTTGAATAATGTATGCCAGTCTTGCGTGTTTGGAAAAAGTATTTGTTTACAGTTTTTTGCTTCTAATAATATAACTGTTCAACCTTTTAACATTATTCATAGTGACGTGTGGACATCCCCTATTTTTAGCTCAGCTGGCCATAAATATTATGTCCTTTTCTTAGATGATTACTCCAACTTTTTGTGGACATACCCAATAACAAATAAATCACAAGTTTTCACCATGTTCACCCATTTTGCCTCAAAAATTAAAACTCAATTTGAACATACCATTAAAACATTCCAATGCGACAATGGTCGTGAATATGTGAACTCATCTTTTCAAACATTTTTCACCACAAACGGCATCCTTTACCGCCTCTCATGTGTGACAACCCGTAATTTTCAGATCTTAATCCGTACTGTAATCAAATGTATTAATAAGTTAAGCTTGAATAAGATTTAATTTTGATAAATTAAAGTCTCTTTATAGTCTAGCAAAGTCCCTAAATACATGGAGTTGTATTTGTTAAATTTTAGAAAAATACGACGTCGCATTGCGATAAATTAACCGAATTAAGCGTTGGTGACGACCCGGTAAGCTTTTAGAATCCAGAAATGGTCCTATATGCTTGGAATAGCATAAAATGATATTTTATAAGTGAAAGTTTAGTTAAAACGAATAAAAACGCTGATTTAAACTTTTTGTCGCGCAGTGTCCGGTACAGCGCGTACGCGCGCTTTTAGCCGACAAATTCGATCTAATTAAGCGTCCAGCACCTAAAATATTTATTATATAGTAAAAATTATAAGATTTAGTGGGTGTTAATAATTCATAATTTATTGGGTTAAAAGAAATTATTTTAGAGTGTATTTTTATCATTTTTATACCCCTAAACCACCTAAAATACCCTCTAATTATAAAAATTAACCCAACCCCTCTAATACCCACCCCTACCCACGATGTTTATTCAAAAAATGCAGATCTTATTATGATTTGGAAGCCACTAATATTATCTCTAAGCATAACAAGTGTAAACCTACAAATACGGTAATAATGTGATGAACCTTTATAAGTACATGCAAAGTTTAACATCCCAAGACACTCAACCTCTTTTTTCTTCTTCCTTTTGGCCGTTCACCACCCTCACAACCCCTTCACATTCTTTTTTTTTTATTTTAAACAACTACATCTAGTGCTTTCATCTTCATTTAAAGTTATGTGGTGATTTTTGTGGAGTCTTGGAGCATTATTAAGCTTTGTAAGAAGCTTAGAACAAGAAAAATCTATCTTTCTTCTCTCTCAAAAACTCTTGAGTTTAGTTTCATCTTCTTTGATTTTTGAATCTATTTTTAAGTGGGTTTTTGTAAGAATGTTCACCAACATCTTTAAACTTTTTAAAAGGAGACTTAAAAACCAACTTTTGGTTAATAAAAATGGATGAGAATGGTGTAATATATATGTATGTGTGTGTCGTATGTATGTATTAGTATGAGTGGGTATTGGGTGTTCTTGAAAACTTGATATTTGTAAGTAACTATTTGATAAAAATGTATGATTTTATAAATGTTTTTCCATGTTTAAAGGATAAAAACAAATCTGATGTAAAATATAAAAGATGGTTAAAAACTTATAACAAAATGCATGTTATGATTCTTGACTTGAATATGGATTTATTTTATGACTCTATGTTCAAAAGTTCAAGTTATGATAATCAAAATATAAGTTTATACCTAGCTGGTCATCATTAAACTATATTAATAATCAAAGGGAAAAATGGGGAGTCGCCGGACGCCGCTGCCGGAAAAGTTCCAAGGACAAATAACGAAGTTTTTCATTTCCAATCTGCCAGATAAATGTAGTGGGAAGGATCTTGCGGAATCGATAAGACAGTTGGGAGTGATTTTTTGATGTATACATCGCCAGAAAAAGAGATAAAAACGGTAACAGGTTTGGGTTTGTTTCATTCTTAGATGTTAAAGAGAACAAGGTATTGATAAGCATTCTGAATGGGGTTCGGATGGGAGATTACAATTTGAAAGCTAATGTTACAAGATTTACGATCGAAGAAGGTGAGATCCCACAGCCTAGATCTCAAAAACAACCGGTGGTTAACGAAAAGAGGGATGAGACACGTACAGAGAACAGGGCTGCGGCATCTAGTTTCATGCAAAACGGTCATTCGTTCCAAGAAATGTTGACTGGGAGGAAAGGTGATGGGGGTGAACCAAGGGTGGTGAGGATTGATGACAGGGTTGGAATGTATCAAGAGTCATATGGGAGAGCACTGATTATGAGAATGCTAGATTTGGATGCGCTCAAGAATATTAACAGGATTTTGAAGGAGATAAATGAGCATATGGGTGTGGTACAATACTTGGGGGGCCTATCGGTAATGGTAACTTATGAGACTAAGGAGGTTGCTCAGAAGGGTTTTGCAGGGGCAAAGGAGGTGCTCGGTAGATTCTCGGCCATCTCATTCTGGGAAGGTCAATCCTTGGCCTACGAAAGGTTGGCTTCGTTGAAGATACAAGGGTTACCTATCCAGTTGATGAACAGTGAGGTGATAACGAAGGTGGGAGAGGTGGTCGGTAAGGTGATCCATAAACCGAAGAGGTCCGAGTGAGATTCTGATCTCTCTTACGACTATATTGGCGTCTTGGTGGGTGAGGGGAGGAAAGTTTCTGAAGAGCTGGTCATCTTGTGGAGAGGTAGAAGGTTTAGAGTGTGGGTGTCGGAGGAGGCAGGGGATTGGATGCCGACTTTCTTCGACGACAAGGCATCAAACGCAGAAGATACAAAGGAGAACGGTAATGAGGGTTCAACGTCTGATTCGGTGGAGGAAGAGGTTCAGATGGAGGAGGATGTCGAGGAGGAGGTGGTGGAGGACGAGATGGTGAAAAACGTAGAGGCGGAAGGGGTGGCCGGTGGTGGTTCCGATGGAGCTCCAGTGGAGACATTAAAGGCGGCGGCAGTTACGGAAGTTATTTTGGAAGGGGTTAATGTTTCCTTAAATGGGGACATAAATAAGGAATGTTTTAATAATGAGGATTTTGTATCGGGTGACATGTTTGACTTTGAAAATATTATTCAAAAGATTGGTAAGGAGGATAATTTTGTTAAGGTACAAAAACGAAAGAAAAAGCAGGGGAACGTTTTGGGCCGGCCCAGTGTTGAATATTCAAGTAGTCTTGAAAATACCAAGACTCTTAAGAAACCCAAAGAATGTGGGGCGTTTGAGTTCGAGCACTTAGAGCCCAATAATGAAGACCTGGAGGGGGCGAATGGTATTAATGTCGTTAACAGGGACCTAGATGAAAATGTAAATTTATCAAACAACTTTTCCCTTCTCCAAAACTTATCAGAAGACATTCCTTTGGTTCAAGTTATCGAAGATGACACACAGGAAGATGAACTCGAAAAGGATGACGAAGTGGAGAAGACGATTAAATTGGGAAGAGTGTTGGGTGTCGATTTACAGAAACATTAGAGACATGGTGCAGAGTGCTATCTCGGGTAAAGGAGTACAAGGGGTGGACAAATGAATATGCTTTCAATAAATGTTAGAGGAGTTAGGGTTGGGGGAAAGGCTATCTGGATTCGTGGGCTTCGTAAAAGGTATGTTGTCGAATTTCTTGGTATGCAAGAGTCCCATGTTTCAGGGATCGGTTAGCGTGAATTAGTTTCAATTTGGGGGGATGGGGGTTTGGAGTTCGATTCAGTGGATGCGTTGGGTAGGTCTAGAGGTATTATTAATATCTGGAATCCTAAAGTTTTTCACAGAACTGATTCTATATGTTTACAGAATGTGGTGGTAACAAAGGGATATTTAGTAGAAGACGGGACGTTTTTAAACATTTTTAATATATATGCGCCACAAAGGGCAGGGGCTAAGAAACGATTGTGGGATGAATTAAGGGAATTGATAAGGGGATGTCATGGTATGGTGGTTCTGTTGGGAGATTTTAATGCAGTGCGTTATCCGGAAGAGCGTAGGAATTCCAATTTTAATCAACTTATAGCTGCAGATTTCAATGAGTTTATTGACGAGATGGGCCTGGAAGAGTATTATATGAGGGGATTCAAATTTACTTTTCTGTAAAGGGAATGAACATAAGTTAAGTAAGATTGATAGGGTATTGGTGTGTCAATCGTTTTTTAATAGATGGCCGACAGCTTGTTTGAGAGCCTTGGACAGTCATTTACCAGATCATTGCCTGCTTTTATTGACGATTGTGGATGTGAATTATGGGCCGAAACCATTCAGATGGTTTAACTCATGGTTACAAAGAGACGATTGTGAAAAGGTTATCATTGAAGCGCTTGAAGGGAATACGTTTCAAGGGAGACCGGATGAGTTGTTAAATGCTAAATTCCGATTTCTTAGAAATGTTTTGAAAAACTGGTGGAAGAAGGTGTTAAATAAAGAAGGGGAGGAGATGAAGAGACTTAAAGAAGATATGGAAAAGATAGAAAAGATAATGGAAAATCGTAGTCTTGAGGAAGATGAGGCTTGGATATGGGAGGAATGCAAGAAGGGAGTGGATCATTTAAATTTGTGTGCAAATCGGGATATTAAGCAGAAATCAAGGATTAGATGGGCCACGGAAGGGGATGATAATACCGCTTTTTTCATGGGATTATAAATGGTATGAAGGCTAAAAACGCTATACCGGGCATTATGGTTGAAGGTACTTGGTTTTCTAAACCGACATTGGTTAAGAAAGAAGTCTTGAGCCACTTCAGAAAACTCTTTGCTGAGACGGCGGTGAATAGACCAACTGTGAGGTGTGATAACATTAAGAAATTACGGACAGAAGATAGGGATGCGCTGGTTAGAAGATTTACTCGCGACGAAATCAAGGAGGCGATATTTGACTGTGAATCGGACAGAGCTCCCGGTCCGGACGACTTTAACTTCAGGTTCGTTAAGTTCTTTTGGGGCATTTTAGAAGATGATTTTATTAATTTGTTCGACAATTTTTTTGAGAACGGGTCTTTCGGCAAAGGGTGTAGTTCGTCATTTATAACATTAATTCCGAAGTGTAAAACTCCGGTGGGCTTGAAGGATTATAGACCTATTAACTTGATAGGTATTATTAGCAAAAGCATTTCGAAGGTGTTGGCTTTGAGAATGTCCAAAGTGTTGGGGTCCATCATTTCTAATACACAATCGGCTTTCATCAAAGGTAGATTCATCCTAGATGGGTAGCTTATAATTAATGAAACGATAGGATGGATTAAGAAGACCGGTAAGAGAGCTTTCATGTTAAAGTTAGATTTTGAGAAGGCTTATGATAATGTCAATTGGGCCTTTTTACTTTCTACACTTGAGCATATGGGGTTTCATGAGAAATGGTGTTGTTGGGTGAAAGGTGTGTTACATTCGGCTAGATCGGCTATTCTAGTTAATGGGTCACCTACTTTCGAATTCCAATGTCAAAAAGGAGTTCGTCAAGGTGACCCGCTTTCTCCGTTTCTGTTTCTTGTTGTTATGGAGGTGTTGCATTGTCTTCTGGATAAGGCGGTGGCCGTGGGAGAATTTAAGGGGATTAGGCTGGATAATAACTCGGTTTTGTCTCATATGCTATATGCGGATGACGCCTTGATTGTTGGGGATTGGTCGAAAGAGAATGTGGATAATGTGGCTCGGGTTTTACGAGTGTTTCACTTATGCTCAGGGCTGAAAATCAACTTTAATAAATCCTGTTTATATGGGATAGGAGTTGAAAGGGCGGAAGTGGAGAATATGGCGTCGGTTATAGGGTGCAAGGTTGGTTGTTTCCCTTTTGATTACTTAGGTATCCGGGTGGGAGCCAATATGTCTAGATGGTCGAATTGGACGCCCGTGGTGGATACTGTGCAAAAGCGGCTCTCTTCATGGAAAGGGAACACATTATCGATAGGAGGAAGGTTGACACTTATAAAATCCGTGTTAGCTAGTCTTCCTATCTATTACTACCTCCGTCCCATTAAAAGTGTCTTGGTTTGAAAAACACAAAGTTTAAGGCATATTGAATGATTGCATTTTTTGTTTGCCATATGACAATAATACCCTCATATGTGGGTCCATCATTTTCTTTGTTTATTTTAGTTGTGTTTTTAAGGATAAATTTGGAAATTGGCTATTAATTTTTGAAAGTGGACACATGAAATGGGACAAATAAAAAATAGAATATGGACACTTGTAATGGGACGGAGGGAGTATCTCTCTATATATAAGGCGCCAGGGAAGGTTTTGGATACTTTAGAATCCTTGATGCGGAAATTTCTTTGGTCAGGTTCGGATGAGTTGAAGAAAATACATTGGGTTGCTTGGGAGCGGATTACGGTTGAAAAGAAAAAGGGTGGTCTGGGAATCTCAAGGCTGAGAGACGTCAACTTGGGTCTTTTGGCAAAGTGGGGTTGGAGATACATTACGGAACCAGATTCTTTATGGCGAAAGATTATAGATTTTGTGCACTATGGGAGGGGTTCATGGACCATGTTACCTAATGTATTGCAAAACATATCTGTTTTCGGTCTATAGTTTATATTATTTTTTAGTCGGTTTGAGTCGTTTTTGTGGTATTTTCGTATTCTATTTATTATTTGGTGTTGCACAGGAGTCCGGACAAGAAAGGAAGTAAAATGGAGCTTAAACGAGAAAAAACGAGCCTCCGGAAGAATCGCGGTTAATCGGGAAGTAAAAAAATGGAAAATTTGAAAGTTTTGTCCCGTCGCGCTACGCGACGGGTTTGGCACATTTTCATCACGTAACGCGACGGTGTATTTTCCTCTCTGAAAGTCCGTCGCGCTACGTGACCAGATCTCTTCAGGCCCGTCACGTAACGCGACGGGAGTAATTTCGTGAAAAAGTTGTTTTTTTGGCCCAATCTCGATTTTAAAAACCCTAGGACGGCCATAACTCGTTTTTATCATCACTTTGGACGAAAAGAAGCTGCTCTGGAGCACTAGGAGGTGAGAGAAAGGCCAAGGGTCAAGATTTTGAGCATTTGGATCGAGAGATTCGGGTTTTAATCATTCGGGTTCTTCGTTCCTTTGTTCTTTTGAGTTGCAAACTATGTTTCATGAACTTAGAATTGATTTTATTCCTGTTTTGAACATGTTTATTGGCTAGACTTTCATTACTACTTAGGTTATGATGAATACTCTTGATTGAATGAATGTTTTTATGGTTTTTGGAACTTTGACTATGGGTTGATGATTTAGTAAAGACTTTGATTATTTTTGATCTGGTGTATATGCGTACTTAGTTTTGTTCAATTGATAATTATTTACTCCACATGCGTTTTTGTGAATGTCTTTCATGTATGAATGCATGTTAGGTTGTGGACTGTGTGTTAGCAACTAGTTTATGGTAAATTGCGAGTGTTTTCCATAGGAGTGGTTCTTGTTAATTGAGTAGTTCTAGGTATTCTTCCAATTCCAATAGCTGTAAGGTGCGGGATTGTCGATATGTCTAGGGTGTTAAATTGCTAGATTTAGATGCTTTGTAAGAAGATCTTCCTAGTTTCCTTACCGCTTTTTGCGTATCGAGTCAGGTCAGGTTTTCTATAGTTACCCCTTGCACTCTTAGTGTAGTGAGGCTTTCGCGCTGTAAGGTAGACTGTCTAGCGGGTACTTTATCATCAAAGTAGGGAAGCCTGTAAGGGTAACCTCTCAATCGGTAGTTTAACGGCTTATAGGTAACCTTAGGTTTCTCCTTGAGAAGGGTCGAGGGTCCTCTAGTTTATCCTGTAAGTTTAGTATCTGAAGATCCCGGTTCCATAGCTAGTTCCATAACCATAGAAGTTCGTCAGTCATGAGTAGGATTCTAACCTAGGTAGTATTTCCACCATTATTTGAATTTGGTTCAGCTCGGTTCGCGTCTTTAGTGCAGCTAGTTCTAGTTTTAGGAAATCTTTATTTTATTGCGAATTTAGTTTTAGTAAACCCCCCCTCTAAAATAATAAATAGTTTTATTTCAGTTTTAGATAAGTTTTCGAGTCTAGTTACCGTCTTCAATTAGAGTCTCGTGGGTTCGATATCCGGACTTACTTTAGCTATACTAGAGTCGATAGGTTCACTTGCCTGTCAGTAATTTAGTTTTAGAGAGTCTAGAGTATTACTAGGTGTCTAGTTTTAGGTTTAATTTAATTATTTTTATTAAACTACTTTTAGCACATCATTACCGGTTAAGAAGTCGATGACAGGTTGCTAGAAGTCCACAGTGTCGGCTTTGACATTGAACCAAGTTCAAGGTAAATCGCTTGTTCAATTTACGAGGGGTATTGTTGGTAGAGGGAATCAGATCTGTTTCTGGTCAGATTTGTGGTTTGGAGAAACCGTTTTAAAGACTCGCTGGCGTGGTTTGTATAAGCTTGAAAAAGATAAAAGATGCCGAGTAATGGACAGGATTCAGAGGAACGATAATGGGCTGATGTTTGTTGAGAATTGGCATAGATACCCGAACACGGTTGAGGAGATTTCTGAATATCAAGATCTGGATCGTATGTTATCGACTTGCAAGCTCTCTGACTCAAGTGATTCTTGGACGTGTGGAAGTGAAGTTAAAGAGAGTTTCACAGTGGCAAAATGTAAACGATTGATGGCCGAAGATAACAGTGGGACTGCAGATATCAAGTTCAAATGGGAAAGTTGGGTGCCTTTGAAGGTAAACATTTGTGCGTGGCGAGCTGGTCTTGACAGGCTCCCAACCAGGGAGGCGTTGGTGAAACGTCGGCTCAACATTACAGACACTTCCTGTCCTTTGTGTAACTCGGTGTTTGAGGACTTAAATCACTGTTTTGTAGGCTGCGGATTTGCATATGGCGTTTGGAGTAGTATCTTCAAGTTGTGCAGGTTAGATCCGTTTTTTGCATATGAATATGAGGATCTTATTATGCTTTATAAGAATGTGCATGGTGGTAAATATATGGAGAAAAAAAATCATAAGAGGTATTGTTTGGATTGGTTCGTAGGCTTTATGGAATGCGCGGAATGCAAAAGTATTTCAAGGAAAAGAAGTGAAAGTAATGGAAGTCGTGGCGGAAGTAAAATCGAAGGCTTTTCTTTGGTTAAAAAATAGATCGAAATTTAATTGTATAGTTTGGAAGGATTGGGCCATGTACCCTTTGTATATGTGTGTCTAATTAGCGGTGCTCGGGTTTTGAGTGCTTGCTGTTCTTAATGAAAGTTTCTGTTCAAAAAAAAATATAAGTTCATACATGCGTTTTCAAATCTGATATGGATTCTTAAAATATGTTATATGATAATATAAATATTGTGTTTTTGGATGAAAACATAAAAATCTATCATAGGATCTTGCTAGAAAAACTTAAAATGCTTAAAAGTGACTTAAAATGGTAGTTATGACATTTAAATAAGAGATTTTGGAAATATTATTTTTGATCAGCAATATTCAGGTTATTTTGGCCTTATAATGACCAAAATAATCTATTATCAAGATTAGAATTGAAACAATGTGTTTTAAACCCATTTCTATGCGTAAAAAGTTCGGTTTTCGCAACTTTTCGGCACGTGAAACCTTATGATTTCAAAACTGATCATAATCAGCTTATAAAAATATATTTTAAGTATAAAAATTATATTTTTAAGTAAATAATAAGTTTGGTATTTTTCTATAAGTTTATACATGACTTAAACGCAAAACTAGGCGTTAAAACGGTAATTTTAACGCTCAAATCATAAGTTTTTGGAAGGTGATTTAGATCAGCAAGTTTGGACCTAAATTATGTTTAAAATAAGTGTCTTAAAGTGTTAATAAGTATTTTAATGTTTATACTTATGAAAATGTGTAAACTGACGCGTAGGAAACTACGGTTCGGCTAGAAATCGTGCAGCTACGCAATTTCTTGCCAAACTAATTAAATTATGAATTTTCACTTCGTAATCAATATTAGAAGTATTAATATGTATACTTTGATAATATATATATATATATATATATATATATTTGTCGTTTCGAAAAATAATAATTATGTATTATTATGCAAAAATGGTAAACTTGGATATTTTACAAGTATAAGTATCTTATAACTAAGTGCTATGTGATATACTTGTACTACATATGTGAATTATATATATAATACATATATTTTGAATTATATTTTGGTGCTAAGAAAATTAATTAAATAAACAAGGTCACTTAATAAAACCGAGAGTTCGGATCACCAACGTGTCAAATAAGGTTAAACGTTTTTCTATGAAAAATAAATGTTTTAAAGTCTAACAAGTTGAGGTGAATAACTTGCGGAAATAGACTTGATAATCAAGTGAGTTAGGTGATAACTCACGTGGATGACTTATTAATTGACCATAAAAGTGTCCCATTTGTATAGGGAACGGTTAGGTCGGAAATAAACTTGGACTTTAAATTGCTAGCTAAACTATCAAGCTTTGAGGTGAGTTTTCACGACCCCTTTTAATGGTTTTAATGTATTTAAAAATTGGGGGATTAACATGCTTTTATAATTATGGTGAGTATGCTAGTACATTTCGTAACCAAATGATGGCCAGAGTAAGTGCTATTTTCATGTGCATTTTGTGTACGGTGTCTCCCACGACAGTCATAATCATTAGTTCTTGGAAGGAACCGCAGGGTATATTGATAGATCTATCGGGTTTGACCACCCACCTCGTGATTAGTCGCGTTGGTCGTCTAGACGGGGAAATATATTTTGAAAGGCATTAGCAGGGGGGCCACTTGTTTGTTTTGGGTTGATTATGGGCTCTGGTTGCTATCATGTCGGGAGATCTAGCTAATCTACGAACGGTTCATATGTTTAGTATTACCATAATTTGGTTTTATAAGAAAAGGTTATTTCTTATGTATAAAAACCTGTGAAACTCACTAGCTTTAAACTAACTATACTTTTCAAATCTATGCATGTTTTTCAGGTACATAGACGGTATAGGGATGTTGGTAGCTTTTGGGGCAAACATAGGAATGTCTTTGGGTATCGACGATCAAGGGGACCTTGTGTTGCAAGCTTGTTTTTGTTAAACAAGTTTAAAATAAAATATGTTTTAAAGACTACTTTGTGTACTTAACTACTATCTTTTAATAATTTGATATCCAAATGACTATCTATGTTTGCTTATATCATTACTGTCACCGGCTTTTGTACCACCACCCACGCTTAATTAAGCGGAAATTAACTTTTCCAAAAAGATAGTAGTTAAGTACACAAAGTAGTCTTTAAAACATATTTTATTTTAAACTTGTTTAACAAAAACAAGCTTGCAACACAAGGTCCCCTTGATTGTCGATACCCAAAGACATTCCCATGCTTGCCCCAAAAGCTACCAACATCCCCATACCGTCTATGTACCTGAAAAACATGCATATATTTGAAAAGTATAGTTAGCTTAAAGCTAGTGAGTTTCACAGGTTTTTATACATAAGAAATAACCTTTTCTTATAAAAAAAAATATGTTAATATTAAACATATGAACCGTTCGTAAATTAGCTAGATCTCCCGACATGATAGCAACCAGAGCCCAGAATCAACCCAAAACAAACAAGTGGTCCCCTACTAATGCCTTTCAAAATATATTTCCCTGTCTAGACGACAACGCGACTGATCACGAGGTGGGTGGTCAAACCCAATAGATCTACCAATATACCCTGCGGTTCCCTCCAAGAACTAATGATTATGACTGCCGTGGGAGACACCGTACACGAAATGCACAGGAAAATAGCACTTACTCTGGCCATCATTTGGTTACGAAATGTACTAGCATACTTACCATAATTATAAAAGCATGTTAATCCCCCAATGTTTAAATACATTAAAACCAATAAAAGAGGCCGTGAAAACTCACCTCAAAGCTTGATAGTTTAGCTAGCAATTTAAAGTCCAAGTTTATTTCCGACCTAACCGTTCCCTATACAAATGGGACACTTTTATGGTCAATTAATAAGTCATCCACGTGAATTATCACCTAACTCACTTGATTATCAAGTCTATTTCCGCAAGTTATTCACCTCAACTTGTTAGACTTAAAACATTTATTTTATTATAGAAAAGACGTTTAACCTTATTTGACACGTTGGTGATCCGAACTCTCGGTTTTATACTTTGTAATTATAAGTGACCTTGTTCATTTTAGTTAATTTTCTTAGCACCAAAATATAATTCAAAATATATGTATTATAAATATAATTCACATAATCCTAAGTTATGTAGTACAAGTATATCACATAGCACTTAGTTATAAAATACTTATACTTGTAAAATATCAAAGTTTACCATTTTTTTGCATAATAATACATAATTATTATATTTCGAAACAACAAATATATATATTATCAAAATATAGATATTAATACTTATAATATTGATTATGAAGTGAAAATTCATAATTTAATTAGTTTGGCTAGAAATTGCGTAACGGCGCGATTTCTAGCCGAACCGTAGTTTCCTACGTGTCAATTTACACATTTTTATAAGTATAAACATCAAAATACTTATTAAAAATTTAAGACACTTATTTTAAACATAATTTAGGTCCAAACTTGCTGATCTAAATCAGCTTTCAAAAACTTACGATTTGAGCGTTAAAATTACCGTTTTAACGCCTAGTTTTGCGTTTAAGTCATGTATAAACTTATAGAAAAATACCAAACTTATTATTTAATTAAAAATATAACTTTTATACTTAAAATATATTTTTATAAGCTGATGATGATCAGTTTTGAAATCATAAGGTTTCAAGTGCCGAAAAGTTGCGAAAACCGAACTTGTTACGCATAGAAATGGGTTTAAAACACATTGTTTTTTCTAATCTTGATCATAGATTATTTTGGTTATTATAAGGCCAAAATAATCTATTTATTACTGATCAAAAATAAAATTTTCAAAACCCTCTATTTAATGTCATAACTACCATTTTAAGTCACTTTTAAACATTTCAAGTTTTTTCTAGCATGATTCTACTATAGATTTTTATGTTTTCATCCAAAAACACATATTTATATTATCATATAACATATTTTAAGAATCCATATCAGATCTGAAAATGCATGTATAAACTTATATTTTGATTATCATAACTTGATTTTTGAACATAGAGTCATAAAATAAATCCATATTCAAGTCAAGAATCCTAACATGCATTTTGTTATAAGTTTTTAACCATCTTTTATATTTTACATCCGATTTGTTTTTATCCTTTAAACATGGAAAAACATTTATAAAAACATACATTTTTATCAAATAGTTACTTACAAATATCAAGTTTTCAAGAACACCCAATATCCACACATACTAATACATACATACATACGACACACACATACATATATATTACACCATTCTCATCCATTTTTATTAACCAAAAGTTGGTTTTTAAGTCTCCTTTTAGAAAGATTAAAGATGTTGGTGAACATTATTACAAAAACTCACTTCGAAATAGATTCAAAAATCAAAGAAGATGAAACTAAATAGAGTTCATACCCTTAATAATCTTGAGTTTTTTAGAGAGAAGAAAGATAGATTTTTCTTGTTCAAGCTTCTTACAAAGCTTAATAATGCTCTAACACTTCACAAAAATCACCACATAACTTTAAATGAAGATGAAAGCACTTGATGTAGTTGTTTAAAATAAAAAAAAGAATGTGAAGGGGATGTGAGGGTGGTGAACGCTTAATTAGATCGAATTTGTCGGCTAAAAGCGCGCGTACGCGTTGTACCGGACACTGCGCGACAAAAAGTTTAAATAAGCGTTTTTATTCGTTTTAACTAAACTTACACTTATAAAATATCATTTTATGCTATTCCAAGCATATAGGACCATTTCTGGATTTTAAAAACTTACCGGGTCGTCACCAACGCTTAATTCGGTTAATTTATCGCAATGTGACTTTGCTAGACTATAAAGAGACTATAATTTATCAAAATTAAATCTTATTCAATCTTAACTTATTGATTACAGTACGGATTAAGATCTTAAAATTACGGGTTGTCACAGTCTCCCCCAGTTTTTACACCTTGTGTAGTGCTCCTATCCTATCTCTCCCAGAAGGCACTGAAGATTTCGTGGTTTATTGTGATGCATCTCGACTTGGTCTTGGTTGTGTTTTGATGCAGAATGATAAAGTCATAGCTTATGCTTCCCGTCAACTCAAGGTTCACGAGAAGAACTATACCACCCACGATTTCGAGTTGGGAGCTGTCGCTTTCGCACTCAAGATTTAGAGACATTATCTATATGGTACGAAGTGTACGATCTTCACTGATCTTTAAAGCCTTCAGCATATTTTTGATCAGAAGGATCTAAACATGAGACAGCGTAGATGGGTGGAGTTGCTTAATGATTACGATTGCGAGATTCGTTATCATACTGGTAAGGCTAACGTAGTAGCAGACACTCTTAGCAGAAAGGAAAGAGTTAAAACTTTAAGAGTACGTGCATTAGGATTGACTATTCGTACGAACCTCACAGCTCAGATTCGTGATGCATAGCAAAAAGCTCTTAAAGGGAGGAATTTGAAGACTGAAGGTTTGCGCGGTATGATAGGCGAGTTGACTTCAAAGTCTGATAGCTTTAAGCTAACTATACTTTTCAAATTAGTAGGGGGACCACTTGTTTGTTTTGGGTTGATTATGGGCTCTGGTTGCTATCATGTCGGGAGATCTAGCTAATCTACGAACGGTTCATATGTTTAGTATTACCATAATTTTGTTTTATAAGAAAAAGTTATTTCTTATGTATAAAAGCCTGTGAAACCCACTAGCTTTAAGCTAACTATACTTTTCAAATCTATGCATGTTTTTCAGGTACGTAGACGGTATGGGGATGTTGGTAGCTTTTGGGGCAAGCATGGGAATGTCTTTGGGTATCAACGATCAAGGGGACCTTGTGTTGCAAGCTTGTTTTTGTTAAACAAGATTAAAATAAAATATGTTTTAAAGACTACTTTGTGTACTTAACTACTATCTTTTAATAAGTTTATGACATCCTTCTTGTCACCTCATCTGATGCTCTTCGACAACGCCTCATGGCATGGCTTTCCACATAATTTTCCATGAAGGATTTGGGTCCTCTAAGCTATTTTCTACGCATCTCAGTCACTCGCACACGTGACTCAATGTTTCTGTCTCAGCAGTCCTATGCGACTGACATTATAGCTCGTGCTGGTATGCAGTCTTGCAATCCAGTCGCCACCCCTGTTGACACTAATGCTAAGCTCAGTGCCACTTATAGCGATGCTTTTCATGATCCCACATTATATCAGAGCTTAGCTGGTGTGTTACAACATCTCACATTCACTCGCCCAGACATTACCTACGCTGTATAACAGATTTGCATGCACATGCACTCTCTATGTCTTGACCACTGGAATGCTCTGAAGTGTATTATCATGTACATAAAAGGCACGTCCTCCTTTGGTCTAACTTTAATTCAATCCGCCAATCCGTCTCTCTTTTCCTATACCGATGCAGATTGGGGGTTGTCCTGACAATCTGTAACACCCCAACCGATGGCGGAAACATCGAGGTGTCACGTAGTGACGATTGTTAAAAAGCACATGGTACTAAAGTGTAAATATTTATTCAATGCTTCAAGTTACAATTACAAATATCATCAAGTACAAATACTATTCCACACGTTGTCTTGATTAAGTCTTTACTTAGTCCACATGTCCTACATGAAATATCTCAATAATCATCCTGAAACATGTACGAAAATATTTTTGTCAACATAAATAATGTTGGTTAGCATACTCAGTTTTGTATACGTATAAAATAAGTTTAAAGAATAAGATCTACAATTCATGTGTCATGTCTCATTCAAGGCAAATATGGAAAACACGTAAGTACAAAACGCGGGCCAAAATCAAACCTCTTATGTGACAAAGTTTAAAGCATTAACAATGACCTAGGACTTCCCACACACATAGGTACATTCCACTAGGCGAGTTGTCAATCCAAATTGCGCTATCCATTGTTAAAGTCGGCCAGCTAAGTTGATGATTTTGTAATGATTGCAAGTATACTACGTTCATGTTTAAGCATAAAGCACAAGAATTCAAAGCATAACACGTTTGTATGTAAAAACGTTTATGAATATGTGTAAATGTAAGTTTCATAGGTGTACATGTTTCACCCCAAAAGTGTAAGAAAGCAAAAAAGGGATAAGTATGCTCACAGTTTTGCTAAGCGTGGTCCAAACAAAACTCGTCACCAGATAAAACTTGGGAATTTTGAAGAACTAAACCTATACATATAAGGATACTAATGAGGGAAAATGACTTAAAAAGTCTAAGGTATCTAGGGTTCTAAGGCATTAGGGTTTGCTAAGTCAATTTGGGGAAAATGAAGTTTTACGATAACCCAAAAATAATAATTTCATATTCAAAAAGTATAACATGATTTAAGTTCAAATGTATGATTGTAAAGATAATTATTACTATTTGAATATCTTTAATAAAATATTCCAAGTAATTTATTCAAAGATTTTAGTTAATTCTTTTAACTAAAATATATATTAATAATTAAAGTTTATTATGCAATTGAAAATAATTTACACAAATGACTCTAACATTAATACTTATGGTTTTCCAACTCAAGAATATTTCTGTTTTATAAGAAAAATATTTATAAAACAGATTTTATAATTTAAATATTCATAAATAAGACTAAAACTACTAGATATGATCCAAAAATAATATTTTTGTGAAAACTAGTTACTTTCTGATGTAAAATAGTAAAAATAATTTTTCCATAATTTCTCAATTTATTTGTATTTAAAATAGATTTATTGAAGTTAAATCATATTTAAATGATTAAAAATAGAAAAAAACCATAACAATAATTGTTTTCTAGGAAATTAATTTTTAATTCAGTTCATGATGCTTAGAAATAATTCCCCAAAAATTTTGAGGTTAAACTCATTAAAAATGAATTTTTAATCAATTAAATATGATTAAAACAAAGTAAATTAATACAAATGTGAAAATAATTTATTTTTCAGAAAATAAAAGTGTGAAAATTATGTTTTTGTTGTAGAGATACTAAACCTAAAGTTTTATAATTTTTAGATCAAAAATGAATTTATTATGAATTGTTTTAGTTTTAACCATATAATATGGATTCTAAAATAATTAAAACAAAATATAAAAAAAATCAGAAAAATGATGCAAGTTTTGGGGGTCTAACCGGAACTGATGTGTGCAATAAACATCCACTACCACTACACTATGAGCAACACATGTTGATTAGTTCAATTCACAATTCTATATAAACACAATATATATAGCATCATCTTCTTCCCCAAATGTACTCAAGAACCCTAACCTTAACCCTATATCAAATTAAACCGATTCCAACATGATTAACCCTCAATAACAAGGGGCTTTTACAGAGGAATGGTTAAAGATTAAAATGGTACAAATAATAGAGACTCGCGAAATGAACTGGAAGCGAAAAACGAAGGTTTCTCAGCCGCTTCTGATGCCGAGATTTGCGAGGGCCTGGGCACGATTATAGAACTTTTAATGTGGGTTTAGAGTGTGTAAATATCGATGAATGGAATTCTATAGCCAATTTATAGTCTTAATCATGAAAAATGATCGTTTCTAATGGCTTCGTAATTCCGATCGGTTACACCATTTAAAGTCCGATTAATCTTAGTCAAACCTGATTAAATGCACGATTATATGATGGGTATTGGTTATACATTGATGGAGAAACTAAATGCTTCAATAAAATCTTAGTCAAACCTAATTAAATGTTTTTTTTTTCAAACTTCATAAAACTTAAATTTTATTAAACCACAAAATAAATCTATGTTATTTATAAACTTTAAACTTAAAGTTTTTACGTTTCTTAAAATTTTTGATAAACTTTAAACGTATACGGTATAACTTTTACCAAACATCTAAGAAACATTAAAATTGAGACTTTTATAAAATCTATACTGAATAACGTTTCAATATACTTATTTTATTAAAACTTAAATATGATCCAATCCATAATAAATACAAATGATAAACATTGAGTTCGATCTTAAATTTTAAAACGACGAAACTCACAGAGCCAAAAATAGAAACATTTGAATACATAAAGTACTACAAATGACTACTGGCTAAAGATGAGGTTGACGGATGTCACATACTCGTCGTTCTACCAGCGGATATTGCATTTATTTTGGGGACTACCTTATATCATGGTCGTCAAAACGTCAGAGCACAGTTTCACGTTCCAGTTCTGAAGCCAATCAGTTCTTCAAAAGATCGATCAGATTATGCGTTAATGCTTTGATCAATGAATATTTGATTCTATAGAGAATCCATATCAAAGAAAGGTCTAACTGTTGGAATAGTCGTATCTATTGCTCTCGGTATAAATAATGGAATTTTCTTTCCTTTTAAAAGTTCTTTTCGTCTTTGTTTTACAAATAAAAAGGCTTTTGCTTCTTTTTTTTTTTAATTTTTTATAATAATAATAATCATAATATAAAAAAAAAAAAAAAGCTTCCCTTCCGTACGCCTCTTCGTCCGCGCCGTATGACGTGGCCTGATGACGTAAAAAGGGCAGTTGCAGTTGACGGGTATGAGCTGAGCAATTTTTGATTGCCCTAACTCCAAACTCCTTTGTTCTTGAGGGGGTGTGGTTTAGGCCCGCGTTATTTTCACCCAACTCATCTCGACTAGGGGTTTCTTATTTTTCTTGCTTGTCATTGGGTTTGGTGTTTGAGTGCATATGGCTCCTAATAAAAGGTATCGGAATGTTAAACAAGGAGGTTTTTGCCCTGGCTTAAAAAAATATAAATATATAAAATGGTTGAACCGGGACTCGAACCCGCGTCCAACCAGCATATCACAACACATCTCAACCTGCTAAGCCACAACCCTTTGGTGTTATTATTCCCACACGAAATAAACTTAAGCCTTCTCTACTATCGCCCAGTCAAACAACGAAGTCAACACCCAATCAATCTAACACTTTCCATTCAAAATAGATGCGTCTGAAATCTAGAATTGGAAACCATTAATGTAACACCCCAACCGATGACGGAAACATCGAGGTGTCACGTAGTGATGATTGTTCAATGGCTCATGGTACAAAATGAAAGTTGAATAATATTAAATAATTTACAATTCGTCTTACAAGTAGGGATTACAAAAGTTGATTATTATAAACTAGATCCAAAGCTCCTATGTGTTCCAAGACTTGCATAACTTCCAATAGCAAATAAACCTGAAACATGTTAAGTTGGAAAGATGGGGGGTCAACTATAAATAGTTGGTGAGAATACATAGGTTTTGCATATAGTTGAAAACAATATGTTGTATAGAAATCATAGTTGAAGTATAATAATGAGTAATGATAGAATATGAGTCTGACATGTAACAATGCGTCTTTTGTACAATCAAACCTTGTGTCGACTGAGACCTAACTCGCAAGTTAGTAAAAGTGTAACTGTTATCGATCATCCTTGAATTTATGCGGGGGGTGGGTTTGTCAGACCTATAGCGCTATAATCTAAACAGGCGGCTTGATCAATGTTAATGATTTAATTGTGTCTTTTTGTTACAGTCAAATGATAGAATGAGTAAATGATAGTGTAATTGAATCATAAGTTTCAACAATGTAAGAATGAGTAAATGATAGTGTATAAAATGTTTAAACATGTTTCACCCCAAAAATGTAAAACAGAAAAAGAGGCTATGTAAACTCACCTTAGCACAAGTGTTGAATCCTTTGAAATAGTCTAAATGTGGCACAAACGTCTCCAAGTATTACCCTAAGTTCAAGGAAATACAATAAGTGTTGGGAAAGTCTAAGTTTTCTAGTCTATTGGTACTCTAGGGTTCCTAAATTGGGGATCGACGATCGTTTAATAGTTAATTTAGAATAATAAAAAAATAAAAAGAAATTTAGAAAATAAATAAATAAAAAGAACTTTTGTAAGATCTTAATTAAAGGTGGTTGTACTAAAATGTTATAATGTGAAAATAATTTTTATAAAATTATTTTCTTGATTATATAATACAGTATAATTTATTTGTCAAAATATGGTATTAATATTTAAAAATATTAAAATTCATAAATTTCACATCATAAAATTATATTTCCGATCTAAATGAATAAAAATAATTTATGTGAAATTTTGATGCAAAAATAATGAAAAATGGATTTATTGTGAATTTATTATGATTAAAATAACATAAATTAATTAAAAATGTTTAATAAATGTTTTTCTGAAATTAAAATTTATTTTTGTAAAGTTTATTAGTTTATAAGTTTAAAATAATTTTTGTGGGATTTTATAAAACCATTTAGACATGTTTTTAGAATTTATAAGTTATTTGTAATTATACTTGAAATATTTAAAATACATATTAAATAAATGAAATTCCGGAAAATAAAAAAAATGGGTATTAAAGATCATTAGTTAGATATCATAAATAATTTTTGTAGAATTTATAAGTAGGTTTTAATAATTTATTTGCATTTTAAAAGTTTAAATAACAATAAGAACAATTAGAATAAAAAAATATACATATAATAAATAAAAAGAAAGGTGGTTGAGCCGCGTGGGACTCGAACCTGAATCCGAGCGGGTCTGAGTTTTAAATCAGATTTCCAAACCATCTGGTCTGGACATCTGATACGGTTTATTTTGTTTTCGAAATATATTAACATAATAATCAAAACATTCATCTTCCCCAATTCAACCTTATAAACCCTAACTCTTCAATCCAAACAATTGAATAAAAAATGATACAGATCATCAATGAAACGATGGGGCTAATGACCAATACCCCAAATCGACTCTAAATCAACTACGAATTAAAACAGAACATACCGAATGTCGTATGATTCAAACGCAAAAAACCCGGACCTTAGTGCATCGAATTCGAGTGATTGCGTGTTTGTATGTGCAGTATGTTATAGGGGTTCTCTTAGTCGGCCTATATAGGGTATGTATGCGAGATTAATTGAGTCAAAACCTTCTATATACACGAATTGGAAATTTTGCACATACCAAGTATACATACGCGTAAATGCCTCAATTATGGTATGTTTTGAATGGGTTTTGGCGTGTGGAAAACGCTGGAAGGTCGGTCTACAACATTACCATACTTAATTGCTTTCAAAAACGCGGAAAGATGGCTCAATTTAAGCAAGATTGATCGCAGTTGACTTTCAATAGTCAACTAGTTTAACTTAGGAAGGTGTTATATTCAATTGGTGTTGAGATAATATAACAAGAACGAAATGGCTCAGCTGGTTGGTGTTAAGCTCTCTGACCGGGTTGACTAGGGTTCGATTCCCGCTCCACACAAACCCCCCCTCCTTTTTTTATAAAGCTGATTTGGGCTCCAGGGATTGGGTGGTTTGGGCTGGTGGTGCATTGGGCTAGTCTTAGGCTCAGATAACTAAAGATTTAGGGTGGGCTTGGGTTGGTTATGGTTTGTTTTGAATGAAAAAAAAAATAGTTATTGTTGTTAGTGTTTAGGTTTATAATAAATTTTTATAAACTTCAAATAAAGAAAGAAAATTTTACAAATCTGAATTATTATTATTATTATTATTATTATTATTATTATTATTATTGTATTTAAAATGTTTTGAAATAAATAAGATTTAGACATGGTTAGTCTTGTACAATAGAAGTTTAATATAAGTAAAGTGGTGATTTTACCCATACGAAAATTGGAAAAATTTCGCGATGTTACAGTCTCCCCTACTTTTGGAAACTTCATCCCGAAGTTATTAAAAACACAGGGTGAAGGGTGATTGGGTAGAGATTTGAGTTAAGGCACAACACGAATTTATAGGTAATAGGATAATCTGTTTCGAATAATTTGGATAAGAGTTTTTAAATGTGTGAGTTTTAAGGGTTGGATTAGGTTTGTCGGAACTAGCAAGGAGAATAAGATTCTAGCAAAGTACTAGACTTAAGTTTTAGGAATCCTAAAAGAAATGCATGAGATGATTGACTGAATGAACTACCAGGTAACTAGAGTTTATAATTGGTTATCTACCGAAAACCTTGATAGAATTTCACACTACCTTAATGTACCTGTAAATTCATGATTACGTTCCGGACCGCAATCGCCAATTTACCTTACATTAGGGTTTTGTGTCTTTCTATGACTCTAACACACATGTAAGTAATGTAAAAATAATCCTGTGATTGAATCGTATACAATGTATCCAAAAATGAGTCCAACTGTTGAGCAGGAAAAAGACTTCTACCAGTCAGTGAGTAAGAACCTCTACCGATTGTTGAGCAGGTGCGATAGCCTCTACCAGTTGTTGAGCAGGTTGTAGGGCCTCTACCGACTGTTGAGCAGGCATGATGACCTCTACCAATCGTTGAGTAGGTTATTTGGTACTCTACCAACTGTTGAGCAAGTACTTTATCCTCTATCAGTTGTTTGATTAAGTGTAGCAATTATTGCAAATTGATAGTATGTTTATGTAAGCAAGTTTATAAGAATAACAAGTATAGTAATTGCGTGTTGTAATTGTAATATAGTAATTAGTTCACATTATCCAAGTGTTATGAACATACTAGATAAACAAACTCTCATATAAAAGACAAAAGTTTCAATACTAGAATTTATTACATGAATCAAAATGCGTCAATACATAGAAGTTTAAAAGCAAATAACATTCTAATGGTAGCGCTTGTTGTTAAGTAGCTGGAGGGTCTTGATCTCGGTTTAATTTAGGGCACCGGTTACAGAAATGGCTTGGGTCTCCACATTCATAGCACTGACCATAGTTGTATCTGCCAGGACGATTAGTGTAATAACCCGGATTTTGATTAAAAAAAAAACTAAAAAAAAATAAATACCAAATTATTACGCCGGATTTTAATCGATTCCGTAAATATGACTAAATGTTTTCAACAATAGTTTTCTTTAATAAATACTATTAGTTTTATTACATTGTTATAAATAAATAACAAGATTACTAGCCATTCTAATTATAATAATTTACGTAATTATAGGACCTTTTGAGATGTTCATAAGAATGTAAAGGACATATTTTAATTTCAAAAGTTGTAACCGGAATTAAAATACTTGCTATTAAAATAATTTTGACAAGAGTCAAAGTTTCTTTTGTTAAACCATAACAGCTATTTTTTTTAAAGGCATTAAACCATAACAGCTATCATCCTCTCTATGTTTCCGTAAATTTGTCATTCACTTGCCATTTCATTTGGGCCGCAATTATTGACATTTTATTGGCATTAAACACAAACGTTTCTTCAAGCGATTTTTTTATACAACAGGAAGCCTCTTTCAATCTTTCACAACCCTTCTAAGATTTATACATATATCTCATGTTTCCTCTCTGCTGAAAAAAAATGTATAAAACCGAGTTTTGCAAAGATTTTATCAATGATTCGGGTTATTTATTATGAGTTTTGCGAGAGCATCTTAGCATTGGCGTTTCCGATCCTACACGATTAAGGTATGGACTCTATAACAACTTATGTGTACGGGTTTGGATTTTCGCAACCTCGTTGTTGGAAATACAAAGTCGTTTTTATATGTTTTCTTGAACTCTAAAGTTATGTGATAGTATATGTATGTATATAGTTATTTAATTTACATTGAATTACCGACAGGACGCACCGAACTACCGAATTATCGTACCGAAAGGTGACCACTGAACCTGTAAGTCCTTCATATATCGGTAGACGGGAAACGAAGCCTTCCTTATAAAGGGGTTGATACCCTTTCATATCAGGATGCGTTTTGCCTGGGCGAGCAACTCGTCGGGTGAGCTGTGAGCTTCTGGATGGGCAACCCATCGGCGGCAAAACGGTAGCGTCCTAAACTGGTTTGTGTGGGATGTTACAGAAAAGTGATTATCGAATATGGCATCGAATATGTTTATGTAACGCACCGAATGTGATTATGTGACTCACCGAATGTGTACTAACCACTCACCGAACCACCGAATGTGACTCACCGAATGTGGCTAACCGAATGTGTTATACGTATATTGTTTGATATATATATATATATATATATAGATGTTATTAAGATAATTGTTATTTTATAGTTGTTATCCCACTGAGTAATTTTACTTAAGCGTGCATATGTGTTTTATGTACGCTAGGTTCAGGAAAAATCTAAGAAGACTTGGAAGCGGGCTCAAGGGAATAAAAGACTCATAGGGATTTTTATAAAAAAATTTCAATGTTTTGTATTGTAATCCTTTTTTTTTTTAAGAAATTGTAAAGTTTTTATTATCAACGGATTGATGTATTGAATTTTGTTTACCGTTATAGTGACACGTCAACCCTAGAACGGGTGGGGTGTTACAATTAGGATTTGCAGTCGGGGCAGGGTTGGTTTGTTGGTTGGTGTTGGGGTTTGGGGCTTCACGACATGTGTTGACCAGATGGCCATACTTACCACAATTGGTGCACAAGCGACACGTTGAAGCAGTGGGATGATGACGTTTGCATGTGTTACACAATGGAAAGTTTCCCGTATAAGGTTTCTTGTTAGGAGCTTGTGTAGTGAGGTTTGCATCAGGATCCCTGGTCTTGCGCTTCTGGTTCTAAGTGGTTACTGCGGCTACAATACTTGTTTTCTCGCCTTTCCGAAATAAGGTCCCGTTCTTTACGTGATTGTCAGTTAGTGTAGCTGCTAGAGGCTTGGCCTCCTCAAGGGTAGCAGGGTTCCTTCCCCACACCGTGTCCTGAATCTGCATGGGTAGGCCACCAATATATTTTTCGATAACAATAGATAGGGGTGTAACCTTATGTGGTAACAGTATGTTAAGTTCGTGGAAACGAGTGTTGTAGTCTAGGTTTTCTCCAATGTATTGGGCAAGATCGTGAAACTCATCTTCCAATTTCTTGATTTCATTACGAGGGCAGAATTCTGCCTTCATGATGTCTTTAGCTTGTTCCCAAGTCAAAGACAGTGCGACTTCAGCTCCGCGAGTCCGTTTCTCTTCGTTCCACCATGTGAGTGCCCGCTTGTGGAGGGCACTCATAGCATAGCGAACCTTAAGGTTGTTAGGGCACTCGCTATTTATGAAAGTATTTTCGATACCTTCGAACCACTGAAGGAGACCAGTGGCCCCTTCGTCCCCGCTAAACTTAGGAGGATTGCAAGAGTTGAAGTGATTGAGGGTACATCGAGGGTTAGCATTCCTGTTCCCATTGTCATTGCCATTGCTATTTCCATTCATTTGGACGACCTGAGCCACCAAGTTGGGAACTAACGTCGCTATCTGTTGGGCCATTTGCTGGGAAATAATCGCAGCCAGTTGGACATCGATGCCATTGTTGTTGTTGTTGTTGTTGTTGTTGCTCTCACCATCATGTTCGTTATCATTGCTAAGATGAGTGCTGCGACGAGGAGGCATGATCTGTAAGAGACACATTGAAGGATTCAATGAGACATAGGATGAATCAAGGATAATGAGATGTAATAAGGAATGTAATCATTTATTCATTAATTAAAACGCATAAACGAAAACGTTGACTTATCAAAGCTTCTAGATTCTAATAACATAGTGAAGACATGCTTTAGCCTATAAGTGAACACTCATCCCGAGAATTCCCAGGTAGGCATCCGGGTCCCTCGTCTGATTGGGACTTATGCGCAATGCCAGTCCTAGACAGAAAACTCAGAATACAGGCGTTCACCCTTCCAGATTGCACGTGTTCGTTATTAAAATCTAGAACTTCGACGGGATCTTTAAGGCAGTTCAGGTTAAGACTTGAGAATCTTGTCCTATTAGTCTAAGGGTAGATCCAGTGATGGAGAACAATCTTCTTGTAGAGACTAAAGTAGGGATAAGAAGTAGGAGGGATATAAAGAATAGCAAGTAAAAGGAGCAAATACTGGTTATAATTCATATGGTTATAGACTAGATTATTTTTCTAATAACCTAATTCCCTATAACTATGGCTCTGATACCAATCTGTAACACCCCAACCGATGGCGGAAACATCGAGGTGTCACGTAGTGATGATTGTTCAATAGCTCATGGTACAAAATGAAAGTTGATTAATATTAAATAATTTGCAATTCGTCTTACAAGTAGGGATTACAAAAGTTGATTATTATAAACTAGATCCAAAGCTCCTATGTGTTCCAAGACTTGCATAACTTCCAATAGCAAATAAACCTGAAACATGTTAAGTTGGAAAGATGGGGGGTCAACTATAAATAGTTGGTGAGAATACATAGGTTTTGCATATAGTTGAAAACAATATGTTGTATAGAAATCATAGTTGAAGTATAATAATGAGTAATGATAGAATATGAGTCCGACATGTAACAATGCGTCTTTTGTACAATCAAACCTTGTGTCGACTGAGACCTAACTCGCAAGTTAGTAAAAGTGTAACTGTTATCGATCATCCCTAAATTTATGCGGGGGGATGGGTTTATCAGACCTATAGCGCTATAATCTAAACAGGCGGCTTGATCAATGTTAATGATTGTACTGTGTCTTTTTGTTACAGTCAAATGATAGAATGAGTAAATGATAGTGTAATTGAATCATAAGTTTCAACAATGTAAGAATGAGTAAATGATAGTGTATAAAATGTTTAAACATGTTTCACTCCAAAAATGTAAAACAGAAAAAGGGGCTATGTAAACTCACCTTAGCACACACTACGTCAAAAAGGGGCTATGGCCACACTTTTTTGAAAATTGCCCTGCCACACTTTTTATTAGATGTGTGGCTGAAGGTCATTAATCATATTTGAAAACACTTTTGGCCACACATCTTATTTATTCATGTGGCCATTGTATAAAAGTTCAAAACCTTTAGCCACACTTTAAGAAAAAATTGTGACATTCAATAGCCACACTAAAAAAAGTGTGGCCATTTATGATCTACAGCCACCATAATTGTTTCATGTGACCAAAAACACATCAGCTCGAAACCTATAGTCACACTTTAAGAAAAAACTGTGACATTTAGCAGTCACACTAAAAAAGTGTAGCCAAATGTGATCTATAGTCATAGTATTTGGGTGATGGTGTGGCAAAAAGCTAATACATATGGCCACATATATTATTATGTGGCCAAATGTGATATACAATCACATTATTTGGTTAATGGTGTAGCAAAAAGCTAATACATATGGCCACATATATTATATATGTCCAAAGGCTAGACAATTGCCATATTTAAAGTTATAAAATTTCATGTGGTGTTACATAAACATTCATCACACCATCGTTCCTTCGTTTATATTTGTGTTACGAAACGATATCTAATGTCATGAAAAAAATATGTGTGACCAAAGGTTAGACAATAGTCACACTTAAAATTATAAAAATTCATGTGGTTTTACATAACTATTAGCCACACTAATGTTATTATTTATTTTTGTGTGACAAAATGATAACAAATATAATGTAAAAAAATATGTGTGACCAAAGATTAAACAATAGTCGAACTTAAAGTTATAATATTTCATGTGGTTTCATATAACTATTAGTTACATCATCGTCACTTTGTTTTTTTCTTTGTGTGACAGAATAATCAAATGTCATGAAAAAATATATTTGACTAAAGATTAGACAATAGTCACACTTAATATTATAAAATTTCATGTGGCTATTCATATACAACTTCCCTCTTAAAAATTCAATTTCATCTTAAAATTATAAAAATTCAATTTCCCTCCTAAAACTCCTTCCAAAAATATTTTACCCTAGAACTTCCCTCTCAAATAATACTCTAAATTAAAATATTACATTATTCAACATAAATATCCAAAATATATAAAATTATAAATTTTCATTTTATTACTTTACTTATTTCTTTTCAAACTTATATATATTTGTCATTGTAACTAATTTAGTTAAGAATATATAAAATTGCATCACCTTTGAATGTTATAGGTACCGAAAATAACAGTCATGGTACAACCATTCGAAAATAATATTAAAAGTAGCGTTCGAAATTTACTTATAATGGAAAAAAATGAATACTACTAGGTACCGAAAATAATAGTCATGGTACAACCATTCGAAATTAAGTAAATCTAAATTATTGGATATTAGAACATTCAAATCCCCTCCACCAAATCTCATCTATCAAATTACATTAAAAATCACTACTTCACCCCTAAATCTTCTCTCTCCTAATCAAAATAATAATTATTTTTCATACTTTTATCATTATATTTTCTCTCTCCTCACTCACAACTACTTACAAAAATATTGAAATATATATAGGGGTGAACAGTAGCTTTTCATATATGGGGTGAAACAGTGCTTCCACCAAATATTTTCCCTCTCCTCCACTCACAACCACTTACACTCACCCCTAATAATTTGGTGGACACAATTACATACATTTGGTGGACCAAATGTGAATGCTCTTACCAAACTGATACCACTACCAAAAGTAGCGTTCTTGAAAAACGAAAAAATGGATACTGGTATTGAAAATGGTCGTATATGCTTTAATGGATCACAATAGACAATAATAGATCATATATGTCTTAATGGAAGTATAATGGACAATATTGTATCATATATATCTTAATGGACCACAATATATTGGGCCTTAATGGATCACAATGGGCAATAGTGACCAACTGACCATATATATCTTAACAGACAATAGTAAAGCATATATGTCTTAATGGACCTTAATGGATCACGATGAACAATAGTAGATCATATATGTCTAACTACAATGGGCCTTAATGGATCACCGTGAACAATAGTAGATCATATACACACACACATCTTAATGGACAATGTTAGGCCTTAATGTATCACAATGGACAATAGTAGATTATATATGTCTTAGTGGACCATATTGGGCCTTAATGGATCACGATGAACAATAGTAGATCATAATTGTCTTAATGGTCTATATTGGTCCAAAATGAATCGCAATGGACAGTAGTAGATCATACATATATTAAAGGACCATATTGGGCCTTAATGGATCACAATGAATCATAGTAGATCATACATGTCTTAACGGACTATATTGGGCCTTAATGGATCACAATGGGTAATAATATATCATACAACTCTTAATGGACCATATCGGACCTTAATGGATCAAAATGGGCAATAATAGATCATACATGTCTTAATGGACCCTATTGGGCTTTAATAATTCACAATGGATAATAATAGATCATACATTCATATTGGGTCTTAATGGATCACAATGGGTAATAGTAGATCGTATATCCTAAATGAATAACAAACAACCTTAATAGATCACAATTGACAATAGTATATTAATTATGTCTTAATGAACCATATTGAGCCTAATGGATCACAATTGATAATAGGAGATCATACATGTCTTAATGGACAAGATTGGGTTTTAATGGATCACGATGAACAATAGTAGATCATGTATGTCTTAATTGACCATATTAGGTCTTAACAAATCACAACTAGGGGTGTGAATTTTTGACCGACCATAACTTAACATATAATTCACGGGTTTGGGTTTAGTCTATATGGGTTCGGTCAGTTTCAGGTTGAACCCGCAAACTCGTTTAGCTGAACAGGTCGGGTTACAGTCGACCCAGGAGGGTTGGCAGGTTTACTCGTTTATCCCACTTATACTATATGTTATCTTATAAATTTGTTTTATGTCACAAATTAAATTCGTTGGTTATTTATGTACATACGATTTTCTAACTAAAACTTTGTTTTAAGTAAAATTTGTATTTTAATATATAAATTTAATAACAAAAATTAAAAATCTAAAAGTTCAGGATGAACAGGTTGTGTCCGGGTTAACCCTTAAATATTTGGGTCATGTTCGGGTTCATATGTACCATTCAATTTTTAGGTTCGAAATCGTGTAAAATTTTCAAGTTTGAGTCAGGTTGGACCTATCAAGCCGAGCCTGATCCATACTTGTTTATTTTTGGGTTGAGTTCGGGCCAGGTCTCGGGTCATGTTAAAAATAACCGCCATAGTTTGTTTATTAGTCAATTAGTAAAACTTTTGGCTTCCCTCGAAACCTTTTTTTAAATTATTTGTTTTCCCTCTCATCCCATCTCAAACACGGTTTACCCTATTTTCCCCCAAATGTAAATCTCATATGTTCATGTCCCCATATTGCTCATCTCTCCAACGAGTCCCTTTCTTCCCCAACAATAATCTCAAAAAAAATCATCCATTTCTTTGTTCCCCTAACCAACAACATTAAATCGAAGATTAGTGGTTCCTTTGCAAACTCAAGTGACATAGTTACCTTTGACGGCATCTGTAGGGGCTAAGGCTACGGCTGTCGTACCGTTGAGACAACCAACCGATATTCAACGTGAGATTGGAACGGTAATTTTGCTTCAATTTTTACATTCTGGTTAGTATTCGTGATTTTCATACCACACATTTGTTAGACTCAGATACTTCTTTGCCATTCATGAATAATATACATGTTGTCAAAGTAATTTTGCTTATTTTTTATTATTATTTTCTTCAAGGATCATAGAGAATGATGTCTTTAAGCAAGATTGGCGCAGCAGAAGTAACTTCCAGCTACTTGAGTAGATATCTTTGAAGTGGATCCTTTGTTTTGTTATTGGTATTGGGCCAGTCTAATTGGCTTCTTCAATAACCTAGCAATTGAGAACATTGCTGGTGTGAAGTTTTTGTAATTACCTCCAACATGACTTTTGCCAACAGGTTAGAATTCCCCTTAGTAATTATTTACAAAAAAAGTTAATATTTGACATCTATCAAAATGATTAATTTTATTCAAATTCAATATTTAAAGTTATTAAATCATGTTAGTGTTTGTAGAACTTAAATGGTTAAATGATATGAAAATATTAATGAAAATTAGAAGTAATGATATGCATACATAATTATATATTGAATAGGTAATCGTTTGATTAGAAGAATTCAATGCATTTATACATATAATGGGTAGAATTTATTAGTACCTAGTTAAAGTAAATGGGTAGAAAAATATAAAATAGAACTTACTAAACCAAATGAATAGGAAAATAAAAGGCATGAATTCGCTGAAAGAGTTTCGAACTGGCTTAGCTGCTTAGCTTCGGTGGAGAGCAAAAGTATAGACAAACTCCACCAACCTATATAGCACATAAAAAGACAAAATAAAAAGAAATATAGACCTTGGACCAATGGGGTGGAGCAACTATTCATGTATCTTGCAAATGTATTATAGTAAATTGGATTCTTTAATCACAATAACTGCAAAGTGTAAACTGCATACATTTGGTATCCTATAATTAATGTACTGTATGCTTTGTCACAAGTAACTGGCAGCATCTTCTTTTATTTGCAGCTACAAACTTATGTCTCACCTTGTTTGCTGTTTTGATAAAAAGTCTTAACAGCACCAGAGACTGCTGGATCAGGCACACCTGTAGATAAGGCTTACGTGAATGTTGTTGATTAACTTGTATTATGTAAGGGGTTTTAGATTGTTTATGTTCTTACCTGTTTACTAGAATATATATTAACTTGTATTATGTAAGGGGACTTGTTGACAGATTGTTGGCACTACTGTTGTGTCATCACTCATCATCTCTTAATGTTGGCAAAGCGGGGTCTATGGTGCATACTAGTGCATGCATTGCAGCTTTAACATGCCAGGGTGGATCAAAGAAATACGGGTTGACACGGAAATGGTTTAGATTTTTTTAATAATGATAAAGACAGACGTGATCTTGTAACTTGTGGATCAACTGCTGGAATTGCTGCTGCCTTTCGTGCCCCTATTGGTGGTATACTTTTTTCTCTTGAATGTTGGACATAATATTTGATTATCCTAAGTTAGATTATTTAGAATGTATTATTGTTGTATAATATATAGTTGTGGCGGTTATGGTGGTTAAACTGAACCATTGTGTCGGTTCACTAAAGGGTATCATACCCCTTCACCACCTATAAATAGCCCCATACCCCTTCATTTGTATTTGGATGATTCAATTATAATATAGCATGTTTCTGTAAACTCTCTCTATTAAATATTAACATTGAAGAAATGGTATCTTGGTAAAAAAAACTGAAATATGATTTCAATGTTCGTGTTATTATGCAGGTGGAGAAGGTCCCCTTTTGTAGAGAACTTTCTTTTCAACTTCCCTTCTGCAGTATTGCTTAGGGGTCTAACTGATATACGTGTGAGTTGACAATGTGGACTGTTTGGGACGGGGGGCATTATAAAGTTAAATATTACCTCAGTGGATATTACCTTTCATCTCATCGACGTGCCCCCAGTCCTTCTACCAGGTGTCATTGGGGGCATTGCAGAGGGTCTGTACAATAAAATAACGTATTATGTCTTTTCATGTAATCATTAATTTTATTTTTGTTTGTAGAGTGAAGGTTTAGGTGTATGGATAATTGCAACTTGTAGAGACATGTCTAGTTTGCAGGCAAGTTCTTTTTATAGTCTCCCCCAAGTTGGTCAAGTTGCATATACATTGACACATGCTTCTCATGCAATTGCTTTAGGAGATGGTGTATTAGCGCCTACAATAGGCAATATTATGCCATCAATTGGATCGGTGGGGTTGTTACTACAAGTCTTGCTAAGAGTGATGCAGGCTCTTTTGCAGCTTATGCATCACTTGTAGATAGCTTTTGATTAGAAACTTGTCTTTAGTATTTATATTGAAAATATATGTAAGAATGTTGGTTTATTATTGTAAATATTATTGATTTTTTAAGTTTTATCATGTTTATTGTTGTATGTACTTTACAATAATTAAAAATAAAATAGCTAATTACATTAAATGGTTAGGTGAAACCATGATAAATAATGTGTGATCAAAGGATGGTCAATCATCACACTTAAAATTAACAAATTTCATGTGGTTTTACACACCTATTAGCCACACCATCTTTAGTTTTTTTGTGTTGTGTGACAGAATGATAACAAACGTCATAAGTAAAAAAAATTATGTGTCACCAGAGGTTAGATAATAGTCACTCTATTGTCACTTTTATTTTATTGTGTGACAAAATGATAACAAACGTTATTGAAAAATCAAATTATGTGTGACCAAAAATTAGTAATTAGCCACACCATCTTCAATTGGTTTTTTGTTGTGTGATGAAATGATAACAAACGTCATGAGAAAAAGTTATGTGTGACTAAAGGTTAGCCAATAGACACACTTAAAATAAATAAAAAAAATGCTTTGTGTGTCTAGAAATAATTTTGAGCAACACTTACAACTAAATTATGTGACTATGTAGTAGAACTTGCCACACCAACAAGAAATCCATGTGGCTCTTACTATCCATTAGCCACACTTAATGTACAAGATTCTTGCTTATGACAACCATTTTTGCCACGTTTTTTTTCTATTGATGTGGCTAAACAAACTCTTTAGTAAATTCATGTGACCATATAATATAAACAGTCACAGTTAAAGTAAATTTATGTGACCGTTGCTACCATTTAGCCACACTTAATGGAGGGAAATGCTTGATTCCGTGAATATATGTTGGTACCCTTTAGCCACACTTTTTTTGTAGCTACGGCCACTAAACGTAAATGTGGCTATATCATACCTACGATGACTCGACCTTTGGTCACACTTGACATGAAAAAAATAAGTGTGACGAAAGGCATACGGTCACACTTTTTCTATGTGACTAAAGCCCTTTTTTGACGTAGTGACAAGTGTTGAATCCTTTGAAATAGTGTAACACCCCAACCGATGGCGGAATCATCGAGGTGCCACGTAGTGACGATTGTTCAAAAGCACATGGTACTAAAATGTAAATATTATTGAATAAACCAAAATTGTCTTACATGGAAATGGAAATACATTGTCTAAATGAAATGTAAATATTGAAATAACTGAATTTAAAATAAAGCACTAAATGTCTCTTGTTAAAGCACTAGATCAAACTGCACCTGAAACATGTACAACATAGATTTGGTCAACATATGAAATGTTGGTGAGCATTCCTAGTTTTGATATATTTAGTAGGTTAAAAGTTATACAATTCAAGTGCAAGCTACAGTGCAATTATGTAAACTATGTATCATACAAATGAGCGAAATCAACCCTGTGACTGTATAATGTACTGTATGAACGGTGGTGTACTCATCCAATAAATGGATAAAAGCTTAACACTGGCCACGGATTCTCCGATGAAAAAGGGGGAGAATCAATCTAGGCGGGTTGTCAATCCAAATAGCGCTATCCAATGTTAAGGTCGGCTTGTACCATGTTAATGATTTCACTAAGTACAAATGTAATCCACATGTATTGTCTAAGCATAAAGCACGTTGTAAGCAATGCACATAGTACTAGAATTGTATTGTAAAAATGTAAACTTGTATTTGAAATTGTAATAGTGTACATGTAACACCCCAAAAATGTATAAATGCAAAAAGGGGTAGGAATACTCACAGTTCACGTAGTAGTTTGAGATTTAACTGGACAACGAGATACGAATTGAGATTACTCCCAAATGATCAACCTAAAGTATTTGATAATGTGTAAGGGAAATGACTCTAGGATACATGTATTTCTAGGGCTTCGAATTGGGGATAAACGTTTATTTATTTAATAATTAAAATGTCTAATAATTAAGAGAAATTTGGTAAATAAATAAATAAAGTCTTTGAGTAAACTTTAAATCAAATATGGTCACAATATAACGTTTTAAGTGTGAAAATAATTTTTACAAAATTATTTTCTTGAAAATAGAATATTTAATCTAATTATTTCAAATTGTCTAAATATGACTTTAATATCTAAAAATATTAAAATCAAATAATTTCTGAATTAAAAATTGTATTTCTGTTCCAAATGACTAGAAATAATTTATGTAAAATTTTGGTGCAAAAATATTGAAAAATGAATTTATTATGAATTATTTATGATAAAAACTAACAAAAATTAATTAAAAATATAAAACTTACGGTTTTTCAAAAATAAAAATTATTTCTGAAATGTTTATTGTTGTATAAGTTTAGGATAATTTTTGTGGAATTTTATAAAATCGTTTATATATTTTTATAGAATTTTATAAATAAAATTGAATAAACTTGAATTATTATATATATATATATATTAAATAAATAAATTTTTGAAAACTAAAAATTGGATGATGAACTTTATCAGTGGAAAAGCATAAAATAAATTTTATAGAATTTATAAATTAGTTTTAGTATTTTAAAACGATTTTTTTAAAAAGAATGGAGATAATATATGTATAAAGAATAACCAAAAAAAATTGTTTGCTCATGGTGGGACTCGAACCTGGGCCATAGGCCGGTTCAAGTCTTACCACACATTGTCTCAACCAACTGGTCTATAGATCATATTTGTTTCATTTCGTAACCGTTTAATATATAAACACGTTTTTAAATGTGTTCTTCCCCAATTCAATATATATCGAGCCCTAATTTCCAAATCATCATAATTGGTGATCATTAGCCCCTGAATCCTTGGGGCTAATGATACAGAGTGCCGAATGATAAGACCCACAAACAAAAGAGAACTTACTTAACCGTAATCGGACTCGAGGCTCGGTCAAAGAAAAAGTCAAACGCGATGAGGGTTTGGATTTCAGATCGTGTTAACAGAAAATTGAGAGTGAAGGGAGGTTGTTCGGCGAGTTGTGGAGGTGTAGAAGGTATCAATTTATAGTGAGGCCTACGAATTAGTCGTTTTAGAAAGTTTGACCCGTTTAATAGTATACGCGTGATTATGTGAGAATTTTGGAATGTTATACCCTGATTGATGTGTAATTAAACGCGTATAATTATCACGAAACAATCACGAGTCCAAATCAGTTGATTACCATGATTGCAGCTCATTGCCCTTTTTGCTTGGTTACACGCGATCGAACAGCAGCAGATTAGAAGGAAGAAGACAGCGATTTAGAAGGGATATGGATTGGGTTGTGGTTTAGTCTAGACTTGCATAAAGAGGTTTGGGTTTAAATAAAAAACGAGCTATGGCTCAGTGGTGTAACGCGTGTGTGTGTTTGGTTGACCCGGCTCCTGCCCGGGTTCGAATCCCGGCAGAGCCAAATGTTTTATTTATTTTTTTAACAGCTGATGGAAGGGAAAGGACTTGGGCTTGGGCCAAGCTTGTGTTGGGCTTGTTCTTTGGGCTTATGAGATGGACAAGGGATATGGATTGGGTTGTGGTTTAGTCTAGACTTGGATAAAAGGGATATTATTATCATTATTATTATTATTATTATTATTATTATTATTATTATTATTATTATTATTATTATTATTATTATTATTATATGGGGATAAAATGTGACGTACAAGATAGGTGGTATGAAATAAAAAAAATGTATATATATAATAATAATAGGGATAAAAGTGACGGAGGTCACAAATAGTCTAAGGGGCTGTTTGGTAGCCTCTTAATAAGGCTCTTAACCATTCAGTGCTTAATGATTCAGCATTCAGTGCGTTTGTTTCAGCCTCTGAATGGAATGGTTAAGGCTGAATCATTAAGACTTGGGATGTTGCTGAACCATTAAGCACCGAATCATTAAGCACTGAACAAGGCTGAACCTTAATGAAACTCTCATACCAATGTGGGACAACAAAACTAACCATTAAGAGGTCCAACTTAATGATTCAGCACTTAACCATACAGACCTCTTAACCATTCAGATCTCTTAATGATTCAACACTTAATCAACCAAACAGCCCCTAAATGTGGCACAAACGTCTCCAAGTATTACCCTAAGTTCAAGGAAATACAATAAGTGTTGGGAAAGTCTAAGTTTTCTAGTCTATTGGTACTCTAGGGTTCCTAAATTGGGGATCGACGATCGTTTAATAGTTAATTTAGAATAATAAAAAAAATAAAAAGAAATTTAGAAAATAAATAAAAAGAACTTTTGTAAGATCTTAATTAAAGGTGGTTGTATTAAAATGTTATAATGTGAAAATAATTTTTATAAAATTATTTTCTTAATTATATAATACAGTATAATTTATTTGTCAAAATATGGTATTAATATTTAAAAATATTAAAATTCATAAATTTCACATCATAAAATTATATTTCCGATCTATATGAATAAAAATAATTTATGTGAAATTTTGATGCAAAAATAATGAAAAATGGATTTATTGTGAATTTATTATGATTAAAATAACATAAATTAATTAAAAATGTTTAATAAATGTTTTTCTGAAATTAAAATTTAGTTTTGTAAAGTTTATTAGTTTATAAGTTTAAAATAATTTTTGTGGGATTTTATAAAACCATTTAGACATGTTTTTAGAATTTATAAGTTATTTGTAATTAAACTTGAAATATTTAAAATACATATTAAATAAATGAAATTCCGGAAAATAAAAAAAATGGGTATTAAAGATCATTAGTTAGATATCATAAAATATTTTTTGTAGAAATTATAAGCATGTTTTAATAATTTATTTGCATTTTAAAAGTTTAAATAACAATAAGAACAATTAGAATAAAAAAATATACATATAATATATAAAAAGAAAGGAGGTTGAGCCGCGTGGGACTCGAACCTGAATCTGAGCGGGTCTGAGTTTTAAATCAGATTTCCAAACCATCTGGTCTGGACATCTGATACGGTTTATTTTGTTTTCGAAATATATTAACATAATAATCAAAACATTCATCTTCCCCAATTCAACCTTATAAACCCTAACTCTTCAATCCAAACAATTGATTAAAAAATGATACAGATCATCAATGAAACGATGGGGCTAATGACCTATACCCCAAATCGACTCTAAATCAACTACGAATTAAAACAGAACATACCGAATGTCATATGATTCAAACGCCAAAAACCCGAACCTTAGTGCATCGAATTCGAGTGATTGCGTGTTTGTATGTGCAGTATGTTATAGGGGTTCTCTTAGTCGGCCTATATAGGGTATGTATGCGAGATTTATTGAGTCAAAACCTTCTATATACACGAATTGGAAATTTTGCACATACCAAGTATACATACGCCTAAATGCCTCAATTATGGTATGTTTTGAATGGGTTTTGGCATGTGGAAAACGCTGGAAGGTCGGTCTACAACATTACCATACTTAATTGCTTTCAAAAACGCGAAAAGATGGCTCAATTTGAGCAAGATTGATCGCAGTTGACTTTCAATAGTCAACTAGTTTAACTTAGGAAGGTGTTATATTCAATTGGTGTTGAGATAATATAACAAGAACGAAATGGCTCAGCTGGTTGGTGTTAAGCTCTCTGACCGGGTTGACTAGGGTTCGATTCCCGCTCCACACAAACCCCCCTTTTTTTATAAAGCTGATTTGGGCTCTAGGGATTGGGTGGTTTGGGCTGGTGGTGCATTGGGCTACTCTTGGGCTCAGATAACTAAAGGTTTAGGGTGGGCTTGGGTTGGTTATGGTTTGTTTTGAATGAAAAAAAAATAGTTATTGTTGTTAGTGTTTAGGTTTATAATAAATTTTTATAAACTTCAAATAAAGAAAGAAAATTTTACAAATCTGAATTATTATTATTATTGTATTTAAAATGTTTTGAAATAAATAAGATTTAGACATGGTTAGTCTTGTACAATAGAAGTTTAATATAAGTAAAGTGGTGATTTTACCCATACGAAAATTGGAAAAATTTCGCGATGTTACAATTAATATTGATTTGCGTCTAGCACATCATTTTGGGCCATTACACACTCAATTACATCGCATTCATTCCATATCTGTGCTCATTGACGCGTTTTGACATTTAAAAGATTGGTCAACTTTCCAATCGAACGAACTACACCATGACTATATAAATAAAGCCTACATATTTGATCTAAAACATCTGAAAACCACAAACCATCTCTCAATTTCCCCTTAGCTCGCTGCAATTCGCATAATTGAGTTTTTATTGACTTTCTGTTTGACCGACGATTGGAAGCATTTCGGGTCTAGTATGATCTTGTTCGTTGTTTATATACCTTAATTGGCCCTTTATAAACATAAACCCTATGGTTAATCGACCAATAATGTTGTTTATAAACTGATTTGGAAATTTTGGGTTCTTAGTAATTTTGGGGAAGATGACTAATCATCGCATCTGTTGATTTCTAAAACAAAAGGAAACAAAACACCAACTGATCAACAGATCAGTTGGTAAACCCTCATGTTGATAAGTCTTGGGCCGGCTCGTGTATGGGTTCGAATCCTCGCACAAGCAACCTTTTTTTTCTTGTGATCATGATTCATTAAAGAAACCTATACAAGTAATAGCAACCAAACATTCTTGTTCTCAGGGTCCAGAACAACTGCTCTAGACTTGGGATTATAAATATGCGAACCGGTTCAGACTCGAGTTCGATTCCCTTCAACAGCAAACATTTTTAAAAATAAAAAACTTTCCTTTTATATTTTTGTTATTAACTTTTAAAATGGTTTTAAAATACCAAATCTACTTTATAAATACTATAAAAATTATTTTACGATATCCTGATGGTTAAGACTATCGTACAATTTTTAGTTTTTCAAAAATCATTTATTTAATATAAATAAAATATATTACAAGTTTAATCATTTACAAATTAAAAATTCTATAAAAATATCTAAACGATTTTATAAATTTTCACAAAAATTATTTTAACCTATAAATCAAGAAGCGTTCCAGAAATAAATTTTGATTTCTGGAAAATGTTTGTTTAATATTTTTAATTAATTTTTGCTATTTTAATCATAAATAATGGATAATAAATCCGTTTTTCACTATTTTTATATCAAAATTTTACATAAATTATTTTTATTCTTTTAGAATAGAAATATAAATTTTAATTTGAAACTTCATGAATTTTAATATTTTTAGACAATAACACTATATTTTGACAAATAATTATTAATACACTATATATTCAATAATTAAGAAAATAAATTTATAAAAATTATTTTCACATTTATAACATTGTAATACAACTACCTTAATCAAGGTTTTACCAAAAGTTCTTTTGATTATTTATTTTCCAAAACTTATTTATTTATTAATTCATTAACAATTTATCTAAATTAAAGATTAATCAATTGTCTTTCCCCAAATTAGGAACCCTAGAATACCTTATACTAGAAAACATAGACTTATTTATTTGACTTGAACTTAGGGTAATACTTGGAATCATTTGTGTCACACTTAGACTATTTCAAAGGATTCAAGACTTGTGCTAAGGTGAGTTTACATAGCCCCTTTTCACTATTTTGGGGTGAAACATGTTATACTGTCAATTGCAATTCAACATTAGTGTCTATGTGTTATTCTATGTTGCATTATGTCTTAAAAATTACTATGGTGAGCACAATTATTCTAGCATAATCAGTAACTCTGTACAAGCCAACGATACACAATGATAGATCTATTGGACTGACAACCCCACCCGGATACGTTACCTCCAGTATGGGTAGTATGGGTGATTGTTATTGCAACATAAACGAGTGAACCATATGCGTATGGGATGGACCACAATATTCTAGTCACAAGGTTTGATTATGCACACGATTTACCGGGTAGTATTGTTTTCACATATGGACTAGTCTTGCCATGACACTCGAATTGTACAAATTTTATTCAATATTCAAACCTATGTAATTCTCACCAACTTTTGTTGACCCAAAATATTTTCAAACTTAACATGTTTTAGGATATAGCTTTGCTTAAAGATTAGAGTTAATGCATGAAGATTTAGATTTCACATTTTTCATTTGATGTACAAATTCTTTCTAGAACAATTGTATGTAATTCATTTAATAAGTTATTTAAACTTATTATTTACCATGAGCTACCAAACAATCATCAATACGTGACATCCCAATGTTTCCGCCATCGGTTGGGGTGTTACAAATTGGTATAAGAGCCTTGGTTATAGGGAATTAGGTTATTAGAAAAATAATCTAGTCTATAACCTTAGGATTTTAAACCAGTACTTGCTTCTCTTACTTGTAACCCTATTTGCTTCCTTATCCTTATCCCTATCCTACACCCTATGCTACCCTAGTCTTACAAGTTATTCGTCAGCTGCAATCCTGATCCACCTTTAGATTAATAGGACAAAATCCTCAGGTTTAGCCTGAACCACCTTGAAGATCTCGTCAAAGTTCTAGATTTTAATAACGAACACGTGCAATCTGGAAGGGTAAACGTCTGTATTCTGAGTTTTCTGTCTAGGATTGGCATTGCAAATAAATCCCAATCAGACGAGGGACCCGGATGCCTACCTGGGAATTCTCAGGATAAGTGTTCACTTATAGGCTAAAGCATGTCTTCACTATGTGTAACACCCCAACCGATGGCGGAAACATCGGGATGTCACGTATTGATGATTGTTCAGTAGCCCATGGTAAATAATAAATTTCAATAATTGATTTAAATACATTACATACAATTGTTCTACAAGAATTTGTACATCTAAATGAATAAATGCTAGCTACGCATCTTCAAGCATTAACTCTAATCTTCAAGCAAGCTATAACCTGAAACATGTTAAGTTTGAAAATATTTTGGGTCAACAAAAGTTGGTGAGAATTACATAGGTTTTGATAATCGAATAAAGCTTGTACAATTCAAGTGTCATGGCAAGTCTAGTCCATATGTGAAAACATACTAGGAGTAAATCGAGTGCATAATCAACCCTTGTGACTGTTATATTGTGGTCCATCCCATACGCTCATGGTTCACTCGATTATGTTATGCGATAACAATCACCCACGCTACCTATGTAGGAGGCACGTATCCGGGTGGGATTGTCAGTCCAATAGATCTATCATTGTATACCGTCGGCTGATCAATGTTAATGATTATGCTAGAATATTGTGCTTACCCTAGTCATGTTTAAGACATAATGCAACATAGAAAAACACATAGACACTTTATGATTGAATTGCATATAGAATGTTGTAACATGTTTCACCCCAAAAATAGTGAAAAATAGAAAAGGGGCTATGTAAAACTCACCTGAAATTCACTGTGCAAGTACTAGCAAGTAGCGACAAGTCTGAACTTGGATTAATTGAACTCTTGTATCCTATTACAAATAAACGATGCCTTAAATTCTAATGCAAATACTCTTGTTTCGTTTCTTGGTTGTAAAGATAGTTTATCCAACTACCTAGACTCGTATTGTAAACAATACGCGTCTTGAGGTGTGTAAAACTTAACGAACCGATATGAATTTGATTTTGTTTCTTGAAGGTATCCGCGTACGTATAGTTGTTAAAATATATACTTTAATATAGTATTTAGAATCGCGACTTGAACTATTTGTCAAATAATCATTTTGGATAATGAAAATAATGTTCATGTAACTCGACTCAAATGTTAACTCGTTTCGCAGCTAGGGAGTGAGAATATATTTGTAAAAGCGTAGTTTCATTTACACAATATTTGTATATTTGAATGCCCGGTGCGTTTTCTGATATTTTGAAAAAATTTGGACAGAGTTTCCTCTGTTTTTACATAAAACCGACAACTCACGTTGCCTATATTTTATATCAAAACTCAATCTTTCAAGTTCACAAAACACCATACCAATTCAACTAAGATTAGCTAAGTCTTTGTATACGATAAATGGTTTGAGTTATCAAAGTTATAATGAACGAAAAATTATACATTTGTTAAGTAATATATATATACATATGGTTTGACGTCTTGTTAGTTCTAGTAATAATAATATCCATGAACTCATGTTAGTCGCTATCTAATTCGCCTAAGCTAGCAATAAAATAACTTTTGTTATGGTTTGGTTCGTTTACACTTTTAAATACATACATATATATACGTACGATGTAAACGAAAATAAGAATAGTAACTAAAGACGCGGCGTGTTATATCTCCCGTGAATAAGCTCGTGAATCCTCGCGTACTCGCCTCGTATCCCGCGCTGACCAGCTTTGACCAGGTCTGACCCAGATTTACTGTCGTTGATCAGGTTTGACCTAGTCAACTCGTGTTTGACTGATGCTTGGAGAAAACGAACCAGAACTAATATGGAGCACACTGACCTGGCCTCGAATGAGCATCACCCTGGACCTGACCACGCGGCGGCGCCGCTGCTACTAACCCCAGGCCATCACCGGCCGCTGCCACAACACCCTCTAACTCCACCTACCAACCCGACCCAAAAACACCCCAATAGCATGACCCGACAACCAAGTCCACGCCATAACCACCACCCATCGTTAACCTCTCAACCACCACAAAGACTACCCTAGCACAGCCCAAAAGGACCTGCACACCAGTACGCCGCTACCACCAAAGATGGTGGTGGCCGCCGTCGCTAAAGAAAGGCAGAGAAAAAAAAAGGGGGGGTTGTGTTTGTTGCTGGGGCCGACGGGGATATAAACAGGGGCGGCGTTGAAGGTTGATTGTGTGCGGTGTGTCCGACAGGTGACCGTATGTGTATATAAATAGTTGAGGCGTGGGTTCAGATTTATGGTAACTCCTTAATTCAGGCCAGTGATTGAGCTTGACATGGTGAGGGTTTTGGCGCCTGCTCTTGATTGCGTGAATCTCGGCTCTGTGTCACAAGAGCATACCATTCTTATTATTATTTCTAATTAATTTTTTTTTCTTTTGTCTGTGTCTCGCATGCTTCATATTGAAGGAGATGAAGCCCTTTTTGTCTTTTTGTGCCAGGAATCACACGAGAAGTAAAACATATATATAGATAATTATTTAAGTTCACTAACTTTTTTTTTCCTTTTTTTTTTATAACATGGAACATATTATTGTTATTAGTATCATCATTATTATATATGAGAGTGAAACAAAATGGACTTTTATAAAAGAAATTATGAAAAATTAACTGATGTTACACTATGTTATTAGAATCTAGAAGCTTTGATAAGTCAACGTTTTCGTTTATTCGTTTTAATTGATGAATAAATTATTACATTCCTTATTACATCTCATTATCCTATGTCTCATTGAAACCTTCGTTGTGTCTCTTACAGATAATGCCTCCTCGTCGCAGCACTCGTCTTAACAATGACAACGATCATGATGGTGAGAGCATCATCAACAACAGCAACAACCATGGCAACGATGTCCAACTCGCAACGATCATTTCTCAACAAATGGCTCAACAGATAGCGACGTTAATTCCCAATTTGGTGGCCCAAGTCGTTAAAATGAATGGAAATGGAAATGGCAATGGAAATGGAAATGGCAACGGGAATGGTAATCACAATGGGAACGGGAATGCTCACCCTGTTTGCACCCTCAAGCACTTCAACTCTTGCAATCCTCCTAAGTTTAGCGGGGACGAAGGAGCCACTGGTCTCCTTCAGTGGTTCGAAGGTATCAAAAATACCTTCATTAATAGTGAGTGCCCTAACAATCTCAAAGTTCGGTATGATATGAGTGTCCTCCACAAGCGGGCACTCACATGGTGGAACGAAGAGAAACGGACTCGTGAAGCTGAAGTCGCACTGGCCTTGACGTGGGAGCAAGCTAAAGACATCATGAAGGCGGAATTATGCCCTCGTGATAAAATCAAGAAGTTAGAAAATGAGTTTCACGATCTTGCCCAAGACAGTGGAGAAAACCTAGCCTACAACACCCGTTTCCATGAACTTAGTCTACTACTACCACATAAGGTCACCCTTTGTCTGTTGCAATCGAGAAGTACATTGGCGGCTTACCCATGCAGATTCAGGACACGGTGTGGGGAAGGAACCCTGCTACTCTTGAGGAAGCAAATCGTTTGGCGGCCACCCTAACAGATAACCATGTGAAGGCAGGAACTCTGACTCGGAAAGGGGAAAAGAAAACTGTTGTGAAAGATACTCCCCAACCTGCTATCGAGATTAAAACTGAGTCTTCAACTAATGGAAGACGCAAGGCCAGGAATTTCGCAATAGGTGCCACTGCCTCACCCAACAAGAAACAGTATACCGGTAACCATCCTTAGTGTAACACCTGCCAGTATCACCACCCAACCCAAGTGCCTTGTTGTCAATGTACCAATTGTCAAAAGTATAGGCATCTTGCAAATGTTTGTCGAATTCCTGCTGCCCCTGCTGCTCTGAATAACCCTGCTAGGCCTGCTCGTGGACAATGTTTCGAGTGTGGTGACCCCAATCATTTTCGTAACCAATGCCCTAACCTGAACCAAGATCAAGACCCTCCAACTACTTAATGACAAGCTCCATCGTTTGAATGTTATTCGTTTTTTTTTTAAATTCTATGTATTGACGCATTTTGATTCGAATAATAAACCCTAGTATTGAAAATTTTGTCTTTTATATGAGAGTTGCTTATCTAGAATGTTCATGACACTTGGATACATGCCTGGTTGAATGAGAATTAATTACTGTATTAATATCTAAATCTGTACTATACTTGTTACACTTATAAATTTGCTTACATAAACATATTATCAGTTTGCAATTTATGTGCGATAATTGTTACACTTAATCAACAACTGGTAGAGGATGAAGTACTTGCTCAACAGTTAGTAGAGTATCAAATAACCTACTCAACGATTGGTAGAGGTCATCATGCCTGCTCAACAGTCGGTAGAGGTCCTAACAACCTGCTCAACGACTAGTAGAGGCCATTGCACCTGCTCAACAATCGGTAGAGGTTCCTACTCACTGACTGGTAGAGGTCTTTTTCCTGCTCAACAGTTGGACTCATTTTTGGATACATTGTATACGATTCAATCACAAGGTCATCTTGCACTATGTGTGTGTCTAGAGTCATAGGATGACACAAAACCGTAACGTAAGGTAATTTGGTGATTGCGGTCCAGAACGTAATCATGAATTTACAGGTACGTTAAGGTAGTGTGAAATTCTATCAAGGTTTTCGATGGGTACCCAATTATACACCCTAGTTATTTTGGTAGTCCACTTAATCTTAGTATTCATCTTTTACACTCCTGTCTAGACCCTTATCTCAGACCAATAACCTGTACCCACATCCCTTTCCAGCGGGCTCTCCAATTTCAACTTCGGGATGAAGTTCCTAAAAGAAGGGGAGTCTGTAACGCTTCGTATTTTAATATATTTTATAATAAAAATTAATTAATAAAATTCGTCGAATCTTGACGCTTTGGCATGTTTTAAAATTATCTCGTAACATTTTAACCTTGTTTTAGTATATTATATATATAATATTATAGTTTATATATATATATATATATATATATATATTAGGCTTAAAAATATAAATAAATAAAATGGTTGAACCAGGACTCGAACCCGCGTCCAACCAGCACATCATAACACATCTCAACCAGCTGAGCCACGGCCCTTTGGCGTTATTATTCCCACACGAAATAAACTTAAGCCTTCTCTACTATCGCCCAGTCAAACAACGAAGTCAACACCCAATCAATCTAACACTTTCTATTCAAAATTGACGCGTCTGAAATCTAGAATTGGAAACCATTAATATTGATTCGCATCTAGCACATCATTTTCGGCCATTACACACTGAATTACATCGCATTTATTCCATATCTGTGCTCATTGACGCGTTTTGACATTTAAAAGATTGGTCAACTTTCCAATCGAACGAACTACGCCATGACTATATAAATAAAGCCTACATATTTGATCTAAAACATTCGAAAACCACAAACCCTCTCTCAATTTCCCCTTAGCTCGCTGCAATTCGCAGAATTGAGTTTTTATTGACTTTCTGTTTGACCGATTATTGGAAGCATTTCGGGTCTGGTATGATCTTGTTCGTTGTTTATATACCTTAATCAGCCCTTTATAAACAGAAACCCTATGGTTAATCGACCAATAATATTGTTTATAAACTGATTTGGAAATTTAGGGTTCTTAGTAATTTTGGGGAAGATGACTAATCATCGCATCTGTTGATTTCTAAAACAAAAGGAAACAAAACACCAACTGATCAACAGATCAGTTGGTAAACCCTCATGTTGTTAAGTCTTGGGCCGACTCGTGTCTGGGTTCGAATCCTGGCACAAGCAACCTTGTTTTTCTTGTGATCATGATTCATTCAAGAAACCTATACAAGTAATAACAACCAAACATTCTTGTTCTCAGGGTCCAGAACAACTGGTCTAGACTTGTGATTATAAATATGCAAACTGGCTCAGACTCGGGTTCGATTCCCTTCAACAGCAAACATTTTTTTAAAAAAAAACCCTTCCTTTTATATTTTTGTTATTAACTTTAAAAATGGTTTTAAAATACCAAATCTACTTTATAAATTCTATCAAAATTATTTTATGATATCCTGATGGTTAAGACTATCGTACAATTTTTAGTTTTTCAAAAATCATTTATTTAATATATATAAAATATATTACAAGTTTATTCATTTATAAATTAAAAATTCTATAAAAATATATAAACGATTTTATAAAATTTCACAAAAAATATTTTAAACCTATAAATCAAGAAGCGTTCCAGATATAAATTTTTATTTCTAGAAAATGTTTGTTTAATATTTTTAATTAATTTTTGCTATTTTAATCATAAATAATGGATAATAAATCCGTTTTTCACTATTTTTATATCAAAATTTTACATAAATTATTTTTATTCATTTAGAACAGAAATATAAATTTTAATTTGAAACTTCATGAATTTTAATATTTTTAGACAATAACACTATATTTTGACAAATAATTGTTAGGACAAAGAGGATTGGTGAAACCACTTTTGTAAACCTTAGTCTAATTCACTTCTGTCATTTTTGGCTAAGTATAGAAGTACTAAAGAAAAGACAAGAAACTGCTGATTAGAAGATATAAGAAGTGCTGAAGGTGCAGAAGTTCTGAAGTCCAAACCAGACAAGTTCACTTCAGAAGTACTGAAGACAAAACTACTCTTCAGTAGTTGTCCTTCATCAGCACTTAGCAATAGATATTTCCCACCGCCTTTTTGCATCAGTAGTTTGTTGTTTAATATTACTTTTAGCTGTTTTTGTTTCTTTCAATGTTGCAACTTGTGCAACTTGTCACTGTAGTTTCTGTGCTTGCTTTTTAGGCAAGATACATGCATGTAATCGTCTATAAATAGGAGGCTTCAACCTTCTATTTTAGACATTGATTTTCAACAGAAAAATCCTTCAAACACTCTCATTGTTATATTCCATTTCTGTATTTATTGTGAATCTCTCTAAGTATCTAATTCTCATTTACAACTTAGATTCATAATAAATACTTTGTCATTTATTAGTTTCAAACATCATGGGGGAGTTATAACTCTGCCTTAGTCTAAAAAGTGTTGCTTTAACTTATAACATTCCGCTGTGCTTATAATCTGATTTACAAGGACTTGCTAAACACTTAAGTGTCAAGATAGCAAGTTCTTACTTAGCAAAAAGAGCAAACTGATCCTACAATTGGTATCAGAGCATTGGTTTATCTGATCACATATCAATCTAACAAATTGAGAATCAGACACAAAGCTCTTATTGATATTCAATAAAAAGATCAAAAGTTCACTTTTTATCAATATCCATCACTTAAAAGAGTCATCTGACAAATCTATACTCTTTAAAAATGGATCCACATAATACTGGTTCTGCCACCAAACCTGCCATGCTTGTGAGAAATGAGTACAATATATGGCAAAAGAGAATGGCACATACCTTGTCACAAACCAACACAGGTTGTTGGAGATCTGTGATATATGGTCCACACAAACCAGTAAACATAAATCTTGAAACTAAAGAAGGGATTCCAAAGGATCCCAAAGACTATACAGATGAGGATTTCCTAAAACTTGAGCTAGATGCTAAGGCATTCTCTATGTTGGCAATGGTTCTCCCAAATGAAATATACTCTGGCCTTTTACATTGTGAAAGTGCCAAAGAACTTTGGGACTGTCTTAAAGAACAGTTTGGAGGAACTGAAGAGGTGATTGCCAACACCAGAGAAATTTTGGCTCAACAATATGAAACATTTGCTTATATTAATGGGGAAACTTTGACACAACAATTTGAAAGATTCTCCTCATTAATCTCTGAGCTAAAGTTAAATGGTCAGACCTATACAACAGTATCTATGTTACATAGATTTTTAAGGTCTCTACCTGACAAATGGGAAACTTACTCCATTGTCTTAAGATCCTCACCAGATTTTAGCTCCCTCACTCTTACAAAACTCCATGGGAGATTACTTACTTTTGAGAGAGAAATCGATCAAAAGAAGAAATTACAAACTTCTGGTAAAACTGCTGATGACTACCTACCAGGTAGTACAGCACTTTTGGGACAAGATTCACCAACTTGTTCCTATGGATCTTATGACAATATTGACATAACCACTGGGATCTCATCAGAAAGATCTTTCCCAGGTTATGACAATGATGACCAAAGTCAAACTGCTGATAATCTATGTTTTATCATGGATGATTTGAAAAATTTTAGCAGTGATGACTTAGAAGAAATGGACATATTACACCAACTGGCCATGCTAAGCATTAAAACTAACAAGTTTTATAAAAGGCCAGGAAGGAAATTTCCAGGATTGACCAGTAATACAAAAATTGGTTTTGACAAATCTAAACTGAGATGTCACAAGTGTCAGAAGTTGGGACACTTTGCTAGAGAATGTAGAAGCTCTAGCTTTAACCAATCACAATCTGGAAATAACTATAACCCCAATTATAATAGGAACAATGGAACTCAAGGGAGTGCTTATTTTGTACAGGCACAAGCTCCTCAACAGCAATATATGCCTCAAGTACAATATGTTCAAGTGCCTGCTCAACAGATGCAGAGCCAACAATCAATCCCTCCCTTTCTAGCTGCTCAACTTCCTCCACAGCCCCAACAACCCCCTCAACAAAGTCTCTTTACCTCGGGGTATGTTGACTGGAGCAGTCTCCCTTATGACACCACAGAGTGCAATCCTGATGCAGACAACAAAGTGTTTGACATCAACTGGGGAGAACCAGACAATGGCAGAAAGAACTTTGCCTTAATGGCATTTGAAGGCTGTACCTCAAAATCTGCATTGTCTCAGGTATCAAAAGAATCTTTGACAAAACTTTGCTCAAACTCTTGCAAAGAAACTTTTGCTCTCATAAGAGAGACAAACGTGCACCTACAAGGCAAAGCCAATGATTTAGAAAGAAAATACACACAGATAAATTGTGATTTAGAAAGAAAACTGTGTGCTAAAACAAAAGAGGTTTCTAAATTAACTGACTCTGCTATTGAAACCCAAGCACAAATCAAAATGATGCTAAATGACCTGGGAGATGTCAGACAAGAGCTTGCTGACACCAGGATCACTTGTGAAAAATGGGTGGAATCTTGTAGGGGGTATCAACTATTGCTAAACAAACAAAGTGCTTCAAATGTTAAGTTTGGCATAGGATACCATCATGTTGAAACACCAACAGATTTTTCTCCCAAAACTACTGAAGATGGGAGAAGGATTGTTTCAAATGAAACTTCTGAAGGGAAAGAATGCACATCTTTCCATGAAAACTTTCTAAACAGAAATCCTGGCATTTTTAAAGAAAGTACTTCAGAAGTATTTACAAAAACTGACAACAAGCCATCAGTAGTTTCATCTACTTCAGGAGTTGAGACCCTGAAAACTACTGATGAGCAAAATCTTTTCACAACTGTCAGAAATTTGCCTTTAGATCAAAAACAAAAGGCAAAAGAATGTGAAATTTGTGGCTTGTTCAACCACAAAACTGAATTTTGTAGATACAGAAAAGGAATTCAGTTCAATCAAAAATTTAAACAACAGGTTGTGGGAAATCAAATCAGAAATGATTATGAAAAAGTCTTTAAACCCAAGAAACAACAACCTGAAAACACCTTTTCTCAGAAAAAGATAAAATCTCAACCAAAATCTTTTTCTCAAAATTCCTTGTCAGTAGTTAGACCAGAATCTTCAGCAGTTTCACAAACTGCTGAGATTCAAAATCTAAAGAATATGGTAGAACTACTGATGACCAAGGTTGATGGTGGTCCTAAAAAGGATACCACCATGGTTCTTAATGAAAAATCCATTGCCAAAAAGACATGGATTTCTCAACCTGGTCAAGAACAAACTGTAACTGTTCTCAAGAGCAAACCCAAAGCCAAACAGGCTTGGGTTTCCAAATCTAACTAAATTGCTTTTATGTGCAGAGAGTTTCCAGGGGCTTAAACAGCATATGGTATGTTGATAGTGGAGGCTCTATGCACATGACTGGATGCAGATACCTGATAAACAATTTTATCAGCCAAAGAGAAGGATCTGTATCCTTTGGGAACAATGCTAAGGGATATGTGCTAGGACATGGCAATGTCTCCTCTGGCAAAATACAGTTTGACAAGGTCAATCTGGTGGAAAATCTTGAATACAACTTGCTGAGCGTGTCACAAATGTGTGATAAAGGATATTCTTCCTTTTTCACAAAGACAGCTTGCAAGATCATCTCACCAGAAGGCCAGAAGTTGATTGAGAAGATTATAGAAGATCATACTTTGCTGATTGCCAAAAGATGTGGCAATGTCTATGCAGTGGACATTGAGAAAGACAAAGTATTGAACAACACTGCCTGTTTCTTCTCAAGGGCATCAACTTCAGAAACAGATCTCTGGCACAGGAGACTTGGCCATGTGAACTTTAAAACCATAAATAAAGTCACAAAAATGGGCTTGGTCAGAGGTCTACCTTTGAAAGTATACCAGTGTCAAGAACACTGTGTATCATGTTTAAAGGGAAAACAGCATAAGTCCTCCTATAAGTCTATTGAAGAATAAAAAACAACTGCATGTCTTCAACTACTCCATATGGACTTATTTGGACCTGTCAAGATTATGAGCCTTGGTAAAAAGAAGTACTGCTTAGTCATCATTGATGACTACTCAAGATTCACATGGGTATTCTTCTTATTTTCCAAGGATGAGGCTGCTGAAATCATCAAGTTCTTCATTCTACAAGTAGAGAAACAATATTCTCTATCTGTCAAAACCATTAGAAGTGACAATGGGACAGAGTTCAGGAACAAAACTCTGGATGAATTCTGTTTGTCTAAAGGGATTATTAGACAATACAGTGTTCCCAGAACTCCTGAACAAAATGGTGTAGTAGAAAGGAAGAACAGAACATTGATAGAAGGAGCAAGAACAATGTTAGCTGATTCTAGTCTGCCATTGTACTTTTGGGCAGAAGCAGTTAACACAGCATGTTATGTTCAGAATAGAGTTCTTGTGGTCAAGAGACATTCCAAGACTGCCTATGAAGTTCTTCATGGCATGAAGCCCCTTATCTCCTTTTTCAGGGCTTTTGGGTGTCAATGTTTCATCTTGAACATCAAGGAATCTATTTCAAAGTTTGCTGCCAAAGTTGACTCAGGTTACTTTCTTGGTTACTCTTCAACTAGAAAAGCCTACAAGGTTTTTAATTCTCACACCAGGATAGTAGAAGAAACATTGAATGTCAAGTTCAATGAGTCAAAACACACTCTTATTCCAGCACATCCTGCTGAACTCTTTGACCTTGACAACTTTCACTTTGAACCTGAAAAGGCTGTTACTTCTTCCAAACCTACTTATTATGGTGATCAAAGGTTTGAAGATGAGGATCCTGCACCATGGACTCCTCAAACAGTCATTAAGTCAACTACAACACCATCAGAAGTTTTTCAAACTTCTGATCAAACAAATACTAAAGGCCAAACTCAAGCATCTGCTTCAGCACCTGCAACTACTGAAGAAGCTGAAACATCTGCTGAACCAGATATTATAGACCTCAGTAGTTTGTTTGAAGAACAAGAGCCACCTACACCTGTCAGTGGTTTACAACAACTGATTGAACACAGAGATCATCCACTTGATCAAATCATGGGTGATATAGCTACAGGTGTTCTGACCAGAAACCAGCTCTCCAACTTTTGCCTATTCTCAGCCTTTATTTCACAGTTGGAACCAAAGAAGTACCAGGAAGCCCTCAAAGACAATAATTGGGTGCAAGCTATGCAAGATGAACTACTTCAGTTCAACAAGCAACAGGTCTGGGAAATCTGTCCCTTACCTCAAAACAAGCAACCAATTGGTACAAGATGGGTTTTCAGGAACAAACAAGATGAAGCTGGTATGATAATCAAGAACAAGGCAAGACTGGTAGTTCAAGGGTACTCTCAAGAAGAGGGAATTGACTATGATGAAACCTTTGCTCCAGTTGCAAGGCTTGAGGCCATCAGGTTATTTCTGGCCTATGCCATTTCCAACAAAATTAAAGTTTATCAAATGGATGTGAAAAGTGCATTTTTGTATGGAAAAATCAAAGAGGAGGTGTATGTCTGTCAGCCACCTGGGTTTGAGGATCCTTCTCATCCTGAGTGGGTGTACAGACTGGACAAAGCTCTTTATGGGCTCAAACAGGCTCCAAGAGCCTGGTATGATACACTCTCCACCTTTTTACTCAAAAATAACTTTACAAGAGGTGCCATTGATAAAACACTTTTCATTAAACATGTTGGAAATCATGTCTTGTTCAAATTTATGTTGATGATATCATCTTTGGTTCAACAAACACAAAATTGTGTGATGATTTTAAGAAACTCATGCAATCAAAATTTGAGATGAGTACCATGGGAGAACTGCAGTACTTTCTAGGACTGCAGATCAAACAACAAACAAATGGAACTTTTATACATCAATCAAAATATGTTAAAGAATTAGTGAACAAATTTTCTTTAAATGACTGTAAATCATGTTCCACTCCCATGACACCTATCACACAAGTTGAACCTGATGATCAAGGAAAACAGGTTGATCAAACCATGTACAGATGCATGATAGGTTCCCTTTTATACTTAACTGCTTCTAGACCAGATATTATGTTCTCAACATGTGTCTGTGCTAGATATCAATCAGCACCAAGGGAATCACACCTTATTGCAGTCAAAAGAATTTTTAGATATCTGAAAGGAACTCCAACACTGGGAATTTGGTATCCTGCTTCAAGCAATACCAAGTTATCAGCTTTTTCAGATAGTGACTATGCAGGGTGTAAGATGACAAGAAAGTCAACATCTGGTGGTTGTCAATTCCTGGGTAACTGTCTAGTGTCATGGCAATCAAAGAAGCAAACATCTGTTGCAACTTCAACTGCTGAAGCTGAATACATTGCAGCTGCAAGTTGTACATCACAGATACAATGGCTCCAATATCAACTTCTTGATTATGGAATCAAAGAGACCAAGACACCTTTGTTTGTAGACAGCAAATCTGCCATTAGCATCATTCAAAATCTGGTACAGTTCTCAAAAACCAAACATATTGAGATCAGGTACCATTTCATAAGAGATTGCTATGAAAAAGGCAAGATTGAGGTGAAGCATGTAGCAACAGCTAATCAGATAGCTGACATCTTCACTAAGCCCCTTGACACATCAACATTTCAGAAGTTAGTATCCATGCTTGGAATGCTAAATTTGTAAGTGTTTATTTTATTTTTTTTCTGCATATCAGTTAGAATCCAAGTTAACACTTGATTCTACCCAACTCTACATCAAACTTCTACATCAATCACTACTGTTATGCATCAAAATTTTCTTTTTCCTTTTTCCATCCTTGATTCCATCCTGTTTACCATGGTGGAATCAACAAGAAAAATTTTCTTTTTCCTTTTTCCATCCTTGATTCCATCCTGTTTACCTTGGTGGATTTCAAGTTAACCTTTTCCATCTTTTTTCTGGTTTCCACTTACAAATGACAAAAGTCTGCAACAAAACTTCTGAAAAACAAACTACTGATTAAACAAAAATCAGTATGAGAGAAACTACTGATGAACAAAAATCATCAGTATGGGATAACTTTCTGAAAAAGTGTGTAACTTATGATAAAATAACCTTCAGAAGTTATGAATAAAGTATTTATAAAAATATTTCTCATCAGATGTTAAAACTGCTGAAGAGAAAAATGGGAACTACTGATGAAGTAATCCTTCATCAGCAGTTTAAGTCAAAAGGGCAAATCTGACTTTTCCCATCATCAGAGGTTTGACCTAATCAGTTTAAAACCTCTGATAAAGAGATTTTTAACCAAAGGCGGTTTTAAAACTTCTAATAAAGAAGATTCAAGCGGTTAAAACTTCTAATAAATACCTTTTCTACACACTTATCCTTTCAAACTCAAAAATATCCCTCCTTCTCTCTCAAAACTCTCTCAACCTATACCTGCAAAATCCACTGTTTGATCAAAAACCCAAACCACATGGCTCTAGTTCTAAAACAGGGACACAATCAAAGAGCCTTTCTTGAAAAACAAGAAGGCTGGTCCCAATACGATGAGATCATTGATCTTGTCGTCAAATCCCAATACTTTACTGCTCTCACAATAAACCCACCAATTCACACTGAAACTCTGAATGAGTTCTGGGCAAATGCTGAGACGGTTACAATGGGTGATGAGGTCATTTCCCTCAACTCAAGGATAAAAGGGAAACAACTGACCATCACACCGGCCACACTAGCAACAAGACTGGGTCTGGATGATGTAGCTGCCCCTGACCATGTTGCTAACACTGATATTCATCTAACCATGACTGAGTGTGGTTATCAAGGTACTCTCTCCCATGCTACAATATTCAAAAAATATTTTGAACCAAAATACAAACTTTTGTTTCATTATATTATTATGTGTTTGAGTCCAAAAACAGGGTCTTATGACCAGATGCCCTCCACTTTTCAACCAATATTTCATTCCATTGTGAATGAAACTAAATTCAGGGCATCAAAACTATTTTTCAATGAGTTGGTGTTACATCACAATAATACCAAGAAAAAGTTTTTGTTGTACCCAAGGTTCATTATGCAATGCATAATAGGGGAACTGGGTAATGAGGTGCTTGTGGGAAAAATTTCAACTTTAAACCCTTTAACATCACAAGCATACTCAAGACTTAACAAACCGGCTGCCTGGCCAGAAGATGATCAGGGAGAACAACAACAAGTCCCCCTGAAGCCCACATCTTCCAAACTCACACCACCAAAAGCCAAAAAGCCCAAGCCAACAAAAACTGCACCCCACCAACCCAAAAGAAAAGCTGTTCAGGAGGTTGAGATGCCTGAACATGCTCATGAGCATTCTGCTCTTCAAATAGATGAGACTGAAACACCCTCTCAGTCTCATCCATCTCAAACCCCACCAAGAGCACCCATATCTGTTCAATTCAAAAGAAAAAGACTTAGAAAAACATATCAAACACACTCTTCTTTTGAAACTGCTGAACAACAACCTATTGCCCAAACTACTGAACCAACCCCACAAATTTCTGAACAAGAGGCAATAGAAATTGCCAAACTTCTCTCTGGGCTAAAAGAGAATGTCCCATCTGATCATGTCAGTCCCCATCAACCACAACAAACAGGGGACATAACTACTACATCAGACATGGATGTGGACATCACTAGCCCTATCCCAAGAGATGAGGGTGGACCAGAGTCTTTAAGCCCAATTTTAGAGACTCTTGGGGCATCTGAGGCTGCTACTACTCAGTTACCACCCAGTGGTGGATCTGAGGACAGAAGTAACATAGCTAAGACCTCAGATGTGGCAACTACTGATGAAGGCTTAATGCCTGAAGTAGGAAATCCTCAGTACCAAGAAACAGAGGTTCATGAGAGAACTGAGTTGGGCTCAGCTCATGATTTAACTGAGACAGTCCTCACTGAGGGCAACATCAGGGATTCAGATGATTCCATTAGTTTGGATGATGTTTCACAAACTCAAACTACTGAATTGACGGCACTTTCTGAAGGTCCTGCTGCAAAGGTATCCAGGCTCAAGAAGCCAGTCACCTCTGCACAGGTTAAAGCCCACTCAATCCCTAAAACCCCTAGAGTGGCATCCTCTGTACAACATGAGGATCTCCCAAAAACACCCCCTTCACAGCAAATGCCTACCCAATTCCCTGGGCAAACAAGCATAGACCTGAACCAGCTATGCAGCCCAGAGGGTCCCCTGTACCACATGATGAATACACTCATCAGAAATCACTTCCAAACATATACAGCTGACTTGGAGCTGTCCATCAAGAACCAATTTGGAGTGATCAAGACCAAGATGAACGATCTGTCCAACAAAATAGACTTCAACAGCCAGCAGATTGCTCATCTTCAAGGACAATTCTCCCAACCCTCTGCTTCAAGGGTTAAAATTGATGAATCCAAAAAGGGGGAGAAGATCAGGGAACCTAAGGAGTCATTCCAAGCCAGGATAAAGGCACGAGTGGCACTCCTTGAAAGAGATCAGAAAGATCAGGCCAGAAAAGAAAAATTGGCCAAACAGTTTGGTGTCTCAATTGAAGAAATTGAAGCTGCTGAGAAAGAAGATGAGACCCAAAGTTCTGAAGATTCCCTAAGGCATAATGAAGAAACTTCTGATGACCAAACTTCTGATGAAGAATCAGAAAGTACTGAAGACAATCCTTCAGTAGCTGACAAACCATCAGCAGTTGTCAGCACATCAGAAGTTAACACTTCCCAACCTCAAACAACTGAACCTTCCAGAACCACTGCTCCCATTCAACCAACATCTGATCCCATCAGGCCTACATCTGTTACAACAATGACTGTATTAAACCCTTCTCCTATCTCTCAATCAGCTGAACTATTAGAGAAGAGCTTAATTGCAGCCAACAAAAAGGCCAGAGAAGATCAGATTTGGAAATCTCTGGAAGAAAGGGATGATTTGGACTTAAGCCATGAAGAAAAACTTCAGGCTTATGCAGCTGAACTACAAAGGCAGGCTAGCCTTGATGAGATTGCTGAACAGGATAAAAGACAACAACTGGTGTCTTATATTACCAAGAACAGCAAGACTAAAGCCTTTACACTCAAAGGACTCTCTATGCAAGAGCTGACAAGAAGAGCACAACTGCTTGCAGACAAAGTGGCCACAAGCAAAGATGGAAAGGCCAAGAGAGCCCAGATAATAGAAGAGCTAGTAGCAGAAGGATATGGTTCAAAAGCCTCTGTATCCAGATGGAAAGAAGAAAGACTAATGGATACATATAGAAAATACTTGGCTGCCAAGGCTGCAAATCCTGAGAAGTTTCAAACTGCTGATCCTTCAAGATCAGTAGTTAGAACTTCTGGTGTATCTAGAAGATCTGCTACTCAGAAGAAGAAGGCAGAGGACAATGTCAAAACTGATTTCAAAATGGTACTACTTGAAGGAAGTTCAATAGTCCATTCAGATTTTGACATTGAGGAGAAACCTCTGTTAACACAGTTCAGGGATCCTTCCACTTTTGCTTATCAAATACAAAAGACCATCAAAGAAAAGATGCATACCAGAGTAGTGACTGAACACCATCTCCCAACTGTTCAGATGCCTGATATGCAACAACAACATGGAAGAGAATCCCACCTGAGGCTATCTGAAACTGAAGACATCCAGCACTCAGGACCATCAACCCAAGGGACAAGTCTGGTTCCCTATTCTTCTGACTTTAACAAGTCAAAGATCCCTATCATCAGATGGTCACTTACTGATAACAACTCAGTACTATTGACAAGAAGAGACCTCTCAAGCAGGGCTTACAAGAAGATCAGTGATCTGAAGAAACTGTCAACACAAGACCTGCTCACAATTCAACATCTAGAACCACAGAGAGGATCTCTATCTAATGGTCAGTACAACCAGCTCAAGAACACCATGTACAAAGAGATATGGAAGATTGTTCAAGACAGAAGAAACACATAAGGAATTAGTAAGGTTTTGGCTTCATCAATCCAGGGGGAGATTGTTAGGACAAAGAGGATTGGTGAAACCACTTTTGTAAACCTTAGTCTAATTCACTTCTGTCATTTTTGGCTAAGTATAGAAGTACTAAAGAGAAGACAAGAAACTGCTGATTAGAAGATATAAGAAGTGCTGAAGTTGCAGAAGTTCTGAAGTCCAAACCAGACAAGTTCACTTCAGAAGTACTGAAGACAAAACTACTCTTCAGTAGTTGTCCTTCATCAGCACTTAGCAATAGATATTTCCCACCGCCTTTTTGCATCAGTAGTTTGTTGTTTAATATTACTTTTAGCTGTTTTTGTTTCTTTCAATGTTGCAACTTGTGCAACTTGTCACTGTAGTTTCTGTGCTTGCTTTTTAGGCAAGATACATGCATGTAATCGTCTATAAATAGGAGGCTTCAACCTTCTATTTTAGACATTGATTTTCAACAGAAAAATCCTTCAAACACTCTCATTGTTATATTCCATTTCTGTATTTATTGTGAATCTCTCTAAGTATCTAATTCTCATTTACAACTTAGATTCATAATAAATACTTTGTCATTTATTAGTTTCAAACATCAAGGGGGAGTTATAACTCTGCCTTAGTCTAAAAAGTGTTGCTTTAACTTATAACATTCCGCTGTGCTTATAATCTGATTTACAAGGACTTGCTAAACACTTAAGTGTCAAGATAGCAAGTTCTTACTTAGCAAAAAGAGCAAACTGATCCTACAATAATTATTAATACACTATATATTCAATAATTAAGAAAATAAATATATAAAAATTATTTTCACATTTATAACATTGTAATACAACTACCTTAATCAAGGTTTTACAAAAAGTTCTTTTGATTATTTATTTTCCTAAATTTATTTATTTATTAATTCATTAACAATTTATCTAAATTAAAGATTAATCAATTGTCTTTCCCTAAATTAAGAACCTTAGAGTACCTTAGACTAGAAAACTTAGACTTATTTATTTGACTTGAACTTAGGGTAATACTTGGAATCATTTGTGTCACACTTAGACTATTTCAAAGGATTCAAGACTTGTGCTAAGGTGAGTTTACATAGTCCTTTTTCACTATTTTGGGGTGAAACATGTTATACTGTCAATTGCAATTCAACATTAGTGTCTATGTGTTATTCTATGTTGCATTATGTCTTAAAAATTACTATGGTGAGCACAATTATTCTAGCATAATCATTAACTCCGTACAAGCCAACGATACACAATGATAGATCTATTGGACTGACAACCCCACCCGGATACGTTACTGTGATACCCCGCAATTTCAGGTTCTCACTTTAACTAAACTCTAGTTACGTTCCTTGCATTATACTTAACTAGGGTTAGCTAGATAGGACACACGTTACATAGTTGTATGTTAATAACTGCATAAGGTGGTAATTCGAGGAATTACCAGACTGTATACATGATTAGTGAACCTCGGACGTTGGTGAATAATGAAGTTTAATAATTGTGAATTAACTAATTTGAATTGATTGCGATTACGTGCTTCAGTGATACTCGGTGAAACTATGTGCAAACCATATGTGATTATGTGAACTTAAATCGAATACGTTAATAAGAATCGTTAAAGGTGGACCATTAGGATGATTGGGGTCTTAACACATGGAGTTACACTTATTACGGTCCGAAATAGCGAAAACGTCGAAGGAAAACACGTCGGGTGACGCAACGGGCCACCCACGCGGGCCAAGGCCCTGTGAGCGGCCGCTCACAGGGAGCGAGCGGCCCGCTCGCCGGTACCTGACGCCACCAAACCGACTTAAACACCTATTTAAGCAACCCTAAGCCTCTTGTATCACCTAAACTCAAACCCTAATCGCCCCTACTGCCCTACCTACGAAATATTAACCCTAAACCACCTGCTAAGGCGCAAGAACATCGATCGGGAAGCTTCAAGAGCGTTCGGTTGATTGTATCGAAGAGCTTGGGGTATAATCCTTAATCTTCTACGCTTTAATCTTATTATTATGTTATAAAAACCCTATAACTAAGTTTGTCCAGGTCTGAGACCTTTTTATAAATACTAAAACTTGAGGTTTTTGAAGATTAAACGGGTTAAACATAATGATAGGCGATTAGTGATATAATCGGTTACTTGTTGCGCAAGTTGTTGAAGTTTTGATCATTAGGGTTATAATTTTTGCATGTATTATGATAGAATCTGATCTTAATAGGTCTTAGGAATGTTGCGTAATGATTATTGATGATTGTTGATCGATTATACGCACACGGGAGTCGTTTAAATAAAGCTTTGTGCGTAATTAAAAATCTGGACAGAATGTTTAGGTGAACTTGTAGGGTCTGTAACATGACTTTAACATGATTATTTTGATGTTTTCTTTGCATGGTTAAATCACACCTGGACTTAGCTTTTCATAATGGGTAAAATCGAGTGATTTGGACGTTGTTTGAGTCGTTTTTGGAATTTTCTTTGAAAATAGGTCATATCAGAATTTCGGGTTAACAAACTAAGTTGACTTTAAAACGTCATAACTCGAGTTTTATAAAGAATTAGGTTATGAAATTTTTACAGAAGATTAACATTGAAATAATTTGAGTTTTCCAAGTGGATTCATCCCGTTTTGATGAATACACAATTTTTGGGAATTTTTCTACTAAACTGACCTGTTATGAAAGTTTTCTGAACATAGCTATGTTGAACGAATTTTAATTATTTTTGTGTTTGGTTTTGAGACAAAACAAAAATATGGGTTGTTAAAAGAATCCCAAAGAATATTCAGTAAAAATTTTGGAGATTAACTCACTGATTAAGTATTTTAAATAAATTAGTTTTGGTGACGTACAATCTGTCCTAAAAACACAGATTGTGTATTATGTGTTTATGTGACTAATTGAAGTCCTAGGTGGTATGTATTTGATGTGTAACTGAATGGGCACTTGTATGAGACGCATATGGAATGTAAAACTAATTGTAACCAACGTATTCACCAACGGGTCCGTAGGATTTACTTATGCATGTAGAATCACTAGGTGTCACCTACACGCTTTTGAACATTTAAACGTCTTGGACAAACGAGTTATATGGTGTAATGGTATTACACATATACTTACTTAGTGACACTTGTACTAGGGAGTCGGTAGTGCACCCTACTTGGAATTTGGATTTACTTGCTTGCATACTAAGGTGAGTTTCACTACTCTTTTCTCAAAAGCATGCGTCTCGGGTTGAGACAACTTACTTAACATTTTCTAGTCCGGTTTGGGACTACTATTTTCTAGTCCGGTTTGGGACTACTTACACATCCCGGGTTGGGATGCTATGGATCCTTGTGTGGGTCGGTTTTTGACTCCTTGTGTGAGTCGGCTTTTACTAGTTCGCAAACTGTGTCCTTGATAACTAAACCAACTCTATCATCTGTAAGTCCTCACGTACCGAATGAGTTGCCGGGTTATGGCAAGCGGGTTATTAGTTGATAGCGCTATTAGGTCTTACAAACCTCATACTGGCTCAGGGAGCGCGGGCGTGAACTATAACTTAACGAACTTTATCATTGTGGATAGACAATGATGTCAGGCATGCGGCTCACATTTGTGGCTACACGTACATAGCAGTTCGGTATATTCAGTGTTAGTTATCATGAATGGGCTAGCTACCCTTGACATGCGACGAACTAGTGTTTACACGGTTCTTGGAACCAACTCAATTACTTGTTTACGTGGTTTTTGAAACCAGCGCAGTTACATACTCATTTACTTTACTTAGTGAACTCACCAACATTGTTTGTTGACCCACGATTTACATGCTTTTGCAGGTAGTTAGCTTCCGGTGCCAGGATTAGAAAGCACTGCACATTTCACTGCATTCGGGGTCTTGGGCATACACCTAAATTACATATTATGTTTTTACATTTTCCTTCATATGGTTTTAATTTGGGCGCGTTGTTTTGCGCATGGTTTTAAAAGGTTTAAATTTGGTTTACGCTTGCGCAGCTTAACTAAACTTGGTTTTTGCAAACGAACTAAATGGTTTGGGCATTTAGAGTTCATTCATATGACTTATGGCTATGGGATCCTGGTATGTCATGCGCCTCGCGGTATAAACCCCGCAGTGGAAATTTGAGGGTGTGACAGTTACCTCCAGTATGGGTAGCGTGGGTGATTGTTATTGCAACATAAACGAGTGAACCATATGCGTATGGGATGGACCACAATATTCTAGTCACAAGGTTTGATTATGCACACGATTTACCCGGTAGTATTGTTTTCACATATGGACTAGTCTTGCCATGACACTCGAATTGTACAAATTTTATTCAATAATCAAACCTATGTAATTCTCACCAACTTTTGTTGACTCAAAATATTTTCAAACTTAACATGTTTCAGGTTATAGCTTTGCTTGAAGATTAGAGTTAATGCATGAAGATTTAGAGTAGCATTTTTCATTGGATGTACAAATTCTTTCTAGAACAATTGTATGTAATTCATTTAATAAGTTATTGAAACTTATTATTTACCATGAGCTACTAAACATTCATCAATACGTGACATCCCGATGTTTCCGCAATCGGTTGGGGTGTTACAGTGGTTGGGGATATATCCCTCTTAGAAAAGGTTTTCTCACTGCCCATTCAAACTGTCAAGAGCATCCCCCCAAGCTGTCGACTGGCGTTTGTCCAGGCCTTGACATGAGCCTTACGCAAAGTGGTGGCCTCACCAGGCTCCGTAGAAAGTTGGGTCAAACTGCTTTTTATGCCGCGGTGTACCCTGCGGGTAGTCAAACCGTCCACTAGGCAGGAGCGAAATTCTGGGAATAGGAAATCATTGCAGTGTAGCAGCATCCTGCAATCGCTTTCTTTGTGGAAAGACGGTTCTGGGTTTGCAGATTTGGTTCCTTCTTTCTTCGATTGTGTGTGGGGGGGGGTGCTTCATTTATCAAGCAGGAAGCAGGGGGGAGTGAGGCTACTGAAAAGAGCCCCAATGTCAAACAGTGCCTTCGGAAAGTAAGGGACGGTCATTTCACAGCTGTTGTCAAGGTGTTGTGTTCTAGTGGGGTTGCTCCTTTTGGGGATTCTACCATGAAAGCCCTCATTGATAAACATCCAGTGTTGCCTCCTCCGTCCTTTTCCTCTAACTCCGACATCATGCCCACGCTTGTTGTGGACGAGGACTGTGTGCTTCAATGCCTCCGATGTTTCCCTAAAGGGACTTCCTGCGGGAGGGACGGTTTGCGGGCCCAGCATCTATTGGACGTCCTTAGCGGAGAGGGGTTTGTGGCTTCCACGGGTTTGCTCTCAGCTATTACGAAAGTCGTCAACTTATGGCTAGGGGTTGTGTCCCAGGGTACTTGCTGAATTTATTGCTTCGGCCCCCCTTACCCCTCTTCTGAAGCCTGATAACAGGATCCGACCCATTGCCATAGGGGCCATTTGGCGCAGACTAGTATCTAAAGTGGCTATGAGGAAGGTTGGTAAGGAAATGGCTAAGTATTTGGGGGACTTCCAATTTGGGGTGGGGACTCCTAATGGGGCAGAGGCGGTGCTCCACAGTGCGAATAGGTTCCTTAACTCCTTACATGAAGACGGTTCTTTGGCTATGCTCACTGTGGATTTTTCAAACGCGTTCAACATGATCGACCGCACTGCCCTTCTTCGAGAAGTTCATCAGCATTGCCCGTCTATCTATTTGTGGGTCCAGTTCTTATATGCCCAGCTAGCTAAGTTGTATATGGGTAATGATTGTATAGGGGCCACTACGGGGGTTCAGCAGGGGGACCCTTTAGGTCCTCTCCTTTTCGCCTTGGCATTACACCCTATGGTTCTCCGGGTGCAAGAAAGTTGTAACCTCCCATTTCATGCGTGGTACCTTGATGATGGGACGATTATTGGTGACGCCACTGATGTTGCGAATGCCTTAGACATTATCCGGAAGGAGGGGCCATCCCTAGGGCTTTAACTGAATATTAAGAAAACTGAGGTTTTTTGGTCATCTTGTAATGGGGTGAAACTTAGGGACGGACTTTTCCCCAGTGGGATTGGTAGGCTAGAAAAGGGGGTGAAACTCCTTTGAGGGGTTGTTAGTCGGGACTCCTACTTTATACGAGAATTGGCAGGGCAGAGAGCCCCGCGCGTGGTTGATCTTATGAAACTTTTGCCCTGCCTTAGGGATCCCAAGAGTGAACTCCTCTTGCTCAGATCTTGCATGGGGGTCGCTAAGTTGCTTTTTGGTTTGCGGACCTGCCAACCCGCCATGATAGATGAAGCGGTATCATGTTTTGACAAGGGTATGTGGGAAGCCATCGAAGACATAGTGGTATGTGGGAGTCCGTTCTTTGGTGACCTACAGTGGCGACTGGCCTCCTTGCCAATGCGTTTGGGAGAATTAGGACTCCTCTCAGCAAAGGATGTTGGGGTGTATGCTTTTGTGGCATCGCGAGCTCAGTCTTGGAATCTCCAAGACCACATCTTAAGGAATAGCGGGGTTGTCGACATGGACTTGGACTACGTACAGGCGCTCGACATGACTATCTCCAAGACCACATCTTAAGGAATAGCGGGGTTGTCGACATGGACTTGGACTACGTACAGGCGCTCGAAAGGATAAATGACTATCTCCCAGGTTTTGATATTTTGATATTGGCGGTTTTTCTAACAAGGACACCGCCCCCCCCCCCCCCAAACCTCAGAAAACTTTGGCGAATGCCCTTTTTGGTAAAATCGCACAGAGCCTGGGTGAAGCTTTTGATCCCCCCCCCCCCCTCCCCCGCCAAAAGGCAGTTATTGGAAGCTTGCAAAGCCCCCATGCCCAAGATTTCCTGAATGTTGTCTCGATCGAAGGTTTGGGCCAAACCATGTCTGGGGTTGAATAAAGGGCAATTCTTAAATACTTTTTGGTGATCCCGATGTATCATGAAGATGAAGTATGTCCGATTTGCCGTAAGGCATGCTTGGACAAATACGGGGAACACGCGGTTCACTGTAAGGAGTTGCCAGGTTTCAAATATAGGCATGACTGGGTCCGGGACGTTCTTTGGGACATTTTAAGAATGGCTGAGATCTCAGCCAAGAAGAAGGCTCCTGTGAATTTCCTCTCGGACCCCGCAGAAGGGAGATCCACCCTACGTCCAACAGACTTGCTTGTCTTTGGGTGGGCCGGGGGGAAACACGCTTGTGTTGACCTAACAGGTGTATCTCCCCTAGTTGGTTTGAGGGATAGTGGTTTTGTAGCAGGGCAAGCGGTGCGAAAGGCAGGAGCGAAGAAAGTTGAGAAGCATGCTAAAGCTTGTGAGGAGAACCAACACGTTTTCGTACCCTTGGCATTTGATACCTTTGGCTCATTGGCACCGGAAGTCATCCGTTTCCTGACCAGAGTCCAACGAGTTATTCGTAGAAGTGTCTCGACTCCAGTGGGGCATGGTTTCGTTTTTAGTAGGTTAGGGTTTGCCGTCCAGAAAGGGGTGGCGGCGCAGCTTGTTGCCCGCATGCCCGCTATCTTGATGTAATTTTTCGTGATTATGTGTTAATAAAAAATTAAAGTTATTATTATTTTTTTTAATAAAGAGGTGTTACCAATGTAGTGGCCAAGATTTGTTGGCTTCGCAATCTTCTTCTTGAGCTCTCCATGCCGCTAACCCATGCCACTTTAGTATACTGTGATAATGTTAGCGCCATTTATTTGTCAGGGAACCCGGTGCAACATCAACGCACCAAACACATCGAGGTGGACATACACTTTGTTCGAGAACAGGTTCAACGTGGTCAAGTCCACATTCTTCATGTGTCTTCACGATATCAGATTGCAAACATCTTTACCAAGGGCCTGCCGCATATTTTATTTGAAGATTTTCGCTCCAGTCTCAGCATCCGGTCTCCTCCCGTTTCGACTGCGGGGGGTGTAATCGGATATAGATATATTTAGAAGATATATATTGTATTTATCATTGTAATTATTTGAATTGACTGTATCCATAATTATCGGATACCAATTGTATTATTTATAGGGGATTATCAATATAAAATCTATGACTTCATGTTATAGAATTAACCGTCTCTTTAAATTACTGAAAAAACATTACACTCCCGTAACGCACAATGAGTAGCTTTCAAGTTTATCAACGAAACTGACACAAAAGTCACAAAAGCTAACACATGTTATGTCAAAAAGTTACACTTCCACAACTTTGAAAACACACACACATACATCTACCAGTTTTGTTAAAAGTTAACGCAAACTCCAGTTTCCCAACAACTTATAGCCCCCACCACCCAACCCACTCTTCTTATTCATATTCCGGCCACACTTCCCGTCATCGTTACAATCTCCCTCTCTCCGTCGCCAAACCCTAACCCTAACACATAAACTCATCCCCACACATATTATTATTATTATTATTATTATTATTATTAATATCAACAACCGGATCAATGGCGATCGACGACGACCAGTCCAAAACCTGCGTCGTCCTCGGCGGCCGAACCTTCATCGGACGATGCCTCGTCATCCGCTTATTAACCATTGGCAATTGGATCGTCCGAATCGCCGATTCCGCTCACTCGCTTCAGCTCGATCCTTCCGAGTCCAAGTATGACTCGCCTCTTAATCGTGCCTTGTCTACTGGCCGTGCTTCCTATTCTCATGTTGATGTTCGTCATAAAACTACTATCGTTAACGGTACTTTTCTTTGTTTACTTCTTTGCTTTTTTATCTTCTTGATTTTGTTTATATACTATGATGTTTCAATTTAGTTGTGTGTTTGAAACTGTGAAATTAGGTATCGTTAGTGTGTGCTTTTGCGTGTGTGTTGTTAATTGATTTAATTTAATTTAATGATTTTATATTGTTGAGACCTAAAAGGTTTTGTGACTTTTAGTTCTTGATGTCATTTCTACGTAATGTTGTTTAAATTGTGTTTTGAACCTGTGAAATTAGTTCTCGTTAGTGTTGTTGATATCATTTCTGCAAGATGTTGTTTTAGACTTTAGCAATGTTTTCCGGCCGGACCGGAAGTTGAAACGATCTCCTTACCCGTCCACTAGTCAGACCGAATGTAACAACTCGATGGATCTTTTCATGGGCCAGGGTGGGGCCTGCCCCCCATTTTTTTTCTCGTTGTGTAAATTTTACCGAGACATTCCGAAAATTTACCAAAAACATAGTTCAAGATCCGTGAATGTCTGGTTAAGGTTTCCGGTTCACATCAAATCCGGTCCTAAGACCCTAACCGGATTGGCTAAGGCCCCGGTTTCCCGTCAGGCCGGTCCGGTTTCAAAACATGTTTCAATTGCGTTTCGGAAATGTGAAATTAGTTCTTGTTAGTGTATGATTTTGCATGTGTGCTGTTAATTGATCTAAAGTTTTTTGTTGTTGTGACCTAAAAGGTTTTGTAACTTTTAGTATAAGAAGTTAATTTACTCTCTGTTTATGTTCTTGATAATATTTTTTCATGATGTTGTTTCAATTGTGCTTCGGAACTGTGAAATTAGTTCTCATTAGTGTATCATTTTGCATGTGTGCTGTTAATTGATCTGAAGTTTTTCATTGTTGTTACCTAAAGGGTTTTGTAACTTTTAGTTTAAGAACTTAGTTTACTTTCTGTTTGATTATTATTGGATTTTATACGCATACTTTTGCAGCTATTGAAGGTTCCGAAGTCCTATTTTACATGGATGATAGTGATTCATGCAATCAGGATTTCTATTCTGGTTACTCAGTAATTGTTCAAGGTTAATCATCACTTTACTATAAATTAGACTGGGTTTCAGTTTGAGATATGTTGTTGTTTTGATCTATTTTATATATGTTATTTAGGTGCCAAAAATGTTGTCAGTGCTTGTCGGCAATGCAAAGTTAAGAGGCTACTATACACCAGTACTGCAGATGTAGTAGTTGACTCACATGATATATGCAGTGGGAACGAGACATTATTGTACTCTTCAAAGGTATGTGATCATCTGTGGATTTTTTTTTTTTTTTTTTTTTTTTTGACGCATATACTCTCCCAAGTGTTTTAAGTTGTGTAATGCTTTGTTTTAGCACAGTTTAAAGATTTGTATAGTGAACTTAAAGCCCAAGCAGAGGCGTATGTTTTGCTCGCTAATGACATTGATGGGCTCCTTACATGTGCAATTCGCCCCAGCAATGTTTTTGGACCTGGAGACACGGTTCTTCTGCCATCTCTAATTGAAGTTGCAAAATCTGGTTGGGCTAAGGTCTGGAAACTTAATTAATATCTTATTTCCTATATATAAGCTTTGCAGTTTTAGCGGAAGTGCTTTCTTGGTAATTCATTATATAAGTAATAGAGTCTCTCATTCCAGTTCATTATAGGAAGTGATCAAACGACTTCTGACTTCACTTATGTGGAAAATGTCGCTCATGCCCTTATTTGTGCAGAAGCCGCTTTGACTTCACACATGCTCGTTGTACCTGGAAAGGTATCACTAAATCATCTGGCATCCCTTATTCTATTTTTTTTAATGTACGATCAATTACTGAATGGTATGCCCTGATGGATTGTAGGCATTCTTCATCACTAATTATGAGCCTACAAAATCTTGGCAATTTGCCTTATGTATGCTGGAGGGCTTAGGTTATTACAGGTAATGGATTGTTAATTGATCTAATAGTTTAGTATCTTTTATTTTATGTGGCATTGTCATAAATCACAATGATTAATAGACCTATAAATTTTAGCCAACAAAATTTGTATCATGTCTTAAAATTAAAATATTGGTATTGTTTGGGTTATATACTTGTATGATGATAGAGATGGATATTGAAGAAAATTTTATTTGGAATAAACTGCACAAATGTTCACCAAGAGCCGATAGATCTTATTCACTGTTTTCTTTATTTAGGTCAAGATTTTATATTTTATTTGTATGACTGCAGACCTATTATCAAACTTCCTGCTGTGGTTGTACAGTGCATTGTTTTTCTCATAAAATGGATGGATTTAAATATAAGTTCTAGAGACCTTAAGCATGTTGCAGTTCACAACACAATCCAGTTAATGTCACGCACTAGAACTTATAACTGCTCTGCAGCTGAGCGGCACATTCAATACTCGCCAGTAGTGCCACTTGTTGTAAGTTTTATACATTCAATGAATCTAACTATTCTTCTTTTATCTTTGTATATATAAATTAATGCTGTGTTTTACTTACAATCTTTTAAATCTTTGTTGTATTGTTATTGATTGATGAATTACAGGATGGTATCACATTAACTGTTAAATCATTCAAACATTTAGCTAAAGATTTGCCTACTTCAAGTTCAAGAGCTGGAGACTTAGTTGAACAATCAAAAATTGAGGAACTTCTAGGGAGCGGGGAAGGTAACAATCATGCTTCACCACCCTTTCAAGGCCAATTTCAAATATACCCATGAAAACTTGCATAATATCATATTTATCCAACCAAAAAGTATAATATCAAATATACCATTTAAAATACTTAAAATTTCATCTTTACCATTTAGTTAAATACAAATTATAAAATGACCTTTATACCCTTTTCTTTCTTTTTACTCTCCAAACTTTCATATCCTAATGCAAGTTTTAAGGGATGGGTATAAATGTCTTGAACTTGAAAATGAGTGTATTTGATATTTATGATTTTTGTTGGGAGAATGCAAAATTATACTATGTTTTGTAGGGACATATGAAATCATCCCTTTTTATTAAAGTTTTTGGGGATGAACTACAAGCTTACAATGAAATCTTAGATTACTTCTGAAAATGTAATAATTTTTTTATTTATTCTGTGGATGCAGTTGCAGATATTCTATTATGGAGAGATGAGAGGAGATCATTCATATGCTTTCTTGGAGTAGCTTTTCTTTATTACTGGTTTTGTGTATGTGAAAGAAGGATTGTATCCTCTACAGCTCAGCTTCTTTTGCTTATTGTAGTCGCGCATTTTGCATATGCTAGAATCTCACCTAAAGTCTATGGATATGCTAGATTTTCATCTAAAATGTAAGCATAACTCATAAGCCATTTGCCAACAAAAGCATTGGAATTTTATTATTTTGGATATCTGATTGTGGTCCCAACGGTGTAGGTCGGTGTCTTCAATCTCGAGAACATTACCTTGTTTTGAGGTGTCGGAAATGAGTATGAGGAGTTTTGTTAGAACCATAACAAACATATGGAATGAAGTAGGTCATGTAGCTAGATCTTTGGCAGAAGGAAGCGATTGGAGTTTGTTTTTCAAGGTAGTTACCGATTTTATTTTCTTAATATTAAATGCATCTTTTCTGTTGTTATCCTGAACATATTAGTTCACAAACTTTTTTGTTTCTTGCCTTTCCCCTGCAGGTAGTAGTTTCACTCTATCTTTTCAAGTTGCTCGTGGTGAACAACTTTCCCACATCAATGGGAATAGGTATGTTTTTTGTGTTTTTTCTAACTGCTTAATGCTAGGGGCTTAGCTGGTCAGGCTGGCTGGCTGTGTAACGGGTAAAAACAGGTAATTTTTGGTACGGCCAGGTTGACCCAAAACACGGTTTTGTATGGTTTTGATAAATAATTAGCTGGTCTGTCAGGCTGTGTACGGGTTTGCACCTAGTTGTTATTATTATAATATACTCCTTTAAATTAACTGATTCAAACTTACGTAAAGGTACACTTTGCACTGCTATTGACCTATTTGACTTGCTTGCCACGTTTCCTTTTTTGAGTTAATTTGTCATTTGACCCATTAGATATAAACATAACTGGAATCAACCGGTTCATAAGTGTTTGACCTATTTGATCCATTCATCTATCCTTTTTAGCTAATTTTTCTATTCATGTTTATTTCATTTTTTTCTGTTTGACTATTTTCTTCATCATTTGACTCTGGATTGACGTCTTTTTGCAGGGTTGACCTTTTCATTTGTTTTGTGCTTGATTTACGAGCAATATGATGTGGAACTCAATGGAATAGTATGTATCATATTTGAAATCGTGAAGCAATCCATTGCATGCTTGACAAGTCGTCTACCCATTCCAACGCCATCCCCATTATGTATCAACACCACGAAACCTACAAAATCAAAAGATTAAAGATAAACGTAACAAAATCTGATTTGCAAGCAAAGTATGTATGCCGGTTAGATTTTGGCATGCTTGTGTATCCTGAACATATAGTCTTGACTTCATTTCAACATAGAGAAAATTATGAACATACGTCTTATTCATGTGGAACATAGCTATAACAAACTCAGATATATAAGACTACATTGTACGTTGAAAACCACTTAGAAGAGGTGGTTCCATTTATGTTTAAAGATGATGCCCGAATGCACATGCGAGCCTAGAAAAATATTATCAGAGGGTACGACGCGTTTACATAATTAAACATGCAACTTTCTAAAGCGACAATTTATTTAATACAATGATATCATCACGCTCGTGTTGTGAGTTTGATTTTTCTTAGACCATAACTAATGGTTCATGCTCCTTAAGGGGCGTTTTCCACCACATCATTATTATAATGCCCTTTAAAAAATGTGTAATGGTTAAAGCCACTTAATGCCCTTTTTAGTTATTATTTTCCATATTTTTTATTCTATTTGGGCATTATACTAGAAATGCCTCACCCGCATAATGCTCATATAATGCCCAAGGGGATGGTGTTGGAGGCATTATCTTATCATGCTTATTCATGCCCCTATAATGCCCATTACACATGGTCTTATTTAACAATGAGATTTTGTTACCAAAAAACTTGTGAGATAGCGTCATTACCATGAATTTTTGAGTTTGTTAGCAATTAAAGGGTAATACCTTGAAATTCAAAGGGTAATACATGACATGAATAGGTGAGCTCATTTGAATAGCGGCTTGCCGCTAAAATGAGCTGCAAAGGATAATGCCGTTAGTAATAACGGCGTTAATGCTAAACATCTTTGTTAACTTTTAACTGTCGTTAGGTAATTGAGTTATAGTTTCCCGTTAACTTCTAACCGTCGTTAGGTAACTGAGTTACTATTACGGTTCTTCGTTAGCTTTAACTCCGTTAATTTCTAGCCGTCGTTAGCTAACTGAGTTAATGTTCCCCGTTAGCTTCTAACCGAGTATGTTTAACTCTGTTAATTTTTAACCCTCTTTAGGTAACTGAGTTACTATTCCCCGTTAACTTTTGATCAGCTTTTTCTGACAATAACTAATAGAGTTACTATTATCTGTTAATTGCCATCCTTACATAATTGAGTTACTGTTTCCCGTTAACTTCTAGCCAGGGTTTTGAATAGTCACAAAAAGAGTTATTGTTCTCATTTTTAACTCCATTAATTTCTAACCGTCGTTAGTTAACTAACTTACTGTTCATGTTTAACTTCTAACCACATTTTCTAACAGTAACCAACAGAATTATTACTCCCCGTTAATCAACGGTTGTAAGTTTCAATGCTGAATTTATTGTTGTTTGATGATATTTGAATACTGCCTTTTAAAAACCAATATGAAAAACGCTTAATACGCGTGTAATAATACACCTAGTTGATATGCAAAGGTGAGCTTTTATAAATTTTATCTTGTTGTGTTGTTATGGTGAACCTGTAATTGTAAGTTAAACAAAAAGTCAAATAGGTTTAGAATGAAGATAAACTGAAACATGGTGAAAAGTTAAAAGTAGAAAGTCAATCGGTCAAACATGTTTAGTGATTATGTTTGGTTGATTAAGGGTCTTGTAGCCTTTTAATGAGACTCTTAATCATCCAGCTCTGAATGGTTCAGCATTCAAACTGTTTGTTTCAATCTAAAAAAAAGTTTTGAATGGAATGGTTAAGAGCTGAACCATTCAGACTTGGTGCATAGCTGAACCATTCAACACTTAATCATTTAGAGCCTCTTAACCATCCAGACCTCTTAATGATTCAGCATTTAATCAACCAAACAGCCTAAGTGCTGAATCATTAAGAGGTCTGAATGGTTAAGAGGCTCTGAATGATTAAGTGCTGAATGGTTCAGCCAGGCACAAAGTTTGAATGATTCAGCTTTTAACCATTCAATTCAAAGCCTTTTTTAGATTGAAACAGTCCGAATGCTTAACCATTCGAAGTTAAATGGTTCAGAATCTCATTAAGAGGCTACCAAACAGCCCTAAACCTTTACTTTTGTTCTACACCAGGATGTTTGGGATCGAGGAAACAAATTATTACCATTATTGTTAAAAGTTAAAACCTTAAAATTGACTAGAAAGGCAAAAAACTGATTTTTGCTATAAATTGTGTTATGATCACTACTAATTGGTTTAAATGAATTACGATGACCACTTTTGAAAAAAAAAAAAAAAAAAAAAAAAAACATGTTAGATTTTTACTCAAATTATCTCTGTTTACAAATTTTGTAAAATTAGTTATTTTAAGTTTAAAAATACTTTTGTAAGTGTTTGGAAGTTAAAAAAAATCATTATAAAAGATTATAACATCCAGTTGGTGATTTTGGTAATACACATGGCAATTTGGTTGAATATGATTATTTATGAAACTGGTATTCAAAATAATTTAAAATGACATTTATTTACGATAAAAGAGGTATATGTCTATATGATATGATAAAAACATCTATCTATATATATAAAAGAAAACGTATATGCTGACGTGGCGTGCAATGAAGACCTCAACCTTCTCTTGAGAGTACCACGTGGCATCATAATGGAGAGTTTTTGGTGTTTTTGAATTGTTTTCTTTTTAACTTAAATTGAGTTATTTTAGGAAAAAAAAATTTAAAATAAATTTAAAATTTTCTCTCTCATATTTCCTCTCATAATTTTTAAACGTTTATATCTTTTATATACGGGTTTTTTAAAGAAAAAAATTACACCAAATTAACGAGCGTTTTATTATCTTTCCAACGAGTACCATAGTGCTATATAAAAAACGGAGAAAAAATCGACTATTTTTTGTGGGGTTTCGTTCATACAGGAAAAAAACACACAAAGTGTTGATGTTATCAAGTAAAATTAGATTTTGTGGGGAATATGAGTTATTACTGATTACAATACTATAAACATGCAATGATTGAGAGATTTTGTGGTTAGTTAACTTGAGCCATTTGCAATAAATTATCACGTAAAATTAGATTTTTCAACCCCGGGACCCTCCCGGGGTAATCAGCTAGTAAGTTTAAAAGTAATTTGAGAAGTTTGCCTAGAACCATATATTGACTAACAAAGGTGTAAGTTAGTATACTACTATACTTCCACATATAGTAGACATGCAATCCTTGTTTGTCGTAGAAAACATGCAATCCTTATCTGTTAAATCCTTGTATGTCGAAGAAAAACATGCAATCCTTATCTTTCCTACGACATCCGTATTATCTGTTAGAAATCGGTACCAAATACACACACGAATTAAGCCAAAACTTGTTTCTTATTATTTGATGTGATTGAATTAATTGCTTGACTTACAAAATCATCCATCTATTTATAAGCCTACAATCAGGGGCGGATCTACGTACAAAGATACGGGTTCCCGGAAACCCATTGAGTTTCGAAATTTTAGTAGAAATATACATGTAAAATCTACAAGGAACCCATAAATAAACTATGTGAGGAACCCATTAGCAACATTGAAGATCTGTCTTAGCGGATGATGCATCATAATGTAGCGAAAGTGTCACAAGTTCGATTCTCTCACCTGTCTTTTTGTGTGATTTTTTTTCTTTTATTTTAAACAAAAACTTAAACCTAAATTAGAGCCATTGTAACCACATCCCTCTCTCCCAATTTCAATTAAAATTTGTGTGGGTTGTCAGGAGACCCTTTAATTCTCTGTACAGGTAGTTTATATATTCAATATACAATTTTTAATTGTTTGTAATTATTGTCTATTTGCTGGAAAAGAAGTAAACATATTGTTTAAATGCTGTTTATTTTAAGATGTTATTGTTTAATTGACATAAATTAGGCTGGGTTAGTTAACCTCATCTCAGGGTTATGATTTTCTTCAAAGTAGCATGTTATTATTCAACGTGGAAGGTAGACGGTTATCCATATGTATGGTAACTCATGTACTGTCATGTGGTAACCTGAAGCTATAATTTTTTCTTTTTTCTTTTTTAAAACAAGTTCATTTTGCAGATTTGGTCTTCATTCGTTTCCTTTGTGCATCAATCGAGTCCTCCTCTCAAATAATTATTATACCATGAAATTTGATATGATCTCGTTTCTTGTGATTTGTGGTTTTTATAGGAGAGTTGCAGTTGTGATTTGATATAAACTTGAAATTTGATATAAACTTTGGGTCTTTAGTAATTTTGTTTTTTCTTAAACTTAAGTTTTAGGGCTAATGCTAATGGAAATATGGTATGAACCTTTGGTCTTTATTATGTTTCGCAGTGGCGAAGCTTGGTTCTCGAATCGGTGGGGTCAGACTTAGTTTTTTTTTCAATCGGCAGTGACCGGAATAACAAATCGGTGGGGGCCGAACTTAACCCGGACTCAATTTACCTACGAAAATCGTCAATTTCTACTATTGTGTCAAAAAACGGTAGGAGCCGGAGCCCCCTCGGGCCCTTAAGAAGCTTCGTCCCTGATGTTCCGTGACCCGACACGGCCCGAAAATTCTAACATATGGTTGTGAAAAAATTGACCACCAAAAAAAGGAACCCATAATAAAAAAAATCCTGGATCCGCCACTGCCTACAATCCTTAGTGATCAAGGAACTAGCCTTGGAGAACAAGGAAACTAGCCTTTATTTCTTGTCCACCAAGGAACTATAATAATCTAGAAACTTCTTTGACTTAAACTAGGAAATCTATCTCTAAAACCTAGTTTACAAGATTGACAACTAAGTCCTTCTAGTTACCAAACCTTGCATTACAAGATTAATTTATCATTCACCCCCTAATCTTGTAACACCAACGAGTCCTTTCATCTCATTGAGCTTCAACCTTTGTAACGCCTTGGTTAGAATGTCTGCTCTTTGCAAATTCCCACTAACGTGTTCCACTTAAATTTGCTCTAGCAATAAGTTCTCGACTTTCATACTTGTCTCTTGATTTGATAAACCGAGCATCCGTTTAATTGCAAAATCAAACCATCTTGACAATGGAACCTGTCTTGAACTAATCTGGACCTGATTTGCACCTTCTGAACCCTTTGAAGTGCTGAATAACTGTTCTGTCACAAACTGGTCGCCAAAAGTTGTCTGCATTGTCGCTGACTGATCAGAATATGTCGATGACTAGCCAGGTTCTGTCGCTAACTGGTCAGTCTGGTCGCTAATTACTGTTGCTGGCTGATCTGTTTTGTCACTAACCTTTGTCACAGCAAGGATTGTTTGGTCGTTGTTTTCAGCCTTATCATCCTTAGTTTGTAGGCAAACTGGAGATACAACTTTTAGATTAATCTTGTAAGTGCGATTAGATGAACGAGGAACATTCATTAGCAAAGTTCTGTAACACCCCAACCGATGGCGGAAACATCGAGGTGTCACGTAGTGACGATTGTTCAATAGCTCATGGACTAGAAATGTAAAATTTGAATACATTGAATTTAATAATTTATTACATTGAAAGAAATACAACAATTACGACTAGCAATCTAAACTAAGATACAATAATCTCAATCTAAGTCTAAGTTCCAAACGCTTGGAAATAATCTCATAAGAACCTGAAACATGTACGAAAATAATTTGGTCAATACAAAATGTATTGGTGAGCATACCCTGTTTGAATAAATATAGTAGGAAAAGTGTTTAGCAATTCATGTGCGGTACCATTTGCAATTATGTAATAAGTAATATCCGTTCAAAACCAAGCCTATGAATAATGACTAACACATGACTAACCAAATGAATAATGAATTAACAAGACAATGACTAAGATTCTCTCAACAGAGTCTCAAGGGAGTATACCATAGTACTATTCATTGAAATGCTAGGCCGCCCAGCGGTTAATGATTTTGACAAGTCATAGACACACCAATTAACATAAAGCAAACACACATGAGAATTGCATTTAGTAAAAGAAGTAGAAACTTGATAGTAAGTACATGAGTCACCCCAGAATAGTAAAACAGTAAAAAGGGGAAAGATACACTCACATATAAGCGAAAAGCAAACGCAAGCATATAGCAACCATGTAGCAAAGTCTGAAGATGTATATGTGCATCACGCTACCCATGCCCTAAAGTATACATTATCACTTTAAGATCTATATGAGTGTTTCTAACGTGCATGTTGGTTACGTATCCTATTCACCCAACTAAACTGATCATGATTTACTAATTATGTTTCCAAATGTTTTAACTCAACGACTGTTGAAACATAGTGTATAACTTCTTGAAAATATATATTTATATGGAATATATATATATATATATATACACACGATTATATGGTAAAATGTCATAACACAAACTTGTACTCTTGTATGTGAATCATATTTGGGGTTTATTTATTTATTTAACAAGTAATAATATTTATTTTATTCCGAGTCATAACTCGCATAAAAGACATCGAGCTTTCTTCATTTTCTTAAACTTTTAAAATCATGATTTACATATAAAAGTTTATAAAAAACGAAGAAGTTATTTTTTTATAAATTTGACCTTGCATGAATAAATGAAACAGTTTATCCATATGCCAAGACTTTTGTAGTTTGTCTAAAATCATGTATAATGTTTATATATATATATATATACCAAAAAAATGGATAAGTGTAATGAACCAATATTTAGTTCATGTGAAAAATTAGCATTGTGAGTATGTATATATATTTTGACATCAAAAGTAATTAATATTGTGTGTACATATATGTTTGAAAAAAAAATCATGAATGAAAGATTAGCCTTTATATATTGTTATAACAAAACATTTACTATATAAACGTGTTGGGTGACAAAGATTCGTTCTAGAAAAATGTATATAAAATATAAACAAAAAGTGTAGATGAAACTATACCAAAAACTAATAGGAACAAGGGTTCAAGACTTGATACTTGAGGGCTTTGAGCTTGAACTTGTGAACATAAACTTGAAATGGAAATGGTGAGAGAGACGGAAATCTATAATTTACTCTTGAACCTTTTCATTGTTGTACAATTAAGTTTTGAAAACATCAATTTAGTTATATAGTTTGTTCTCGTATGAGTTTCAAGCCCATTACATATTCATTTTAAATAAATTATCATAATAAGCAAAAACCGTTTTGTAAATTACATATTCATTTTAAATTAAATAGGTGCACGAAAATAATTTAAGTAAGCATTCAATTCAAATATTATAAATTAGTTCATAATGTTGTATAAAACGTCACACACCACATACACTTGAAAATCAGTTTATGCCAAGTCAGTTGTTATTAACTATTATCATTTCAAAGCCAATTATGTAATTATATGGTATTTGTATTAATCTCAAAACTATATAATAATGTTGTACATAACTGGTTGGAAATAAATGAAAACATATATACGCCAACTTCATGGCTCATTTTGTTCAATGTAGAAATCATCGTGAGAAAAGAAAAAAAAATATTTGTTTCGACGGTATGATTTAAACAAAGTCTTTGAGGTTTAAATTATTAAGTGTTACACATAAGTCAAACTAAATAAGAAAAATACTAGACTTAAAACAATACTAACAAACCATTACAATAGTAAATCGGTATTCGCCAAAAAAAATGAGTCAGTCTTTAAGTAATAATTTTTAAAACAGGAGATGGTTCGATTCACTAACCTTAATAAGATGACGGGAAGGTGTTTGTTGCGACTAATCAAAAGAAAGTGGTGTTTGGCAAAATAGGTCCCTCAAGCTTTAACTTGGCTAGTTTTAATATGATTTAGTTAGTTTCTCTTTTATAAAACTTAACCAAGTTAACTTAGTTTAACCATAAAGTTTCTAAAACTTTATAAAACTTGAATTTTTTTATAAAATCTTTTACAAATACGGTTCAACATTCGTATCCGATTACAACTTATACCTGGTCAATAATGAATATAACTGATAAAATTTTTGTTCGCTCTAAAATGAATTTTGAAAACGACGAAACTTATAGGGACTATAATGGAAATATTTGAAGGACTATTATCGTCAATTAGATAAAAGACAAGGGTGACGAATGTCACAAGTTCCGTCTTGCTCAAACATCCAAAGTATACCTTCTTGGATTGCGATTTTGTACCCTATCTCATCCAACTGACCAATGCTTACAATATTATTTTCAAGTGAAGGAATATAATAAACATCTCGCAAAATCCTTTGTTCCCCAGATTTTCCTTCTAAGGTGACCACACCCCGTCCTTTAATATCCACGTACGACCCGTCGCCAAACTTCACTTTCCCCCCGATGTTGTGATCGAGATACGTGAACCACTCCTTTTTTCCTGTCATGTGGTTACTCGCCCCATTATCTAGAAACTATGTATTGCGTTCACCTAGACTCGAAACATACATCCTTGGAGTAATCCTTTCCTCGTTTAGAAACACATCATTAGCGCCTTCAACATGCGTTTGCAAGTAAAGAACCGGTTCAGCATCTTGAATAAGATTGTTTTCATCATCCTTCCTACGTGTAGGACAATCTGATGAAAAATGCCCTAGTTCATCACATTGAAAACATCTTATCTTTGAACGGTTCTTCTTTGGTTTTTGATCCGGTTCCTTGTCTCTATCTTGACGCCCGAATTTTCCTCGACCGCAACCTCTTTGACTAGACTCGCTCCTTCCTTTGCCTCGATCATACCCTTCCTTTTTCTTGGCTTCCCACTCCTCATAAGTCAAAAGGAGTTGGTCGTTTTTTGAACTAGAACCTGTAGAGTTTTCTTCGGGACCTATCCTTTCTTCATAGGCTTTTAAACGTCCTACTATATCATCGTATGCCACGGTCTTTAGGTCAATGACTTGTTCAAGGGATGCCACCATGTGAATGAACTTCTTGGGTAAACTGTTCAAGATTTTTTTCACAAGCTTGGATTCTTCAATCTTCTCTCCAAGCGAGGCCGACTTAAATGCAATACTTGCAATCTTGCTTGAAAAATCATCTACCGTACCGTTCTCCTTCATACGTAAGTTTTCAAAATCGGACATTAGCGTTTGAAGTCTTGCTTCCTTCACCCTTTCGGCTCCTTGGTGTCGAACTTTCACTGCGTCCCACATCTCCTTATTTGAATTTAGGTTCCCGATTTGGAGAACTAATTCTTCGGGTATAGCTTGAAAAATTAACGCGGTTGCTATATTATCCTTTCTAGCATCGATTGTGGTCCCGGGTTCGATCATCTCCCAAACGCTATTAACGTTCAGGATTACCTTCATCTTCATCGCCCAAACCGTATAGTTCACCGGAGTTAACAGTGGGATTTGGAGAGATGCCGTGTTGTGGTCTTTGGCTGTAACGATATGTTGATTAGCATCGTCTCCCATTGTAAACGATTTATGCACGACACGTCTTCTTCTGCCGCAGCCTGCTTCCGATCAGACTAAACCCGTCGCTAAGATCCTTCCGATCACAAATCACTTTTGTCGATCGGTTCTTGTCTAGCCGGACTTGCTGATCGTTATCGAACGTATTGTTACCCAACCTTGAGCTCTGATACCAATTGTTAGAAATCGGTACCAAAGACACACACGAATTAAGCCAAAACTTGTTTCTTATTATTTGATGTGATTGAATTAATTGCTTGACTTACAAAATCATCCATCTATTTATAAGCCTACAATCCTTGGTGATCAAGGAACTAGCCTTGGAGAACAAGGAAACTAGCCTTTATTCCTTGTCCACCAAGGAACTATAATAATCTAGAAAATTCTTTGACTTAAACTAGGAAATCTATCTCTAAAACCTAGTTTACAAGATTGACAACTAAGTCCTTCTAGTTACCAAACCTTGCATTACAAGATTAATTTATCATTATCAAATATGCACATCAATTTATGGAAGGAATGAATACAAAAAAAATATGGGATGTAAAGAGTTCATTGTAGTGGAATGATCATCATTACTCGTTCTATTGCAATATTGTTATGGTATTAATTATCAACAGTTACAATATACTTCTCAAAATGAGGTGCTTTTAGAAAATGTCAACGGTTACAGTATACTACTGTTGTTTTCGCCGCCTACAAACTCATCTCCGATAATAACCAACCGCCGGGTAGGGTTTCGACAAAGACTTCGTCTGCTGTTGTTTTCGCCGACCACAAACTCACTTCCGATAATAACCAACCTCCGTGTAGGGTTTCAATGGAGACTAAGGGTGTTGCTGCGGACTGTATCGTCACCATCGTTAAGACGGCGCCAAACCAAATCTGAATCATATTTGTAGAAAAAATGACACCATGGAATCCTCTCCATCTAAAAAATGTCAACAAATAAACTGTGCTGTTCGTTCAAGTGATCATGAATAAATCAGAAACAAATAACCGAGTGTAATAAAATGGCTGCAAGGGATGATGCTCTGATGTGCTTTTATCAGAGCCAACTCAACCATTTAGGAAGCCCCTAAGCGAAGTAAAACTTTGAGGCCCTTTTCTAAATTTCATTGTCACGAAACCCACATCCTTTAACCGGAGTTGAGACCCCCAACTATAAAATCGTTCAAGTGATCATGAATAAATCAGTTGGTTTATTTTTATGAATAAATCAGTTGGTTTATTGTCATGAAGTTCTTTATGGTTTAAAATAATTTTCTTAATAAAATGTTCTAGCAATAACCCTTTTTTTGTCTAGATACTCAGATTCAAGTGCTCTTAACTTCATACTTCGTTTTGAAAACGCAAATAATCAGTTTTTAGTGTTTGGGATTGCGTTTTGAAAACACGGATAATCAGTTTTTTAGGCTACCAAAACGCAATAATCTATACGCAGCTACACCATTACTTTTTCAAAACGCATAATCTGTTTTAAATAATGAATTTCAAACACCCCTAACTATACATATTGAAACAAAAATAAAAAAAACCCTTTTAATACAAACCTACAGCCACACCTGTACGGTCGCATATAAGTATAACCCATCAATCCTCGCCTCTTCCTTCTTCACAACACCAATATCCCAATCAATAACCACTTTACAAACAAATCCTCCATATAAAAACCTTCACAACCCAATTCTTCAACCACATCGCACAATCCTTTAAACTATATATATTATAATAACCAATGAGACCTCCATTCAAACCAAACCACAACAAAAACCTAATCGACTCGCCATCCGATTCGATGCTGACCAATCTATGGGTCGGTAACCTATCGTCAGACGTTACCGAACTAGATTTACGAAATCTCTTTGAGAAACACGGCGTTGTTGACACCGTCACGTGTTATCCCTCACGCAGTTACGCCTTTGTTAATATGAGACGCCCTGAAGATGCCAAACGAGCTAAGGATTTGCTTCAAGGCGTTCTCTTGCGTTCTGGATCGCTCAAGATTGATTTTGCTAAACCGGTTTGTATCGTTTTGTTGTTGTTGTTAGGGTTTCTTAATTCAGGATATTATTATTACTATTATTATTATTGTTATATGGAATTGATTTATTATATGTTTATTGTTTTGATATGCGATTTGTGGATTATGATGATAATAATTGGGGGGAAATTGTGAGGATTTGGCTAGGGTTTCAAAATTAGAATTTCGATGTAAAATAGGGAGATAACTTGGTAGAAGTAGGGCCGAAGTACTCCGGTTCAAATCAAACGATAATAAAACAGATAGTGTTTGCGGTTCATTTCGGATGCAGAGTCTACGGTGGAAATAGGATATAAAAGACTTAACGGTCTCTTGTGATACAGAAACGCCACAGAAGAAACGAATAGGGTAAACTAAAGGTGAATTTATTAGGGTTGAACTGCACTGGTTTAAATCAAACGATAAAAAAATACTTATAGTTTTAAAAACGGTTCGTTTCGGATACAGATTCACAACCAAAACAAACGGTGGAAATAGGCCTCTTGTGATACAGAAATGCCACACAAAAAACGATTAGGGCAAACTAAAGTTGAATTAGGACACAAATACAGATACACTACCTAATCTAAACTTAACTCCAAGAACACCGGATGCCACTCTTTAATTAGCATGAAAGAATTATTTCACCGCAAAAATCCATTTCAGAGAAATCAACAAATGGAACTTTTATCAAACACACACTGATTTTTATTAATGTCACGGTGGAATAAATACAAAATAGAACTAAACACTACTAATCATGACGACCTGATATACAACATAACTTCATTTGATTCGTTAAGAACTGGATATGGCTTAGGATGTTAGGATAATTTTGCCTTTGTCTGCTATTTGACGTTTAAAAAAAAGCATTTATGTGCGTGATTTGCAATAAGTTATTGTAGTATTTAGCCAGACTCATCAGATTTCTACATTGCATTATGATTCGATGACCACTTTCAATTAGCATTTGAGATACGTGTGATATGAGTGGAGATGAAGGGAGAGCGTACTTTTGTTTACTCTATCGTAATTCTACACCCCAAATACGCGTTTATGGATTTCGTTTATCCATTAGTTTAATGCAGTAAGTCAGCTTTGTTAAATAGGTTCTGCCAAGCCAATGAATTCGTTATGTATAACTATTAACATTACATATAAGGCACACAAACTAAACGTACAATTAGCCACATACACATATGCGTAAGCAACATACACGGTACAATGAAGAGTAGACACCACTCAGCTTCTTTACGAAGTTAATGAACAAATACATAAACTTATAAAGTTGTGTTTTTTAGTCTTGATGAGTCGGCCAGACTTTTGAAGGTATCTGTTCATGCAGATATTTTTCTGTAGATAATATTTGAATAAATACTTGTCAAACAAATGTGTAATCATTTCAAGCGGTTTCTCATATCTTTCAGAAAATCGCAGCTCTGTATTGCTCATATCAAATTGATTGATTAGATTAAAGTCAGTGTTCCCTGTAGCCTGTCATTACAGTTGCTTAACAGGACATCTAGGATTTTTAGTTCTCCCAATGTTTGTTTCATAGTAGTCCAAGGTGCCAAAGTCACGCGCCTAGACGAGGCGAGGCTCAGCCTACCTCAAGTGCATCTAGCTGCACCGACGCAGTGAACTGGTCCATAACTGCTCTGAATCGGTCCGAAACAGCTTAAATGGTCTGAACCAGTCTAAATCAGCCTAAAACAAGTCAAACAGTCTAAATCAGCCTAAAACAAATGAAAATGACCTATTTATACCGTGCGTCTTGCTTATCTCGGGCTTCGCTTCTTTGTGCCTATCGCCTTCTACTACGTAGGTTGGTTAACATGTAATTGCCAAATGAACTGTACTAAAAATTAGTTGAATGAGAGTTGGTTTAGGTGGACATTAACCTTGTCATTAATAAAGAAAGCGTGGCACGTGCTATTTGTTAGCTGGTTGCCATTTGATTCGCGCGAACTCAGAAAAAATGCGTCTTTCAAACTAAAACTACCGTACATCTTCTATAATCAGTTTATTCTGCGCAATTTAAAACAGGTAACCTTGTTAAATATGTGAACACAAACAGGTTGCTGCGAGTCTGCAATTATCGTTTCTTATTAAATATGTTAACACAAACTGGTTGCTGTGAGTCTGCAATTATTGTTTTAGTGTAATAGAAAATAAAAAAGTTGGGGCATCAGAAATAAAATTTTACAGCCTTCTTCTGAATCGTCCTGGAATGGTGGAAATGACCGCAAATCGTTGGCTGGCTTTCTTCTCTGTCAGCTTGTATTAATCATTACAATCTTCTTCTCTGTCACTTGGAAGTTTTTCTTGGATCCCTCGGTGTAATTGTATACATAAACAATTAAATTAGCAATTTCGGAAAGTAACTGTATCAAAGTATTACAAAATTGAACTTACAATTTCAAGTCTCCACATATTCTAAAAGTAACTATAAGCTTAAATATTAAATAATAAACCACACACCATATGCCTGCGTAAACCTCACATAGCTTTAAGGTTACTTAGCTAACGAATGCTGATCAAGGGATTTTAATTTTATTAATACTATACTAGTTCATGGGCCACCATCACTCATCTATAAGTCGTCTGTGGCATTTTTAGCTTAGATCACATTATGAAATTATTAAAATTCAACAATTAGAACTGATGGTTATTTTTCAATATTTTGAAGTGATACTTTATTGTTTTGTATGAAATGTGATTAAAGTGATAAGGCAGCAGCCAATGTGTTCTAGTAGTGGTAATATTTCACTCTGTTTTCTAGTTTTTCGTGAAAGTTCCAGAGAGTGTGACTTGGTTTGTTTGGTTACGCTTGTAGTTGTGAACTAATCACCATAACAATTTTAAAACATTACGTTAAGACAATCAAAATCTGATACAAAAACTTCTGCACAGCTTATGCTGTATTGGGAATAGCTGAAGGTTGAGAGACCAAGAGAGAAAATGGACCCAGTTTGGCTACAAAACAAACTTCTAAAGGCCAGATGAACCAAGTGTTTGATTAAATCCAATTTAAAACATAATGATTTGTCTGTTTCGTGTATTCTAGTCTTGCATAAAAGTGTAGTACAATGTCTTAACCAACAAGTTCTGCGTCATTGTGTGATAGTATGAAACTATGTCTAATTTATTTGTTTGAATTCTTTGTTAGTACTTGAATATTCAAAGGTCTACTCTGGTGGTGACCATGTAATGTTATCTCAAGTGGTTTTGTTTGAGTTTCTCCCCAACCGAAGCAACGCACATGTATCACTATTTATTAGTCAACATTTGGTTATTCACCTCATTATTTGTAGTTTTGCTACATTTATTTTGTCTATTATATATATTATTTTGGTGGTCCAGTAGTTGTTCGAAGATATTGTTAAATATAAATTCTTTGTTAAGTAAATAAAATGGCAACTGTTTGCTGGATTTCAGATTATAGATACTTTCATATATAATAACAGATTATAGATAATTTCATATATAATAATATAAATAAGTTATTGAAGATATTGTATGCATGGTCTTTCTTCCTATAGCAGTAGAGCTTGATATTTCTAGGAAGACGGCTGATTTCATGATCTTATTCAGCTGTGCATTTGTTTTTCTACTGTGTATTTGGGTTGAGGTATGAAATTTGTACACAGCTGAGATCATCTTGCTCCAGATCCTTCTTTGGAGGATAGATAAAAGGTCTAATTGGTGTAACGTATGTGTTTCAATACTTTTCTAGGAGGGAATCTAGGTCTAGGGAAACATCTTGTTTTGCTAAGTCTCCCAAAAGTTCTAGGTGCTTGTAACTTCTGTTTGTAACATCTCTAGTGTCATATGAATTTACTTGGTGAAATCTTCTGCGTTCTCGTTATGGAGGTGTATATGTAAAATGTAAGTTTGGTCTTTTTGTAAATATCACTGTGGCAGTATGAAGGAAAAAAAATATTTTCTTAACGTTTCCTTCCAGTTTTATGGAATTGCAGTTTCTGATTTTAATTTTCGAATTTCATCTACCCTTTTGAAAATCCCCTTCAGTTCCGTTTTGCTACGAGTTATCTTTTCATGATAATCCTAAAAGTGTGTGTGTGTGTATAATGTATATTTCCTAGGGCAAACTGTTATTTTTTTTTTGTGTGTATGCGTTTGTGTTATACATTTTAATAACACAACAAATATAAAACAAGTGGAGAGAAATAAAAAAAAACCTTAAAGCCTACTTGTTATGTAGTAGTAGCGTGTGTTTTAGTGTTTTGATGCTTTCTTGTGTCATAAGAGGATGAAATACAGGGTTTAAAAAAAAGGCTATTTAGGGTTCAGGTATTTCTTTGTTATTAGTTCTCAGTCTACTTGTTAACTTGTTGGCAGGCTAGACCCTGCAAGACTCTGTGGGTAAGTGGCATCAACATGTCCACATCCAAAGAAGATCTGGAACAAGAGTTTTCTAAATTCGGTAAAATTGAAGATTTTAAATTTATTAGGGATAAGAATACGGCATACATTGATTATGCCAGACTGGAGGATGCATCAAAGGCCCTTAAAACGATGAACGGAAAGTTTAAAGATGGAAGTGTGATTCGTGTGGACTATCTAAGGTCCCAGTCAAAAAGAGTAAGTTATTGACTATCAAAATACAACCATTACAAGTATATAGCTGTACAACATATTTTAGCAAGTTTTATCCTGTTTGATTGCCTCTGTATAACAGGACCAGGGTCACGATATTCGCGATGGGAAGGAAGGTCAACATTTTAGAAGTATGGTCCCTCTTGATTCACCTTGGTTACCACCCGATGCTGTTAATCCTTTGTATAATGGTCCCAAAAGGCAACAGGTTATAATGCAGTTCTTGTTATGCTTTTAGTTTTTTACAATATTCCATAGAGCTTAGGATAGAATATACTTAACTGGTGGTGAAATGATCGGCTTGGGTCCTTTAGTATTCTTTTTTTATTTTCAGTGTCATTATTTCAGAGACCAAATTACACATGCACGGCTGTAATTGCTTTTTTTGTACCCATTTTACAGCATAACCTGCCCTTAGAAGGAAATGAAGAGCAACCAAGTAATGTTTTGGTAATTTCATACCCTCCTGTCATTCATGTTGATGAACAGATGTTACACAATGCCATGATTTTATTTGGTGAGATTGACAATATCACAAGTTTTCCTTCAAGAAATTATTCACTTGTTGAATTTAGAAGTGTAGAAGAGGCACAGCTTGCAAAAGACGGGTTGCGAGGCCGTCTTTTTAACGATCCCAGAATATCAATCATGTTTTTAAATAACGAGCATGCACCTAACAATGATCTTTCTGGATTTCATCATTCTGGGCCACAACCTCATGGGATGTTTAATGAATTCCCACCCCTGGGCCCACAATTGGATGCATACGGTCATCCTATACTAATGCCAACTAGACCTTTTGGTCCTCCGGATAGCTTTGATCCTCTACTGCAAGGTCCAGATTTCAATCCAATGGGTGTTCCTAACTGGAGAAGGTCTTCCCCTATCCCGGGACCCAACAGGACATCTCCTGGGACATGGGATGTTTTCGATGCAAGCCAATTGCATCGGGAATCCAAAAGGCTGAGAACTGATGGTAACGAGCAGGGCGTGTTGGGCCCTGATCCTGGTTATGGTGGTGTCGCTAGGTTTCCTAGCCGAGGTACCGAAAAAGGTCGACCCAGTTCTGACTATATTTGGCGAGGCCTTATTGCTAAGGGTGGAACTCCTGTTTGTCATGCTCGTTGTGTTCCTATCAGAGAGTGGGTTGGATACGATATGTAAGTGCTTTTCCTTTTTATTTAAAGGTGGGCCGGCCAGGTTGGGTAATGGGCAAAAACGGGTTAGGTTAGAATGTTCACCTTTTGTAAGGACCAAAACAGGCGGGTAGAGTTTGGTTGACCCACAACACATATTTGTCAGTTCATTGTCTTTATGCATAATCATGCAACGTTTATGACAACATTTACATTCTGAAAAGTTGCAATTCCTTGTTATTAACATGTTAACGTTTGTGATTTTGACCCTGCAGCCCTGAAGTTGTTAATTGCTCAGCTAGAACAGGACTGGACATGCTGGCAAAGCATTATACAGATGCTGTTGGATTTGATATTGTTTTCTTCTTGCCCGATAGTGAAGAAGATTTTGCTTCTTACACAGAATTCGTGCGTTACTTAGGTGACAGAAATCGGGCCGGGGTTGCTAAATTTGATGATGGGACCACTTTGTTTTTGGTCCCACCTTCTGAGTTCCTTTCAGATGTTTTGAATGTATCTGGGCCCGAACGTTTATATGGAGTTGTTCTGAAGTTCCCTCAACACGCCTCTGCCAGCTCATCAGCTGGCCCATTGTTAACCCAACCTCAATTTATTGATAAACAGCAAGTTCCTTCTCAAAATGAGTATAGTGCTGTTTCCAGTGGGGAGAAGGTGCTGCAAGTAGATTATAGTGGCGTCCCACATGATGACTTAAAGTCAAACCCGAAGTCAACAGGTCCATCTCATAACCCCGTGGCTCCCCTTCCCCCTACCCCTCCCCCAGCCGTTTCTGCGCCTGCCCCTCAAACCGGGCTTGCTTTAACACCTGAACTTATTGCAACGCTGGCTTCTTTAGCCAAGGGTAAGTTTAACGGTCAGCAGCCATCGGGTGCACAATCAGGTGCACCGGCAGTGGGCCCCCCTAATGAGAGACCACCTTGGGAATATGAACCCGAACCGTCCAACAATACATTCAATGGTCAGCCACAAATCCTACCCGGGCATCAAGGTTATCCGTCAAACATGGTAAACAACCCCAATTTGCCTGCTGCAGGCAACTTCCCTCCTATTCAAGATTATTCTTTTAACATGCCACAGCATGAGGCAATTCCGTCACCTATGACAAATTCAATTTCCCAAATTCCACAAAGTGGTCAATTTGCAGTTCCTGTGCAGGCTAACCAGCAATATTTACCCAATATCCCACAGGACGCGCACCCTGGCTCCGTTTTACAAGCTGGAACAACTCCTTATGGTGCGAATGCTTACCAGCCACAAAGATTGGGGCCAGCTGGACCTGAGAATCCAGGTATGCAGTTACCTGAGCAAATGCAGCAGCTACAGTCTGCGTTATATGCTGCAGGTCAGCCACCATCTGAATTTGATGCTGATAAGAATGAACGATATCAATCAACGCTGCAGTTTGCTACAAACCTTTTACTCCAAATACATCAGAAACAGCCAGGGACTCAATCAGGGCAAGGGAGTGGAAGTGGTTCTCTTCACTAAGGTATTACCAACTACCAAGCCCATGTATTTTTTTCCCAGTTTTATACTAAAATGAATACATGTTTTAGGTAATTAGAAAAGTTAAGATTTGATTTATTCGTTCATCTAGAGGTCATTAGAGTAGTTTCATAGAGTAGATTTAGAGGCGTCTCTTTGTGGGTTAGGCAGGTTGGGTTACTGCCAAGACGGGTGCGCCGGGTTGGGCTTGATCGGCCTACAAACATTTTTTTGTTTGTTTATTGACTGTTACAATGATTGTCTGAATTTGTTTTAGCGACGCGATATAGGAGGTGTTATGTATTTGAATACATTTCAGGTGACTTCAACCTGATCTTGTATAATTCAAAATGTCAAGCTAAAAAACATGTAAGTGATAAGATATACGCCAAATCAGTTTGTATATATAAACGGGTCAAAATTGCCAGCTCAGACCTTCATTTCTTGTTTTCCCAACTCCTGTTCTAGAAAGCCAACCGACAGCATTCTTAATTCTATGTGCATATTAAGAATTAAGATCATTTATACTTTGGAAATGAATTAGTTTGCATTATTGTTTGTTTTTTAAAGTTATTAGGCTATAAAACACCATGTTATTAAAAGCGATGTCTTAAAAGCCGGTTCATACCGCCCGTTTAACTAGTTGACCCGCTCGGTACAACCGGTTGAACTGCCTGGTATACCCGGTTAAACCGTTTTTTAAGCCTAATCCGATATGGTATAAAAACCGGTTTTTAAAACATTGCTTAAAAGATCAACATTTATATTTTCTAGGTAAATAGTAACCTAAACTGATCATTGGTTCATATGTTTTAAATGCATCTAGAGGTGTTGATGAGTTAAGCCGGGCAGATTAATCTTAAGCTAGGATGGCTTGAAATCTAATTGCTCGAGCTTGTCTAGCTTCAAGCCTTAGCTTCATAAATTGAGCTCAACTAGTGAATAATGAATAGTTTTATAAGCTTGAGATTGGCTTGGCTTATTAATTAATTATTTAGTTATTCTTAATTTTACATATCATCTAGATATATTTGTAAAATATCATTTACTTTTTTATAATGGTAATTAGGTGTGTTTATATAATTTCTTAAGGCAAACTGGATTTTAATAATCTCACCTTTTTGGGGTTGGTTGATTATAATCCCAACTGAGTTTATTCTTATCACAAATCCCACCGTTTCAATATTTTTTTTGTCTCATTGGCCCCTCATTAACTCCCACTAACGTTTGTTTTTTAATGACGTGGCATTTGACTTAGATCACCATCTCCTGCCATCACTTGCCGCCATCACCTAACACCCCAATCATTTGCGTTATCACCACAAATGCAGATCCCTGCAGAAAAAAAAAAGCACCACCATCACCAATTGCATCACAATCCTAAGCAGTTAATGAGGTAAAATGTCGGATATCGTGAAGGACCGATATTTGAGATATATGTTATCGCGGTGAGATATCGGTGGGATATCGTCAATTTTATATCATGCAAAATCATACATATAGCAATTTAACACCAACAATTTAATATACTCTCATACCATTAACAAATTAACCTTTTACAACTTACAAAACACTAATAATTTTAGCAAGTGAGAACTTGTTAAGACTTAAAATACTAATATTTAACACTAACAATTAACAATTAAGACTTAAAACAGTAATAACTATAAGAAGTAAGACAAATAGAAGAACTAAGAAGAAAAACACTAATATCAGGAATATCGGTGATATATCAGTACCAATATTTTGACCGATATTTTGTACCGTTGTATCGGTTTATGATCGATAACCGAGATATTGGTCACCGATATATCGGCCGAGTTAACTACTTGGCCACAATCCACCTAAGACCACACCAATCACACAACCATCCTCCAAACATTCCACCATTGTCATCGTCTTCAATTAGAATGAAACCTTAGCGTCACTTGAATCGTCGCACCACCACTATCTCTCTTTCTTGGTCTCTCTAAAATCCAAAACCCCTCTTTGAACGACAAAGGTTGCGATTGAAATCCTGGAAATAAGGGTTTGAAACCCTAGGATGATTCGGGGATTGCAAGGGTTTTGGAAAGATGCACAGGTGGTGGTGGCAATTCTTTGGGACACTTGGCACTAAATTATTGGTGGAGCTTTATTTATTTTATTTTTTTAACTTTAACACAATATAATATTATTTCCTTCACCCCCTTCCACTCCCCACAATTCCCCCCCACAAGGGTCCCACAAGTGCCACATGGTGCTTCATCCCCCTCTCCCCCCCAGCCCCCCCCCCCCCCCCCCACACACACACACCACTCCGGATAGCCTTAAACAAATAATACCTTTTTATACTTTTATCATTACATTTTCTCTTTCCTCACTCACAACCACTTACAAAAATATTAAAATATTTATAGAGGTGATCCCGTATAATTTGAGGAACACACTCACATACATTTGATGAACCAAATGTGAATGCTCTAATGGGACAAAATATTGAAAATGTGGGATTGGTGGCAAGAATAAACTCAGTTGCGATTATTATCGGCTAACCAAAAAAAGGTAGGATTATTAAAATCCAATTAGCCTATTATACAATCGTTCGGATAAAAGTATGCTCGCAAGCATATTCAAACTTGTTCAAAATTATCTATATATATTAATTCAAAGACACTTCAACAGTGTCTTTGTTTTAATATATATATTGGCCACCAACTTTTAGGTAAACTTTATTTTCTTCTAATTTAACTACCAAACTTAGACTAACAAACTTTTAACCTTTAGGATTTAAAACTTTGGCCACTAACTTTTAGCTTAACTTTATTTTCTTCCAATTTGACCACCAAACTTTGACCACCAAACTTTTGGCTTTTAGGATTTCAAACTTTGACCACTCAACTATTGCACTTTGGCCAAAATTTTAGTTTTTAGGATTTCAAACTTTGACCACTAAACTTTTAGCTTTTAGTCACGAGTATTTTTTTGAAGCTCATGCAAGAATAACAGTCACCTAATATTATTTTTTATGTCCACGAAACCCTCCACGCAACAGGAGCTCCCACAGTGACGCGCGATCTTTAACGTCCGCCAAACACTCAACGCAACAGGAGCTCTCGCCGCGTTTCGCACAACAGCCGCACCCGCGGCGAAGCGCGGGTAACTAATACCTAGTTTTGTTTATTAAATGGACTTCAATTTAAATATTAGCTCAAGATCAAACTCATGTAAGCTCCGCTAACAATAACAAGTCGATCTTCAGTAGCTTACGACTCGTTTACATTCCCGAACCAAGTTAATGATTACTATGGAAAACCAAGGATTATATAGTATCATATAAAATTACATTAGTTTAAACTTTAAAGGTTGGTTTATTACTAATAACTAGTTTGACAGAAGGCTATCAACAAGATATTAACATAATTCCTAAGATGGGCGTACTGATCGCATTATTTTTTTTTTCCCACAAAAACTAAATTGGTGTATATGTCCGTCAGTGTTTTCTATTAAGTCATTTAGTAATTAATTTCTTACTAAAAAATTACAAAAATATAAAATAAAATAAAATGGATTTACAAAGTACAAACTATTATCATCCAGCCGATTCATAAGCTCTTACAAATACCTAACATGATTGAAGGTGCAAGTGTAGGGTCCAAACAGGAACATTTTCTTTATAATGACGTGGCGCTTTCTTGGCATGTCTCCGTTTGGTCAACGCTCGAGGTCAAATATATTATTGTTGCTTTGTGTTGGAACTTAGAAGAGAATGATGTGCTCGTTCGTAGTTATTACAAAACATATATTTTTCTTTTTTCGAAGTTAAGTGTTATGGATAAGTGGCCTAGGATGATTTATGATTGAAGTTGAAGTGGATTTCGGTTTTGAATTTTAAGAAAATATTGAGATTTTCATAATCAAAACTTCATTTGATGTGGTTTTGTTCAATCGAAATGTTTAGATGTGAAGTAAAATACGGAGGCATCAAATAGTAAAAAAGAGTAAAGAAATTATTTTATGACCGTTCAGTAAATCGCAATTCTTTTTGTGTTGTCAGCGCGCGTTAAGACTCGCCGCTGTCCGGGCGAGGTAGCTACGGTTTTAAACCGTGCGAAATAAAAAAGAAAAAAGAAAAAGTTTAAATATGTATTTACTAGGTTATTTGCCCGTGTGTCGGTATAATAAATAAAATTTATATAAAGTTTAAATATATAGTAATTGAGATTACCTATTAATGTAAATAATTAAAATTTTTAATTTATAATATAGTTCCTAAAAAATACAAAACAAATCACAAATCTCTACGTATCTCTTTATATACAACATTTGTTGTTTTATTTGTTAACATTGTTATCGCTATCTAATATTAATAATTTAACATCGATTATGCTTTTTACTCTTGATAACAGGACGCATAATTGACCATAAGCGAGAACTGGGTATTTCAAATACAAAGTAACTATTGATAACAATTGTCTGTCTTTTGATTTTCGTCATCGTGAGTCATAAAAATAGTGATTCCATTTTTTTTATTAAAATTGGAACATAATTTTCTTATTTAAGTTAAACAAAAAATAAAATATTCAAATAAAAAATGATAGTTTTCAAAAGTGATAATAAAATTCAGAATATGACATAAATATAAATAATTGTTAAAAAATTATTTAGTTTTATAATTATAAACAGTTTTTAGAAATGATTAATTATATTTGAGAAGATTACAACAACAACAACCGTACCCAGGAAATCCCACCAATAGCGACGCTATTAGTAGGGTCTGGGGAGGGTAAGATGTAGGCAAACCTTACCCCTATCTTTAGAGATAGAGAGGCTGCTTCCAGAGAGACCTTGGCTTAAAAAAAAACCCGCACATTATATATTTATAAGTAAATAGACAAACATAAAACACTAAAAAAAGTAGTGAATGCATAACATAACATAAAATAACATATGTATATATAAATGCATACCATCCCTAAAAAAAAAAATGTCGGCACAAAAGAAATTTTCTCCTAATTCCTAAAAATCTTTAACTTTTATCCTAAGCCTTCACGAATTCCTATCTTGGACCATATCCTCAAAAAGGTGCAATTCTAACAAATCTTGTCTAATCCGATCAACCCAAGTCAATTTGGGTCCGCCTCTACTCCTCCTCCCCTCCATCGTGAGGTGTTCCACTCTTCTGACTGGAGCTGACATATGTCTCCGCTTCACATGTCTAAACCATCTTAATCTCACTTCCTTTATCTTATTCGATATATTAACCACTTTTAATCTCTTCCTAAAAACCTCATTTCTAATCCGATCTAACCTAGTGTGGCTACTAGGGGTGTGCACGGGTCGGTTCGGGTCGGGTTTTGGCCATAACCGAAACCGACATGCTCGGTTATTACATTTTTGAAACCGATCAGGTTCGGTTATTTCGGTTTCGGGTTGTTCGGTTATTTTTTGGGTTCGGTTCGGTTTCGGTTAATTGTCGGTTTTTTTGTTAGCTCAAACCCCATTTGTCATGCATTTGATTCCAAAGCTAAAGATAGACATGACCTTGTAATTGGGCTGAACACAGGAGATGGTAACACTTCCCCCTAATTCCATGTTTCATAGAGGATTTTGAAATTACTTTCTTTACTTATTTTGTAGCATATATTGTTTGTAGTATACTCGGGATCATTGAGATTGCAGTTGCAAGATGTTGGGTAGAGGTTAGTCAGTGCACATCATTATAACAAAGATGGAGCCGTTAATAGCACGTAAGATATTATGTGATATACAGTCTCCCTTTTCATCAATTCTTCTTTTCATTACTATAAGATATATGCATTTGATTTATAAACAAAAATGTTTGTTCCATCATTTGATGCTGTAAATGTAATTGTAACACATTTATAAACGGCGGTCTCATTAACCAATTAACTGAGATTTTCAATGTAATTATATATATACATATATATATATATATATAATATTAACATGTCGGGTCGGGTCGGGTCGGGTTTTTTCGGTTTTTTCAAAACATGTAACCGTAACCGACCCGATTTTTTCGGTTTTTAAAAAAATAAAAATCGAACCGTCGGTTATCATTTCGGTTCGGTTTTTCCGGTTTGGTTTTTTCGGTTATTTCGGTTTCAGTTCGGTTTTTTCGGTTTTATGCTCACCCCTAGTGGCTACACATCCAATCCACCTCAACATTAAATGTCTGTCTTCTAATAAATTTATATTGGTTATTAAAAACAATTATGAAAATAATTTAAATACTAATTAAATGAAATTTATTATTTTAAATAGTTAATGTGAAACTTTATGAGGGAGTGACATGTGTCTCTCATATGTTTCTTTTATTTAGATACATAGATTTATTTAAATAAAAAATAAATAAACGAATCAGTAAAATGATGTGACAGTGAAGTGCCCCACCTAATAATTCCTCATCATAAAGGAATGTGGTGTAAAATGGAGTCTTTAGGGGCTTTATTATGCCATCTAAGCGTCAGGTAGATTGAGGCTACCAATAGAATAAAATGCTTTTAAATATTAAAAAATGTGAAGTAAAAGATGATTGGTGCAAAACAAAGTGGACACACGTTAAGGCTTGGAGAAGAGGTGGATGACGCCCTCTAGTGATCCAATCGTATCCCATCCTTTGTTGAGCCTGATATTGATATGTATTTTGTAATCCTGTTGGTTCCTTACCCTAATGAACGTTTATTTAGTCCACTAAATAAATTGGACTAAATAAACTACCTTTGGTATTTAAGAATCTATTCTATCTATATTAATAAAACAAAACGTATGAAGGATACATGTTACCCCCTTAATTAATTATTCAAAACAATAAGTCTCATTCAAATAGCATTTAAATTATTTTCATAATTGTCTTTAATAATCAATATAAAAATATTAGAAGACAAACATTTATTATATATTCAATCTCATCAAATATAAAGTTCTAAAAACTATTTATAATTATAAAATTAAAAGAATATTTATCGTACTTTAAAATTACATAACTAAATTTTCAAACTTTAAAGTCAAACTAAATTTAAATAGGTTAAACTACCTCCATCAGTTCATCTATTCAAAATATGACTGTTCAAAATTAAATAAATTTTAATAAATAAATTTTATAACTACGAAATAAATCAGAAACTTTGGGATAAAAATTTAAAAATATGAATTTAATTTGTACGTAGTTGAATACTTAATTAGCTTGATTTCTTTTTAACATTATTGTGAAATAAAAATTAATGTTTTTAAATTTCACAATATTAAAACTCTTTACATTTGTGATTTAATAATTGCCAAATGTTTAAGATATTTTCAATTAACTTTATACTTTTGTTATCACTTTCAATTTAAGTTACGAGATTTTTTAGGTTGCTATATGTGTTGTAGGGGATTAGTTTGTAACAATTTACTTATTTGTTGATAACTGACACAATAATAAAATGTTTCCAGATTTGACTGATTTCTTAGTTATGTTATCATTTTCGAACAATTGTTTATGTTTATGTCATTTCTGAATTTTAATATCACTTTCGAAAACTTTCATTTTTTTATTTGAATGTCTTATTTTTTGTTTAACTTAAATAAGAAAATTATGCTCCAATTTCAATATTTTTTTTCCACTATCTGTATGACTCACAATGACAATAAACAAAAGACAAAGACAATCCTTTTTTGACAAGCAAACTCAAACCTTTATTTCATCACCGATAAGACAGTCCATATACATAATCGGTGTAGCAAGAAGCTACCCAGAACACCAAACATAAAACAAAAAACAACCAGAGCAACCTAACTGCCCACCCTATTATTCATCCTAGCACCATTTAGTTTCCAGAAAAATCGATCTCTTCGAAGGCCCACCATTTCGTCATATCAAGTCCCGTCATCTTGGATCTCTTTGTCATCCACCAAAATGTATTTTCCTTGATTTCTTCAACCATTCTAGTCATCAACGTGTTCTCGTTTTTAAACACCTTTGCATTTCTTGCCAACCATAGTTGCTAAAGTGTCATAAGAATGATCGCGTATATCGAATCCTTCCATCTTCTTGACCCCTGCAAGTTCTTTACCCATTCCAGTAGTTGGTTTAAAGTGAAAACATGACCAGGTTGTTGAATTTTAGTCCATCTGCACACATGCCACCATACAAGTTTGGCCCAGAAACAACCCACTAGTACATGGTCGATTGTTTCTTCTGCATCTTCACATCTCTTGCAAAAGCCTGCACCCAAATTCAGACCCCTGGACGCTAACCTGTCCGCTGTCGGGATGCCACCTTGAATTGCCTTCCATACAAAACAGTTAACTTTCGGCATGGCAGTTTTGCTCCACTTGAAACCTGTAGTGTTACTCTGACCCGTTAATGCTACAGACAAAGACAATCACTATCAAGGGTTGCTTTGTATTTGAAATACCCAGTTTTCGCTTATGGCCAATTGCGCATCACGTTATCAAGAGTAAAAAACAGAGTCGGTATTAAATCATTAATATTAGATAGAGATAACAATGTCAACGAATAAAATAACCAATGTTGTATATAAAGAGATTGTGACACCCGCCAGATTTTCAGGTCAAGACCCGCACACACTCTCACAATTTTATTATTTTCAGCTGTGTAATTAGAGATTTTACAGTAAATGTGTCACCTCGAGTTTAGTAAGACCCAATATTGTTCAGGATCCATTACATTTGTCCACTACTCATGCAACACCCGACTCATGCACAGAACAACTAACAATGATAGTCAAGGCAATCACATGCTCAACAGAGAGTAGCCGAATGCTCAATTATAACCTACAACACAAAACATAGTCACACGCGGTTGTATCTAACATGGAAATTCATCAATTCCATAGTCAAATCCAAAGACATTCTATAAATATTTGACATTAACATGGGGTACTAGTAACATGTTAATGTGGTCTTGAAACAATACAATATTATTCTTATCAGAGAAGATAATACACACATGTATACACACATAAAAAATCGATCCATATGCAAGGACACTAGAGGTTTTATCCTAAACACTTTAATATACATAATCATGCATTCACAATCGGCCAAGATATCCCACATATGTTCACCTATGGGATCCAAATAAGAAACTATATGATGGTGTGATGGTATATGTTAAATAACACAAAGCTATGTTACCATATATATGGATATATATACACACGATTACACATACATGTACATATGTGCATGATAAACCAAACTAGATAACCAGGCCTACATATATACACACACGGCTACATATATGAACCAAACATGATATTGTATTTGAATTACACACTAAACACTCATGTGTACACACACACACACACAGACATAGACACACGGTTCACACACCCACACATACATATCGATCGACCCTAAACAAACAATACACATATCCATCTAAACTCACATCAATTCTATCCATATCCAAGACCATACACTAACATAGAAATGAGACTCTTCCATACTCCATCTTATGCATGTTTAAATGTCCAAAACAAACCCTTTCTTTCCCCATAAGCTTCGGCTAGTGTCCGACCTGCACAAACAAACACAAACATTCCCAATCATGCTCACTAACATCTAGGACACTCACCAAAATAGCAAGACACTTTATCACCCCATTTGGAGCTAGAATAGTTGAATTCCAAAACTCCCAACATGCTCCCAAAAATCGGCCCTCCCTTTCCCAATGTAAAATCCCCCAATTCTAAGTCAACACCTTTCATAACCTAGGAAAAACACCTTTTCATCACTTAAATCTATAAAGGTTGACTTACCACAAATACACAAGACTAAACACACTCCTCTCCCTTTCTCTCGGCACTTATATAACCGACCAAGACCCACACAACAACGCACTACACAAAAACAAAGCTAAACACTTGTACCTTGGATCAAAACACTCGAACGAACCATAACTCCCTCAAAACCGATTGTTTTTGATCGTGTACCACCTAAACCGACTCCCACCAAGCTTGGATCCAGCTCAAGGGTCGTGGAATTTAGGAAAACGGCTGGAACAATACAAGATCATTCGGTTTCTCTTGATAAGAATTGTGGTATGATATCTCAAACTCATTTGTTTTGTATTCATTGTTTTCGGATAGTATGTGGTCACCTGAACCTCCTAACCCCGAACACACACATATACACATTAAGGAATATGTAAAACACTCAGATGAAAACTTTTATATATATATATATATATATATATATACCAAATGGTTCATGCATATACATGAGTACATATACGTCCCATTTAGATGAGTTCACACCTATATGCATGATCAACGTCTTGAAAACACTCACTCACACACCTAGGGGCTTGTACGGATATGATTTAGGCCGAACACGAACCCTACCTGTCGTGTTGAACTCGGATCATAAGCCTAGACGATATGGTGCTATTATGAACACATGTTAAAAAGGGCTGAAACATATGTTAAACAAGCTTGAATATAGAGATTTTTGAAAAACATATGTTAATAACCTACGAACATGAGTTAATCAAGGTAAAAGCATGTAAAAATAATATTTTATCACCACAAGGTCTAAACATTGGTAACATGCCATTTTAGATACAAAACTTTAACCTAAAGGTGGTATGGTTACATATGAGAAAACCAAAACATTGGTTAGTTATAGACAATTTACCATTGTCATGAATAAGGACAAAAATGGGTATTTCTAAACACAAACCACACATGACACAAATGGACAAAATACACAAAAATACATGGTCCATGGACGTACACTTCGGGTGAACAATTGCATGGTATAGAGTACAATCCATAGACTCAAATTGTCTCCATTGAGTCTAGGGCACCATTGTTCGGACATTTTCACACCAGCCCAGTCAGTCTTTAGCATCTAGACATCAGGTGAGTTTTCACGACCCTATTTTTACTGTTTTCATACTTTTTGGGGGAAAAAGATGCGTACAAGTTCAGTTACATTTTGACTATTATGTGAACATGAGACAAAAAGGTTCAGATTACTAACATGCCCTCGTGTCATACATTTTACTGTAACCATTAGCTATGGATTTAGCCATGAAACACCAGAATAGATCTATTCACTCTTGGTTAGTCGCTATAACCGGATGACATAACAAAAGAGTGCTTGTATTTCACAACACATTCATTGTCTTTAGTGTACAATGGGCGAGGCACAACATTCGTCAAGGTTTGGTTACGGGCTCATGATAGTCACATAATGATTATTGTCTTAGCTAGGCAATGATCCAGTCACATAATGATTATTGTCTTAGCTAGGCAATGATCCAGTCACCCATGGTTTACATAGAACTCAAAACCCGTGACCTCACAAACTTAATTGTTGACATATTTAATTTGCATGTTTTACAGGCAATTAGTTGAACATCATGGAACTTGGAGTCGTGTACGAGTATCTCGGGGATATCACAAACCTTGTTTTGATTAAATGATTTTAGACAATATCATTTTAACTATGGTTCTTAAGAAAATATTTTAGTTGTTTTTGTTGAACAATGTCGTCTTTTAATATATCTCTTATTTTGTGAAATTGATGCTTGCGTGACTTGTGTGCTTGAAAACCTTTCGAAGTTGCATCTCACGTTTCCGCCCTGACGGGGTGTGACAAAGATATTTAGAGATTTGTGATTTTTTGTATTTTTTAGGAATTACATTATATATAAAAAATTCAATTATTTACGTTAATATGTAATCTTAATTACTATATATTTAAACTTTATCTAAATTTTATTGGCGAGAGATAACGTACAAAGGCTTATGTAAAGTGAAGGAAGGATCCACAACCTAAGAGTTGCTTCCAGCCATTTGTTACAAAAATCAAAGCACACCAACACTTTGTCAATCTTGCTAAGTTTACTTTTGTAACCCTTCCCAGCCAAGAAAGTAAATCTTTTGCCTCGCATCACATATTCTCTTAAACCTGCAAGCTTAATGAAATCGTTAAAAACTGAAGCTTCTGAAGGGTTAAACACTGTATTTTTCCTTTCTTCTTAAAATCGGACACAATTGAAGTCACCTAACAATAATGATTTGCCGAAAAATTCACATGTTTCACACATGTATTTTCACTCATTTCCACCCAAAATCGTGCTTTTATCTTAGTTTTATCATGATTTACCTTCCTTTGTTGATAATTGCAGGTTTTGAGGTTAAAAAGTAAAAAGAAGAGAAAAACGGCAAAAAGGCAAGGAATTGAATACTTTTAAAGCTATTTCAGATACAGCACGACCGCGCTCATGCAGTGCACGGCCGTGCACCTGTCTCGGGTCAACAAGTCAACATTTCCAAGTCAGAAGGAGGCTAAAAGTCAACTGTACAGACCTGCACGGGCGTGCACACCCTTGTGCAATAGTACCGGCTGTCGAGCATGGGCGTGCCACATTTATATGCATGGTCGTGCACCTCCTGATTTGTGTATAAATAGAGACCTCCACTCCATACTTTGGCATTCCATCCTACCCCTAAAACCATCAATTCCTCCAACTTCTCCACGAAGTTTCAGCCATCCTTGGGACTTGTGAGTGTCCTTTGGAGCCTGGGATCACTCCATAAACACCACATTCAAGAGAGAAGCAACCCGAAATAACCCAAAACCACTAGAAATCTTTATACAACCCTCACCATGTTTTGTACACAAAACCAACCTTGTGAGCTTGTTGTATCAACCATGTTAGGCTAGATTTCTCTTGGTGTTGCTAGGGTGATGATAGAACTTGGTATGAAATAAATAGTTTATTTTTGTTTAAAGTGGTGTTTTGTATTCTTAATAATTCTTTCTACTCTAACTTTGTTTAACAAATTAACTAATAAATCATTTAGTATTTGGTCTTGTGGGTGTTTTGATAAGAAGTGGATGGACTTGTGAGTGTACCCGCAGTGTGTAACAACCCGCGCACTTGCAAGCTAACCTAATTCCATGTGTAGTGATTAGCCTATTTGTGGATAGAAGTATATACACTTCGTGGCTTAATCCTGCACTATCAAAATATCACTTAGGGTCGGTATGATCTTTATACTTGGTCCTAGTGATAAGCCAAGACTTGATAGTGTGACTTAGCTTCATTGTCTATGGGATAGCTTTGGTGCAAATCAAGAACTGGTGAACCCGTGTTGGAAGAAAACGAACTTTATTTTCTTTCATTACTATATTGCCACACAATTAGTAATAGGCCAATCACTTTTTGAAAAATTAATTAATTCAAGTAGGGGATGAGCGTGAGCGGGGTAGCCATGACTCCCCTATGATGTTAAGTGGTAGCTTGTTCGGTCATTCTCCGACCACCGACAAGTTATTCATAAAAGTTTAGAGTCGTTAGATGTCTATATCGCAACACTGGGAGGTGGGTACTTCGGGGTTGGGACGTCACAATCTCGGGTGATCCTCATAAAAATCTTAAGAACACAAATCGTTTTTATAGTTATGCGATAATACGCATCTTTAGAGTATGCGGTAATGCGCATCTCAAAGTTATGCGAAAGTGCGCTTCTTGAACACACCACTTTAACAAGAGTCTAAATTGTTTCATACAAGGCAACATCTGATGCTGAAGCAACGCCTTTGTTTTGCTATTGATTTCTCTTACAGTTTACATCTCTCTTTTATTTTTCTTCTCACATTTTAAAACTCTTTTAGTAATTTTAGGAAGCTGAGTAGTAAAAATCGTGTCCTTGGATTCGATACTTGGTACTTGCTCATTTCTATACTACGATAGATAAACTTGCCTGTTGTGTGGGGTTTAGAACATTAAGCAACTATCGTTTTAGACTATAAATTTAAAACTTGAAAGCGTCCCACTGTTTCTCGACTTAATTTCCTTTTCACCCACTTTTGATACTTCCACCGGGACTTTGCCGTTTTAACAGAAAAGAAGTTTAAGTCTTGTTAAAACCCCACGTTCACCAAGTTTTTGGCGCTGCTGCTGGGGACACGACTGTTTTAGAGAAAGGTTTTCTTAAAAGTTACTTATTTTTATTTTTCTTAGTATTTCGAGTAGTGTATGAACTTGCGTCCCTCGCCCATACTCATACATCCTATTGAAGAACCCAAAAGTTATTCAAGCTAGAAGAAAAGAGCAAAAATTAAAAATGGCACAAGTTGATAGAACCATCTCTGACTTTTCTAGACGTTCCATCAATGCTTTGGGTCCTAGCATCGCTAGACCTGCCATTGATGCCGACCACTTCGAAATTAAGTCCCATGTCATCAACATGATACAACAAAACTGCACTTTTCATGGTTTACCCAATGAAGATCCCTATGCTCATATCGCAAATTCCCCCAAATTTGTGATACTTTCAAGTCGCATAACGTAACGCCTGACGCAATCTGACTTCGCATGTTTCCTTTCTCATCAAATGATCATGCAATAGCATGGATGAACTCGTAACCCGCAGGCACCATTACCACATGGGCCGACCTTGCCTAAAAATTTCTCTCAAAATACTTTCCCCCAGCCAAAACTGCAAAACTAAGAAATGACATCACCACCTTTTTCCAAGAAGACAGAGAGTCACTCTACGAAGTCTGGGAGAGATTCAAGGATATGCCCCCATCATGGACTCGAAATTTGGTTACAAGTTTAATCCTTCTACAATGGGTTGACAAACCAAGCAAGGCAGGCACTTGATGCGACCGCAGGAGGAATTTTTGGGAATAAGAGACCGTAGGAAGCCTATGATCTCATCGAAGGAATCGAAATGAAAAATTATCAGTGGTACAACTCTCGAAGTTGGCCATCGAAGACCGACCTCTATCAAGTTGATTCCACCACCTTGTTGCAAGCTCAAATCGAGGCGCTATCGACTCGACTCAACCAAATGAGCAAAGCACAAGTCAATGCCATCACCACAGTAGAGTTGTAGCTGCAAGACGTGAGTCTTCCTCCTCAGCCCAATATGGAACAAGTTGACTTCATTGGTACGAACCGCCCGCTAAACAATCCTTACAGCAACGCCTATAATCCTGGCTGGCGTGATCATCCAAACTTTGGGTGGAAAAACAATAACAATACCTTGCAACCACCCGACTTCAATCAACAAAACAACTAACAACGCCCTTCAAACAACGGCTACCGGTTCATGGATGAAAAGCTTGCATAAATCGAAGCCCGATCAGCAGCTCGAATGGACGAGAAATTCAACCACACTGACAAAAGGCTTCAAGGGATCAGGTCCACCATTAGGAACCTGGAGATATAAATGGGCGTAATAGCTAAGTCACTCGCAGAGAGACCCACTATAAGTCTTTCAAGCAACACTAAAACCAACCTAAAGGCAAATGTGAGTGGCATAACACTTCATAGTAGCCGAGTTTATCCTGAATTAGCTATGCCTACTAACGAAGGAGTTACACCACCTAACCCACCCGCAAATGAACCCGCACCAACCATAACCATTCCCAATATTGTCGCACCAAAAACAAACTCGACCGCCAGTTCACCAATTCCGGTTAATGAAGGCCCCACAACCAACCATAATCCTCCAGTTGCTCCGCCGCAAGAACCACCTTAAAAAACGGTACAGAGGGAATATCGGCCTAATATAACTTACCCCGGTTGTTTGATGAGGCAAAAGATGGACGAGCAATACCAGAATTTCACCAAACTCCTAAGTGAAATCCACGTCAACTTACCTTTCATAAAAGTCATCCAACAAATGCCTAAGTAAGCAAAATTCTTGAAGGAATTCTTATGCAACTAAAGGAACCTCGAAGCAGCACTAAGGGTAATGCACTGGAGTATGCGGCACTGCTCCACCAAAGCTGACCGATCTAGGGAAATTTTCTCTACCTTGCTCTATAGGTAACTTGCCGACGAATTATGCCCTAGCCGATCTTGGTGCAAGTGTGAACATTATGTCCACTTATATCTACAAGCAACTCAACTTAGGCGAACTACGACCTTTGACAGCTACGATTGAGTTGGCGGATAGTACGATAAAGAAACCGGATGGGATTGTCAAAAACCTGCTTAGCAAGATAGGAAATTTTGTTTTCCCCATCGACTTTAACATCCTATGTGAGCGTTGGATTTTAGCTAAAACAGGATTATACGATCATACAAGTCCCAAAACTAGGTGCGGAAACCCTAATTCTGAACAAATTGATAAAACACAATTCACAACACAATCAAGATCATTTTCAATATCATTTCATAGATTAACTTCATTCAAATAAGCCTTTACAATCAGTTTATGTTAATCTAGAACACACACACAATTTCTCAAAAACACCTCTGAACCTGATCTGAACCTGGACACAACTAACAACACTATTACATAATCAAAATCACAAAAACTATTTATAGACTCTGCACGTTCGCCCATTTCTTCTGGTCGAACGTAGCCTTTTTCCACCTTCGCCCACTTCTGGTGGTCGAATGTGTCTCTTGATCAAGTCCAGTTTACCTTCGCCCTTCATCAGTCTTCCTTCGCCCACTATAATCTACATTCGCCCATAAATGTTTACCTTCGGCCAAGATCTAACATGTGTTAATAATGTATATCCAATCCTTAGTCGCAAAACGCATCAACGAACTCCCCCTCGACTATTGATTGGATAGTTTTCTCTGTTGGTCCATACTCTTGTTCATCAACTTGATTCTGAGCTGTTTCTTCTGCTCAGTAGTCATTGGCGGCTCAAATGTTTTCTTCACAGGCTTAGACACATTGGCTATCTTCACTGTCTTGCCAAGTTTACCCTCCAAGTTGCTTCCTGCATTTATATCATACGCGAAACAAACTCCAACCACTTGCGTATACTTTCTCGCTTGAGCAAAATCATTTGGTTCATAGTAGATTGGATTGAAGAAAAGCATGATGATGTCTTCAAAGGCGCAATTAATCAACCACATAGGATCAAATACATGAACATGCTTGTATTTATCCTTTCCATCTCTTAACACAATCACCGCTTCTGCCTTTCTCCAATCATAATACCAAAAGATGAAATCAGCACTGAAATGCTGTGGCATCGGCATCAACGGTATCTTTCTCATCACATTAGGTGCTTTGTAGATCAAAGTAACTCGCTTCATATTGGTTTGAGGATCAATATCCCTATGAACTTTTCTACGGGGATATTGAGGCTTGAATCTGTTCCATCTTGTACGACTTTCCCAAACCAATTTATCTGCGCACCAACCGACATGTGATCCATTTACTTCGGCACCTGACATTGGGAATCTGCATAAGTCTCTAACCGCCCAGTATGGTAGAGTAAGCAAATCACAGAATCTGTTGAAATACAGAATTCCGGTTTCCCATTTTGCAGCAATACATTTCAGCCTGCCTAAGTAAGTCCACCCGAGAGCTCTGCCTTTGAACTTGTCATTATGTAATCTGTAAAAGTTACCTTGAGCTTCAGGCTTTGGTCGGTTCTCATCCATTTCCTTCAACTTCTTCAAATAATTCTTCAACTCATCAGACTGGTTAGAAGAATCTTTCTTTTCAGTACCAAATACCTTCTCCACAAACTCTTCACTTCTTTTCTTAGCTTTCTGTTTTGCTGACTTATTTGGTATCTCAGTGAAGTCAGGAAATACTTCATTTTCATCATCTTGTCTAAAGTACTGGGGAAACTCTTCATGAGTTATGTCTTCCATCTCTACTTCATTGTTTTCAGGAGTCTGCACATCATCTGAATGACTTCCAATATCCTTTTCAGGAATATCTGGAATCGATTCATCCATCATAAACTCCTCAAACGTCTTTCCTACCCTCTGTGCAAGACCATCTAGTATTTCTTTTGCCATAGATGCAGGTAACTCCCCTTCTTCAAGATCTGGATCTTCATATTCCAACTCATATCTTAAATCATCAGTTTGGAATATTTCAGCGAAGCATCCTGTGAACTCAATGGTCCACTCTCTCTTTTCCAACATATCCTTATATAACTGTTTAGCATCATCAGACAGAGATCTCACCTTCTCGTTCCAGAAAATACTTTCATCCGAATCAACGTTCTCACCTTTCTTTTTGGAACTTGATTCTCCAGTATCTTTCTTCTTTGGTGTTCTCTTCTCATAAGTGAATCTCGAAGTATCATCTCCTCCATCATGATCACTTCCACTGCTAAACTCATCTCCTTGCTTTTTCCCAGCACCTTCAGCACCATCATCATCATCATTATTGTCATCATCATCATTATTATCATCATCATCACTTTTCTCCGATTCATCATTATCCTCATCATCATCTTCTTCTTTCTCAGATTCAGAATATTCATAATCGACTTTCTGTTCATCTTCTTCTTCATCTTCTTCACCCTCTTTCAACTGGGGTGCCCCTGCTATACAGTTCTTCAATCAAATTACTAAGGCGTTTGTTTTCATTCCTTAGTTCTTTGTTATCTGCCTTAATCAATTTGATCCTGCCCTTGTTTCTTTCACACTTTCTTTCAAGCTTTTCATTCTTAGCTTCAATCATCTTAATCTTTTCATTTATATCATCCTGATTAGATTTCGAAGCAACCACTATCTGAAGCATTTTCTCCTCATTTTGCTTGAATTTAGCAATTTCAGCCTGTTGAGCAACCAACATCTTCATCATATCTTCCATCTTCTTATTTACTTGCTTCATGACATCGTCATCCACAGTCACTTTCTTCGACTTAGATCTAGATGGCTCAACTTCAACTACTTTCTCCTTCTGAGGCTTTCTAAACATATCGAGCACTTTATCCAAATCGACATTGAATTGATCGATTGGTAAAGTCTCTGCCTCTTTCGCTTTCTTCTGCTTCTTGGCAACAGGTGAAGATAGCTTAGATGGTGTACCAGCATCAGGTAATCTTTTACCCTTCAATAACTGAGCTAACTCTTTCTCCCTCAGCTCTTTTACACTTGACTTCTTGGCCATGGTCTTTTGCTTCTTTGTCTTTTTGGGCAAATTAACCACTACTGTCTCTCCAACACTCAACTCTGCTAGGTCAACACCTAGACCCTCATCTTCAACTGATTTCTTTCTTCTCTCAGCTTCTTCAATCGACTGATTCAAGGATTCAGACTCACCAACCATAGTGGCCTTACGTTTGGTGGTCCTTACATTTTCATCATCAGAATCCCACTGCTCATCAACCTCAGTCTCCTCTGAATCTACCGACTCTTCATCCACCAAACCTGATCCTTTCTTTGCTGTCGATTTCTTTCTAACCACTTGTTGCTTAGTGCTTCCCTGATCCACAGCCTTTCCCTTGCCCTTCCCTTTGGCTCCAGGATTGACTACTTGCCGTTTCCGCTTAGTGCTTGAATCAACATACACTAAGGGATCATCGTTGTCCGAGTCACTGTTATCATGCCTTGCTTTGTTCTTGCCAGGATCAGTGTAATCCGGACGAGCCAAAGCACCAAATAATCTCCTGTTAGGTGGCTTCTCACTATCAGGCACACCTTTGTAACCCTTCATCCTCATCAAAGTTCTAATGTTCATATGATCTTGACCTAGGATCATAGTCGGATCCTTTTTCAGCATAGGATACTTATAGTCAAAGACCATCATCAGAAATCTTGGATATAACATGAACTTCTTGTTCTTCATTCCTTTCAGCATCTCCAGCATATGATCAAGAATCATCCCAGATACATTAAATGGTTTGTTGAGTGTCAACGCAACCATTAATGAACTCAAACTCCTTCTCATGACATCATATCCACCACTCACACACCCAAATACATGGATAAGAACGTGTGCAAAATACTTATACTGCACTCCCAGCTTCCCCTTATACATAGATCCGTCAGTGATTGGACCTTTGTATTTCATTCGTAAGAAACAAGCCTTCTGCTCTGTCCATGACAACTCCCTGGGATCTTCACTATCTTCAAACTTTATCTGTAAAGCTTCCCGAATATCAGCTTCAGTCAAGAACATATCCATATCCTGAATCTTGCTCTTGATGATCGTTTGGTTCTCCCAGTAGTCATACTTCGCATTTTGGTAAAAATCGATATCTTTGTATATGATGGTTGGTGTGGCTAGTGCATGAACTATCCTGCTCCTCTTCAGAAACTCTATGATCCCGGTGAATTCTGTATTCTTCTCTACATCTCCGAGATAAGCGCAACAGTTGTGCGATCTTTCAAACGGCCAACTGCTTGGGACAGACGTTTCTGCTTCTGGCACTGGATCTGGAACTGTAATCTCTGCTGGAGTTTCCACATTAACTGCTGGTGCTTCAACGTTTTCGGGTTGATCAGCCATCTGCACATTAAAATCAAATAAACACGTCAAAATACAAAAACGACAAAAATTATAAAAATTCTGGTCAAAATATACTGCACATTCGCCCGTTTTGAAATGGCCGAATGTGAGAATATTTGGTCGAATGTGAAATTTTATGGTCGAATGTGAAAATGTTCTGATTAAAAGTCACATTCGTCCAGTTTGAATGTACATTCGCCCAACCTGATTCACTTTCGCCCGTTTATATCAACCGAATGTGAAACAGTTTTCCCCCAAAATTTAAATTTTTTGCCATTGTTGGTTTTAACTTGTAATTTTGATCCTAATATGTGCTAACAAGTCCGACTAACACTCGTTCATTAACAATTTTGACAATTAATCAGTTTTCATTGGTTTTAAAGCAGAATTAGGGTTCAACTGTGTTCAAACGATCAAACTAACATCTAGATGTGTTATTAATCTAATTCCTTCTACATTCTCCCCCTAAAACCTATGAGAACTGATCGGTAATCAATAACAAGCATCAATAGTCATCATAAACCCCTAAAATGGAAATCCTAGGTCTTGTGATAAACACGACGATTCTGTTCAGATCATCAGTCCAATACCTGTAAAAATTGTCTCGAAATGATCAGAAATAAGTAGGGAATGAATCAGTGAATCACAAGAAACACGAGCAACAAGGTCTGGTATTGAATGAAATTTTGAAAATTTTTTGAATGATGGGGTTCGAACCTGAAAGGCTTATATATAAACAGCCACGTTCGCCCGTTTGTTGTGGACGAATGTGGGTTAAGTCCACATTCGCCCCAAATGAATGGCACGAGTGTGGAACAATTCCACCTTCGCCCCTAATTAAAGACCCGAAGGTGAAAAATGTACCCGGAAGTGGAATTTACACCCGGAAGTGAAAAAGTCCACATTCGCCCAAAATCAAAACGGTCGAATATGATGATTTTTCCACATTCGACCCATTTAAGGGGCGAATGTGAAATGGAAAAATCTGAAAATTTCGCCAAAACACGAATTCGAATCCCGTTCAACATTTTTCAATCCGTTAAACTTCCAAAACTCAAATTTTCACATTTTGAATGATACAAAGCCCAGATGGTGTTCTCAAATCTCAGAAATTGACCATCAAGCATCCCCGGTTATCAAAAATAAAGCAGAAATGCAAATCTTTTGGATTTTCTGAAATTTTTATCAAAACACACCTAAAATCTTTTTGGATTTTGTATCTTTTTGACAATAAAAGTAAAATGCGACAAAGTAAAATGCATCAAAGTAAATGAAAACAGTAAACATTTTGTGATTTCCGGTAAGAGGATCATATCAGTTTGCTGAGAAATCTGAACACAGCGTTGATCTGTTTTAATATTATCATTAGAAACAATATATGACACTGCAATTGCTGATATTGTTGTCCACATAAGCTCACATGCAGACAATTACGCAATGCTTTAAAATGATACGAATTAGATGTATTAGACTAACACATTGTGGTTCCCACACACACGACATACTCCCGTATCAAGAAGTAAATGCACAAAGACTCATTGTAAAGCGTGATTATGCTTTCGTCGTCTGTAATTGTACAAGATATAATGCATAGAGGTATACAGGTCAGCAAATTAATGCAGCAAAGCAACATATGCACTATACCAGGTTGAGAACTGATATTAATCATGATTTGCATCAATGATCAATACGATATTATAGATAATCTTTGATCATCATATAACATGGAAAGTTCCTCAATTCGGTAACTTTAGGATTTGGCATATAGCTCTTTTATAAAGACATCCTGTCTGATCTAGGTCCGTAATGACTTACAGCAGAAGATCAGATAGGCTATCCCCAGACAACTAATAACATAACGACCCTAAACCTCCGAGTTTTGTACAAACACCCTATCAAACGAAATTACGGTACTAAGACCATATGTCCATGAGGTGTTCATCCACAAACGCGTAGTTTGTTATGTTTGTATCACTAATGCACGCAATATATAGTCTACGAAGCCTATCAGCAAATCACACGTAATCAACATACGTCTCATTAAACTATACAATTCTTTAGCCTGTGCCAGATCCCCACTGATGTACTATCATTTCCTCTTTTTATCCAGGAAATCATTTTGGGTTTTCTATTTTTTTAGGCATTTTGAAAATTTTTCAATGTTTTTGGTTTTTCTGATAAAATGACTCCCCCTAAAATAAAGAACATATTTTTGGGTTTTTAATTTTTCTGAAAAGCAAAAACAAAAATTTGAAAGAAACAATCCACTTGAAAGCATCAACTTCTTTGAGGATTAAACAACCCCTTCGAAAGCATCAACTTCTTTGAGGATTATGATAGTAAAGAGAAATTCCCAATTAGCAAAAGTTAAAACTAAAACTAAAAACTAAAAAAAAATGATAAACCGAGGAGCCGATTAGTTCTGTTTTTCCTTTATATTGTTTACTTTTAAAAGATATTCAAAGCGGGACCTGTCAAAAGCTTTTGTGAACAAATCTGCACGTTGATAGTCAGTATGGATTTTGACCATATCTATCAATTCCTTAGCGTAACAATCACGGATAAAATGATATTTAATCCGGATATGTTTAGCTTTAGAATGATTTTCAGTATTTTTAGTTAATGCAATTGCGGCTTCGTTGTCACAGTGTATAGGGGTTTTAAGAAACTGCAAACCGTAATCGACCATCTGTTGTTGGATCCAGAGCACTTGCGAACAGCAACTCGAGGCTGAAATGTACTCGGCTTCACATGTAGACAGTGCGACGGAAGTCTGTTTCTTGCATTGCCAGGTAATTAACCTGCTCCCTAAAAACTGGCAACCGGCTGTTGTTGATTTGCTGTCTTTGTCACAGCCGCCCCAATCTGCATCACTAAAAGCAATAAAATCAAAATCATCATCATTAGGGTACCAAAGTCCTTTTGATGGACAACCCTTCAGATATCGAAGGATACGCTTGACCGCCGTCAGATGACTTTGTTTCGGCTTCGATTGATAGCGAGCACAGAGACACGTTGCATACATAATATCTGGTCGAGACGCTGTCAAATACATCAGAGATCCGATGATTGCTCTGTATGTAAATGGATCTGTCAGCTCCCCCTTAGCATCGACTCCAATCCCGTGATTGGGTTGAATCGGGGTATCCATCGGCTTAGAGTCCTCCATCTGGAATCGGCTCAAGATGTCGGCTACGTATTTCGTCTGGTGAATGAAGATCCCGTCGGGTCTTTGATCCACCTGTAAGCCGAGGAAAAACTGCATCTCCCCCATAGCGCTCATTTCGAACTTTTCCTGCATAACAGTTTCGAATTCGCTGCACAAAAGTTCGTTAGTTGAACCAAAAATAATATCATCAACGTAAATCTGTACTAGAAGCAAGTCATCTCCCGTCTTCTTCGTAAAGAGGGTGCAATCGACGAGGCCGCGCTTGAATCCTTTGGAGATGAGGTATGTACTTAACTCCTCGTACCACTGTCTTGGAGCCTGGTGCAAACCATATAAAGCTTTGTTTAGCACGTAGACCTTGTCCCGGTGGATTGGGTCCTCAAAGCCTGGTGGCTGCCCGACATAAACCTCCTCCTTGACTTTCCCGTACAAAAATGCGCTCTTGACGTCCATTTGATAGACTTTGAATTTCTTGTACGAAGCAAACGCAAGGAACATCCGAATAGCTTCCATTCGTGCTACTGGTGCATAGATTTCGTTGTAATCAATTCCTTCGATTTGATGGAAACCCTGCACAACCAATCTGGCTTTGTTGCGTACAATAACTCCACGATCATCCGTTTTGCACTTAAACACCCACTTAGTGCCTATTTTCTTCCTTCCCGGCGGCAAATCTGTGAGCGTCCAGACTCCCAATTTCTGGAATTGCAATAACTCTTCCTGCATTGCCTCAACCCAGGCATCTTCATTCAAAGTGTCTTTGTATGTCCTTGGCTCTACCTGCGACACATAACATGCAAACGACCAATCATTCTGACTACCAGATTTCTGAATTTTGGCATACAATGCTAAAGCACCAAAACTCTCTGGCGAGTTAACGCTTTTTAGCTGCCCTCTGGTCATAACACCACTTCCAGGATCACCGATAACTTGCTCTAGCGGATGAATACGATGAATCCGAGATTCCGGATTAACAGGTACAATCACTCCCGTCTGAGCAGTCAAATTTTCTACAGCATCCTGATCATGACCCGTGTTAGACGATGAAGCAACATCTGGATTTGGAGTTGGGTTCACAGGTTGCACCTCTAATTCTTCAGCATGTTCAAGAACTGCTTCTTCAAATTGTTCATCTTCAGATTCTGAAGTGTCTAATGAAGTTGAAGCCTCTTGAAACATCTCTTCTTCTTGTATAGGAACACTGGTATCATTAGAAGCTGGTGGGGGGTTTACAGTGATTGGACGCATCAACGGTGAAGTTGCCGCGTTTTCACACTCGTAAAGTAATCTGATTACAGCTTCTTCAACCAGGCTATCTAGGTTGAATGATTCAAAGAAATCTTTGTAATCAAACATCCAATCAGGGCCCGTTCCTTGCAAATTTTGAGTGTATCGTTGAACTTCCACGTTAGCCCAATCCTCCACTTGACGAGTTCGCTTGTTGAATACCCTTTTGAGCGGGGTTGCATATCCAACAAAATATCCCTCCTCAGCTTTAGGACTAAACTTCTCGCTTGGATTCAACATTGTGCATGGCGCCCCAAATGGTTCTAGATACTCTAAGTTGGGCTTTCGTCGGTGTAACAGTTCATAAGATGTTTTTCCAAACTTCTTCACTGTTATAACCCGATTTAATGTATAGTTTGCTGCATAAATCGCCTCATTCCAGAACATTACTGGAAGATTTGAGTCAGCAAGCATTGTTCTAGCAGCCTCAATTAGAGTCCTATTCTTTCTTTCAGCATCACCGTTCTGTTGCAGGGTATACGGAGCCGAATATTCATGATGTATCCCTTTGCTTTCACAAAGTTCATCCATCTTGGCATTTTTGAACTCCGTCCCGTTGTCACTCCTGATTCTTTTTATCTTCAAATTGTAGATATTCTCCAGTCGAGTGAACAGAACTTGTAGGTTGGTAAAGGTGTCACTTTTGTTCTTCAAACACATCACCCATGAGAATCGTGAATAGTCATCAGTGACGACTAAACAATAAAGCTCTCCAAGATGACTTTTGCGCTTGACCGGTCCAAAAAGGTCCATGTGCAATCGCTCAAGCGGCATCTCAACAGAGTTAACTTTCTTCAATTTATGGGACTGTTTGTGTTGTTTTCCTTTCATACAGTTTACACACTTGTCGTTCAGATGGAAATGTTTCACGTTTACTCCATCGACAAGTCCATTTCTCACCAATTGATTCATTTTCCTCAGATGAATGTGCCCCATTCTGCGGTGCCACATTATCGATTCTTTTTCGGTCGCCTTGGATAGAAAGCATGTTATCTGTCCCTGTGGTGTCATCGCCTTGGACATATCAAGAATATAAAGATTGTTGACTCTAGGTGCCATCAACATAACCCACTCCTTTGGAATTTTGAAGCCCGGCTTGAGAATATAACAGGATTTGTCATCAAAATGCACAGAGAATTGTTTATCGCATATTTGACTGACGCTCAACAGATTATAGTCTATCTGCTTGACATAAGAAATCCGCTCGAAAGTCACAATCCCATTACTCACGCTTCCTTCCATCGTGATATATCCTCCTTTATTACCCGCGAAAGCGACATAACCTCCATTAATATTTTTCACATCAAACAGCAACGCCAAATCCCCCGTCATGTGGCCTGAAGCTCCACTATCAACAATCCAGAGACTGCTAATAGGGCCAACTGAAGCTCCCTGCACACAAAAAGTAAACTTTTAGTTCTTTCGGGGGACCCAAGCCTGAGTCTTGGGCCTTTGAACATCGGATTTCAAAGAAACATTCTCATTGACTTTTTCAACAACTTTCTGTTTTGGATCAATCTTTTTCAGATTGTTCAAAACACTTTCATTTTTCTCACTTACCTTCGAAGTAGAAGCTCCTGAAGTACCATTAGATGTCCAAGATTGTTCAGACCTTTTGAGAATACGAATTTGAGATTTTGGTTTCTCAATAGGTTTCTGAACATTGTTACTAAAAGTAACTTTCTTGGCAACTTTATCTGAGTTAACAGACTTAGGTCCAACATTTGATTTGACAATTGGTTTTTGTAGAACCTTTTGTCTATCAACTGTTGTGTTCACCATAGGCTTTCTCCAAGATTGTTCCATAGCAATCCGATTCCTTTGATCATATTGAAATGGACGGTTGTTCCTCATTTGAAAATTGTTTTGATTATAAAATTGTTGTTGTTGAGGAACAACCCGTCTATGAGGTGGAACATAATGATCAATCGGCTTTCTCATGGAATTTTTAACTTCAACCTCATGTCTTTTATGCCTTACATATGGACACTGAGCAAGTAAATGCCCGCGTTCTCCACATTTAAAGCATTTTCTATATTCTTCAAAGACATAATGAGCATTTGGTGAAGCAAATGATCTAACAGGAAATTGATCATTATACTGTTGATTCCTCAAACTCTCAGGAAGTGGTCCTTTCGAGTAAGAAGGCTCATGATAACCATTTGCTTTATCATTTGGACGAATGAACTCGGTGACATGTATCTTTGGTTCTTGAGGAACTTCTGAAAACAGTTTCTTTAAGATTTCTGGTGGAATTTCGTTGGTTCTCTCATGTTTTGGAAACCATATTGTGCTTTCTTGCCAGATTTTATCAAGTTTAGAATAGTTAACGTTTTTGATCGGAAATTCCTCATCAGAAATGATCTTATCAGATCCTTCCATCCGATAAAACACCTTTACAGGTTTGTCACTTGGTTCATTCAACTCATTCATTTTAACCACATTCTTAACAACATTATCTTTCTTAACATCAATCTTTTCAGACTTTTTATCACGATTAGCATTTGCCATCGGATGAACATGATCAGATGGTGACACTGGTTCAGTAGTAATGATGTGATTTTCTTTTGGAATCTCACATTCATTAACAGATTGATCACTACCAGTATCATCATTTTCTGAATCTGAATTATCACTCTCAGCATAAACACCCTCATTGTTCAAGCCCAAAATCGGTCTCACATCGGAATATGGATCACCAATATTCGAGGTATTAGATTCCATTTCAGATGATGAGTCTGATTTTACCGAACTCTCCGGTATAACTTGGTGATAGTTATGGTTTTCAAAAAGAACCGGAGATGGTACAGACTTGTAATTGGTGGTGTTATCATCAATGATATGATCTACCACATAAGCAACATTCTTATAACTTTCCAGCTTTTTGTTAACCTTTTCAGCAAAGCATTTTATGGCTGCCATTTCCAACTTTGTGTTTTCAATTTCATTGATATAGTTGTTTATTGCTAATTGTTTCAATGACAAAGTATTTTTCAAGTCGGAAATGTCCTTTTTATAGCCATCTAATACTTTGTTGAAAGCATTCAACTCTTTGTGAGTAGATTGACTGTTCATGATAGCACTATCACGTGCAATTCGGAGTTGTTTATTCTCCTCAGTCAATCTATCACATGTTCCACAATATTTATCACTCATAACATCAGTGCTAGATTCAGAACTTACAGGTTTTGGCGATTCAGTCATGGCCATCAACGCAAAATGAGCTTCCTTTCCAGTGAAAAACTTGGAGTAGTCAATCTTAGTGAAAGCATCATCAGCTATGCACGACTTCCTCGTCATCAAAAAGTCAGCTTCTGCCAGCAACTGGTCAATATCATCATCTAAAGAATCAACACTTGCCTCTGTGTCTGATTCGCTCTCAGAATCTGAATAAACTGATCTACACTCTTCGGGAACATCAGTCACAGAATCAATCACCATTCCAGAACTTGTTTCCTCAGCCTTAACCTCAACAGGTTCATTCTCCACTTCCATCTCAGTCTCAGAATCATCACTTTCACACTCCTCAGTTTCTTTCTTCTCATCAACTGCCACCGACTCTTCCATATCAACCTGATAAGCAACACATGCCACATTCCCACCAGTAGTCACTTCCTCAACTCCTATTTGCATACCCGACCAGTCAAACCTCTCATCCTGTTGAGTCACCAAAGCTTGGTTCTGACTCGCATTCTGTTGAGTCTCATTAGGTGTAGTGATAGGTACAACTGTTCGGTTTGTGTTGTTAGGAGATTGGTTTTGAATCTGGTTTTGAGTGTTTGGTTGTCTGTTTTGGTTGTTAAAGTTTCGGTTTTGGTAGTTGTTGTTATTTTGGTAAGAAACTTGGTTTTGTTGACGGTTCTGGTAATTTGCATTGAAAGGGTTTCGATTACCTTGTTTAGGTGGCTGTGTGCATTCCCTTTTGAAGTGTCCTTTTTCTCCACAATTAAAACACGTAACCTTCTCCTTGTTAAATCCATAGGTTGTGTTGGGAGAAGTTGCCAAATCAGTCCTTCCAGTTTTCTCAATGAACTCTGTTGCTCTTCTCATAATACTCGCAAAAGCCCATTGAATGTCAATGAGTTCCATCTCTTCCTTGTCTATCTGTGCGTAGTCTTCGTTGGTTAAGTTGTTGTTCCCAATCTGACTAGCAACTAAACCATTGTAGGATGAAACCATTGCTGAGACTAATGCAATGTGTTGCTGAGCAACCTCCACAGTCACATTTCCCAAGTTAGATGTGTCCAAAACCACAGGTTGTTGTTTAGGTTGAATAACTTGGTTTACTGGTTGTTGTGATTGGTTAGCGGTGTAAACACCTGCTTGTTGCATTGGGGAGATTGGTGAAATGTAGGAATTGTATTGTGGTGGTGTGTATGATGGTTGTGAGTAGGATGGTGTTTGTGTCAAGTAGTTGGTGGTTGGTTTTGATGAATCCATGACATTGGAAATACATGCAACATGTGGTGCAACGCTTCCTGAGCTCGAGTTACCAACTGGAACTGAAGTGCCTCCAAAATACAAACTGGGATTCTGAGGAATCTGTGACCTTCTAGCTTTCCTCCTATCCTCCAACTCTTTGTTCTCCAGCTTTTCGATAAACTCAGAAATGGTCCAGAATTGATAAGCATCCTTCTCTCTTAGAACTTCCACATGCTGATCCCATTGTGGTGGTAAAGCATCTGCAAACTTATCCACCTGCTTAGTCATTGGAATCTGTACACCATAACTAGACAATTCAGACAACAAATGCATATATCTCGGAGTTAGTTCTTTTAAAGTTTCATTATTAATAAAAGAAAAATTCTCAAACTCTTTGACCAATTCTTCCATTCTCAGACTCCTAGTCTTCTCGTTACCATCATGCTTCCTCTTTAGCTTATCCCAAAGCTGCTTTGATGTAGTACATGTCCCAAACTGATGCAACAGGTCACTTGTGATTGCCTGTGTCAGTTGAGAAAACGCCTTCTTCTCCACCACATATTTCTTCTTTTCGTCCTCAGTTAAGCTTTCCAAAGGAATCATCTCACCTGTATTCTCCAGAATCGGTGCTGTGTATCCTTTAACGATCATGCTCCATGCCTCTGCTCCTTCAACTCCCATGCCTTCCAAATGGATCTTGAACATGGTGTGCCACTGATTATACTCTTGCATATCCATGAGCTTCGGTGGCCGAGTTCCACTACCTGTAGACAAATCCTTAATCAAAGTAGAAATAGCATTAGTGGTTTGAGTATTTACCGCCGCTGCAGCTACTCCCCAGTAATCAGATTGTAGTGCCGGATGTGCTACATTTTGAGGCATCGTGCTCGTAGTTGTCATGTAGTTAAGTGGTTGTGAAGACTGTGTGTTCGTCTTTTGCGCTGCCACTGTCCATGGGTCCATCGTCTGCTGTTGTGGTTGTGTTGTTGCTGATCCCGGAGTAGTTTGAAAACGCCACATGATCTCAATCTGAAAATCTCAACACTTAGAAAAATTTTTCAGCAAAATCCTAGATTCGCCCGAAAAATCCTAGGTTCGTCCAAACTATTCTATGTTCGTCCAAGCTTTCTCACTTTCGTCCCTTCTGATCCTTAGTTCGCCCAAACAGTAACACCCGAACGTGGATATAACCAGAATGTAAACACAAGATAACACTTTTCCACTTTCGCCCAAAATGAAAACGGACGAATGTGAAAATTTTACCCGAAGGTGAAAAATTTCTACAAGAAAATTCAGATTCGCCCAAAAACTACTCAGGTTCGCCCACTTTTTAACACTTTCGACCACTCAACTCAGGTCAGGTTCCAGGTTCGCCCAAAACAATCAGATCTCATTTTTGAAAAACGGTTATTGTTTGAAAAACGGTTATTCTGATCTCAGATTTTCAAAAATTCATGGATTTGAATGATCTCAATCAGGTTATGTTTCGGAATTGATTTGGAACAACTTTAAGTCTTGGAAAACTTGAATTCGACCACAAATTCTCCTTTAAATCGATCAAAAACACTTAAAAACAATGTTTATGTAAAAACAGATGATTTTAGGTCAAAAACATGTCCAAATCAGCTCTGATTTTATCAAATTTGTTGTTGTATGATCCTCTAGGCTCTGATACCACTTTGTGAGCGTTGGATTTTAGCTAAAACAGGATTATACGATCATACAAGTCCCAAAACTAGGTGCGGAAACCCTAGTTCTGAACAAATTGATAAAACACAATTCACAACACAATCAAGATCATTTTCAATATCATTTCATAGATTAACTTCATTCAAATAAGCCTTTACAATCAGTTTATGTTAATCTAGAACACACACACAATTTCTCAAAAACACCTCTGAACCTGATATGAACCTGGACACAACTAACAACACTATTACATAATCAAAATCACAAAAACTATTTATAGACTCTGCACGTTCGCCCATTTCTTCTGGTCGAACGTAGCCTTTTTCCACCTTCGCCCACTTCTGGTGGTCGAATGTGTCTCTTGATCAAGTCCAGTTTACCTTCGCCCTTCATCAGTCTTCCTTCGCCCACTATAATCTACATTCGCCCATAAATGTTTACCTTCGGCCAAGCTCTAACATGTGTTAATAATGTATATCCAATCCTTAGTCGCAAAACGCATCAACATCCTAAACATGTTCGAGAGTAATGTTCTGATTATTCTCGGTCGACCGTTCCTAGCTACTGCTCAAGCTACCATAGATATGAGTGAAGGAGTTCGTACGCTTCGGGTTGGGAACTACAAGTTTCACTACACCGCCGGTGGAAAAGAATATGTGTCTGACGATTCGTTCGACATGGCCAACTTAATTGATAAGCAATTAGATTATCAATTATAGAAAGCCAAAGGTGCGGTGGTGACACCACCAGACGAATCTTCAGTGGGGCTTGACAACACCAAGTGGATCGATGAGTATTGGGACAACCATCAGAAGGGTTGCGGGAGAAAAAGAGGTGGACGGAAGAAAAACACCACCAGTGTCCCGGAGGCCGGGAAGGAAGTAGTCTGAGCACCACGCATTTTGTCTAGCCAAAGACGTGAAACGTGGTGCTTCCGGGAGGCACCCTAGATTGGTAGATTAGTAGAATAAGTTGAGAGGTTGGTGCATACGGTAGAACAGCTGATAAAAAGCCTTTAGGTATGGTCGTTCACTCTTGATGTTTTCTATCACCCAGGTATGCCCTCTCGGCATTAGGACCCAATAGCTTGTTTTTATTTATTTTTTTGTTACTAATAAACTATTGTAGTTCATGCAAGTGGTTTCTCTCAAGGAAACATTCGTGTTGAGACAGCTGCGGGGATCGACCGCACGCAGACCATTGGAGAGCAAAAAGGGGAGATACTTGTTCCTTTTGACTAGTCCACTTATTTTCTTTGCACACACAGATGACAGACATTAATTTAAAAATTGTGTAAAAGAATTAAGTGTGAGGTGTTTAAAATTTTTGCAAAATTTAAAACACCTCAATGACGTTGTAGGATCGACACCAGAATTGAATATTGCGCGCGTATCGGATCGAGGGCGGAATCAACGATCCGGTTAGTTGTTATAGGTGGGTGTTTATAGATGAGATAATAATAATAATATGAGAGCACACACAAAAACACACACAAAGGGTTGCACTTGTTATGAATATGGCAAAAGTTACAAAATGACAAAGGCATGGGGTATTTATAATAAAACTCCTACACCTCCCTTTCTTGCACACTTATCACTTTCATACATGTGGGGGGGTACATGTATGAATCTCATACATGTGGGGGCACATGTATGAGATAACTAAGGAGGTATATGTAACATATAAAATTCCTAAAATACCCACAAGCCAATAAAACATTCAAATAAACATAGAACGTGCCCAAACAAGATCCGATAAGTATATCCAAACTAGGGACATAGCCGTAGGGTGCATTTACAGACTCTTCCCTGGACCTAGATGGAAATATACAAAACATCTGAATCAAACACAAAACAAAAAATAACCAAAACTTGTCTTCTTCAACCGGAAACCGTCTTCAAGTTTCTATCACTCGCAGCTTTGCCCAATCGCAACCAGCATGAATCTTCTTTGTAGCAAAATATCTGACTATCTTCTGAAATCTAACAGCCTGATCAACATCCTCGTCTTTAAAGTGGATCTGATTCTTGTTCATAGTTTGTATGTCTTGTTCAGAAAAGTTCATCAGCCACATGGGATCCCAGACTCTAATCTTCATGTAGATCTTGGGATCTTTTTCCAACACTATAACTGCTTCTGAGGTTAGATAGTCATAATACCGGTAAATGAATTTACCAGTGAAGTATTGCTCCATAGGCATGAGAGGAACCTGGGTCATAATCTCTGGTGGAATGATCTTTTGTTTCCAAATAGGATTACCAGTGATATGATGCAACTTATCAGTCTTGTAGCTCGTTGGATACTGTGGCAATATATGATTCCACCGTGTGTTGCTTTCTTTCTCTAACACTCTTCTTTACATCTCCAGCTCACCATCTGTCTTGATCAGCTTCAATCTTGCAAGATCACGAACATACCAGTATGGTAAGGTCTTGATCTAAAAGACACTGGAGAAATATAGAATGTCGGTCTCGAACTTTATACCGATTGCATAAAGCTGAGCCACGTACATCGAGCTAACAATATTACCAGACATGAGATTCCATCTCTGGTTAAGTTTTCGTGCTTGAATAGGCTCGGACTTCTTCTTGGGGAACCATGCTTCATATACTGCTTGAACCCTTCTTGGTCTTACGACACTAGTCTCGGGTTCTTCTGTAATCGGCTAGTTTTTCAACCATGTATCAAAAATCTCATAAACATCACTAGTGTGCATATTTATCTTCACTTTGCTTTTTTCAATTTCTTGCACGTATTCAGGGAATTCTTTAGCTGTGACATCTTCAATTTGAATATCATCCAACGAAATATCTTCATTAAATGGTTCAGAAGGTACCAATGGAGTGAACTGTTTGTACTCAATACCGAAGATCTGGGCCATTTCTTCCTTGGATGGCTCTGTAGGTATTTCACCTTCTTCCAGATCCATATATGGTTTAGTAACTGGATTCCCATCGTAATCAGTGAAGAACATTTTTTTGTACCTTTCTATCCATTCTAGAGGAATTGATTTGGTAGCTACAAATTCCCTAAAAATTTTGAGCTCTTCTTCAGTTGGACCGGGTTGTGAGGAAGATTCTCATGCACCCGAGTCACTACCACTTTGCTCTTGATCTGTCTTTGCATGCCTATCCCTAAATTTTGTTTGATAAGTCGCTGCATCACCAGGGCAAGTATCATTATCCTACTCATCCTCATTATCATTGTAACACCCCAACCGATGGCGGAAACATCGGGATGTCACGTATTGATGATTGTTCAGTAGCTCATGGTAAATAATAAATTTCATTATATGATTTAAATAAATTACATACAATTGTTCTACAAGAATTCGTACATCAAATTGAATAAAACTATGCACACATCTTCAAGCATTAATTCAAATCTTCAAGCAAGTAGAACCTGAAACATGTTAAGTTGAAAATATTTTGGGTCAACAAAAGTTGGTGAGAATTACATAGTTTTTGATAATCGAATAAAATTGTTGTGCAATTCATGTGTCATGGCAATCTAGTCCATATGTGAAAACATACTAGAAGTAAATCGAGTGCATAATCAACCCTTGTGACTGTTGTATTGTGGTACATCCCATACGCTCATGGTTAACTCGTTTATATTGCAGTAACAAACACCCACGCTACCTTTGTAGGAGGCACGTATCCGGGTGGGATTGTCAGTCCAATAGATCTATCAATGTATACCGTCGGCTGATCAACGTTAATGATTATGCTAGAATTGTGCTTACCCTAGTCATGTTCAAGACATAATGCAACATAGAAAAACACCTAGACACATTGATGATTGAATTGCATAAATGATGTTGTAACATGTTTCACCCCAAAAATGGTGATAAATAGAAAAGGGGCTATGTAAAACTCACCTTAGCAAAGTATTAAGTCTCGAGAAATAGAATATGTGTAGCCCCAAAGTTGCCAATTACAAGAGCTTATAATCAAAGCTTCAAGTGTAGAAGTAATAGACTATAGAAGAAAGGTATGCGGGAAAGTTTAATCGGATTGAAACAATTAGAGGTGCAAAGTATAATGGGTCATAGGTGGGTTTTTATACTAGTTTTGGATTCAATTAGCCATTAAAATTGGTCAACACCATAAAGTAAGGTTTTATGATGAATTGACTTTTGACTAAGACTTTGACTGTTTGACTAAGACTTTGACTAGGACTTTGACTATTTGACTCAAGGCTTTATTTTAAAAAAAAAAAAAAATCTTGTATGTGAAAAAAAAAGAATTTAGAATCATTTTATTATTATTATTTATATACATTTATGTATGTATATAAGTTGTAAGTTAGGATAAATAAAGACTTAGGCACATTTGTATAATATTAATGATAAAGGTGTAATATATATATATATATATATATATATATATATATATATATAAGGGCTTTTTATGTATTAAAATTTTGAGGAAAATTTTGCGATGTTACAATCATCCCCAGAACGATCTTTACCAGACTCGTGGTCATCCTCCTCATCATCCTCTTCATCTTCCTCATCATCACTTTCATCACCATCCTCACCGTCCCCAGAGGTGAGTCGCTTAAGCTTGTTCATGTACTTATCAATTTTCTTCTTAAGTTTCTCATTCTCTGACTCTACAATGACAAGACGATTCTGTGTATTATCCTTTGATTCTGTCAGTAAACGGATCTCTAGTTCATTGTTGGATAGCTTCTTCATCGCCGCTTCAAGTTTTGCTGACATTCTTTTGTTCCCTGACCTTGTTTCATTAATAATAGTCAGGATTTGGCGATCTCGGTTTTCTATCGCTGTTATCCCCCTCTGATTCTCCAAGTTCTGTGTAATCTATATGTATAACATACTCACAAGATTGTTAATCTGAGATTGGAGAGATGGAATAGCTGATGTGGTTGGTACAGGTGAAATGGATAACTTGAAAGGTGTGGGTTCAACTGGCTGGGATGGTTGGAACTGAGGAACCCTAATTTCAAAGAGTATTCTCTGAAGCTCAGAGTCTACAGAGGGTATAGATGTGATAGTATGAGCAGATACTATAGCTGAGCTCGGCTCAATGAAGACTGCAGATTGTTCCATAACTGGTGTGGGAATAGGAGTTGTGATGGAAACTAAAGTAGTTGTGGTTGATGTTTCTGCTATTGTGGTTGCTGTGGTAGAGATAACGGTTGCTCGGGTGATTCTAGATTTGTTTTTTTCTTTTGGGTTTTGAGGTTTTGATTTGTTCAGATTGGGTGGTTGGCTGAGTTGGTTCTTTAAATGTAACAGATTTGGCAGTGGAGGCTTTTCGGGCTTTCTTCGGTAACTACTTCATCAAAGAACCAATTGAGCTAGAAGTTGCCCATTTTCGTGAGGGCCTGTATTCTTCTAACTTAACATCTAACTCTTGCAAATCCACTGAGAAACTTGGATCATCACGTTCTTCTTTTTCTTGTTGCAACACCACACATTGCTGTAGGGTAGCAGCTTCGCGGGCCTGCGTGTGGTGCTCAAGTTATTTTCCTTCTTTAACTGATTTCTTCATCTGACACGCTTCAGGATCAAGTTCTTCATCTTCTGTTTCTTCATTATCAAATCCTTCGCTAGATTGTACAGTTGTTGGAGCCTTCTTTGTTGTAGGGTCTTCGCCAACAGAAACTATCCCTTTGCCTTTGTCAGGACGGGATCTAGATGCTTCAGCTTCTGTGGCAGTGGATAAGGCTGGTTCACCAACAACTGTGCTGCTTTTAGCAGGCTCAGCAGTAGCAGACACAGGTTCAGACACACGAACATGACGAGTCGGTCGAGGCCGAGGGAGATTCCCCTAAGGTGCCCTACCACCTTCTTCACCATTATCATCTCCTTTGTCATCTGATACATGATCAACATCCTCAACATCCGAATCACTATCCTCGTGTCTCCAGTTCTCTTGAGACGGTTCAACATAATATTCTCTGAGGATATGACTGATAATTCTTTTAAAAGCAGGTTCTGTACTACTCTTGTAAAGCTTCATCTTGGACATTGATGTGTCGTGATTTTAACATATAAAACAGGCATAAACAGTCTCATAATAGAATGCAATTAGGCTTATATTATTGATATTTGATGCTTAAATCATTCTTATTTGTATTTCTCAGGAAAATGGAGCATCAAGAAGGAAACGAAGGATTTCCGGGTAAAAACGAGCAAAAATTAGAGATTACTAAAGATACGAGACTTGCAACATGTTCACTGTATGTTTGTAGACATTCCCAGGGCTTATACAGCGATAAAACCAGTCCGGGAGTGACCCTGCACGCCCACACACACTTGCATGAAGGCTTGCACGCTAGAAGACAACGCAGCAAACCTGGAAAGCGACGAAACTTAGGGAACAAGGCAAGCACGCCCGTGCCACTGCTTGGCACGCCTGTGCACAGTCTGTTTTACCTATAAATAGCAAGCTACCCCTCACCATTTGATCATGCCTTCTTGTGCTCTCTTGGGGCCGATTACCAAGCTTCTTCCAGAGATTATGAGGTCTTTTAGGAGGCCTTATGGCCCTCCTAACATCCCACCAAGGTTAGGCCTCTTCCTACCTTGATTGGCTTGGCCAAGAAGAGGATTTTAGAGCAGTTCATATGCAATAAAACATCGAGGGTCGTGAGGTTGTTAGATACATAGCACTTGAAGATGGAGAGCTTGTCTATGAGCAGCCATGTTCTTGGGTCGATCATTCGATATGGTTGTATCTTTCTATTATCATGAACCCAGTTCGATATGTAGACTTCTATTATTATTAGTAGTAGTTTATTTTTAGTTATTTGTTGTGTTATCTTCTTCTAATCTTTATTTGTTCATCTTTGTGATAGGTTTGAATGATGATTAACTTAATAACAACCTTAACATAATTAATTAAATAACTAAGGGTATAATCAGCTTCTGGTAGTCCCAAACTAGATCCAAGGCGATGAAATCGGTAGTGAGACAGATTCTTCGGGCTTCTGATATCCAAACTGGATTCTAAGCAAAGGCTTCTGAAGTGGACCAGATCTGAGTGAGAACATTTCTCATACCTATCAGATGAGTGAATGAACTCTTTGGTAAAAGGCGGTTTCCCTACGGGCGCACCAGTGATCTTTTGTATTACACGTTTTTTGGATTATGTGACACCTTTACCAAGGATTTCATTCAGTTTGGGAGGTTAAGGGTTGGGTAATTAAGTCATCATTTATTTAAAACCAACTTTATATTTATCTGGCCTATATATATATTAAAGTGTCACCAAGATAAATAAAATAAAGATTCTTTATCTAGTTCTCGTTAGTACAACGCCGTTAGCCAATGGGGGCCCGCCTTCTGGAGACAACCGTAAGAGAGATCCTTCGGCCTTGACCGTTAACCAATGGGGATACGAGGTTGCCAGGATAAAGAGACCCTTCGGTACGGAGCGCGAGAACTAAGGAGAGGTGTAACATCCGGCCCCTCTCATCACCAATATTGTCCGCTTTGCCCCAATGGGTTGCCCATCCAGAGCTCACGGGTTTGTTTTTGGGTGCCCTGGTGGAAACATCCCACGAGGTCACCCATCCTGGAATTGCTCCCACCTGAGCATGCTTAACTGTGGAGTTCTTCTCTCATCCACTAACATTAAGCCCCAAAACGCGTTGGTTATTTAAGAGGCAAGACATTACTTATGAACCAAGGATCTCTCCTGGCCACGACCGATGTGGGATTTTCCTCGGGTGTCACATTCACCCCCCGTTAGAGTCTCATCATCCCTGATGAGGTTAGAGTCTCATCGTCCCTGATGAGGTATGCACCCACCATCCCGAACGGCACAGGAGTGGCTCTAAAACCAATCTGTAACACCCCAACCGATGGCGGAAACATCGGGTGTCACGTAGTGACGATTGTTCAAAAGCTCATGGTACTAAAGTGTAAATATTTTATTTAATGCTTCAAGTTACAATTACAGATATCATCAAGTATAAATACTATTGCACATGTTGTCTTGATTAAGTCTTTACTAAGTCCACATGTCCTACATATCTCAACAATCAACCTGAAACATGTACGAAAATATTTTGTCAACATAAATAATGTTGGTGAGCATACTCAGTTTGTATACGTATAATATAAGTTTAAAGAAAATGATTTACAATTCATGTGTCATGATTCATTCAAGGCAAATATGGAAAACACGTAAGTACACAACGCAGGCCAAAATCAAACCTCTTACGTGTTGGCAAAGATTAAAGCATTAACAATGACCTAGGACTTCCCACACACATAGGTACTTTCCACTAGGCGGGTCGTCAATCCAAATAGCGCTATCCATTGCTAAAGTCGGCTAGCTAAGTTAATGATTATGTAATGATCGCAAGTATACATTTACGTTTAAGCACAAAGCACAAGAATTCAAGCATAACACTTATATGAATTGTATGTAAAACGTTTATGAATAAGTGCACGTGTATGTTTAATATGTGTACATGAATCACCCCAAAAGTGTAAAAATGAAAAAGGGGATAAGTATACTCACCCCAAAAAGAGAAACAAAGAGGCGCCTTACGCGTTGGCCTTCCTTGGTCGCCGATTGATTTCAGAACAGAGGTGAAATAAAGCAAGTCGTACAACGGCGCCACACAAAGAGGTGTTTAGTTGCCCCAGCTTACGGTCATCCGCGTCTGAAACAAAATCCTAACAAGTTGGTCGAACCAATGAGCATTAGGCGGCTATTGCTTATGTTGCGGTGTAGGATGAATAGACGCTTTAGATACATAAGGAAGTGGTTGATGGCGACCGTGGTTCACATCGTTAAGATTGGATATTTAATGACCAAATAGATTGCATGTAGCGACACGACGGATTTTGTTTTGTGGGGTTTCAATGGAGGCATGTTTAAGTCAAGAGGTTTTGAGAAACAAAAAAAAAAAAAAAACATAGACATCAAGACTTGCAGAGAGGGTGTAGAGCTTGAATTGTGTCTAAGATGAAAATCCAATGCATTATTTTTAGATGAGGGAGATATCAGCTTTAGAGTTTGTAATTATGATCAATAATGACATTTCATTGCTTTATTGGTTGCCTATTTAAAACATAACTGAATAAATCATAATTTTTAATCAATATTCGCCGAATAAGAAGATAAAACAGAACATGGTTGGTTTCGGAAACTAGGAGATGAGGAAGATGAGATAGCATTTCAAACAAACATTTTATGATTATTTTTTTTTGAAAGGAAAACTTCATTAAAAAACACCACGCGGTCCTCAAAGCGAGGACCCCCGGGCAAAACCAACTACATCAAATCCAAAGGATAAGTACACCAATTAATCCACTCAATATCTTTCCACCAAGAACGATTACGAATCCAAAAAAACGAAGTCACCTTCACAATCTGAAAAACTTCAACCGGTCTTCGGGACTTACTCGAGAAAACGCGAGCATTTCGTTCATTCCATAACACCCACAGCGTAGTGTAGACGATTCCTCGTAGGATCTGTATAGCGACCTTCGACACTGAATTGTTTTCCGCCAAAAAAAGGATATCTTGAACATCAAAAAATTATCGAAGGCTGCAAGTGACACCAAAGTTCTATCCTGCTCCAAACTTCAAAAGCAAACTTACATCCCGTAAAAAAGATGGCTGGCTGTTTCTAGCTCCGAACGGCACAGGGCACAAGACGTTTGCTGGATATTAATTTATCGTTGGTACGATTTTCTACTTTAGATCATTGTCACCTTAGTTCCCTAAAGTTATAATTAGATTATTAGACAAAAAAATAAATCACGATTGTTACAGTCTCCCATACTTTAGGAAATTTCGTCTCGAAATTTATTTACAGGAAAACTATTAAATTTGGTTTGAAGGATCATTTAAAATATTAATAATAGTTTTGTAGCACTAAGAGTTTCGCAGGATTTTAGTAGCACTAAATCCTACTGATAATGGTTAACAGGAGTGTGATGCATAAGTTTAGATCATGGAGAGAATGACTGTGATTGAGTCACTGACTAAGATTACTCATGATTTAAATGAATGGTAAGAACTTCGTAGACACTATCACTTTACCAAAGAATAGAGGTTGAAGTCCAACACATTGTTTAAGTTTAGGTTTGAAACGAATATTCTAGACTAAGGACTGACTGAGGTTTGTTCTCGGTTTCATTCCCAGTCGCATTCCCGATGCACCATTAACGCTTATATATATACGGTGTACCGCAACTAACGCACCACACCTTTGATACTTCGAAAATGTACTGAAAATATCTTCTAAAACCCTAATAGAATTCCACACCACCTCAATGTACCTGTAAATTCATGATTACGTTCTGGACCGCCATCACCAATTTACCTTACATTGGGGTGTTATGTCCTTCTATGACAATAACTCAAACACCAGTAACAATTAAAAGTATGAAGATTATGCAAAGAGAGGGGTGTCATGTTTTGTACACAGCTAGGGTATGATGAGGTCCTTCCCTTAACCAGGTTCACCTCCTAAGCTAACCCATTCACTGCATCAGACCACAAGACACTAGACACACACTGTGATAAAGTAAAGAGTTGCTTAGTTTCTCTCAAGTAGAAAACATATTCCAACTTGAGAACTAGCTTTTCTCGTAAGTTTCCATGTTAAAAGAATATTTTAATGCGTCAACACGAGCACGTACACTAACTTGGTTCATTAAGTCCCATGTTTAAAGGAATGCTTTAACAATTCAACTCAAACATGGACACTATTCTAGTTCATCGATTCTCTATGTCATTTGGTGTATCGGGTGTCCACAGTCCAAATGTTTATGCAAGGAGAAAGTTACACATGTTTAGTTCAGGTATATGAATAACCTATCTTGCTAACGAAATATGAATCCAAGAAAATGCAGGTATTGTGATTGTTCATAAGTAAATCATATATTGAATGTTCACATATCACATATTTTGAAAGTAAGGTATCAACAAGGCATATGTATTTCACGCAATACAATAATGTATCAAACTACCTATAACATTTGTTTATATGTGTAGCTTCAGACATGAAGATCGTAACATAAGTAGACATATAGGTTGTTATGTGTAATCAAGATTCACGTAAGTTCTTGTTATGACATGAAGACTAGTATCTAACTCAAGGCATACAAAATTCATACAAGAATAATTAAAAAAAAGAACTTACAATCTAGGTTAACACTTATGTAGTATCATGATGAAACAATAACATGTTAAGAATTTCCATCTATGAACATAAAGTACAAGTTGATCTTGTCTAATGATTTCGAGTTTAAGAAAATGTGAGTGCGGAAACTGTTATGATCAAATATCGAATTTAAAGTGAAGTTCCAATTTCCAAGTCTTTATGAGAATGTCTAGATCACAGAATAAAATCAAATTTGTATGTTTTAAGAAAATTTCTTGATTTCAATCATCACATATGACCATGTTTAATTACTATGAATAAGACAATCGAATCTCATGTTTCAAGAAATGTTAGAAAATTTTCGTGTTATAAGAGACTCATACGTTACATGTCACGGGTTACAACTTCCATTAATGATAAGAAAGCACATGAACACGTATTATTGAAATTAAAGTTGAAACTCAAACACCTTAAATACAGAATTTAAAATCCATACAAAAGAAAAAAAAATTGAAAAAATAAAACGAATGTGTTAAATGAAATCATTTCGCGTTGATATCAAAGTGATGAAGCTGCTCCCTGATTGACCAACAAAACTCACGTCTTTTGGTTCGCTTGCAGACTTTCACTTGGCACGTGCTGAAGGGTGATGGTTTGGATAATATTAAGAATGATCCCAGGTGCCCTGATACATTTTTAAGAAAATTCTTGTATATCTAAACTTTCTGTCAGTTTTGTAAATCTCATTTCATTTATTGAAAATTATTATTTATTTGCTTTAAATGGGAAATGTTTAACAAATTCCAAACTACAAGTTAGTATTATAAAACTTGTCAAGGCATCCTTTTTTTAGATCAGACTGTGTCCCCACACAAGGTATTAGGTCAGGTATAGTATACTATGGTTACATAAAATGTGTACTGGATGATCGAGAAAATCCTTCCAATATTGGATATTAAGGTGTTGTGCCCTTGGGATATAATAATGGGATATGAAGGGTTGTCGTAATGTGCAATGTACTGAGTATGGGAAGTAAGTGTATATAAGTTTTGGTTAAATAGACGAGTTTTTCTTGTAATGGTTGAGCAAGACATCCCAAAATTTTATGTGTCAGACACTAGGTTAAGGATGATGGTAGAAATCTATTTAGGATAATAATGATGATGGGTTAACTCCTTCAGGATTTGAACTAAGCATCCCACGAAAAAGCCAATGCAAAAGAATTTGAAAGTACAAGAAAGCACAAACGATTATAAACTTGTGGGGTATAATGTATAAAGAAGTTCATTATGAAAACTAGAGATCAACGATGGAACGTAAAACATTCTATTGTTCCTGTCTAGTCATAAGACCCAACAAAAACTTTGACTGTTCAAAGAATCGAACTCATACGGAGATTAATGAAGACGTGCTTTAGCCTATTAGTGGACACTCACTCCAGGAATCCCTAGGTAAGCATACAGATCAGTTGGTTGATTCAGATTTATGCGCTATGCTTTGTTTATGCCAGAAAACCCAGTGTCAAGCATCCACCCTTCCAGATTGCATGTGTTCTCTCACGTAGAGTTCAACACTTTGAAGGGATGAAAATCAATGAAAAACGAAGTTAGACAATTAATCCAAGAATATCCAACATGCTCCAAAATGTAGACCTTTTCCCCAAGTGAAGTCATCCCCAAAGCCCATGGTGAAGAAAGAAAGAAATAGAGAGAGGTAGGGGAAAGAATGAGAGGTGACAAAGGAGAAAGGTTGGTGGAGCAAATAAACAAATAAACACAAATAAGGTCAAGTATAGGTTGTTTGTTATAGTCTAGGTCATTTTACTAATAACCTAATTCCCTATAACCACGTCTCTGATACCAATCTGTAACATCCGGCCTGTCTCACCACCAATATTGTCCGCTCTGCCCCAATGGGTTGCCCATCTAGAGCTCACGGGTTTGTTTTTGGGTGCCCTGGTGGAGACTTCCCAGGAGGTCACCCATCCTGGAATTGCTCCCACCTGAGCACGCTTAACTGTGGAGTTCTCCTCTCATCCACTAACATTAAGCCCCAAAACGCGTTGGTTATTTGAGAGGCAAGACATTACTTATGAACCAAGGATCTCTCCTGGCCACGGCCGATGTGGGATTTTCCTGGGATGTCACAAGAGGTGTACGGTGTCCTGGGTTGGGAATGAAACCTCCAATTTAAGAAGATGATAATTTCGAGGACCCGAATACTTGACCGCGGTTTGAGGAACCCGCTATACGCGAGGCCCTGGCGAAGTACCCCAGGTGGACGCATGATAGAGAGGTTCTGCATTCTACTTAGTAGTCGCCTTCGCTTCTCTATCAAGGAGTCAAAACTTCAAGATCACTCTCGTCTTCCACACAATTTGTGACACCCGGCATGTTTGGGTCAACACTTTATGAACACATAAGTCTACCTTAGCGAAAAACGTTTATTAAACATACTTGACGGGGTCAGTAGAGTCGGAACACAGTCCGTATTGTCCAGGGTTCAATGATTCGGGAGATCATTGGGTTAGTCACACACACACACACACGATACGAGTCCCGTTGTTGGTGAATTACATAAACTAATTAAGTGTATGTGTAGACTAATTGTCGTATGGTGGATTATATGCTTAGATGTGTTTAAATGATGTGTAGATAATCATCCATGCTTAAATATGATAAACATAGACTAAGGTTGCATGCTCATGTGTTAAAATGCGTTAGAATGCGTTAAACACGACAAACTGGAAAACTAGATGAAAGGGTTCTGGTTCGACCACTTCGAGTGGTCGAAGGAGGGATTTTGTTTGGTTCGACCCTTTGTAGATGGGCGAACCAGGGAAGTGGAATTGAAGGAATTCCCTTCGACCAGAATAGGGATCATTCGACCCTGTGAAAGGGTCGAAGGAGACCACCTTCGACCATTGAAATGGTGCGAAGGAGGATTAGTATAAATACCACATTTTGTCATTTTTCACCATTTCACAAACCCTAACCGTCTCAAAACACTCTCTAGCAACTTTAAACATTGGGGAAGGAGTTTTTGCCCTTGTTTTCTATAATCTAACCTACAAACATCTTCTACACAAAGATCAAAGGTGTGTTCTTCATTCTAAATCATTTTTAAAGCATTTCAATTCGTTTTTATTAAACCCCAAGAGTCCAATTCTGATACAAACATGTTTTCATGGATAAAAACCTTCCTAATGTCTTTCTAAACAAAACCTATTCATAAACAATGAGTTTTCATACAAACTAACATGTGTTAATGGTGTTTTATGTGATGTTATGTATTGATTGATGATTGATTGCTGTATAGATGTTATAACAATGATCTAGGACTGTTATTGATGATGTTTTATGATTGAGATAGGTTACAATTGATTATTGATGATGTTTAATCCATTTTGGGGATTTTGGGTTAGATCTAGGGCTTGTTCATGATGATAGTGATAAGGATATGATTGGGGGGTTTATTGTTCATGGTAATCTGAGTATATTAAGTTGATTATTGATTAACTTCATAAAGTTTCCTAATTGGGTAAAGATTGCATGCATGATGATGTGACATCTCCATAATTTACTATTTTGGGAAACTTGTAAAACGACTAGATTCTGGTATAAAATCGGTGGGGTTTTGTAGGACTAAGTTATCCATGCTTGACTGCTGTGTTTGATGATGTTTCGAGTCGTTTTGAATGTTTTTGAAGCGTTTTTAGGAAAAATTGCACAACAGGGGCGAACCTGGCCTCCTTCGACCGATCGAAGGTGCAAAGGAGGAAAACCAGGGTCGAACCTGGGTTTTTGTTGGGCGAATGTGGTAGAATGGGCGAAGGAGGCATCAAACGGTCGAACGAAATGTAAAACGGGCGAAGGAGACTGAAAAGGTGCGAAGGAGACTTAAAACTGACTGGTTCGACCGTTCTGATGCAGAAATGAGATTTTTGATACAAACTAAGTGTTTTATGCTTGAACCTTGTGTGTAATCTATGTGTACTTGATTAGTTAGGGTAATGGGTTACCAACGGGATGTCGGGTCGGTCTAGTGTATCGGTTAAACATTTAAAAACGTTTTAAAACATACTCGGTCAAGATCTGGACAATCGGGGACTAGTTAGCCCCCGGGTTAATAGTCATCACACTTATGTAAACTCGTTGATAGGTTGTCGTTAGTTGGGATTATCATACACGTGTTGGAATTCTAGTCATCAGAAGACGCACTCTAAGGTGAGTTTCACGGCCCCACTCTTTTACTGGTTTTACATTTTCGGGGGAGAAAACATGCTGTGTTCTTTAAACATGTGTCAACTATGTTTTCATAAAAGGCGTTTCAACTAAGTTTTCATGAAAGGTGTGTCAACTACGTTTTGGTATTCATGAATTCATTGGGTTTTGGAGTATTCATTATATTACTATGCGATCTTTGGAAGTCCCGGGGGAAACCATGAATGTGCGGGGATGCACAACGGGGGAAATGTGGATAGCGTTATTTGGGCTTGACCCGCCCCACTCGTCGACTGGAGGTCGGACGGGTGCATGTTGTCTCTTAGGTATTCAGTATGCAGTATTCAATATTCAGTATTCACAGTATTCGAGTCCAGTAATGGTTTTCCAATCGCAGTGGTAAGGTATTCATACGTTTTGCATGCATGTGGTCTGGATTGACCATGGGTATTCAGTTGGAGTCGATTTTTACTTGGAGTTGGTATACATTTGGAGTCGGTATTCATTAAAACCTGTGAACTCACCGGCATTAATTGCTGACGTATTTAGCATGTTTGTCTCAGGTCGCTAAGGTAGCAGCTGTCGATAGGCGCACGGAGTCTCACGGCGTCTAGGATTCATGTGCATCTCATTTAGTATTTTCAGACCTTCGTACTTTTGATTTCATGTTGTAATAAAGTTATACCCTTCCGCAGCGTTGGATCATTTATGAAAACTTAATGGTTTGATTATGTCATTTTTACGTATCATATAGTGTTGTTTATTGTGACCGTTGACTTGGATCCTGGTGTGTCACGCGCCTCGCGGTAAAACCCCGCACGTGATCCTGGTGTGACAGATTGGTATCAGAGCCAATGGTTATAGTGAACTAGGACTGCATGTAGAGTCTAGTCTATAGCCGAGTATCACACACGTTAGATGGTCACACATAGTTACGAGTCGTGTCATTTGGTAAACATACTAACCTTGTCTGGGTGTCGGTGTCCTCATCACACAGTATCACATCATCTATCCTTTGTTATTCCTACCTTGGTTCTATCTTCTTCTTCGGGTTCGAAGATGAAGGGGCTTATCGCTTATACTTGGCAGTAGTGTACATTGGGGTGGCTTCGGCACATTCTTGAGATCTTTCCGGGTTTTGGATATCTCCCATCTATGCTCTAATGTACATACTTGCCTACACACACACTATCATGCACTAGTACTTGTCATAGTACACTCCTGAGTGACTGTTCACTTTGGGATCTTCGTGCGATAACAGTTTCTTTTAAGAATGTGTGTATCGGGTGATTTGAAGTTCTAGCTAGGAGCACGCCTAGAGGACCATGTAGAGCGATTTGTTATTTCGGGTGCACACGAAATCATAAATCGAAATGCATGAAAATCTTGGTGGACTTCGTGTTCGGACTAATGGTCATGCTGGAACCACGTTCTGAATTCGTTTGGTCACTTGTAGCTCGATCTGTTGGTGATTTTGCGTATCTTGTCTCATGTTTGGCAGAACATGTCTGGTCGCGCTGGTGGACGTGCTGGTGGACGCCGTGGTGGCGGCGGGGGTCGCAATGGCGGTGGACGAGGTGGTGGGAACATCACCATGACTCAGGCGGAGTTGGAGCACATGTTGCAGCAACAGTTGAACGTTGCGTTGGCTGCTTTCCAGGCTGCTCAGCAGACCCTGGGAAATACTAATCAGATGCAGTCTGGGTGCACGTACAAGAAGTTCATGGACTGTAAGCCCCATTTCTTCAATGGGACTGAAGGAGCAGTGGGACTACTTAGGTGGTTGGAGAAGATTGAATCGGTGTTTGCTATGTGTAACTGTCCCGACGCTGATCGCGTCAAGTATGCTTCTGCTACACTGGAGGGACATGCGTTGACCTGGTGGAACTCCACCACTGCGAACCTTGGTCTGGGTGAGGCCAATGCTATGCCGTGGTCCGAGTTTGTTCAGATGTTGAGGGCAGAGTATTGCCCAAGAGACGAGATTATGAAGTTGGAGCATGAGTTTTGGAATCTGAAGATGGTTGGGTCGGAGATCGAGGAGTTTACTGCTAGGCACAATGAGTTAGCTAGTGCCGGAGATTGCTGGACTTGTTGCCGCTGCTGATCACACTACTATGTTGGCCACTGTTCGGGCAGCCCACAAGCTGACCAACATGAAGGTTGCGGAGGGCGTTCTACCTCCGAGGGGTGCCGCTGTGAAAGCCCATGCGGACAACAAGAGAAAGTGGGAGAGTGCTGGAAAGAACGCTGGGTCGTCCCAGCCGCAGGCGAAGAAGCAAGAAGTTGTGGGAGCATCATCCGAGCAGAGGTCTGGGGGATATACTGGGAGACTCCCGAAGTGTGGCGAGTGTGGGTTTCATCATACGGGTGATTGTGAGAGGTTTCGCTGTCGTCGGTGTCAGCGTTTTGGTCATCATGCTAAGGACTGTAGGACTACTCTTCAGCTACAACCGGCACCGGCCACTACTGCGGCTACCACTGCTACTGCTCCTTAGGGGAGGCAGGGATGTTATCACTGTGGGGATAATGGACACTTCAAGCGGGATTGTCCTAAGCTGAACCAAGGGACTGCAGGTGGTGCTGGGAATGAAGGCGGCAGTCGAACTACTCGTGGTCATGTCTACGTCATTGGCGCTAGGGAGAACCAGGAGGATCCTGACACTGTTACTGGTGAGTATTCTTTTCTTGATTCTCGTTATGCTCGTATTCATTCTCGTTCACATTGTTTGGAGATTCGTATTCATTGTGTGCATTCAGTTGGTATTTGGTCATCTTTTTGCATTCATGGGTCTGATGTGGGTCCTTTGGAGATGTTACTTGGACGGTACCGGTGTATCATTTATACCGATCATAGTAGTCTCTAGTAGGCCTTCGATCAGGGGGATTCATTGTTTTCTATTCACTTTGGGGAGGGCGGTTCCCCGGCATAGGGTATTTGTTGATATCATCTTTCGTTCATGGTTATCATTTCGTTTGCATTCTGGGAGGAGTTACTTGGGTTAGGTCGACACTCATTACTGTCGAAGAGTGAATATCGGGGCGAGATTCCTTTCAACAGGGGGATGATGTGACGACCGGGAAAATTTTTCTTTTTGTCGCTTCGTTCTCTTTGACTTCGGGAAATTTTCGGGACGAAAATTCTTTCAACAGGGGGATGATGTGACACCCGGCATGTTTGGGTCAACACTTTATGAACACATAAGTCTACCTTAGCAAAAAACGTTTATTAAACATACTTGACGGGGTCAGTAGAGTCGGAACACAGTCCGTATTGTCCAGGGTTCAATGATTCGGGAGATCATTGGGTTAGTCACACACACACACACACACGATACGAGTCCCGTTGTTGGTGAATTACATAAACTAATTAAGTGTATGTGTAGACTAATTGTCGTATGGTGGATTATATGCTTAGATGTGTTTAAATGATGTGTAGATAATCATCCATGCTTAAATATGATAAACATAGACTAAGGTTGCATGCTCATGTGTTAAAATGCGTTAGAATGCGTTAAACACGACAAACTGGAAAACTAGATGAAAGGGTTCTGGTTCGACCACTTCGAGTGGTCGAAGGAGGGATTTTGTTTGGTTCGACCCTTTGTAGATGGGCGAACCAGGGAAGTGGAATTGAAGGAATTCCCTTCGACCAGAATAGGGCTCATTCGACCCTGTGAAAGGGTCGAAGGAGACCACCTTCGACCATTGAAATGGTGCGAAGGAGGATTAGTATAAATACCACACTTTGTCATTTTTCACCATTTCACTAACCCTAACCGTCTCAAAACACTCTCTAGCAACTTTAAACATTGGGGAAGGAGTTTTTGCCCTTGTTTTCTATAATCTAACCTACAAACATCTTCTACACAAAGATCAAAGGTGTGTTCTTCATTCTAAATCATTTTTAAAGCATTTCAATTCGTTTTTATTAAACCCCAAGAGTCCAGATCTGATACAAACATGTTTTCATGGATAAAAACCTTCCTAATGTCTTTCTAAACAAAACCTATTCATAAACAATGAGTTTTCATACAAACTAACATGTGTTAATGGTGTTTTATGTGATGTTATGTATTGATTGATGATTGATTGCTGTATAGATGTTATAACAATGATCTAGGACTGTTATTGATGATGTTTTATGATTGAGATAGGTTACAATTGATTATTGATGATGTTTAATCCATTTTGGGGATTTTGGGTTAGATCTAGGGCTTGTTCATGATGATAGTGATAAGGATATGATTGGGGGGTTTATTGTTCATGGTAATCTGAGTATATTAAGTTGATTATTGATTAACTTCATAAAGTTTCCTAATTGGGTAAAGATTGCATGCATGATGATGTGACATCTCCATAATTTACTATTTTGGGAAACTTGTAAAACGACTAGATTCTGGTATAAAATCGGTGGGGTTTTGTAGGACTAAGTTATCCATGCTTGACTGCTGTGTTTGATGATGTTTCGAGTCGTTTTGAATGTGTTTGAAGCGTTTTTAGGAAAAATTGCACAACAGGGGCGAACCTGGCCTCCTTCGACCGATCGAAGGTGCAAAGGAGGAAAACCAGGGTCGAACCTGGGTTTTTGTTGGGCGAATGTGGTAGAATGGGCGAAGGAGGCATCAAACGGTCGAACGAAATGTAAAACGGGCGAAGGAGACTGAAAAGGTGCGAAGGAGACTTAAAACTGACTGGTTCGACCGTTCTGATGCAGAAATGAGATTTTTGATACAAACTAAGTGTTTTATGCTTGAACCTTGTGTGTAATCTATGTGTACTTGATTAGTTAGGGTAATGGGTTACCAACGGGATGTCGGGTCGGTCTAGTGTATCGGTTAAACATTTAAAAACGTTTTAAAACATACTCGGTCAAGATCTGGACAATCGGGGACTAGTTAGCCCCGGGTTAATAGTCATCACACTTATGTAAACTCGTTGATAGGTTGTCGTTAGTTGGGATTATCATACACGTGTTGGAATTCTAGTCATCAGAAGACGCACTCTAAGGTGAGTTTCACGGCCCCACTCTTTTACTGGTTTTACATTTTCGGGGGAGAAAACATGCTGTGTTCTTTAAACATGTGTCAACTATGTTTTCATAAAAGGCGTTTCAACTAAGTTTTCATGAAAGGTGTGTTAACTATGTTTTGGTATTCATGAATTCATTGGGTTTTGGAGTATTCATTATATTACTATGCGATCTTTGGAAGTCCCGGGGGAAACCATGAATGTGCGGGGATGCACAACGGGGGAAATGTGGATAGCGCTATTTGGGCTTGACCCGCCCCACTCGTCGACTTGAGGTCGGACGGGTGCATGTTGTCTCTTAGGTATTCAGTATGCAGTATTCAGTATTCAGTATTCATTCGGGCACGTATTCAGTATTCACAGTATTCGAGTCCAGTAATGGTTTTCCAATCGCAGTGGTAAGGTATTCATACGTTTTGCATGCATGTGGTCTGGATTGACCATGGGTATTCAGTTGGAGTCGATTTTTACTTGGAGTTGGTATACATTTGGAGTCGGTATTCATTAAAAACCTGTGAACTCACCGGCATTAATTGCTGACGTATTTAGCATGTTTGTCTCAGGTCGCTAAGGTAGCAGCTGTCGATAGGCGCACGGAGTCTCACGGCGTCTAGGATTCATGTGCATCTCATTTAGTATTTTCAGACCTTCGTACTTTTGATTTCATGTTGTAATAAAGTTTTACGCTTCCGCAGCGTTGGATCATTTATGAAAACTTAATGGTTTGATTATGTCATTTTTACGTATCATATAGTGTTGTTTATTGTGACCGTTGACTTGGATCCTGGTGTGTCACGCGCCTCGCGGTAAAACCCCGCACGTGGAAATTTGGGGGTGTGACACAATTAATTAACTTAAATTATTAATTTTAATAATAAACTCAACTACTTATTCGGAGGGTCACGAGATGTGCATATTTGATCTCTCTACTATTTTATCGTTTTCTTTTTATAAAACCAAAACCTTTTTTTAAAACTATTTTTCTTTTAAAGAACCCCTTCGTTTTATTTTTCTTTTGAAAAGATCAGTTGATGGATGAAAGGTTTAGAGGGGAAAGTGTGAACCCTGGAATACAATACTCAATACTTACCCTAGAAGCTATACTATGCACGTCAGGGTCTCTACCTATGTGTTGGTTTTTGTTTCGAAAGTAATTATTGTTTACTTTATAAATCTAAAATTTGTTAACAAAGGTTTAGAAAAAAATCAGTCGTTTACCCCAAAACCAAAGTTTCGGATTTCAAATATCAAGTTTTTAGCACCGGGGAAATGACATCTTTTTAATTTGCTAAAATCACGCACAATAGACATCCCCAAATCATTCATATGGTCAAGCTTCAAAACATCACCTTCTACTTTCGGTAAATCAGGAATCTGAACATCAAAAATCATCTGCAAGAATCTTGGATAACCAAGAGATCTCTTGTTTGCCTTCCTGTACTGTGTGCTCATGTTTTGTTTCATATGAAAGTATCATACCGGAGAAGTTGAATGGTTTGTTGAGAATGAGAGCCACCATGGCTGAGCTAATAGTCCTTCTCGATGCATCGAAGCTAGTAAGTCTTGTACTTATGCAATGAATGAGTATATGAAGGAAATACCGGTAAGAACGATATAATCTAGACTTCAGATAAGGTTCTTTCTTGATCGGCTCAGCATTCTTTATCCGTTTGAAGAAACCTCTGACTAACCACTTCGGAAAACCGATTGGATCTTCAGATCTATCATTCAATTTGAGTGCTTCCCGGATGCTTTGTTCAATGACTGCCACCTCTTCTCCATTAATACATCCACAAGCGCTATTGTAACTGAGTGGAATCCAACACATCCGACTCCCAGAATTGCTTCTGGTGCCTAAGGTACGACGTATATGGAGTTGAGATGGCATAAAAGATTCTCGAACGCTTGAAGAAATTGATGAATTCCACATAATCAGCGGCGTTCTTTGATGTCGGGTCTAGATGAGCATTAATGTCTTGCTTGTTTCCTACAGAGAATTCCATATTTGCACATTCTCATACACGACACATAAGTACAATGAAAATGACAAAAATAGGTTAACAATGAAAAATCGACACAAATTTTGTCATGGCACATGTATGAGTATGTATGTACAAGTATGAAGTTTCATACGTGTGCATATACCACACTTATGAAGAAGACCACGTGTATGAACCATAATAGCACACTTATCAATTGACACATGTATGACTTCTGAGTATGTACACATATGAAAGATGAATACACACGTATGAACTCTCATACGTGTGTATACACCACATGTATGAACATTTATAGCTAACCCACGTGTATGAAAAAAATTCAAAAACCTCAAATCTTGTTTTGATCGAGTTAAGCCTTAAAATTTTCAAGAAAGTAGCTACAGGGGCTGATTAAGAAACCCTCACAATGATTTTTGATTTGGTTAACATTTTAGTGGTTTATTGACTGATTTTGTTTCGGGTTTTAGATAAACACAAAATCGACCATAACAATTAATATAGTGGATGAAAATCGATGAAATTAAGGGCACAATGATCACCTTTCAATTCTGATTCTAATGGAATAAACGAAAAACTCGGGGTGATACCCGAATTGAAAGTCAATCGATGGTCAAAGGTTAGGGTTTGTGGGTTTGAAGTTGTACGCGTGAAGGGGAGTGAAAGAAAGAAAATGAAGTGAACTGTTTGTTTTATGCCCTATATTCATACGCGACCCCACCAGATTCTAGCACTTATCAAGTAAACACCACACACACACACACACACACACACATGTATGAACTAGTTTCATACGTGAGCCTTTGAAAAACACAACAGGTTCAGACTATAAAAGTAACAGGTTCAACTTACTCAAAGGTTCAATCTATAAGGTTCAACAAGTTTAAAGTTAAGGGTTCAAAGCAAGTTCAAACCACCCTAAAGCTCAACAGATTCAAAACAAATATGAACAGGTTCAATCTTAACAAAACAAAGGTTCAGAACCCATTCATGACCTTCAAAACATTTCAAACATTACAACAATGCCCCGTGCACATTCAAACCTTCAATTTTAACGCACAGGGACCCGGTTTCAAGTTCGGAAATTGATTTTTAACATGTAAAAAGTACCAAATTACCCTTGAAACCCAAAAATGTGAGGATTGATCATGCTTCGACACATTCTCCCCCTGAAATGCACAACTAGTCAAACTTTGACTATTTGAGCGATTTCACACACAGATGATCAGATACTCACGAATAACCGGAACTAACAATCAAACTGAGATCCGATCATGCACACCTTATCTTTACCTGAACCAATATCTGACTTACACTTCTGACCTTCCGATTTTGAATTTTGTTAGTTTTAGCATAAATCCGTTAATTTGACCGTTTGAATTTCGAAGTCCATTTAGCTGTTCATTAGACTCCGACAATTTTGAAAGGGAGATAAACACAATGTAATGAACGCTCATCCAACATCGGTTCTTCAAAAAATAAAGCAGAAATGGACAATCTTTTTGTATTTTTATTTTTTTTTTGATATTTTTGATAGAAAAATAAAGAAATTCAAACAAACGAAACGGAATGGAATATTCATAAACAATCTTTTTGTGAGTTTGCCGGGCAGAGAATCATATCAGTTTACGGACCCATGATAACCTTTGTTCAGATTAAGTCAGATTAGGATAATCAATAAACAAGTGATTACCAATACACTTGTCCACTTAAATCCAAAAATTAGGATTACTCGCCGTCACTTTAGATACATTAAGTTAAGATTTATTACTTGCAGTCAATGGTCCCCACGCGCACGACACATTCCCCTATCAGGCATTTTGCAAAGCTTCATCGTAACGAGTGAGTAAACCATGACCATCCGTTTACAAGATATGAGACTAAGTGAGTCCCGGTCAGGGTGAGGACAAATACTGGAAGCCATTTTGTTTTGTTCTTCTTTTTTGGGGGTGGGATACTTTCCTTAGAGGGTGTGTACAATCCAAGTCACTATCCTAGTGCACAGTCGCCATAAGGTCCGTATTTATTATCTATAGAGCATTGTGGCTGATTTAACAGACTTGGCTTAACGGGTGTTCGCATTCCTAGTCGCCATCCCAGTGAACAATCCCCATAAGCTTCAGAATTATATATAGTATACTCCACAATGCTTAATGGCTTACCGGTATGAGTAGCTGAAGACGAAAGATGCTCGCACTTCACAGCTAGAATTCTCTAATTTGCTTGTGCAAGAATTAGGGTTCGGCTATGGATGTATCTTTGTAGCACAAGTAAGAACGCCTAATCAATTCAATAGGATCTACGGTAGATCCAAGATTTGACCATTTATTCCCCGATGTGTCACAGGTTAAAGACCTAGAACCTCATATGCCAATGAGTAGGGAAACCACTCAACTTTAAGTCGTTAATGTTTATATCACTGTGCCAACTTTGAAATGATTTTCAGGCCTACCAGTATATCACTTGTAAGATTAATTATCATTTGCAATTTTAGTGTTTTGGGAAATCAGATAGTCCACTGATGTACTATCATTTTCTCTTATCCACACAGCAAAAACATGATTTTTGATTTTTTGATGTTTTTGTATTTTTGTCATTTTTCAATGTTTTTGGTTTTTGTTGGTTTTCAAATGTTTTTGGATTTTTGATAAGAGAAACTATGTACAAAAACAGAAGTACTGATGTGGACTGATCTTGTTTTTCTTTGACACCATTTACGTGAAGCAAAAACTCAAAAGGAGATTTGTCGAAAGCTTTCGTTAATAGGTTAGCACGTTGTTGGTCGGTGTGAATTTTAACAACATCTATTAGCTTCTTTTCATACTAGTCACGTATGAAATGATAGCGAATATGGATGTTGTTAACCTTAGAGTGGTTTACTGGGTCATTAGTGATGGATATAGTTGCTTCATTATCTATGTAAATAGGGGTAGTTAGAAATATCAAACCGTAATCTCGCATCTGCTGTTGGATCCAGATCACATGCGAGCAGCATGAAGAAGCGACAACATACTTAGCTTCACAAGTGGAAACAACAACCGATGTCTATTTCTTGCTTTGCCAGGACATGAGTCTACTCCCTAAGAACTGACATCCAGCCATTGTGGATTTTGCGTCCTTCTTGTAGCCAACATAGTCCGAGTCACCACAGGCAGTGAAATCAAACGTATCGTCACAAGGGTACCATAGACCTTTGGTCATACAACCCTTCAGATACCGAAAGATTCGCTTAACCGCGGTCAGATGAGAAACCTTCGGTTTTGACCGGTAACGAGCACACATGCATGTAGCGAACATGATATCCGGATGAGAAACAGTCAGATACATGAGAGAGCCGATCATTGCGCGATAAAATGAGGGATCAACATTGATGACCTTTTCGTCTTGTCCAATCCTGTGATTGACTTGAAGAGGAGTTGAGGCAGGTGATGAGTCAGCCATCGAGAACTGGCTCAGGATGTCTGCTACGTACTTGGTTTGATGAATAAAGATTTCGAGAGGTTTGTGTTCAATCTACAGACCCAGAAAATACTGCATCTCCCACATCGCAATCATCTCAAACTTATCCTACATTAATTTCTCAAAGTCCTTGCACAAACTATAGTTAGTTGAGCCAAATATGATATCATCTACCTAAACTTGTACTAGTAAAAAGTCTCCATCTTTCTCCAAGGTGAATAGTGTACAATCAATGAGTCCGCGGATGAACCCATGAGAGATTAGGTACTTTGAGAGATGCTCGTACCATGCTCTTGGAGCTTGATGAAGTCCATGGAGAGCCTTGTTCAATCGGTAAACACAGTCTCTGTGCATTGGATCTATGAAACCCGGTGGTTGCCCCACGTACACTTCTTCTTTCACTTTGCCATATAGAAACGCGCTTTTAACATCCATTTGGTAGACTATGAATCGCTTGTAGGATGCAAACGTGAGAAAAATGCGTATTGCTTCCATGCGAGCTACTGGAGCATAGATCTCATTGGAATCTACCCCTTCAATATGTCGGAACCCTTGAACAACTAAATGCGCTTTGTTTCTCACAACACCACCACAATAGTCTTTCTTGCACTTGTAAACCTACTTCGTTCCGATCTTCTTCGCGCCATTGGGAAGATTGACTAGGTCCCAAACACCTAGTTTCCTGAACTGAAGGAGTTCTTCCTGCATTGCTTCAATCCATGGCTCCTCCCTTAACGCCTCATTGATGCTTCGTGGTTCGATTTGTGAGATAAATAAGGTAAAGGACCAATCGTTCTAAACCTCGAGTTCTGTTATACTTAAATAAAGAGCTGTAGCATTTGCACGCAGCTGCCCATGAGTCAGAACCCCACTTTCTGGATCACCAATAATAAGCTGCTGAGTGCGTGTGTCATGGATCCTAGATTCAGGGTGTGTTGGGACAGGCACACTCTCTTTCATGTTGTATTTGGATAGATCAATTCGAAAATTTTGAATAGGAACTCCAGAAGAAGATGGACCAGCAACTGAGGTTGTCACATTCTGACTTGTACCTACAGAAACATTCTTAGTAGCAGTAGCAGAATTGACATTGCCTATTGGATTGGAAGTATTGACTGGTTCCTCAGAGTTTTCATGAAGACTTGTTGGAGAATTAACAAAATCATCATCATCTGATGAAGTAAATTCATTTTCTTCAGATGCTTCCATGAAAACCTATTCTTCATCATTTGTTCCAGCCGCTGCAGAGTTATCTGATGGGGTAGAAACTGCTGCTTGAGATACAATGATTGGGCGCACTAGCAAAGAACTGGTGGCATTTTCACTTTCATGATACATCTTGGCAATAGCTTCCTCTACCACATTATCCAGACCAAATTCCTCAAATAAACTAGCATAATCGAACATCCAAACGGGACCTGAAACATCGTGGTGCCACGTAGTTACGATTGTTCATAAGCTCATGGCACTATTACAATGGTAATATTATTAAATATTGAATTAAAGTGTCAGACAAAATTTTTCAAACAAGATTACAAATGAAAACAACAATAAATGAATCTGATTTAATTAACTAAGTCCAAAGCTCCTATGTGTTCCATGACTTGTACAACTTCCAATAGCAAGTAAAACCTGAAACATGTTAAGTTGGAAAGATGGGGGGGGGGGGGGGTCAACTATAAATAGTTGGTGAGAATACATAAGGTTTTAAATATCATTAATAAAAAAATCATGTAGCAATTATTGTGACAGAAAACAATTATAGATAGTATGTGTGAACATGATCTATTGGTAGCTCAAGTTATTGTTTTGTACAATCAACCCTTGTGTCGACTGAGACCTAACTTGCAAGTTAGTAAATGTTTTTATTGTTTCAATCATCCCTGAATTTATGCGAGGGATGGGCTTGTCAGACCTATAGCGCTATAATCTACACAGGCGGCTTGATCAAAGTTAATGAATGTACTGAGGCGGACTATATATACCACAACCAGTTCACAAATGTATGAGTTTAAAGTATGATGCGAAAATGTAATTGCACAAGTTTCAAACATGTTTCACCCCGAAAACATTGAAAACAGTAAAAAGTGGGGATATGTAAACTCACCTCAAGTAAATAAATAAGCATTCACAACGCAAATGAACAGCTAGCAATATGATTCACGAGGAATCAACCTAGATGATACAAACAAAGTCTAAGGGTACGAACAACATAAAAGTCTAGGGTTTTTTCCTGATTAGGCACCTAGGGTTTTCCTATATTTGGGGATTTAGTTTATCATTTGATTTATGAAAAAATATATTTTTTATAAATTATTTCCTCTCTATTTTTAATAAAACAATTTATTCTCTAAAAGATTTAAATGGTTTAAATGGCTAAAAATATTAAATTATATATATATATATATATATATATATATTTGAAACAAAATTCATATTCTTGATCTAATAGGTTAAAAATAATTTTAGGAAAATTTTGGCTTTTGAATCATGTAAATCTGATATTTAATGAATTAAACAAGATAAGTATTTTTTAAAATAGTAAATTAAATAATATTTCAGATTTAAAATTTATTTTTGCTAAGTCTGATATTTTAAGAAAAAGATTTGCATAAGCTACATTAGAATATCAAAAATTCAATAAAAACTGTTGACAACAAGGATCGAACCCTGGTGCCTTCTGCACAAGCACCACAATTTAACTAAGTGCTGTATGTTGGCTTTTGATTTAATTAATCAGAGAACAATTTTAAAACCTCTTTCTGTTATGAATCAGATTTAGCAAAACAATATAAATTGAATAAAAATGACTAGGTGGGGTTCGAACCCCTGGTCTATACTATGCAAGACAAGGGACTCATCCAGTTGATCTGGGTTTGTTGTTGGCTTAGTAACCAGAAAGAAATCATTATTTGTTGTATTTAGATATTATCTCCAAATTGCAAAAATCCTAGAATATTATCCCGATCCAATCAACCCCAAATTCGATTTCTATAAACCAATCAATGATGGGGCTTCTGATCTAGACCTAAAACCGACTACAAAGCATTAATTAATCGAACAAAAACTTACTGATTAGGCTGACGTGGTTCGTTGAATACAGACACAGAAGACACAATGTTGGGATTAGGTAGATCGATGATTTCAGCAATAACTATGGGGTTTTTATTCGAGACTAAGGTTTGTGGTTTAATATGGGTTCAGTTTTCATTAAAACGATGATTTGAAATGAATTTATAATTGGGTTCGAATAGTTTAAGAACGAGATCCTTAAATACCTCAATTAACCGACTTAAAAACTGAATTATCGAATATAGCGCAACAGATATAGTTAAAATATGGTTGAATGAAATCGTAAACCTGATTTGCTCAATCTTTTCTAAAAAACATGCGAATTTTTGGTGATTTAAAGGTTAACGGGTCGGGTTTATATATAGTTTGATCTGATTTTTTTAAACTAATAATAAGTTTTTTTATTAAACCTCTAAAATAAATTTTATAAATCCATATATGTATTATATATATATATATATATAAAAGAACGGATCATAATAAATAGGAATAATAAGGGATAAATAGGAATAAATGGGATTTTATTAATTAAGTTGGAAATTATGTTAAAAGGAAAAACGATTGAAAAATACATAAGATTACAGTCTCCCCTACTTTTGGGAATTTCGCCCCGAAATTGATGTGGAATAGACTTTGAAAAAAAAATTTCAATAGTTTGCATGGTCAAACTCTAAGGAAAACCAATGGACTTGATTGGTAGAGTAGTTAGTTTTCAAAGAAGCAAGGTGATAGAATAAATGCTTAAGTTGAAACACATGATTGGATCATATGGTGTAGGAATTCAAGTTTCAAGAGGACACGGTCAAAGAGTTTTAGATGAAACAATTATGTTGATCGAATCTAGATAATAGAAATGCTTACTACACAAACAAGGGTTAGCTCGGAGTTCGATACCCAGTGTAACATCACGAATTTCCCCTAATTTGTTTTTTTTTTGATAAAAAGAATGTATTGTTTTAAGCAACATATGTTTTAAATACTTTAAACTAATAATTATTTGTATCTCGACACTTTTGTACGTTTTAAAAATATTTCGAGTCACTTTCGGGCTTATATAATCATATTATGAATTTAGAATAATATAGTTTTAGGGAAATAATTGCCAAAAAAAGATTTGTGTGGACTGGGACTCGAACCCGCGTCCACAGCCAACCAACATACAGTGACAACCAACTGAGCCAACTATCATCTTGTGTAGTATTTCAGAAGAAAATAAACTTAACACATTCCTTAAATTGATCAGTCAAAGTCCTGGTCAAAGTCCTAGTCAAAGTCTTAGTCAAATAGTCAATTCATCATAAAACCTTACTTTATGGTGTTGACGAATTTTAATGGCTAATTAAATCCAAAACTAGTATAAAAACCCACCTATGACCCATTATACTTGGCAGCTCTAAATCGATTGTTTCAATCCGATTAAACTTTCCCTCATACCTTTCTTCTATAGTCTATTACTTCTACAATTGAAGCTTTGATTACAAGCTCTTGTAATTGGCGAATTGGAAGCTTGATATTCTTTCTTTTTCGTTTTTTTTATTTCTTCAATTTGGACTATCTACGTTGTTGAGTCTTTGGGATTCGCCTCACATACATTCACAACACTTAGAGGATAATTCACCTTAGCCAATGTGAGTTTACGTAACCATGTTTATGCAATTCTTTATACTTGCAACATTATACTTAAGCAATTCTACATACATGTCTAGTTGTAAACTTTAATGCCTCATGATTTAGACAACAACAACAGTTAGACTTACGCTTCAACATACATAATCATTAGCTATGGCCAAGCCGGCGATACTCAATAATAGATCTATTGGATTGGCAATCCCACCTAGATTCGTTGACCATCTTTTATGGGGAGCGCGGGTGATTGTTATCGTTCCAACGTGATATTAAGGTGAACCGTGGATGACGGGATGGACCTAAACTAGTCGGAGGTTTGATTATGTGCATACTACACTTCATGTTTATTCATGTAGACTTAAACTTACGATAGACATATGAATTGCTAAACTTTTATTCTTAAACTTAATTGCTTGACATGGCTTATGTATTCTCTCACCAACTTCTAGTTGACCCCCCCATTTTTACAACTCAACAGGAAATAATGATGATTGAAGTCTAGAGAGTTAGCATGAGGAGACAATTTGAACTTTATGCTTTGTTTGCTTTTTGATGTATTAGAATTCCATTCAAGACTTGTTATGTATTTTAAATTTTGGATATTTTTACTTTAAATAAATTTCAATTAAAACTTGAATACCATGTGCTACTGTATACTCATTCTCACGTGACACCTCGATGTTTCCGCCATCGGTTGGGGTGTTACAGATTGGTATCAGAGCCATGGTTATAGGGAATTAGGTTATTAGAAAAATAATCTAGTCTATAACCATAGGATTATAACCAGTATTTGCTCCTTTTACTTGCTATTCTTTATCTCCCTCGTACTTCTTATCCCTACTCTAGTCCCTACAAGATGATTATTCTCCATCACTGGATCTACTCTTAGACTAACAGGACAAATCCTCAGGTTTAGCCTGAACCACCTTGAAGATCTCGTCGAAGTTCTAGATTTTAATAACGAACACGTGCAATCTGGAAGGGTGAACGCCTGTATTCTGAGTTTTCTGCCTAGGACTGGCATTGCGCATAAATCCCAATCAGACGAGGGACCCGGATGCCTACCTGGGAATTCTCGGGATGAGTGTTCACTTATAGGCTAAAGCATGTCTTCACTATGTTATTAGAATCTAGAAGTTTTGATAAGTCAACGTTTTCGTTTATTCGTTTTAATTAATGAATAAATGATTACACTCACTTTCCTTAAACTAAGCTCTAAAATCTCAAAATTTTACAGCTTAAATCAATCTCATTTCATAACCATCTATGGATTTCAAAATCACACTTCACCTTACCATCTTAGCCACTTTTTAAATAATCAACACCCTACCCAAATCATATTATTTCATTTCTCCATATGTACTTTTTTTAAAAAAAAAAAACTATAACCTCATACCTTAGCACAAATTAAAGATTTCTAAATCTTGTTATATTTTCATTACCTAGTAACTTTACAAAGTACATATTTTTGTCAAAAGATGTTCTCGAACTTAAATTCAATTGTTTATTTATTGACGTAACAAACAATTTTCTATATAATGCCTTAAACTATTAAAAATCACTTAATAGAACCTTGATCTTCAAAACCTAATGTCATGTTTGAAATCTCCAACTAACGGGAATATTTTAATCAAAAGCCCACTTAGCTTGTACTATTTAACAACTTTTGCTGTATGTATAAAACCAATTTTGAAAATAATATTTTTTTTATCCATAGGAATAATATCTAGTCTCTAAATTCTCCATCAACACTCACTCATTTTCAACTTGTTCAAAATTTTACAATATTTGGCATATACCACAATCATGTTTTCTTATACACTTGATTATAACCTTTGATCCAAACCCCAAAATTTACACTGCTACATAATCTCCTTACTATAAAATAAACTCTTTATCAACTATCTTCACATTCACTATCTCTCACAACCTTGATTCTGCTTCAAGATTTTTCATCATCCTCTCAAGAACTAAATTCATATCCTTCACCTTCTCACACATGAGCTAGTTACCCATGATAACCAAACTATTGAAACTTGATTGTGTGTTGCATCAAACATAATCCTTAGTTATACATGAGGATTCGACTATCTACCATATTTGAACATTTGAAACTAGAATTCATGGAATATAAACTATTTGCTATAGACACACCTAGAGTCATTAACCTTGTCTAGGGCAACTCTATTACAACTCGTATGCTATACTTTATACTTGATTGCTTACATGTACATATTATCAAATTGCAATTCATGTGTGTAATAATTGGTACACTTAATCAAACAACTGATAGAGGATGAAGTACTTGCTCAACAGTTAGTTGAGTATCAAATAACCTACTCAACGATTGGTAGAGGTCATCATGCCTTTTCAACAGTCGGGAGAGGCCCTACAACCTGCTCAACGACTGGTGGAGGCTATCGAACCTGCTCAACAATCGGTAGAGGTTCCTACTCACTAACTCGTAGGAGTCTTCTTCCTGCTCAACAGTTGGTAATACAAAGGTTCAAGCACATGATTATTTTACATGTGTGTTAGAGTCATAGAAGGACACAAAACCCTAATGTAAGGTAAATTGGTGATTGCGGTCCGAAACGTAATCACGAATTTACAGGTACGTTAAGGTAGTGTGAAATTCTAATAAGGTTTTAGTAGTTCATTTGGTTTTCATATAGCCAATCAATTCATGCATTTCTTATAAGATTCCTAAAACATAAGTTTAGTATTTTGCTAGATTCTTATGCTTCTTGCTACTTCAGACGAACCTAATCCAATCCTTAAAACTCACATCTCAAACCTCTTATCCAAATTATTCGAAACAAATAATTCTATTACCTATAAATTCATGTCGTGCCTTAACCCAAACCACAGCTGCCTTAATTTCTACCTAATCAACCTCAAACCTGTGTTTTTAATAACTTCGAGACGAAGTTTGCAAAAGTAGGGGAGACTGTAACATCGCGAATTTCCCCTAATTTTTTTTTTTGATAAAAAGAATGTATTGTTTAAAGCAATATATGTTTTAAATACCTTAAACTAATAATTATTTGTATCTCGACACTTTTGTACGTTTTAAAAATATTTCGAGTCACTTTCGGGCTTATATAATCATATTATGAATTTAGAATAATATAGTTTTAGGGAAATAATTGCCAAAAAAAGATTTGTGTGGACCGGGACTCGAACCCGCGTCCACAGCCAACCAACACACAGTGACAACCAACTGAGCCAACTATCATCTTGTGTAGTATTTCAGAAGAAAATAAACTTAACACATTCCTTAAATTGATCAGTCAAAGTCCTGGTCAAAGTCCTAGTCAAAGTCTTAGTCAAACAGTCAAAGTCTTAGTCAAATAGTCAATTCATCATAAAACCTTACGTTATGGTGTTGACCAATTTTAATGGCTAATTGAATCCAAAACTAGTATAAAAACCCACCTATGAATTCATGTCGTGCCTTAACCCAAACTACAACTGCCTTAATTTCTACCTAATCAACCTCAAACCTGTGTTTTTAATAACTTCGGGACGAAGTTTCCAAAAGTAGGGGAGACTGTAACATCGCGAATTTCCCCTAATTTTTTTTTGATAAAAAGAATGTATTGTTTAAAGCAATATATGTTTTAAATACCTTAAACTAATAATTATTTGTATCTCGACACTTTTGTACGTTTTAAAAATATTTCGAGTCACTTTCGGGCTTATATAATCATATTATGAATTTAGAATAATATAGTTTTAGGGAAATAATTGCCAAAAAAAGATTTGTGTGGACCGGGACTCGAACCCGCGTCCACAGCCAACCAACACACAGTGACAACCAACTGAGCCAACTATCATCTTGTGTAGTATTTCAGAAGAAAATAAACTTAACACATTCCTTAAATTGATCAGTCAAAGTCCTGGTCAAAGTCCTAGTCAAAGTCTTAGTCAAACAGTCAAAGTCTTAGTCAAATAGTCAATTCATCATAAAACCTTACGTTATGGTGTTGACCAATTTTAATGGCTAATTGAATCCAAAACTAGTATAAAAACCCACCTATGACCCATTATACTTGGCACCTCTAAATCGATTGTTTTAATCCGATTAAACTTTCCCTCATACCTTTCTTCTATAGTCTATTACTTCTACAATTGAAGCTTTGATTATAAGCTCTTGTATTTGGCGAATTGGAAGCTTGATATTCTTTCTTTTTCGTTTTTTTATTTCTTCAATTTGGACTAGCTACGTTGTTGAGTCTTTGGGATTCGCCTCGCATACATTCACAACACTTAGAGGATAATTCACCTTAGCCAATGTGAGTTTACGTAACCATGTTTATGCAATTCTTTATACTTGCAACATTATACTTAAGCAATTCTACATACATGTCTAGTTGTAAACTTTAATACCTCATGATTTAGACAACAACAACAGTTAGACTTACGCTTCAACATACATAATCATTAGCTATGGCCAAGCCGGCGATACTCAATAATAGATCTATTGGATTGACAATCCCATCTAGATTCGTTGACCATCTTTTATGGGGAGCGCGGGTGATTGTTATCGTTCCAACGTGATATTAAGGTGAACCGTGGATGACGGGATGGACCTAAACTAGTAGGAGGTTTGATTATGTGCATACTACACTTCATGTTTATTCATGTAGACTTAAACTTACGATAGACATATGAATTGCTAAACTTTTATTCTTAAACTTAATTGCTTGACATGGCTTATGTATTCTCACCAACTTCTAGTTGACCCCCCCATTTTTACAACTCAACAGGAAATAATGATGATTGAAGTCTAGAGAGTTAGCATGAGGAGGCAATTTGAGCTTTATGCTTTGTTTGGCTTTTTGATGTATTAGAATTCCATTCAAGACTTGTTATGTATTTTAAATTTTGGATATTTTTACTTTAAATAAATTTCAATTAAAACTTGAATACCATGTGCTACTGTATACTCATTTTCACGTGACACCTCGATGTTTCCGCCATCGGTTGGGGTGTTACACCCAGTCTCATTTTCGATGCACCATTAGCGTTTATATACAGGGTGTGCCGCAGCTAACCCACCACGCCTTTGGTGTTTCGAACGCGTACTGAACATCTCCCCAGTTAATCTAAATAGAATTTCACACCATCTTAACGTACCTGTAAATCATGATTATGTTCCGGACCACAATGATCAATTTACCTTACATTAGGGTATTATGTCCTTTTATGATCCTAATCTACAACAACATACCAAAGCAAAAATAAGTTTCAAAAGAATGATGTGCCTATGTGGTTGTGAAGACAAACACATTGGGTCACAATGGTTTGTTATCACAGTGATGAGACTAATGTGGCTATGAAAACCAACACGTTGGGTTACAATGTGTCACTTAACACAAGAATGAGTTATGTAATAATGAAAACAAACATGTTTGGTTACAACAAATTGCAAGCATATGAAAAGTTTAAGTATGAGGTACAACCCAAACGGGGAGCCCACTGAGTAAAATGTTTGCACATAGTATACAAAAATGAGTCCAACCGTTGAGCAGGCAAGAAAAACCTCTACCAGTCGTGGAGTAGGAACCTCTACCGATTGTTGAGCAGGTACGATGGCCTCTACCAGTTGTAGATGCATATTTGCGACTAATGCTTTGGATTAACCATATTAAGTGTTTTGTATGTTTTCGAGAGGTCGAAGGTGGATATAATAGGTCGAAGGAAGAAACAATTTTGGTCGAAGGAAGAGTTTCTGGACAGAAGACTGATTCGAGCTATGCTGAGGGTCGAAGGTGCTCATTCGACCTCATCGTGAGGTCGAATGTAGATTAATATATAAGATGAACTTTTTGATAACTTTATAACTTTTGCCATTTTGTGTCTTGTGTTTAGTCTAGAAATTCTCTCTGTGTTTTAACCTTCCTGATCTTGATTTATTAACTTGTAATCTCAATTGTAATCATCTTTAAACAAGTTTATTAATGAGAATGGATATTGAAAAGGTACTTTTGTATGTTTGATTCGATTCGTATCATATTGTAAACAATCTAGGGTTTTTGCACCTGGATTTGTTTGACTTGTATGATCACTTAAACGTTTTTACTACAACCTATCCTCCTACAAAGTGGTATCAGAGCCTACGAGATCATATAACTTCAATTTTGATATGTTTTGAACTGAATTTGATCCAAAATTGTCCAAATATTTTTTGTTTTGATAAAACTTTGAGTTTAATTGGAAATTGATTGATTTGGATAAGATTTCATGGATAAAATCAAAAGTTTCACTTGTTAAAGTTGATCTACATTGAAATCCGAGCATAACCTGATTTAGATCATCAAAATTTATAAACTTTTGAAAAATTTGAATCAAATTAACTGATTTTCAAAGAATAACCGTTTTTCAAATGGGTCAGGTCGAACCAAAGAGAATTAGGTTGAACGTGTAAGTTTTTGGTCGAACCAAGGTATTTTTAGGTCGAATATGAGATTTTTAGGTCGAACCAAAACTTTTCTGGTGTGTTATCTGTACATTCGACCGGTTATTGTTCCTTCGACCAACCGGGAGGTCGAACAAAGATTTTTAGACGTCGAACGTGAGTCTTGTGTGTTTCATTTTTCATTCGAGTCTGTCTTGGAGGGTCGAACCTAGGTATTTCTACCTTCAAACCCACGTTTTCACTACAGAGGTCGAACGAAGCTTATTTTAGGAAATTTTTCAAAGGGTTTACATCTTGCACATTATGGACAACATGTGGGGATTTCCGATGACACCAAGACCAGCAACAACACAACAACAGAACGTTCTGATGAATCCATGGGATTTAGCTTCTCAAAAGATGAACACTCAATCATCTCAGCCGATCAATTATTTTGCGATGAGTAGTTCGATACCATCTGTTACTCAACCTCCACAGTAGCCGACGACAGATTATTGGGGCGTTGCAGCAGCAGCGGTACACTCTCAAACCACTAATGCTATTTCTACTCTAATAAATGATTTGTCTTCAGGTAGTGGAAATCGCCCTCCAAAGCTTTTGGACATGGCAGAGTTCAATCAGTGGAAAAAGAAGTTCAAGATATATCTTGAAGGTATGGAATTGGAAGGAACTGAGGCATGGCAAATGATAGCAAAAGGGTATGTTACTCCGTGCTTGGAGAATTCAGGTGAACCGATTCCACTTGATGGTTTGTCTGAAGATGAAAAGAAGAAATTTGCTATTGAGAAGAAGGCTTTCTTACAGCTATCTCAAGCTTTGACTACTGATCTACTTCATCAGTTTGGATCATGTACCACTTCTAAGCAGCTTTGGGATATGTTGAAGAACAAGCACGATGGGAATGACAAGACGAGGAGATTGAAGATGGAAGAACAAAAGAAGGAATTTGAGAACTTTAGCTACGTTGGGAATGAGACTTTGAAGGAATTGATTCCGAGATATTGCCATCTTTTGACTGAATTGTCGAATTATGACATTAAGATTCCTATGTCCGAGTTGGTTGATAAGTTTTCTGATTCCTTACCACCATATTGGAATCAACACATTGAGGTATTGAAAGAGAAGGATGCTTATCAATATTGGACAATCAATGAGTTAATTCAGAAGTTGGAAAACAAGGAGTTAGAGGAGAAGAGGAAAGCTAGGCGATCACAATTCCCACAAAATCCGGAATTGTATCATGCATCTTCATCTACTTTTGTGTCTAGTTCAAGTGTGGCAGGTAATGTTGCGCCACATATAACTTGTGTTTTGAGTGTTATTGAACCTCCAAGACAACCAATTAACTATCTTGCCCAAACACCAACTTATCCACCAAACTACACCACAAATTCTTACATTCCACCACAACCTCAAATGTCTACCGCATGTTATTCATCCAATACACCTCAACAACAACCTTATGTTTGTAACACATCACAAGCATCTTCAAGTCAAAGTCCAGTCGTGTTAGAAACTTCTAACATGAATAATGTCACAATTGAAGTTGCTCAGCAACACATTGCTTGGTTTCAGCAATGGTTGCATCTTATAATGGACTGGTGGCGAGTCAGATTGGGAATAATAATCTGAATAATGAAGATTATGCCCAAATTGAAAAAGAGGAGATGGAATTGATTGACATTCAATGGGCGTTCACCAGTGTGATGAGAAGGGCGACATAGTTTATTGAGAAAACCGGTAGAAAAGATTTGGCAACCTCACCGAATACCACATACGGCTTCAACAAAGCCAAAGTCACATGTTTCAATTATGGTGGTAGAGGTCATTTCAAGAGAGAATGCACACAACCGATGCAACAAGGTAACAGGAACCCTTTTAACTCGAATTATCAAAACCGCCAATCATAGAACCAGGTAACCTACCAGAGCCAAAACAACAACACCTATCCACAACAAAAAAATTTCCAAAACCAACAAAACACCTCAAAAAAAAAAAAAAAAAAAAAAAACCAATACTAGACAAACAACTACACCCAACCAAACTCAAACTCAAACTCCAAATAACCCAATTAGAAAAATTATTCCTATTAACACACCAAATAGCCAAACACAAACTAAAACCCAAAATCAGGCTTTGGTGATACAAAAGGATGAAGGTTATGACTGGACGGGGATGCAATTGGGAGTTGAGGAGATCAGAACTGGGAATGTAGCTTGTTACGCTAATAAGGTGGATATTGAGGAACCGGTGATAGTTGACGAAGTTTTGGAGTCTCAAAAGGTGTCTGAGGTGGTGATTGAGGAGATAGTCGAAGATACTCAGGTTTCTGTTACTGAGCAGGTTGGAGAGCTTACTGATGAGAAGGTTTCAGGAACTGTTATTCATTCTGTCACTGAAGTTCCTGATGAACCTGAATATGTTAATTCCGACTCTGAGAGTGAAGCTGATTCGGAAGCAAATGCAAATTCTTTGGATGATGATATTGATCTGCTGTTAGCCGAAGCAGATTTCTTGATGACCAGGAAATCGTGTATTGTTGATGATGCCTTCACCAAGATTGACTACTCCAAGTTCTTTGCAGGGAAGGAGGCTCATTTCTCTTTGATGGCTATGACTGATGCTCCAAAACCGGTATGTTATGAATCTACAACTGACATGAATAGTGATAAGTATTGTGGTACTTGTAATAGATTGACTGAGGAAAACAAGCAACTCAGGGTTAACCTTGAGAGTGCTAGAATCAACATTCAATATCATCGTAAGGATTCATTCGAGTTCAACAAAACACTTGAAGGGTATAAAAAGGACATTTCTGAACTAAAGAAAACCCTTGATTTAAAACAACTTGCCATTAACAATTATATAAATGAACTTGAAAACACTAAACTAGAAATGGCAACTGTCAAGTGTTTTGCTGAGAAGGTCAATAAGAAGTTAGAGAGCTATAAGCACATTGCTTATGTCGTTGACCATATTATTGAGGAACCATCACAGTCTGGTAGTGCAAACTACAAATCTTTTCCTTCTCCAGTGTTGTTTGAGAATCATAACTTCAACACAGTAACACCAGAGAGTTCAGTTAGGTCGAACTCTACATCAGACAATGAATCCAATACTTCAAGTATTGGAGATCCACATTCTGATGTGAGACCGCTACTCGGACTTAATGATGAGGGAGTGGTTCCAGTGACTGATGATTCAGACACTAAAGATAAGAAACCAAAAGAAGGTGGTGATATTCCTTTGGAAAATCACATTATCACTAATGAACCAGTTTCACCTTCTCAGTTTTCTCATCCTCAGGCTAATGCACATCGAATGAATCAATCAGTTACTAACAATGTGAAAAAGATTGAGATAGATGATTTAGTTGACAAAGCCGTCAAAGTGTTCTATCGGATGGAAGGATCCGATAAGATCATCTCTGATGAGGAGTATCCGATTAAATTTGCAAATTATTCGAAAATTGACAAAATCTGGCAGGAAAGTACAATTTGGTTTCCTAAGCACGAAAGGACCAATGACTTTCCTCCAGAACTTTTGAAGAAATTGCATTGTGATACTCCCAAAGAACCTAAAGTTCATGTCACTGAATTCATCAAGCCTAAAGAAAAGGCGAATGCATTTTTAGAGCCGGCTTACTTAATGGACCCAGCTCCAATGAGTTTGAGACGTAGATGTGTTGATGATAAATTTCTGATCACTTCATATGCTAAGCCAGGAGCTAAGAATGTATTTGAAGAGTACCGTGCATGTTACAAATGCGGAGAGAGAGGGCATTTACTTGCTCACTGTCCGTATGTGCAACACAAAAGGCACGAAGTTGAGCATAGACAACCATATCAGAGTCTAGTCGATAATCATAGGTATCCACAACAACACTTTATCCCTCAAAGACCAACTTTTTACAATCAAAGCCGATATTTTCAAAAGAGGGAAAGTCGTCAGGTTGTCTATGATCATCGAAACAAGATTGCCATGGAGAAACACTTAAAGAAACCAGTGGTGAACTCAACTAATGACATACAAAAGGTTGTTCCTAAACCTGCTGTGACCCAAAAGTCTCAGATTAGGATTTTGAAACATTCTGAACAACTTTGGTCACCAGTGGGTTCTTCGGGTGCTTCCACCTCAACTGCAAATGAGAAAATTAAAGAAGAGAAAGGCTTAAACGATCAGAAAAAGATCAATTCTAAACCTAAAGTTGTTGATAATGATTCGTTGAAGCTTAACGTTCAAAGACCCAAGACCAAGCAGGCTTGGGTCCCCCGAAAAATCTAATCATTTCTTTGATTGGTGCAGGGAGCTCCAGCTGGCCCTGTTAGCAGTCTTTGGATTGTTGATAATGGAGCTTCTGGGCGCATGACAAGAGTTTTAATGCTTTTATTCGACATAAAAAATGTTAATGGAGGATATGTAGCGTTTGCTAGTAATAAAGGAGGTTATATTACTATGGAAGGAAGTGTGAGCAATGGGATTGTAAGCTTTGAAAGAATATCTTACGTGAAGCAGATTGATTATAATCTGTTAAGTGTCAGTCAGATTTGTGACAAACAGTTTTCTATACACTTTGATGATAAATCTTGCTATATTCTGAAACCCGGCTTCGTCATTCCAAAAGAGTGGATTATGCTGAGAGCACCAAGAGTAAACAATCTGTATATTCTTGATATGAGCAAGGCGATGACAACCCAGGGCCAAGTTACATGTTTTCTATCAAAGGGACAGAGAAAGAATCGATTATGTGGCACAGGAGGATGGGACATATTCACCTTAGAAAAATGAACCATTTGGTGAAGAATGGGCATGTAGAAGGGGTTAATATACAACATTTTCATCTTAATGACAAATGTGTGAGTTGCAAGAAGGGCAAACAACACAAACAGTCCCACAAACCAAAGAAAGTGAATTATGTAGATATGCCACTTGAGCGTTTGCATATGGACCTTTTCAGACCTGTCAAACGTAAAAGTCATGATGGAAAACTTTACCGTCTTATGGTTACTGATGATTACTCGAGATTTTCGTGGGTGATGTGCTTGCAACACAAAAGCGACACGTTTAATAATTTGAAAGTTCTGTTCACCCGTTTGGAGAATGTTTACAGATTGAAAATCAAAAGAATTCGTAGTGACAACGGGACAGAGTTTAAGAATTCCCAAATGGATGCACTTTGTGAAAACAAAGGAATTCATCATGAATATAGTGCTCCGTACACTCCACAACAGAACGGTGTTGCTAAAAGGAAAAACAGGATTCTAATCAAAACGGCACGAACAATGCTTGTGGATTCTAATCTTCCAGTAATGTTCTGAATGAAGCTATTTACGTAGCTTGTTATACCTTGAATCGTGTATTAACAGTGAAGAAGTTTGGCAAAACTTCTTATGAACTGTTGAATAGACGTAAGTCAAATTTGGAGTATCTTGAACCATTTGGAGCACGTTGTACGATGTTTAATCCGACTGAGAAGTTTGCACCGAAAGCCGAAGAGGGATTCTTTGTTGGATATGCAACCCCGCTCAAACGGGTATTCAACAAACGAACTCGTCAGGTAGAGGAGTGGGCTAACGTTGAAATACAACGATATACTCATAACGTACAGGGAAGTGGTCCAGATTGGATGTTTGATTACAAAGACTTCTTTGAATCATTCAATCTAGATAACTTGGTTGAAGAGGCTGTATTACGACTTTATTACGAGTGTGAAAACGCAATGACATCACCGTTGGTGCGTCTGATCACCGTAACTCCTCCAATAGCTTCTAATGATACCAATGTTCCTGTTAATGAAGAGGAAGTATTCCAAGAAGCTTCGACTACTCTTAATTCATCAGAATCAGAAGATGATGATGATGTCACCAGTGAAGCTATTCTAGATCTTGCAATGGAGGAACCACCAGTGAACCCTAATCCAAATGTTGCTTCATTATCAAATATAGGTAATGATCTGGATGCGGCAGAGAATCTAACTACTCAAACTGGAGTTCAAGTTCCCGATCATCCGGAATCTCGGATACATCAGATTCATCCACTTGAGCAAGTTATTGGTGATCCCGGAAGAAGTGTTATGACTAGAGGACAACTTCATCATGCAACTTCACATGATAACCTCGGAGCCCTAGCCCTTTATGCTAAAATTCAAAAATCTGGTTGTCAGAATGACTGGTCCTTTGCTTGTGATGTTTCGCAGGTTGAGCCGCGGACATACCAAGACGCTCTATTGGATGATGCTTGGGTTGAAGCAATGCAAGATGAATTGTTGCAGTTTCAGAAACTAGGAGTCTGGACACTTACAGATTTACCTCCAGGAAGAAAGAAGATTGGTACAAAATGGGTGTTTAAGTGTAAGAAGGATGATCGAGGCGTAATCGTACGAAACAAAGCTCGATTGGTCGTTCAGGGATTTAGTCAAACTGAGGGAATTGATTACAATGACGTTTATGCACCTCTGGCACGTATAGAATCTATCCGAATGTTTCTAGCGTTTGCCTCATACAAGAAATTCAAGGTGTATCAAATGGATGTTAAGAACGCGTTTTTGTATGGTGTGGTCAAGGAAGAGGTTTACGTTGGTCAACCACCAGGCTTTGAAGATCCTATCCACCGGGATAAGGTTTACGTTCTAAACAAGACATTTATGGGTTGCACCAAGCTCCACGCCAATGGTATGAGGAGCTGAGCACACACCTACTTTCCAAAGGATTCAAACGAGGTTCGGTCGACTGTACCCTGTTCACGAAAAGAACAGAGGGTGACTTGCTTCTAGTTCAGATTTATGTTGACGATATTATTTTTGGCTCTACTAACAAACTTTTATGCAGAGAATTTGAAAGAGTTATGCATGAGAAGTTTGAGATGAGTGCAATGGGAGAAATGCAGTTTTTACTAGTCTTGCAGGTGGACCAATTGCCAACAGGCATTTTCATCCATCAGACGAAATACGTATCTGAAGTCTTGAGCTAATTCCAGATGGAAGATTCCAAGCCTATTGATACCCCAATACAACCTAATCACGGGATTGGAGTTGACGCTAAGGGGGAGCTCATTGATCCATTCACTTATCGAGCCATTGTCAGATCGTTGATGTACCTTACTGCATCTCGTCCAGACATTATGTTCGCAACATGTCTTTGTACACGATTCCAATCTAAGCCGAAATAGAGTCATCTCACAGCCGTCAAATGAATCCTTAGATATCTGAAGGGTTGTCCGTCGAGAGGATTATGGTACCCTAATGATAATAATTTTGACTTTGTTGCTTTCAGTGATGCAGATTTTGGTGGTTGTGACAAAGACAGTAAATCCACAACGGCTGGATGCCAATTCTTTGGGAGTAGGCTCGTGACCTGGCAGTGTAAGAAGCAGACGGAAGTCGCTCTATCTGCTTGTGAAGCAGAATATGTAGCAGCCTCTAGTTATTGCTCACAGGTTCTGTTGATTCAACTGCAGATGAGAGATTACGGTTTGCAATAACTTAAAACCCTAATTTATTGTGATAATGAAGCTGCCATCGCACTCACGAAAGACATGAACAATCACTCTAAAGCTAAACATATCCGGATTAAGTATCACTTTATCCGTGATTGTTATGCTAAAGGGTTGATTGACATGGTCAAAATCCACACTGATTACCAACGTGATGATCTTTTTACCAAAGCTTTTGATAGATCGAGATTTGAATTTTTATTAAAAGCTAATGGTGTAAAAAAAAAAAACAAGACTAATCATCACCTCGGTTTATCAATTTTTATTTTAGTTTACTATTTTTCAGAAAAATCAAAAATCCAAAAATATGTTTTACATTTTAGGGTGAGTCTTTAGATTTTCAGAAAAATAAAAAACATTGAAAAATCCAAAAAGCCCTAAAAATCAGAAAAACCCAAAATGATTTTCCAGGATTAAAAGAGGAAATGATAGTACATCAGTGGGGATCTGACACATGCTAAAGATTTGAAATGTTATATAAGGCGTGTGTTGAATCTATGTGATGTGCTGGTAGGCTTCGTAGACCTATTACTGCGTGCCTGATACATACATATCAAACGATTTGTTATGTGGATGAACACCTCATGGGCATATGGTCTTAGTACCGTAATTTCGTTTAATAGGAATTTTGTACAAAATTCGGAGGTTTCGGGTCGTTATGTTAATAGTTATCTTGGGATAGCCTATCTGATCTTCTGTCGTAAGGTTTTACGGACTTAGATCAGACAGGGTATCTTTATAAAAGAACTTTAGTGCCAAAACCTAAAGTTACCGAATTGAGGAACTTTCAATGTATGACGATAATCAAAGATTATCTAATGCATCTTATCTAATCATTGATGAAAATCGTGATTGATATAAGCCCTCAACTTGGTAGAGTGCACAAGTTACTTTGTAGCATTGATTTGCTGACCTGTACACCTCTGTGCCTCAATACCTTGTAATTTACAGATAACGAAAGCTTAATCACGCGTTACAATGAGTCTCTGTGCACAATTTCCTTGATACAGGAGTATGTCGTGTGTGTGGGAACCACAAACAATTTAGTTTATATTATACATAATCGTATCAGTCTAAAGCACTGCACAACAGTCTGCATGTAAGCTTATGTGGATAACAATATCAGCAATTACCGGATCACACATTGTCTTTAATGATAATAAACACAAAAGATCAACGGTTGTAAATGCAAAAGTGCGACTAAAGCTTTGGATTGTAAAACACATTTTGTTTTGTAGATATCGAAGGTGCGAAGGAACAATGTAGAGGGTGCGAAGGAGGATTAAAAGGTGCGAAGGAAGTGGATTTGGACGAATGAAGAATAGATTATTGAAGAACTTGGTTCGATCAGTTAGTGTGGGCGAACCTGCACATTCGCATGAATAGTTTGGGCGAATGTGCAGGCCTATAAATAGGTCAAGTTCATTTTTGAATGTAACTTTGATGATTATTATTCCCTCCTCTTTCTGAAAACTCTCTCTAGATTTTGTTAAACTTGTTTTACGTTTAAACCTTGATTGTATTCATTATTCAACGTGTTAACAAGTGTTTTATTAATGAAATTGATTGAAAATGATGATCTGTGTGTTTGAATCTGTTTGATTATTATTTTGTGATAGTTTTAGGGTTTCCGCACCTGAAACTAACTTGTTTGATCAATCTTTGTTTGTTATCGATCCTTTTATGCACATACAAAGTGGTATCAGAGCCATTTCGGATCAAACAACCACAAATTAATAATCTCTCAGCTGATTTGGACTCAATTTTGGTCAAAAAGTTTCTGTTTTCAATGAACAAACTGATGTGATAAGATTTTGATCGATTACACCTTGATTTCGAGTTTAAATTGGATAATTCTCTTTATTAAAGTTGTTCCAAATCAAATCCGATTCAAAACCTGATTAAGATCATCAAAATCCATCAACATTTGAAAAACATGATCAAAATTAACTGATTTTCAAAGAATAATCGTTTTTGAAATCACAGGGGTCGAACGAGAGAGTTTGGTCGAAAGAGGAATTCATTTGGGTCGAAAGAGTGTTTTTCTGTACGAAGGAGGTGTTTTAGTGGTCGAAGGAAGACTTTGATTGCTTATTTTTCACATTCGCACCCTTTGTTTCACCTTCGCCTGATCAAACGGTCGAAGGAGCTGTAAAACGGTCGAAAGAGATTCTTAAGTGGTCGAAGGAGTTTTTGTTGATTAGTTTACATTCGTATCAATCATAAACGGGCGAAAGAGAACTTTATTTCTCCTTCGCACGTCCGTATATACGAAGGAACATCCTGTTTTGAAACATTTTTAATCTTTTCGTGTTTAATTGTTTGCAGGACAACATGTGGAACTTTCCAAAAACGCCTAGACCTACTCAAACACCACAACAGCAGACAACACAAGATCCATGGTCCATTGCAGCTCAAAAGACTAGTCAACCATCACAGCCGATTAATTATATGGCAATGACTAGTTCGGCACCACAACAAGTTGTTCAACCATTACCACAACCGATTGACAACTATTGGGGAGTCGCAGCAGCAGCAGTCCATTCCCAGACGACCAACGCTATATCCACTCTTATTCATGATCTATCTTCCGGAAGCGGCAATCGTCCACCGAAGCTAATGGACATGAAGGAGTATAATACTTGGAAGACGAAGTTTAAGATTCACGTTGAGGGACAAGGACTTGAAGGAGCCGAGGCATGGCAAATGATTGTGAACGGTTATGTTGCTCCTATTCTGGAGAATACTGGAGAACCAATCCCTTTGGAGAATTTGGCGGATGACGAGAAGAAAAGGTTTGCTATAGAGAAGAAAGCATTCTCTCAGCTATCCCAAGCGATCAACACTGATATATTACATCAGTTTGGATCGTGCACAACATCCAAACAACTTTGGGATATGTTGAGAAATCGACATGATGGAAATGAGAAGACCAGGAAGCTTAGGATGGAAGAGCTTCGGAAGGAGTTTGAAAACTTCAGTTATATGGGTAATGAGACCCTAAAAGAGTTGGTTCCAAGGTACTGCCATTTGCTCACTGAATTGTCAAGCTATGAGATCAGCATTCCAATGTCGGAATTAATAGATAAATTTGCTGATGCTTTACCACCCTACTGGAACCAACACATCGAAGTGTTAAAGGAGAAGGATGCTTACCAGTATTGGACCATTAATGAGTTCATCCAAAAGCTGGAAAACAAAGAGATGGAGGAAAAGAGAAAAGCTAAGAGAGCTCAGATTCCACAGAATCCTGATTTATATGTGAGTGGTACATCTAACTCTCTTTCTGCTTCAAGCACCACTTCTACTGTTGCACCTCACATAGCATGTGTATCCAACATTGTTGAACCAACAAAAGCACCCATTAACTACCTTGCTCAAACTTCATCCTACACACCATCATACACACAACAACCTTATCAAACACAAAACTTTATTCCACCATTTTCACCATTACAACAAGCCGCATGCTATACATCAAGTCAACCGCAACAACAACAACAATATCCTCCTCAAGTGAACCAGATGCAGATTACTCAAGCACAATCAAGTCAAAACCCGATTGTGTTAGAGACCTCAAACCTTAACAATGTGACTGTTGAAATTGCTCAACAGCATGTTGCTCTTGTATCTGCAATGGTTGCTTCTTACAACGGTTTGGTAGCAAGTCAAATTGGTAACAATAATCTCACCAATGAGGACTATGCTCAAATCGACAAAGAGGAAATGGAGTTGATGGACATTCAGTGGGCTTTTGCAAGCATTATGAGGAGAGCCACTGATTTTATTCAGAAGACTGGTAGGACTGATCTCTCAACCTCTCCCAACACCACATACGGATTCAACAAAGCAAAGGTTACCTGCTTTAACTGTGGTGAGAAGGGACATTTTAAAAGGGAGTGCACACAACCAGCACAGCAAGGTAATCGAAATCCTTTCAATTCTACATACCAAAACCGACAAAACCAAAACCAGAATCAAGTGTCTTACAACAGTCCAAATATCTCAAGCTTTCAACCACAAAACCAAAACACTTATCAGAACCGTCAACAAAACAACAACACCAGACAATCCACAACCCAAAACCAACCTCAACAAAATCCAAACCGAACTATTGTTCCTATCTCTACACCTAACACACAAAACCAAAACCAAACTGGTACTCAAAACCAAGCACTTGTGATCCAAAAGGATGAAGGTTTTGACTGGACTGGTATGCAATTGGGGGTAGAGGAGATCACTGCTGGGAATGTTGCATGTGTGGCACAACAGATGAGGTTGGATGAGAATGAGGAAATTGAAGAAGAGGTTGTGATTGAAAAGGTGTCGGAGTTGAAGATTGAAGAAGTGAATGAAGATGTGATTGCTGAGAGTGAAGACAAGAGATCGGGGATGATTCTTGATTCTGTCACTGATGTTGGAGATCAATACGATTCAGCTTACTCGGATATGGAGAGCGAATCTGATTCAGAGACTAGTGTGAATTCACTAGATGATGATATTGACCAACTGCTAGCTGAAGCTGACTTCCTGATGACCCGCAAGTCATGTATGGTGGATGATGCATGCACCAAGATTGACTACTCCAAATTCTTCGAAGGAAAGGAAGCTCATTTTGCTTTAATGGCCATGACAGAACCTCCTAAGCCGGTAAGTTCTGAAACTCAATCTTGTGTTAAATGTGATAAATGTGCCGATTTTGAAAAACTGACTGATGAAAACAAGCTTCTCAAGGTTCAACTTGAGAGTGCAAAACTCAACTGTCAGATTTATCAAAAGGACTTAAAAGATTTCAACAAAGTTCTTGATGGTTATAAAAAGGATGTGTCTGAATTGAAAAAGACATTATCTATTAAACAACTTGCCATTAATAATTACATCAATGAAATGGAAAACACTAAATTGGAATTGGCAACCATCAAGTGCTTTGCGGAAAAAGTTAATAAGAAATTAGAAAGTTACAAGCACATAGCATATGTAGTCGATCATATCATTGAAGAACCCTCCCAGACGAATAGTGCAAACTATAAGTCAGTCCCATCTCTGGTATTGTTTGAGAATCACACTTTACACGCAATACCACCGGAGACTTTAATCAATCCTGATTCCACATCAGAAAATGAGCCTAACACTTCCAGTGTCGGGGATCCATATTCTGATGTGAGACCAGTACTGGGAAATAGTGAGGGTGTGGTCGCTACTGATGATTCAGATGAAGAAGATGAGTCATCTGAGACGGTTGAAAGTGATAGTGATATCCCTGATGAAAATCATATAATCACTACAGAGCCAGTCTCACCGTCTCAGATCGTTCATCCAATGGCAAATGCTCATCGTAAAAATGAGGTTAAGAAAAATGAAAAGTTTGTTGGTAAGAGTTTTGAAAAGAAAGAGGTAAAGAAGGTTGAGAAAAATGTGAGAAAACCGGTTGAAAAGAAAGTTGAAATTAAAACTGAGAAAAATGTGGTAAAACCGGTCGATAAGAAAAATGAGCTTAAATCTGAAAAATCCAATGATGTGAGCAATGAATTGTGTGATAAACCTGTTAAAATCTTCTATCGGATGCAAGGCTCCGATAAGATTTTATCCGATGATGAGTTTCCGATTAAGTTTGTCAATTCTACAAAAATCGAAAAGATCTGGCAGGAGAGTACGATTTGGTTCCCGAAATTTGAAAGGACCAACGACATACCTCAAGAGATTTTAGACAAAATTTATTCGGAAAAAGAAGCAAAGGTCAATGTCACACAGTTTGTTTTGCCTGTTCATAAAGAAAATAGTTTTATTGAACGGACTTACTCGAAGGACCCGACTCCTGAGAGTTTAAGGAAACAATGCATGGTCGATCGATATCCCATTGCTAGTTTTTCCAAGTCGCCGATCAAGGAAAACTATGAGGAATACCGTGCGTGTTATAAGTGCGGGGAACGGGGACATTAACTTGCCGCCTGCCCGTACGTACGACACAAAAGGCACGAGGTGGAGATGAGGCAATATCATGAGTATCCGGTTGACAATTATGGCTATCAACAGAGACGGCATTTTCCCCAACTAGAATTTTATCATAATCAAAACAATTTTTATAACAAGGGGGAAAATCGTCCGATGACGTATGATAAGCGCAACCGGATGACCACTGATAAATCTGGTAAGAAACCTATGATGAACTCAACTGCGGATAACAAAAAGGTTGTTCCTAAACCTAATGGAAAACAAGCAGTTGGACCTGTCTCTAGTAAATCAGAGAAGGTAACCAAGAAGGTTGCTTTTAAAGAAGAAGTAAAGAAACCGACTGAGACTTCAAAATCTCAGATTCGGATCTTGAAACGATCTGAGCAATCTTGGTCATCTAAGGAATCTGAAGGAGCCTCTACTTCACAGAGTGAGAAGAATGAGAAAAAGAAAGTTGTTAGTGAGAAGAAAGGGGTTGAAGCAACCCAAGATGTTTGTGATTCAAAAGACTCTTTGAAACAACCTGTTCAAAGACCCAAGACCAAACAGGCTTGGGTCCCCCAAAAGAACTAATTGATCTAATTTAAATTTGCAGGGAGCTCCAGCTGGCCCTGTTAGCAGCCTATGGATTGTTGACAGTGGAGCTTCTGGTCACATGACAGGGGACCTCGCGCTACTCTTTGACATCAAAAACATTATCGGAGGTTATGTGGCATTTGCTGGTAATAAGGGAGGCTACATTACTATGGAGGGTAGTGTAAGCAATGGGGTCGTAACATTTGAGCGGATTTCTTATGTGAAACAGATAGACTATAATTTGCTCAGTGTTAGTCAGATTTGTGATAAACAATTTTCTGTGTATTTTGATGACAAATCCTGTTACATCTTGAAACCTGGGTTTGAGCTACCAAAAGAGTGGGTGATGCTGAAGGCACTGAGAGTTACCAACTTGTATATTCTCGACATGTCTAAAGCAATGACCACCCATGGCCAAGTCACGTGTTTCCTCTCCAAGGCTACAGAAAAAGAATCCATTATGTGGCACAGGAGAATGGGACACATCCATTTGCGAAAGATGAATCAGCTTGTGAAGAATGAACTTGTCACGGGAATTAATGTCAAACACTTCCATCTGAATGACAAGTGTATCAGTTGCAAGAAGGGAAAACAGCACAAACAATCCCATAGACCAAAGAAAGTTAATTCTGTTGAGCTGCCACTTGAACGTTTGCATATGGATTTATTCGGTCCAGTCAGACGTAAAAGTCATGTCGGGGAGTTATACTGTCTTGTGGTGACTGATGATTATTCAAGATTTTCATGGGTAATGTGTTTGCATCAGAAAAGCGACACTTTTGACAATTTGAAGGTTCTGTTTACACGTCTGGAGAATTTATATGGTCTGAAGATCAAAAGAATCCGGAGTGACAATGGGACGGAGTTTAAAAATGCTCAGATGGAGGATCTTTGTGCAAACAAAGGAATTCATCATGAATATAGCGCTCCGTATACACCCCAGCAGAACGGTGTCGCAGAGAGAAAGAACAGGACTCTTATAGAGACGGCGAGAACTATGCTTGCGGATTCAAATCTTCCAGTCATGTTCTGGAACGAAGCTATTTACGGGGCATGTTATACTCTTAACCGTGTTTTGATAGTGAAGAAGTTTGGCAAGACTTCTTATGAGCTGTTGAACCGACGCAAGCCGAATCTGGAGTATCTAGAACCATTTGGTGCCCTATGTACTATGTTGAATCCTTCGGAAAAGTTTGCACCAAAGGCTGAAGAAGGTTATTTTGTTGGATATGCAACCCAATTAAAACGGGTATTCAACAAAAGAACTAGAAAATTCGAGGAGTGGGCTAATGTCGAAGTTCAAAGATATACACAAAATGTACAGGGTGGAGGACCAGATTGGATGTTTGATTACAAAGATTTCTTTGAATCATTCAATCTAGATAGCATGGTTGAAGAAGCTGTACTTCGATTATACTACGAGGTCGAAAACGCCGTAACTTCACCGTTAGTGCGTCCGATCACAGTAAACCCCCAAACAGCTTCTAATGATACCACTGCTCCTGTATTGGAAGAAGAGGTGTTCCAAGAGGCTTCTACATCGCTTAATTCATCCGAATCAGAATATGAAGACGATGATGCTACAAGTGAAGCTATTCTGGACAACGCTACAGTGACACCACCAGTGAACCCATCTAATACTGATGCTTCAACATCGAATGTGGGTAATGATCTGGCTTCTACAGAGAATTTGACAACTCAGACGGGAGTACAAGTACCTGATTATCCAGAATCTCGGATACATCGGATACACCCGCTTGAACAGGTTATTGGTGATCCTGGTAGCAGTGTGATGACAAGAGGGCAGCTGAAGAATGCTCAAGCACCAGAAAACATTGGCAACCTTGCTTTATATGCCAAAATTCAGAAATCTGGTTTTCAGAATGACTGGTCATTTGCTTGTTATGTTTCGCAGGTCGAGCCGCGGACATACAAGGATGCTCTTTTGGATGACGCCTGGGTGGAAGCAATGCAGGAGGAGTTATTACAATTCCAGAAACTTGGTGTATGGACCTTGACAGATTTGCCCCCTGGAAGAAAGAAAATTGGAACCAAATGGGTGTTCTAAGTGCAAGAAGGATGACAGAGGAGTCATAGTGCGAAACAAAGCTCGTTTGGTCGTTCAAGGTTTTCATCAGGTTGAAGGAATCGACTATAATGAAATCTATGCACCGGTTGCACGCTTGGAAGCTATCAGAATGTTCCTCGCGTTTGCATCATGGAAGAAATTTAAGGTGTATCAGATGGATGTAAAGAGCGCATTTCTTTACGGTGTGGTCAAAGAGGAAGTTTACGTAGGTCAACCGCCAGGCTTTGAAGACCCTATTCACCGGGATAAGGTTTATGTGTTAAACAAAGCTCTCTACGGGTTGCACCAGGCTCCGAGACAATGGTATGAGGAGCTGAGCATGTATCTTCTCTCGAAAGGATTCAAACGCGGACTGGTAGACTGCACACTGTTCACGAAACGAGCAGGAGATGATTTGCTTCTAGTACAAATTTATGTTGATGATATTATTTTCGGGTCTACTAACGAACTTCTGTGCAGGGAATTTGAACAAGTTATGCAGGAAAAGTTCGAAATGAGCGCTATGGGAGAAATGCAGTTTTTCCTCGGCTTGCAGGTGGAGCAAAGACCAACGGGGATCTTTATTCACCAGACGAAATACGTTTCTGAAGTCTTGAGCCGATTCCAGATGGATGATTCGAAGCCGATGGATACCCCGATACAACCCAATCACGGGATTGGAGTTGACCTTAAGGGGGAGCTGACTGATCCATTTACATACAGAGCAATCGTCGGATCTCTGATGTATCTCACAGTGTCAAGACCTGATATAATGTTTGCGACATGTCTTTGTGCGCGATATCAATCGAAGCCGAAACAAAGTCATCTTGCAGCTGTCAAGCGTATCCTTAGATATCTGAAGGGTTGTCCATCGATAGGACTGTGGTACCCTCATGATGATAATTTTGACCTAATCGCTTTTAGTGATATAGATTGGGGCGGCTGTGACAAAGACAACAAATCCACAACGGCTGGATGTCAGTTTATGGGGAGCAGGCTCGTGACCTGGCAATGCAAGAAACAAACCGCAGTTGCACTATCGACATATGAAGCAGAATACGTTTCAGCATCGAGCTGCTGCTCACAGGTTCTTTGGATCCAACAGCAGATGGTTGATTACGGTTTGCAATTTCTTAAAACCCCTATTTACTGTGATAATGAGGCTGCAATCGCATTAACAAAAGACTTAGTAAATCACTCAAAGGCTAAACATATCCGGATTAAATATCATTTTATCCGTGATTGTTATGCTAAAGAGTTGATCGATATGGTCAAAATCCACACTGATTATCAACGCGCAGATCTTTTTACCAAAGCTTTTGATAAATCTAGATTTGATTATCTTTTGAAAGCAAATGGTATTAAAGAAAAACAGGACTGATCACCACCTCAGTCTATCACTTTTTAGTTTAAATTTTTACTGTTTTTTGAAAAATTTCGAAAATCTAAAAACATTGAAAAATTTAAAATTCCATAAAAATTGAAAAATTTCTTTGCTGACTGCTATATCTTCTTCCCTTAGATTAATGCCGTCAGATTTCTGTGAACAAACGATATCTGGGCAGTCACATATTTGAAATGCTCCAGCTTATCCTCGGGAACAGTAAATTCGAAAATCTATAAAAATCAGAAAATTCTAAAATGATTTCCTGGAGTATAAAGGGAAATGATAGTACATCAGTGGGGATCTGACACATTCTAATAATGTAATGCTATATAGGGCGTGTGTCTGAGTCTGTGCGATGTGCTGATAGGCTTCGTAGACCTATACTGCATGCTTGATACATACATATCAAACGATTTGTTGTGTGGATGAACTCCTCATGGGCATATGGTCTTAGTACCGTAATTTCGTTTGATAGGGTATTTGTACAAAACTCGGAGGTTTAGGGTCGTTATGTTATTAGTTGTCTGGGGATAGCCTCTCTGATCTTCTGCTGTAAGTCATTACGGACCTAGATCAGACAGGGTGTCTTTATAAAAGAGCTATATGCCAAATCCTAAAGTTACCGAATTGAGGAACTTTCCATGTTATATGATAATCAAAGATTATCTATTACATCGTATTGATCATTGATGCAAATCATGATTAATATCAGTCCTCAACCTGGTATAGTGCAAATGTTACTTTGCTGCATTAATTTGCTGACCTGTATACCTCTATGCATTATATCTTGTACAATTACAGACGACGAAAGCATAATCACGCTTTACAATGAGTCTTTGTGCATTTACTTCTTGATACGGGAGTATGTCGTGTGCGTGGGAACCACAGACAATTGCGTTTATACTATAAATATCAGTATCAGTATAAAGCACTGCACAAAAGTCTGCATGTAAGTTTATGTGGATCACAATATCAGCAGTTGCCAGATCACACATTGTCTTTAATGATAATAATGTCAAAAAGATCAACGGTGTGATCAGATTTCTCAAAAACTGATATGATCCCTTTACCGGAAATCACAAAAATATTTACAGTTTTTCATTTACATTTCTGCATTTTATTTTCTCGTAAAAAAAAAAAAAATTACAAAACTCAAAAAGATTTTAGGTATGTTTTAGCATAAACTTTAGAAAATCCAAAAAGATTTTTCTTTTTCTTCTTATTTTTGATAACTGATGGTGGTTGATGTCGATTTTCTAAACCTGGATACACCATTTGAGCTTTGTAACTTTTAAAATGTGAAAACATGAATGTTGGATACTCAAAAGTTGGAAAATAATTGAACCGGGACTCGTTTTTGAGATTTGGAAAATTTTCAAAAATCCCAATTCTCATTCGCCCATTCGTTTGGTCGAATGTGGAATTTCCCTTGTTCATTCGTATGTTTTGGTTGGGCGAAGGAGAGTGTTCCTGATATATATCTCATTCGAACCCTTTTATCTCATTCGAACCCTTTCAATAGGGTCGAAGGAGAGAAAAGTTTCTCCTTCGTATGAACAAAACGGGCGAACGAACAGGCCTATATATATCCAGTCTCTCATTCGAACCTCATTCATATTTTTCCAGATTTTTACTCGTAACCTCAACTTGTTGCTTTTTCATTTAAAATCATTCTATTGTGTTCGTGCATTATCACTGATCACTTTGATATAATTTTTACAGGTAAACAACAATGATTCAAGGATCTAAGCCCTGTTTTCTATTACGAACCCTAACTGCCCAATCTTGTTTAAAAACAACATAATATCACTAATTGATGCTCAGGGTTCATTGTGTGTGTGTTTTAGGGGGAGAAGTAATCAAAATTAGAGTTTAAAACATAACAGATTGTGCAATCGATGTTTAAACCCTAATTTTTGGGTGAAAACACAAACACAATGGTTAGTTGATAAAACTGGTAGTCTAGGATTGTTTATCGGCTTGATTAGGCCCTATTTCAATCAAATGGACATGTTCAGGATCTTTAGAATTCAAAATTGATTTTTCAAAATATGAACTGCTTCCTTCGACCAGTTCGAATGGGCGAAGGAAGAACATGAATTGGGCGAAAGAGAATAAGATGGGCGAATGAAACTTTTTATCAAAATCAACACATTCGTACCATCTGTTTCTCATTCGTACCTATACAATTACACCTTCGTACCCCGGTTTGGGCGAAGGAAGGAGTTTTGACCAAAAATTTTCAATTTTGTTATTTTGTCGATTTTTAACTTGTGTTTTTGATTGTTTTACAGATCTAACAATGTCTGAACAGCAGAAGACTACGGAACAAGCAGGATCCTCATCACAGCCCGCAAAGCAGCTTGATTTTGAGAATGCGCACAACTGTTGCGCATATCTTGGCGATGTGAAGAAGCACACAGAATTTGTCGGCATCATTGAGTTTTTGAAGCGAAGCAGAGTAATAGATGCCATTGCTACGCCGACAGTGATCTACCGAGACATGATTCAGGAAGTCTGGTCTAATGCTAAACTAGATTTCTGGAAATGCGAGTCTTGCTTGACGAGCAAAATCCAGGGACAACGAGTCATAGTGTGCGAAGAAGATTTAAGAGAAGCACTGAATCTGGATGATGATCCAAAAGATCCAAAGGAGTTCACATTCATGGATCAAAGAAAGTGTTTTCTCAGGATGAAGTACAACGGACCCATCACTGACGGTTCGTTGCATAAAGGAAAACTGTGCCCAGAGTTCAAATATCTGGCACATGTTTTAATCCACGTATTCGGATCTGCTGCGGGAGGTTATGACTTGATGAGGAAGAGCATCAGTTCGATGATGGTTGCTTTAGTATTGAACAAACCGTTCAATATCTCTGGCATGCTGATGTCTCACTTACTGGAGCCCGTGAATGGAACGAGGAACCTGAAGTTTCTTTTATATCCTCGTTTTCTTCAAATGATTTTCGATCACAAGTACAAAGAGCTGAAGAGAGATGCTAAACACATTGTTGTTCAGGAACACATGTCTCTGAATACACTAGCTAGAATGAAAGCTTATAAAGGTTTGTCTGTTGAAGAACGTCCTCCTGTTAGACGTTTGTTTGGACATCTAGCTAGGGTGGATTATAAAGATCCGGGTGAGGGGCTTGTAAGGAATGAGAACAGTGATTCTGATGCTGATAATCCTTTACATCATGTTGATCCTGACGCTAAGCGCAAGAGACAAGTGGTGAATGTAGGCGCTAAGAGTGGTAAGACAAAGAAACCAGAGATAAGGATTGAGGTTGCTGAACCAGAGAAAAAGAAAAGTACTCAAGGTAGAAATAAGAGGATGGTGAAAAAGGGTTTACACCTTGTTGATGAAGCTTCCATTGATTCAGAAGAAACGATTGAGGAAGAACAATGGAATTCTGATGCTGAGACAGTAGTGAAGACCATGCCCAAGGCCACTGAGGCTGGTGCGTCTGCTAGCCAAAGAGAAGATGATCAAGGGAACAAAAGTCCTATTCCCGTTGATGTAGAAGATTTGAGTTTTAATGCTGAAGAAACATTGGTTGGTTCTCCTGTGCAAGCTGTTAGAAAAGAGAAGAAGAAACAGGAGAAGCCAAGTATTAAGAGGAAGAAAGAGATAGAATCGTTGATTGCTGGTAAGAAACTGCCACCAGCTACAAGTTCAAAATCACCGGTTACTGCACCTGCTCATAAGAAACAGAAGACTGCAATAACTTCTAGCACACCACAAACTGAAGAAATTCCAATGGATGATGTGAATGAAGCATTGGATAATGTGCTAAAGAAAATTAGAAAAGATAAACTACATGAAGCTGTTGAACCACCAAAGAAGACAAAAGTATCGGTGGACAGTGACATCATGACTGCTGTGAATCAGAGATTCTCTGAGTTGATGAATTTGATTACTAAACAACAGACGGAGATTGAGCAGTTAAAGTCAAATGACAAGAAGATGTTAGAAGTCGTAGTCACATCGGCAGATGATAATGAGACCTTGAAGAAGACAATCAAGAAACTAAAGAGAGAAAACAAGAAGTTGCTGGAACATGAGCAACGTAACACCAGAAGGATCATAGTCTTGAAGAAGGAGAATAAACAGCTGAAAAAGAGTAACAAGCATATGGATGATCTGATAAAGAACTTGTACTCTCAAGCTCCTCAACTTCAAGCTGGTGAAGTGGATAAAGAAAGAGAAGAAGAGCTAGTTGATTACGAACTGTCTGATGAAGAGGAAGATGATGAACTAGATGAAGATGCTGGTAACGATACAAAGACAAAGAAAAAGGATGATAAGGATGATGGAGGATCGGATGATGGATCTAGTGATGGAGACGGCTCTGCGTTTGATGATAGTAGTGATGACGATGATGATGATGTTGATAAGTTCACATACGAGAAACGTGACTCGGATAAGGGCGGTGAATCGAGCTCTAAAGCTCCTGGTGAAAATGTTGATGATGAAGATATTTTCTGGAATGAAAGATTGCAGTCATTGTCTGAAGAAGATAAGAACAAGTATCGTCAGATGTTAACTGATCGAGTCTGGACGATCGACATGACTAGCAGGTTCCCAGAAATATTTGAATCTAACAACAAACTATTCGAGTTGGAGTATGATGACCCTGATCTTGAGGATGGGGAAGTTTCTGCGGCTATTTCGAAAGAAATTCTGGAAGGTTTAGCAAAGCAAGTGGGCAAGACGTTAGAAGAATTACTTGCAGATAACTTTATTCCTAAGATTCCTGAAAAAGAAGCTGGAAATCACTCGGATGATCGTGATGTTCCTGCATTCGAGGAAGTCGAAATGGAAGATATTACGAGCGAAGAATATCCACAATATTTCAGAACAAATCAAAATTGTGGATTTCCTTTCTCAGACGAACTGCTAAACCATGCCGAGAAGCTTGCAAGAGATAAGAGCAAAGTCTTTGAAGATGAAATCTTTAAAGGACATAACAAGCCACGGTTCGAGCAATCAGAAAGCTTAAAAGAGTTTTTAAAGAAGCTGAAAGAAAAGGAGAATAATCGTCCGAAACCTGACATTCAAGGCAGCTTTTACAAACTTCACAATAAGATTTTCAAAGGTCGTGCATTGGCCTGGAAGTTTGTTAAAGAGTTGAAGTGTTTTGCAGTAAAGTGGGAGAAGGGGATCTTGTATTTTGAGAAGTTTCATCACTTGAAGACCCTTCCGTATTGGGCAATCAGAGACATTTGTCGTCACCGTTTAACGGGAGCGTCAAATAGTCAGATTACGTACTTTGCTGAAAAGATGACTCGTGAAAGCCGAACCAAGTGGGACTTGTTTACACCACAATATCCAAAGCGAATCGTTCACAAGAAGGATATTGATTCGATAACTGGTACACCCAAAGTGACTTTGAAATATAAACCACCGCAAGTGTTGAAAAAGATTCCTTTGATGCCTATTCCGCAACACTTTGCCAAAGACTTCATCTGGTGGTATTATGATTGGAAGATTGCAGAAGCCGTGATCGTGTTGAAGGATGGAGAGACGAATTACAAGAAAGTGCATATCTTTGATCCCATGTGGTTGATAAACTGTTCACATGAGGATATCATCATGCTATTCTATAATCCGATCTATTCAGATGCTAAAGATGCTGAGCAAGCAGGAAAGTACCAACGTGTGGTATTTCTGTGTTTTGCATTTAATATCAATGCTGGATGTGATTATGATGAGAAGTTGGGAAAGTATGTGGAGAAGCAAAAGGTGCCAGAACTGAAAACGAAGAAACAAAAACAATTTCAGGAACCGGTGTTGACAAGAGAACAAATGATTCAAAGACATATCAGAATGTGGAACAAAAGGTTGGACGAACAACGACGAACACAATCCAAGCAATAGTCGAGGGGGAGTTTGTAAATGCAAAAGTGCGACTAAAGCTTTGGATTGTAAAACACATTTTGTTTTGTAGATATCGAAGGTGCGAAGGAACAATGTAGAGGGTGCGAAGGAGGATTAAAAGGTGCGAAGGAAGTGGATTTGGACGAATGAAGAATAGATTATTGAAGAACTTGGTTCGATCAGTTAGTGTGGGCGAACCTGCACATTCGCATGAACAGTTTGGGCGAATGTGCAGGCCTATAAATAGGTCAAGTTCATTTTTGAATGTAACTTTGATGATTATTATTCCCTCCTCTTTCTGAAAACTCTCTCTAGATTTTGTTAAACTTGTTTTACGTTTAAACCTTGATTGTATTCATTATTCAACGTGTAAACAAGTGTTTTATTAATGAAATTGATTGAAAATGATGATCTGTGTGTTTGAATCTGTCTGATTATTATTTTGTGATAGTTTTAGGGTTTCCGCACCTGAAACTAACTTGTTTGATCAATCTTTGTTTGTTATCGATCCTTTTATGCACATACAACGGTGCGATCAGATTTCTCAAAAACTGATATGATCCTCTTACCGGAAATCACAAAACATTTACTGCTTTGTGTTTATATTTCTGCATTTTACAATTTATTGTCAAAAATGTCAAAAACTTAAAAAGATTTTAGGTGTGTTTTAACAAATATTTCAGAAAATCCAAAAGATTTTACATTTCTGATTTATTTTTGATAACCGATGGTAATTGATAGTGATTTTCTGAAGTTTGACAGGCCATTTGAGTTTTGTGACTTTTAAATGCAAAATGATGAATGTTTGAAAGTGAAAAGGTTTGAAAATGCTTAAATGGGATTCGATTTTGAGATTTGGTAAAAATTTCAGTTTTTCCATTTGTTCATTCGCCCCTTCGATGGGTCGAAGGTACAAATGTGGCTACATTCGAACCTATTAAAAAGGTCGAAGGAGAGTGTTCACTTGAAAATCTTTCATTCGAGCCTTTTAGTTTTTCGTTCGAGCCTTTCAGTAGGGTCGAAGGAAGCTAAAGCTTCTCCTTCGAACCCCAATATAGGTCGAAGATGGGCATCTATATATACTAAACTCTTCATTCGAACCGTCATTCTGAAACTTTTTCAAATTCCTGAATTTGGGAGGACTTTTTGATTTTGATTTTAGACCATCTCATTGTGATCCTTAGGGTTTACTGATCATTTTAACATCAAAATTGCAGGTAATCACTGGATAATAAGATCCGAATCATCATTTTTGTGTCTGAAACCCTTGGACTCTAAATTGGACTTGAAACTGTGTTATAGTGATAAAATTGATCATTGTAATTCAGTTATCGTCAGTTTTAGGGGGAGAGTAGACCAAAAAGTAGAACAAAAACACATTAATCAGTTGAATTGATTGTTTAAACCTTATTAAACCTAGTTTTTGATTAAAAACCAACGATAACTGTTTGATAATTGAAATTAATGGATAGGTTATGATAATCAGCTATGTTAGAATGTACAAGAACAAAAATTTGATGTTTTAACGGATTGAATTGGTTTTTGAAAATTCTGATCAAAGAACTGGTACATTCGACCAAATTTATATGGTCGAATGTAGCTGAAAACGAACGAAGGTAGCTTTTTGGACGAATGAACATTTTTACAAACATTTTTCACATTCGAACCAAAATTCCACATTTGAACCACATAATTTCTTCATTCGAACGCACGTTGGGGTCGAAGGAAGTTCTTTTGACCAAATTTCAAATTTTTATCCGATTTTGATGAATTTTCACATTTTTGTTATGCAGATTTCAAAATGGCTGAACAACAACAGAATCCAAAGAAACAGATTGCAAAACCAGAGAAGCCGAAGGAGTTGATTTTTGAAGCGGATCACAACTGATGTGCGTCTATAGGCGAAGTAAAGCAACATGTAGCTTTCGCTGGGATTGTATATTTTCACAGACATTGCAGAGTTTTATACGCCATTGCTACTCCAATTTCAATCTACAGAGATCATCAAGTAGTCTTCTGGGAGAATGCTGTTATAGACTTTTGGGAGAACAAGACGGCGATCAGAAGCAAAATACATGGTGAATTAGTGCTTGTTACTGAACAGATATCCGGGAAGCACTTATTTTGCATTATTCTCCGACAGATCAGAGGAAGTTATCATGGATTGAGCAGAGACTATGCTTTCTCAGGATGAAATACAACGGTCCTATCACTAACGGTCTATTACACAAGGCGAAGCTGTGTCCACAATTCAAGTATTTGGCACATGTGGTTCTACATGTTTTCGGACCAGTTCGTGGTGGCTATGACGTGATGAGAAGCAACATAAGTTCGTTATTGGTTGCATTGATTTTGAACAAACCATTTAACGTGTCTGGAATGATTTTTGATCACATGCTTGAAGTTCTGAAAAGGTTGAAGGTTGACAAGTTTATCATGTATCCAAGATTTCTGCAGATGATTTTTTTGACAAGAAGTATACTACTATGAGAAAAGATCTAACACAAGTTCTAGTTCAGCATCATATGAATTTGAGTACGCTTAGCAGGATGAAAGCGTATAAGGGTGTTCCAGAGAATGAAAGACCACCTCACAAGAATCTATTTGGTCACTTGATCAATCCAGGTAATAAAGATCCATGTGAGAACAAGGCAAGAAATGATGGTAGTGATTCTGATCCTGATAATCCTTTACGTGCTGTTGATCATGAGGAAAAAAGAAGGAGACAAGTTATCAATAAGGATGCTAAGTTTGGTAAGGGAAAAGCTAAAGTTGTTGAAGAAACTGCACCATCTTCACCTAAGAGACATAAAACCATGGCTAGAAAGAAAATGTCAGGTAAAACCAAGACATTGTTGGTTGATGAGGAGTCTGCTGATTATGAAGAGACTTAAGACAATGAAGAATGGGATTCAGGAAATGAAACTGTTAAATCCACCAAGCCCAAGGCCACTGAGGCTGGTGAGATTGAATGTCTGAACAAGTCGATTGAAGAACAACAACAGAAGGATCCTATTATAGTTGAAGAAGGTGAACTGGGATTGGAGAATTTAGATTTTGTTGGATCTCCAATTTCTGGTGAAAAGATTCTTAAGCCAAAGTTCAAGTCAATGGCTAGGAAATCTAATCCTAAACAAAAGAGAGACAGAGAGATAGAGATTTTAGTTGCAGGAAAGAAAGTTCCTGAGGTTAGTAGTTTGAAAGCTGCTACACTCGTGACATCCCCAGTAGCCAAGAAATCAAAGAAATCTGCTGCAGAGACAACCGTTAATCCTACTACAGATTTTGAAGCTACTTTGGAAAGAGTAATGAATAAGTTAAAAAGGAAGACTCCTGTTGTTGAGGCTTCTACACCTCAGGTTACTGTGTCTAGTAATGTGATGGATGCAGTTAATCAGAAGCTTGCTGATATGATGAAAGTGATTAACCAGCAATAGCAGGAGATAGAACAGTTGAGAAAGAATGATAAGAAGATGTTAGAAGTTGTTGTGTCTTCCCAAGAAAGTCAAGAAGCATTGGAAGCAAAGATTAAACAACTTTAGAAAGAAAATCAGATGTTGTTATTACACGAACAGAGAAATACACGAAGAATCATCACTATGAGGCTTGGAAACAAGAAGATGAGAATGAAAAATAAGAGTATGAAAAAGCTTATTGATGATTTATATTCGAAAGCTCCACAATTGAAAGCTGGAGAGGAGGATAAAGAACCTGAAGAAGAACAAGTTGATTTTCAACCATCTGAATCTGAAGATGAGGATGGAGAGGATAATAAGGATCAGGATGCCGATGATGCTCCTGAGAAAAAGAAAGATGATGATAATGATGGTTCTGGAGAAGGTTCTGATGATGACAGTTCTGCTGATGACGATGATGATGATGATGATACATATAAGTATCGTTATGAGAAGAGGGAATCTGATAAAGGTGCAAGTGAATCATGCTCAAAGAAAGCGCCTGGTGGAAATACTGATGATGATTGTATTTTCTGGACTGATAAGATTAGAGCTTTATCAGATGATGATAAGAAGTTGTATCGTCAGATGTTAACACAGAAAGTGTGGACGATTGAGCTGACTGGAAAATTTCCTGAGATATTTGAATCTGATGATATGAGATATGAATTTAGAGTATAATGATCCTGATCTAGAGGATGGTGAAGTTTCTGCATCCGTTGCCATAGAAATTCTTGAAGGTTTGGCGAAACAGGTTGGTAAATCTCTTGAAGAGTTGATGAGTGATAATAAAATTCCAAATATTCCTGAAAGAGAAGCTGGAACTCACTCTGATGATAGAGATACTCCTGTGTTTGAGGATATCGAGATTAAGGATATTGCTAGTGAAGAATATCCTGAATACTTTAAAGATAAACAAGATGATGCATTTCCTGAATTTTCTGAAGATATATTGGAACAGGCTGAGAAACTTGCACAGAAGAAGAGTGAAACATTCGTTGCTGAAGTGTTTAAGAATGCATAGAATCAGAAACCAAATGTTGAACAATCTGATGATCTGAAGAGTTTGCTAAAGAAGCTGAAAGAAAAAGAAGCTAACCGACCAAAGACTGAAGTTCAGGGTGGTTTCTACAAGTATCACAACGAATTGTTTAAAGGGAAAGCTCTTGGTTGGAAGTATCTGAGACAGTTAAGGTGTGTTGCTGTGAAGTGGGAGAAAGGAATTCTGTATTTTGACAGATTCAATGACATTAAGACACTACCTTACTGGCTGTGCGAGATATCTTCCGACATACTATGACTGGAGCAACTGTGAACAATGATGCAGTTAGTAATTTCACAGATCGTATGGCTAGAGAGAGCAGAACTAGATGGGATGTGTTCACACCGCAGTATCCTAAAAGGATAGTTCACAAATAGATTGATCAAATAACTGGGCTGAACAATGTGACGTTAAAGTATAAACCACCAACTGTGTTGAAGCATATTCGGTTGATGCCTATTCAACAACACTTTTGCAAAGATTTTATGTGGTGGTATTATGATTGGAGAATCGCAGAAGTTGTCATCTTACTTAAAGACAAGAGGGAAGAGTTTAAGAAGATCCATATCTTTGACCCCATGTGGTTGATTAATTGTTCGTATGAGGATATCATAATGCTGTATTACAATCCTATATACTGTGAAGAAAAGGATAGTGAACAAGCCTTGAAATACCAACGTGTGGTATGCTTGTGTTTCGCATGGGATGTCAATGCAGGGTGTGATTATGATAAAAAGTTGGGAAAGTTTGTGAAGATTCAAAAAGCGAAAAAGAAAACAAAACCAACTTTTGAGCCAGTGATGACGAAAGAGCAGAAGACGAACTTGCGTATCAAGCTGATGAATAAGACACTTGATTATCAACGCCAACAACAATCCAAGCAATAGTCGAGGGGGAGTTTGTAGATGCATACTTGCGACTAATGCTTTGGATTAACCATATTAAGTGTTTTGTATGTTTTCGAGAGGTCGAAGGTGGATTTAATAGGTCGAAGGAAGAGTTTCTGGACAGAAGACTGATTCGAGCTATGCTGAGGGTCAAAGGTGCTCATTCGACCTCATCGTGAGGTCGAATGCAGATTAGTATATAAGCTGAACTTTTTGATAACTTTATAACTTTTGCCATTTTGTGTCTTGTGTTCAGTCTAGAAATTCTCTCTGTGTTTTAACCTTCCTGATCTTGATTTATTAACTTGTAATCTCAATTGTAATCATCTTTAAACAAGTTTATTAATGAGAATGGATATTGAAAAGGTACTTTTGTGTGTTTGATTTGATTCGTATCATATTGTAAACAATCTAGGGTTTCCGCACCTGGATTTGTTAGACTTGTATGATCACTTAAACGTTTTTACTAAAACCGATCCTCCTACACCAGTCGTTGAGTAGGTTATTAGAACCTCTACCGACTATTTAGTAGGCATGATGACCTCTACCAATCGTTGAGCAGGTTATCAGGTACTACACTGACTGTTGAGCAGGTAATTCATCCTCATCCAGTTATTGAGTGGATAAATGTAGCAAATGTAATAAGTTTTTTTTGTTTTTGTTTTTTGTAGTTCAACACGTATGTGGCAAATCGATTATACACACATACAAGCAAGTTTGTAAATGCGATAAGTATCGAATGCGACTTGTAATTGAGTTACCCTAGACAAGGTTAATGAGCTTAGGTGTGGTTTCAATAGTTGATGATAATAGCAAACAGTTCATATTATCTAGCCATGTTTTCAAATATAATGAATAATCAGATGTGCAAATAGAACAGGTAATCAAATTCTCATATATAAAGAAGAATCAAGTTTCATGCAACAATCAATCATTGTATGATTAAGAATCAGGGATCAAGTTTTAAATAGTTTGGTTATCATGGAAATCAAGTTCATGTGTGAAAGGCGAAGAATATGTGTTTAATCCTTGAGAAAATGATGAAAACCCATAGTATAATCAAGGTTGTAAAGAATAGTGAATGCAAAACTAGTTGATAAATGATTTCATTTATAGGTCAAGGAAGATACAAGGTAGTCATGTTTGTGATAAAATTGAAATGTGGATAGTCGATCTAGAATGAGGCAAAAATAGATTACGGAATGCGTGATCTGAAAAGGCTTTTGTTCTTTATTTAAAGATGATTTTTTTAGAAAATGCTAGTGTGATTGATTTGTTGAGGATGCAACTAACTCGACCGAGGTTGTAGATTTTAGAAAACACGGACTTTGTTTTCAAAATTCAAAAATTCAATTGAGTATCAGGTACGGAAATCTTGTTCAATTATTTGGGAAAACAAAATGCCTTTGTGAAAATTTGTCAATTAAAGCATTTAAAATGGCATTTGAAAAGGGCTAGGTTTGTAAGGTTAGATGAGATCCTTATTATAATAATGATTGTTTGCAGGATTTGTGAAAATTTTGTTGAAAACAGTAATTGTTGACCAGGGTACATCCCATGCTAGGGGTAGGATATAAATATTTACAGTCCAATAGCTTTTCAAAATAAGGTTCAAGTATGTGGAGTTTTAATCAATCGGTTTTTAAACAAGAGGACATAATAAGTAATAAGGTTGTAATGTATTGGTAGACGTTTATATGACAAGGAGATTCATCGGGTTTGGAGCAAGGACGGAAATAGTAAAACACATGTGACGTAAGGAATCCTTGCAAAAGAAGCAGGTTTGTGATAGACACAAGGATCATGAAACTTAGACTGGGTGATATCATTAAGCAGGGGAATGAATATTGTATTAAGGAATTAACACAAAGTATGAAGTTAGGATGAAACTTTGTAAAGTAATATGAAGCTCAATCCTTTAAAGGAATTGAAAATCAAGGAAGTAGGCACCAAGCCTAGGAATAAATTCTTCAGCAGATTCCTCTTCGAGATGATGAATTGTAGTTCCACCGTGGATGATGTTGACGATTCTTAGCATGAGGAAAGAGGGTCAAGGGAGAAAGAAGTAAGATAGGAAGACACAAGATGGATTGGAGAAACACAAACAAATAGCAAGCAAGAAATAGGTCACTCATGTTGGACTCTTAAGGTTATAGTCTAGGTCATATGTACAATAACCTAATTCCCTATAACCATGGCTCTGATACCAATATGTAACACCCCAACCGATGGCGGAAATATCGGGGTGCCACGTAGTGACGATTGTTCATAAGCTCATGGCACTATTATAGTGGTAATATTATTAAATATTGAATTAAAGTGTCAGACAAAAAAATTTCAAACAAGATTACAAATGAAAACAACAATAAATGAATCTGATTTAATTAACTAGGTCCAAAGCTCATATGTGTTCCAGACCTAAAACCAACTACAAAGTATTAATTAATCGAACAAAAACTTACTGACTAGGATGATGTGGTTTGATGAATACAGACACAGAAGAGGTGATTTTGGGATTAGGTAGATCGATGATTTCAGCAATAACTATGGGGTTTTCATTAAAACGATGATTTGAAACGAATTTATAATTGGGTTCGAATAGTTTATAAACGAGATCCTTAAATACCTCAATTAACCGACTTAAAAACTGAATTATCGCATATAGCGCAACAGATATAGTTAAAATATGGTTGAATGAAATCGTAAACTTGATTTGCTCAATATTTTCTAAAAAATGCGATTTTTTGGTGATTTAAAGGTTAACGGGTCGGTTTTATATATATAGTTTGATCTGAATTTTTTAAACTAATAATAAGTTTTTTTATTAAACCTCTAAAATAAATTTTATAAATCCATATATGTATTATATATATATATATATATATATATATATATATATAAAAGAATGGATCACAATAAATAGGAATAATAAGGGATAAATAGGAATAAATTGGATTTTAGTAATTAAGTTGGGAATTATGTTAAAAGGAAAAACGATTGGAAAATACATAAGGTTACAGATTTGTTGTGTATCTCTGGACATCCACGTTCTTCCACTCTTCAATACACCTTGTGCGAGTATTCCAAACCCTCTTTTTGGGAGTGGCGTGCCTGACAAAGAATCCTTCTTCGGCTTTCACTCCAAATTTTTCATTGTCAATAAGCATAGTGCACGATGCTCCGAATGGTTCAAGGAATTCAAGATTGGGTTTACGAAGATTAAGAAGCTCCTAACTGGTCTTCCCAAACTTCTTTACTGTTAGGACTCCGTTCAACGTATAAAATGCACAATGTACAGCTTCATTCCAGAACACCACGGGGAGTTTCGAGTCAGCCAACATTGTCCTAGCAGCCTCAATCAAGGTCCGGTTCTTTCTCTCTGCGACTCCGTTCTGCTGTGGTGTGTATGGCGCACTGAATTCTTGGTGAATGCCTCTTTCAGAATAGAAAGCTTCCATGTTGTTGTTCTTGAATTCAGTTCCATTGTCGCTACGAATCCGTCTAATCTTCAGCTTGTATAGGGATTCCAATTTGGAAGCAGAACTTGAAGATTTGCAAAGGTCTCACCTTTGTGTTGCATACGTACGACCTAAGAAAATCTGGAGTAATCATCAGTAATAACTAAACAATATAAATGCCCACAATAACTTTTCCTCTTCACTGGACCGAACAAATTCATGTGTAATCTTTCTAGTGGAGTAGAAACTGAGTTGATCTTCTTCTTGGTATGAGACTTCTTCTTCTGTTTACCCTTCTTGCAGTTGACACAGACGTCATTAAGATGAAAATGTATAACTAAAACACCATCCACCAAACCATTTTTTACTAACTGGTTCATTTTTCTCAGGTGGATGATTCCCATTCGTCTGTGCCACATTATTAACTCTTTCTTGGTGGCTTTAGACAGAAAGTAGGTAACGTGGGTAGACTTGGTGATTGCTTGACTCATATCCTAGACATATAAATTGTTTACCTTTGGAGTTGATATTATCACCCACTCATCTGGTATCAAGAATCCAGGGTTCAGAATAAAACAAGCAGTGTCATTGAAAATCACAGAAACTTTCTTTTCACAAATCTGGGATACATTGAGTAAGTTATGATCAATCTGCTTCACATAATTGATCCGATCAAAACTAATGATCCCATTTGACATAATCCCTTCTTTCATTATATATCCCCCTTTATTTCAGCAAAAGCAACATATCATCCATTTATATTTTTTATGTTGAATAGGAGAGATAAGTCACTTGTCATATGCCTGGATGATCCACTATCAATAATCCAAAGACTGCTAATCGGCCTTATGGAAACACCCTGCATGAAACATTAAAGATTAGTTGGAAAGGGGGACCCAAGCCTTGACGGTCTTGGGTCGTTCATCAGCATCAAGCATTGGAACATCGATCCATCTGCCCGATTCTGTGGGAGTTTCAACTTTCACACTCGCCTTTTTCTTAGGCTTCTTTGTTCCTGAATTGCTGGAAACTTTAGACTTTGATTCAACTGCTTTTGGTCTCCAAACCTGATCTGGTTTAGGGGTTGTTTGGCAACGTCTGAATGGGTAAGTGCTGACCCAGTAAGATGTCTGAATGGTTAAAAGGTTCTGAATGATTAAGTGCTGAATCATTAAGTGGTGTTTGGTTGGACATCTGAATGGTTAATTTTTTTTATCAAATTTATGGTTAAATTATTATTATTATTATTATTATTATTATTATTATTATTATTATTATTATTATTATTATTATTATTATTATTATTATTATTATTATTATTATTATTATTATTATTATTATTATTATTAAAACCCCAAATCACCCACCCACCCATCCATTCCTTACCCTCCTCGTGAGTTCTCTGCAACACACACACACACACACACCTCTTTACATCATGATCATCAACAACAACAACAACATCATCACTAACCACATAAATCAACACACACACCTTTTTTGTTAAAACCATCACCACCAAACCCAAAATATAATAATACCAAACAACCTACTTCCCCTTTCTTCACCGACGTGAAGCTCGTTCAGACAAACAACATCAGCATTCAGCAGAATGAAGCAACAACATGGGTTAAGAGGCATGATCTTCTTTTTTTTTTTTGGTTCATATACATGAAGAGCAGCCGGGTCTGATTCAGTCAGACTAGGCTTAAGATCTGACCCGTTAAGAGGGTTGGTCAGACGCGAAGCTCGTTCAGATGTACCTAGCCAAACGCATCCGTGTCTGACCGAATCAGACGTGAAACTCAGTCAGACGCATTCAGATGCAAACAAACAGGGCCTTAGTCTTTGGAGACTTAGGCTTGACCGGTTTGGGTTGTTCTTTCAGCTGAATTTTTAGGCTAGCAGGTGGCTTTTTTGGTTGAGTAGCCTTGGAACTGCTCGTGGCCCCCCCTAAGTGGTGAACCCTTGGGTTTTGCTGGTTGAGCTTTAACCACAACAATTGGTGGGTTAACATCCTCAACAATTTTCTGTTTACCTTTCTTGTCCTGTCTAGCATCTACCTTAGCACTATGCTTTGGTGATACAGGAGCTGGATTGCCTGAGGGTCTGAAGTTTTCAGTAGAATGTTCTCTACAAGGTCTTAAATATGAACAATTTGACACAATGTGCCGTCTTCGTCACTGGCTACCAAGACCTGGTTTGCTGTCCTCTTGTTGGATCAGTATTGCTCTTTGTATGAAGTTGCTAGTGAACACTTAAGTGTCTAGCCAGTTCTTTATCAGTAATAGCACAGCGGAATGATATAAGTTAAAGCTACACTTATCAACAGGAGTTATTACTCCCCATGGATGTTTGATAAAACTAAAGACAAGTATTTAATGAGAATCTAAGCATTGAATGAGAATGAATACTTAAACAGATTCTCATTAAATGAAATGGAAAATAACAATGATAAGCTTTGAAGGATTTCTGTATTAAAAATCAATGTCTAAAACAGAGGGATGAACCCATCTATTTATAGACTTTACAAATACATGAACCTTGCCGAAAAGCAAGTTCAGAGGCAAGTTGCAACAAGTTGCAATCTTGGAACTTGTACAAAAAGTTAAAGTAATACTAAACTAATAAACTACTGAAACATAAGGCGGTGGAAAGATTCTTGAACAAGTGCTAATGAATGACAAACTACTGATGAGTAGTTTGTCTTCAGTAGTTCTTCAGTGAACTGTCTGGTTTGGACTTCAGAACTTCTGATGCATTTCTTCTTCAGTACTTGTAGAATCCTTCTTCAGTACTTTTAGTCTTCTTTCTTCAGTAGTTCTATACTTAGAATATTTCAGACAGAAGTGAATTAGACTTAGGTTTTCAAAAGTGGTTTGACCAATCCTCTTTGTCCTAACAATCTCCCCCTGGATTGATGAAGCCAAAACCTTTCTAATTCCTTATTGTTTTCTTCTGTCATTCACAATCTTATCCCTTTGAACATGGAATTCTTTAATTGATTCAGCTGCTCATCAATGAGAGATCCCCTTTGAGGTTCCAGATGTTGAATTGTAAGCAAGTCCTGAGTTGATAATTTCTTCAGTTCATTTAAGGACTTGTAGGTCTTGCTTGTAAGATCTCTCCTTGTCACTAATACTGAGTTGTCATCAGTAAAGGACCATCTGATGATCAGCACTTTAGACTTGTCAAAGTCTGAAGTATAGGGAACCATGCTGGTCCCTTAGGAAGTTCCTCAGTGTTGAATATTTTCAATTTCAGTGACTCTCAGGTGGGATTCACTTCTTTCTTCTTGTTGCACCACATCAGGTAGTTTGAAAGTTGGCAAGTGATGTTCAGTAACTACCTTAGTGTGCAGTTTGTCTTTGATGGTCTTCTGGATTTGGTAGGCAAATGTAGAAGGATCCCTGAACTGTGTTATCAGAGGTTTTTCTTCAATATCAAAGTCTGAATGGACTACTGTGTTTCCTTCTAGTAGTACCATCTTGAAGTCAGTCTTTGTATTGTCCTCTGTCTTCTTCTTCTTGGTAGCAGTTCTTGTAACACCAGAAGTTCTAACTACTGAAGTTGATACTTCAGAAGTTTTGAACTTCTCTGGATTAGCAGCCTTTGCAGCTTTGTACTTCTTGTATGTGTCTAGTAATCTTTATTCTTTCCATCTTGACACAAAAGCTTTTGAACCATAGTTGTTTGCCACCAGTTCTTCAATCATCTTAGCTCTCTTAGCTTTTCGATCTTTATTTGTTGCAAGTTTGTCTGCAACAATTTGAGCTCTTCTTGTTAGCTCATCTATGGAGAGTCCTTTCAGTGAAGAGGCTTTAGTCTTGCTGTTCTTTGTAATGTAAGACATCAATTGTTGTCTTTTGTCTTCTTCAGCAACTTCTTCAAGGTTAGCCTGACTTTGTAACTCAGCTTCATAAGCTTGTAATTTTTCATTGTAGCTCAAGTCATCCCTTTCTTCCAAAGCATTCCAGATCTCATCTTCCTTAACCTTTCTTTCGGCTGCAATTAAACTCTTCTCAAGTAGTTCTTTGGACACTGATAGAGGAGAAGGGTTCAGCACAGTCATTGTTGTAGTAGGCTTTGGAATAGGAGTTGGTTGTTGTTCAGTTGTCTTGGAAGGCTCTTCAGTTGGTTGTATGTTGGAAGTGTTAACTTCTCATGTGTTGACAACTGCTGAAGGTTTGTCAACTACTGAAGGATTGTCTTTAGTACTTTCTGAATCATCATCAGAACTTTCAGCATCAGAAGTTTCTTCATTATGGCCTTGGGATGTTTCAGCTTCTTCTATTTCTTTCTCAGAGACATCAAATTGTTGAGCCAGTTTTTGTCTTCTGGAAATGTCTTTGAGTTCTCTTTCTTGGAGAGCCACTCTTGCTTTTACTCTAGCTTTGAATGACTCCTTTGGTTCCCTAATTTTCTCCCCCTTTTTGGATTCATCAAGTTTGGAAGGTTTGGAGAAAGTACCAGTAAGAATGTTGATCTGTTTTGAGTTGTAGTCAATTTTATTTGACAGATCATTGACTTTTGTTTTGATCACTTCAAGTTGGTTCTTGACAGACAGCTCCAAAGCAGCTGTGTAGTTTCTGAAGTGATTGGTGATGAGTGTGTTCATCATATGGTATAAGGGACCATCTGGGCTGCATAGTTGGTTCAAGTCTATGCTTGTTGACCCAGGGAATTGGGTAGGCATTTGTAGTGAGGGGTGTGTTTTGGGTTGATCTTCTTGTTGTACAGAAGATGCCACTTTAGGGGAATCAGGGATCAAGTGGACTTTAACCTGATCTGGTGTGACCAGCTCTTTGAGCTTAGATACACCAGGTGCAGGACCTTCACTAGCAGCTGTCAATTCAATGTTTGGCTGTGAAACATCATCCAAATCAATGGAATCATCTGAATCCCTAATTACATCCTCAATGAGGACAGTATCAGTTACATCATGAGCTGAGCCCAACTCAGATGTCTCATGTACCTCTTTTTCTTGGTTCAGAGGATTTCCTACCTCAGGTATTAAGCCTTCATCAGTAGTTGCCACAAATGAGGTCTTAGCAATGTTACTCCTTTCCTCAGATCCACCACTGGGTGGTATGTGAGTAGTAGCAGCCTCAAATGTACCTAGAGTATCTAAGTTTGGGCTTAGAGACCCTGGTTCATCCTCATCTCTTTGGTTAGGGCTTTAAGTGTCCACATCCATGTCAAGTTCTGAGGCTATGTCCCCTGTTTGATGTGGTTGTTGGGGACTGACATGTTCCGATGGGATTCTCTCTTTTAGCCCAAAGAGAAGCTTGGCAATTTCAATTTCTGGTTCAGAAGTTTGGGGTGCTGGTTCAGTAGTTTGGTCTATGGGTTCAGAAGTTTGAGATGGATGAGACTGAGAGGATGTTTCAGTCACATCTTTATCAAGTGCAGATTGCACATTAGCTAGTTCAGGCATCTCAACCTCCTGAACTGCCTTTCTTTTTGGGTTGGTGGGTTTTTGTTTTTGTTGCTTGGGTTTCTTGGCCTTTGGGGGTGTAGGTTTGGAAGATGAGGGTTCCATGGGGACTGTTTCTGGTTCCCCTTGGTCATCTTCTGGCCAGGCAGCCGGTTTGTTGTACCTTGAGTATGCTTGTGAGGACAAAGGGTTTAAAATTGTTGTTTTACCCACAAGCACATCTTCTCCAAGTTCCTTTATTATGCAATGCATAATAAATCTTGGGTACAACAAAAACTTCTTTTTAGTATTGAGATGATGTAACACCAACTCATTAAAGAAAAGTGATGATGCCTTGAATTTTGTTTCATTCACTATGGAATGAAAAATAGGTTGAAAAGTTGAGGGCATCTGATCATAAGATCCAGTTTTTGGACTCAAACACATAATAATATAATGAAAAAGCAGTTTATACTTTGGTTCAAAATATTTCTTAAAAATTGTAGCATGTGAGAGAGTACCTTGGTAACCACACTCTGTCATGGTTAAGTGAATCTGAGAGTTTGGAAATTGGTCTAGGGCGTTTACATCATCCAAACCCATCCTAATTGCCAAAGTAGCCGGTGTGATTGCCATTCTTCTCCATTGGATGGTTGAATTGAGGGAGATCACTTTGTTGTTCACCGTCACCGTCTCTGCGTTTGCCCAAAACTCATTTAGAGTTTTAGTGTGGATTGGAGGGTCGATGGTGAAGGCGATGAAGTATTGGGATTTGACGACCAAATCAATGATTTCGTCATATTGGGACCAGGCTTCTTGTTTTTCGAAGTAGCCTCTTTGATTGTGTCCCTGTTTCAGTACTAGAGCCATGTGGTTTGTGTGTGTGTGGATCGAACAGTGTTTTTGCAGGTTTAGGTCTTGAGAGTGTTTTGAGAGAGAAGGAGGGAATTTTTGCTTTTTGAAAGGATAAGTGTTGGAAAAGGTATTTATCAGAAGTTTTTAACCGCCTAGGTCAAACTTCTGATGTGGGAAAAGTCTGATTTACCCTTTTTGACCAAACTGCTGATGAAGAACAGATATCATCAGTAGTTCCCACTTTCTCTTCAGTAGTTTTGAACAGCTGATGAGAATGTTTTTATAAATACTTTATTCATAACTTCTGAAGTTTATTTTATCAGAAGTTAATCATTTTTCAGAAAAATATTCCCATACTGATGTTTTGTTCATTAGTAGTTTCTCTCTTGTTTGTTTTTCAGAAGTTTTCAGACTTAAAAACAGATGTAAGTGAAAAATGAAAATATGTGCAGAAAAATAAAAAGAAACACTTACAAATTTAGTATCCCAAGCATGGATACAAACTTCTGAAATGTTGATGTGTCAAGGGGTTTAGTGAATATGTCAGCTATTTGATTAGCTGTTGCTACATGTTTCACTTCAATTTTGCCTTTTTCATAGCAATCTCTTATGAAATGATACCTGATTTCAATATGTTTGGTTTTTGAAAACTAAACAGGATTCTGAATGATGCTAATGGCAGATTTGCTGTCTACAAGCATTGGTGTCTTGGTCTCTTTGATTCCATAATCAAGAAGTTGATACTGGAGCCATTGTATCTGTGATGTACAACTTGCAGCTGCAATGTATTCAGCTTCAGCAGTTGAAGTTGCAACAGATGTTTGTTTCTTTGATTTCCAGGACACTAGACAGTTTCCCAAGAATTGACAACCACCAGATGTTGATTTTCTTGACATTTTACACCCTGCATAGTCACTATCTGAAAAAGCTGATAACTTGGTATTGCTTGAAGCAGGATACCAAATTCCAAGTGTTGGAGTTCCTTTCAGATATCTGAAGATTCTTTTGACTTCAATTAGGTGTGATTCCTTAGGAGCTGATTGATATCTAGCACAGACACATGTTGAAAACATAATATCTGGTCTAGAAGCAGTTAGATATAAAAGGGAACCTATCATACATCTATACATGGTTTGATCAACCTGTTTTCCTTGATCATCTGGTTCAACTTGTGTGGTTGGTGTCATGGGAGTGGAACATGATTTACAGTCTTGTAAAGAAAATTTGTTTAATAATTCTTTAACATATTTTGATTGATGTATAAAAGTTCCATTTGTTTGTTGTTTAATCTGCAGTCCCAGAAAGTACTGCAGTTCTCCCATTGTACTCATCTCAAATCTTGATTGCATGAGTTTCTTAAATTCATCACACAGTTTTGTGTTTGTTGAACCAAATATGATATCATCAACATATATTTGAACAAGTAAGACATGATTTCCAACATGTTTTATGAAAAGAGTTTTATCAATGGAGCCTCTTGTGAAGTTATTTTTTAGTAGAAAGTTAGAAAGTGTTTCATACCAGGCTCTTGGAGCCTGTTTGAGCCCATAAAGAGCTTTGTCCAGCTTGTACACCCACTCAGGATGAGAAGGATCCTCAAACCCAGGTGGCTGACAGACATACACTTCCTCTTTTATTTTTCCATACAAAAATGCACTTTTAACATCCATTTGAAAAACTTTGATTTTGTTGGAAATGGCATAGGCCAGAAATAACTTGATGGCTTCAAGCCTTGCAACTGGAGCAAAGGTTTCATCATAATCAATTCCTTCTTCTTGAGAGTAACCTTGTACTACCAGTCTTGCCTTGTTCTTTATAATCATACCAGCCTCATCTTGTTTGTTCCTAAAAACCCATCTTGTGCCAATTGGTTGCTTGTTTGGTGGTAAGGGACAAATTTCCCAAACCTGTTGCTTTTTGAATTGAAGCAACTCATCTTGCATGGCTTGCACCCAATTGTTGTCTTTGAGGGCTTCTTGGTACTTCTTAGGTTCCAACTGAGAAATAAATGCTGAGAAGAAGCAAAAGTTGGAAAGTTGGTTTCTTGTAAGAACACCTGATGCAATATCACCCATGATTTGTTCAAGTGGATGATCTTTGTGTTCAATCAGTTGTTGTAAACCACTGACAGGTGTAGGTGGCTCTTGTACTTCATCAAACAAACCACTGAGGTTTATAATGTCTGGTTCAGCAGTTTCAGTGTCTTCAGTAGTTTTAGGTGCTGAAGCAGATGTTTGAGTTTGTATATCAGCAGTTCTTAAATCAGAAGTTTGTGAAACTTCTGATGGTTTGGAAGTTGACTTAATGACTGTTTGAGGAGTCCATGGTGCTGGATCCTCATCATCAAACCTTTGATCACCATAATAAGTAGGTTTTGATGAAGTAACAGTCTTTTCAGGTTCAAAATGGAAGTTGTCAAGGTCAAAAAGTTCAGCAGGATGTGCTGGAATAAGAGTGTGTTTTGACTCATTGAACTTGACATTCAGTGTTTCTTCTACTATCCTGGTTCTTGAGTTAAAAACCTTGTAGGCTTTTCTAGTGGAAGAGTAACCAAGAAAGTAACCTGAATCAACTTTGGCAGCAAACTTTGAAATAGAGTCTTTGATGTTTAGAATGAAACATTTGTAACATCACACAATTTTATATATATATATATAGAACTCCCTCGTTTATTCATCCGATTCATGTTTACATTATCTTTCCCATCCATTTTATTAATTTTTTTTGTTTAAATAATGACTTATAATCGATATTAAATTGGATTTTATTAAAAAAATTCTGATTTAAAAACGTTAAAAAAAATGTTTGCCTGAGCTAGGATTCGAACCCGAGTCCCTGGCGGGCTAAACCTTAACCACACCACACAAACCACTACACCATTTGGTGTTTTGTGATGTTAATTAAAATCAATTAAACTTAAACCCTTTCAAGGTCCCTTAGTCAAACCTGAAAAGTCAAACGTAGTCTTTTAGTCAAGTTAAGTCAAAGTGTTAGTAAATATGGTCTCCTAGTCAAGTCAAAGTGTTAGTAAATATGGTCTTCTAGTCAAGTCAAAGTTGTTTCTAAATTCTAGCCTAGTCAAAGTAGTCCCTAATTACAACTACAATTTCTACACTATAAATACAATAGCCTACCATTCAACTCTTTATAACATTCAATAAAAAAAAAACATTATTATCCCATCTCCCACATACTAAAGTTTTCATCCATCATTATCTCCTCTAGCTAGTTCTGAGTTTTCCAAGGCATTATTACTAAGTGTTTGCACGCTCAAGAAAACTCACGAACTCATTAAGCACCTAAGGTGAGTTTTACATAGCCCCTTTTCTATTTCACTATTTTTGGGGTGAAACATGTTACAACATTCTATCTACAATTCAATCATAAAGTGTCTATGTGTTATTCTATGTTGCATTATGTCTTAAACATGACTAGGGTAAGCACAATATTCTAGCATAATCATTAACATTGATCAGCCAACGGTATACAATGATAGATCTATTGGACTGACAATCCCACCCGGATACGTGTACCTCCTACATAGGTAGCGTGGGTGATTGTTATCGCATAACATAATCGAGTGAACCATGAGCGTATGGGATGGACCACAATATTCTAGTCACAAGGGTTGATTATGCACTCGATTTACCTGCTAGTATGTTTTTACTTATGGACTAGACTTGCCATGACACTTGAATTGTACAAGCTTTATTCGATTATCAAAACCTATGTAATTCTCACCAACTTTTGTTGACCCAAAAATATTTTCAAAATTAACATGTTTTAGGTAACAATGAAGTTGAGGCTTAGAGTATGCATGAGGAATTCTATGAAGTTATTTTGAAGTTATTTGCTTTATTGGATGTTATGTATTTTGGAATTTCTAGACATCTTTTCGTTTGGATATTTATGTTATGAATAAATTATTTAAAATTTCAATATATACCATGTGCTACTGAAACAATCATCAATACGTGACATCCCGATGTTTCCGCCATCGGTTGGGGTGTTACAACATTGACATCCAAAAGCCCTGAAAAAGGAGATAAGGGGCTTTATGCCATGAAGAACTTCATAGGCAGTCTTGGAGTGTCACTTGTTGACAAGGACTCTATTTTGAACATAACATGCAGTGTTAACTGCTTCAGCCCAGAAATATAATGGTAGGCCTGAATCAGCTAACATTGTTCTTGCTCCTTCAAGTAAGGTTCTGTTCTACCTTTCTACTACACCATTTTGTTCAGGAGTTCTGGGAACACTGTATTGTCTAATAATCCCTTTAGACAAACAGAATTCATCCAGAGTTTTGTTCCTGAACTCTGTCCCATTGTCACTTCTAATGGCTTTGACAGACAGAGAATATTGTTTCTCTACTTGTAGAATGAAGAACTTGATGATTTCAGCAGCCTCATCCTTGGAGAATAAGAAGAATACCCATGTGAATCTTGAATAGTCATCAATGATGACCAAGTAGTATTTCTTCTTACCAAGGCTCATGATTTTTACTGGCCCAAATAAGTCTATATGTAGTAGTTGAAGACATGCAGTTGTTTCTGATTCTTCAATAGACGTATAGGAGGACTAATGTTGCTTCCCTTTTAAACAGGATACACAGTGTTCTTGACACTGGTATACTTTCAAGGGTAGACCTTTGACCAAGCCCATTTTTATGACTTTATTTATAGTTTTAAAGTTCACATGGCCAAGTCTCCTGTGCCAGAGATCAGTCTCTGAAGTTGATGCCTTTGAGAAGAAACAGGCAGTGTTGTTCAGTACTTTGTCCTTTTCAATGTCCACTGCATAGACATTGCCACATCTTTTGGCTATCAACAAAGTATGATCTTCAATGATCTTCTCTATCAACTTCTGGCCTTCTGGTGATATGATCTTGCATGCTGTCTTTGTGAAAAAGGAAGAATATCCTTTATCACACATTTGTGACACACTCAGCAAATTGTACTCAAGGTTTTCAACTAGATTGACCTTGTCAAACTGTATTTTGCCAGAGGAGACATTGCCATGTCCTAGCACATATCCCTTAGCATTGTTCCCAAAGGATACAAATCCTTCTCTTTGACTGATAAAACTGTTTATCAGGTATCTGCATCCAGTCATGTGCATTGAGCCTCCACTGTCAACATACCAAATGCTATTTAAGCCTCTGGAAACTCTCTGCACAAGATAGCAAATTAGTTAGATTTGGGAACCCAAGCCAGTTTGGCTTTGGGTTTGCTCTTGAGAACATTTACAGTTTGTTCTTGACCAAGTTGAGGAATCCATGTCGTTTTGGCAATGGATTTTTCATTAAGAGCAATGGTGGTATCCTTTTGAGGACCACCATCAACTTTGGTCATCAGTAGTTGTACCATGTTCATGAGATCTTTAATCTCAGCAGTTTGTGAAACTGCTGATGATTTAGGTCTAACTACTGAAAGAGAATTTTGAGAAAAAGATTTTTGTTGAGATTTTGTCTTTTTCTGAGAAAAGGTGTTTACTGGTTGTTGTTTCCTGGGAGAAAAAGTTTCTACAAAATCATTTCTGATTTGTTTTCCCACAACCAGTTGTTTAATTTTCTTGTTGTACTGAATACCTTTTCTGTATCTGCAAAATTATGTTTTGTGGTTGAACAGACCACAGATTTCACATTCTTTTGTCTTTTCTTTCAAAGACAAGTTTCTGACTGTATTGATTGGTTTTAGGTTATCAGTATTTTTCAGATTCTCAACTTCTGATGTAGTTGAAACTACTGATGGCTTAATGTCAGATTTTATCAGTACTTCTAAAGAATTTTCTTTGTGATTTTTTATAAAGTTTTCATGGAAAGATGTGCATTCTTTCTCTTCAGAAGTTTCACTTGAAACAATTTTTCTCCCATCTTCAGTAGTTTTGGGGGAAAAATCTGTTGGTGTTTCAGTGTGATTGTACCCTATGCCAAACCTAACATTTGAAGCACTTTGTTTGTTTAGCAATAGTTGGTACCCCTTACAAGATTCAACCCATTTTTCACAAGTGACCTTGGTGTCAGCAAGCTCTTGTCTGACATTTCCTAGGTCATTTATCATGATTTTAATTTGTGCTTGGGTTTCAATAGCAGTGTTAGTTAATTTAGAAACTTCTTTTATTTTTGCAGAAAGTGTTCTTTCTAAATCACATTTCATCTGAGTGAATTTTCTCTCAGAGTCATTTGCTTTACCTTGTAGGTGCACATTAGTCTCTCTTATGAGAGCAAAAGATTCTTTACAAGAAGTTGAACAAAGTTTTGTCAAAGATTCTTTTGATACCTGTGACAAGGCAGATTTTGAGGTGCATCCCTCAATTGCCATCAAGGCAAAGTTCTTTCTGCCATTGTCAGGCTCTCCCCAGTTGATGTCAAACATCTTGTTGTCTGCATCAGGGTTACACTCAGTAGTGTCAAAAGGAAGACTGCTCCAGTCAACATACCCTGAAGTAAATAAACTTTGTTGTGAGGGTTGCTGAGTCTGTGGAGGTGGTTGAGCAGCTGGAAAGGGAGGAATTGATTGTTGGCTCTGCATCTGTTGAGCAGGCGTCTGTACATATTGTACTTGTGGTACATATTGGTGTTGTGGAGCTTGTGCCTTTACAAAATGTGCACTCCCTTGTGTTCCATTATTCCTGTTATAACTGGGGTTAAAATTATTTCCAGACTGAGATTGGTTAAAGCTAGAGCTTCTACACTCTCTAGCAAAGTGTCCCAACTTTTGACACTTGTGACATCTAAGTTTAGATTTGTCAAAATCAATTTTTGTAGAGCTGTTGAGTCCTGGAAACTTCCTTCCTGACCTTTTGTAAAATTGATTTGTTTTTCAACTTAACATGGCCAGTTGGTGTAGAATATCCATTTCTTCCAAGTCATCACTGCTAAAATCTTTTAAATCATCTATGATAAAACACATGTTATCAGTAGTTTGACTAAAATCATTATTGTCATAACCTGGGAATGATCTTTCAGATGAGATCCCAGCAGTTATGTCAATATGGTCAATAGATCCAAAACTATTTGAACAAGTTGGTGAGTCTTGTCCCAATAGTGTTGTACTACCTGGTAGATAGTCATCAGCAGTTTTACCAGAACTTTGTAACTTTTTCTTTTGATCAATTTCACTTTCAAAAGTAAGTACTCTCCCATGAAGTTTTGTAAGAGTGAGGGAGCTAAAGTCTGGTGAAGATCTTAAGACTATAGAGTATGTTTCCCATTTTTCAGGTAAAGACCTTAAAAATCTATGAAGCATAGATACAGTTGCGTAGGTCTGACCATTTAATTTTAGCTCAGATATTAATGAGGAGAATCTTTCAAATTGTTGTGTTAAAGTTTCCCCATTAATGTGATCAAAAGTTTCATATTGTTGAGCAAGGATTTCTCTGGTGTTGGCAATCACCTTTTCAGTTCCTCCAAACTGTTCTTTGAGGCAGTCCCAAAGCTCTTTGGCACTATCACAATGTAATAGGCCAGAGTAGATTTCATTTGGGAGTGCCATTGCCAACATAGAGAAAGCTTTAGCATCAAGCTCAAGTTTTAGGAAATCATCATCTGTATAGTCTTTTGGGTCTTTTGGTATTTCTTCTTTAGTTTCAAGATTGATATTTACTGGTTTATGAGGACCATATATCACAGATTTCCAGCAACCTGTGTTGGTCTGTGATAAGGTATGTGCCATTCTCCTTTGACAGATATTATATTCATTTCTTACTAGCATAGCAGGTTTATTGGCAGAACCAGTATTATGAGGATCCATTTTAAAGAGTATTGATTTGTCAAATATCTCTTAAAGTGATGGATGTTGATAAAAGTAAACTTTTAATCCTTTATTGAATATCAATAAGGGCCTGTGTCTGATTCTCAATGTGTTAGATTGATATGTGATCAGATAAACCAGAGCTCTGATACCAATTGTTGGATCAGTATTGCTCTTTGTATGAACATGCTAGTGAACACTTAAGTGTCTAGCCATTCTTTATCAGTAATAGCATAGAGGAATGATATAAGTTAAAGCTACACTTATCAACAGGAGTTATTACTCCCCCTGGATGTTTGGTAAAACTAAAGACAAGTATTTAATGAGAATCTAAGCATTGAATGAGAATGAATACTTAAACAGATTCTCATTAAATGAAATGGAAAATAACAATGATAAGCTTTGAAGGATTTCTGTATTAAAAATCAATGTCTAAAACAGAGGGATGAAATTTATAGACTTTACAAATACATGAACCTTGCCGAAAAGCAAGTTCAGAGGCAAGTTGCAACAAGTTGCAATCTTGGAACTTGTACAAAAAGTTAAAGTAATACTAAACTAATAAACTACTGAAACATAAGGCGGTGGAAAGATTCTTGAACAAGTGCTGATGAATGACAAACTACTGATGAGTAGTTTGTCTTCAGTAGTTCTTCAGTGAATTGTCTGGTTTGGACTTCAGAACTTCTGATGCATTTCTTCTTCAGTACTTTTAGTCTTCTTTCTTTAGTAGTTCTACACTTAGAATATTTCAGACAGAAGTGAATTAGACTTAGGTTTCCAAAAGTGGTTTCACCAATCCTCTTTGTCCTAACACCTCTTCATCATTGGACTCATCATTAGTTTCAATTAAGCAGTAGTTGTCCTCTTTAACAACTTCTGCTTTCTCGATTTCAGCAGGGTCAGCAACTAGGGGAGTTGTGACCTGAAACTGTGTCACTTCACTTTCCTCTGGTGACTTGTAGTAATTGTCATGCATAGGAGGTGGGACAACTTGATTAACAATTCTTTTGACACTTTTCTTAGTTATCTGACTCTTAATTATGTGATCTAGCATATACTTGGAGTTAGAGTAACTATCCAAATTTTTCTTGATTGCTTCATAGCCACACTGTGTAACAACTAAATCCTTTTTGGTTTGTTGTAAATCTGAGATGTAGTTGTTAATAGCACCTTGCTTGTTTAAACCTGTACGTTTTAGTTAACTAACATCTTTCTTTAACAACATGATTGTATTTTTAATTCCTTTTCATTTGTTTTTAAAGCTGTGTTTGCATCAGTGCACGATCCAAGATCACATACTAAATTGATATTGTGTTCTTTAATCGATTCTATTTTAGCTTCAAGTTCACAACAATGTTCACATTTAGGAGTTTATGAAGAACTGACCTGATTGTCTTGAATGCTAGCTATGAAAGAATAATGAGAAGACGAACCGTCAGTAGCAAAGTACATGGAATAATCCACAGTTGACTCCACAAGATCTTGAACTAGGCAAGACTTCTGGTTTGTTAGGAAATCAGCTTCAGCAAGCAGTCTGTCGACATCAGCATCAAGAGAATCTGCATTGCTTTCAGACGATCCAGATTGTTCACTGGATGTCTCTTCAAAACTTTCATCATCACTTAAACTTGCTTCTGAACTTGACGATGATGACCCATTTTCTTGTTGTACGTCTTTGATGATTTTTGCGTAACATGCAGCACCTCCTAAATTTACTTCACCAATGATTCCCAACTGTAAATTCCAGTCGACTCCCTCATAGGCTTTTACTACCATCGCCTTAGCCGGATTGTTAGCTGGTTGTGCAGGCAGTGGCAGCTGATTGTTCACAGTAACTATAGCACGCTTGGTGTTTTAAGCTTGTGCTGGTTGTAACATCGCATATTATCCCCAAAATGTTTAATTAATAAGACCACTACTTTACCTAGTATATATTTCTTCTGACAATTTTTACATGAATTCAAAACAAGATATGTTTTAACTACATTAAACTAATAATTATTTAATAAAATCGTGGATCTCGACGTTTTGGTATGTTTAAAAATAGTTTGTAACATTTTTTCTAACCTTGTATAATTATAATATGTATTTAATAATATAGTCTATATGTTTAAAATGCTAAAAATAAAATAAAATGTTGGAGCCGGGACTCGAACCCGCGTCCAACCAACATATCACACACCACGCGAACCAATTGAGCTACGCTTCTTTTTGTGAACATATCTTACGCGTATAAAATTTAACACCTTCCTTAATTACCCAGTTGACAACTGAAACTCAAACTGTGAATTAATCTTTCCAATTAGACTAAGATCCTGCGTTTTTTATTTGTGTTTATGTAAGGAATATCTTGGATAGGTTGTATGCGTATTCTCCACGCTAAAAATTGAAAAAAACATACTAAATATAGGCCAATTACGCGTGTGTTTATATGGAATGGGTCAATCATTCCATTCATGCAATCCATATGTTTCAATATAAATTGAACCATGTTCTACAACCTAAACTCGCCGAAATACAATTCTCCACTTTCAATTTCTGTTAATTCCTCACCTATAAGCTGATTCATCACGTTTTTTTACTTTTCTTTTGACCGGCTCTATCGTGTTCATAAACCCTCCGTAAGTTGCAATTTTTTTTTGTGTTTCTAATCCTTGTAAACAGACGATCAATATGTAACAACCCGACCAGGAGGGGCTGGACGTTATGACAGTTTGGTACAGACTTGCACAACAGAAGCAACGATAACTAATATTTATTTGTCTAAACAATTTCTAATCCAAAAATATAATTACACAACTTAAATAAACTAATAACTATGCAGGGAGGAATCGCGACGATCTTCGAAGCAGTTAATGAGGTGTAGTCCACTAGCCGATCCGATCTTTATCCCGCTTATCTCTAATGCTCTAGTCCGCAACACATATAGCCGAATCTTCTAACCAGATAACCTCTAATCCACTACTAGCAAGCATATGCCTCGCGGTTTCCATCCATCCATTTGCAGTACCTGAACACATGCTTAAAAGAGTTTTGGGTCAGCAATTACGTTGGTGAGTCCGTATAAGTAGTAAGTGGATCCAAAACAAGTTTATCATTTCAAAAGCAAGTTACACAGTTTAAAACAGTTCAACACACGTGATGTGCAAGCGACCGTTCAACACTAACACCAGATCTATCTACTGCCATTATAGATCTAAAAGGCATAATATATGCCGCATCGGTCCGCAGGCCTTACTGGAGGGTTTCCCGGTTCCCTAGTCCCGGGTCCACAGTGCGTGGGGGTTTCGCCAAGTAGTACTACCCATATATTAAGCGGCTCACCTCTGAGTTAAATGAGTGTCAGTATTTTCCGGCAGTTAGTATCTTGTCACATCACAACAGTTTATAAAAAGGCAGCATGCATTCACCCCAAAACAGTAAAACAGAAAAAGGGGAATGGTACACGGAACTCACATTGGTAGCGTGTCACGTCACATTACACAGTGTCCCAAGTTAGGAGCCCATCTGTCCTTAGCATACAATATCCTATGGTAATTATAAACATCAGTGGGTGTAACCGAATATCGCGGTTACATGTGTGGACGAGCTAGGACGTTTTAGTTGTTATAGTTGAGTTACTATAATCCTTGGTTCCTAATCTCAATTATTCAATTTAAACCTCTACATAGGTTCTAATAAGACTATTGAAAGCAAGGTTTATACTCCTTGTAAAACGATGAGTATATTAGCATTCATATTAGTAAACAGTAGTAGCTTTATAAAGTAAAATATATTATAATTAGTTGATAGTTTAAGCTCGGCTCTATGTTCTCAAGTCTTGTTTATTTGAAGGTTATAGTCAACACCTTTGTCTATTCGCTCAAATGTACATCTATTTGTCCAAGGTTCTATATGTCACGCTTATTGTCCAATATCCAAGTGATTCGTCTAAGTCTAAAGTCTAGTTCATCAATCTTGCCTTTCCTATATCACATTCTCCATCATCACCACAATGTCCATTTGTGCACGTAATTATTATTATAACAGTTGTTCCCCCAAATAGTTCATATAATATATATATATATATATATATATATACAAGGTTATTACTTATTTAGTTTTGTTCGTCGGGTAGGTCCAAAGTGCTCATTGAATCCCACACGTGCCACACCTAACATGTGATATTAATTACTAAGACGGTTCGGGTTTTATACCTCTCCTAGTATTGTACGAGTTCAATGATCTCTGACCCGCGTTGACCGAGTCAACTGAGTTGACTCGGGTCCCTTTTACTCGCCTCCTTCTTTCACAATCCCTACACCTTAATATTGGCCAACACCCTTACTATGAGATTTATTATGGTTAATAATATTATCTAATACAACTGTCTTGAACAATCAAACTTGTTACCTTATAGATATCTTGACCACCTCTGACTCTTGTTAATCAAATACAGAAACTATGATTAACCTTAGTCACACCATATCACCACAGCCGCTCGTCACCACAACAACCAGTCATCACTTCCATTTGACGATTGTTATCTAAGAACCTCATCATCATTTCATCAATCCAACTATACAAACAAGATAGATTATTGGACTTAATAACATATTAACCTTCCACCACCACTGCCGTCATCGTCATCATCCTAACCATCTTCCTGATAGCAGTAGCCCATTCACCACCGAACCACTATTGAACCCAAGATCTCAGCCACCGCCGTCGTATCTCCACCCTGCTCCGATCTCTCTCTGCCTCTTTCTCTCTCTAACAAATTTCTACGAGCTCCCTCTCTCCTCTGTCCGATCCATCTCTTCAGTTCTCTCTCTTCTGCTTATGTTATCTCTCTCTCTCTCTCTCGCTCTCTCTCTCTCCACTGACTCTCTCTGATCTGGTAGGTGTGAAAAGGGGTGGGTATGTTTTGGAAGCAGCACCGCCGGAAGCCACCATCTACGGTGGTGCTCGCCCTCCTTCCTCCGATCTCTCTCAATGTATCTGATATGTGGGTGTTTTATGAGTACTAGGGGTGTGCACGGGTCGGTTCGGGTCGGTTTTTGGCCATAACCGAAACCAAAACCGATATGTTCGGTTATTACGTTTTCAAAACCGATCGGTTCGGTTGTTTCGGTTTCGGGTTGTTCGGTTATTTTTCGGTTTCGGTTCGGTTTTGGTTAAATTGTCGGTTTTTTTAATATCAAACTGCATGATAAATAGCAATAAAAGTTTACTATAACATAGATATTTCACAAAGAAACATGTAACTTCATGACCCTTAATTAAAAAATCATGTCACTAGAGTTAAATGGCAAAACAAAAGTTAAACCTATTTTGCAATACTAGTAATGCATATTATACATATAGTGTCAGATAATAACAATGATAACACAATATCCACTAATCCTGTGACTGCTAAACTGTAAGTTCTTCACTTCATATATACTATTGACTAAAGAAGATGAATATTATTGTCTATTTGGGTTATCTGTATGAGTGTATGGTTAATTAGTTTTGTAGGGTTTAATAGTGTAATAGGCTTGACATTGGTTTTATTATTAATGTAATGGGCTTATTAGTGGCTTACTAGTATTTGGTAATATATAAAAAATGTGCAGCCTAAACATAGTATATTGGGTCGGGTCAGTTTTTTTCGGTTTTAGAAAACACAATAACCGTAACCGAACCAAAATGTTCGGTTAATTCAAAAAGAAAAACCGAACCGTCGGTTATTATTTCTCTTCGGGTTTTTCCGTGAGGTTTTTTTGGTTGCGGTTCGGTTAATTCGGTTTTCTGCTCACCCCTAATGAGTACAAAGAAAAGGAAGGGAATTGAGAATGTCATGGTTTTTATAGTAAGCATAATAGATGGTTTTTAACTAAACCAGCAGACCTTTTGATGGGTTTTATTATTATGTTGTTAAACCATGGGGAGGACACGTGTCCTCCCTATGACTCACCAAGTGGTTAACAATCGGGTTCGTTAACGGGTATTAAGTCGGTTACGTAACGTACGCTCATGTATGATACTTATATATACTGGTTCAGTTTTTAATTTCGCACATAAACGTACCATTCGTTATTCGTTCTTGGTTACTTTATAATAATAATAATAATGTGCTAAAAAATTTTGGGCCCTAGGTCCGGGGTGTTACATTCTTCCCCCGTTAATGGAATTCCGTCCTCGGAATTACTTTCGGGCTATCCCTGGAGCGTATCCAGTATACTTCATACTCGGATTCAATGTTCGGGTCTATATACCCGTGCATACATAATTCTTTTCTTAATCCCAATCATAATTGAGGTGGTTCCACACTAAGGCTCACGCTACGTTTAGGTTTGAAACGAATAGTTCAAATGTTTGACAGATATGGTTTGTTCTTGGTTTGATTTTTCAGTTTCACTTTTCGATGCACCATTGGTGTTTATATATAGGGTGTACCGCAGCTAACCCACCACACCAATGATACCTTGTAAATGTATTGAAAATCTCCCCAAAACTTGATAGAGAACGTAATTGAAAACGAACTTGGTCGAAAATCCTATTTGTGTTTTCTAAAAATATTAGCCCTTAGGAACTATAAGTTAAATATCAAGGTGAAAACTATATGTGATACTAAGTTCCTAGAGCTTTATGCCATTCCTACTGATTTTCATGCCTAATACTATGGTTAATTCTATCTCCATTAACGACAAAATCGTCATAGTCTTAAGTTTCCAAAAATTTCTAGGATATCGTATATGGCTGGATGACCAATTGTCGAATAATATAAGAGAGATAGACATCTGAACTCAACATATCAAATCTTAATCATGTCAATGAGGCGCATAACATTCCCCGGGTCTCTAAGACCTTGTCCTTCTTACCGGGCCGGTTTTGCTATTTAGGGGGGTTTATAATAGTAATGGTTTTAGAACTAAACCTATGTGGTACACGCATGGTCACATTTATCAAAGAATGTAAGAAAAGATACATATCTAAACTCGCCATGTCAATCTTATCACCTCAATGGTGCGTTTAGTGCTTCCCTGGGTGTTCTAGACCTTGTCTTTTAATGAGGTTGGATGGTTATCCTTGCAGATTTTTTTAACTAAACCTCTACTGGTTACACTTGTTTTTATTAAATATCTTTTATAACAATCATTACAACCGCATTCACTCCCCCTGTTAGGAACTACCTATATAATTCTACCAGGTTTTATACGAACGACACGTTACTATGCTTAAAAGACTACAGACTAATCCAAAGATTTTGTCACAATTCTAGAGACAACATCGAGTACTAAAGTAACGAAACATTTATCAACTCTTAAGAATACATCATGTAGCTTTTAAACCTAGTCTCTTCGAGTTTCCGGTTAGGATACTCATGGTGATCATTACATTCCTTAATACTCTCTAAAACTTGTTAAGCGATCATAACTTCAACATACTATATTTATCTTAAATCCGCAGAGGTCGCTATCAATCAAGTCCGAATAAAAGGATCTAGTAACCAATGGTTTTAGCTTCTTATTTTTGGTCTAAAATTTCAACCTATACATACGTACGAATCACATAACAATGAACCATTCAATTGACATTAACTGTTTGGTTTAAAGATAGAAACTTATCGGATCATCCACTTGCTAGGTTGATTAAATTTTGCACCTCGGCATCTTGGATTCTTTCAAGTTATAGTGCCTAATTTTGGCAGGGTACTTGGTTCTCCTGGTTAATCTTATAACTTAATCATGAAGGTTAGTCAATCATAATTTTATCATCATGTTAATGAAAATAACTACTATATTAGTCATGGAGATACTTATACCCACACACACACACACATATATATATATTACCACCAAAAACGTGCCAAAGTCGCAAAATATGTCGATCCTAGCCATATAAGTATATCACGTATTTGGTTACGACTCTATCGTAATCCATTTTCACACATAAATCTATGGTTGTCATGGTATAATATTCCTTTTAACTGTCTTCACGAACGCTTATGCTTCCCCCGTTAGGATCTTTCTTTACAACCCTAATAGGTTCTATTCGGGTACCTAGTCACTTTATTGAAAGGTTACGGAACTAAGTTGACGGTTGAGATAATAACCCATAGACAACATGGTTTAATTTCTAACTTTTGGTCTATTTGGTCGGAAGACGTTACCACTAGGTTCAACTTGTATATGCGCACAATTATATAATAAGCAATAACTATTGGGTTATAAGGTAAAACTTATCGAATTAGCGGGTAAAGATGGACCTTCCGACCATTTTCTTTGTTGATCAAAACTTATCTTGGTACCTTGGATTCCTTCTAGTTGTAGCGCGAAACACGGTGCGATGAAATACCTGTTACTTATGGTCATTCTACCACTTAATCAAGAGGTGTAAACCTCATATAGTGTCGTCTACTCAGAATCATTATACATATATATCAAATTAAGAGGATATATATTACGTTAATCTAGGATGCGTTTATAAAATGCATTCTATGCTAAGTCGTATAAGTTTATAACCTTTACTATGGTCCTTCGAGTATATCACACATTTGTTATTGTCCATAACGTTGTTTGTATCCTTATATAAGTTCATGGTTACCACTTCTAGTTTCGGTGACTCTTCGGATTTCTTAGAACTTTTACGTGCCTGTAAATTCACAATTACATTACGTCAAGTGTAATCGTCAATTTACCTCACGGAATTATTCTAGTAATCTCCGTCGTAGTCATCATTCATGTATCGCTAAAAGCTCGTATAGTAGTCACGCTGGTTCTAAGTCCCGGTAAGCATTCTAGTGTGTTCAGGTACTCGAGTCTCGACTTATTTCGTTCCTTATTCTGGCTAGTCTTATATAACTTCAAGGCATTCCCTAGCTAGGTAATCTTAAAGCCTTAAAAGCTAAGTTCTCTAAGTTGTCCTGGTGTGGTATAAGATATCTGGAGATATCCTATTTCGCTACAACTGTTGCTCTGATACCAACTGTAACAACCCGACCATGAGGGGCTGGACGTTCCGACAGTTTGGTACAGACTTGCACAACAGAAGCAACGATAACTAATATTTATTTGTCTAAACAATTTCTAATCCAAAAATATAATTACACAACTTAAATAAACTAATAACTATGCAGGGACGAATCGTGACGGTCGTCGAAGCAGTTAATGAGGTGTAGTCCACTAGCCGATCCAATATTTATCCCGCTTATCTCTAATGCTCTAGTCCGCAACACATATAGCCGAATCTTCTAACCAGATAACCTCTAATCCTCTAATAGCAAGCATATACCTTGCGGTTTCCATCCATCCATTTGCAGTACCTGAACACATGCTTAAAAGAGTTTTGGGTCAGCAATTACGCTGGTGAGTCCGTATAAGTAGTAAGTAGATCCAAAACAAGTTTATCATTTCAAAAGCAAGGTACACAGTTTAAAACAGTTCAACACACGTGATATACAAGCGAACCCTCAACCCTAACACTAGATCTATCTACTGCCATTATAGATCTACAAGGCATAATATATGCCGCAACGGTCCACAGGCCTCAGTGGAGGGTTTCCCGGTTCCCTAGTCCCGGGTCCACTGTGTGTGGGGGTTTCCCCAAGTAGTACTACCGATATATTAAGCGACACACCTCTTAATTAATGAGTGTCAGTATTATCCGACAGCTAGTATCTTGTCACATCACAACAGTTTATAAAAAGGAAGCATGCATTCACCCCAAAACAATAAAACAGAAAAAGGGGAATGGTACACGGAACTCACATTGGTAGCGCGTCACGTCACATTACACAGTGTCCCAAGTTAGGAGCCCATTTGTCCTTAGCATACAATATCCTATGGTAATTATAAACATCAGTGGGTGTAACCGAATATCGCGATTACATGTGTGGACGAGCTAGGACGTTTTAGTTGTTATAGTTGAGTTACTATAATCCTTGGTTCCTAATCTCAATTATTCAATTTAAACCTCTACATGGGTTCTAATAAGACTATCGAAAGCAAGGTTTATACTCCTTGTAAAACGATGAGTATATTAGCATTCATATTAGTAAACAGTAGTAGCTTTATAAAGTAATTATATTATAATTAGTTGATAGTTAAAGCTTGGCTCTATGTTCTCAAGTCTTGTTTATTTGAAGGTTATAGTCGACACCTTTGTCTATTCGCTCAAATGTACATCTATTTGTCCAAGGTTCTATATGTCACGCTTATTGTCTAATATCCAAGTGATTCGTCTAAGTCCAAAGTCTAGTTCATCAATCTTGCCTTTCCTATATCACACTCTCCATCATCACCACAATGTCCATTTGTGCACCTAATTATTATTATAACAGTTGTTCCCCCAAATAGTTCATATAATATATATATATATATATATATATATATACAAGGTTATTACTTATTCAGTTTTGTTCGTCGGGTAGGTCCAAAGTGCTCGTTGAATCCCACACGTGCCACACATAACAAATGATATTAATTACTAAGATGGTTTGGGTTTTAAACCTCTCCTAGTGTTGTCCGAGTTCAACAATCTCTGACCTGCGTTGACCGAGTCAACTGAGTTGACTCGGGTCCCTTTTACTCACCTCCTTCTTTCACAATCCCTACACCTTAATATTGGCCAACACCCTTACTATGAGATTTATTATTGTTAATAATATTATCTAATACAACTGTCTTGAACAATCAAACTTGTTACCTTATAGATATCTTGACCATCTCTGACTCTTGTTAATCAAATACATAAACTATGATTAACCTTAGTCACACCATATCACCACAGCCGCTCGTCCCCACAACAACCAGTCATCACTTCCATCTGCCAATTTTTATCTAAGAACCTCATCACCATTTCATCAATCCGAATATACAAACAAGAGAGATTATTGGACTTAATAACATACTAACCTTCCACCACCACTGTCGTCATCGTCATCATCCTAACCATCTTCCTGATAGCAGTAGCCCATTCACCACCGAACCTCCATCGAACCCAAGATCTCAGCCGCCGCCATCGTATCTCCAACCTGCTCCGATCTCTCTTTGCCTCTTTCTCTCTCTAACAGATTTCTACGAGCTCCCTCTCTCCTCTGTCCGATCCATCTCTTTAGTTCTCTCCCTTCTGCTTATGTTATCTCTCTCTCTCTCTCTCTCTCTCTCTCTCCACTGACTCTCTCTCTCTCTCTCTCTGATCCGGTAGGTGTGAAAAGGGGTGGGTATGTTTTTGAAGCAGCAATGCCGAGAGCCACCAGCTACGGTGGTGGTCACCCTCCTTCCTCCGATCTCTCTCAATGTATCTGATATGTGGGTGTTTTATGAGTATTAGGGGTGTGCACAGGTCGGTTTTTGGCCATAACCGAAACCGAAACCGATATGTTCGGTTATTACGTTTTCAAAACCGATCGGGTTTGGTTATTTCGGTTTTGGGTTGTTCGGTCATTTTTCTGTTTCGGTTCGGTTTTGGTTAAATTGTCGGTTTTTTTAATATCAAACTGCATGATAAATAGCAATAAAAAATTACTATAACATAGATATTTCACAAAGAAATATGTAACTTCATGACCCTTAATTAAACAATCATGTCACTAGAGTTAAATGGCAAAACAAAAGTTAAACCTATTTTGTAATACTAGTAATGCATATTATACATATAGTGTCAGATAATAACAATGATAACACAATATCTACTAATCCTGTGACTGCTAAACTGTAAGTTCTTCACTTCATATACACTATTGACTAAAGAAGATGAATCTTATTGTCATTCTGCTGAAAGAAGATGAATATTATTGTCTATTTGGGTTATCTGTATGAGTGTATGGTTAATTAGTTTTGTAGGGTTTAATAGTGTAATAGGCCTGACATTGGTTTTATTATTAATGTAATGGGCTTATTAGTGGCTTACTAGTATTTGGTAATATATAAAAAATGTGTAGCCTAAACATAGCATATCGAGTCGGGTCGGTTTTTTTTCGGTTTTAGAAAACACAATAACCGTAACCGAACCAAAATGTTTCGTTAATTCAAAAACAAAAACCGAACCGTCGGTTATTGTTTTGGTTCGGGTTTTTCGGTGCGGTTTTTTTTGGTTTTTTCGGTTGCGATTCAGTTAATTCGGTTTTCTTCTCACCCCTAATGAGTACAAAGAAAAGGAAGGGAATTGGGAATGTCATGGTTTTTATAGTAAGCATAATAGATGGTTTTTAACTAAACCAGCACATCTTTTGATGGGTTTTATTATTGTGTTGTTAAACCATGGGGAGGACAAGTGTCCTCCCTATGACTCACCAAGTGGGTAACAAACGGGTTCGTTAACGGGTATTAACTCCGTTACGTAACGTACGCTCATGTATGATACTTATATATATACTGGTTCAGTTTTTAATTTCGCACATTAACGTACCATTCATTATTCGTTCTTGGTTACTTTATAATAATAATAATAATAATAATAATAATAATAATAATAATAATAATAATAATAATAATAATAATAATAATAATAATAATAATAATAATAATAATAATAATAATAATAATAATAATGTGCTAAAAATTTTTGGGCCCTAGGTCCAGGGTGTTACACAATACCCCTATACAAACAAGGGTTATTGATTCGTGTTTTGGTCGATTGAAAGAACCCGGGCTCGAAGCCTTATTTGGGGATGGTGACACATTACAGTATTCGTTTATAATTAATTCGGATCAGAAATAATCACCAGCTGATCCATAGATCAGTTGGTAATACCCTCTTGTTTAAAACGTGGAATCGGTGGTAGACTGGGTTTCGAATCCCGTCTCCACACATCTTTTTTCTAACAATTAATGATTTAAGCTAAAGAGCCTTTATAAATAATTGAAATCAATAATAAACGTTCTCAGGGTCTAAACCAGCGGGTCTAGGCTTGTGATTTAAATCTCCAACCCGGGTCAGACGCGGGTTCGATCCTTGGCAAGAACAACATTTTTTTTAAAACCTTTTATTTATATATTTAACCTATTAATCTTTTAAAATACTTTTTAAATACTAAACGTGGCTTATAAATTCTATGAAAAATTATTTTATGTTATTCTGATGGTAAAGACTATCATACAATTTTTAGTTTTTTGAAAATCATTTATTTAGTATATATAAAATATATTACAAGTTTATTCATTTATAATTTAAAAATTCTATAAAAATATCTAAATGATTTTATAAAATTTCACAAAAATTATTTTAAACTTATAAATCAATAAATGTTCCAGAAATAAATTTTTATTTCAGAAAAATGTAATTTAGTATTTTTAATTAATTTTTGCTATTTTAATTCATAAATAATTAATAATAAATTCATTTTTCACTATTTTTACATTAAAATTTTACATTAATTATTTTTGTTCATTTAGAACAGAAATATAATTTTTAATTTGAAACTTTATGAATTTTAATATTTTTAGACATTAATACTATATTTTGATAAATAAATATTAATAAACTATATATTCAATAATTAAGAAAATAATTTTATAAAAATTATTTTCATATTTACAACATTATAATATGTATGTGAGTGAAAGGATCGATAACAAACAAAGAATGATCAAACAAGTTAGTTTCAGGTGCGGAAACCCTAAAACTATCACAAAATAATAATCAAACAGATTCAAACACACAGATCATCATTTTCAAAAGTTTTCATTAATAAATCACTCGATTACACGTTGAAATAATGATACAATCAAGGTATGAACGATAAACGAGTTAAACAAAACACTAGAGAGAGTTTCTGAAAGTGAAGGGAATAATAATGATCAAAAGTTACAATCAAAAATCTAACTTGTCTATTTATAGACTGCACATTCGCCCAAATTGATTGTGCGAATGTGCAGGTTCGCCCAAATCATCTGGTCGAACCAAGCTTTACAATAATCTATAATCTTCATTCGTACATATCATCTTCCTTCGCACCTTTCAAGCTTCCTTCGCACCAACTGAAAACCTCCTTCGCACCTTCGATATCACCAAGACATATTGTATTGTACAATCCAAAGCTTTAGTCGCACTTTTGCATCTACAAACTCCCCCTCGACTATTGCTTGGATTGTGTTCGTCGTTCTTCGTCCATTCTTATATTCATCAGTTTGATGTGTCGTTGAATCTTCTGTTCTTTTGTCATCTCCGGTTCATGAAATTGTTTTTGCTTCTTCGTTTTCAGCTCAGGCACCTTTTGCTTCTCCACAAACTTTCCCAACTTCTCACCATAGTCACACCCAGCATTGATATCATATGCAAAGCACAGAAATACCACACGTTGGTACTTTCCTGCTTGCTCGGCATCTTTTGCATCTGAATAGATCGGATTGTAGAACAACATGATAATATCCTCATGTGAACAGTTTATCAACCACATGGGATCAAAGATATGCGCTTTCTTGTAGTTCGTCTCTCCGTCTTTCAACACAATCACGGCCTCTGCAATCTTCCAATCATAATACCACCAGATGAAGTCTTTGGCGAAGTGTTGTGGGATAGGCAACAAAGGAATCTTTTTCAACACTCGCGGTGGTTTATACTTTAACGTCACCTTGGGCATACCAGTTATCAAATCAATATCCTTCTTATGAACAATTCGCTTTGGATATTGTGGTGTAAACAAGTCCCACTTGGTTCGGCTTTCTCTAGTCATTTTCTCAGCAAAGTAGGTAATCTGACTATTTGACGGTCCCGTTAAACGGTGACGACAAATATCACGGATTGCCCAATAGGGAAGAGTCTTCAAGTGATGAAACTTGTCGAAATACAAGATCCCCTTCTCCCACTTTACTGCGAAGCATCTCAATTCTTTAACAAACTTCTAGGCCAATGCACGACCTTTGAACATACCATTATGAAGTTTGTAAAAGCTTCCTTGAATATCAGCTTTTGGACGATTGTTTTCTTTTTCTTTCAATTGCCTTAACAATTCCTTCAAACTCTCTGACTGCTCGAACCGTGGTTTGTCATGCCCTTTGAAGATTTCGTCTTCAAACGCTTTGCTCTTTTCTTTCGCTAGTTTCTCGGCATGGTTTAGCAACTCATCTGAGAAGAAAAATCCACAATCTTGATTAGTCTTGAAGTATTGTGGATACTCCTCACTCGTAATATCTTCCATTTCAACTTCCTCAAATCCAGAAACATCGCGGTCATCAGAATGATTCCCGGCTTCTGTCTCAGGTATCTTAGGAATGAAGTTGTCAGCAAGTAATTCATCCAAAGTCTTTCCTACTTGCTTTGCTAAACCTTCAAGTATCTCTTTCGAAATTGCCGCAGAAACTTCCCCATCCTCAAGATCAGGGTCATCAAACTCCAACTCGAAAAGTTTATTGTTCGATTCAAATATTTCTGGAAACCTGCTAGTCGTGTCGATCATCCAGACTCGATCAGTGAGCATCTGGCGATACTTGTTCTTATCGTCTTCAGACAATGACTGCAATTTCTCGTTCCAGAATATATCATCATCAACATTCTCTCCAGGAGCCTTAGAGCTCGATTCACCACCCTTATCTGAGTCACGCTTCTCGTATGTAAACTTGTCAGCGTCATCATCATCATCATCACTACTATCATCAAAAGCAGAGCCGTTTCCATCACTCGAACCATCATCTGATCCTCCATCATCCTTATCATCCTTCTTCTTCTTCTTTGTATCGTTTCCGGCATCTTCATCAAGTTCATCATCTTCTTCTTCATCAGATAGTTCGAAATCAACTTGTTCTTCTTCTCTTTCTTTTTCTGCTTCACCAGCTTGAAGTTGAGGAGCTTGAGAGTACAAGTTCTTGATCAGATCATCCATATGCTTGTTACTCTTCTTTAACTGTTTATTCTCCTCCTTCAAGACTATGATTCTCCTGGTGTTTCGTTGCTCGTGCTTCAGCAACTTCTTATTTTCTCTCTTCAATCTCTTAATAGTCTTCTTCAAAGCTTCATTATCATCTGCTGATGTGACTACGACCTCCAACATTTTCTTATCATTAGACTTTAACTGCTCGATCTCAGTTTGTTGTTTATTAATCAGATTCATCATCTCAGACAGTCTCTGATTCACAGCAGTCATAATGTCACTGTCCACCGAAACTTTTGTCTTCTTTGGTGGTTCAACAACATCAGCCAATTTGCCTTTCCTGATCTTTTTGAGCACGTTATCCAATGCCTCATTAACCTCATCCATAGGCATTTCTTCAGTTTGTGGTGTGCTTGATGTTGTTGCAGTCTTTTGCTTCTTTTGAGCTGGTGCAATAACCGGTGATTTAGAACTTGTAGCCGGTGGTAGTTTCTTACCAGCTATCAAAGATTCTATCTCTTTCTTTCTCTTGATGCTCGGCTTTTCCTGTTTCTTCTTTTCTTTCCTAGCAGCTTGCACAGGAGAACCAACAAACGTCTCATCTACATTCAAACCCAACTCTTCATCAACAGGAATAGGACTTTTGTTCCCTTGATCCTCAACATTCTGGCTAGCAGACGCACCAGCCTCAGTGGCCTTGGGCATGGTTGTCTCTACCGTTTCAGCATCTGAATTCCATTGTTCATCCTCTAGCGTCTCTTCTGAATCAACAGACGCTTCATCAACTATATGTAAACCCTTTTTCGCCATCCTCTTATTTCTTCTCGGCGTGTTTTTCTTCTTCTCAGGTTCAGAAACCTCTATCCTTATCTCCTGTTTCTTTGTCTTCCCACTCTTTGCGTCTACATTCACAACTTGTCTTTTGCGCTTAGCATCAGGATCAACATGATGTAACGGATTATCAGGATCAGAATCACTGTTTACATTCCTCACAAGCCCTTCACCCGGATCTGTATAATCCACTCTAGCTAGGTGTCCAAATAAACGTCTTACTAGAGGACGTTCTTCAATAGACAATCCCTTATATGCTTTCATCCTAGCGAGTGTATTCAGTGACATATGTTCCTGAACAACAATGTGTTTAGGATCTCTTTTCAGCTCCTTATACTTGTGATCAAATATCATTTGGAGGAAACGAGGATATAAAAGAAACTTCAGATTCCTCGTGCTGTTTACAGGCTCCAGTAAATGTGACATCAGCATGCCAGAGACATTGAACGGTTTGTTCAATACTAAAGCAACCATCATAGAACTGATGCTCTTCCTCATCAAATCATAACCTCCTGCTGCAGATCCGAATACGTGAATCAAAACGTGTGCCAGATATTTGAATTGGGGGCACAGTTTTCCCTTATGCAATGAACCGTCAGTGATTGGTCCTTTGTATTTCATCCTGAGGAAGCACTTTCGCTGATCCATGAATGTAAACTCCTTTGGATCTATCGGCTCATCATTCAAATTCAACGCTTCCCTCAGATCCTCTTCGCAAACAATGACTCTTTGTCCTTGAATCGTGCTCGTCAAACAAGATTCGCATTTCTAGAAGTCAAGTTTAGCATTCGACCAGAATTCTTGAATCATATCCCTGTATATAACTGTCGGCGTAGCAATGGCATCTATCACCCTGCTTCTCTTCAGAAAATCAATAATTCCAACGAACTCAGTATGCTTCTTTACGTCTCCGAGATACGCACAGCAGTTATGTGCGTTTTCAAAGTCTAACTGTTTGGCAGGCTGTGATGATGATCCTGCTTGATCCGTCGTCTTTTGTTGTTCAGACATCGTTAAATCTGCAAAATAAACAAAAAACACACGTCAAAAATCGACAAAATTTCAAATTGAAAATTTTTGGTAACAAACTATCTCTTTCGCCCAAACGGGGGTACGAAAGAGAATAACCATGGTGCGAATGTAAATTATAGATGGTGCGAATGTATGTATTTTGAACAAAGATTTCATTCACCCATATATTATTCATTCGACCGTTTTCAATTCTCCTTCGCCCATTCGTACTGGTCGAAGGAGTCTGTTCATAATTTTGAAATTCCAATCTTGAAATTAAGTGATTCTGAACATGTCCATTTGATTGAAATCAAACCTAATAATGCCGATTAACATTCCTAAACTAACAGATTCAACAATTATGTATTGTGTTTGTGTTTTCACCTAAAAACTAGGGTTTAAACATTGATTGATCAATCAGTCGAGTTTTAAACCATGGTTTTGGTTATATCTCCCCCTAAAACACACACACAATAAACCCTATGCATCAATTGTTACAGTTATGTTGTTTTTAAGCAAGTTTGAACAATTAGGGCTCGGAATGTAAAACAGGGATTAAGTCATGAAATCCTTGATGATAACCTGTGAAATAGATGGCAAAATGATCAGTATAGAATGCCGAACACAATGAAATGATTTAAAAGAAACGAGCAATAAGGTGAGGTTAATGATGAAAATCTGGAAAAAATATGAATGGGGTTCGAATGAGCAGATGGGTATATAAAGGCATACTCCTTCGCCCGTTTTAGTCATACGAAGGAGAAACTTTTGGCTCCTTCAACCCTAGTGAAAGGGTACGAATGAGACAAAAGGGTTCGAATGAGAAAATGTTCATGAACACTCTCCTTCGCCCAAATAAGACATACGAAGGAACATGTAAAATCCCACATTCGACCAACCGAATGGGCGAATGAGAATTGGGATTTTTGAAAATTTTCCAAATCTCAAAAACGAGTCCCGGTCCAATTATTTTCCAACTTTTAAGCATCCAACAATCATGTTTTCACATTTTAAAAGTTACAAAGCTCAAATGGTGTATCAAGGTTTAGAAAATCGACATCAACCACCATCAGTTATCAAAAATAAGATGAAAAAGAAAAATCTTTTTGGATTTTCTAAAGTTTATGCTAAAACACACCTAAAATCTTTTTGAGTTTTGTAATTTTTGACAAGAAAATAAAATGCAAAAATGTAAATGAAAAACTGTAAATGTTTTTGGGATTTCCGGTAAAGGGATCATATCAGTTTTTGAGAAATCTGATCCCACCGTTGATCTTTTTTAAATTATTATCATTAAAGACAATGTGTGATCTGGCAATTGCTGATATTGTGATCCACATAAACTCACATGCAGACTTTTGTGCAATGCTTTATACTGATACTGATATTTATAGTATAAACGCAACTGTCTGTGGTTCCCACGCACACGACATACTCCCGTATCAAGAAGTAAATGCACAAAGACTCATTGTAAAGCGTGATTATGCTTTCGTCGTCTGTAATTGTACAAGATATAATGCATAGAGGTATACAGGTCAGCAAATTAATGCAGCAAAGTAACATATGCACTATACCAGGTTGAGGACTGATATTAATCATGATTTTCATCAATGATCAATACGATGTAATAGATAATCTTTGATCATCATATAACATGGAAAGTTCCTCAATTCGGTAACTTTAGGATTTGGCATATAGCTCTTTTATAAAGACACCCTGTCTGATCTAGGTCCGTAATGACTTACAGCAGAAGATCAGAGAGGCTATCCCCAGACAACTAATAACATAACGACCCTAAACCTCCAAGTTTTGTACAGATATTCTATCAAACGAAATTACGGTACTAAGACCATATGCCCATGAGGAGTTCATCCACACAACAAATCGTTTGATATGTATATATCAGGCACGCGGTAATAGGTCTACGAAGCCTATCAGCACATCGCACAGACTCAGACACACGCCCTATATAGCATTACATTATTTAGAATGTGTCAGATCCCCACTGATGTACTATCATATCCCTTTATACTCCAGGAAATCATTTTAGAATTTTCTGATTTTTATAAATTTCGAATTTACTGTTCCCAAGGATAAGCTGGAGCATTTCAAATATGTGACTGCCCAGATATCGTTTGTTCACAGAAATCTGACGGCATTAATCTAAGGGAAAAAGATATAGCAGTCAGCAAAGAAATTTTCTAATTTTTATGGATTTTGAAATTTTTCAATGTTTTTGGATTTTCGAAATTTTTCTGAAAAGCAGTAAAAATTTAAACTAAAAAGTGATAGACTGAGGTGGTGATCAGTCCTGTTTTTCTTTAATACCATTAGCTTTTAAAAGATAATCAAATCTGGATTTGTCAAAAGCTTTGGTAAAAAGATCTGCGCGTTGGTAATCAGTGTGAATTTTGACCATATCGATCAACTCTTTAGCATAACAATCACGGATAAAATGATATTTAATCCGGATATGTTTAGCCTTTGAGTGATTTACTAAATCTTTTGTTAATGCGATTGCGGCCTCATTATCACAGTAAATAGGGGTTTTAAGAAATTGCAAACCGTAATCCACCATCTGCTGTTGGATCCAAAGAACCTGTGAGCAGCAGCTCGATGCTGAAACGTATTCTGCTTCACATGTGGATAGTGCAACTGCGGTTTGTTTCTTGCATTGCCAGGTCACGAGCCTGCTCCCCATAAACTGACATCCAGCCGTTGTGGATTTGCTGTCTTTGTCACAGCCGCCCCAATCTGCATCACTAAAAGCGATTAGGTCAAAATTATCATCATGAGGGTACCAAAGTCCTTTCGATGGACAACCCTTCAGATATCTAAGGATACGCTTGATAGCTGCAAGATGACTCTGTTTCGGCTTCGATTGATATCGCGCACAAAGACATGTTGCAAACATTATATCAGGTCTTGACGCTGTGAGATACATCAAAGATCCGACGATTGCTCTGTATGTAAACGGATCAGTCAGCTCCCCCTTAAGGTCAACTCCAATCCCGTGATTGGGCTGTATAGGGGTATCCATCGGCTTCGAATCATCCATCTGGAATCGGCTCAAGACTTCAGAAACGTATTTCGTCTGGTGAATAAAGATCCCCGTTGGCCTTTGCTCCACCTGCAAGCCTAGGAAAAACTGCATTTCTCCCATTGCGCTCATTTCGAACTTTTCCTGCATAACTTGTTCAAATTCCCTGCACAGAAGTTCGTTAGTTGACCCGAAAATAATATCATCAACATAAATTTGTACAAGAAGCAAGTCATCTCCTGTTCGTTTCGTGAACAGTGTGCAGTCTACCAGTCCGCGTTTGAATCCTTTCGAGAGAAGATACGTGCTCAGCTCCTCATACCATTGTCTCGGAGCCTGGTGCAACCCGTAGAGAGCTTTGTTTAACACATAAACCTTATCCCGGTGAATAGGGTCCTCAAAGCCTGGCGGTTGACCTACGTAAACTTCCTCTTTGACCACACCGTAAAGAAAAGCGCTCTTTACATCCATCTGATACACCTTAAATTTCTTCCATGATGCAAACGCTAGGAACATTCGGATAGCTTCCAAGCGTGCAACCGGCGCATAGATTTCATTGTAGTTGATTCCCTCAACCTGATGAAAACCTTGAACGACCAAACGAGCTTTGTTTCGCACTATGACTCCTCTGTCATCCTTCTTGCACTTAAACACCCATTTGGTTCCAATTTTCTTTCTTCCAGGGGGCAAATCAGTCAGGGTCCATACACCAAGTTTCTGGAATTGTAATAACTCCTCCTGCATTGCTTCCACCCAGGCATCATCCAAAAGAGCATCCTTGTAAGTTCGCGGCTCGACCTGCGAAACATAACAAGCAAATGACCAGTCATTTTGAAAACCAGATTTCTGTATTTTGGCATATAAAGCAAGGTTGCCAATATTTTCTGGTGCTTGAGCATTTCTCAGCTACCCTCTTGTCATCACACTGCTACCAGGATCACCAATAACCTGTTCAAGCGGGTGTATCCGATGTATCCGAGATTCTGGATAATCAGGTACTTGTACTCCCGTTTGAGTTGTCAAATTCTCTGTAGAAACCAGATCATTACCCACATTCGATGTTGAAGCATCAGTATTAGTTGGGTTCACTGGTGGTGTCACTGTAGCGTTGTCTAGAATAGCTTCACTTGTTGCATCATCGTCTTCATCTTCTGATTCTGGTGAATTAAGCGTTGTAGAAGCCTCTTGGAACACCTCTTCTTCCATCACAAGAGCAGTGGTATCATTAGAAGCTGCTTGGGGGTTTACCGTGATCGGACGCACTAACGGTGAAGTCACGGCGTTTTCGACCTCGTAATATAAGCGAAGTACAGCTTCTTCAACCATGCTATCTAGATTGAATGATTCAAAGAAGTCTTTGTAATCAAACATCCAATCTGGTCCTCCACCCTGTACATTTTGTGTATATCTTTGAACTTCGACATTAGTCCACTCCTCGACTTTTCTAGTTCTTTTGTTGAATACCCGTTTTAGTGGGGTGCATATCCAACAAAATAACCTTCTTCAGCCTTTGGTGCGAACTTTTCTGAAGGATTCAGCATTGTACACGGAGCGCCAAATGGTTCTAGATACTCCAGATTCGGCTTGCGTCGGTTCAACAGCTAATAAGAAGTCTTGCCAAACTTCTTCACTGTCAAAACACGGTTAAGAGTATAACATGCCGCGTAAATAGCTTCGTTCCAGAACATGACTGGAAGATTTGAATCCGCAAGCATAGTTCTCGCCGTCACTATTAGAGTCCTGTTCTTTCTCTCTGCGACACCGTTCTGCTGGGGGTATACGGAGCGCTATATTCATGATGAATTCCTTTGTTTGCACAAAGATCCTCCATCTGAGCGTTTTTGAACTCCGTCCCATTGTCACTCCGGATTCGTTTGATCTTCAGACCATATATATTTTCCAGACGTGTAAACAGAACCTTCAGATTATCAAAAGTGTCGCTTTTCTGGTGCAAGCACATTACCCATGAAAATCTTGAATAATCATCAGTCACCACAAGACAGTACAACTCCCCGGCATGACTTTTACGTCTGACTGGACCGAATAAGTCCATATGCAAACGTTCAAGTGGCAGCTCAACGGAATTGACTTTCTTTGGTCTATGGGATTGTTTGTGCTGCTTTCCCTTCTTGCAACTAACACACTTGTCATTCAAATGGAAGTGTTTCACATTAACTCCCGTGACAAGTTCATTCTTCACTAACTGGTTCATTTTTCGCAAATGGATGTGTCCCATTCTCCTGTGCCACATAATGGATTCTTTTTCTGTAGCCTTAGAGAGGAAACACGTGACTTGTCCATGGGTGGTCATTGCTTTGGACATATCGAGAATATACAAGTTGTTTACTCTCGGTGCCTTCAGCATCACCCATTCTTTCGGAAGCTCAAACCCAGGTTTCAAGATGTAACAGGATTTGTCATCAAAAGACACAGAAAATTGTTTATCACAAATTTGACTAACACTGAGCAGATTGTAATCTATTTGATTCACGTATGATATCCGCTCAAATGTCACGACCCCATTGCTTACACTACCCTCCATCGTAATGTAGCCTCCCTTATTACCAGCAAATGCCACATAACCTCCGTTAATGTTTTTGATATCAAAGAGTAGCGTGAGGTCCCCTGTCATGTGACCAGAAGCTCCACTGTCAACAATCCATAGGCTGCTAACAGGGCCAGCTGGAGCTCCCTGCACATATAAAGTAGAGCAGTTAGATCTTTCGGGGGACCCAAGCCTGTTTGGTCTTGGGTCTTTGAACGGGTTGTTTCAAAGAGTCTTTCAAATCACAAACATCTTGGGTTAACTCAACCCCTTTCTTCTCACTCACAATTTTCTTTTTCTCATTTTTCTCATTCTGTGAAATAGAGGCTCCTTCAGATTCCTTAGATGACCAAGACTGCTCAGATCTTTTCAAGATCCGAATCTGAGATTTTGAAGTCTTAGTCGGTTTCTTTACTTCATCTTTAAAAGCAACCTTCTTGGTTACCTTCTCTGATTTAACAGAGACAGGTCCAACTGCTTGTTTTCCATTAGGTTTAGGAACAACCTTTTTGTTATCAGCAGTTGAGTTCATCTCAGGTTTCTTAGCAGATTTATCAGTGGTCATCCGGTTGCGTTTATCATACGTCATCGGACGGTTTTCCCTCTTGTTGTAAAAATTGTTTTGATTATGATAAGATTCTTGCTGAGGGTAATACCGTCTTTGTGAATAACCGTAGTTGTCAACCGGATAATCATTATATTGCCTCATCTCCACCTCGTGCCTTTTGTGTCGTACGTACGGGCAGGCGGCAAGTAAATGTCCCCGTTCCCCGCACTTATAACACGCACGGTATTCCTCATAGTTTTCCTTGATCGGCGACTTGGAAAAGCTAGCAATGGGATATCGATCGACCATGCATTGTTTCCTTAAACTCTCAGGAGCAGGATCCTTCGAGTAAGTCGGTTCAATAAAACTGTTTGCTTTATCAATAGGCAAAACAAATTGTGTGACATTAACCTTTGCATCTTTATCCGAATAAAGTTTATCTAAAATTTCTTGAGGAATGTCATTGGTTCTTTCAAATTTTGGAAACCAAATAGTACTTTCCTGCCAGATCTTTTCGATTTTTGAATAATTGACAAACTTAATCGGATATTCATCATCGGATAAAATCTTATCGGAGCCTTGCATCCGATAGAAGATTTTGACAGGTTTGTCACACGATTCGTTGCTCACATCATTAGATTTTTCAGATTTAAGCTTATTTTTCTTTTCAACCGGTTTCACCACATTTTTCTCAGATTTAGTTTCGTTTTTCTTTTCTACCGGTTTTCTCACATTTTTCTCAACCTTCTTTACCTCTTTCTTTTCAAAACTCTTACCAACAGACTTTTCATTTTTCTTATTCTCATTTTTACGATGAGCATTTGCCATTGGATGAATGATCTGAGACGGTGAGACTGGCTCAGTAGTGATTATATGATTTTCATCAGGGACATCACTATCACTTTCAACCGTCTCAGATGGTTCATCTTCTTCATCTGAATCATCAGCAGCGACCACACCCTCATTATTTTCTAGTACTGGTCTCACATCAGAATACGGATCCCCGACACTGGAAGTGTTAGGCTCGTTTTCTGATGTGGAGTCAGAATTGACTAAAATCTCCGGTGGTATTGCATGGAAGGTGTGATTCTCAAACAATACCGGAGATGGGACCGACTTATAGTTTGCACTATTCGACTGGGAGGGTTCTTCTATGATATGGTCGACTACATATGCTATGTGCTTGTAACTCTCTAACTTCTTGTTTACTTTTTCAGCAAAGCACTTGATGGTTGCCATTTCCAATTTAGTGTTTTCCATTTCATTGATGTAATTATTAATGGCAAGTTGTTTAATTGACAATGTCTTTTTAAGTTCAGACACATCCTTTTTATAACCATCAAGAACTTTGTTGAAATCTTTTAAATCTTTTTGATAAATCTGACAATTGAGTTTAGCACTCTCAAGTTGGACCTTGAGAAGCTTGTTCTCATCTGTCAGTTTTTCAAAATCAGCACATTTATCACATTTAACACACGCTTGAGATTGGGTTTCAGAACTTACCGGCTTAGGAGGTTCTGTCATTGCCATCAAAGCGAAGTGAGCTTCCTTCCCTACGAAGAATTTGGAGTAGTCAATCTTGGTGCACGCATCATCCACCATACATGACTTGCGGGTCATCAGGAAATCAGCTTCAGCTAACAGTTGGTCAATGTCATCATCTAGTGAATTCACACTAGTCTCTGAATCAGATTCACTCTCCATATCCGAGTAAGCTGAATCGTAGTGATCTCCAACATCCGTGACAGAATCAAGAATCATCCCCGATTTCTTATCTACACTCTCAACAATCACATCCTCATTCACTTCCTCAATCTTCAACTCCAACACTTTTTCAATCACAACCTCCTCTTCAATCTCCTCATTCTCATCCAAACTCATCTGCTGTGCCGCACATGCCACGTTCCCAGCAGTGATCTCCTCCACCCCCAATTGCATACCAGTCCAATCAAAACCTTCATCCTTTTGGATCACAAGTGCTTGGTTTTGATTATCAGTTTGGTTTTGGTTTTGTGTGTTAGGTGTAGAGATAGGAACAATAGTTCGGTTTGGATTTTGTTGAGGTTGGTTTTGAGTTGTGGATTGTCTGGTGTTGGTATTTTGTTGACGGTTCTGATAATTGTTTTGTGGTTGAAAGCTTGAGATGTTAGGACTATTGTATGACACTTGATTTTGGTTTTGGTTTTGTCTGTTTTGGTATGTTGAATTGAAGGGGTTTCTATTAGCTTGCTGTGCTGGCTGTGTGCACTCTCTTTTAAAGTGACCCTTCTCTCCACAATTAAAGCATGTAACTTTTTCTTTGTTGAATCCGTATGTGGTGTTGGGAGAAGTTGAGAGGTCAGTTCTGCCAGTCTTCTGAATAAAGTCAGTGGCTCTCCTCATAATGCTTGCAAAAGCCCACTGAATGTCCATCAGCTCCATCTCCTCTTTGTCGATTTGAGCGTAGTCCTCATTGGTGAGATTGTTATTTCGAATTTGACTTGCTACCAAACCGTTGTAAGAAGCAACCATAGCAGATACAAGAGCAACATGCTGTTGAGCAATTTCAATAGTCACATTGTTAAGATTCGAGGTCTCTAACACAATCGGGTTTTGACTTGATTGTGCTTGAGTAATCTGCATCTGATTCATATGAGGAGGATATTGTTGTTGTTGTTGAGGTTGACTTGATGTGTAGCATGCGGCTTGTTGTAATGGTGAAAAAGTTGGAATAAAGTTTGGTGTTTGATAAGGTTGTTGTGTGTATGATGGTGTGAAGGATGAAGATTGGGCAAGGTAGTTGATGGTTGCTTTTGTTGGTTCAACAACGTTGGATACACATGCTATGTGAGGAGCAACATTAGAAGTATGCATCCTTCTCCTTTAACACTTCGATGTGTTGGTTCCAGTAGGGTGGTAATGCATCAGCAAATTTATCTACTAATTCAGACATTGGTATGCTGATCTCATAGCTCGACAATTCAGTGAGCAAATGGCAATACCATGGAACCAACTCTTTTAGGGTCTCATTACCCATGTAACTGAAGTTTTCAAATTCCTTCCGAAGCTCTTCCATCCTTAGCTTCCTCGTCTTCTCATTTCCATCATGTCGATTTCTCAGCATATCCCATAGTTGTTTGGATGTTGTGCATGATCCAAACTGATGCAATAGATCAGTGTTGATCGCCTAGGATAGCTGAGAGAATGCCTTCTTCTCTATCGCAAACCTCTTCTTCTCATCATCCGCCAAATTCTCCAAAGGTATTGGTTCTCCAGTATTCTCCAGAATAGGAGCAACGTAACCCTTCACAATCATTTGCCATGCCTCGGCTTCCTCAAGTCCTTGTCCCTCAACATGGATCTTAAACTTCGTCTTCCATGTGTTGTACTCCTTCATGTCCATTAGCTTTGGTGGACGATTGCCGCTTCCAGAGGATAGATCATGAATAAGAGTGGATATAGCGTTGGTCGTCTGCGAATGAACTGCTGCTGCTGCGACTCCCCAATAGTTGTCAATCGGTTGTTGTAATGGTTGAACAACTTGTTGTGGAGCCGAACTAGTCATTGCCATATAATTGATTGGCTGTGATGGTTGACTAGTCTTCTGAGCTGCAATGGACCACGGATCTTGTGTTGTCTGCTGTTGTGGTGCTTGAGTAGGTCTAGGCGTTGTTGGGAAGTTCCACATCTTGTCCTGCAAAATATTAATCACGAAAAGATTAGAAACGTTTTAAAACAGGATGCTCCTTCGTATAAACGAACGTGTGAATGAGAAATAAAGTTCTCCTTCTACCGTTTTTTATTAATACGAATGTGAACTTAAACAACAAAATCTCCTTCGACCACTTTAGTCTCTCTTTCGACCGTTCTCTTGCTCCTTCGACCGTTCGATCAGGCGAAGGTGAAACAAATGGACGAATGAACAAAATACGCAATCAAAGTCTTCTTTCGACCACTATAAAACCTCCTTCGTACACAAAATCCTTCTTTCGACCCAAATGATTTCCACTTTCGACCAAACTCTCTCTTTCGACCCCTGTGATTTCAAAAACGGTTATTCTTTGAAAATCAGTTAATTTTGATCATGTTTATCAAATGTTGATGGAATTTGATGATCTAAATCAGGTTTTGAATCGGAATTGATTTGAAACAACTTTAATGAAGAGAATTATCCGATTTAAACTTGAAATCAAGGTGTAATCAATCAATATCTTATCACATCAGTTTGTTCATTGAAAACAGAAACTTTTTGACCAAAATTGGGTCCAAATCAACTGAGAGACTATTAATTTGTGGTTGTTTGATCCGGAATGGCTCTGATACCACTTTGTATGTGAGTGTAAGGATCGATAACAAACAAAGAATGATCAAACAAGTTAGTTTCAGGTGCGGAAACCCTAAAACTATCACAAAATAATAATCAAACAGATTCAAACACACAGATCATCATTTTCAAAAGTTTTCATTAATAAATCACTCGATTACACGTTGAAATAATGATACAATCAAGGTATGAACGATAAACGAGTTAAACAAAACACTAGAGAGAGTTTCTGAAAGTGGAGGGAATAATAATGATCAAAAGTTACATTCAAAAATCAAACTTGTTTATTTATAGACTGCACATTCGCCCAAATTGATTGTGCGAATGTGCAGGTTCGCCCAAATCATCTGGTCGAACCAAGCTTTACAATAATCTATAATCTTCATTCGTACATATCATCTTCCTTCGCACTTTTCAAGCTTCCTTCGCACCAACTGAAAACCTCCTTCGCACCTTCGATATCACCAAGACATATTGTATTGTACAATCCAAAGCTTTAGTCGCACTTTTGCATCTACATAATACAACCACCTTTAATTAAAATTTAACCAAAACTTCTTTTAGTTATTTATTTTTCAAAATTCCTATATTTATTTCATTAATAATTTATCTAAATTAACAATTAAACAAATGGTCGATCCCCAAATTAGGAACCCCAGAAATACTTGTAGAGTATAAAATTTTAGAGTTATTTATTGCCTTAAACATAGGGTAATATTTGGCAACGTTTGGACCACACTTATTCTATTTCAAAGGACTTGATACTTTGCTAAGGTGAGTTTAGTAACCTTGTTTATGCAACTTTTATACTTGAAACTTTATACTTAAGCAATTCTTTATACATGTCTAGTTGTAATCTTTGATGCCACATGACTTAGACAAACACTATTAGACTTAAACTTAAACTTAAACTTGCATAATCATTAACCCTGATCAAGCCGGCGGTATACATTGATAGATCTATTGGATTGACAACCCCACGTAGATTCGTTGACCATTTCTATGGGGAACGCGGGTGATTGTTATCGTTCCAAACTTTATAAGGAGAACCGTGAAAGCGGGATGGACCTAAACTTTATAAGGAGAACCGTGGATGTGGGATGGACCTAAACTTTGTCGGAGGATTGATTATGTGCATACTATACTTGTTGTTTACGCATGTAGACTTAGATTTACATTAGACATATGAATTGCTAAACTTTGATTCTTTTAAAACTTACTGCTTAACTTGGCTTATGTATTCTCACCAACTTCTAGTTGACCTCCCCATCTTTTCCAAACTCAACAGGAAATACTAATGCTTGAAGTCTAATGCTAACATGAGGAGTTATTTGAAGTTTTAAGCTTTGTTTGATCGTTTGATGTACTAGATTTCATTCAAGACTTTGTTATGTGTTTCAAATTTGGATATTTTATTTGAAATAAATACTTATTTAAAGCTTAATTACCATGTGCTACTGAACAATCAGTCATACGTGACACCTCGATGTTTCCGCCATCGGTTGGGGTGTTACACTAGTGCTTGTTGCTGGGGTCGAGGTTGGAATGGATTCTGCTGACGAGGACCTCTGTTAGCTATGAAGGGATACTAGTTGTTCTGCTGAATGGGTTTGTCACATTCTCGTTTGAAGTGACCTCGAACACCACAATTGAAGCACATAACTTTCTGCTTATCAAACCCGTATCTTGTTTCCTTCTTGGTTTGCCAATCTGTGCGACCGGTCCTCTCCATGAACTCTTCTGCTCTTCTGACCACACTTGCCATGTGCCACTGGATATCCATCAATTCCATTTCATCTTTATCAATCTGATCATAATCTTCCTTTTCAAATTGACATTCCCAATATTTCCCGCCACTAAGTCATTATTTGAAGTGACAAATGCTGATAATAATGCAACATGTTCCTTTGCAACTTCCATTGTCACATTCCCGAAATTATTCATTGAGGGTTGTGCCATTAAGGTATTGGATGAAACATGACTGTTGTACTGTGGAAGTATTTGGATGGACATAGATGTTAGGTGGATATGTGGGCGTGGGACAATATGTGGTGGTTGTGGAAGAAGGTGGTGTAAATTGGTAGGCACTAGAGTGTTATAGGATCAATTGATGGGGCTTGAATAACTTGTTATGGGATATTACATGCAAATGGATCATTAACAATAGACGACACAAATGCAGTATGAGGTCGTGCGCTTGTGGCTACATAAGGAGTTGATGGAGTTGCAGTATGAGAGATTTCGGGATCCTGTAGCAGAGAAACTCTTTTAGCCTTTCTTGTCTCTTCGATCTCCCTATATTCCACCTTTAACGGAAAATCATTAATGGTTAGTGTCTAATACTGACCCATTTCGTTCATGAGATTCACATAATACATCCATTTTGATGGAAGCGCATTTGCAAAACGTTCAATTAATTCAATAGAAGTATGTTTAACTTCAAACTTGCGTAATTCAATCATGAGATGTTAGTATTGTGACTGCATGTCTCTGAGTGTTTCTGTTTTATTGTGACAGAAGGCTTCAAATTCCTTCCTCAACTGGTCTTGCCTGATCTTGTACTTCTTCTCATCACCTTCACACCTTCTTTTTAACATCGCCCATAGATCAAACGCATTCCCACAAACTTCATATTGATGAAGAATGTCCTTTGGAAGTGCCTGAGTGAGGATGGAGAACGCCTTTCTCTTATTCTTGTAAGTCTTCTTTTGATCGTGATTCATTTGAGTAACATCCATAAGAATATTAGAATTTTCTTGCAACGCCCTTTGAAGTGGATGTTCAACCCAATACCAGATCTCCGCATCTATTCCTTCCATATGCCTTTGAATTCGTCCCTTCCATGACGGATATTCATTCAAATGTTCCATCATGGGTGCCTTGTTCCTGCTACCCGTTTCATTATCGTTCTTCATCATTTGATGGACACTCTTCACTTGATGCGTTGCGGAAACCATGGCCCAAGAGTTAGGTTTAGGTTATTGAGGTGGAGGGTGAAACGGATTATAAGGCACAACAACGTTAGCTTGTTGTGGAGGATTCATCGCGTGAGCGACAACATATGGATGTTGCACTTGCGGGGCCGGTTGAGGTTGTAAATCCTCGGGACAGATGATACTATTGAGATAATTCCAACTCATGTTGATATGGATGTATAAAGACAAGCGAACTGTGCTTGGGAAGAAAAACTGACACGGTTAAACTTTAAAAGTCAAACTGCTACAGTATACACACGTATACGACTGATATGGGACGCGTATGAATGTTAAGAGGTTTAAAGGTTCACGTATGATATTTAGGATACACACGTAGGAGATGTTGGAAGGGTACACATAGGACAGTTGAGTGATACACTGAACAAACACGTATGAAGTTTAGGTGACACGGGACACGAATGAGATCAGATGAACTAGGTACACGTATGAATCAGTTGATAACATGTATGACTGCAAAACAGTAAGGTGTAGAACACATATGATCTTCAGTAATACCACACACATGATACCAGGTATACCACACACATGACACCAGGCATACCACGCGTATGAATTGTTCTGACATACGACACAACAAATCAATGACAGGGACACGTATGAGACAATACTTAGGACAGGAAGGGACTCAAATGATTGATAAGTGTAATAGAATAGGAGTTTGCACACGTATGACTGAAACTGGCATGCTGAGACAGAATAGAACAGTCACACGTATAAGGGAGCAGATGGTACGCGTATGAAGGGTTTTAACTGGTACACGTATACCACACACATGAAAGTTGGGCACACTTATGAACTGAACAAAGGTGGGACGTATATGAATGATAAGTGTACACGTATGAACCACATGTATCATTCATACGCGTGGGACTGCAGAGAAATGAATAATAGAACATAATCAGCTAAATCAATTGATTTTTAAGTGTTTGATGGAATTTTGGTGATCCGATTGAAAGGTTATGTGTAAGGAATAATTCCTAACAAGTTTGCAAAACCCAAAACACATCAAAAACACGAATTATAATAAAAAATCCTCAAGAACATGAAGAACACAAAACTTATGCGTTTTCATCAAAAACTCAGATCTGATCCAAATTAACGTTGTTTAACACCTAATTTTGATTCAAATAGTTTCCAAAACACTTATGAATGATGATTGAATGATCAGATCTCAATAATCATTCCATGATCATGATTTTGCATCAAAAACTCATAAAAACCCATAAAACTCATGAACATGAAAAATATTCACAAAATCCTCAGATCCGACTCGTTTTTGCTCAAATTTGATTTGGTTAATTGTAAAATCAGTTTCTACACATAAAACTACAATCAAATCTTATATCCAATCATCAAACACATTCCAAAATCATTGAAAACCATATTTTAAGCTCTAAACGGGTCAAAAACGATTTTCAATCAACGATTGCCTAAAACTTTCAGATCTGGTGCAAACCACTATAATAACATGCGTGATATGAGCCTTAGCTTTGATACCACTTGAAGGATCGACACAAGAATTGAATATCGTGCGCGTATCAGATCGAGGGTTGAATCAACAATCCAGTTAGTTGTTATAGGTGGGTGTTTTTGGATGAGATAATAATAATAATATGAGAGCACACACACAAAAACACACACAAAGGTTTGCACTTGTTATGAATATGAAAAAAGTTACAAAATTACAAAGGCATGGGGTATTTATAGTAGAACTCATATACTTCCCTTTCTTGCACACTTATCACTTTCATACATGTGGGGGGTACATGCATGAATCTCATACATGTAAGGGCACATGTATGAGATAACTAAGGTGGTGTATGTAACATATAAAATCCCTAAAATACCCCTAAGCCTATAAAACATCCGAACAAACATAGAACGTGTCCAAACAAGATCCGATAAATATATCCAAACAAATGACATAGCCGTAGGGTGCATTTACAGACGTCAGTGATTCGTAACCAAAAAAGGCGATTTTTTTATAAAAGTGTTTTTGGAAACAAAAATATTTTCAAACCCTTTGATTCTGCCCAACAATCTTGCGGGAGATTAGGGAGGTTTTGGTAGTCAAAATAGTCGTCTAAGGTGTTCTCAATTCCCTAATTAACCCTTACCCCTACAAGTGAGTATTTTGAGCCTTATCGAGCACACCATTACATATATACTCTACATGCTCGTTCGTTTATTTATGAGAGATATTCCCCTTTGGCATGACACGGTTAGAACTTATGTGACTTATGCATTACAAGACCACATTAGATGTGAGTGTGTGAAAATGATTTAGGCATTTAGGACTAACCCATTTCGTTATCATTGGCCATCTATATATTTTCCCCACCCATAGCCACCCATCTTGAGCCTTAGCCTTCTTCATTTTCTTTCATCCATTTAGCCCCTGCCATGACGAAACCAGGAAAGTGTTGAGGTGTTAAGGAAGCTCTCTGGAAATTTTGGGACTTAGAAGCGTAACCCGCACATCAAGAATCTCGGATCTCGATCGTGAAAATGGCTACAAGAGAAGAGCCATCAAAAGAGCATGCCAAGTGTCAAGAATCACCCAACAAAGCATCAAGTGTAACCCGTTTATACTCATAGAAAAAAGGGGTGTGTAATAATGATGTTGCTGAACTAACAGAATCAAGAGAACTTCAAAAGAGAAGTTTTGCAATACTTTATAAAGACCAAGTGATCGACCCAACCTAGTGGAGGGTTTTAGGCGGCATGCGCCGAACGGTTCATGAGAGTAGGCCATAGTCGAGCTATGAAGTCCAAGGAAAGATCATCAAAGCCAACTTAGAAGATCTACAAGATTCCGACAACACCTCAAACACCAAACCCAAAGTTAGTCATGGTGGTAGACTCCATTCTGACCCTATCATTCACCACTTCACTAAACTAACCCGTTGAAAGTCCTTTTGATTCACACGCATTGCCTTAGAAAAAGTGGTGGAGTTGTGATTTACATACAAGCCTATGATTCGTGTTTGCCATCGGGTAGAATTTGAGTGTTCACCTCCAAAATGAAACTCGAGTGAACGAGAGTTAGTAAGGAAAAAGGAAATTGGGGCACCTTAGGAGTGTTTTAGTAGTCTTACCACAGACCAAGCCCGAAACCCCGAGGATTTATTAAGTGTGATTCTTAGAAGGTAAGTTCAGCTTGGCACATCGAGTGAAACTTACAATTTTTATCTTAATTTTTTTTCCTAAGGTTCGGTTTGCTTGAGGACAAGCAAAAGCTCAAGTGTGAGGTGTTGTGATGTGCCAAAAAATGCACATGTTTTACACACATATTTTCACTCATTTTTCACCCAAAATCGTGCTTTTATCTTGGCTTTATCATGATTTGCCTTCCTTTGTTGATAATTGCAGGTTTTGAGGTCAAAAAGTGAAAATAAGAGAAAAACGACAAAAAAGGCAAGGAATTGAAGACTTTTAGAGCTATTTCAGATACAACACGGCTGCGCTCATGCAGTGCATGGCGTGCACCTGTCCCGGGTCAACAAGTAAATATTTCCAAGTTAGAAGGAAGCAAAAAGTCAAACTGTACAAACCTGCATGGGCGTGCACACCCTTGTGCACGGCCGTGCCAGCTGATACGTGCTCCCTAAGGCTCCAGCAGACCAATACTGACAGACATTTGTGCATTACCGACATGCGCGGGTGTTCCACCCCCTTGGCATGGGCGTGCATGCTCTAAAGACGGACAATTTCTGCGCGAAAGGACTCTGCAGCAGTACCACCTGTCGAGCATGGGCGTGCCACGTCTATATGCACGACCGTGCACCTCCTGATTGGCCTATAAATAGAAACCTCCACTCCACACTTTGGCATCTTATCCTACCCCTAAAACCATCAATTCCTCCAACTTCTCCACGAAGTTTCAGCTATCTTTGGGACTTGTGAGTGTCCTTTGCAGCCTGGGATCACTCCATAAACACCACATTCGAGAGAGAAGCAACCCGAAATCACCCAAAACCACTAAAAATCTTTATATAACCCTCACCATGTTGGTATTGCTAGGGTGATGATGGAATTTGGTATGAAATAAATAGTTTATTTTTGTTTAAAGTGGTGTTTTGTGTTCTTAAAAATTCTTTCTACTCTAACTTTGTTTAATGAATTAACTAGTTAATCATTTAGTATTTGATCTTGTGGGTGTTTTGATAGGAAGTGGATGGACTTGTGAGTGTACCCGCGGTGTGTAACAATCCGCGTACTTGTAAGCTAACCTAATTCTACGTGTAGTGATTAGCCCATTTGTGGATATAAGTATACACAAAATCGTGGCTTAATCCTCTATTATCAAAATCTCACTTAAGGTCAGTACGGTCTTTATACTTGGTCCTAGTGATAAGCCAAGACTTGATAGTGTGACTTAGCTTCATTGTATATGTGATAGCTTTGGCGCAAATCAAGAATTGGTGAACCCGTGTTGGAAGAAAACGGTCTTTATTTTCTTTCATTACTATATTGCCGCACAATTAGTAATATGCCAATCACTTTTTTGAAAAATTAATTAATTCAAGTAGGGGATGAGTGTGAGCGGGGTAGCCACGACTCCCCTATGATGTTAAGTGGTAGCTTGTTTAGTCATTCTCCCGCCACAGACAAGTTATTAATAAAAGTTTATAGTCGTTAGATGTCTATATCGCAACACTGAGAGGTAGATACTTCGGGGTTGGGAGGTTACAGTCTCGGGTGATCCTCCCCTCATTGTTGAGAGGTGAGCTTACTGGTTTGGGAGACCCTCATAAAAATCTTAAGAACACAAATCGTTTTTATAGTTATGTGATAATACACATCTTTAATGTATGTGGTAATGCGTATCTCAAAGTTATGCGAAAGTGCGAATCTTGAACACAACACTTTAACAAGAGTCTACTATTGTTTCATACTAGGCAACATCTGATCCCGAAGCAAAGCCTTTCTTTTGCTATTGATTTCTCTTACAGTTTACATTTCTCTTTTATTTTTCTTCTCGCATTTTAAAACTCTTTTAGTAATTTTTAGGAAGCTGAGTAGTAAAAATCATGTCCTTGGATTCGATACTCGGGACTTGCTCATTTCTATACTACTCACGATAGGTACACTTGCCTGGTGTGTGGGGTTTAGAACGTTAAGCAACTATCGTTTTAGACTATAAATTTAAATCTTGAAAGCGTCCCACTATTTCTCGACTTAATTTCCTTTTCACCCACTTTTGGCACTTCCACCGGGACTTTGCCGTTTTTAAAAGAAAAAAGTTTAAGTCTTGTTAACTGTTAAGACCCACGTTCACCAAACAACCATAATCCCTCCCTAGATGATATTTTTTGGCTTAACTCCTCCCATAAAATTCTTTAATCACCGGGTTTATGTGGGCAGTAAACATTCACTATATTAATCTTCAAACATCCTTCCTTCAACACACTATGGTAGTGTTTGGTATGATGGAATGAAAGGGGGAATGGAATGGACCATTACAAGGTAATGAAAAATAATGTGTTTGGTTGGCTAAAGGAATGGAATCACCCATTCCACAAGGCATTCCATTCCCTCAAAACCATTCCATCCACCCCCCATGTTTTTTTTTTCATTCCATCCCGATTCACCCTTTACTAACAAAAGCATAACTCACCATCACCACCCACCACCACTATCGCCACCACCCACCGCCGCCACCGCCACCGCCACCCACCACCGCCGTCACCACCCGCCGCCACCACCACCCACCACCGCCGTCACCACCCACCACCACCGCTACCAACCACTACCTTCACCTACCTACCACCGCCACCACCCACCACCACCGTCACCACCCACCACCGCCGCCACTCACCACCGCCACCAACCACCACCACCGCCACCACCCACTACCTTCACCCTCCCACCACCGCCACCACCCACCACCGTCACCCACCCACCACCGCCGCCATACAAAACCACCCACCGCCGCCTATCACCGTCATCAACCCACCGCCACCTCCACCACCGTCACTCACCACAATTTCCTTTACCCACGACTACCACCGCCACCCATCACCGCCGTCTCCTCCACCCACCACCGCCACTACTCACCATTGTCACCCACCCACCATCACCGCCATCCACCTCCACCCATCGCCACCGTTGCCGCCACCCACCACCGTCGTCGCCACCACCTATCACCGCCGTCGCCATCCACCACCACGCTACCGCCACACACCACCACCGCCATCCACCACCGCCACTACTCACCATCGTCACACACCCACCATTACGACCATCCACCTTCACCTTCCACCGTCGCCGCCACCGCCACCGACCACAGCCGCCGCCGCCCACCACCGCCGCTACCGCCACATATCACCACCCACCATCACCGCCACTGACCACCACCCACCGCCGCCACTAACCATCGATTTTATTCATTCGTTTTTTCTTGTCTATCCAACAACACAAAGTAATGTTTTGTTTCATTCCCACATGGCAACCAAACAAGACATGGAATGGTAATGATCCATTCCATTACCTTGTCCATTCCATTACCTCGTCCATTCCATTCCCCCATCCATTCCATTACCCCATACCAAACAGACCCTATAAGTTAATAAAAATCTTCTATTTTTAACAACCCCCGCCAATGAGAACAACTTAGGTCCCAAACTAAACAATACCCCAGATCGACCAATAGGATCAACAAATTCAAAAGACCATTTATCAGCACCCAATAAACACCCCAATCGCCCAAACTACCTGACTTAGTCTCCTGTAGGGCCAAAAAAACTCATCCCATTATTTTCCTTCAACCCTACTTGATTTTCTACCATCTTTAATACCCCTTATATTAACTGCTAAGAAGTTCATGAAATAACAGTTTGTTTACCTTCGTTCACAATCGCCTCCTTGATTAAATATTCGAAACTTTGATGGTGTGCCCCCAACTTTCATCCTAATGTAACAGTTTTGAGGACTTCATGTTGGACTTCCGGTTCAACCAATGACTAATGAATGCCATATCATCATAAGTGTTTCCTTTAATATATAGTTATAGATTAGAGATGATAACTTCTAATAAAGTCAAACCTAGATTGAGTGATTATCGCACCATGCGATACGTATTATTAAAAAAAATGCGAACGTACTATTATATTATTATTAGTATTAATATTTAGTTATATATCAAACTCATAAAGAGGCTTTTAGCAAATCAAAATTTGATCCACCTTTTAACATATTAAAAAAAATTTGACACACAATAAGGAATTTGACATGCAAGCAAGTCACATCAGTTTAAACCACTAGTGGCCAATTGTTGATTGTTAGAGGTGAACAATATGTTAGTCATGGTTTATTGGTGGAGAGCATGTTAAAAGTGGATCGCCGGCACATATTTCGTTTGTTGAGACGAGTATCAAAATCCAGTACTCCAAAATTATTCCGTTTCTTATCATAAGACACGTAAACGTGGCATACATTAGTGTATAATAGCTCTAATTTTAAACCATTTATATTATTTATATATGCATCTTACACACAGATTTCTAATTAAATTCTTAAATATAATGTACACACATTGGTTTAAAGTTAATTTTTTAGTCACGCTAACGGTTTTCATTATACATTTCGTAAATATATTATTAATAATAATAAAATACTGTAGAATATGTAATAGCTAGCGTGCACGTTGTTTTTCCATGCAAAAAAATATCAGAGTATGACCATTCACATTGGATCATTCACAACATGTGTTTCTTATTTATTTAGAAGTTTATTAATAATTCCTTCTTTGATATCATTAGATAAGATTTTGAATTCATATTCCTCAAGTAAATCTATACATATAATAAATCAAAGCTATTTTAATGACATGGCATTCAAGGATGCATTCTCTTCTTTGAGTGTGTCATGTGTCATCCATGTGGCATTGAGATATTTTAGGAAAAAAATAATTTACAAACAAAATTGGATTTTTAACCCTCATGTTTCCTCCTATAATTTTTAAACGTTATACAGGAAAAAAAAACACAAAGTGTTCAGGTAAATCATTAATCATATAATTTTTAAACGTTAATATCTTTAATATACGAGATTTTTTAAAGAAAAAAAATTGCACCAAATTAACGAGCGTTTTATTATCTTTCCAACGAGTACCATAGTGCTATATAAAAAACGGAGAAATTTTTTTGTGGGGTTTTGTTCATACAGGAAAAAAAAACACAAAGTGTTCAGGTAAATCATTAATCATATATAGACAAGTCACTAATTATGTTTAAATCAGTAAATATGAATTTTTTTTTCAATCAGAGCCGAATAGGTTAATAGAGTTATACGTTGTTTTAAGTTAGGTATCAATATTAGTATGTTTCGCAAAGCAATGAAATAAAGATATTAAATTTCTACCAAGATAACTCGAGGTTCCAACCAACAAGAGTCAAATTCTGAAAAAAAAAACCTATTTTATAGGAAATACTTCTGGAAATTCTGGATAGATAGGTGTTAATATTAGAGTTACATTAAATATCTACATTCTTTTAGGTTAGGTGTTAACATTGGAGTTGTATATTGTTAATTTGTTTTAGGTTAGATATTAATATTAGAGTTATACATCAGTCTATTTCATATATAAAATTGATGTATCATATTAAATTTCTCAACCCGGGACGCTCCCGGGGTATAATCTAGTATTATAGTAAAGAATTATTTATTAAAAGAAGACAAGGGGGGAGTAATTAATATTTGGTGCTTATGTCGTAGCTTCCTGTTTTATAACATACCCTTTGTGGCCGTTCAAAAACAAGGGGGAGAATAAATATTACATTACATCCTCTCTGAATTATTTACTAGATGGTTGGTACGAGTTTTTGCATATAAATGCACTGCCTCTTATGCCTTGTTCCACATTCAACCGTTCCCACACATCCAACACAACTTGCAAGGTATGAATCATTAGCCAGATTCAATTAAGTTATAATTTTTGTTAACTTCTGAATATATCTCTTTTGATACAGAATGGAAGGAGTACAACAAAACGTGAACGCTCCACGTGCACAGACAAACAAGAAAAGAGCGGGATTAATTCCGGTAGGACTTTGGGGAAGACAAAGCGGAGATCCTCCGAATGAGTGGTCTTTTCAACTTGATCAAGGCCAAAAGCTGAAAACGATAACCATCGATCATGGTGATGATGTCATATACTCGCTCATGTTCACCACTGAAGCTCCTGGAGGCGTATTGACCACTTCTAACAAATTTGGTGGTTGGAATGGTGGACAAACGGTTTCTGAGGTGAACATATATATCTTAAATTCGGTCTACTAATCAACGAATGAGGAAATATATAATAGTCTTCATGTTGGCGCAGGTAACACTTGACTCGGACGAGGAAATAGTTGGAATTACAGGAAGTGTTGGTACTAAATATCAATATACAATAATTTCTTCACTCTCTTTTGTAACAAACAAGACCACCCATGGACCTTTTGGTGGAGCAACCAATTCTGAGTTCTCCTTACCTTGGGCGAATGGGTCGTTAGTCGGATTTTACGGCCTTGCTGGCTATTATATTGATGGCATTGGTGTCTATTTGAGACAAATCTTGAAGATCGGAACATGGGGAACAACGGCTCTCGGTAGTCCGCAAAATACATGGTCTTTCCAACTTGAGCCAACTTATAACTTGAAAAAGATAACCGTTGATCATGGCGATCTCATATACTCTCTCATGTTCACCGCACAAAATAAAGGATTAACATACACTTCTGAAAAGGCCGGTGGATGGAATGGTGGTGATATAGTTTCTGAGGTAAAAAGGTTCCTGACTCAACACAATGTATCATAAGTTTTTCGGTTAGGGTTGTTTAAATCTAATTTTTCATAATTGATCAGATAACATTTGATGGGGACGAAAAAATTATTGGCATTAGTGGCACAATTGCATTGTCAACGGGAACTTATGCGGGTTACACAGTAGTTTCATCGATATCGTTCATGACCAATAAAAAAGTCTATGGGCCATTTGGTAACGTAAGAGGGACTCCTTTTACGGTACCATGGGAGGAAGGTTCATTTGCTGGATTTTATGGCCTTGCGGGTTATTATATTGATAGTATCGGTGTCTATTTGAAGGCCACAAACCGTTGAACAAGCAGGTAGCGGATGGAAGAAGCTGGTGCAAGTTGTGTGAACAATCTGGGGTTGCGACTCTTAGTCATTTGATCTGAAAATAAATGATGTTTCCTATGTCTTTTCTGTTTAGCAATATGTTTATCTTTATGTATGTTTATCTTTATTGTTGTGTATCTAAGCTTTGTAAGGTGATGAATAAGAATAATACTTGCTCCAGCATTTAACTAATGTATTTGTTAATAAACCCTAATATTCAAACACAGAAAAATGCAGCAACAAAAGCATAAACTAAAGACTTAACCAAACGTGCAACCAGAGCCGGCCCAACCATTTTGGGGGCCCAAAGCGAATAATTAATCTGAGGCCCTTAGAATTTGAAACATGAAGGGACTTATCACTTACGTATAACCTAATCAATTTATAAGCTAGATATTTGTTTTTCCGAAACAAAGTTGGTATCTAAAACAAAACCAAAAGACTTATATCATAGTGGTATCAACAGTTAAAGTAAAGATGTTCATCTTCAAATGGTTGATAGTTCTAGTCCTATGGTGAATATTGATGTAGAGCTAAGAGTATATATAATGTGTGCGAGTTACATCGTTAACTATAATGCATGTGAGTTATATCTTTAACTTTAGATAAGATCACCATCTATAATATAACATACTGTTAAATAATGACATACAAAAAACAACTATAATAATATAAAAAAATTAACTATGCATCAACCTAAAAATAACAAAAGATAAGAAACGTATAAAGGAGAAAAGTAAGGGGGCTAGACAAAAAACAAGAAAAGTTAAAGTAAAAAAAGATGTGTTGAAAAAGAAAATAACTTCTCTGAGTCGAACACTGGCATACTAGTTATTATTATTAAATGGAACTATGGAAGGCTTACCACTGAAATAATGGCAGCATTTGTTTCATGATGATGAAAACATATTTAATATATACATTACGTATAACCTTTTTTTTTTTTTAAAAAGGGCCCTAAAAATTTGGAGGCCCTAAGCAGCCGCCTAGTTTCACATAATTGAAGGTCCGGCTCTGCGTGCAACAAAAGGATCTAAATGCATAGAGCCGGTCCTAAAGATTCAAGTGCCTTGTACGAGTTGAAAAAAGGCCCTAATTAGATCCTAACGAAATCAATCTCGCACGTTGCGGTGAGCGGGAACTCGGCTAGTTTTGGTAATCTCTATATTAAACGGTAAACAACTTGGAGGTTTACAGGCACAACGCTTGACACGATGAGAATTTATCATACGTATCTTAATCTTTTAAGGAACACATTTTTTTTCTCAAACTTTATTAATTCTAAACTCATGATATTGTTATTTTGAGTTTAAATTTAGTTATTATAAAGAAATTTGTAAAAAACGTTATAAAATAAAATATTAATAAATATATTTTTTAAAAGCTTACCAACAGGTAAGTTGTCAGTATCTAAATTTAATTAATAGACTATAGCTCTACCTAATTCTAAGAGATAATAACAATAATAAGATGATATTGAAAAACAAACTAAAAAGAAGAAGAAGAAACAAAGCTAGCGTGGAAAACATCTAAAAGAAATTGAAAGGCTATAAATGCAGCAAAGGGAGTCGAACCCACGCATGTAAACTAGAGGCAAACCAAACTAACCATTGGAACATATCGTATCTTTGTTGTTTTTAGTATTCTTTATCTTTATATATAAAATGTATAAAAGGAAAAACCTCAAAATTTAGGCCCTAGGGACAAACGGGTCTCGGCCGGGGGTGCGGCTCGCCCACCCCTAGGGATGGCCCTGTAACTGCAATTTTGTTCTTTTCGTGGACTAGCCCAAAAGCCTTGCCGATTTCCTAATGGATCTTTTGTTCCTATTAATAAGTCCACGGACGACCCGAATCAACTACCTCCCCCTTAAAAATAAGCTCGTCCTCGAGCTCAACTTGCAGTTCTAGAAATCTGATGCAAAGGTCTTCATACTCTTCCCAAGTAGCCTTAGTCGTGTCCTAGTGAGAGATTATAGGTGTCTGATCATCGATTAATTTAATGTAAGTATCGAAGTATGATCCAAAGAGTTACACCTTGGGTAACAAACGATATTTAATAATTAAATATTTGTTGATGATCACATGGGTTGTTCCAAGATTTGAAATTAGAGAGAAATTGAATGAAACTAACTTGTGATAGATTACAAATGATTGTCGGATGGGGATTTATTTATACCGATCAATAAGACACAACAGTTACATGAATAGTTGTGTCGGTTGACACATAACCGACTATACTTATGATATACTAATAATGCAAATAAACTTATGATATAAATCAGATATTATACTAACATTCTCCCCCCTAATTTTGATTTATCTTTAATACTTCATAGTAGAGTCTTGTTTATAATAACATTGGTCCTTCATCTTCCTCGTGTTGGATTAGATGAGCTTCCTCCTTTTCTTTTAGTTCTGGACATTTATTTTTATAGTGTCCAAGTCCATTGCACTTGTAGCATCTAATGTTGCTTCTCTCATCTTGTGCTTGTTTATCATAGCTTTTCTCGGACCATCTACCTTTACCATGGTGATATCCAAAGTTCCTTTGATTTGTTTTCCATTCTCCACAGTGCTCAAATTTGTCTTTTTTCGCTTTTTCTCGGGTGAATAAGAGCTTATTGTGTGATTCACCTTCTTCAGCTGGTTTCTTAATACGTTCTTCGTATGCCTTTAATCTCCCGATGGCTTCTTGAAATGGCATAGTTTTAAGATCCGTAAACTGTTCAATTGCAGCAACAATTTGAATGTACTTCTCTTGTACTGAACTTAGTAGTTTCCGAACTAGTCTTTTGTTATCAATTGTAGATCCAAGGTTGTTGGCTTGTGATACAAGTTTGCTAATTCTTCTGGTAAAATCGTCTAGCGATCCTGAATCTTTGGTCTTTAATGCTTCAAATTCCGAGTCTAGCATTTGTAATCTCGCTTCCTTGACTCTCTCTTCGCCTAAAAATCATACCCTCAAATCATCCCAAATGTCTTTAGTATTCGTGTGTTAAGCAATTTGAAAAACAAGTTCTTCGGGCATAGCTTGATAGAGATAAGAAATAGCCTTGGCATTCTTCTTTTCTTCCACTTCTTCTATCGGTTCGACTACTTGCTAAATTCCGTGAACGTTAAAAATTGCTCTAATCTTCACTGCCCAAATTGTGTAATTTGTGGAATTCAAAATTGGGCATTGAAAGGTTATCGGCGTTCCTTCCTCTTTTACAACTTTATCTTCCTTAGTCATTTTGCGTGACTCCTTTGTCAATCCTTTGACAACTAATCCTTTTTAGAACGATCTACTTGTATTTCGATCACCACTGGATTTGATCAATTCTCTACTAACGTTATTGATCAATTTCTTCCTGGATCGAATTTCTGACTTTTTTACTAGGAATAGACCACTAGTTGTTCGACCACCACTGGATTTAATCAACTCTCTGCTACACTGCTATTGATAAATTTCTTCCTAGATTGAACCTTGAAACATGCAGCTCCATAACTTTTCGCTTTTTTTTTTTGGCCGACAACACTTCTTTTCTTCTTAACAACTTAATTTTTTAAAATTCCCTTTTTTATAAACTTAAAACTTTTATTTAAAACATTAATTTTCCTTTTGTTTCTTTATTGGGAAAAAAGACTCTAAGTATTTAACAGAATTCTGATTTGACTCTTCCTTAAGAGCTATTCTGATTTTGATAAAACTATTAGAAAATCTGTTGACTTTCCAAAGTTAAATTGTCAATCCGCAAAATTCCTTTCTGATTTTTGATGTTTGAAATAAACTTCAATTTAATTTATTTTTTCTTCAAAAATACAAAATTTCTTTGAACGAAAGCCTAATTTTTTTTTTAAAAAAGGAACTGTTTCGGAGAAACCGTCCAAAACGAAAAGCGGAGGCCTTAAAAATATTTTTTTGATTTCGTAAAAACAATGATATGTATTTGATTTATGTTATTTAAACAAGGGACATGAATTTTAGAACCGTTATACAAGGATTTGTGACTGTTCGTTTTTGCTTTTAACTTGCAGGAATCACTCGCCAGTTTTTTCTTCTTTTCCAATTTGGTTCTTTAAAGCGGTTATGGGTTACTTCTTTGATCATTAGAGTTTGGTTATGTATTTTTTGTTTTATAAATCGAAAATATGTTCTTTATCAACGATTATTGACTCAATTTGTTTCTGCGTTTTTTATTGCAAAATAGGGTACGGTCAACTTCCTGTTCTTTGCTCATGGTTTTGTAACCATGGGCTCTGATGCCATGTTGACTATCACAAGGGTTGTTCTAAGATTTGAAATTAGAGAGAAATTGAAATGAAAGTAACTTGTGATAGATTACAAACAATTGTCGAATGGGGGGTTTATATACCCATCGATAAGACATGACGATTACATTGATGGTTGTGTCAGTTGACACATAACCGATTATACTTATGATATACTAATAATACAAATCACCTTATGATATAAATAAAATATTATACTAACAATATTATAGACTACAAAAGGCAAATAATTATGTTTGATTATTTGGAATAATCATGGTGTGATTGTTTAGAAAAACAAATAACGGATTGTGATAATTATTTAGAATAATTAATAAATATTTGTATTAAATGTTAAACGAATACAGGGGGATTTATTATCGAATAATAATAGAAACTTATAATTGACTTTATCATTTAAGAGTTAAACGATGCCGAGTTTTGTTATAAGATGATAAAACATGCAAATATATATAATTAAATTGTCAATTTCAAAAGTCAAGGGGATTGGTTTTAATTTATAGATAATTATGGGGTTAACAACTTGTTCTCCAAGTTGTTTTCATGAGAAACTAGAGTATAAATATATTTTCTACATAAACACTCTAAATCCTAAAATCTAGAGATCAACCAATAATCTAGTTGCCTTCATCTTTTGTGTTAAAAAGAGTTTTAACATAAAACCCTAGCCACCACAACCACCTACCTTGGCCACCACCTCCTTTACGTCGCCACCTCCCTTGTGTTGCCACCGTTCCCACCACCGGCTATCGCCACCACCATGGTGCCCCGTTGCCGCCACCATAATATGGCCATTAACCATTTTGCACCACCATATACGTTGCTCCATTTGATCCGTTTCAAGGAGTGGATTTGGGACCTTGTAGTTTTTCGTGATTATGTTTACTAGTGGGACGTTCGTTGATCAAGGTGTTGAATCTGCGGTTTTTATCACTGGCATGATTTTTAAACACCTTATGGTATGGTTTGTGTTTATATAATTATCTGTTTGAATTGTAACTGAATCACTAGTTTGAGATATTATCCATGTTGTGTTTTAGTCACGCTTTCTCACTTAGATTTATTAAATAATTGTTACTTATTTATAGATCTACAAAATATGATTTTATTATTCATAAAATAAGATTTTATAATTTATAAATATGATTTTATAATTTTAAAACGGATACCCGAATTCCCAACAGAATTCCACTCGTTAATTAACAAAGCTCCACTATACAAGGAAACAATACCTGATGTAACACCCAACTGGTGCTAGAGCTGACGTGTCACTTAAATAGTAATCTGATCATAAATCATCATTCCTTTAATATAAGAACATTACATTTTTTTTTACAATAATTCAATATTAATGTCATTAATCTCGCTTACGAAAGATATTTTATCTCGAATAGCTTGAGTCTAATCTTGAGTCTTCTCGAATAATCATGTACCTAATGTATATAAAAACACAAATGTACGCCTGAGTAAAATTCACTTTTACGTAGTACGACAACAACTATAAAATATATCATATCGGAACTTATCAATATTATAACAAATAATACTTATACCCACATTTTCCGAGTCACATTTACTGAGTCATATAATCACATTCGCTGAGTCGGGCAATAATTTTTGTTGACTCAATCGTAACAATATTCACTAACTCATATAATCACATTTGCTGAGTAACGTAATAGTATTCGCTGAGTCAAACGATCACATTCGATGAGTCACATAATAATATTCGCCGAGTCAAATAATCACATTCACCGAGTTACGCAGTAATATTCGTTGACTCAAATAATCACATTCGTTGAGTCACGTAACAATATTCGTAACAATATTCACTGACTCAAATAATCGCATTCACTGAGTCATGTAATAATATGCATTGAGTCAAATAATCACATTCACTGAGTCACGTAATAATATTCCTTAAGTCAAATAATCACATTTGATGAATCACATGAAAATTTTTGCTCAGTCAAATAATCACATTCACTGAGTCACATAATATATATATATATATATATATATATATATATATATATATATATATATATGGAAAGGTAAAATGAAAACACACTTTTCGTAAAAGAACTAAAGAACACACTTTTCCACCACACACTTATTTTATTTAAAAAAGATATGTGGACCACAATTAAAGTGGAATAAAATAAAAAAGGGAATATTCCCTTGCCTAATAAGACAAAATAAGGTGGGCCATGGTCGTTTACACTGCTGTAAAATTATTTTTTTTTATTTTTTTTTTTACGTCGAGGTTACCCGTTTTTTCACCGGTGGAAAAAAAAAATTTTAAAAATTCACATTTTATGTCGGTGTTCTCATGGTTCTTTTACGAAGGAGTGGTTTTCATTTGAACCTAATCCTATATATATATATGCTGAGACAAATAATCATATTCGCCGAGTCACATTATAATATTGTTAGTTTATATTTGGTGCGTCACGTCCCATATACGGTAATTATATAGATACTAGTAGTAATGCCCGCGCGTTGCTGCGGGTGTCTCGAGTCATATCAAAGTCAATTATGAGGTTTAAAATGGACCTTTAAATGGATCAACAAATAACCTATTGGATTAAACGATTAAAATTATATAAATAATAAACTTACGTATGGGAACTATTCCTTTACATGAAAGCATTTCAGTATGTGTTTAGGCTGTTTTATTTTTTTATTTTAAAAACAATAACATCATGTTCGTGTAACGTAAGAGGAACATCATCCTACATTTTCTTCTTTAGTGTTTTTAATTTACAATTCAAGACATTCTCAATACTCGCACTCGTCTCTTCATTATCTTATATTTAACATGTTACATTGAAGGAGGGGTAGATATGGAACTAAAAAAAGAAGAGTAACAAATTTATCCTATGCCTTATAACGTGCCATTTTAAAAATTATATAAAATTACATTTGTGTCCATTTAAAATGCTTAATAATGTATAGTACAAAACCCGCGTGTTGCGATGGATTCGACAATTTTGGTTACTTTTATGTTAGGTTATGAATCATTTAAAGAATTAGGGGTTTCTCATTGAGTTAGTTATTCTCTGTCGGAAAATGATGCAAGATATCGGGTAAGTGGGTAACATTAGATAACTTCTATTTAAAAAATCTAAAAGTTAATTTTGTTCTTTTAAAAAATGTAAAAGTTAATAATAGTTCAATTTTATGTAGTTTATCTAAGTATAAAAAGTGCATACATGAACTGAAATAGAACTGAAACACGTAAAAAAACAAAAAACAAATCTCAACCGACCAAATTGGGACGGAATTGAACCAGTTCGGCTTGGAACCGGTCAAAGTAAAACCAGTTTCAATTTCCAAAAAACAAAAACCCGATTTATTCACCTCTAGCTGAAGTATATCAGCTTCAATTTGATTTATCAAGATCGGTATAATAGGTGTTTTTTCTTTATTAGAGGGTTTAAGTCTAATTTGAGACATGTAGAATTTAGAGTGTGTGAATTTGTTATTGAATATAAAAATGCCCCAAGGTTTTCAGTTTTTACTCTAAAAAAATAGTGACAATTAAATTCTAAGCTTAATGAAATGGACTTTGTTTAGAAATATTTCAGCAATTTATATCAATTGGACGATAAAATTCATTTCCTTGACTTCAAAAGTCAAAGGCACATCCTTGAAGGAATTTTGGTTTTACAATAATGTGTTTGATTAACAAAACCACGTTGTTTATTTTTCTAAGCTAGAGGCGAACGGAGAATTTGATCCTCTTGAGTTACAGGCACGGACAAAGGATTTAAAGGGCCAGGGGTGGCCCTGGCCCCCCTGTTTTTGGCGCAGTAGGGAAAATTTGCAATTTTCATAGGTAAATTGAGTGCGGGTCGAGTCCGGCCCCGCCGATTTGCACTACCGATCGAAAAAAATTGAGTCCGGCCCCCTCCGATTCGAGAACCAAGCTTCGCCCCTGGTTACAGGCAACATGAATGGAAGTAAATGGTCACATTGGAACTCTATGGTATCCCATGACTCGTATAAGGTTGCCATCTTAAGTTTGGCTATGAGGATATGGGAAGAAGTCTGGTATGGCAGGTGGTCAACTAAGGAATTCTATATATATTTAACGCAGAGCTACTTTGAACAGTGTTCGTCTAACACCCACCCATCACCTGACAAAGTTACGAAAATACCCTTCTAACTTCCTTATTATGACACCGCCATCACGCCATAGCTACCAACACCACCATCAACGCACCGCCCCATCACCACAATCACTCACCGTCATCAGCATCACCATCAACAGGCCGTGATACAGTGACTGGTGGCACCGACCACCATGCCATCACCACTGTAACGAGAGAGAGAGAGAGAGAGAGAGAGAGAGAGAAAGAGAGAGAGAGAGAGAGAGAGAGAGAGAGAATGGAGAGTGTACATAGCCGGGTTGTCGTCGGACATCAAACCGTGGCCGTCACAGATCGAGTCGGAAAAAGCACATGCAGCGGGATCGAGAGCACGAACAGGGTGGACGCCCGTCTAGGTTGGTTGTGGTGGCAACAAGATTTTAATACATTTGAGAACAAACCTGAACATGGTTGGCTAATCAAAGAAACTGTACTGATTTTGGAAATTGCAACTCCGATTATGTACCTTGAGGTGTGTGAAAAACTTAAGCTACACATGACGGATTGTTTACAGTTGTAAAAATTATTAAACAACTAATTAGGATCTATAATTGCAGCTCCAAATTGATTATTTTATCATATATATGAATATTCTAATATATGAAAGTGCAACTAAATTGTAATGGTCGATTGATGCTAAAATGCGGCAGCGTTCACTAGCTAATGTGCGCCCTCCAGGGTTTTAATTCAGTCGTGTCTCCCTTTTTTCGGATCTGGTGTCTCTGTATTTGTAACGGCGACATCATGGTGGTGTTTGTGTGGCGGAGAAGTCGTAGAGGAGAGGAATTTGAGGTGGAGTGGCAAATGGTTAACAAATGGTTTCAGAGAACGCCGCCGTCGTTGATGATACAGAGAGAGAGAGACAAAGTTGTAGATAAAGTGAGTTATGCAATTTGGTTAACAAATGGTTTCAAGTCTAAGTGTTTAATAAGCAAAATGTTGTAAAGGTGATGTGCTCATTTTTTTTTTTTTTTTTTTTTGGGATGGACTAATTCATTTCGGTACACATGAGTAGAGGTCAAGAAGGAAACTAATTGCACATTAATATATTATAATACTTTATTTCAAAAGGAAATCAAATTATATTTACATGCTCTTATTGCCAATTTTTGAGGGCAAGGTGATGTTATACCACAAGGTTTCAACATTTTTTGGTTAGGCTATATGATGTTACCATCTTTCTTCAACTTCCTTAAATGTCACATCAACGCCACATTATTTTCTCCATTCATTCCTCCAAACCAACGAAATGGTTTCCCCTTCCTCTTCCTTTAAGAAAAAAAATAATAAATAAATATTACCAATCACATTGATCGATGAAGAGGGTGAAATTTTACTGAAAGCACCGAAAAATCTTCAGCGGGGGTGGTGTTCCCTTTCGATGGCCACTGCCACCTCATCTCCCCAAGTTCTTCACCTACTCCACACCAAAGAGTCTTATCAGTTATAAGATTTGTACTACTTTCAAAATATATAAACCTAAAAGAACATTTAAAGTCTACACTAAACCTATAGTTTGAGTAACATGGCACAATTTTTATTTTATTTGCTCCTAACTCTTAAGATTGTTGAACTTCTTTGTACCAAAATACTACTAAAATGTTGATTTAAGTTAACTGAAAGTTAAATACAACTGATTTTGAGACGCGCAACGTGCGTCCATTGATACACTAGTTTAATTTGTTGCTCTGGTCTCTTTTTCTCAGCTTTCATATTTTGTTCTTCATCTCTTAGACTAAACGGAGTGGGGCGTTGGAGGGGGCGGGAAAGGGCGGTAACACCGCCGCAGTGCCGGCGTGGAAGGGGCGGGAAGGGGGGGGGGGGGCGGGAGATGGTTCACCGGCGTGGGAGAGGTATTAATGCCACGTGGCAGTTGTTGATTGGGGGCTTGCTTTAAGTTTGTTACCGTTTAAAAAAAAAAAAAAAAAAAAAAATTTCAACCGTTGGTAACGGCTCTATTTTAAAAAAAAAAAAATTATTATATATATATATATATATATATATATATATATATAACAATAACATCCAATACACACACACACTCCTTTTTTTCACAAAATCTTCACAATACTACCATATATTTTCAAAAAAAAATTGCAAGATGTCGGGCGATTCTTCGAGTTCAGACGATATGTTTGATCAACTCGCTTTGGATGACTTGGGCGAAGGTGCCGCAGAAATATTAATTAAAATTTTATTACTTTAATATTAATTATTTTTTTATTAACTTAATATTATTTATTTTTTTTATTAATTTATTATATTTTCCGGTTTATATTATTATTATTATTGTTATTGTTATTATTATTATTTAATTTATAAAAAAAAAAGAAAAAAAAAAGAAAAAAGAAATGCCAAGTGTCACTTCCCCCCACCTCTTCCCCCCTTCCACTCCCCACAATTATTTTCCCCCCCACAAGGGTCCCACAAGTGCCTCATGGCGCTTCCCCCACCTCTTCCCCCCCCCCCCCCCCCCCCACCACTCCTTATAGTCTTAGCTTAGTCTCTACCGGTGGCAAAACAAGAATTTTTTGATGGTGGGTGCCGAAAGTCATGAGACCTAATTTTTGTTCAAATCGGTGGGGGCTGAACTCAAAAAATACAATTTTTTTTATAAAACCGGGCAAATTTACCCTATTGAGCCAAAAATCGCTGGGGCCGGGGCATCCTCCTGGCCCTCACAAAGCTTTGCCCTGGGTCTCTTCTACCTGCATAACATATATAAAAGATTAAAATAATTTGACTTTTATGGTCAACTATGAAATTAATTGACATGACAAATTCAAATTGTTTGCATATGATTAGGTTGATTTAGGATATGTTAGCTGTTGCCTCAAAAACATATATTTCATACATATATATATATAATTAAGATAGAAATAACTAAATATAATATATATTATGTTTATATATATAACTATAAAGAACACCAAAACAACATTCAGTTAAGACTCATTTGTCAACATACATGGAGAATATTAGTGGTGGCAAGATGTCGGACAAAGACGGTAAGTCATTAAAATGATTCAATTGAAACGGGGCATTTTTTGTGCAGTTTAAAACTTATAACAGGAAAGGATGGGTTGGGTATAGCTGCAAACATCTTTGTTCATTATACACACAATTATATGTAGCTGATACGCTATTATGATTAAGGCTATCCGGAGTGGTGGGGGGAAAGAGGGGGATGAAGCGCCATGTGGCACTTGTGGGACCCTTGTGGGGGTTGGGGGGATGAAGCGCCATGACACTACGTTAAAAACATGCTTTAGCCACACCGAAAAGTAATGATAGAGTTGAAGAATGTAGTGTGTTATCCATACATACTATAAGATCTAATTATACACCTTCAAAATCTCAGCCATTAATTCATATATACAAGATTTGAGCACTGCCGTAGTTCCTGCGAGAGTTCGGGCCAAACTCAGTGAAGAGCAAGCGAGGTTTGAATCTTTTTCGATATTTTTGTGTTAATCTTGTGTACTTTTCGTGTGTTTAATCTTTGTTTCAAGAGTTAGATGTTGATTCATAAAGGATGAAGTTTCTTTCATGGTTCAATCTTTCAGCTGCCAGTATTTATGTGCACATAAAAGGATCATTTAAGAAGAAAAAAAACAATTTCAAGTTACATTTTTTTTGTATTTTAATTAGGAAGGTTTTGACTGTATGTAAATCCTCAAGTAATTAATTAGCTTCTTTTTGTTAAGTTTTTATGCCAAACAACCAAAAGAGAGATCTGGTTATTATCTCTTCAGCTACCTTTTACCCTTGCAGGATTTACCATGGAAAGACTAAAACACTTAAAAATCCCACTTGAAGAGATAAAGTTGGCAACCGGCAACTTTAGTGATGAGAATTTCATTGGAAAGGGTGGATTTGGGGGTGTCTATATTGGCAAAGTAACTAAATTTGGGCAGGAGAATATTGTGGCTGTGAAGAGGTTAGATCGCAAAATGGGACAAGGGGACCGTGAGTTCTTGATGGAAATTCAAATACTTTCGTGTTATAAGCACAAAAACCTCATCTCGCTAGTTGGTTTTTGTGACGAAAGAGGGGAACGAATCCTTGTTTATGAGCATGCAAAGCATGGAAGCCTTGACCTATATCTATGTGACGATAAGCTATCATGGATGCAATGTCTCAAAATAAGCATTGGCGTAGCTCGGGGTCTTAATTACCTTCATAATGACGCGGGACCCCAACATAGGGTATTGCACCGAGACATTAAGAGCTCAAACATCCTCCTAGATGAAAATTGGGAAGCAAAACTATCCGATTTTGGATTGTCAAAAATAGGTCCTTCAAATGTAGAATTCACATATCTTGTGACTAATGCTTGTGGCACATTAGGGTATATTGATCCCCAATATGTAAAAACTGGTATTCTAACTAAGGAATCCGATGTGTATTCATTTGGGGTGGTGCTATTTGAATTATTGTGTGGAAGGACAGCATATATTGATAGATATCAAGATGGTCAGTTTCTCAGTTCACTTGCCAAACAATCATTTGAACAAAACACATTATATGGGATAATCCTTCCGAGTATCAAGGTTGAATTGAAGGTAGAGTCCTTGAATGTTTTCTCTGTGATTGCATATCAATGCTTGAAAGAAAATCGTACTGAGCGGCCAACAATGGACGAGGTAGTTGAAGAGCTTGAAAAGGCATTCATGCTTCAAGAAAGTTTCATGACAAATATTAACACTAGAAAAATGGCAAAATTTATTCGGGTAGGAACTTGGGGAAGACAAAGTGGAGATCCCCATAATAACTGGTCTTTTGAACTTAAGCACGGTCATAAGTTGCAAAAGATAACCATTGATCATGGCGATAATGTTATATACTCTTTAATGTTCACTGCAGAATGTGGAGGTATTTTGCACACTTCTAACAAAGCAGGTGGTTGGGCTGGTGGACAAACCATTTCCGAGGTGAACGTATATATCTTAGCACACTCTACTATTAATCACACACACTTTATGCATTTTTTGAAACTCAATTTTTATGTTAGTATATACATCCAGGTCACACTCGACATGGGCGAGGAAATAGTTGGAATTAAAGGAAGCATTGGTACTAAAGCTCCATATACAATTATTTCTTCATTGTCTTTTGTAACGAATAAGACCACCCATGGACCTTTTGGTGGAGCGACCAATTCTGAGTTCTACTTACCTTGGGAGAATGATTCGTTGATCGGATTTTATGGGCTGGCTGGCGATTATATTGATGGCATTGGGGTATATCTCAAAGCCCATGAGGAAATAATGAGAATCGGAACATGGGGAAAACCTCCACCTGCAAGTCCGGGAAATAAATGGTCGTTCCAACTTGAGAGAAATCATCATCTGAAGAAGATAACCATTGATCACGGCGATCTCATATACTCTCTTAAGTTCACCACAGAATATGAAGGGCTACCTTACATTTCCGAAAAGGCCGGCGGCTGGAATGGTGGAGATAAAGCTACCGAGGTAAAGAGATAAGTTAACACAAACCATATATCATAAGGTTTCTTTGTTGGGATTATTTAAGTATAATCTCTTGTAATTTCTTAGGTAACATTTGGATGGAATGAAGAAATTAATGCCATTAGTGGAACGGTTGCATATTCAAGGGGAGATTCTCCCGGCCACATGATAATTTCATCGATAACATTTGAGACGAACAAAAAAACTCACGGGCCATTTGGTGATGTAAGAGGGACGCCTTTCATAGTACGATGGGATGATGGTTCATTTGCTGGATTTTACGGCCTTTGTGGGCATTATCTTGACAGTATCGGTGTCTACTTGAAGGAGACGGAAAATGAACTTTGGTAGATATGGATTTTAGGATATCAAATTTGTTAGTCAATCTCTAAGATATTGTCTTATATCTTATTATGATCTTTGTTTTTGTTCTTTGCTGTACTCTGAATATTGACTTTGGTGATGCTGAATTTTCTCTTATGTTTTTAACTATATATATTTGTGCAATTAATGTTTCTCTAATTTTTATTGTTGAAAAGCTGCAAAGAATAGGACTGAAAGACAAATCAGTCTTTGTAACCCATTGGTGAAGTTGCATGTTTGAAAATTCGAGTTTGGGGAAAGGCTTCAATGATACTAAAGGGACACTCATGCGTAATAATGGAACTTTATTGAGTGTTACTTTTTTTTTTTGAACGACAAAACAACTTTTATTAATAAGCTAGCAAGAAACTAGCGGCAAAATCCGGGAAAAAAACCCCAAAACAGAAAGTCAGAACCCACAAAATAAAAACTGCCCCACAATATTGAGTGTTACTAAAAAATCATTGATATCAATCACGGATCGATGAGAAACATTTAATAACAAAAGCTTCACCAATAGGCTTCCTATGCGCTTTCGCTAGTGCTTGTTTTGCAGTACATACTACTAACAGAGATACAATATGAAAGGAAAAATTAGAGAAATCGTCCTTTATGTTTACCTGTTTTTTCAGTAGGTGTCCTTAAACTTCAAAAGTGATGAGAATCGTCCTTTATGTTTTAAAATCTTGCAGGTCTCGTCCTTTATGCCTAACCTGGTTAGTTTTTATAGTTAAGTTATGTCATGTGCCCTGCACGTGAGGGCATAATTGACATTTTACCCATGATTTCATTCCCTCTTTATAAAACCATCCCTATACCTTCATCTTTGTTCCTTCATCACCACCACCACCTCTACCACCAGGTTTCACCACCACCACCTCTACCACCAATCTGCCACCACCACCACAACCTGCCTCGAACAACCCCCTAAAAACCACAACCTGCAATCAACACCCTACACTACCATCACCTGCCACCACGAAACCCCACAAATCCGACAACTACCACAAAACCCCACCAAATCCGACACTTTCCTCTACCAAATCTGCAAACACCACTATCACCATAAGGTGAAAGAACAAAAGGTGAAAGGGGAGAGACTAGTGGGTCTCCGGTTGCTCACGATGGAGCCAAGGCGTTGCTGCCGCCCCTGCGGTCATATCACGACACACACACACACATATGGAAAATAAGGGAGAAAGGAACCAGGTTTAAAGAAAGGGAGTCGAAGAGAGAGAGAGAGAGAAAGGAGCAAAGGAGAGAGATCGAAGAGGAAGGGGTTCTAGTCTGGATCTTTGATTGGCCGATGCTACGGTGTTCAGTGATGGGGTTTCAGCAGTGGTGCTCGGTATTAGATCAGTAATCGAAGATGACGATGGCAGCGGTGTAGCTAACAACATGTTACCTGTTGTTAGATTTCAACTGATGTAGCTAACCACTGTAGGTTGTTTATAGGCGACAATATGAACAAGATTTGTGATGAAGACCATGATTAAAAAAGTGACATTTTTTTTTTTTTTTGCTTTTTTCAAGATTTTTAGTGGATCTGAGATGAAGAAGGAGGTGGCTTATGGGGTTGGAATTATTGAAGTTAAACTAGATTTTGGTAGCTTTAATTTGGATATGATGATTTATGTTTAAAAAAAATTAGGTGCTTCATGTTGTAAGCGTCCCTTTTCCATTTTTGTGATCGCTTTAGAAGTTATAGGTCTTTTCTCAATTTGTTTTGATTAATCCATTTTTGTGATCGCTTTATATTAAGGTCTGAAACATCTCGTCAATTAAGATTAGTTTATTAGGGGTTAGGGAAATTGGAAGAAGGTGGGTGGAGTGGTGGTGGCAGGTGGGGTAATGGTGGTGATGGTAGATGATGGTGGCAATGGTGATGGGTGGTGGTTGTGAACAGGTAGAGAGAGAGAGAGAGATAGAGAGAGAGTAAATTGTTTTTTTTAATTTTGGACCAAAAGTATAAGTTAATTACACAACTAGTCCCTAAAAGAGTAAAAAGACAAATTTACCCTCATGTGCAATGCACATGATTGGATTTAACCAAAAAATCTAACCAAGTTAGTGCTAAAGGACGAGACTTGAAAGATTTTAGAACATAAAGGACGATTCTCATCACTTTTGAAGTTTAAGGACACCTACTAAAAAACAGGTAAACATAAAGGACAAATTCTGTAATTTTTCCAATATGAAATTTATTGGTTAGTGGTGTTTTTATATAAGGATAGATACTGTATAAAATTTCATAGACAACAAAATTTACACTCTTCAACAAGTTAGTCAGACTTAATTACGTGATCAAGTTTGTTACAAAGTTATGGGTCAAACTATGAAGGAATTTTAGATTTAAATAACCCAACTATTATCTATGGGTCGTCGTCAGTCTCATCTTCGAAAATCACCGGCGGCGGTCCAACCTTTCAATCAATTTTACCTCAGCGCTCCCATGCTAACTAAAAGTTAACCTAGTTAGTTTTTGCTGACGTCATCTACTTATGTGGCAAAAAGTTCAAACTTTTGATAACATGGATTATTATGTGGTTAAGTTTTGATGACGTGGATCGATTATGTGGCAGTTCACGTTAGCAAAAAATAATTGAGTTAACTTTTAGTTAGTGTAAGACCGCTAAGGGAAAATGGGTTAAAAGCTAGGGAAAACAAGTTAAAAGCTAAGACCACCAGCAGTAATTTTTGTAGGTAGGATCTGTGACAATATCTAAAAGTTAGGATTATTTAAATCTAATATTGCAAATGTAAATAGATAAAAGTTTGTTTGAGACTTTTATGTATATATATATATATGTATGTATAGGCTAAGTATATAGAAGAAACCCAAAATTTGAAGAAACCCTCGGAAATCCATCTAGTGGTTCTCATTGTTCCACATAACCCATTAGTAAAAATATTATATTATTGTCTTGAGGGATATATTAGTCATTTTCCTTTTCCCTCATATAATAATTTGAATCTTTTTTATTTTCCCTCCTATATAAAGAAGTCCATCTCTCACATATACACACTCTCTCTATTCTCTCTCTCTATTCTCTCCCTCGTATACATCTGTATCTTTCACAAAACTCATCACAAAACAGTCACCGGGTTGAGGATCTGATTAACCTTGGCATGATACGCTGCCACAGAACCACCGCCGCCGCCGTCGACGACGACGGACCAACCTCCAAAGTGGTTACAAATGCCTCACGAACTGATGACAATAATACTCCAACGATTAGATCCTGTAGAAATCCTCAACATCGTTCTGATGATTTGCTTGATCACATTTCTCAGTTGTATGTTCCTTATCCTTTCATCGATACTCTGTTTTGATTCTTGATGTCATTTATTGCTAATTCCAGTTGATTTTGTCATCTAGCTAGGTTTTTTATTTTTAGTTTTAAATTAGAGATTATGAAATTTGTTGTAGAGATCCAAGAAAGGTGTTTGACTTCTGATCGAGCCAAATTAAAATATGTTAATATTCCATAATCCTTATTACTTTAATTATTTTATTTTCATTTTTAATACTTATTGTTTTGCTAGAGTGATTATTTGAAACTAGAGTGATTATTTGAATTTTTTAACTAAATTAACAAACTTGATAATATTTGATTATTAATAATAATATTGGTTTGGAGATGGATCGGTTAGTAGGTTATTTTTATGAACGGCGAGATCGGTTAATATGTGATTATCATTATTATTATGATATTCTTTTTGAATAAAAAAGTAATGAATTTTAAAAAGTAAATTCATATGGAGCGTGTCCAATAGTACACATTTTGTTAAGACGTGGATCACATTGACACATAGGTAGCATACGTTAAAAACTGGTGAATTTTAATGTCTCTAACATATGCAACAATATGTCTTTTTTTACCAGAATATGCATGTTTGTATCAGTATTTTAACGTCTGGAATGTACGTTTACAATGAATTGAACGTAGGTTGCTCGTGTATCTACTTAGCTTGCTTGCTAAGTCTAGTCTGATACAACTCATCAGATACATCAGGCTGCCAATAATTCTTGAGTAATCTAATTGGTTAACAGGCTCACCTCGATTATTAGCTAGACGTTGACTCGTGTCAATAAAAGTTCTAGCCACATTAGAGTCATTTCCATTAAACTTCTTATGAATTATGTCCACATAATAGGACTGACTTATAACAAGTTTGTTCTAGGTTCGTATGATTTGTACTTCCCAAAATCACATTCGTTCATATCAAACCTTCTATTTTCAAATGCAAAACACCTCCACACTTAAGTGTTATTGGATAACTACCAAATGGGGTGATGAAAGTTTCTTCCTTTCATATGTAGCTTGAAAACTTCTCAAGTACCATTTTTACATCCCTACGGATTGTTTCTTAAATGGCTCTTCCCTCACATTGCTTGCACTTTGATTAAGTTTGAGTAATGTCACTCATGATGACATTAAACACCCGTGATAAGATAGCGACTATCTATATCTTTGTGTTATTGAGGTCATCCATTATATTACTCAACCCATATTTCTCACACGAACCGTTTTCTGAGCTATATGAGTTCTCCTCATATTCAGCTAAATAGTATCATTACCAATAAACTATTTATTCGGTCCTTTTGAGTCATCCTTTTTAATGAATTATGTATTTGCATTTACAAAATTCATTCTTATGTCGTCAAATATGTTTGAATGTTCAAAGTTAATTTATTCTCCGTGGAGCATTTAAATTAACAAGTATTAGTCTAGCATGCTTCAGACTACGAATACTTATCATGTGAACAGAAGATGCCTCATTCTGATTCTTCACAGCCTTAAGAGATAACTCACTATCTCTTCCTAACATTCACATCTTAATTTAGACACAAAATGAGATTTTGTTTACCATTCTAAAATCTCGGTTTTAAGAATGCTTCAAAACTATAATTAATTCCATCCATTAGGATCAAGACTCGCTTGCCTTTAATCTTCAAGGCTTCACCATTGACTCTTTAGGACTTTAACATAAGTCTTAATATATATCACTTTGATGAACATATTGATCATCAACAAGTCAATTAGATTGACACTCAACGACATGACATTCACATATGCCTAAGTGATATGTATACATTTTGTTGAAACTATTTATTGGGTAACTCTTCCAAAATATATCACTAATCCTCCATATAATTCAACCAACATTGATGGTTTGTAGAGACTCTACACGTCCATCACTATTCTAAGTCTTTTATAATAAATTTTGCAATATTTATCAAAGACTTATGAATAATAACATATATTTCTATCATATGTTCTAGTCATCAAAACTACATTTGTGCATTTCTACGTAAATCCTCTCAACATTAGATGACATATCTCGTTTTCATGCATTTAATTTCAATACACTTACCACGTTGATCATGATTATCTCATTAAGGATGGATGAAGAGTTTATCTTCTTAGTCACTTAATTAGAGACTTAATCTTATAAATAAAGGTTCTAATAAAGTGACATAAAAAGCTCTAATAAAGTAACATAAAAACTTTAATTCGAAACATGAAACTCTACCCAAGATTTCACTTTTTATTCACCACATTAAGATTCCAGTTAATAATTATAATTTACCAAATTATAATTTCAATATAATCCAAAATATATAGAACATATATGTGACACTGATGTGTTGCAAAACACATCTCTTTTCCTATGTATTTTGTATATTAATTGGTCAAGTTTTTATTCGTTTTGTGTCATTTTTATTATCTATTTATTTATTTTAATATTTTATAGGTGTTTGGAGAAAGTGAGCTCAAAATGAAAGAATTTAAATTGAGACACCAACACTTGAGAGTAGGCGTTCCTAGACGTTGGAGCATAAACGGTGAATTTTGGTCGAGCCAAGAACATCCGAAACGAGCTTAGAGTATACTAACACTACAACTAATAATAATAATAATTATAATAATAATAATAATAATAATAATAATAATAATAATAATAATAATAATAATAATAATAATAATAATAATAATAATAATAATAATAATAATAATAATAATAATAATAATAATAATAATAATAATAAAAGGCCACTTTGATGAAATGGGTAGGAGGCCTCGTGGCCCTAACCTGACAAAAGAAAAACAAAACAGGAAAAAAGGGGGCCCAATCTTGGAGGAAAAGAAAACCTACATTGACCAATTTATAAAGACATCACAACGAGCGGCACAATAGACGATCACAAAAAAAATCATTATATTGGAGACATCGTGGACAGAAGCACTGACAGCCGCAAAAGAAAAAAGAAGACAACCGTTTGGCATTATTTGAAGCATTGGGGGAGCACACTTTGAAGCGTGGAGGCTTAGGTTGAAGACGCAAAACGCTTGGGTTAAATTTTTATACTCTTTTTATATTTATTTTGCCACACTTTTGCGTGTTTTAATTTTATTTCACCCATGTTTAGTACTAAAATTTATTGTGTTTTATATTTAAACATGATGAGTAGCTAAACATTTACGCTACCTAGGTCATATTGATGATTACTTTGTGACTTTTGACGTTCGGTTTTGGATAATAAAATTTTGGCTTAATGTTTTGGTAAAATACTTATGTGTTGTTGATAAAAATGCGTATGAATACTTTTAGTAATCGGTTTGCTTGATTGTTGCTTTGCGTTTTTCTCTAGTTTGTTACTTTAGTAGTTTCAAGATCTAGAGTTTTACGTGATTTTCCATAGACTTTGTGTTAGTGGCTAATCTAGTGGTTTCTTGTCTTAGATAACCCTATTAGCAACCTTGTAAGCCTTTGAAATTAGTGTTTTGCCACTCTTGAGACCGGGAGGAGATAGAGTGTCGGTTTGTCTAGTTCTTAGGTTCTGGGTATAGGTGAGACTGGGAGGAGATCCTTACTTATTTACCTTAGCTTTCCTAGCAAATTCGAGTTTTTGTCAACAACCTTAGATAACTCCTTCACACTTTCGGGTGTGTTGAGATTAGCGAGACCGGGAGGTGAGCGAGTCTTTTGATTACCTTAGCATTCCCTAGTGAGGTGAGACCGGGAGGTGATCCGAACTAGTAACCGGTGATTTACACGTCCCTTAGGATTTTCCAAGAGGTGTTAGTGAGACCAGGAGGTGATCTAGCATTTTTTAGGGCTTTTTTGAGTCAGGCGTATTTTTAGGAACCCGATAGCCATTCCATTATCCATTTCCGAGCGTTGTGAGTTGCGGGTAGGATTCTAGACCTAGGTAGTTGTTTTCCATATGATCTGAGTTGCTCTCTACTTTTCGAGCTGATTGTTCCGCTTCTTGATCGTGTCTGTGTTTTTGTCTTGGTAGATTTAGTTGTTTTATTTATTCATTTTGTTTAAAAAAATAGTTTTCTAAAAAAGAAAACCAAATTATTAGGCTAGGAGTCGATAGAGGTTTAGTACCAAGAGTCGCTAGATTTTTGTCCACGGTTCGATAATCGGACTTACTTGTTTTACTACTTTTCGACCGGTACACTTGCCGGTAGTGTGTGGTTTAGCAGTATTTCCATTTTTTTTTTAAAACTTGACCAATTTAATTGCTACACATTTAACGCATCAGACACCAGGCAAACTCAGGTTAGTAACATTGACTAAACTAGTAAGTCTACCTTAGCGAGTCATGCATATTACGCTTAACTGGGTCAGTCGAGTCGTTACGATGATTCTAGGAATCATCGGGAGTCGTTACAATGATCCGCAGGATCATCTGGAGTCGGTCCATAACCATGTGTACAAGGATTGGTGATTCGTGGAATCACCGGGTTTAACACACACACACACACACAAGTCTCGAGTCCCGGGAATTGGTGAACGGACGTAAACGTGTTAGTTATCGTGCATTATATGTTTGTAATCATTATGTGATTTGTCGGTTTGTGAATACGTGCTTATATATGTTAAAATAGTGTTTAACGCGCCAAAAACCCAACTTACTATGTTGTAGGCGATTAGGCACAGGTGATTAGCCTAATCGCCAGACAAGTAGGCGATTGGGGAAGGACTAGGGGAGATTAGAGCCCTAATCGCCAGTAGTACAAGCGATTAGGCTCCTAATCGCCTGATCTGTTCTTACAATCGCCTGATATGTGTTGCACGAGTAAAAACACCTATAAATACAACCCTTGACTCCCTAAACACCCTTAGTGCAACCCTAACAGATCCTAAGCCTCCCACACACCTCAAAACACCTCTGGAACTTGTTTAGCTTCAAAACTCACCATTTCCAAGCTTACACACCTTTCTTTGATAAAATCCAAGGTGTGTTCTTCATCCCAAACCCTTGTAATGTTATTGTTTTCGTTCCCAAAAGTCCATACCTTGTTTTACTAAGTCCGTGTCTTTAAAACCCTTTGAAATGAGTTTCTAAAACAAGTCTACACCATAATACTTGCTATATGTGAAGAATTTATGCATATGATGATTTTTGGTGGTTAGAACATGAATGTTTCCATGAAATTGATGTACTTCTGATGTGTAGGAGTTATTAGGATGATTATCTAAGGATTTGAGCTATTGTTATAGTGTTTTGATGAAAGTATGCATTTTGACCCATTTGGATGATTCATGAAGAATTAGGATGTTATGATATGATTCAATGATTGTTTGTTGTTAGGATTCACATTAGAATGATATTATAACAAAGGGATGATGATTTGCAAGTTGTAGGATGTGTAATCTGGTTATTACCATTTAAGGAAAGATTTCATAGTTAATGAAACCTAGTACTCTGCCATTTTTGGAAATAATCGCACCGAGGTCGTTAGAGCAAAGATAGATTGGGGGGTTTTTGCTTGAAATGGGTTAGTTAATAGTTTAGGCTTGATATTGGGAGGTTTTGCATGTTTCGGATCTGATTTGGAGGGTTAAACGCGTGAAAACGCGCCACGCAACTGCAGCAGGCGATTGGGAATCCTAATCGCCTGATGCAGGGGCGATTAGAACCCAATCGCATGAAACATCAGGCGATTAGGCTGCCAATCGCTTGTTGACTCTCTCCAATCACCGGTTGACTTTTCCTAATTGCATGATAGTTTCCTAATCGCGTGTACTGCTGTCGTAAGCATTTTTTGACATCCCGAAACATGATTTGACACCTAGGAACATGATAGGAACCCCGAGACATGTCCAATGACTTAATAACACGTGTTCGAACTCGTTTATGCGTTAATTGTGCGTTATGCTAGACTAGGTGAACTCTTGCTCGTATTAAGTGTTTAACCACATAAGTTGCATGATGTCTTTTATTTGGCTAACACGTGGGAAGTCGGGTCACCAATGGGATGTCAGGTCTTGTCTGGTACGGTCAGCGTAAGATGCTACATACTTACATTTTAAAGATCATGTTATACTATGGTTATGGATATTTACTATACGGGCATTTCATCAGGGAGTCCCAGGGGGAAACCTTGAGTATGTGGGAACACATATCGGGGAAATATGGATAGATCTATTGGGATGGGCAAACCCCACTCGACGGATGGGAGCCGGGCGGGTGCATATTGTCTCTACTACTAGGGTCGCCGTGGTGACAGTGGCTCGCGGCTGGGCAAAAATAGGAAAGCGTGTCAGTAATGGTTTCCCACTCGTAGTAGTAATCACGCTTAACGTCTAGCTAATGTTCGTATATCATTGTAGTAACGGGAATGATCTTTTCAAACTTATAACAACTCTTTTATAAAAGAAAACCCTGTGAACTCACCAGCATTATATGTTGACATTTTTGGCATGTTTTCTTAGGTAGCTAAGGTAGCAGTTAACGGACTAGGCGCACGGAGTCTTGCACAACGTCTAGAGTTTTGATGCATATTAAACAATGTTTTGTAAACTAAAATATGCCTTTTGGTTGTAAACAAGAAATTCTTCCACTGCTGGTTTACGACTCAAAGCATAATGTTTTGGTTTCTATATATATATATATATATATATATATTATATATATGCATGTTTAGTGTTTGTTTATTGTGATCGTTGACTGTGATCCTGGTGTGTCACGTGCATCGCGGTAAAACCCCGCAAGTGGAATTTGAGGGCGTGACAATATATATTTAAACGGATTCATATAAGGATATACAAGCATCAAATCTCAAAGTGTTATTCTCTTCAACACTTTATCTTTTGACGAAATAATAGCAATTATATCGTCTCGTGGCATGTTTCGAGGTACTCCCTCAATACACTGTTCAAAACAACAAAGTTGTTTATACTTAACTACTCACAAGTAGTCGAACAAGTAAATATGTCCAAAACAACATCAAGTTGTTTTTCACTAAATAGTCTCTATAAACTATTATATGGTTCAAGTCTTCATATTTCTCATACAAGTATCAAACCATGTATAATTTGCAAAAGACATGTTTTATTCATACAAAACATTTCTACTTTTACAAGTATTTTCCATAAACTATACATATTTATGTTTTGATTACAAATCAAAACCATAAACTCTATATAGTTTTATTATTTAAACCATTCCTAACTCACTTGTTAGAGTATATGGTTTTAATTATTAAAGTTTCTAATTCACTTATTAGAAACTATACGCGTACCATATAAACATACACGGTTTCAAAATTAACCATTTCTAACATACTTGTTAGAATGCAAACGATTACGTGTTTTATCATATAGAGTTTGGTTATATCAAATAAACATTTTTTCTAACACACCCGTTAGAAATAAACGATTACCAAAATCATTTTAAAAGTCATTGGTTTATATTATCTACCGTTTCTAACCTGCTTGTTAGAAATACACGATTATGACAATCGTTTTAGACCTTGTTGGTTTATATAAAATAAACCGTTTCTAGCACTCTTGTTAGAAAATTAAACCATTTACATAAATGGTATTAAATTTGGATTTTCCAAAATATACCTGTTTCAAACTCACTCGTTAGAAATCGTCAAATTTAACCAAACTGGTTTAATGTTGGAAAAGGTTGAAACACCCAATTCTTCATAAACCCATGGGTTGAAACACCACATTAAAACCTTTAAGAATATTTGACCCAACTTAATGGTAATCTTATATTTTTAAGTTTCAACTTTGGAGTTTTAATTAGTATTCTTACTAAAACCTTCAATAAAACAAAATAAGTTTATAACTTTTTTTATTTTCACAAAATTTTCCAAAATAAAAATTTCCAACACTTTTGTGTATTTTGTACAATAATATTTTTCTAACACACTTGTTAGAAAACATACACATCTTATTTTGTCTTTACAAAATCATCAATCTCTAACACGCCCGTTAGAGAAATCAATATACAAGTTTACAAATTAAACTTACTATTTTGTAAATAATAATTTCTAATACGCTTATTAGAAATGTTTCATGACACGTTATTCTTTCAACGTCGTCGATTCTAACACGCTTGTTAGAAATACATGTTTCAAAACCTTGTATTTCGAAACCTTTTAATTTTCCAATACTTTTATTAGAAAATGTAAACATTTCAAATACTTTGAAATTATCTTTCTAATACGCTTAGTAGAAAGAAACCGTTATCAAACGTTTTACATGGGTTTACAAATATTATGTCTTTTCTAATACTTTTATTAGAAATTCAATATTTCAAAAAAAAATGTTTAAACGCATATTAGAAATGTTAAGAATCCGGATTATCTAAACATAACTCAAAACCCATGAGTTCGAAGATTAAATCAAAAAATCATTTTGTCAAACAATCTTTCGGATTAAAGATTGTATTGTCATCATGAATGTAATATAATTCGATGTACCAAAAGAAAACACTTACAAACTTTCACAAACCCAACTTCCTTAAGAAGAACACAAAAGTTTGTATTAATAGTCTGTTTAAGTTTGTTAGAAAACTTACATTGTAATCGCCGCACGCCTTTGTTACATGAAGCTCACATGTATCAGAATCTATGTACTTGCTGCAGCAAAATCTAAAAGAAAACGAAATCGTAGAATTTTGAAAAAGGAACCGGGCTTGAATTTGACACAATTCCCTTAAACAGATTCGTCATCTGTTCGCAGGGTACACTGGTTCAACAGTGCGGCGCGGTGCACTGCGGACTATCCCACTTGCCTGAAAAGAAACCGAAACATGGTTGCTACTCTTGAATGTATGTGTGTTGCAAGAGTTTTAGTGTAATTTTTTTCATGTATCTCTTTTCTACACAAATAAGGCACATAGCCTACTAATTATATAAGAATTAGGATGGTGAAAGGTTTCACTTATTAGTTTCACCATATGAAGAGCTTTAATATTAGTAGTTTTCATAAATAAATTCCATTCACCACTTTAAACTTCCAACATTTGTTACTTTATGCTTCAGACGGTGGTTGTAGGTGATCTTTGGTAGCTGATGGATTTACAATGGCGCCCTTCCAACTCCGCCGGACGACAAGTTCACCTGTACAAGTATACAAGCATAGAATACCACCGCTTCTTTTCGGTCCTCACACCGATGTTTCATCCCCACCATTGCCATCGCCTAATATCAGATCTAAACAAACACTCAAGCCTCAAACCCTTTAAATTGAATGCTGAACAACCCTATAACAACATATCAATGGTTGTCAGGTAAGACTGAACAATAATTACAGTCATTTGATGAAAAGAATTGACAAGGAATTATACGCACCACACTATGGAGTCCAAAGTCCTAAGCATGTGTACGATGATTCAAGATTTTAGTAGTGGTCTTTTTTTTTTTTTTTTTTTTTTTTTTTTTTTTTTTTTTTTGTAACAGCTAATTTGTCACACCCATTTCTTTACATTTTTTTTGCACACACTTGGAGTTGAACTTCCAACCTCACTCAAGAGAAGATTTCCTTTCTTTTTTTTTTGAAAATAAACTTTCTATTCACAAAAAACGCCACTCAGTCCTCAAAGCAAGGACTGAGCACGTCACAAAACAAAAACATTACAACGGTCCACAATTCCAATTTTTCCACACAATCCTATTACATGTACTCCTATTCTTTAACCAATGAAAACACAAAGATTTGACTTTGGCCACAATCTCCATAACCGATGGTTTATTCCGGTTGAAGACTGTATCATTCCGCGCATACCAAAGACTCCACATCGTTACCATGATGATCCCTTGTACAATTTTCTTCCTTTTCTTATCTCCTCCAACCGACTTATGTACCTCTAGCAAGTCCTTGATGTCAAAAGCATAAATAGGCGTCAAACCAATCCATCTACTGATACATTCCCACACGTTGGCTGAGATAACACAATCCATAACAATGTGCATGACTGTCTCTTCCGCTGAATCACACCACGCACAAATCGTATTCGGCAAGACCACTTGTCTCTTTGTGAGCTCAATCTTTGTCGGCAACCTATTCATCTCTGCTCTCCAAGCCGTAATTTGACACTTCATTGGCACCCAAGATACCCATTTAAATACAAAATTCGTACCAAAAGCCGCCCCCAACTGCAGCGATTTCCGCACTGATCTCGCTGAGAAAGGCTTCCCTTTATCCGCATTCCAGAACCAAGAATCACCAGCCTCATTTATCTCTATACGATTTAAATACCCAACCAGCTGCATCCACTGTTCGAAAGCATCAGCCGAGGTAATGAGTGTCGTCCAATCTGCATTCAGAGTCCAACAACCCTCTGTAGCCTTCACCCGCTCGAACACCGTACACGTCTTATTGTTTTCCAAGTGGTACAGAATCGGCCATCTATACTTCAGCGCCGTATCTCCTAGCCAGATGTCAAGCCAGAATCTAATCGAGCTATTCAAACCCACTTTCGCCCGTATGAACGTATGTAAGAGTACATTATCAGCCTTCAACGTGCTCCCAAATTTAACTATCGCCTTCCAGACCCCTGTTGCTTGCCTACAAACCGGTAGAGCCTCCCACATCTTGTTCTTATTGTGGCATACATCAATAATACGACGCCATAAAGTACCCGAGTTAACTCTATACCTCCAAACCCATTTGAATAATAACGAGTCATTCACATCTGCAAGTCTTTTTATTCCCAAACCGCCGAGTTTTTTCGGTCTAGTCACGGTATCCCAACTCACCCAATGGATCTTGTTAATGTCGGAAGAACCGGACCAAAGAAATTTCTTCATAATCTTCTCTAAAGTATCAACGACTTTCTTGGGGGCTTTATACAATGAGAAATAGTAAACCGGGAGGCTTTCAAGCACCGATTTAATGAGAGTAACGCGACCACCTATCGATAACATCCTCGCCTTCCAAAGAGCCAATCTAGCTTCAAAAACCTCCACAACTCTCTTCCAATTACAACACCTATTCATATTTGCTCCAACTTTTATACCCAAATAGTCAAAAGGAAAATTCCCACGCTTACACCCCAACACCAAAGCCATGTTATCCAAATCCGCATTACTCGTTCCTATCCCAAATAAGTTGGATTTATTGATATTTATTTTCAGCCCCGAGCAAACATGAAAACACCTCAAAAGTCTCGCCATGCTAATTACATTATTTGCCGACCATTCACCTACAATGAGAGCGTCATCGGCATACAATAAATGAGAAATAATATTCTCGGGACCATCCAATTGCACCCCTTTAAATTCTCCAACCCGTATGGCTTTATATATCAAATGCGAGAGTGCTTCCATCACGATCACAAACAAAAAAGGAGATAACGGATCCCCTTGTCTAAGTCCTTTGTGACAAGCGAACTCAAACGTAGGGGACCCATTAACTAAAACCGCCGACCGGGCCGATTGCAAGATACCCATCACCCACATACACCATTTGTTCGGGAAGCGCATTTGCTCCAAAATAGAAATAAGAAATTTCCAGTTAACGTTGTCATATGCCTTCTCGAAATCAATCTTTAAAAAGAACGCCTTCTTGGATTTTCTCTTCAGCCAATTCACAACCTCATTAAGAACAAGCGGCCCATCCAAAATATTCCTATCTTTGATAAATGCCGATTGTGACTCGGATATCACATCCCCCATAACACCCTTAATTCTATTCGCCATAATCTTCGAAATGACCTTACTGATCATTCCAATGAGATTAATAGGTCTATAATCCTTCATATGAACCGGGTTCTTACACTTCGGCACCAAGGTAATAAACGACGTGCTACACTCCGGACTAATGTAGCCCGAATCATAGAACTCACCGAGTATATTAAAAAAATCATCTTCCAATTCTGCCCAAAATTGTTGAACAAAGTTAAAGTTGAAACCATCCGGCCCAGGGGCCTTATCTTTACCGCAATCCATCACCGCAATCTTTATCTCTTCTCTCGTAAAGACTCTAGTTAAGTCATCAAGCTTATGTTCTGGGACCGTCTTCAAATCTTGACAAATTAACGATGGCCTATGCGCATGCCTTTCCTTAAAATGAGCCCGAAAATACCGAAGAATTTCTCTTTTAACAATCTTTGGTCTTGTTTCCCAAACACCATCCACATCAATTCCTGGAACCGCATTACTAGCTTTTCTACCATTAATAATTCTGTGAAAATAACCAGAGTTATCATCACCATTAGCGGCCCAATTGACTCTAGCCCTTTGTTGAAGATCCTTATGACGATACTCCAAAATTTCGGCAATTTTCAGTTGGCATTCCTCCAAGACCCACGCTTCTTCTTCCAAAAGATCCCTCTGTTCCATACAAATATGAAGTTGCTCTAATTCCGCCTTGCACAACTCAAGTTCTTCATTTTCTTTATTATTTATCTTATCACGCCATTCACGTAACTGACCGCGCAGAATTTTCAGCTTGTAAAACAATCGCTTATCAGCTGAATCCAACCCGTGGGAAACCAACAACCCTTTACGAACAATCTCAACACACCCCTCCTTACCACCCCAAGAATTAAACCACCTAAAAGGTCTCGGACCATAATTTTTATCCACCATAGTTAGCAATAGCGGGCAATGATCCGATAACCCTCTAGGTAACGCTCGAAGGCAAGCACCCGGCCACTTATTAAACACCTCATGACAAACCAAAACCCGGTCTATCTTGCTTTGTTTGTTCCCACCCCCTTTCCCAGCCAAGAATGTGTATTTTCTACCTTTCATAACATACTCCACCAAACCCATCTCGTCAATAAACTCATTAAAATCCTTGGCACTAGTCTCGTTAAACCTCGTATTTTTTCTATCATCCGGACTCCTCACCGTATTAAAATCGCCAAGCAATAACCACATACCCTCTACACTACACATCAAGGTCTTCAACTTTTGCCACAATGCACGTTTTTGGACATCCGATTGCGGCCCATAGACGTTTACAATATTGACCTTCAGGTTATCACCCTTCAACCGGCCACTAATAAGAATAAAATTCCTGTCTTGTACCTCCGATTCTTTATCAAAACATGCAGTATCCCAAAGACATACTAACCCTCCTGATAATCCCACAGGGTCCACTAATTGAAAATCAAAGTTTCCACCTCCCCAAAACCTGGTCAAAAAATGCTTCTCCAACCCTTGAATTTTAGTTTCTTGTAAAGCCATAAAAACAACATCATTTTCACACCTTAACTTTTTAACCCAATCACCTTTACCAACAACCCCCATCCCTCTCACATTAAGACTCAAGCAATTCATACCTTACCAACTTGTAACCCTTCTTCTTCAATTGTTTCACTGATTAGATCCTGAAAATCATGTAACTCAACCCCCAATTTACGCCCAAAATTGATAGTGTGTGATACCTCATCTGCCATAGTACCTTCCATCATTATCAATGTTTTATCATCTTCAATTATACCTGCTCCTTGAGGGCGAGCTTCACCAGCATACCCTTCACCATCACTGTCCCACATGTTAGCAGCAGGAGATAAGAATTCTGCTGATACATTCAATCGCCCATCACCCACTAAGCCCATGTCTTCTTTAGTAGTCTCTGAGTCCACAATTCCAATGATGTCATTTAGCCCAAATAAATCACTTGTTTTTCTTTTGGGTTTCTTGCCATTGGGCCTGTCCAAGCTGCTTCCAGAATTGTTCAGGCCCACACCACTTTTTTTATTTCTCTTCCCATTTTTCCTTTTCTTTTTATTAATAGACACCATAAAATTCCTTTTTCCTTTTGACTTCCTGCCTCTTTGACTTGCACGTGAATCATTAGAACTTTCCCCATTTGTCTCATTCAAATTAGAACAATTCTCATCACCATTCCTGGTCTTCAGCCCCTCATCATTACTTGCCTTTTTCTTTTCAATACCATTAAATGGTAATGATTGGGAAGAATTTAAACCATCTTTAAAGTCATTAAAATTCTCCATCAATCCCGGGTCAACCTTCCTTCCTTGTACATCCACGTCATCACCGGACGACATAACATTAACAAAAACCGGTGAGTTTCTGCCGGTCTTCACATCCTCAACATCCCCTTCCGGCTGCAACTGTTCACCGGAACACCCCTTCTCACCAGCAACTTCTGGCCTCTCCCCGGACTCACCCTCATCTTCCTTCAAATCCTCCTGCGAATTATTAGAACTTTGTTCCGTCTTAGGGTCGTAAAACTCCGGCACCCAGTCACCTACCTCCTCATCCACCCAAATCCTATACTTTCTACCTCTCCACTCCACTGTAACCTCATCACTAATACGTTTCCCATCACCAACTAGTACCCCCAGATAATCATAAGACAGATCAAAATCCTCGTCTACACGGACCGGTCTATGCATAATATTCCCAAAAACTTCGCCAACTTTATCTATAACAGTGGGATGCATCAAGTGGATTGGAAGACCCTTAATCTTGAGCCAAGCCAACCTCTCGAAAGCAAAAGATTGGCCTTCCCACACATAAATAGATGAGAATCTCCCAATGACTTCTTTGGCTGAGATTAACACTTTTTCAGCTTCCTTCTTGTCTGGAAACAGCACCATCACCGATAACCCGCCGATATATTGAACCTTACATTCCCCAGCCCCAATCTCTTTAAGGATAATGTAGACACTTTTTAAAGCATCAAGGTCCAACATCCGAAAAATCAAAGCCTTACCATGTGTCTTCTGATAAGCCGATAACCCATCGTCAATCTTAACCAACCTTTCACGCTGCACCGAACAACTTCTGCCAGTCAAAGTTTCCTGGAAGGATCTGCCACCCTGAGTGTATTGCTTCGATTCACCGGCCATAGGAATACCACCCCCTCCGGTTGCTTCTCCTTCCTTCTTTGATAATTGTCATGTTTAGGGGTTGGTCCAATCTCTCCTTCTTCAAACATGAACCTAGCAACGTTCGCTTTCAACTTGTAATCTCCCATCTTAACCATACACAGCTTCTTAGTCATCTCATCAGAGTTCTTAACATCAACGAACGAGATAAAACCAAATCTATTACCAAACTTGTCTCTCTTACGAGCAATATAGAGATCAAAGATCACCCCCAAGGAACGTGTAAACCCCGCAAGATCATTCCCACTGCATTTATCCGGTAGATTTGAAACATAAAACTTCGTGATTCGACCTTGTAACTTGTCCGGAATAGGATTCCGGTAGCTTCCCATTGAGAGAGTTGTTGTTTGAAGATTTCCTTTCTACCATTAAGTTATAACCTAAGTGGCGAGATTTTTTTAGTAGTATTAATATGTATGCATTAAAACATACGTTTTTTTAATCATAAAGTAGTGCATATGAGGTTTCAAACCAGAGGGTATTTCTCGCGCGCCTCGCATATCTTTTTTAATGTTATAAATAATATTATTAATAGTGACTATCCATCTTACTAACTCCTATCTCATTTATGTCTATACTTATTACTAGAGTCCTATAAATAATGATCATTGTATTGCTATTAGATATCTATCTCAATGAAAGAACTCTCCCCTTTCTTATTGTCTTCATAATACTTGTTTGTTAATAGGCCTTGTTATTCAACACGTTATCAACACGAGTTGCTTTGAAGTAAGAACACATCATCGTAAGGTATATCATAATATCTAACTCATTATTGTTCTTTATTCTCTTGTATATAATTCTTATTGTAATTCATACAATTTTGAGTTGTATATATAATTCTTTTATATCTGCTATACATAAGGCATATTACAAGTTGATAATATTTTGTTTATTTAATTACTTGAAGATTTAGAAGATAAAGTTACATCAATTTTGAAAAACATAGGGCCGCATCTTGTTTTAATATTAAGTAATCAATTCTGTTGTTAAATACAATATAATATATTCATCATGTAGAAGTTTGTTTTCAATTAAGTTTTATAATCTTTAATAGATTTAAAATGTTTTAAATGTTTTTGGTTATTTAATGGACATGATTCAAACATGAATACTGAATCACAGTTTAAAATATTTTATAAAATGCTATAATAATTTTTATTTGTCATTAATTAAATAATGGTTTATTATTTCGATTTAAGGGTTTAAATAAATCTCAGTTACTATTTTGCTTTGTATTTTAAATCAGCTTTTTATATACCCGTCATAATACTGTTTTATGTGAGAAACTAGAATAATAAAACATATCGTTCAAGTATTCAACTCTTAATATATATATATATATATATATATATATATATATATATATATATATATATTTGTAATTCATCTATCATGAATACTAAAGAATCAATGAGTTCTCCACTTCTAAATGATGTTAAGTATGTTGTTTTATTCTATAGTCATTATTCGTTATTACAGACTATATTTTAATTGACTTATAATTTTAATAAAAATTAATCCACAGTCATTTTGATATAGTTAACTATGTCGAATTTTGCAAAGCTTGAGTTTATGGCTATAAATATCACTGGAAAGAATTATTTGTCATGGGTATTGGATGCTGAAATCCATTTGAATGCCAATAATCTTGGGGATACAATCAATGAAGGAAATAAAACAAATACCCAAGATAAAGCAAAGGCGATGATCTTCTTACGCCACCATATTCATGAGGCATTGAAAAGCGAATACCTTACTATCAAAGACCCACTCATTCTATACACCAATCTGAAAGAAAGGTATGATCACCAGAAAACGATGATTTTACCAAGAGCTCGTTATGAATGGATCAATTTAAGGTTGCAAAACTTTAAGTCTATAAGCTAGTATAACTCGGCAATGTTTAGAATCACATCACAATTGATTCTATGTGGTGAAAATATTATTGATAAGGAGATGTTGGAAAAAACATTCTCTACCTTTCACGCCTCAAACATTGTCTTGCAACAACAATATCGTGAAAGGGGTTTTACCAAATACAGTGACTTAATATCATGTTTGCTTTTGGCTGAGCAAAATAATGAGCTTCTAATGAAAAATCATGAGACTCGTCCAGTTGGTACTGCCGCATTCCCAGAAGTGAATGTGGCAACATATAATAGTGGAAGTCATGGACGTGGTCGTGGTCATGGTCATGGTCGTGGTCGTGGTCGTGGATACCAAGGAAGTCGTGGACGTGGTAAAGGGAATTATCATGGTGTTCAATTTAAAAACAAACGTAATTACCAAAAGTTGCATGATAATGAAAAGAAATCCAATATTGAAAAAGGTAAGAAGAAAAATGGGGCTCCTTCAAATACATGCTATCGATGCGGGAGTAATAATCATTGGGCTCGTACATGTCGGACGCCCAAACACTTGGTGGAGCTTTACAAGCAATCAATAAAAGAAAAAGGAAAAGAAATAGAGACAAATTTCACATATGAAGATGGAAATGTCGATGTCCCTAGTGATCCTAAAGACCATACTGATGCAACTAAACTGGATTATGATGATTTCCTCATTGAGCAAATGAATCTTGATTCTGGTGATATCGTGGCTGATACAACTCAATTGGATGCTTGCAATTTTCCTTACATATGAGTGCTTTGATTTTAAATTATCATATTTCCTTTATGTTTCTTTTAAGATGTTTCGTTTGAGATTTTGTTATGTTTTGTTTTGAGAACTTTTGTGGCATTTTATGGGTTTTGCTATGTTTGAACCATAATATACCTTTTATTTATGAACTTTTGTTTTGTTTTGAAGCATATGGAGTGTTTAACTAAACTTCCTATTAATGGTGAAGATGTAAGTCTAATAGATAGTGCGGCTACAAATACAATTCTACAAAAAAGAGAATATTTCTCTAGTCTATCTATAAAAGAGGCAAGCGTTAGTACCATATTTGGTAAATCAAAATTGATTGAAGGCTTTGGAATAGCTTATATAATTTTACAAAGTGGAACTCCACTTAAAATTAACAATGCATTATTTTCCCCACTATCTCAAAGAAATCTAATAAGTTTTAAAGATATTCGTCTAAATGGATATCATCTTGAGACTACATGTGAGGAACATGATGAGTACCTTCAAATAACAAATATGATTTCAGGTAAAAAGAATGTATTAGAAAAGTTACCCACCCTTGCCTCTGGTTTGTATTGTACTAAAATTAGTGCAGCCGAAACAAATGCAGTCATAAACCAGATGTTTATGGACCAAGAAAGTTTTATCATTTGGCATGACCGGTTAGGCCATCCCGGGTCAATAATGATGCGAAAAATTATAGAAAATTCACGTGGACATTCTTTGAAGAACAAAAAGATTCCCCAGTCCAAGGATATTACATGTGTTGCATGCTCCCAGGGGAAATTAATTATTCGACCATCACCAATTAAGGTGGCGACAGAATCCCTGAGTTTTTTTGGAAAGAATACATGAGGACATATGTGGGCCTATACACCCCTCTAGTGGACCATTCAGATACTTTATGGTCTTAATTAATGCATCAACTAGATGGTCACATGTGTGCTTACTATCAAGTCGTAATATGGAATTTGCATGGCTAATTGCTCAATTAATAAGGTTAAGAGCACATTTTCCAGATTACCCTATCAAGAAAATTCGGTTGGACAATGCTGGTGAATTTACATCACAAACATTTAATGATTATTGTACGTCCATTGGGATAAGTGTAGAGCATCCTGTACCTCATGTACATACACAAAATGGACTTGCTAAATCGCTTATCAAGCGACTCCAAATGGTTGCAAGACCTATGATTATGAAATCAAAATTACCAGCATCTGCTTGGGGCCATGCAATTCTACACGCAGCAACACTAATTCGCATCAGGCCAATGAGTTATCACACTTTCTCCCCATTAAAGTTGGATTTTGGTCAGGAACCAGATATTTCCCATCTAAGAATTTTTGGTTGTGCCGTATATGTACCTATCGCTCCACCACAGCGAACAAAGATGGGCCCTCAAAGAAGGTTAGGAATATATGTTGGGTATGAATCACCATCCATCATTAAGTATTTGGAGCCATCAACGGGAAATTTATTTACGGCTCGATTTGGTGATTGTCATTTTGTTGAATCAACATTCCCAACACTAGGGGAGATGAAAAGCAGCTGAAAAATAATAATTTAAGTTGGAATGAATTATCATTATCTCATCTTGATCCTCGAACTAAACAGTGTGAAACAGAATTTCAAAGGATAATTCATTTACAAGGATTAGCAAATCAACTACCAGACGCATTCATTAACCCCAAGAGAGTGACAAAGTCACATATACCAGCTGCCAATGCTCCGGTAAGAATAAGTGTCCCAGAAGGACAACCACATGTTGGAAATGAGTCTAATGCATGCCTCAAACGTGGTAGACCAATCGGTTCTAAAGATAAAAATCCTCGAAAGAAGAAAGGAGCAAATATTTTAGATGGTTAAGTCGAGGTAACGATAAAACCAAGAAATGAGTCTCCTGAAGAGACACTAGACATGATGGTTCCAAAAGAACCTCAGGCACCTGAAAATGAAGAGATCTCAATAAATTATATCATGTCTAGAAAGGTATGGAACAGAAACAAAATCGACGTCGATGACAAATTTTCATATAATGTAGCGCTAGAAGTAATGAGAAACAATGAGGATCAAGAACCAAAATCCATGGATGAATGTAAACAAAGAAATGATTGGCCAAGATGGAAAGACGCGATTAAGGCAAAATTGGATTCCCTAAATAAACGAAATGTTTTTAGACCAGTGGTCCATACACCTGAAAGTGTAAAGCCTGTTGGCTATAAGTGGGTCTTTGTGCGAAAACGTAATGAGAAAAATGAAATTGTGCGATATAAGGCAAGATTAGTTACACAAGGATTTTCGCAAAGACCTGGGATTGATTATGAGGAGACATATTCTCCAATGGTGGATGCGACAACTTTTCGTTATCTCGTTAGTCTGGTAATACAAGAAGGGATTGATCTGCGTCTAATGGATGTTGTGACAGCCTACTTTTATGGCTCACTTGATACAGATATCTACATGAAACTACGTGAAGGGTTCAAATTGCCAAACTCATGTAAATCCAGTTCTCGATAACATCTTTCAATTAAACTGAACAAATCATTATACGGATTAAAACAATCTGGGCGTATGTGGTATAATCGCCGTAGTGAGTATTTGTTGAAAGAAGGTTAGAAAAATGACTCAGTATGCCCGTGTATCTTCATAAAAAAATCAAACTCGGGATATGTTATAATTGCCGTATACGTTGATGACTTAAATATAATTGGAACTCCTGGGGAGTTACAAAGGGCGGTTGAATATTTGAAAAGAGAATTTGAAAGAAGGATCTTGGAAAGACAAAGTTTTGTCTCAGGCAACAAATTGAACACCTTAAGGGTGGAATCCTTATGCACCAAGAAACTTACATAGAGAAATTACTCAAAAGGTTTTATACGGAGAAATCTCATCCATTGAGTACCCCAATGGTTGTAAGGTCGCTTGATGTTGAAAAAGACCCATTCCGACCTCCGAGTGATGGAGAGAAAATTCTTGGTCCAGAAGTACCATATTTAAGTTTAATTGGTGCATTAATGTTTCTTGCTAGTCATACACGACCAGATATATCGTTCTCTTTAAATTTATTGACAAGGTATAGCTCATGCCCAACAAAGAGGCATTGGAATTGGGTAAAACAAATATTTCGATACCTTCAAGGTACAAAAGATATGGGTTTGTATTTTACTAACCAATCGAAAACAAGTTTGGTTGGTTTTTGCTGATGCAGGGTATTTGTCTGATCCTCACACTAGACGATCTCAAACTGAATATTTATTCACAAGTGGAGGTACTGCAATTTCATGGCGTTCTGTAAAGCAAACAATCACAGCCACATCATCTAACCATGCTGAAATATTGGCGATTCATGAAGCTAGTCAAGAATGTGTTTGGTTAGGAAATGTAATACAACATATTCGTGGGTCTTGTGGTATTTCTTCGAAAGATGAGGGACCAACTATTTTACATGAAGACAACGCAGCATGCATTGCTCAACTTAAGGAATAATACATCAAAGGTGATAGAACAAAGCACATTCTACCAAAGTTCTTCTTTACACACGATCTGCAAAAGAATGGAGATATTACTGTCCAACAAATTCGTTCCAGCGAAAATTTGGTAGACTTGTTTACCAAATCACTTCCAACCTCAACATTCAAGAAGTTGGTTCATGGGATTGGGATGCGTCAACTCAAGGAGCTTAACTGATCATCATCAGGGGGAGATAAATACGCGCTGCACTCTTTTTTCCTTAGCTAAGGTTTTGTCCCATTTGGTTTTCCTTGCAAGGTTTTTAACGAGGCAGCATCTAAAAACGTATGAGATGGATAGTCAAGGGGGAGTGTTATAAATAATGTTATTAATAGTGACTATCCATCTTACTAACTCCTATCTCATTTATGTCTATACTTATTACTAGAGTCCTGTAAATAATGATCATTGTATTGCTATTAGATATCTATCTCAATGAAAGAACTCTACCCTTTCTTATTCTCTTCATAATACTTGTTTGTTAATAGACCTTGTTATTCAACATTTAAAACTTTTATTTAGAATTTAGTTTATTTTTATTATGGCAGCAAAGTCTAGATTTCTTCTTGAGCTGATCAATTGCTTACTCAATATGGAAATGAAAATTGTATGGATGGGCTTTTTTTGGTTTTGTTGCTTTTTTTCTTTTTTTCGTTTAAAGAGTACTTAATTAAAGTCAGAAATTGAAACATAATACTATATACCTATATCATTCTTTTATGATCATTTTTCATTTCAGACACTTCCATCATTTTACTAAATTCTATACTTTGCTGCCATAATTTAACATTATATAGCCATGCTACGCGCTACACGTGATGAGTGATGAATAAACAATTGATATAAATATGAGTAAAGGCTTATGTGTCGAAAGTTGGGTTCACAACCGAGTCAAGGCACCTCAAAGTCATCATACGCTCATTGAGGTAACCGTGACTCCTAGAAAGAGCAAAAGGATTAAAAATACCAAAACCTTAGTACTCACTGAGAATTCTTCTCAAAGGCTAAATTCAAAATTGCCTTAAGCTTTAGTACCGATAAATCAAAAATAGTATTTTCCCTAGCCCTGGCCGGGATCGCGCTAATCTCTTTATTCCATCATTCATGGAGACCTGATCACCAATTAACTCGTGCCTTGTAAAAATGGATAATATATACCCTATTTCATGGACTTCTAAACAAAAAATTTAGCCAAAGTTTGGTTTTAATTGGTTATTAAAAAATTAATTTAATCAAACTCATAATCGATAATATTACAAAATAAACTGAACCAATTAACAAATTAGTTAACAAAACCAATTAACTAATGACTTTGGTTTCGGTTGAGACTAATAACTGAACGATGCACACTTTTAGAAGTGTCTGTATTTCTCGTCGCGTCATGTTGGGACTCTGATAGTAGATATATAATGCCTTTTCCTGTGAAATGGCATGGTGAAACTTTCTAATTACAGCTATGTTGCTGGACAGTAAGAGGATACTAAGTCAGTTATTTACACGTATCATTGACTCAGTAGAAGGGAAAGGAGGCCAGTACACCAGTAATTTATTTTTGGGTAAAATGGGACTCAAATTCGTTTCTTAGGATTAAAGCACTTTCTTCTCTTTTTAATGTTAGTGGGTCACCTGTCATGTAGAGAGGTCACAAAGAAAATTCAAGATTTGACAAACATAATCACATAATCATCCCAAGTTCTCTGCTATATATGGATAGTTTCATATGATCAAAACACTATACAATATTTGTTGTCAATGAAAACTTAATTTACAACCCTTAGGATTTGAATTTACAATCTTTTAATTGTTAAGTACATCGATTAACCACTAGGATACGCCCTTGGACAAAAATATCTTTTTTTTAGAACGGTCAACACAACAACCGCGAGACTCCCACAAGGGGGCTCGGGCAAATTGGCTTCCCTTGCTGGGAGCCCCGCCCGATGGTGGTTCCCGAGCCGCGGAAAACCCGATCCCCCACTGTTAAAATGACATCTTTCACATTATTAATTCTACACACTAACATGTTACGATTGATAACTTGTTACGGTTGATAAATAATTAAACTTGTTATTGGGCTTAATGGTTGTTAAGCCCAAATGGATTGAATAAGTTGTGAAGTCTGCTATTGGGCTTATTGTTGGCCCAGTCCATTTCTGTGTTTGTTTTATTGGTTGGTTGCAGGATCCGAGATGGTAATCTGACCGTTCGTTTGTTTTGATCCCATCCGTTCAATTGGCATCTTCGTAGAGCTCAGTATATAAAGTGGCAGCTCGTTTCTTTGGGATCATAACACACACATTTTTTCTATTTTCTTCTCTGTATTGTTGTATCGTCTTCTAGGGTTTCATCTCGTTGTTTTAGTTGTAAGTCTGTATTTCATCTATTTCTGTTTGTACATTCTGATCTGCTGGTCTAAATAACCAGCAGATCTTCATTGTTGGTTGAACACCATTATTATGATCTCAGTATTTGCTGAGATCTTTGGGTATTTGGTTGGGTAACCTTTGGGTTGGGTTAATAAGATTTTGTTACCGTTTTGTCGCCTACTTTTCGTTGTTCTTGATTAGAGTTTATGTTGGCTCTGTTTTGTTGTTTGTGAGTTGAAACCCTAAATTTCTACACCCATCCATCCGAAGACCCGCTATTGAGAACCGGTAAAACCCAGGCGAGATCAGGATTCGAACTCCTGACCATAGGCCAGGAGTCATCCCTAATTTCTCATTATGTCCTCCATATGTAGCTAGTGAGAATCGAACCCAAGCGTCCCAAAGGAAACTTAGACCAACCAACCATTCAAGCATTTAATTCACAAGTCGCTCACACTTTACCTAATCTTCATCCTACATAAACTATAAGATTACTCGTGTAACTGAAAATGAGGTGAACGCTATATTCAAGGCAATATAATATCATTATATTATTATTACTTACAACACTGTTCACAGAAATACATAACTTTTAACGAGGGACACCTTACATTTATTTATAAATTATATTACACATCATTTTATTGCATATAGGCATTTTCTATGCTTCATATGACTTACCAATACATAACAGTATTGCATGGTACATTCAAGGGTTGTGGAATCCGAACCTCGGAGAAACATACAAGTTCAGTGGACCATCGAGTTGGATATTAACTGTGGGTCTATATTTTGGGTCTTCGTCTGCATTACTCAACTTAAATGTGAAACAGCCTAACAAGATAGCAGAAAAGATCCTCATTTGCCTATATGCAAATTCCCGACCCAAACAAGTCCGTGGTCCAGCCTGTGTGTGATCAAGAAAAATATGAAGCGTTAGAGCATCAAAGTGAACGTATGGTGCTCGTTAACCAAGTGGTTATTGGTTTAAATTGTAAAAAGCATGTATTAGTATGATTTAGGATGTATGTATATATTACTTAATATTTACTAAAATGACACACATTTGATGTTATGGTCAATATATACTCCATGCTTCTTCACATTTTATGCAATATAGTCACATTTTAACACAATTAAATAATGTGTTAGTTACACATCTAGTCTTTGTGGTTTATCAAAGGTAACACCCATAGCACTAAGGTTTTCAAGAAACAAGTTAATATTTTATGGTTTTAGGTTTTTCTTTAACTTATTTAGGGTTCAAGGATAAATTCTGTTAGCTTTTCTATTCCGTTTAAGTAAAATGAGTCATATACCTTTTTATAACTAGAGGGACCATTTATGTAATAAACTCTCCCCATTTCAGTTCATATCCTTCAACAAAGTTTTTGATTCCTAGATGAAAATCAACAATACTAATTGTTTACTTTATCATAACTGGTTAAGTCTATAGATTTAAATATAATGATTAATTGATACAATAATTACCTATTTGATTTAAGAACCACCCTTGTGAATTTCAGTTGTGTCTAGACTCAATAAAGCCGATTAGCCTCTATGCACTTGTATATATCATTAACCAAGTCATATCATGAGAGCTTTCCGGGATAGACAAATCTCGTATGATATGATAAAATGTATGTTACGATGTGACGTAGAAATTAATGTGCTCTAATATGAAAAACAACAATTTTGATTATGCGAATAAGAATGAAAACGTATATTAAATAGAGGATGTACGTTTGGATGAGGAGCAGACGCCGAAGCAACCATTGCATGTGTGATTAATTAAGGCGGTGGTTTTGAAGGTGTGGTTTTTTTAAAAACAACAGGTTTAACGTATTTTGCCTCGATGAAAACAGAACACACATTTATAGTTTCATTTAGTATAAAGAATTCATTAGAAACTTGTGTATCAAACAGGTTAAAACATTTTTCTGTTTTTTTATTTATTACTAGGTTAGAAATTTTAAAATTACACGAGGTTAGATCAATAAAATATTAAATGGTTTTTAATAAACGGAAATATAAAAAGAATCAATAAAAAAGATAAAGATTATAAAATAAGAAATATTAGATTAATTGGGTTATTTGTAACATAATTTTTTTTGGCAAAAATTCAAGGGTGGGGACGACTTCCTTAAGTATTATACATATATTTTCTAACAGGATCCCTACCCAATATATGTCCACGTCCCAATCATTTTATTAATCATATATAGGGTAGGGACCTTATTGAAAAATATATTTTTTTGAAAAATGTGAGAATGATTAAAAGTTGATATGTATGCATTATTTTTAGATCTATTTCATAATGTTTTGAAATATTTTTTCAAGAAAAACACTAAACATCATTTTTAGAAGCAAATATGTGTCCTACTATTATTGGTTTTCGAGCTACTACTTAGTAAATGTCTAGCATCATAGAACTTCTTTTACATAGTTATTTTGCTACCTCGTAGCTTTTAAAAACACGTAGTTGTTTATATGTTTTTAAAAAATGATATATGTATTTATATGAATTACATAGTTATTTTACTCCCCCGTAGCCATTAAGAACTCATATTCTTTATATGTTAAGGTTATGTACGAAAGCTTCCCGGGATATAGAAATCTAATGAGAAGTGATAAAATATGTGTTACGATGTAGCATAGAAATTAATGTAAACAACAATTTTAATCATGTGAACAAGAATGAAAATGTATATTAAAAAGAGAGTGTATGTTTGAATGAGAAACAGAGGCAGAAGCAAATATTGCAGGACGTGAGGTGGTCTTAAAGGTGCAACTTTTTTTTACAAACGATTGGTTTTGACATATTCTGCTCTGGATGAAAATATAACTCTCATTTATAGTCTCATTTAGTGTAAAAAATTAACTAGAAACTTTTGTATCGCACATGTTTTAACATTTTATTTATTTATTTTTAGATTAGAAAATTTAGCATTTCATGAGGTTGGATCAAAAAAGTATTAAATGATTTTTACTAATAAGCAGAAATGTAAAAAAGAATTAGTTATAAAAATAAATATTAAATTAATAAGAGATAAACATGAAATTATGATTAATAATGTTATTTCGTATGACAGAAAATTGAGATAATTTATAGGTAGAGGATCCTATAGGAAAATTGGTTTTTGTGAGAAGTGCGAGAAATATTAAGAATTGATATGTAGCCTTCATGTTTTGGATTTAAGAATAATATTTTGGGTTGTTTTGGCTTGAAAAACACTAAACACAACCATTTACAACTATTTAAAACACAACGCAATGTATTATAGTCATTAAAATTAAAACACAAATAAAACACACTAGTAAACACTTAAAACATACTGCTTAATGTTCTTTTAATGGTGTTTTACGTTTTAAGCCTGAAATACATTATTTTCGATTCTTAATTGTTATGTTTGGTTAATACAAAACATCACGAATATGTCCGAAAAATGATACATACATATTAATTTTTAATCGTTTTCATACTTTTCATAAAAACCTATTTTCGTACATGATCTCTACCCTCATAAGATGTTTATTTATTATATAATAAAGATAGATATTATAATTAATAAATATTGGGTTATATAACCTAATTTTTTTTTTTTTTTTTTTTTTTTTTTTGGGATTTCAAGGGTGGGGATGCTTAACCTAGTGATATGTGTCCACCTTAATCGTTTTTTTATATCTATTAATATATATAAAAGAATTGAACATTGCTGACGTGGCGTGCAATGGTGCCTTTAACCTCTCCATGAAACTGCCACGTGGCATCATAATTAAAAGATTTTAGTGTTTTTAAATTATTTCCTTTTTTAATTAAAAAAAAAAAGATAAACATAAAACCCTAAATTTATCTCTCTATCTCTCAATTCTCAATTACTAAAATTAAATTGAGTTATTTTAGAAAAAAAGAATTTAAAAATAAATTTAGATTTTTCTCTTTTATGTTCCTCCCATAATTTTTAAACGTTAATATCTTTTATATTCGAGATTTTTTAAATAAAAAAATTACACCAAATTAACGAGCGTTTTATTATCTTTCCAACGAGTACCATAGTGCTATATAAAAAACGGAGAAAAAAACGACTATTTTTTTTGGGGTTATGTTCGTACAAAAAAAAAAAAAAAACACAAGGTGTTCAGGTTATTCATTAATCATGATTTTTCTTTTAAACCAGGTTCTTATCTACGATGTTGAAATTCAGCCCAATCGCCATGCTATCATTGGAGTTTTACTCTTCTAAAGATGGATATGTATACTTCATCAAGAGAAGCTAGGAGAAAGAATTGCGCAACACTGCAACACATGGTGTCACCTTATAACAAGGTTATTTTTTTTTTATTTATTTAATTAGAAGAGTAATAATTATTACTATTAGTATTAGTATTATTAGAATGGTTATATTTTTCAACCCCCCTCATGAATTCTACATCTATATAAGTCAAAGTCAAATTGTAACATATTTTAAATTACGTGAAGATGATTGATTATATGTTGAAGGTTATCCTTTTAATAATGTATTATGTTTAATATGGTTTATGCTTTTTATTTTTTTAACTTTTTAAATAAATGTTTTTTTTAACTAAGATTGATTATGTTTAAGTTGTTTACTCTTTTCGTGATTTGAGTTTTCTTCTTTTATCATTTTTTATTGAATCATATTAAATTTTTCAACCCCGGGACCTTCCCGGGGTAATTAGCTAGTGTATAGATATAGGTTATATGTTTTTAAAATTGAGATAACTGTATTTATATAAGACAATTACAATCCTAAAAGAATCCGTTCATTCTCTTTAATAATCATATATATGAGGCAACATCCGATGACTCTTATTGTTCACTTTATCATAGAAGTTCATGGCTTTACTTTTAGTAACCAAGGTTAAGACTTCTCATAAGGTCGCCAACCTTCAAATTACTACCCACTAACATAGTTAATTATGGAGTTCAACTCTCGTTCACAACCAATGATCATCCATTCACTATGGATGAGGTAACTAATTTCTAAGGCAGAAATGCTACAATGACTTACTTCATGTAATAAGAGTAATTGTTATTTGTAGAAGCTAGGTCTAGTGTTTTGTATTAAAGAAAAGAAAGTAGTTGTACCCTTATATTAATGTAAAATGCTAGCTAACAAACCTGAAAAGCAGTAAATTTAAAAGGGCTCTGTGTGTGGAAGCAACCATTATTGTCGAGCCATCGTTCTGGTTTGAATTCTTGTGCATCATCACCCCATATGAACTTCATCCTCCCCATTGCATATGGCATGTAGTATACCATATCTCCCTTTTTCACAATATAACCATCTGGTAGAACGTCATCTGAAAAGCATATCTTTGGATCCTACAAAATTTTCAGAATCGTAGACATTGGTAAAAGAACAAATCTTGCTTTAATTATCACGTAAATGCATATCATGTTCTTGTTTGATTTAAACTTCCTTACATTGTGCGTGTAATTAGTGATTTACTCAAACACATGTATGCCCAATAGTACATGAAAACACTGAAGATGCTAATCACCAAACATCTCAAGTATAAGAGCGTATATTATGCAAAGTATATTTCGTATGTATCTATTTAGTGTGTATTTTACGGATATGAATATTTATATGGTGGTTACAAGAACTTAATTGCTATAAATAGAGATCAACATAGTTACGGTGACAGGGTAGATTAAAATTTCAGTGGTAGCGGGGAGAAGGAAAAATTTTGCTCAGGGACATCCAGTACATAAAATGGAAAATATATATTTTTTGAACTAATTTTCCACTTTGATGGCAAAGTGAGGGGTATGGTTGTTAACTTGTGAGTTCAAATATTTTTAGAAACTAATTGCATATATACCAGTGGTAGCGCGGGATAGAGTCTTATCGTTTCTGCCAAAGTAGCTTGAAGATATTGCATCTTCTCTAGTGCATCGTCACTCAAACGGGCCTCAAAATCCGCAACCTTTGTGATCTCTTCTTTCATGTTAATTGCTTCTTTGATATCTTTTGCTACCTTATCTTGAACTTGAGGATGTTTGCAAAGCATGTAAATGTACCAAGTCATAGTAGCCGCTATAGGATCTTTACCAGCAAGCACGTAGTTCATTATTATATCTCGAAAGTACTTTGGATCTCTATTTTCCATGTGCATAAACCTTGATAAAATGTCTTCTCTCTTGTCCTGCAATATCCGAAATGTACTGTTCTAGTGACCAATTATACTTGTATTTCTTGGTTGGGTAACATAGTTGAATATACCTATAAGCTTACCGAAATATCATCATTTGGCTTCTTCATTTGTTCACTCTTGATCCGTATCACATTATAAACAAACTCATCAACCACTTTGAGATTTTTCTTCAGCTTTGCTTCCGATCCAATATTTAAATACTTCTTCACCTTCCATGTTATGTCAACAAATCTTTTGCACGTCAACTCATTTGCATCGTCGAATGCATGACTGAATCTAGCACCTTCTTCATTTGATCCACTCAAGTTGTCAAGATCAACTCCAAAAGCTACTTTAAATATTGAATCCGCTGTTGCTTTCATGAACAAATCCTGTATGTGCTCATATCATAAAGGTAATGTTTAGCTAGCTATTATCCCAATAAACAATGGTGTAACACATTGAATTTTTGTGATAAAGAAAGAAAAACTTTACGTTAATATCAACTACTTGGTTGCTCTTTGCTGCTTCTAAAAATATGTCGCCAACTTTTAATGCATTTTTCCTGAAGGTTACACTGCTAAAGTCTCTCAAAACTTTGGTAGAGAACTCATGGCTCGATAACTTCCGCTGTTCTCGCCATTTTTCCCCATCAACTGTGAATATGCCGTCTCCCAGAAAATCCTCTAGCAAGTTGTGGACATGCGTTCCCTACAACAATTTGCACTATAGGAATGTCTTGTGTATGCATGGGCATCCAAAAAATTTGATACCCTTTATGTAAATAAAGAGAAAAATGCCTACATGCTACACTACGCTAATAATAATTTACGAAGTTCTAATTATGCAGTCCAAATACCGATTTTTAAACGATGACCGCATTTAAAATGAGGTCAAGTTCTAAACCGATGGGCTTCTTTGAGAAATGAGATTGGTTCGTATAACATTAAAAAACGTTCTTTGTCTCTAATTTAAAAAACGTTCTTTGTCTCTAAAAATAATGCGATGGTCATCAATAGTCAGCTTTTCTCTCTGTTTATTTTATTTGATGTTTTACATGATTGACAATGCATCTAATTTGAAATCAAAGCATATTGAAAAAACGTGTCTTACAAAATAAAGCACTGCGATAAGAACCCATACCTAGAGCTAAGATCATATAACCCAATTGAGACACTATGGAATAAAAACAAGTAACTACTAATGATTCTTTTTTATTATGTACATTTTCTCTTTGTGGTACGAAATCGGCTATTTAGAGTATGTTGCCTATAAATAAAAAATAAAGGGAGTTTTTTGGAACAACCTTGCCATAATTTTCGAAATTGGTCTTGAGGATATACTCCACAATCGCAGGATCGGTTGTATAAATCTCGCCACGAAAAGGGCTAATCATTCTGAAGGTTTTGTACTTTGCCGCGAGATTAGCCATGTAATGGTGCAATCTCTTGAAGTTGATGAGCATATTAAAAACCGTCCCACCAATCGGATGATACTTCTTCGTTTGGGGTTGACTGTAGATGTAGAGGAAGATTAGAAGAAGAGATAGAGGTGTGATAACTGGTATGAAGATCGAATTTAAGAGAAAGTTCATGGAAAATGCCATTTTTAGAAATGAGAGGGAATGTGTTTGTTTGATTTAACTTGCGTTTGCGGCTTTCCATTTATAGTGATTATAGTGGCTAGTAAGTTGATGAATATACAAGTGTCTTCAGCCACGTACGTATACAATATGGGCAAATGGTTATTTACAAAAATTAAAAATCATATAGATGATTTACAACCATCTATATAATACTTTACAACTACCATGCATAGTGTTTGATTTTTATTTTTTTTAAATATGTGTCTTAATATTTAATAATATTTTATCTAACATCAGGTTACAGGTTTATAGAAAATGGATATTTGCGTTAGCGTATCAAATTGAACCGGTATCAATATTTATTTTTATTATATTGTTTTCGATAGACTGATACCATATCAATACTTCTCCGAACGACACCGGTTCTGGTATCTGTATTAATATTATTTTGCTTTCGATAGACTTATACCATATCAATACCGCTCTGAACAACATCGGTACTGGTACCTGTATTAATATTTGTTGTTCCCCGATTTGATAATTTTTCATTTTCATAACTCTGCATGCGATGACAAAAAGCGAATATTGATACCAAGATCGTGTTGATCTAAACCGGAAAATGACGTGTTAGAATAAATATAACTTATGTTTATTATATTTATTCCGTGGCCATCATTATCATTTATATTATATTGATGAATTACTATAATATCCCTAAGTTAGTAATAGGTGATTTTTTGATGGACGGAATTACCCTTCCTAACATTATTAGTGTGTCCATCGGATGTATATAAATAGAGAGCTATAATAAAGAGATTAAGGTTGACACAATGTCACACCCTCAAATTTCACTTGCGGGGTTTTAACGCGAGGCGCGTGACATACAAGGATCCAAGTCAATGGTCACAACAAACGCCAACTATATGTAATGAAAACAGCGTAACAAAACCAACCCAACAGTATTAACCAACCACAGCGGAAGCTTAAATAGTTTATAACCCATAGTAAAACAGTTTAAAGTTCAACAGTTATTCAAAACATGCAAATGATACTAGCGTAGTGGGACTCCGTGCGCCTACTCCGACCGTGCTACCTTAGCGACCCGAGAAAACATGCTAAATGTGTCAACATAATATGCTGGTGAGTTCACAGGTTTTATAAAAACAGTTTCTCTAAGTAAGACAGATCATTCCCATTACTACTATATTATATGAACGTTAGCTAGACGTTAAGTATGTTACTACTACGATTGAAACCATTGCTGATTGTGTTTCTAATAGTGTGTACCCTTCGGTCTACCGTCATCCCCGGTAGGCCCTGTGTGTTTGAGACAATATGCACCCGTTCGACCTCCAGTCGACCCGGGTGGGGTTTTTTAGGCCCAATAGATCTATGCACATTTGTAACATTTCGCATTTTTGTTTAAGGTTGTTCTACTATTTAATCAATAAACGTTGTATTTTGACATTTTAGCACGTTAAAAAATATTTCATACCATTTTTGGACTATTATAACCATATTATAAACTTATAATAATAAAATCTTAGTAATATAACTGTAAAAAAAAAAAATTCTGCGTGGACCGGGACTCGAACCCGCGTCCACAGCCGGCCAGACACACACACACGCGCGTCTAACCAACTGGGCTACAGCCCGTGATTGGGATCTTTATCCAAACTAAACGAATATAACACATTACTTATATAACCCTGTTGACTATTGAAAGTTAACTGTAAACAAATCCTTTCCAAATCAACATCAATCCGCGTTTCTTGATTGTAATTATCTATGGAAAGGTCTGGCCGACCTTCTCAGCTTAATCCCCACGCAATATTGTGATTAAAACATTACAAATTGTGAACAATTACGCGTGCTTTAATGACATGGGTCAAACATTCCATCCTTACATTTCGTTTGCATTGTTATAAATTGATCCATCCTTTATGACCTATGCACTCCGATTTAGTTCTTCCCGCCTCCAATTCTTGTTAAAGCCTCGTCAATAAGCAGAATCTTACGCGGGTTGACTTTTCCCTTTGACTGACTCGATCGTATCTCTAAACACGCTGTAAGTTCCAATTAATCTCATGGTTTTGTTAGTCGTAATCATACAAACAATAGCCCTAACGTTTCTGTGGGAATTGTTTGCTAATTCGTTTGATTAGGAATCTAGGGTTCATACATATTCGATTTGGGGATATTGACTCACGCAGACATCGTTTAAATTTAAAACAAATTGGAATCTATCACCAACTGATCTGTAGATCAGTTGGTATCACCTTTCTGCGTAAGACGTGGGAACCGGTCTTGAGTTGGAGTTAGAACCTCGGCTCCACAACCTTTTTTCTAAACAATTTACGAATCAAAACAAGGAACCCTTATAAACAACTGTAACTAGATTTAATTGTTCTTAGGGTCCAGACCAGATGGTCTGGACTTGTGATTTAAATACTTGATTCGACCAAGAACCTGGGTTCGATCCTGGCACATATAATCATTTTTTTAAAGCTTTTCCCTTATAATTATACTTTCTATTTTTTTTAAAATAGTTTTTAAATATTAAAAGTGGTTTATAAAATCTATAAAAATTATTTTATGTTATTCTTATGATGAATATTATTATACAACTTTTAGTTTTTTAAAAATCATTTATTTAATATATATAAAATATATTACAAGTTTATTCAATTTTAAATTGTAAATTCTATAAAAATATCTAAACAATTTTATAAAATTCCACAAAAATTATTTTAAACTTGTAAACCAATAAATATTTCAGAAATAAATTTTTATTCCAGAAAACCATTTATTCAGTATTTTTAATTAATTTTTACTATTTTAATCACAAATAAATCATAAGAAATTCATTTTCACTATTTTTACATCAAAATATTACATAAATTACTTTTGTTTATTTAGAACAAAAATACAAATTTTAATTTGAAGTTTAATTAATTTTAATATTGTTAGACATTAATACTATATTTTTACAAATAAAAATAAATATACTAAATATTCAATTATTAAGAAAATAATTTTATAAAAATTATTTTCATACTTACAACCTTATAATATGACTATCCTTAATCAAAATTTTACAAAAAGTCTTTTATTTATTTATTTTTTGATATTTCTTTTTATTTATTAAATCATCAACAATTTATCTAATTAACAATTAAACCATTACCGATCCCCAAATTAGGAACCCTAGAAATACTTGTAGACTAGAAAACTTAAACTTATTTATTTCCTTAAACATAGGTAATACTTGGCAACGTTAGATCACACTTATTCTATTTCACAGGACTTAACACTTTGCTAAGGTGAGTTTGCGTAACCTTGTTTATGCAAATTCTTTATACATGAAACTTAATACTTAAGCAATTCTACATACATGCCTAGTTGTAATCTTTGATGCCACATGACTTAGACAAAGACTATTAGACTTAAACTTAAACTTGCATAATCATTAACCCTGATCAAGCCGACAGTATATAATGATAGAAGTATTGAATTAACAACCCCATCCAGATTCGTTGACCATCTTTATGGGGAGCGCGGGTGATTGTTATCGTTCCAACGTTATACTAAAGTGAAGCGTGGATGCGGGATGGACCTAAACTTTGTCGGAGGATTGATTATGTGCATACTATACTTGTTGTTTACTCATGTAGACTTAGACTTACATTAGACATATGAATTGCTAAACTTATATTCTTTTAAAACTTATTGCTTAACTTGTCTTATGTATTTTCACCAACTTCTAGTTGACCCCCCCTATTTTTCCAAACTCAACAGGAAATACTGATGCTTGAAGACTAGAGCTAGCATGAGGAGATATTTGAAGTTTTAAGCTTTGTTTGATTATTTGATGTACTAGATTTCATTCAAGACTTTGTTATGTATTTCAAATTTGGATATTTTATTTTGAATAAATAATTATTTAAAACTTGATTAACATGTGCTACTGAACAATCATTCATACGTGACACCTCGATGTTTCTGCCATCGGTTGGGGTGTTACAACATTTCCCCGCTATATACCCATATTCGTGGTTTCCTTGGGATTTAGATGAGTCGCATAGTAAACAAACGATAACTATACAATAACATGATCTATACGTATCCAAAGTGTGTAGCATGTTTCTCCCCCATGAGGAAGTGTGTTATAGTAGGGACGTGAAACTCACCTTAGGTTACGTTCTTGTAAAATAGATGAACTGACAATGTAATGATAGTCCCTAATACCGGCGACCTATCATAGGATGCGTATAAGTAACTAAACTATTAACCCATAGGTTAATTACTCCCCGATTGTCCAGATCGTGACTTTGAATGGTTGAAAATGTGTTTAAGTGTTTGACCTAACCAAACATGACTTGACATCCCGTTGGCGACCTGTTACATTAGTTGATCAAGCATACATAGTTTACATACAAGAAATTCACACAAAACACTTAGTTTTCATCAATTTTCCATTTCTGCACAAACCAAAAACTTTTCATTTGGTTTGCCCCTTTTAATGGGTCGAATGGAAGCCACAACATCTCATTCGACCCATCGATAGGTCGAATGGAATGTTGGTTCGACCCAACTCCCTGCAGCATCATTTAAATGAATAAAATCCCATCAAAACAGTCCGAAAACGTCATGAAAAGCTACAAATCACAGCAGTCGATCATATCTAACCTAACCACATGCAACCATACCAATTTCCCTTACAAAGCTGTCCATTTCACATACCAATCACAATCTTTGCCAAAATAGCAAATTATGAAAATGTCACATCAATTGCATGAAAACTTTACCCAAAATGGAAACTATCAAAATAACATCATATACAGATCAATATGCACAGATTGTACGTATTAGTGAATCCCCAATCATATCATCATCATGAACATGCCCTAGATCTAGCATAAAATCCTCAAAATGGGTGAAAATCCATTATACATCAAATAGTCAATAATATACCCATAAATCATGTTCTAACTTAGTCCTAAATCATTTATATAACATCTGTACGTCATTTCATAACCTATAACACATAAACAAATTGTCCAACATCATTAACATTTGGGTTTTTATAAGAAAACTAATTATCCAAGTATGGATTTAGTTTAGAAAGGTTTTTATTTATGGAAACTTATTTGAATCAGATCTGGACACTTAGGGTTTAATAAAAACCTATGAAATTGTGTCAAAAAGGGTTTAGATGATGAACACGCCTTGAATCTTCACTTGTTTTGATTATAGAATGTGTTTAAGCTTTAGGAGCTGAAAAACAAGGGCAAAATCTCCTTTGTACAGGTTTGGGGTTGAGAGAGAGCATTTGAAAGGGAGTTAGGATTGTGAAATAATGTAAACGAGGCAAAATGTTATATTTATACCCAGTTTCCGTTCGCACCCTTGCAAGGTCGAACCAAATCATTTTGGTTTTATTCGCCCCTTTTGGAATTTCATTCGACCCTCCCCCAGGTCGAACGAAAACCCAGGTTCCTTGTTTGATCCTTTGATTCACAATCTTGCCATTTTAACATATGTTAACACACCTTAGCACATAAACATGAATTTTAACAAATGTTAACATATCTAATCACATAAACACGCATTCACAAGTTGTAATTTACCAACAACGAGACTCAAGACTTTTGTGTGGTTGTTTCCCCCAATTGTTCCCCGAACCATTGAACCCTGGGCAATACGTATGTGTAAACCAACTCCCGATGATTCCCCGAATCATCGAACCAATTCAACTAACCCAGTTAAGTACGTTAAGTAAATGTTTTGCTATGGTAGACATAGATGTTTGTAAAAAGTATTAACCTGAGTTTGCAGGGTGTCACATACAATCATAACAACATCATAACTCTTTAGTCGTCCCCCCTCTCTCTCACTTTGAATCATGTTCATAACTCAAGAACACCTAAACCATCAGAACGATATACCCTAAATGGAACCCAACCATACTAACAAAGTGTCGTCATCTCTCTTGCAATTATTGGATTCACTGGCTAATCAGATATTTATTTATATTATCATGTTTTCCATTACTTACAATCAGAACTGATCAACATGTGGTATCATAGCAATGTTGCTCAAATCGGTTCGGATTATTTTCATTAGATCTGGATTTAAATCGGAAAATTGTTTTGATAAAACCTGATAATGGAGTTCATGAATTCCAAGTTTGATTTATGGTTGTTATTGAATTTTTACAAAATCGTGTTCTTGATCTCATAAAATTCGAGATCTTGATGTTATGTGTTTTCGAAATCTTTTTATATACTTTCATGTTAAAGTATTTCGATTCCAGATTAGTGACTTATGTTTATTAGTTTAAATTTTTTTGAGATGTTCATTAAGAACACCATAAATTCCAAAACTTATCTGTGACAACAGTCAACGTAACAAGTCAATGACCGTACATCTTTCATTTATTACGTCATTATATGTGTATTTTTAGACAATTTGCATAGACTATACCTCCCCCCAGGCAAGTAGAGCATGAGTTAATCAGAAAACTCAAAACAATACACTTATTTAGTCATACAACACCCGAACATGCCGTCAAACAAGCATTACAAGAGGTTGTGGCCCTCTAACACATGATAATGCACCTCTAACACACGTTAGTGAATACAAAGATCATCATGAGATAACATTTAACAAACCCATGACACACATGAAACAAAATACATGTTGATGTCATCATTAAGAGACACAAGGCTTGATCAACTCTCACCATTACTAGACCGGATGATATTCCTATATCAAAGGGTACCAAAGGCTACTAAATGGACACAATGTACAATCTCAACACCATTAACATAAGTATAGGTCGATTAGTTACCAAGTATTATGAGCTTTGAATCATAACAAAACCACTTAACGTAGAGCTTCACTCACATACACATATACACGCATGGCATCTCAAGTCTATCACCCTATGTGCACATCTACTTAACCATTGATACAATCAAACAGATAACTAGCTATCCTACAACTTTTGATACCTTGTCTTTCCCTATACACTTGGCCAATGGATCACAAGCACACAAGGCTAGGACTCACAACAAGACAATAACCAATCCTACACATTACCATGAACGAGTATTAACTTGATCTAGACACTTACTTGGACACCCTAGCCGAATTCCACAACCATGACATATCATTGTCATCGTAGACCTTCCAAACATTACACCTAGTTGGTAAGACACCAATCCCACCTCAACTTCATAGGATAACTACCCTACCATAATTGGAAACAAACAAACATTCCTACACCACTTAGATTTGCGGCTACTATGACATCTCAAGAACACATGGAGACAATCTTGGAACTAGGAAATATCACTATCCATGCTAACACCCTAGACCTACCCTTAGCCGAATCTATGTAAGGAAACAACACATGAATCGAATCCAACTCATCCATTCTACATGATGTCATGGAACTAGAAGGGTGATGAGGTATGAACTTGCACCATTTTAGTAAGAAACACAAAGGTGAACAAGCCCCTTCCCAATATTAACTTTCCTAAACTACTAGCCCATGTGCACAGATCGGCCAACCCCCTCTAAGATTAGTCCTAACCAATAGAATTCACAAAGATCTAAACTTGATTAGCTACCAAAAATACTCTCTCTTTTCCCTATGAATTGCGGCCAAAAACACCCATGGCACAAGTCCCACCACTCTTGAACAAACATACACCAAAATAGGTACCATCCAAACCTTAAGATACTTCTAATCAAGTCAACTCCCTCCCTCTTTGTCTTGTCTAAACCCATCGGCCTTGTCCCATAGGTAGTAAGAGCATGTTTTTCACCAATCAAGGAATAAGACACTTGAACATCAGAAAAACCCATGAAAGAACAACACCCATCCTTCTGTTTATCTTCACCCAATCGGCTAGAGACAAGAACACCTCATGCTTTACACCAAACTAGTAAGAAACTTTATACATGAACTCCAATCTATAGAGGATGGCTTACCATTCAAACTAGTATATAAAGACCTCACCATTCACCATCATTCCTTGCACCAACACTTAACACAAACACTTACACACTCTACCAAACAATCGACCAAGCCTTGAGGAGCACCAAGCTGAAGATATCAAGGAACAAAGGAGCAAACACACGACTCTCTAAGCTTCCTAGGTAAGATACATTACACTATAAGCTTCATTCCTTCGATGTGTCCTCTTGTTAGACCCAATACTCGGCTATAGAACACCATGATTCGGGACACAACACTTTGAAGAAAATAGATTCCAAAACAATACTTTTTCTATATAAATCATAGGCACATTGTCATAATACTAGCATTTGTTCACATGATCTTGCCTTAACAACCAAATAATCGGCTTTGTTATAATCAAGAGTAGTTGAATTATATTTTGGAACCATATACAACTTAGATCACTTTGGATTTCATTTTTCTAAGCTTACTTGGCTTAAGTTTGAAGCTAAGGTCAATAACATAATAATCAAAGCTTAAACTTGTTATAAGACTCACAGTATGTCATGATATAACACTCTAAGACTCGAATAAGCTTAAAAAAACCAAGTTGATTCACTAGATAATCGGCATTTTCCTTCACACCATAAGAACACATCGGCTACCATTATCTAACGTGTGTTAAGCTAGGACAAAGCATGTGTTAACCTCAATGGTGTAGTACAGAGCTCTAAACATATGTTAAGAAACTTATCTATCACAAATCAATCACACAATAACCAAAATCACAAGTGTTGGGTGAACAAGTTGTATGATAAACAACCTCCGTGTGACTTACCATGCCCATAATGATCATAGGGTATCATTTGTCAGAACGATGATCATTTACTAGCTCACTAGACCACACACGACTCAAACAGGTGAGTTTTCTATGGCCCCATTTTACTATTTTACATTTTGGGGTAAATACATGCATCAATACTTGTGTAACTTTCAAGTGTGTGTACATTCTAGCATGACTACCATGTGGAACATGAGACATCTTGGTTCATGTGCTCACTATTCCTCGTACAACGTTTACTGTAACCATTAGCTAGACATTTAGCCATGGAACACTTTAATAGATCTATTGAGTTGACACCCCCACATTGATGGTTGTTATCGGTTACAAGTTGTTATGTTTTCAGTTTCCATAAAACAATGTCTCTTATGATAACATTATGGTTTAGTTTTCAATAAATTCATGACAATTACCATCACTTATGGTGGTACTATTTCAAAAAATGTGTATTGCTTGAACCTTGTGCTTGAAAACCTTTCGATCATTGCATTCCCGTGTTTCCGCCTTGGCGGGGTGTGACAAATTGGTATCAGAGCACGAGGTTATAGCGAACTAAGATTCTTTTATGTCAACTATAACTTTAAGCTTTTTTCGAAACGTTTTCATAAAGTTCCATGAAGACTCGCCTTGCACCCCTCAAACCTCAAGCCGCTCCACGAAGACATACGGGTACAATGTTTTATTTATTTATGTATATGATTGTTTACATATATGTGCATGTTATGACAGGAAACCTGGCCATCACTATTGATCTCGTTTCTTCACCTGAGTCAGAGCCAGATTACTTAGCGGATGATTCCTAAGAGGATGACTTACCCCTCACCCAGCCATCCCCCGAGTCCCATCACAATGGGTGGATTTCTGAGTCTGAAATGGACATTGACCCGCCTCCAGTCCCGAGACGTACTTCCGACGACGAGGCAGACGATGACGCCCCACCCCTAGCCATTACTTACCCCCATCCTTCTGTCACCCCTTCTGTATCCCACCCTCCGGCTAGTCTCAACCCTTATTTCCGTTTGGACACTTCGGGAGGTACACTTAAGAAGTGTACGCCCCGAAAAAGGGCTCAACCTGCACTAGTTATAGCTATACCTGCTAGGGTCCCGATCTTCCCTACTGACCCTGTCCCTATTTCTGGGCCCGTCCAGTCGGCCATTACTAAGCCTGTACCCTTAGCCGTCGAGGTAGGTGAGCTATCAAAGAGGCCCAAGAGACGCTCATAGGCCCGCAACAGGCCTTACCTACCTAGCCTCACTAGTGACGTTGCGCACCGAGACGAGGAGGATGACCTCGAGACCATGAGCTTGGGAGGCTCATCGGGGAGACCCCTTCGCTCCGAGCGCAGTGTTATCATATCTCACGACGTCCAGCTAGTGGCTTTGGAGGGCTGAGTTCGGGAGCTTGAGGGTCGATTAGTAGAGGTTGAGCAGGGCTGGCTAGTTGCCGTAGTGGAGCGATCAGAGATGGGGAGACGTGTGGAAATATTAGAGCGTAGGATGGCAGAGACAGACCGACGCATGAGGGAGGCTATCATATCTCTTGCTGCTGCCTTCCCACCGCCTTCTTAGATTATGCTTTTATGATGATTATGCATGTGTTGACTTATGATGTATTGTGACTATGGATGTTATGACTTAAAAACTAATTCCAGTTCAACCGCCTGTTTTGTATCAAAAGTTAACCACTTTTGGGAACTATGTAATGATGTAATGACATGATGCTAATGTATGGTTTGATTTATATGATTATGTTGGTATATTTATGTACATTACTCACGTTTGTTATGTCCTATCTTTTAGTTATGCAAACCCGACATTCCACGCGGACGACTGAAGGCGAGCCACAACCGTCCACACCCGCCGAGTTGGCCAGAGTAATTGATGAGGCAATTGCTTGACACGATGCAGCTTGGTCCGACTCAAGCGGAGGTTCTGGAGGTACCGGTCGCCGCCAAAGCGAAACAGACCATGAGGCTGAGAAATCTAGTCACGGCTGTTCATACAAAACCTTCATGGCATGCAAACCATGGAACTTCCGTGGTAATGAAGGCGCTGTAGGAATTGTCCGGTGGATAGAGAAAACCGAATCAGTCCTCGACATCAGTGGTTGCTCAGAGGACCAAAAGGTAAAGTATTCAATTTGTACCTTTCAGGATGAAGCCCTCACGTGGTGGAATCTGCAAGTACAAACCTTGGGCAGAGAAACGGCCTACAGTCTTGCTTGGACCGATCTCAAAACAATGATCATGGACAAGTACTGCCCTTGAAGTGAATCGCAGAAGCTGGAAACCGAATTCTGGAACCTTGCTATGGTGGATGCGAATGTGACTGCCTATACCACTCGTTTTCACGAGCTCTCTCGACTGGTCCCACACATGGTCACACCTGAGTACAAGAGAGACGAGCGGTATATCTGGGGTCTGTCACCAAAGATCAGCAGTATGGTCACTACATTGGCACCCTCCACCATCCAGGCTGTGGTTACCTTAGCTCAAAGTCTGGCCGACGACGCGGTTCGCGTGGGTTTATTGAACCAGAAGGTAACAATTACCAGTGAGAGTTCCGGGAACAAGCGCAAACGTTCCGACAACCGGAAAAGCAAGCACTCCTCTCACCGACCATATGATGTCGTGAAAGTTTTTGCTGCCACTGGTGCTGAGGAGCCCAAACGCAAGTACAACGGGCCCCATCCTCACTGTAGCCAATGCAATTACCATCATTTTAGTACCTGTGACAGCATCTTGTGCAAGAATTGTAGCCGTCATGGTCATTCCACTACTAACTACAAGGCCAAAGCCACGAACACTCCTCCTGCCAGAAATGAGTGTTTTGAATGTGGTGCGATAGGACATTTCCGAAAGGACTATCCCAAGGCCAAGGATCAAGCCCGTGGTAGAGCGTTCGTGTTAGTAGCTAATAGGGCTGTTCACGAGCCGAGCCGATCCGAGTGGAGCTTTGCTCGTGCTTGGCTCGTTTACAAACCGAACCGAGTGGAGCAGCTTGTTTACAATCGAGCTGAAAAACGAACGAGCGTTCTTCGAGCGCAAATTTTCCAAGCGAGCGACGAGCGGGAATCGAGCGGAGAATAATATGGACGATCATAAAATTGGGATGTTTCCTTCGATGTTTTCATTGTCGGGTGACAACTAAGGTCGAAGTGTCCAATGATAACACTTATATTGAGATCCCAGTGTCCAAGGATGGGGCTTAGATTGAGGCTGACGAGGTGATGAGCATACGTTAGAGAACAGTTGTTGCATTATGACGTAGGTGTGATATCAAGCGACAATTAGCGATGGATGACAAATAACATAAAGAAGTCAAGACTGTCACCTCATAACTTATTGTTTTACTATTAAATCTAGTGTTAATTTTTTTTATTGAGTTAAGTGGGCTGGTTATATTTTGTTTGCATATACTGAGTCAAATTCAATAGAATCTTATATATAAAGCGATAATTTTATTTGTAAATTGTGTGTATATTTATTATTAAATATATAAAAATTTATTCGAGCCGAACCGAGCCGAGCGTACCTTTGCTCGTGCTTGGCTCATTTACAAACCGAACCGAGCCGACCGGCTCATATACGACCGAGCGGAAGATCGAGCAAGAATTTTTCGAGCGTTTTTCGAACGAGCGACGAGCGATCCACGAGCGGCGAGCGATTTGAACAGCCCTAGTAGCTAATGAAGCACGAGATGATCCTAATGTGGTTACGGGTACGTTTCTCCTTAACAATCATATTGCATCAGTACTTTTTGACTCACACGCAAATTTTAGCTTTGTGTCCACCAACTTTAAGAAATCCCTTGGATTAAAACCTAGTAAGTTGGAAACATGATTTACCATAGAACTAGCCAACGGTAAGTTAATCAAGTCCTAGGAAGTTGCTAAGGATTGTATTTTGGTACTCGACGACCACGAATTCCGTATCGACTTACAGCCTTTCCAACTGGGTAGTTTCGATATCGTCATTGGCATAGATTGGTTGTCCAAACATCGTGCAGAGATTGTCTATCACGAGAAGTTGGTACGAATCCCCTTGTCGAATAGCGAGACCTTAATGATTCAGGGTTTACCCACTCTTCGCATCATCTCCTGCATTATAGCACAAAAATGCTTGAGGAAAGGTTGTATCACGTTCCTGGCACATGTCGCTAAGCAACAAGCTAACGATCGGAAGCTAGTAGACATCCCAGTGGTGCGAGATTTTCCCGAAGTCTTTCCAGAAGACTTGCCAGGATTTCCACCACCACGACAAGTCGAGTTTCACATCGATCTTGTCCCGGGTGCTGCCCAGTAGCCCGCACTCCGTATCGACTAGCACCATCCGAGATGCAGGAACTGTCTAATCAACTTCAGGAGTTGCTGAACAAAGGTTTTATTCGCCCTAGTTTTTCCCCATGGGGAGCACCTATCTTATTTGTGAAGAAGAAAGACGGGAGTTTCCGTATGTGCATCGACTACCGAGAGCTGAACAAACTAACGATCAAGAACAAGTATCCGTTGCCAAGGATTGATGATCTGTTCGACCAGTTGCAGGGCTCCAGCTACTACTTGAAGATCGATATACAGTCGGCGTATTGATATACGTTAATTTATACATATAAAAGACCCCGTCTAACTCCCATTTATATACGTTTTTGGCCTTATACATGATGGATTGGTACTTATTTGGGTATCTTTATGATTACAGGTCTTGAACAGTGTCCAGGAAGCGAACCAGATCAAAAACAAAGGTTTCTGCGCGAAAACGGAAGGTCGAATCATTCCGAACGGCCGTGCGGAAAAGCGAACGGCCGTTCACCTTTTCCAGATCTTTTATGCAGCAGCCTCGAACTCTGGACTAAAGATAAGATGTTGTCGGCCCACTTGACAAAGCGAACGGCCGTTCGCTTTTCTGAACGGGGGTTCGGTTTTCTCAGCCTCTTTAAAAACCATTTCAGATTTCATTATTCAAGATCGGTTGGTTTCAAGACTTTTCGGGAGCTCCTCTGGCGATTTTCGGAGCCTTGAGCAGGTGTTAATCACGTCCGTTCATAGCCCGGAATCCCTAAGATTGATCCGATCATCCGATCCATATTAACCTTGCTTGATTATGGTTTGATTTCTTGAGTCAATTCATAAACTTTTGGTACTCTCAAGTGTCGGTTATCTATTTCTTTCGTTTATGTATCTAGTAGATAGTATACACAATCTTTGTATGTTAATCATGTTTTGTATAAATTTGGCGTTTTTCACGTATTAGATCTTGATGATCATAGCGCAACCTTGTTTCGTTGTTGATGGATTTTTAGCTGTATTTGAATGACTTTAGCGATTGTCGAATGCGTTAGGCGGATAAATGTTGAAAAACCGTCCGTTTAATCGTCCGGTAGTAGACTAGTTAACTTGTTAAATAGTTTATGCCATGAAACTGTAACCGGGTATTGGTTTGGTTAAATTCAGTCGAATAACGGTTAAAAATGCTTACCGGCACGTAAAAGGGTTTAAAAAGCCTAATGGTGCCGTTACTAGTCTTTGACACGGTTAATGATCTTTGGTAGTTATTTTGGTAAAAATAGCGATCTTAGTAGATCTGGGGTCAAAGTTGGTAAAATGGAATAGGTTGTGAAATGCTCTACTTTATGCTAGTTTAGGTGGCTGTGTTGTGTATTCGGTATCGCTTCCCTGAATTAGTGAGGTTAGAATACTCTTAACGGATGACTAACTTATCTTTAGAAGATCTGCGTGAGATCATATCAGCTGCTCGCTAATGAACGACTTGAAGCGGTTAATGTGTGTATTCGTGTTAGCTTTCTGTATAGTTGTCATGTTAGGATGCCCGAAAGGGACACTAACTGTCGGAAAATGGGAATGTTGATCACGCGCCTATATTACTTATTATATTTAGATAACATGCTAGGATTGGCAAAAATATAGTTTATATAGTTATATTTTCTATTTGGAGTCGTAGTTAAGTTATTTATATGTTTTAGAATTAATTTAGTTTTAAACAAAACTCAAACTTATCTTTTCCTACTGGTAAATCGGGGACAGAGTTTTAGTACAATTGCTCCGCGCGCGTCCATGGATCGATATCTGGTTCTTATCTGTACGTTACTACATATATGACAGGGTACACTTGCCCTATTGTGTGTGTTTTAATATTAAGGTCTAAACCATTTTTATAAATATTAAAGCAAAACGTGTGTTAAAATCCATTGTAAAATATGTATAGTTACGCACACGTCACGTATCATCATCTATGAATCCAGGAAGACGACATCCCGAAGACTGCATTCTTGACTCGTTATGGGCATTACAAATTCCTAGTTATGCAATTCGGATTAACGAATGCTCCTGCAGTATTCATGGACCTCATGAATCGTGTCTGCAAACCATACTTAAACAAATTCGTCATTGTCTTTATCGACGACATCTTGATCTACTCACGAACTCAAGAAGAGCACGAACAACATCTATGGTTGATTTTGGAGTTGCTAAAAAACGAGAAGCTGTACGCCAAATTCTCGAAATGCGAGTTCTGGATTAGAGAAGTCCATTTCCTCGGTCACGTTGTGAATGAGAAGGGTATAGAAGTTGAACCCGCAAATATTGAAACAATCAAGGATTGGGCTATGCCCAAGATACCCACCGAGGTGCGACAATATTTGGGATTAGCCGGTTATTACCGTCGATTCATCGAGAACTTCTCTAAGATTGCCCAACCATTGACTGTCTTAAGGCAAAAAGACAAGAAGTTCGATTGGGGAATCAAACAGGAGAATGCATTCCAAGTATTGAAGGACTGTTTGTGCATTGCTCCAATTCTTTCCCTTCCTGAAGGTACTGATGACTTCGTAGTTTATTGCGATGCTTCGCATCAAGGTCTTGGATGCGTACTCATGCAAAGGAATAAGGTCATTGCCTATGCAGCCCGACAACTCAAAATTCATGAGAAGAATTACACCACTCATGACCTGGAGTTGGGTGCAGTGATCTTTGCCCTCAAGATTTGGAGGCACTACCATTACGGTACCAAGTGCACCATCTTCACTGACCATAAGAGCTTACAACACATCTTCAACCAGAAGGAACTGAACATGCTGCAACGCAGATGGGTTGAATTGTTGAACGATTATGATTCTGAGATTAAATACCATCCGGGAAAAGCCAATATTGTGGCTGACGCATTAAGTCGGAAGGAACGAGTCAAGACCCTACGTGTGCGTGCACTAGGTTTGACCATCCATACAAATCTCATGACCCGTATCCGTGATGCTCAATAGGAAGCTCTGAAAAGTGAAAATCTTAAGAACGAGTCGCTATTTAAGATGGTTAGTCTATTGGAACCATGATCTGACGGCACAGTTTACTTTGCCAATCAGATTTGGGTGCCAATTTTTGGTGACTTACGTAATCTAATCTTGGACGAAGCTCACAAGTCTAGATACTCCGTACATCCTGGTGCTGACAAGATGAACAAAGATGTAAAGGAACTTTACTGGTGGCCCAACCTGAAACGTGAATTCGCCACATACGTCAGCCGATGCCTTACCTGTTCAAAGGTCAAAGCTGAGTATCAAAAACCATCTGGTCTGCTCCAGCAACCAGACATTCCAGTTTGGAAATGGGAACAGATTTCCATGGATTTCATCACTAAGCTACCTAAGACGTCCAGTGATCACAACATAATTTGGGTAATTGTTGACAGGTTGACTAAATCCGAGCATTTCTTGCCGATTAAGGAAACCGACAAATTGGAGAAACTTGCCAAGCTGTACATCAAGGAAATTGTAACTAGGCATGGCGTGCCAGTTTCAATCATTTCCGACCGAGACAGTCCATTTACTTCCCAATTATGGCAAACACTGATGGACGCACTACGCTCTCGCTTAGAAATGAGCACTGACTACCATCCGCAAACATATGGTCAGAGTGAATGCATAATCCAAACATTGGAGGACATGCTTCAGGCGTGCGCAATCAATTTCAGTGGAAACTGGGATTCACACTTACCATTGGTTGAATTCTCATACAACAACAGTTATCACACCAGCATCAAGGCTACACCATTTGAAGCCTTGTATAGATGCAAGTGTAGATCTCCTCTGTGTGGGCGGAAGTTGGAGAGAAACATTTGACTGGCCCCGAGCTCATTCAAGAGACCACCGATAAAATCTTCCAGATCCGTGATCACTTGAAAGCAGCTCGAGATCGTCAAAAGAGCTACGCTGATCTCCGTTGCAAACCGCTCAAGTTCCAGGTTGGCAATAAAGTACTCTTAAAAGTCTCACCCTGGAAGGGTGTACCACGATTTGGCAAGCGTGGAAAACTTAACCCCTGATACATTGGTCCATTTGAGATTCTTTCTAGGGTTGGTCCCGTGGCATACAAACTCAAGCTGCCTAAAGAGCTGAGTAGTGTTCATGACACTTTCCACGTATCCAATCTGAAGAAATATCTATCCGACGAATCGTTGATCATTCCTCCCGAAGAGATTCACATCGAGGATCAGCTCCACTTCGTCGATGAGCCAATCGAGGTGACTGATTGGAAAGTCCAAAAATTGAGAAGGAGCCGAACTAAACTCGTGAAAGTCAGATGGAATGCAAAGCGTGGTCCCGAATTCACATGGGAACGTGAAGACCAAATGAGACGCAAGTACCAAGCTCTTTTCCCTAAGACTACTAACACTAGTAGGGAAACTCGATTTTGCGGACGAAATTCTCAAAACAAGGGGAGAATGTGACAACAGTCAACGTAACAGGTCAATGACTGTACATGTTTCATTTATTACGTCATTATATGTGCATTTTTAGACAATTTGCATAGACTATACCCCCCAGGCTAGTAGAGCATGAGTTAATCAGAAAACTCAACACAATACACTTGTTTAGTCATACAACACCCGAACATGCCGTCAAACAAGCATTACAAGAGGTTGTTGCCCTCTAACACATGATAATGCACCTCTAACACACGTTAGTGAATACAAAGATCATCATTAGATAACATTTAACAAACCCATGACACACATGAAACAAAATACATGTTGATGTCATCATTAAGAGACACAAGGCTTGATCAACTCTCACCATTACTAGGCCGGATGATATTCCTATATCAAAGGGTACCAAAGGCTACTAAATGGACACAATGTACAATCTCAACACCATTAACATAAGTATAGGTCGATTAGTTACCAAGTATTATGAGCTTTGAATCATAACAAAACCACTTAACGTAGAGCTTCACTCACATACACATATACACGCATGGCATCTCAAGTCTATCACCCTATGTGCACATCTACTTAACCATTGATACAATCAAACACATAACTAGCTATCCTACAACTTTTGATACCTTGTCTTTCCCTATACACTTGGCCAATGGATCACAAGCACACAAGGCTAGGACTCACAATAAGACAATAACCTATCCTACACATTACCATGAATAGGTTTTAACTTGATCTAGACACTTACTTGGACACCCTAGCCGAATTCCACAACCACGACATATCTTTGTCATCCTCAACCTTCCAAACATTACACCTAGTTGGTAAGACACCAATCCCACCTCAACTTCCTAGGATAACTAACCTACCTTAATTGGAAACAAACAAACATTCCTACACCACTTAGATTTGCGGCTACTATGACAACTCAAGAACACATGGAGACAATCTTGGAACTAGGAAATATCACTATCCATGCTAACACCCTAGACTTACCCTTAGCCGAATCTATGTAAGGAAACAACACATGAATCAGATCCAACTCATCCATTCTACATAATGTCATGGAACTAGAAGGGTGATGAGGTAAGAACTTGCACCATTTTGGTAAGAAACACAAAGGTGAATAAGCCCCTTCCCAATGTCAACTTTCCTAAACTCTAGCCCATATGCACAAATCGGCCAACCCCCTCTAAGCATGCCATATACTAGATTAGTCCTAACATATAGAATTCACAAAGATCTAAGCTTGATTAGCTACCAAAAATACTCCCTCTTTTCCCTATGAATTGCGGCCGAAAACACCCATGGCACAAGTCCCATCACTCTTGAACAAACATACACCAAAATAGGTACCTTCCAAACCTTAATATACTTCTAATCAAGTCAACTCCCTCCCTCTTTGTCTTGTCTAAACCCATCAACCTAGTCCCATAGGTAGTAAGAGCATGTTTTTCACCAATCAAGAAATAAGACACTTAAACATCATACGAACCCATGCAAGAACAACACCCATCCTTGTGTTTATCTTCACCCAATCGGCTAGTGACAAGAACAGCTCATGCTTTACACCAAACTATTAAGAAACTTTATACATGAACTCCAATCCATATAGGATGGCTTGCCATTCAAACTAGTATATAAAGACCTCACCATTAACCCTCATTCCTTGCAACAACACTTAACACAAACACTTACACACTCTAGCAAACAATCGACCAAGCCTTGAGGAGCACCAAGCCGAAGATATCAAGGAACAAGGGAGCAAACACATGACTCTCTATGCCTCCTAGGTATGATACATTACACTATAAGCTTCTTTCCTTCGATGTGTCGTCTTGTTAGACCCAATACTCAGCCATAGAACACCATGATTAGGCACACCACACTTTGCAAGAAAATAGATTCCAAAACAATACTTTTTAGATATAAATCTTAGGCACATTGTCGTAATACTAGCATTTGTTCACATGATCTTGCCTTAGCAACCAAATAATTGGCTTTGTTATAATCAAGAGTAGTTGAATTATATTTTGGAACCATATACGACTTAGATCACTTCGGATTTCATTATTCTAAGCTTACTTGGCTTAATTTTGAAGCTAATGTTAATAACATAATAATCGAAGCTTAAACTTGTTATAAGACTCACAATATATCATGCTATAACACTCCAAGACTCGAATAAGCTTAAAACAACCAAGTTGGTTCCATTGATAATCAGCATTTTCCTTTACACCATAAGAACACATCGGCTACCATGAGCTAACGTGTGTTAAGCTAGGCCAAAGCATGTGTTAACCTCAATGGTGTAGTATAGAGGTCTAAACATATGTTAAGAAACTTATCTATCACAAATCAATCACACAATAACCAAAATCACAAATGTTGGGTGAACAATTTGTATGATAAACAACCTCCGGGTGACTTACCATGTCCATAATGATCATAGGGTATCATTTGTCATGACGGTAATCATCTACTAGCTCAGTAGACCACACACGACTCAAACAGGTGAGTTTTCTATGGCCCCGTTTTACTATTTTACATTTTGGGGGAAATACATGCATCAATACTCGTGTCACTTTCAAGTGTTTGTACATTCTAGCATAACTACCATGTGGAACATGAGACATCTTGGTTCATGAGCTCACTAGTTCTCGTACAACGTTTACTGTAACCATTAGCTAGACATTTATCCATGAAACACTTTAATAGATCTATTGGGTTGACACCCCCCACTCATGGTTAGTCGCTCTAACCGGCCACATGCAAAAGAGTGTTAGTATTCTACTATACATACATTGTCTTTATTGTGCAATGCGCGAGGCACCACTGTCAAGAGGTTTGGTCACAGGACTCATGGTTCTCACAGTGATCATTGGCTTAGCTAGCTTATGATTGGTCAAACACGAATGACACGTTCATTTTACAGTACATTCAAAACCCATAGACTCACCAACATTATTGTTGACAAAACTCCTTATGCATGTGTTTCAGGTAACTAATGGAGGGCCACCGAGGATTGAGGGAAGGGTTTGAGTATGCACCCTGTGGTACCACATTGATGGTTGTTATCGGTTACAAGTTGTTATGTTTTCAGTTTCCATAAAACAATCTCTCTTATGATAACATTATGGTTTAGTTTTCAATAAATTCATGACAATTACCATCACTTATGGTGGTACTATTTCAATAAATGTGTATTGCTTGAACCTTGTGCTTGAAAACCTTTCGGTCGTTGCATTCCTGTGTTTCCGCCTTGGCGGGGTGTGACATTATCTTATGTTTTGGTTTGAAATCGATTCAATCATGTTTCCGAAATTCTACGGATTATAATTAATATCTAAGATTTTTTTAATATATAAATTTTTTTGAAATCATAACCGATAAAAGGATGGATTTTGAAATCTCCCCCCCCCCCCTCCTGTTTTTTTGGATAATCTCAATCTCTTAAAATAAGGAAAGAAGATATTAAAATAATCCCTAACTTTTCGGACCAATTCTCTTAATGGGTATTAGCTCTCGATTAATAACTTTCTATTTTGAAGTCAACGAATTTAGTTCTCAGATTATTAGTTATGTCTGACACCTGCTAAATTCACTAGTCAAGATCTTACAATTAATTGGTTTACTTCATTATGTGCTTAGACTAAGTGTATCGTTGCGTGTCAATGTTTAAATGATCATGTGGAATAACCCTGCTCAAGCATAATGAATATAATAGGGATCAACAAGTACAAACATATGTAATGATTCATTTGATTTTCAAATTATAAACATACGAGGGTGTATAGATAATCCTTAATAATATCATATGGATTCAAATTATATTTTTATATTACAAATATATATATATGTATGTATGTATGCTATCCAAGACAAAAACCAACTAGACATATATATACATACATATATACGGCCTATGTGTGTGTGAGTAAAAAAAAAAAAACAAAACCTACAAGCATACACACATGCTTATATAAGTTAGGTGTGTGTGTTTATGATCAAATCTTGACGAAATACATATGCATTCAAACACACATGACATGCCTTCATATAGATGAGTGGGTTTACAAAATCTATGTTGTCATGCACATGCATACACACACAAGCATAACATTCTAAAATCACACTAACCCATGCATTTCACAAACATGAGGCCTTAGTCATCTTTCACCTTTATCCAAGACACATTTGACTACTCCATTTGTCCCATTCCTCTTCCCCAAAAATCGGTAAAGGTAGGATCCAAAAAAAGCATGCACCAACTAGATTCTAGGTCAACTTATTATATGTGTTAGGCAACTTACTTTTTCACTAACATAACCTTGGCCATGTTGACTTCCCCAAATCTCATTTCTCTTGCCCTAAAAATTCAGCCAACAACAACTTCCAAGAAGCATGCCTTCATTAGTAAACTTCTTATACTAAAAAGGAAATCATATTTTTGCACCACAAACCCCATTGGAGTTGACTAACCTAAGCTGAATGATCTCTTCCACATTCCTTTGGCTTATAAATAGGGCCGATGGTCCGCATGCGATCACAAAATCACCCCATAATCTTCCTAACTCTCTAAAAACATCACTCCTCCTCTTTCGATCCAACTACACCCCCACCCGAAACCCAATTGTAACCGCAAGTCACCACCAAGCCTCATATGATCAAGTGCCTAGGAGCCGTAGTGTGGAGGCCAATAAAGAGGACTCACCATATTTCCTTTGTTTTCATTTCGGTTCACTTGTGTGGTATGTAAAACTAACCGCAACTTGTATTTTGTTCTAGTTTCTTTCGTAAACATGTTCACCCGATCCTATAATGTGCATAAACGTGATTTTTGTGGATACATGGTCTTTTTTGTTTTCTTTTATCATGTGGATTTGAAAGAAAACATGGCGCCTGCAATGAGGTCTAATCATAACATCTTTGGAAGAGAACACTCGATGAGCCCTGACGACGTTGCACAATTGGTGTCACAACAAGTTGCAGCTGCTATTGCACAGTATGAGGCAGTCTAAAATGGCCCTAGTGGAGGATTTGGCGGAAGTGCCAGAGGTAGCGGTAGGAATTGTTCGGTGGATTGAGAAGATGGAGTTCATGCTAGACATTAGTGATTGTGCTGAAAAATGCAAGGTCAAGTATGCTACGTGCACCTTTCTGGATGAAGCCTTAACCTGGTGGAATCTACAAGTCCGGACACTGGGAAGAGAAGCTGCATATCAACATTCAAGGAATGATTGACAGAGTACTATCCTCGCAATGAACTACAGAAAATTAAGACCGAGTTCTGGAACTTGGCCATGGATGGAGCGGAAATATCCGCATATACCACTTGATTCAATGAACTCTCTCTACTTGTCCCGCATATGGTTACACCCGAGTTCAAGAGGATTGAGAGGTACATTTGGGATCTTGTACCTCAAATTCAAAGCATGGTAACGTCGTCATGACCCGCCACAATCCAAAGTGCTATAACTTTGGCACATAGTCTAAGGACATAACTGTTCGATCTGGAGTTTTGGTCAAGAAGGGTACGGGTGAGAAACGGAAGTTGGACAACAAGGAATCAGGCAACCATTCAAGTAAGAAGCAGGAAGTTGTGAATGAGTATGTGTAACATTACGCATTTAAACTTGTACGTTACACGATCGTTATTAATAAAACGTCAAGTTTTACCTATATTATTCGCATTAATTATTTTTGTCGCATTATTGGAACCCTAATACCTTATATATATTATATTATATATGTGTTGTGTGATAATTATATCAAAAAAATAATATGCTCGAGCCGGGGTTCGAACCCGCACCCAAGCCTAAACCACATCAAGCATTAACCAGCTGGGCTAAGCCAGCAACCTTGATTAAACCCGGACGCGTCTTAATGTTATACTTAGTTTTAAAAACTTCACAGCTGACTATGGAAAGTCAACTGTGACGCGTTTGCTTAATCAATCATAATTAACTTGTGATTGATCCAAAAATGGCAACGATGCTCGATGACCGGCCTCATCCAGCTTTGATTACACGCTAACAACCATCAATCATTGACCAATTTGAATCAATACGCGTATAGACTTTAATAATTAGTCAAACTTTCCAATTAACCCAACCATCGAGCCACACTATAAATTGGACATCTACGAATCATTGCAACTCGCTCATACTCTCTTCTCAATCTTCAATTCTTCTCCAATCACACTGAAATTATCATTCTAATCGTTGTTTGACTTTTGGCTTTGACCGGACAATCGAACACAATTCATCACTGTGAGTTTAATTTTTTATGTGGGTTTTGATCACTGGCGTTCAAACATCAAAAGCCCTAACATCAATTAGGCCAATGATGTGTGAATCATGTTATTGCAGAATTTAGGGTTCGTGTAAACGATTTGGGGATAAACTGATTTTCCCACTGTGTATTTATTTAATTTTAGACGGAGTTAATCACAACCACTGGCCTAGGCCAAGTGGTTGTGACTAAGGCTTGCAACCTCAGCCACCCGGGTTCGAGTCCCGGCTGTGGCTTTCCTTTCTTTTCTTTTTCATTTTTTTAAACAACAAAGCATATTATATATATATATATATTATACATTTAAATTTTATAAATTCATTTTTAAATATTAAAACCTTTTTATAAATTCTAAAAAAATTATATTTTTCAAATCTGAGTTAAAGGTTTTATTTACAATTTTTGGTTTTCTAAAATTAATTGATTTAATATTTATAATAATTAAATCAATTTTATACTATTATATTTATAAAAATTCATTAAAATATCAAAACAATTTTATTAAATTTCACAAAAATTATCCTATGTTTGTACAATATTAAACTTTACTGAAATAATTTTTAATTCAGAAAAATCATTTATTTTATATTTTTAATCAATTTTTGTTAGATTTAATCATAATTAAATCATAATAAATTCAATTCTTATTATTTTTGCACCAAAATTTTATACAAGTTATTTTAAAATATTTAGAACAGAAATATGATTTTTAAAATAATAATACTTTAATTTTAGTATTTTTAGATATTAAAGTTAATTGTTGGCAATTTGTAATAAATAGATTTAAAAATCTATTTTAAAAGAAATAATTTTATAAAAATTATTTTTATACTTCAAACACTTTATTGTGAGCATTCTAAATTCAAATTTTATAAAAAGACTTTCTTTTATTTAATTATCAAATTTCCCTTTATTTAATTAACATTTTATGTTAAATTCAACAATTGGTTATCCCCAAATCGAAACCCTAGGATATACTTATAAACTAGTTAGACTTAGACTTATTTGTTGCCTTATACATAGGGTAACACTTGGCAAACTATTGGGCTACACTTATACTATTTCTCAATACCAAAAACTATACCAAGGTGAGTTTACGTAATCCTGTTTATGCGATTCTTTATACTTGCAACAATTTTAAGCAATTCAACATATATGTCTAGTAGTAAACTTTATTGCCTCATGTATTAGTCAACAGTTTCAACGAGTTTCAACGAGTTTCAACATTTACATAATCATTAGCTATGGCCAAGCCGGCGATACTCAATAATAGATCTATTGGATTGACAACCCCACCCGGATACGTGTACCTCCTACATAGGTCATGTGGGTGATTGTTATCGTTCAACATATTACTAAGGTGAACCGTAGATGACGGGATGGACCTAAACTAGTCGGAGGTTTGATTATGTCAACATATTATACTATTCATGTAGACTTAAATTTACGATAGACATACGAATTGCTAGATTTTTATACTTAAACTATATGCTTAACATGGATTATGTATTCTCACCAACTTCTAGTTGACCCCCCCATTTTTACAACTCAACAGGTGATAATGATGCTTGAAGATTAGAGTATTTATGAAGAAAATAAGGAGTCTATGCATGCTTGATTCTTGTGTGATGTATTAGATTTCCACATTCAAAACTCTTATGTATTTCAATTTTTGGATATTTACAATTTAATATTTATTTCAATTAAAATTTGGATTACCATGTGCTACTGTATACTCATCAATACGTGACACCTCGATGTTTCCGCCATCGGTTGGGGTGTTACAGTATGTGGCAGCCGCAAAGAAACCGCACCAAGGGGCGCTTCCTAAGTGTAACAAATGAAGTTTCCACCACAATGGAACATGCGAAAGTTTCACATGCGCCAAGCGCAAAAAACCAGACCACTTTCCAAGAATTGCACAACTAATGGAGCTCGATGGGAATGTTATGAGTGCGGCAATACTGAGCACCTCAAGAGAGGTTGTCCAAAACTGAAGGACCAGAATGCCAATGCCAATGTTAATGTCAGCCCTCCTGGAGGTAGAGCATTCATGATGGAAGCAAGGGACGCTAGGCAAGGGTAACACGTTGTCACTGGTATGTTTCATGTTTATGAGAAGACTGCATTTTTAATCCCTATATGCGGAAGTAGACAGAGACCTTGTTGTAACTAAGTGTAGACCACTAATCAATAGAAAATCAGATAAATCCCAGACACCACTCGATGACTACCAGATAGGCAACACGACCTGAATTTCGTGGACGAAGTTCTCTCAACAGGGGTAGAATGTGACACCCGCTAAATTCACTAGTCAAGACCGTACAAATAATTGGTTTGCTTCATTATGTGTTTAGACTAAGTGTATCGATGTGTATCAATGTTACCCGAGCACGATGAATATCATAGGGATAAACAAATACAAACGTATGTATGGATTCATTTGTTTTTCAAATTATAAACATATAAGGGTGTATAGATAATCCTCAATAATATCTTATGGATTCAAACAATGTTTTTATAATACAACACATATACATATGTTTGTTATCCAAGAAAAAAACCAACTTGACATATATATACATATATGTATACGTCCTATGTGTGTGTGAGTAAACAAAACAAAACCTACAAACATACATACATGCTTATATATGTGAGGGGTGTGTGTATGTGTGTATGATCAAATGTTGAAGCAATATATATGCATTAATACACACACCACATGCATTCATATAGGTGAGTGGATTTACAAAATCTATGTTGTCATACACATGCATACAAACATAAGCATAACATTCCAAAATCACACTAACCCATGCATTTCACAAAAATGAGGCCTTAATCATCTTTCACCTTCATCCAAGACCCATTTGACTACTCTATTTATCCCATTCCTCTTCCCCAAAAATCAGTCAAGGTAGGCTCCAAAGAAAGCATGCACTAACTAGATTCTAGGTAAACTTATTATATGTGTTAGGCAACTTGCTTTTTCACTAAAAAACCATGGCCATGTTGACTTCTCCATATAATATTTCTCTTGCCCTAAAAATTCAGCCAACAACAACTTTCAAGAAGCATGCCTTAATTAGTCAACTTCTTATACTAAAAAGGCAATCTTCTTTTTGCACCACAAACCCCCGTGGAGTTGACTAACGTAAGCTAAATGATCTCTTCCATATTCTTTTGGCTTATAAATAGGGCCAATGGTCCTCTTGCTATCACACCATCACCTCATAATCTTCCTATCTCTCTAAAAACACACTCTTCCTCTTGTTTTCCTTGTTTCGGTACAACTACACCCCCACTCGAAACCCAATTGTAATCGCAAGCCACCACCAAGCCTCACAAGACCAAGTGCCTAGGAGCCGTAGTGTGGAGGCCAACGACGAAGACTCACCACATTTTCTTTGTTTTCCTTGCGGTTCACTGGTGTGGTATGTAAAACTACCCGCAACTTGTATTGTGTTCGAATTTCTTTCGTAAGCATGTTCACCCGATCCTATATTGTACATAAACGCTATAATCTAAGGAGTTATAAATGGAACCATTACAAATATGAACATATACATCCATATACATACACGCATAGATGTGTATGGAAGGTGTACACACACGCAAATGTGTGAATGCACACCCATATACTTGCAAATGAACGTCCATGTGTAAGCATGGGTATGTATGGTCGTGTATGAGGTATAGTGGTAACACTGAACTTTGAACATAATCATACACAAGTCTTTGATTTTAAGAAAACACATATTAATGAGTCACAACATGTGTTAACACCTCTTTTAACATGAGAAACCTCAAGCTTATGTTAACAAACATTTTAACATAAGAACTTTAAAGTGTGTCAATATGAGATGACATATGGTGACATATGGTGACTTGTGAACCTTGTTTTGACACGACTTATTATTTCAACTATGAACGAATGAGGATTTACAAAAACTACAAGTTAAAACCATAAATATTTTTGAAGGAACAAGTAAAGTTACGTAAAAACACTCTGTACATGTATTCTAAAGACATACAAATTGGGTGAACAACTTGCATGGTAGATAATCAAATATCAAGACTTAAGTTGTCCTTCAAAATTCTAGGGTACTCTAGTTTGGACTCTAGTTCATTCAGGCTTTTCATTTGCTAGTCAACTCGTATGAACACATGGTGAGTTTCGTGTCCCCTTTTTCTATTTTACTGTTTTACACATTTGGGGGAGAAACATGCTTGAGACCTACATTTGTACATGACAACAATATGTGTTACATGGGTTAGACAACATTATCACAACAAAGTCCCTGGATAACTATAACCATTAACTTAGCAATAAGCCGTGGATCATATGAATAGTACTACTTGGGTTGACACCCCCTTTCATGATTAGTCGCACTAACCACGACCATCGTTTCAAATGATTGCATATTATCCATGTTTTTTTCATTGTTCTGTGATAAGGCATTGGTTGGGACGTACAAGGAAGTCGGGGTTTGGTTATGAGGCTCATGGTAACTATATTCTGCATGGACACAGATAACAAACTTTGTTGAAAATAAACTATTTTATCGAGTCATTGAAACCTACGGACTCATCAACTTTTAGTTGACGCATTTTAAGCATGTTTTTTCAGGAAATCAAATAAAGATAATAAGAAGGCAAGCTTAGGAATGCAAGAAGAAGTCTTTTATTTTGTTATTTGATCTAGTCGTTGAATACATTTGCTATGGCCTGTAATTCCATTTTACATCTGGACCTTATTTGTTATGTGAAATGAATGACATTTACTACTTCTCATGTAAATAATATTTTTGACCACCATACTCATCTCACCTAGCGTTTCTGCTTTAGACGGGGTGTGACATTAAGTTTCAAATAATGGTCCTCAGTTTATGAATTCTCAGTTCATCAGGATCTTGATCAAGTTCACGAATAGAAGTTTTCGGTTATGGTCATTGTTACCAAGAACCAATTATATTTTCCGAGGACTATCATTGATTTTGAGAACCAGCATATAAAACCAAGAACTATTATGAAAATCAAGAACCAAAAACTTATGAAAATCAAGAACCAATAATGATTTTGCATGAAGTATTATAGGATCTGAGAACATCAACAATTTTTGAAAACCCTGTATACCATTTGAGAACCATAATTTTCCGGGAACTCCTTATGTTTTTCGAGAACCCATTAATTTTACAGGAACAATACTAAACCGAGACCTGACCTTTTTTTTCATGAACTCACTTATTTTCCAGGAACTCATCATGTATTCGAGAACCCACTAATTTTCTAGAAACCTCATTTTTCGCAAACTTGAACCTACTAATTCAGAAACCACTAAAAATCCCTCCTGAATACCCTAGCAGGGGCCACCCCCCCCCCCCCCGCACTCCTTAGAGAAGTTTCCGTGGGTTTCAATCTACGCTTACAAGAGGGTTGTTGTTAACTAATTAAACAGTTTTCATAAAGCTTAACTTTTCAGGTTTTCAAAACCTAATTTTCCTTATATGTTTCACTTCTGCCCAAAGGTGATGTGTTACACTTATGATGGTTTTTAAGTCTAGTTAGGCATTATAGCTTGATTCACATAATTTTCATAAGGTTTCATTTCTGCCCATAGGTGATATTGATGTGTTGCAAAACACATCTCTTTTCCTACGTATTTTGTATATTATTTGGTCAAGTTTTTATTGGATTCATGTTGTTTTTATTATATATTTATTATGTTAATTATTTTATAGGTGTTCGTGGAAAAGGAGCTCAAAAAGAAAGAATTTTAATCGAGATGCGAACACTTGAGAGCAGGTGGTCATGGACGTTGGAACGTAAGCGAGAAACTTTGATCGACCCAAGAACACCCGAGTCGAGAATATGGAGTTATGATACTATTACTACTAATAATAATAAATAAAAAAATTAATGGGTGAAAGGAGGTTTATTACCTCACGCTAAGAAAAAGAAAAAAGGGCTAAGCCCAATTTTGAGGTCTCACAAATATTATTCGAAGGTAATAAATTTGGACGGCACTTTATTGAGGGCAATTTATCATCGAAGAACAACATTAACAGTCGCCTTCAAGAGGAAGAAATCAACAATCGCTATGGAGGAGTGATCGACCAAAGCAGCTTTAGAGGAAAAATATAGAGGGAGTCAAGGCCAGGAAGGCTCGGGTTCGATCATTGAAAGTTTTACTTTTATGTTTTATTTACTTTGTGTTTATAAATATTGGTACTATAACTTCTCATTTATTTGAACCTTTGTTTTTATTGTTTTTCATGACTACGAGTAGCTAAATCTTGAACCACTACCTAGGTTGTATGATGAATACATGTTAATTTTGTATTTCTCGGTTTGGATTTATTTTTGAATGGTTAATGTTTTGGTAACGATTTAGTTGGTGTTTATTATGATGTGTGTGCGTACTTAAGTCTAATTTATTATTTTTGAGAGTTCCATAAACGTCTTAGTGAATGTCTTTCATGTTTGGATGTTTATTAGGGTTACCTGCTTAGCGCTTGTAGCTAAGTTTGTGGTTTTGGATCCGAAAGCCATAGGAACTTGATTAGAGAATATAAAGGACTTAAGTATTCTTCCATTCCTGAGACCGGGAGGTGATGGAATATTGGGTTGTCTAGAGCTTTAGGTGTTAGGTTTTGGGTGAGACCGGGAGGTGATCCTATTCTAGTTGTCTTTAGTTTCTTGCAATTCCAAGTCATAGTTAACCTAATTAAATTACTCCTTTACATCTTCGGGTGTATTGTGATTAGAGAGACCGGGAGGTGATCGAGTCATTAGAGTACCTTTACATTCTTAGTGAGGTAAGACCAGCAGGTGATTCGAGCTATATAGCCAGTGTTTTATTCTTTAGGATTCTTTGGGGTGTGTTGGTGAGACCGGGAGGAGATCTAGCACGTCTTAGGGTTTCTTAAGTTATCTTTAGAATCTGGTATCCATTCAGTTTTTCATTACTGAGAGTTGTGAGTTACATGTAGGATTCTTGACCTAGGTAGTTGCCTTCCTATCCTGATATTTTCCTCAATTATCCTTGCTGTCAGTGTATCTTTTTTATTTACTTTATTTATTTTATTTAATTATTAAAAAACCAAAAACCATTTTAAAACTCAATTAGTTTAAGTCTTAGTCGAGTCTAGTTTTGTTTTTTAGTTGTGTCCTATGGGTTCGATACTCGGACTTACTTAGTCTGTACTGCATTGATAGGTACACTTGCCTGTCGTGTGGTCTAGTTTAGTTGAGTATGTTTTATTTTACTAGGTGTCTTGGTTGTTTATATTTTTAGACCATACATAACACATCAGATATGTTACAGATTATGTCGGTGAACTAAATGTATTGCGTTAAAACCTTGAATGTCTCACTTCTGCCCAAAGGTGATATGTTACATTCATTGTTTGCAAAATTAATACTTAAATAAATAGCACATATAGCCAAAGCAAAACTGTATGTTATTTACGTAGCTTTTGATTTGGTGTAATTATATTATCACATGTTCATTACAAAAATGATACTCATAATTAATGATCCTTCATTAGTAAAATGATCACAATTTTATTCGGTCTTACTTCGATACCCATAACTCAAACTATCTCACATTCTTCTATAAGTTTCTATCTCAACTAAATAATCCACTCTCATTACTGAAACCTAAGAAGAGTTTTCTTTAAATATGTTCTTATTAAATCTTAAATTACCTCTTAAGACATGACGTTTCTACTGCTCTTTCTGATAAAAAGTATTACAAAAAACACATGAGCATAAGAAAGTGGAATGAATAAGATGTCTTATAGTAAATAAGAACTCCTTTTACTAATTCCTATCAAGTGAGCTAATAAAAAAATCTGAAATTCCTAAGACCAATGTATTATCTATGGAAATGATAGAATATAACTAATTCCTAAGAAGTATGCAATAAATAAATCTAACTCTATGGTTAAATAGCATCTGTGAATACATCTTAGTATTGAATGACATGACTCATAAATCTAAGGGCTTATACATGGATATCAATAAAATTTTGTAGTGCATAATAACTTTCCCACCAGTGCAATTAGATGTCTTATGAATCAACTATAATACTCAGAAATACCAAAGTAAAATGAGTGTGTTGATAGCAAAATTCTCACGGGAAAAAGAACGTATTAAACTAGAAAAGTTGATGTTATTCACCTTACTACCATTAAGCCTAAAAGAGGAAGAATAACCATATAGAGGATAATTCTAAGGTCCAGAAACAATATACAAGCGTTGCTCCCAACTATAAGTTCTTCAAAAGGAAAGTCTCGCTAAACAAAATTGCGCCAATAGACTAGGCAAAGGCACAAGATTATCCATAAGTAAAGAGAACAGCTGGCTAAGATATGTAGTGCCTAACTTAAGATATTTAACACCACGAATACTAATATATTCCAATTAACAGATGATGGTTGATTATAGTTCTACATGTTTCCTTACTAGAAATCAACAAGCACTTAACATGAGAGTTTGTGGCGAACCTAAGGGTCTAATAGCCATAATAACTAACCTTTGTATTAAGGCTTTACGATACCTTACAATAGTCTTGAGATTAGTCAGAATTTTGTATCAATACTAAAAACTATATTTTTTGACACTTACAAGGTTTTAATGATAAAACCAAAGCCACTATTAACTTAAACTCTCATACTGTTTGTTGTCATTACCTGAATAGAAACCTTAAATAAATAGAATTAGATGATACAATAACTTTTTCACAACTTTGTTATCAAGAAAATGATAATTTAACAAAGGAAAATAGGACCCACGCAATTCATCTACTAAGACCAAATTTCATGAGAAATCATGACCAGATCACTAAAGGATGCTTGGTTATCACATCTCATTCTAAGTGACTTTAAGCATGTGTTAAATGCCTTAAACATTAAATGGCAAAAGGAAAAATGGGTTTTTGTCATAAGTCATAATTAATCAATAATAGTGGAGCTTCGATAAATATCGTATTATATCTAATCTGTTTCCTGCCGACCAAAGTATTAAAGAAACAAATTCATATATCCTTAATATGATTCCCTCTAAGTATGTCCTTAAATATCATATGAAAACTGAACGTTAATGAAAATCAAGTATAAAATATATGAAATATTCTCGTTAACGCGCATCTATAAAACTTATCATGTGGAGGTACTAAGAGTCCTAAAATATTAATAGGAGTATTAAGTGTCCTAATTATAACTTGCAAAAAGTCTCATAGGCGAGGGAAAGAACCATTTGATTTATGCTCAAATTACACCATTTGCACTGCACACTGATCTATCACAACTTGTCTCCTTAGCACTTAATGTACTATGTAGGATCGGTTTTCACCCAATCAACATATATTCAACACGAATGCTGAAACACTAGGTGCGGAAACCCTAATGTTCATGCAATGTGATAAAAATACGAATCAAAACACGCGAGATTTCATTTTCAACCTTTTCATTAATCAATAAGTTTATAATTACGTCTACAGACTCGATTACATGAAAGAACATTGTTAAGATCTGAGTTTGATTGTTTTGATTGTTTAAGTAATATGAGTAATGAAAGAAGTAAACTATAAATGGAAAGTGCAGCGGAATGATAAACTATAAATCAAAACAAGAGAATAGTTGTTTTTGAATCAAAATCTTTCATATAACTAAATGATTACAAATGATTACAATTACTCCCCCTCAGCCTGATCACTCGTGTAAGTTTGTCTAAGAGAATATTTTGAGTGATCGAATAGAACAGTACATGCACTATTTATAGACAATCTGAACCATTGATGACCTAGGCTGACATCACCTAAGACAGTGACCTCTAACAGAATAACAACATAAAACATCTGATGACACAAATACTGTTACATAGAAACCTCTGATAGGCAAACAACTGATAGGAAACCTCTGATGGTCTTGTAACGTCTGTTGGAGCCTAAGTGTTGTTGTCTCCAACAGACCTTTAGTCTTCTGTACTTAGATCAGCAGTTGTTCTTCATCAGAACTTTGATAAGCAGTTGTTCTCTAGCAGTTGTTCTTCATCGGACCTTTGCAAGCAGCAGTTGTTCCAACAGTTGTTAGGGTACAACAAATGCTAGGGTCAACAGTCTTTTGGGAGAAGTAACTTGTAAATGTTGTTCATATTAAGGATCAATTGTGTAGTATATTTTGGCTTTTTAATCATCTGTTCTTCTCCAATTCAGCAGACTCAACAATCTCCCCTTAGAACAGATGATGCCAAAACTAAGCTTTATTATTGATCTTTATTCCTCATCAGACTTTCTCTGATTTGACCTTCGAATTGTAATTCAAAGCTCAATGAGAAGAGGTCTTCTGCATCTCTTTCAAGCTCTAAGTTTAGCAACGTTTGGAGATCATCAGCACATAGGCCATGTGCATCATCCATACTTAACTTTTGGACTTCTCCATCTGATCTGAGTAGAGTCAATTCATGGTTGTCTTTGTTGACCTTCCATTTTAGAATTTTTGAACCAGAGGATCTGTTGAGCTGCAAATTTATTCGGGATGAGTTTGGTGATGGAGGTCTCCTAATGAGTTCCCTGAGTTTTTCAGTTGTGGGATCAGAAAAATAATGTATTTGGTTGAAGAGACCCTCTTTTACAAATGTATCAGCAAACTTCTTCTGGTCTTCTTCAGACATTTCCTTCTGTTTTTTGAACTATCTCTTGGTAGCAGCAGATAGGTCAGAAGTGTCAAGTAAGCTGTCAAGTGTAAAGGCCTGTAGAGGTCTCTTAACCATGGGAGCATCAGAGTAAATTGGTATTCTGGGCAGTGTAGGATCTTTCTTTCTATTCTCTTCCAACTTCTTGTATGTTTCAACCAGCCTTAGCTCAGCCCATCTTGCAACTGACCTCATCTCCCCATATTTAGCAGCCACAATTTCTTCTCTCATCCTTTTGAACTTCAAAGCTCTGACTAGATCTCTGCCTTTCCTAAAATCAGGGGCAGAGATTTTCACTGGGGGATTCTTAGCAATTTCTTCAATTCTCATAAGTTCTTCTTGAAGAGCATGAGTGGTCCAGCCTGCAAACTGTTTCTTAGTTGCTTTGTAGGGCATGGTTGCGAAGATTTGTTCAAGAATATATTCCCTAACCACCCTTTCCAAATCACTGCTGAGAGGCATGGTGGACAAGGAGTTGCTCAGGGTCTTAGCAAAATCTTCAATCCTTCTCAGTTTGCTAAGCTCTGCTGAATGGATGCCCTGAGCAGTCCTGTCATCTTTCCCTTTGCATCTCTCCTTGGTGATCAAATCAGCCTGTTCAGTCTTGAAGTTAAGATATTGATCTATGTTTCTAGGAGCAGAGAAATTTAGAAGAGATGGGAAAGATCTATCTTATGGATCCTTAGTATTGTAGAAGGATTGCATTTCCCCCCTTGAGTAGATCAAGCTCAAGAGGATACTGAGCAGCCAATGGTGTGATGGATGGTGGTGGTCTGTGAGATGTGAATTGAGAAGTGTGTGGTGAGAATGATGTAAGTGGGATGGCTGATATAGGTGTAGGGTTGGTGATTGAAGTGGAAGGTGGTGATGTTTGTATGTTCTCATCTTATACCACAAAGGTTGATTTTCTCTTCCTTTTGTACAAGATGAGTGGTGATGGTGGTGTTGCAGTAGTGGTTGTGTTAACATCTGTTGGCACTTGTGTAGAGCCAGCAGATGTTTGGGATTTAGGAGGTGAAGTAGTTGTTGGTGGTATATTGGTGGTTGTGATGGCTAGTTCAGTGGATGGTTTGGTGGTTATAGTTGTGGGTTCAGTTGTTTTGGTGGTAGCAGTGGTTTTGGTCAGTGTTGTAAAACTCGGTTTGGCCTTGTACTTGGCGACCTACCCTGGAGCGAGTACTCGGACTAATCGGGGGAATACTCGGGGGTCAAGTCGGCCTATGCAGGGAGTATTCGGAGTAATCGGCCAACTCGGCTATGCTCGGCGACCTACCCTCGAGCGAGTACTCGGGGAGTAATCGGCCAACTCGGCCTTGTTTTGCAACAGAGATTTTGGTGGTAGCAGTGGTTGTGGTGGCAGATGTTTTAGCAGCAGTAGTTTTGGATGGAGGATGCCTTGTGTGTTTTGCAGGCATTTTCTTCCTTTTAAAGGAGCCAACATCCTCAACTTCTTGTTGCTGCTCTATCTTCCTTTGTACTAGAGCCTCTTCTTTGCATTCCAATGTGTCAAGCCTCTTTTGCTTATCTTTAACAGCCTTTTCAGCAATGACATTAGCAGTTTGATCAAATTCTTTTGCTTTGCCTGCATTGACTGCTTCAGCATCAGCAGTGGATTGAACATTGGGTTGTTGTGCTGGTTCAGACCCTGGTTTTGTTCCAAATGGCTTTAGCTTTGGTAGTCTATCTCTGCCACTCTCCCACTTTTTGGCATCATCAGCTGTGAACTCATCATCATCTTCATCTCTTCTGATGGATGTAGGGGCAGAGCAGTGGTCTTTAGCAGATGGTCTTTGATAGCTTTAATATCTTCTTGGGTATCTGTGTACCTAGCATATACCATAGTTCTGATCCGAGCCATGTAGGTTTCATGTGTTTGATCTGCTAGTTTTCTATGAGCTATGATGATGGGGGAAACTAATTTCCATAGCTCACTAGCAATCTCTTCTTTAGATGGTTGACTTTTGATTAGAGCATCCAAAGATCCCATGATTGTCTTGAGATCTGTCTTGATGTCAGCAACAGAGGTTTCAATGGAATGAACTCTAGCCGTTAATTCTTGGTATTTTAACCCATCACCTAAATTAATAGGATCATTTATATTCCTACCAGTGGTAGAAAGCGTCATCAACTATGCATGACTTCCGAGTCAGAAGAAAATCAGCTTCGGCCAGGAGTTGATCAATATCATCATCTAGTGAATTGACACTAGCTTCCGAATCTGGCTCACTCTCCAAATCAGAATATATCGAATCACGCTCATCAGGAATATCAGTGACTGAATCAAGAATCATTCCAGAAGTCTTCTCAACAGACATATCAGCTTTATCTACCATTTCCTCAATCTTCACTTCAGAAGCCTTCTCTGTCTCCAAAACATCTCCAACTATTACCGACTCCCCTAAGTCAATCTTCTGAGCAGCACAAGCCACATTCCCAACAGTAATTTCTTCAACACCCAGTTGCATCCCAGTCCAGTTAAAACCTTTATCTTTTTGGATCACCAATGCCTGATTTTGGTTTTCAGTTTGGGTTTGGCTATTTGGTGTGGAAATGGGAATAATAGTTCTGGTTGGGTTATGTGGTGTTTGAGTTTGAGTCTGGTTAGAAGTAGTTGTTTGACTAGCTGAGTTATTTTGTGAGGTGTTTTGTCGGTTTTGGTAATTGTTTTGTGATTGATAGTTATTGTTGTTTTGGCTTTGATAGGTTACCTGATTCTGAGATTGACGGTTTTGGTAATTTGTGTTGAATGGATTCCTGTTACCTTGTTGAGCTGGCTGTGTGCACTCTCTTTTGAAATGACCTTTACCACCATAGTTAAAACAAGTGACTTTGGCTTTTTTGAAGCCATAAGTGGTGTTTGGTGATGTAGATAGATCAGTTCTACCATTCTTCTCAATGAACTCGGTTTCTCGTCTCATAACACTTGCGAACGCCCACTGAATATCAATAAGCTCCTTCTCCTCCTTATCAATTTGAGCATAGTCTTCACTGGTTAGATTGTTGTTACCAATTTGACTAGCCACCAAACCATTGTAAAAAGCTACCATTGCAGAAACTAATGCGACATGTTGCTGAGCAACTTCAACTGTGACGTTGTTCATGTTGAATGTCTCCAACACTATTGGACCTTGACTTGGTTGACTTGGGTTCATTTGAGGAATGTAAGGTTGTTGTTGAGGTTGATTCATGTTAGCTATATAACATGCTGCTTGTTGCATTGGTGAAAAAGGTGGAATGTAAGTGGTAGTGTATGATGGTGGTGTGTAAGATGAATATTGAGCAAGGTAGTTTATTGGGGTTTTAGGTGGTTCCATAACACTTGAAACACAAGCAATGTGTGGTGCAACAGTACCACTAGCACTAGAACTAGTCAAAGTAGAAGATGTACCACCATGATATAACTCCGGATTCTGAGGAAATCGTGATCTTTTTGCTTTCCTCTTCTCTTCCAACTCTTTGTTCTCCAGCTTTTCAATAAACTCATTGATGGTCCAATATTGATAAGCATCTTTCTCCTTTAGGACCTCAATATGTTGGTTCCAATATGGTGGTAGAGAATCTGCAAATTTATCTACCAACTCAGACATTGGAATCTGAATCTCATAATTCGACAACTCCGTCAAAAGATGACAATATCTAGGAATAAGCTCCTTTAGAGTCTCATTTCCAACATAACTGAAATTCTCAAATTCCTTTTTCAATTCTTCAATCCTCAACTTCCTGGTTTTCTCATTACCATCATGACGATTCTTCAACATATCCCAAAGCTGTTTGGAAGTATTACATGATCCAAACTGGTGTAAGAGATAAGTAGTGATAGCCTGAGATAGTTGGGATAGCGCCTTCTTTTCCACTGCAAACTTCTTCTTTTCATCCTCAGCTAAACTCTCAAGAGAAATTGGTTCACCTGTATTCTCCAGCACTGGTGCAACATATCCCTTAGCAATCATTTGCCATGCCGCAGTCCCTTCTAATCCCATTCCTTCCAAGTGAATCTTCAACTTTTTCTGCCATTGGTTGTAGTCTATCATCTCCATCAGCTTCGGTGGACGACTCCCGCTACCTGAAGACAAGTCATTTATTAGAGTAGAAATAGCATTGGTAGTTTGAGAGTGTACCGCAACTGCTGCAACTCCCCAATAATCATTCATGGGTTGTTGTGGAGGTTGAACAACAGTCTGTGGCATCGAACTAGTCATCGCGAGGTAATTGATCGGCTGAGATGGTTGACTGTTCGTCTTCTGTGCAGCTACCGTCCAAGGATCCATAGTAACGTGTTGTTGTTGTGTAGTATTAGGCCTAGGTGTTGTTGGAAAGCTCCACATATCGTCTACGAAGTCCGAAATGCGAAACACATAGAAAAATTTTCAAACAGCTTCAACGTTCGACCCTTTTCAACTAACGTGGGTTCGAATGTGGGAATATTCCTGGTTCGACCCTTAAAACTGACTCGAATGTAGAATGTATAAACTCTGTCTCACTTTCGACCACTAAAATCCGACATTCGACCTCCCATAGGGTCGAATGTACCAAATACTGGTCGAATGTACAAAACAACACTCACAACCTCTAGGTTCGACCTAAAACGATTCACTTTCGACCTAAAAATATCAGGTTCGACCCAAAACACTACACGTTCGACCTTTCTCTCCTAGGTTCGACCATGTTCATTTGAAAAACGGTTATTCTTTGAAAATCAGTTATTTTGATTCCAATTTTTCATAAGTTGATAAATTTTGATGATGTTTTGTAGGTTTTGCTTCGTAATTGATTTGAAACAAGTTTAATGAAGAGAATTAATGATTTTATCCGTGAAAACTAGTCTGAATCAATCAATTTTCATCAAAAACCATTGTTCATTCAAAATAGAAAAATTTTAATCAGATTTGGGTTCAAATTAGTTAAAAAACTATCAAATCGTAGTTGTATGATCCGTATAGGCTCTGATACCACTTTGTGGAGGATCGTTTTGACAAAAACTAGTTAGTTGATCATACAAGTTTACCAATTTAGGTGCATAATCCCTAAATCAGTTACGAAATGATAATAATCGAGTCAAAACACGCAATTCACCTTTTAACATCCATTTCATTAATAAACAAGTTGATAAAAGCTTTATAATATGATATGAGACCATTGTGGAGATGGGGATGACGAGATCGATCACATTTTCAAAGGTAGTACGTTTTCAGTGAATGTTTGGAATTGTGTCTTAAAATGGCTTGGATTGCTGAATTTCTTCGCTTTCAATGTGAGTGACATTTTGGACATTCACAAGATGGACAGTTTATCGGCTTCGCAAGGATATTATTTAAGGTATGGCTATGATATGTGGTCGGCGGATCTGGAGAGCTAGGAATGATTGTATTTTCAAGCCGAAGCGGAGTAATGTTGCTGAGATTGTAGCGGATATCAAAGTCTTTGGCTTCCTTTGGTTTTGAATAGGCACAATGATTTTGTAGAGGATTGGAAAGGGTGGTCTAATATAATGTTATTGTAACGTTTTTAGCGGTCTTCTCTTCTCCGCCTTGCAGAGTTGAAGGTTTTCACGTGTGTTAATGAAATTCACCTTCAAAAAAATAATTGATCATCCTGATATATATATATATATATATATATATATATATATATATATATATATATATAGGGGAGGGTTATCTTGAGAACGCTAAATATCGCAAGAACCGTGAGAACAAATGAAAAAACCTATCAAAATCATTTTTTTTTCAATACAAACCTATTTATAATATAAATATAACATTAAAAATGAATCTTCTTTCCAAATTATTAATCTACAAAAACACTTTCAAATTAACTTTTTACGCATGTGTAAATGAAAGAGTTTACACAATTATAAATAGTAAATTTACACATGTGTAAAAACAATTTATTTCCATATACATTTAAATTTTTATGCGTAAATTGTGTTTTTGATATTGTATTTTAGTAATAAAGATAAGTGTAAAAAAGAAATTTTGAATTTGAATGGTATTAGATGGCATTCTCACGATTCGTACGAAATATATGTGTTATCAAATTAACTTTCCCATATATATAAACAAACATGGCGACTGATTGATGAACGCATAAATGAACAAACTCCTCATTTTCGTATGATATGCCATAACCGTTTTGGACCAGAATTGAGGTGGTAAATAATTATGCTAATCTCCTTGTGGCTCAATGGTTGTCAGCTCAAATCTCCTTTGGGAGACTTTGAGTTCGATTCCCATAAGCTCCATTTGGGGGTATTGCCAAGTGATGGTCGAAATTAGCCTACTTGTAGGTGTAAGGTTCGATTCTGATGGCCCCCCGGTTTTCTACTACCGTGCATTTACTCCGGAGAGGCTTGCCTCTTGTGGAGGGTGCAACATCTGTCAAGTGGCAGGTGGCGGGAAATTTTCCGGGTGGAAGCCTTAGTGCCCCTTATGCGTAGCCTCGACTCGCTTGTAGGCCGGCCACTCTCGTGTCAGCGTGGGCCCGGTTAAGACAACATAGTCTGACCATTAAAGAGTGGCTAGGGGACTCCCCTTCTGAGTGGTTGTGATGATCTCTGCCACAATATAGAAAATTCAAAAAATTCACCTTCAAAAAAAATAATTATGCTAATAATTCTTTTGTCGAGGAGTGAGCCTAGAACTACCTCCCGCAACATGAAACAATAATTTATTAATCTGCTAATGCCAAATGTGATATATATTTTATGTATGCCTAGTTTTACAATTATATTTCTTTTTAGTAAAATAGAAAACAATAATGGTTTCATGGTAGTTGGGTTCCATAATGATAGTACGATTTGTTCTAAAAGGTGAGATTATTCATATTCTCATCCAAATGTTTAAAATTACACATTTTGCCTATATGTATATTATCATTTAAAAATTTATTTATTAGTATTTTAACTTTAGATTATGGACACTTTAGGTCCCGAAAATAGTAACTAAATCATTTGAAAAATTGTGAATGTTACCTGATTAATAATTAATTTTCCTCATTCTTTTTGGATTTGTAGTGTCTCTAAGAAGTACGTTAAACATGCATAATGGCGTATAGAAAATAATTATACAAATCTACGATTAAGGGCATATGTGTGAATTGATCTTAACATTAAGCTTTAAACTTGGGTGTAGTTTCATTAATAGGAGTCCTGAGTTGAATATAGACTCAAACGACTGTATTTCTTTGCTACAAATGAGTACTAATCTGTAGAGTATTGTAATACTTGTAATAAATTATTACTCGGCCAAGTCGGAGAATATTAGAATAAATATAACTTACGTTTATTATATCTATTTGAGTTAATGGCCAAAATCGTCCCTAAGGTTTGGCCAGTTTTGCTACATCAGTCCAAAATCGAAACTTTTTACATCTGGGTCCTTTTGTTTTACATTTTGTTGCTAAATTCCTCCCCGACACTAAACCCATTTAACTATTGTCTTTAACTCTAGGGGTATTTTTTTTCTTTTTGGTTGTCCACCTTTTTAAAACCCAATTTAAACAGAGTTATTCATATCCTAGAAGACAAAAATACCCAGATGTAAAAAAGGGGCACCCAATAAGACAAAAATACCCCAGAGTTAACGACAATAGTTAACTAGGTTTAAAGTCAGGGACGAATTTGGCAACAAAATGAAAACAGAAGGACCCAGATGTAAAAAGTTTCATTTTTGGACTGATGTACCAAAACTAGCCAAACCTTAGGGACGATTTTGTCCATTAACTATATTTATTTTGTGGCCATCATTATCATTTATATTATATTGATCAATTACTATAATATCTCTAAGTTAATAATATTTGATTCTTTGATGGAAGGAATTACCCTTGATGTATATAAATAAAGTGCTAATGAAGAGATTAAGGTTGACATAATCATAACACCATTACTCCCTAATCTTCCAATCTCCCTCTCTCTCTTTCTCTCAATCGTGTTCATAACTTAAGAACACATAAATCATGAGAACGATGCACCTTAAAGGGAACCCGACCATATTAACAAAGTGTCGTCTTCCATCTCTCTCACGGTTACTGAATTCACTGGCTAATAAGGTATTTATTTGTTATTATCATGTTGATCAACATGACGTTCAAACAACAATAGTACTGATACATGTGTTTGTTTTTATTATTTCTTTCATATTCGGGTCTTTTATCATTCATTAATCGACTAAGTTATACACATATTATATCTGGTATTCTCTCATCTTAAATCTATAAAAGTGTCTGAAAGGGTGTTTGGAGGTGTGTGGTTCAGTATACCTTCTATACCGTATCATTACGTGATTACACATTCAATATAACTATTACAGATTTAATAATGTAATAAAATATAGCGTTAGAAAATCACGTAACATTATACTGGTTTGAAGAATAAAATATATATTATTGAATTGCGTATTGATATAAAATCTCATAGCATTATACAAGAAATAACATAACAGAGTATTCAAAATCACGTAATCACGTAACATTATACTTGTTTCAAGAAGAAAATGTGTATTATGTAATTTCCTACTGATATATAATCTCATAGCATCATACAAGAAAATCATGTAATGGGTAATAAAATCACGTAATCACGTAATAATACATAGTCACTAGTGTTACGTAATCCATAACGTACAAAATCAAGTAACATTATAGTTGTTTCAAGTTTAAAATACATATTATATGTAAGTAGGTACTATCATATAATCTTAGCATATATAAGAAAATCACGTAACGTTATATCAAAGCATGTAATCACGTGTCTTATAACATAATTTTTTAAATTAAGAAAACTAGAGCAATACACTACTCAAATTAAAAAGAAGTAAATGCTCGTTGATATGGTATTATTATTTTTTTTAAAACATTATCCTATGAAAAAATAATAGTCACTTAAAAAAAATGGGAGAAGTAGGTTTTTTAGTCAACAATAATAAATGTTCCTGTGTTACCATTTTCTACTAAAATTATAAACCACAAATCAATTATTAAGAAAATCATGTTTACTTTGTAAGATAAATTAGTATTGTTTTTGAACCAGTTTTTTTTTTCTTCATTTTTAACCATAACATTTTTTTCACTTTACACTTTGGGCCTTTATACTTTTTATATTTTACAGATTTTTTGTTTTACGTTTTCGTCTAACATGCAGCAACACGCGTCTTTGGTTAAGCGTTTTTACGTCTATTCTTTCATGTTTAACAACTCGTCACAAAGCGTGGGTCCTAGGTCAACTTAGCTATTTTTTTCTATGTTTTACGGTTTTGTTTAATATTCGCGCATTAAGATGCCGCAATGGGCATGCGTGACTTCAGTGGCGAAGCTTGAAAAACTAGTGGTAGGGGCCGAAAACTACAAGACCCAATTTTCTTTTCATATTGTTATGTTTCGGGTTATATGTTAGGGTCGGCGATTCAATTCGAGTCCGGTCGGATCAAACAAATAAACAATAATAACTCTAAATATATAGAGATAACTACACAGATATATAGTCCTTATGGTTTAATGAAAGTAACCACTTAGAGTACTAACTTTATTTTTTATCATGTTAAGGGTTTATGGTTTAAGTTTTGTAACATGTTAGGGTACTAAGGCTAACTCCGTTAGTTTTTCTAGTTAACTTTTGATCAAATGACTAAAATGCCTAAGAATAACTAGATGGGTCATTCTTGTAATTAACTTTATTTGATTTACAAGGATACTTTTGCAATTTATTGAAATTAGAATTACCTATTAATATTATTAATTTTAAAATTTTAAAATTTTAAATTTTAATAATATACTAAATTAAATAATTATACTTTACACATTTTAATATATTTTTTTATAAAACAATACTTTTATCCATATAAACCACCGCCAATAAGCCTAATATGTATCTACCATCAAGCACCACGTCAACTCTCATCTCCACCGCCATTGTCGCCGTGCGTTATCTATATTTGACAAGGTCATCTATATTTTTTAATATATAGAATTATTTATTAATATTATTAAAACATAGAAATTTTAAACTATAAAATATACAAAATTAAATAATTATAATATATACATTTTAGTATATATTTTTTTAAAAACAATACTTCTATTCATGTAAACCATCACCAATAAGCCTAATTTGTATTTGCCATTAAGCACCACGTATACTCTCATCTTCACTGTCATTGCTGCCATGCATTATCTATATTTAACAAGGTCGTCTATATTTTTAAATTGAATAATTATACTCTATGTGATTTAATAATATTAATAGCTAATTCTACATCAAGCAACACATCAACTCTATGCATTGTAATATAGATAATGCATGACAACAATGACGATGGAGATGAGAGGTGACGTGGTGCTTGATGACATAAACGAGTTACACTTATAGACGGTGGTTTATATGGATGAAATTATTGTTTTATAAAAGATATATACTAAAACGTAAAAAGTATAACTATTTAATTTAATATATTTTTATAACTTCAAATTTTTATGTTTTTATAATATAAATATAAAATTCTAATTTCAATAACTTGCAAAAATTAACCTTGTAATCAAATAGAGTTAACTACAAGAATATCTAGTTATAATAGGGCATATTAGTCGTTTTATCAGAACTTAACTAGAAAAACTAACACAGTTGGCCTTAATACCCAAACATAAACCATAAACCCTTAACATGTTAAAATATAAAGTTAGTACCCTAAGCTGTTACTTTCTATAAACCATAGGGACTATCCGTGTAGTTCTCTCAAATATATAACTTTTCTCTCTCTTTAAGTTTTATTTGGTAAGCACTTAAAGAAAGATAAGCACGTCTTATTTTTCTCTTTCATTAACTGGATATTCCTACATTGGCTTTCGTTTTCCCGGATCTCTTTCTAAGTGGTTAACATAATCTTCAATAGTGTCTAAATGTGGTTGTGGAGCTTCGGAATTACCAAGGTTTTCATGTTGATTTTCAAACTCTTATGGCTTACTTTGACTTGTTGAAGCTTTGTGACGTTTACTCTCTTGTTCATAATCCTTTATTTTCTCTTCATCATCCTATCTTTTGAAAAATGAATAAATAGTTTTCAAATTTCCCATGATATGCCTAACAAGAAAATAAAACAAAAGAATTGGATTAACCAATATATTCACCATACTTCTTCCTTAATTAGTCATCCTTCCCAATTTCACAATTATAAACCCTAATTTTTTAATCCTTAAACAATAATCACAATATATTATAGATGCGATGCAATGCAATGGTTAACAATACAAAGTGATACAACTAAAGTATAGAGCCCTTTTAATAATGGATAAAAATTCAACCAATTAACAACAAAAACTCAAGCCCTAATAGTAATATCTAAGTTCAATTACGGTTAATTAATGCACCACTTGAATCTAATATGAAAAACTAATAACCAAATAGCAAAATACCAAAAAAAAAGTATTTTGGGGTTGAAGAGAACACTCAATAGCAGGCCAGCAACAATGTTATTCTTTTCTTTCTTTCTCTCGTATACCTGTTCGTTATCTTTTTTTTCCTTTTTAATATTTAATAAAAATCTACAAAATATCCCCTTAAGTTTAAACTTACTTCCCTCAAGGCTTAAAAGTTTGAAAACAATTTTAAATATTACAAAAACCCTATTAAGTTTAAAAACGAGTTTATAATTTTTCTATAAACCCCGTTCTTCAAATTTTTTATAACGAAGTACATATATATATATATATATATATATAATTTAAAAAATTGGTGGGGCCAGGAAATCAAATCTGTAGGGGCCGTAAAATTGAATCAGTAGGGGCCGAATTCTAATACATATAAAAATTATATATGAAATTGCGAACCTATCATTAATGAGCCAAAAAACGGTGGGGTCCGGGGCACCCCCTGTGACAACCGTCAAATTTCGGCCAACATCTGACTGGATGTTAACCATGTATCCTATATAATTAACATGATTTAAAGTTGATTTTGACTAACTAAAGTTATTACGAGTCCTACGTTGTCCTTCTTAAAGTTCGTGGACGCCTGGATATTTCTAAAGAAAGAGTTGCACGTTTTTAACGCTAACGAACTGACATCTGCAAAAATCCGTCAAACCGGACTAACATATAGTTATTACATGTAAATACGGCACGTGTTTGCTGTTGAACCGATCGGATGTGAAATCCACTTGAAGAACAGTCTAAAACGCAAAACGCGGGAAGTAACCGACATGGGATCCGGACATCAAAATGTGTGGTTTTAACAACATTTAAACTTTTGGAATAATTATTTATTATCTTTCGGAAGCTAACGAATCGTTTAAATCAAGGAAGCAATGATCGATCGAGATAACGCGATTTTAACGCGTGTTCTGAAAGAACGTGTAGGATTGACGAAATAATTATTTTTTGCTTGGTTTAGTGTTATTTATGATTTCGAACAAAACCGACTAACTTTTATGATTAATAATCGAGCCTAAATATAAACTGAAACATTTACGTTTAAAACGGGTTCGATACGCGGTGTTTACCTACGCGGTGGCAGAGGATGCGGCTCACGAGGTGGTTGCAGGTGGTAAGATGATCGGAGGTGGTGATGGTTCGGTCGATTGGTGGCAGGTCGATGGTAGTGGTCTCGTTCAGATCTGGTTGTGGATTTACCTGCATGTCGTCCGATTGGTGCTGGTTTGATGGTGATTATGGTGACGGTCGAAGATCGTGGTCTCGGTTGGTGGTGGTTCAAGGAAGAAGGTTGCAGCGGTTATCGGTGGAGGTGCATGGTGGTTGTGGAGGTCCGATCGGGGCTGGGGTGTAGCGATCCCACATCGGTTGGGAAGGAGAACTAACACGTCTTTATAAGAGGTGGAATACCTTCCCTATTGTGACGCGTTTTGGCGTGGGAATTGCCTACGACCACTTCAAAATCGGGACATGCCCGGACAATATCGCGGTACGGGAGTGGGCTGTTACAAATGTTATCAGAGCTAGGGCCGGGCTGTTGTGCCAGCGAGGACGCTGGGCTCCTTAAGGGGGGTGGATTGTAACGATCCCACATTGGTTGGTAAGGAGAACTAACACTTCTTTATAAGAGGTGGGATACCTTCCCTATCGTGACGCGTTTTGGCGTGAGAATTGCCTACGACCAATGCAAAATCGGGACATGCCCGGACAATATCGCGGTACGGGAGTGGGCTGTTACAAATGGTATCAGAGCCAGGCCTGGGCCGTTGTGCCAGCGAGGACGCTGGGCTCCTTAAGGGAGGTGGATTGTAACGATCCCACATCGGTTGGGAAGTAGAACTTACACTTCTTTATAAGAGGTGGAATACCTTCCCTATTGTGACGCGTTTTGGCATGGGAATTGCCTACGACCAATGCAAAATCAGGACATGCCCGGACAATATCGCGGTACAGGAGTGGGCTGTTACAAATGGTATCAGAGACAGGGCCGGGCCGTTGTGCCATCGAGGACGCTGGGCTCTTTAAGGGGGTGGATTGTAACGATCCCACATCGGTTGGGAAGGAGAACTAACACTTCTTTATAAGAGGTGGGATACTTTCCCTATCGTGACGCGTTTTGGCGTGAGAACTAACACTTCTTTATAAGAGGTGGGATACCTTCCCTATCGTGACGCGTTTTGGCGTGAGAATTGCCTACGACCAATGCAAAATCGGGACATGCCCGAACAATATCGCGGTACGGGAGTGGGCTGTTACATGGGGCTCTTTGGGTTTGGCTCGTGGTGACCGATGGTGCTTGTTCGAGTGGTGGTGCTCGGGCGCGGTTGAGGTATCGAGGTGCGTGGTGACCAATAGTCGGGTCATGGAGGTCGAGGACTACTATGCATGTTTGATGATGATGGTTCTGGTGAGTTGGTGATGTTTCGTGATCCGGGCCTTGAGTGTTTCACGCCAGATTCGGGTCTCGAGTCAGGTTTGGGTCCCGGTTGAGATGGTTTCGGAGATGGTTTGGTTCGGGTTCGTTTTTAGTGCTCGGGTCAGATCTGGTCAACGACCGAGACGCACGCGTGTATTATGGTACAATATTTCATTTTACTATTATTATATATATATATATAAGTATGTATATTTATAAATATGTAAATACGAACGAAATGATTATTGACTCGCGAACGAACTGACAATATAATAACGATAAGTATATAAACTGTAACTGGTATATATTGAATATCGGACTTATTATTGGACTATATGTTGTATATATTGTTATATATGTTATATATAAGTATAATTTATTTAATTGTCGATATGTATAACATATCGTGAATTGGAAATACGTATAAATAGATGGTTTGACTTGTATTTGGATGTTGATTTTGGGAAAATTGTAGACAACAAGTGTTTTCTGCTTTGTACAAAAATAGAGGAAACTCTGCTGAAATTTTATAAAATTTGAAGCACAACAAATGCGATATAGGTTTGCATTTTTATAACTTTCCAAGTGTTTGACAAAGGTATTTTATAAAAAAAATCGTAACGTTTTAACAAAGGTATTTATAACAAGTACAAGTCAATCTTGGACAATGATTTTGAAAACAAATATAGTTTTGCCAAACGTCAAGTATGACGAGTTTTCGAAAGGTTTTGGATAAATAATGTTTATTGATCGGATTTAAAAATATACAGATGCTCAATTTTACTTGAGAACTTTTTTATAAAAACAAAGTTTCGAATACTTTAAAATGCTTGGATTTGGAAAATGATGTAGCAAAGGTTATTGATTGGAATTAATAACAACTATATTTATCCGATTTGAGTGAGCTACGACTCGGTATGAGTTATACGTTTCGTAGTACTAGTACAACGTGGGCTACACGCGAATAGTAACAAGTGCGCAACTTGGGTACTAAGTCGTATGTTAACGCATAAATTAAGATAAGTCGTGATCGATTCATTGAGTTACAACACTTTTAAGACTCGGATTCGTATACACGAGTCTATATAGTTGGATAGACTATCTAGTAATTGGGTAATAAGGTAGGCTTATTGTGTTAGACTTTAAGGTGTCCTTTGTTGGTAATTAGGACACGAGGAAGTCGGTTAAAGCTTCGGGCATTGGTTGCTAGCTAAGCAAGGAAATCAAGGTGAGTTCATGACCCCACTTTTTACTGTTTTGTAATTGTTTTTGGGGGGAAGACATGCTTGTTTTATAAAAAACCTGTTTAATATAAAGCATAACAAGTTTTGAGAAAACGATTAGAGTCACAAATGCTTTTATGAAATCGTACAAAGGGAAATAATCGGGGGATTAACATGCTTGTATGATGGGTAGACTAGAACTACATAGAACATTTGATGGCCTTTGGTAGGTGCACGACGTGTGCGTTGGACGCCCGTCTATCCCTTCAGGAGGATACTTCCCCGCATTTCTTAATCATTCGCCCTTGGTTTAGAGTTGTGGATTATGTTAGTAGATCTATTGGGTTGACGCCCCCTCCCTGACCAGTTGGACTGGGTCTTATAGGAAAGCATATTCTGTCAAAAGTTCCTATAGGAGGTCAATCTTGGGAAGAAAAGTTGTGGTTTGATTAAGAGCCTTAGGTTGAAATCATACTTGTAGAATTTTCGCGAGTCTACTTGGTTCTCAGTTTAGTCGGTACTCGATCATATGTTGTTTTTGGGTAAGGAAATATGTGAATTTGCCTTAAAACTAGTGAACTCGCCAACTGTTGTTAATATATTAAACATGTTTGTATTGAAACGTTTTGTTTGACCATTTCCGCTTTTAAGTACGAATTTGCCGGTAGGATTTACCTAAAAATGGTTTTGATAATGTTATTTACGGATGTCCAGCAAGGAATCCGAGGAGGAAAATAGTTTACAAAATGAAAGTTTTCAAAAGTTATTATGGAATGCCTGGCGAGGACTCCACGGGAATAAAGTCCCATTTTTGAATGCGGTTATTCGATCAATAAGAACCTAGTATACTTATCCTTATGGGAAGGTAAGTATGTGGTAAAGTGAGTCGAGTCAAAGGGTAAATGAAAGGGAATGCCTGGCGAGGATTCCAAGGGGACTTTCTAAAGGTTTATCCCAAATAACGATACGTGTAAATGATAATAAACTTTCTCAAAATGTTTTACGAATATTTTCCCAATGGTTTAACCAAAAAGGATTTTATGCAGAATAAACATAAAACCATAAACTCCACTAGCTTTATGTTTACCGTTTTAAGCATGTCTTTCAGGTCTAGATTTTGGCAATGACATGGTTGGAATAGGCGATGTCTTGGGATTTGACATTCAAGAGGGTTTAGAAATGGCATTCAGAGTTCAAAGAGTCTTAGGTGTATATATTCCACTGCGTGGTAAAGGTGCCAATGGTTCACAACTGACGGGAAAATAGGGGTGTGACACCCCTGGCCCCCAAGATGCTTCGTCCCTACGTCACTTAACATTTTTACGTCAACTTTGATTCAGTTTAACGGTCTTGTTGCAACACGAGTAGTTTCGTGACATATAGGTAGTTGAAATCCTTCCAGTACACGAAGGATCTTAACTAAAGTCATTGGAATCTTTGACCCCTCACTGTCGTTGCATCAACCACCCACCCGTCCACTGCCACTTAGATCTCCACCACACTGTCTCGGCCAGACCTAAATCGCCGATGACTCGCACCCTTTTGAACTGAATCTATATCGTTGAATTGTACCATCTCGAACTAGACTGTATCGCCACCCACCCACGCCATTTTGATCCAACCTAGCCCAACGGTTACCCGCAACATCTCGCCCTAACCCGGGCTGTTTGACCGCACCATCTCGACCCAAACCGGCCAATGCCAAACACAACATCTTGACTGACTCAGTGTTGGTGCAGTTGTGATCATGGCTATGCAACTCGTATGGGCTTAGTCTAATAGAACTAGAATAGGTGCAATTGTGGTAGCCCAGGCGACATGCCCGAGGCCCAGCCCAAGTTTAGTTAATTAGTTAGACTATATATATTTGTGTAAGGGTTTAGGGTTTCTAAGAGATAGTTGCAACAGGCTCTTAGGAGAAGACTACTGTGTGTGGTCTAGTCCAGGTTGGCCTGAGGTTGAGCTCACCTCAGGCCCGCGTCCCATTCAACAACGTATGTATGTGTGTATGTATGAAGAATCTGTGCCGACTTGTTTTATCAATCAGATTCTTGGTTTTACACATATATTATTTATCGTTTTATATATTCCGTTTGAGATCTTATGGAGATAATCAGGAGCGATTGGTGATGTAGTATCGGTCCTACACGAATTAACACTCGGCGCCATGCCGATCCCAACGTCTTGGTTAAACAATTAACGGATGCCGACCGCACCATCTCGAACCATCCAGATGCCTATGCCGAATGGCAATGTCTCAACACATTCTCTCCCACCACTTGCTCGCAATGTTTAGACCCACACTGCCCAATGCTGACTCTAATATGTATTTGTTAGTTTATTTTCTTTAATTTAGTTTAAAAAAAAATTTGGTTATGCCTTTGAAGTGTACTAAGCATGTAGATTTTCAGTAGTTGACGAGTTATGGCAAGTAAAAAAGAAGTAGTGGAAAAAGATAGATATTAACCAGAGAGAGGTCATAAAACCACTACTCTAGAATGTTATAATTATAACGTAGTGTTAATTTGAATCGACGAGGGTCGTTTCCGACAACCATCGTGTGTTTGGGATTGAGTTTCAAAACAATTTATTTATTTATTGGCTTTTCCAAAAAGCCAATAAGTCAATAAGCTGTTTGTGTAACCCAAAAGCATTTTCTGTTTTGACTTTTAGCTTTTGGCTTTTAAGGGTGGAAAAGCTGTTTTTGAAAAGTTAGAAATCCTGGCTTTTGGCTTTTGGCTTTTGACTTTTGGAAAAAAATTACAAATCTACAACCCATACAACCAATATTCACAATAAATTAAGCGAAACACTTAAAAAAACAACAATTTATTGACTTTTTGACGTTTCTCATCCGAAAAGCTAATCCAAACACTTTTTTTAAAACTCCTTTTCAAAAAGTCATAAGTCAATAAGCACTTTTGCCCAAAAGCACTTTTGCATCTCCAAACTCAATCCCAAACACCCTCAAAAGCTAACTATATGAATTATTGACCATCATAAAATTTCGTCTAGATATAGAAACCTTTAGTTGAAAAGATTGCCATAAATTAATATAATAGTTAATACGACTCCACGATATCGTTATTTTATTCCGCTGATGCTCTTTTTTTAGAGACAAACCGTAATGTTCCGGAAGTGGGGCAACTAACAGCAAGATTCCGGAAGTGGCTCTGGGGGTTATGGGTTTGCAACTCTTGCCAAGAGGGAGATGGGGGTTAGAGTGGGCCCAATTCCGACAAATAAGGGAGATGGGGGTTAGAGCAACTTATTTTTATAAAACAGTGTAAATAGTGGTAAAAGCAGACAATGGTGAATACAATTTTTTTTACGGGGGCACGATACGGAAGTGGACAAAAGAGCTTTTTTACATATTATATAAATCGAAAAATAATTACAATAAATAACTAAGAATAAATCCTAAATTCAATTATATAGCAAAACAAACATAAACACTCGAAGGCATATAAATTATAAATCATAATATATACTATATGTGATCAAACAGAAGTCACAAAATTAAATTACTTATCAAAAACTGATGTTGATGTATGGCTAGTATTCACAAAAGCCACAGAGATGAAATGGTTAATTTGTCTGATATAAAATATTAGGTTTTTCTTTTCTTTTTTTTAGGTTGGGCCTAAAGAGCTAATAGGCTAATAACAAAACCTACACATCTAATATTGAAAAAAAAAGCACATAGTAAATACGTATTTAGCCTTCTCTTCTTTTAACTTAGGGGCTGTTTGGTTGATTAAGTGCTGAATCATTAAAAGGTCTGAATGGTTAAGAGTTCTAAATGGTTAAGCGCTGAATCATTAACTTGGATCTCTTAATGGTTAGTTTTCTTGTCCCACGTTGGTAGGGAGCCTCATTAAGGTTCAGCTTATTTCAGTGCTTAATGGTTCAGCAACATCCCAAATCTTAATGATTCAGACTTAACCATTCCATTCAGAAGCTGAAACAAACGCGCTGAATGCTGAATCATTCATCGCTGAATGGTTAAGAGCCTCATTAAAAGGCTACCAAACAGCCCCTTAAACCAAAACGTAGCTCCTATTGAGCTCAATATGCCACAGCAGCCAGACTGTTGCACGATGGCCGGATACTTCGAACATTCTACCATTTTTTCTTTTAACTAACACTAGCAGGATGCCCGCGCGATACGGCGGGGACACAAACATTTCTTAAAGATGTGTATGGGTTGGTTCAGTTCGTTATTAGTCTTAACAAAAACTAATGTCTCGGTGCTAAACGATCTTATTGACCGGTTGGCTAACTGGTTCCGTTTTTGTAAGATTGTTGATTTTTAATTCGGTTCATTTAATTTTTTTTTTAAATAACCAAAACCAAACTTTGTCTAAAATTTTGGCTTGGAGGTATATGAAATGAAGGTATAAAACTACAAATATATGAAATGGAAGCTAAGAATTTATTAAATGTTCTATTTTTAGTTTGGTTAATTTTGGTTAACTAATGGAATAAAAAAAATCACGATAACCAATTTTAAGTTAATTCGGTTGTTTTGTTAATTCAATTTTCAATGGATTTGGGTTGGTTACGTCTGTTTTTAGTTATTGCTCACCCTTAGATATTGTTAGTCACGTAACACATCATTTTTTTAAATAAAAAATAGTAATATTACAACTATGTACTCCACACAGATGAATAGATCATAATAACAAGTTCAATATCACCTCTATGCAAAGCTACTCTGGCCACCAATCGATCGCTTCTTCCAAACCTTGTATGTTAGTTGAAATTAAACCACAACAGTTCATTCCAGAAGAACAACAATAAAAATCAAAGTATATAAAGGCGTAAAGTGTATTAGATCTAATACCATTGATTTTTATCTTAAGCTTGCCTAAGCAACAACCAAAAAACTTCGATAACTAAATACTGCTTGTTAAATCATCATCATTGTATTAAAAAGAACTGCATGGACTGAAACATTAGTAAGCTTAGTATTGCATTGACGAAGAGATAGTGTGTAGGCGATAAAAAGTGTGTAGTGGAAATGGAGGTTAACGAAGAGAAAGCAGTGACGAAGGATTGAGTACAAGTGATGTTATCGTCTCCACACTTTCTGTTAATTTGTTATACATGCTCATAGATTTATAAAACTCTAAATTTTAAAAATCCTTTTTTTTTTTAAATTACCATAAATATTTGTAAAGCTCTAGTTTTTTTAGAATGATGTCTGCACAATGCGACAAATAACACATGCACTTCTAAATGGGTGCATGATTTAGTTTAGTTCGATTATTAATCTCAACCGAAACCGAAGCCATCAGCTAATTGATTCTATTAACCAATCGGTTAATTGGTTTGGTTTTTTTCGTTAGATTGTCATTTTACAGTTTGGTTTACTTAATTTTCGTTCATAACCAAAATTTGGCTAAAATATTTACTTATAAGTATATGAAATGGAGGTATAAGTACATGAAATGACAATATGAAAGCTGAAAATATACGAATACATGAAATATTCGTTTTGATTTAGTTAATTTTGGTTTGGTTTCTTTTGTTTTTTTGTGTAATTTTGGTTAACGATTCAATTATTGTTCACCCCTAGACATTGTTAATCACCTAACATATTAATTTTTCAATTAAAAAGTAATAGAAATACTATATTCAAATTAAAGAGAATAATGCTCTTTTTTGTGGTGTAATTTTTTAGTTAATATTAACGTGCGAAAAAGTTATGGTCGATTAAAACGTCGACAAAAATGAGCAGGTCGTCATGTTATTTTCAAATGTTTTAAAAACATAATAGTTTAAAAGTTATGACAGCATTAAATAAAAAAAATTATAATTTTGTAGGGAAGGGAGAAAAATGTAACTAGCAACTAAAAATAAGGAAATTAAGAAACTAAGGTGTAAAAGTGTTTCAATGACTATTTTACCATCATTTTAGGGTTGTTAATGAAAATAAAGTTCTTAACTTTTGAGTATCTTAAACTATCATTCCCTTATACATTATAATATAGTATAGATTAACAAGATAAAGGGATCCAACTGTAATTTTTTTTCCTAAGAGTAATCCGTATAATAGGAAAATTTGGCCAGCCAAAGGGTTTCTAAACCCGCCGCCACCACCGAGGGTATAGTGGGCGTAAGCCCACCCTCCCCAAAAGGTAAATCCGCCATTAAAAGCAGATGTGACATTGACATGGAGTTATGACAACATCAGTAACCTATGTGACTGTTCTTATGTTGTCACTGGTTTTCTCGTTTGTTTATGCCATCAGCCACCGTGCCTATCCACATCCTCCGCCATTGTTTGTTGTAGTGTTAGATCGTGGTGACGATGTCTGATATGTCTATCGTGGATGCCAACGCCGCTTATTTAGAACTGACAAGACTATATGTAAGGGTTATTGTTTTGTTATGAGATTACATGAATGTATCGATTGTTTCGTACTTCAAAAAATGTTGTTGATATCTTTTTATGATCATATGTAGTATTTATACTAGTTGTATGTGTTTTTTCTCTGTCTGTGGGAGATAGTGGCATGTGATGGTAGGTGAGGGTTTTTTTTTGGTTGGTTACGGTTTGTGACACTCAACAAATTCAGGTTAACTTTTCAAAAACATTTACCATTTAAACTGGTTTACTTTTAAATATTTAGTTTAATACAGTGGATTTAAATTGTTTAAATATATATGAAACGACACGAACAAACACGAATAGATAATCTGGTAGGAGACATACATACTAACAACTGACCCCGAACGTTAGTGAAATGACAAAAAAATATTATAGAAAAACTCGTTTGATATTATTTGCAATTATGTGCTTACTTGAATTTATTTGAGAACTTATGTGCAATTCTTTGTATTTAAGCGAAATGCATTACCGAGTCCGTAACCGACACCTGAGGAACCGAGAAGGTAATTCGGGTCTTGAAATATTGGGTTTGTGATTTGTGGTATTGGATATAATATACTTTGCCCAATTATTAATCAAAACAATATATATATATATATATATTATGTATAATTATATACATGATAAATAAATAATAATTTATTCGAGTCGAACCGAGCCAAGCGGACCTTTGCTCATGCTTGGCTCGTTTATTTTGTATCATTCTCACCCTTCTCATTTTTTGTAGCCTTATAACTCAACCCTATATATATATATATATATATATATATATATATATATATATATATACATATATATAAATATTGGGCTAGGATCATATGAGAACTCATGTGAGTTGCGAGAACTTGAGAACTCATCTGGACCATTGATCATCCCCATCCAATGGTTAAGATTTAATCTTGATAATTTTTTTGTCTTGACATGTTGATAAAGTTATTATATTATTATTATTTTTTTAATATAATAAAGTCAATAAAGGGTATTTGGGTAAAATACTATGGGAGAGAAAGAATTAATATAATATGACACTAATTTTTTTATTCCATTATTAAAAGAGTCATATATATTTTATCTTTATCCTAATTTTTTTTTGGATTCATTTACCTTTTTAAAACAAGAAAATAACACATTCAAAAATCAAATATGTGCATTCATAATTTTTACATCTCCTATCCTGTCATCTCTCATTTCGTTTTTACACTAGTGTAAAAAATTACGCTAGTGTAAAATAACCAACAAAACATCTATACATTCGTATTACGCTAGTGTAAAAATGACTAGTACCATCTATACATTTGTATCACGCTAGTGTAAAATAACCAGCAAACATCTATATATTCGTATTATGATAGTGTAAAAATGACTAGTACCATCTATACATTCGCATTACGCTAGTGTAAAATAACCAACAAACATCTATACATTCGTATTACGCTAGTGTAAAATAACAAGTACCATCTATAACATTTGTATTACACCATTGTAACTAACCCAACAAATTAAAACACCACATTACCTAAATAATTTTACACCAGTGTTTACTTACCTTATAAAAAAAACACCCCAACATCATCATCGTCTTCAAAAACAGCATCATCATCCTCACACAGCCATTTATCATCATCTTCACACAGCCTTACCATCCATCATCGTCATCGATCATCTTCAAAACATTTCAAAACATTTCAAATAATAATAATAATAATAATAAAAATAATAATAAAAATAATAATAATAATAATACTAATAAACATAATAACAATCATTATCATACCCATCATCTTCAAAAATTAGATCCAAAACCATCGCCTCCCACCGTCGCCTTCACCGCCATCATCATCATCATCATCATCAAATCATCATCACCAAAAACCCACCACCATACCCCAGAAACACCGACCATCATAACCAAAAACAACCACCGTCGCCTTCACCACCAAAAACCCACCGCCATACCCCCAAAAGACCCACCATCATCACCAAAAACCCACCACCGTCGCCTCCCACAACCTCCCAACGTCGCCTCCACATACCCACAAATACAGATCATCTTCTCAGATGAGGGAAGAAAGAGAGAGAGAGAGAGAGAGAGAGAGAGAGAGGGAGAGAGAGAAAGAGAAAGAGAGAAGTGGGAGAATAATAATGAATTTTTTTTAAAAAAAAACTGATATTATAAAATGTATTAGGGGGGGGGGGGGTGGGTGAGGGTGGGGTGGGGTAGGGTAGGGTAGGGGAGGTGAAAATTACTATGTTGCCCTTTATTATTATAATGATAAGATGCATACGTGTCACCTTGTTATTGGTCCATATGATCAAGTTCTCTCAACTCAGAGGAGTTCTCATTTGATCCGGATCTTTTATATATATATATATATATATATATATATATATATATATATATATATAGGGTTAAGATCGTGTACAAAGTGTTTTTTTGTGAGAAGTGTGAGAAGGATTAAAAATTGATACTTAGGCATCATTTTTTTGAACTTAGTCGTGATGTTTTGGATTGTTTTGCCTATAAAAACACCAAACATAACAATTAAAAACCAAAAATAATGTATTTTAGGCTTAAAACTTAAAACACCATGCTAAGAACATTAGTAGTGTGTTTTAGCTGTTTTTTAAATTTAATGACTATAATACATTGTATTGTGTTTTAGATTGTTGTTTTTGGTGTTTTTCAAGTTAAAACAACCTAAAACATCATTCCTAAATCCAAAACATGATGTCTACATGTCAATTCTTAGTCATTCTCACACTTCTCACGAAAAAATGTACTTTGTACAGGATATATATATATATATAAAAGCTTGGCCCAAGCCCAAAGTGCTAGGCCTAATTCTGCATTAGGCAGCCCCCGAGGGGCACAGGGGGATACCAGATCAGCCAAAATCGTGAAATTCATTATAAAGTCGATTTTTAACCCACTTTTTCATATAACACAATCCTAATTCGTCATTAGCAGCCCCTATAAAAAAATATCATCCCTAATCTCTGCCACAATCATAATCAATCAATTCTTGGATCTTTAGATCTGTTTAATCACCCAAACGAAGAGCTTGTGGTCTATTATCAATCCTATACGTGTTTCAATCCTTTTGATTATGTCTAATCATGTTTTTATCCATGAAACCTAAAGTCCAGATCTGATCTAAATTGGTTTTATCAATAACAAATGATTTATGGATGATTAACATGTTTATGTGATGTGTTTTAATGATGATTTGAATATGTTACAACACAGAATTCGTATTTAATCATAAACCCTAATTTGGTTGAAACTTAATAAACCCTAGGTTGAGGATTATGATGCTAGATCTGAGTTTGATAATTTGTATGATGATATTATGTTAGTCGAGGATGATTAACATATATTTGATACTTGGTTAACATCGTTTGATCCGTTGTTCATACCTTGCTATAAATGGAAACTTTATTGGTTTTGGATTTTGAAGTTGATGATTAATACATGTTATGTTGTATGTAATATTATGAGTTGATTAGTAATGATTATATAAGATTGATAAAACATTGTTTTAGTCGAAACCAAACTCAATTCATGTACTTACTATAGATGGAAACTTGTGCATGTTATATGTGTTATTGGTGTTCATAAGTTACTAAGTTTGGAAAGTTTAGATGAGATACAAGTTGCAGGATGCATGACTGTGTTATATGGCTTGTTGTGATTCATGACATGATAGTGGTAGGATGTATGAGCAAACTTGAACTTGCAAATATATGTGATATGTGACACATTACGTGACAACTAAATGATAGATGCTAGGAATTGCATGATTGGTGTAGATGATGTGATTCTAGGTCTATGAGAGTTAATCAAACATGAAACATTAACGGGGCACCAACGGGCCGGCGGGTCAGGAAAGTTAAACTTGGTCAAACAAATTCAAACACTTTTGTAAAACACAAACTAAGGCATTGATCGGATTCAATGGGTTAATTGGACAAACACAAACATTGGACAAACAGTTATAGGTTGTTGTATGATAGGTCTCCGGTAGTGGGATATCTATTTTACAAAAAGCTTGGTTTTACTTTAGCACGTAAAGCTAAGGTGTGTTTCACGACCCCTTTTTGCTGGTTTCCTAGAAACATGCTACACAAACACACGAACATTGTAGATCACGTTTACTATTATATCACTTGTTTACTATAGTGTAATAATCATTCTGAAGTCCTCACATTATAAACCCTAGTATGTGAAGCGTAGCGAGGAGATGTCAATAGATCTATTGGGTCTGACACGCCCTATTTGTGTCAACTGGAGGTTAAGATGGTGTATATTGTCCTAAACAGTCGTTACCGTGTAACGGGCGATGGCGAGAGGCAAACAACTACCAACAGTAAGCAATGGTTTTTATACGCTTAGTAACTTGTTAATGTCTAGCTAGCATTGGGATATAATTAGTAAACGGATGTGACTCTATACGGACAAACAGACAAACAGACAAACAAATTTTCTTACACTAAAACCTGTGAACTCACTAACTTAATTATTGACACATTTTAGCATGTTTTCTAATGTATTTAAGATAACAGCAGCTAGGATGCACGTGGAGTCACACTTGCATGCATACAAACACCATCAACTAGTTTTCAAACATTTCAATTGTTTTATTGGTTTTGGTAAACTCGCGTTTGTATTGTGAGTTATTTTATATTTTGCTTCCGCTAAACTTTTAAAACTCGACTGACTGGTTTATTCACGTATGATTTTGAAAACATATAGAGATCCTTCATTATACAGTTGATTGGATCCAGGTATGTCACGCACCTCGTGTTAAACCCCCGCAGTGGAAATTTGAGGCTGTGACACGGTTGGTGATGAGGTGCTTTGGGTCCAGTCTAATGTTGGTGCTGACTGTTAAGTTAGTGTTAGGCTTTTAGGATTTTGGTGATAGAATGAGTGTTTGTAGGTTTCTGGTTTTGATTAATAGATACTGGAAGCTTCTGGTGGTGGGTTGGTAGTTTAGGGTTCTTACTTTTGGTTGTTGGTGGTTATTGATTAGGGTGATCGTAGTGCGGGGACGGCGATGCCCTTTCCTCTTTTTCTTCAAATTACCGTTTGCAGTTGCTAATCCTCCAATGACCACCTTTTCTCTATGGTAATCATTGTTTCATAGAAGTGTTGGTGTTTTCCTTTGTTTTGTTGACACTTGTTAGTGCATGTTTGGTGTGACAAATGCTTCTCTAGATCAGTATCGTTTTTGTGTTGGCTGATAGGTTCATTGTAACATACTTGATAGTTAAGTCAAGTATGATAGTCTTTTGTGTTTTTACCTAGAAAACGATAGTAGATAACGAAGTTAGATAGTAGGCGAAAATGGAGTCAGGCGAAGGCTACATCTTTGTTATTCTACAGGTCGGCCCATGCAAGTATAAATACCTTGCATGGGGTGTTGGCTAGGGTTGGTTGGTTATGTGCTTGTAGGTTGATATTATTCTACCAAATGTTATCAATAGACTAGCCTGTTTCAAAGAATTATCGTGTTTATATTGTTTGGTTGATTCTTTGTTTGTATAAACGTCTATCAAAGGATTTCGCAACTTGATAGATCTGATCTTACTTGTTATCGATCCATTCCAAGGGTACAATTGGTTTCAGAGCTTTTATGCTCGATTGTACGGTTCAAGTTTGATCATTTTTAAGATTGAAACGATTGGAACCATTTTTACGTCAAAATCTTCTGTTTTTCGGGTGTTCAAATCATTTTCAGTCATTATAAATTGTTTACAGAAAGTTTTCTGTGTCTTGGTTGTGTTTTTAGTTGAAAATCAAATTAGGTTTCGATCAGCACGGAAAAACGAATTTAGGGATCAAACTAAGACAGCCTATCTTTGTTTGAGGCATCTTCGTTTCTGAGTCAAAAGCATCTTCGTTTTGAACAACTTCGTTTTAAGTTAACTTCGTTTAAGAGTATCTTCGTTTATTTGGTACCTTCGTTTGTTAGTATCTTCGTTGGGTATCTTCATTTTCTTGCCATAATCGTTTATCAAGTCTGACGAACAAATTACTTTTTGGACACAACTTTGGACTATTAATTGGACTTTGAACTTGGACTTAGAACTTGCACTTGGACATTTAAACAAACTTAAATCATATTAAACTTTAAATAAAATGTCGACATTAAACAAGTTTGTTGATGCACTTTATGTGTGGTCGTCGCTGTCGAATAGACTAGGGTTGAGTCATATGTTGTATAACATGTCATTGTGGTGATTCATAAGGGCATTTTATGGATCTGATACTATTGTTTATATAGATCATGGTTTTCAGACGTTAAATTCAGATTTGTTTGAAAGGTTGAAACCCTAGAAACCCTAGAACCTTAATTGAACCTAAAATCATTTTATTTTTCCAAGGTTTTGTTCATTTGAGGGTTAGGTTTTCATTTCCGCACCTTTCAGCACAAGATTCATCATCGAATTCTAACTATTAGAGTGTTTATGGACTGATTTGTAGAAAATATTGAAAATGAACATGTTTTTCTGCAAAAGGTCGAATAAGAGATGTTGATTCGACCCTTCGAAAGGTCGAACTAGATTGATAGTCATTCATTCGAGGTGTTTAGTAGGGTCGAACCAGTCAATCTTAGTTCATTCGACCTCGCGACAGGTCGAACGAGAAATTTCAGTTTCAGTTATGCTTAGCAAACCTCGTTCGTACTAATTGATGTTCATTCGACCTAAACATGGGTTCAAATGGAAGGTTATAATATTCATTCGACCCTTCGACATATAGAATGAAAATTTGATATCTTATGGTAGACATAGATATTATTGAAGAGAAATGAAGTTGTAAGGCTCAAATTCAAACTGATCCAGTATCGAGTGGTCAACTGTCAATCACTGGTATTCATGTACAGATCTAGTGATTGTAACAGATGGGTTTCTGATCAGTTGTTTATGAGGATGAAACGTGATTTTGTGGGGTAGTCAATTGAATCAAGAGTACTGTGGTACGATGATCCGATTCAGATGACTATTATGTGCCAAAATAGATAAATCTTATTTCGCAAGTTATGAACAGTCAACCCAATTCCAGTATGTTTGAGGGAACTTGTTCAAAGAGAAAAAGTGTTAATGAAATCATAGTAAATATAAATTTTCATAGAAGTACCAGTGTTCGAGTTGATTGTTTTGCACATAATCACATTTGAGATCTTTAATTGGGTACTGACAGTTAGATCTATCCAGTTGGTGTGAAGGGTGATGCAAAGGGTACGTGCAGGTAAGAGACATAAATGAGTGGTGGTACCTACGTGTTACGTTTAATATCTTATCGGTCAGTAGGGAATCCTTCTAGCAGGGGTCTGATTAGACTGCAGGTTAGACTAGTTGGACTAAGCGTGATGTACTTGGTCAAGATGACATCCCTGGCAACTAATGCTACGAGACTGTAGTGCATTACATTGTCGACTTCACATTGGCATAACTAGGTGATCTGGTTGTAATTCAGCTGAGCGTGCCGGTTGAGTTCGCAAATGATATACGTGGTCTAACTGACTTCCTGCGTATTGATGCTGAGGGTCCGTAGTGCATTACTTGGTCGGTCTACGAATGATGTTGTATTTCTACTCAATGCAATAGTGCATGTATTGAGGGGGAGACCTGTGATATTGGCTAATGATGTGCAAGAGGTTTCAGGATTCGCCAGCAACGTTTAAGGGGGAGATTGTTGATGCACTTTATGTGTGGTCGTCGCTGTCGAATAGACTAGGGTTGAGTCATATGTTGTATAACATGAGATTGTGGTGATCAATAAGGGCATTTTATGGATCTGATGCTATTATTTATATAGATCAAGACTTGAGAGTTTGGTTTGCACCCTGCAAGGGTCGAACCAGTTGGTTCGAACCATGCAAAGGGTTGAATGGACTTCTTGAGCTTGGACTATAAATAGCAATCTCAAGTGTTGTGTTTCATTTAAGACTGTGAGTTTGTGCTCAATATGCTCTCAAGGGGGAGGTCATGCCCAACCTCCCCGGCCCCGAGATAGATGTTTATCCTACTGATGACAGTGTCTGTAAACGTTTCTAATGAAATACGAATCTGTGTTGACATTGTTTTCATCTATTTCTGTTTCGTCTCCAATCTCCGTCTGAAACTGAACTATATCCGTTTAATCGACCATGGATTCGGTCCTAAACTGAAATTTCAATTGGTATTAGAGACGTGGTACCGATTGGAATGATCTAACAGTCGTTTGAATCAATCATAGCTCGATTTCATGGTTTTCAGACGTTAAATTCAGATTTTGTTGAAAGGTTGAAACCCTAGATCCTTAATTGAACCTAAAATCAATTGATTTTTCCAAGTTTTGGTTCATTCGAGGGTTAGGTTTTCATTTCCGCACCTTTCTGCACAAGTTTCATCATTTAATTTAAACTATTAGAGTGCTTATGGACTGATTTGCAGAAAATATTGAAAATGAACACGTTTTTCTGCAAAAGGTCAAATGAGACATGTTGATTCGACCCTTCGAGAGGTCAAACTAGATTGATAGTCATTCATTTGAGGTGTTTAGTAGGGCCGAACCAGTCAATCTTAAGTCATTCGACCTCACGATAGGTCGAACGAGACATTTCAGTTTCAGTTATGCTTAGCAAACCTCGTTCGTACTAATTGATGTTCATTCGACCTAAACATGGGTTCAAATGGAAGGTTATAATATTCATTCGACCCTTCGACATATAGAATGAAAAATTGATATTTTATGTTAGACACAGATATTGTTGAAGAGAAATGAAGTTGTAAGGCTCGAATTCAAACTAATCCAGTATCGAGTGGTCAACTGTTAATCACTGGTTTTCATGTACAGATCAAGTGATTGTAACAGATGGGTTTCTGATCAGTTGTTTATGATGATGAAACGTGATTTTGTGGGGTAGTAAATTGAAACAAGAGTACTGTGGTATGATGATCCGATTCAGATAACTATTATGGGCCAAAATAGATAGAGCTTATTTCGCAAGTTATGAACAGTCAACCCAGTTCCAGTATGTTTGAGGGAACTTGTTCAAAGAGAAAAAGTGTTAATGCAATTATAGTAAACACCAATTTTCATAGAAGTACTAGTGTCCGAGTGGATTGTTTTGCACATAGTCACATTTGAGATCTTTAATTGGGTACTGATAGTTAGTGCTCTCCAGTTGGTGTGAAGGGTGATGCAAAGCGTAAGTGCAGGTAGGAGACGTAAATGAGTGGTGGTACCTATGTGTTACGTTGAATATCTGAACGGTCATTATGGAATCCTTCTAGCATGGGTCTTTTTCGACTGCAGGTTAGACTAGTTGGACTAAGCGTGATGTACTTGGTCAAGATGACATCTCTGGCTACTGATGCTACGAGACTGTAGTGCATTACATTGTCGACTTCACATTGGCGTAACTAGGTGATTTGGTTGTAATTCAGCTGAGCATGCCGGTTGAGTTCGGAAATGATATACGTGGTGTAACTGACTTCCTGCGTATTGTTGCTGAGGGTCCGTAGTGCATTACTTGGTCGGTCTATGAATGATTCTGTATTTCTACTCAATGCAATAGTGCATTTATTAAGGGGGAGACCTGTGATATTGACTAATGATGTGCAAGAGGTTTCAGGATTCGCCAGCAACGTCCAAGGGGGAGATTGTTGATGCACTTTAGGTGTGGTTGTCGCTGTCGAATAGACTAGGGTTGAGTCATATGTTGTATAACATGAGATTGTGGTGATCCATAAGGGCATTTTATGGATCCGATGCTATTGTTTATATAGATCACGACTTGAGAGTTTGGTTCGCACCGTGCAAGGGTCGAACCAGTTGGTTCAAACCTTGCAAAGGGTCGAATGGACTTCTTGAGATTGGACTATGTCACACCCTCAAATTTCCACTGCGGAGTTTTACCGCGAGGCGCATAACATACCAGGATGCAAGTCAACGGTCACAATAAAAAAGACTATATGAAATACGTAAACTCAAAAAAACATAGTTTCATAAGGTGACAACAATAACGGAAGCTTTTAAAGAATTTAATCAGCTACAAAACTGTGTTCCAAAGTATTCAAGACACTTATATCAAAATGTGCAACTAAGCCTAGACGCCAATGCAGACCCGTGCGCCTAGTCCAACTGATGCTACCTTAGCGACCTGAGAAAACATGCCAAAAAGACGTCAACATATATAATGCTGGTGAGTTCACAGGTTTGTTCAATATGTTACCGAAATGTTACCAAATGTTACCAAAGTGTTACCATGTCCATACTATATCAATGTTACCAAGTACGCTAGCTAGGCGTATGTTTTGTTACTACTACGATTGGAAAACCATTACTAAACTGTTACTAGTGTTCAGCCCGAGTGTTCAGCAATGTTTAGCAAGTTCGAGACAATATGCACCCGCCCGGCCCTCCAAGCCGTCGAGTGGGGCCTGTCAAACCCAATAGATCTATCCACATTTCCCCCGTTGTGCAACCCCGCACATTCATGGTTTCCCCCGGGACTTTCAAAGATCGTATAGTGGGGCCGTGAACTCACCTTGAGTTGTGTTCTTCAATAATATAAGAGAGCCAAGCCCTTGATAATCCTAACTACCGGAGATCTATCAAAATGTTCACATAAGTGTTCCGAGTAATAACCATAAGGTTATCTAGTCCCCGATTGCCCAGATCGTGACCATGTATGTTTTAAAACGTGTTTTGAATGTTCAACTGACACACTAGACCGACCCGACATCCCGTTGGTGACTCATCACCCTAACTAATCAAGCATACATAGATTACACACAAGGTTCAAGCATAAAACACTTAGTTTGCAAAAATCTCATTTTTGAATCCATAGGGTCGAACTAGAGTTTTTCAGTCCACGTTCGCCCCTTTTTTGCCATGTTCGACCCATTTAGAGTCACATTCGAGCAATGTAAGACAGATTCAACCACAATTGTCTAGGTTCGACCCCGGGATTCCACCTTCGACCCCACGACTGGTCGAAGGTGCCCAGGTTCGACCCTGGCAAAGTGTTTTCCACAAAACGCTTCAAAAACATCCGAAAACATCCCGAAACATCATCAATCACAACAGTCAAGTATGAATAACATATCCCCAAAAAACCCCACCAATTTTTCCCCAAAACCTGTTCGTTTTAGCCCTTTCCCAAAATGGCAAAATTTATGGAAGTGTAACATCATGCATGAAATCTTTAACCAATTTGGAAACTTTTCGAAATCTTTTCATAATCATCTTAAAATGCTCAGTTTATTGTGTATATGAAAACCCCCAATAGTTCTATTGATAATAGTAGCATGCAACAAGCCCTAGATTTATCAAAGTCCCCAAATTCGACATAATATCATCATCCATCTAATTGTAACCTTAAACAATCATAAACCTACAATAATAGCAGCCCTAGATCATGTTTCTAGCATTAGTACAGCAGCAAATCATTAAACAACACATAATATCACATAACACATAATTAACATATGTTTATTGATATGAAAACCTATGTTTAATGATAAGGTTTAGGTTTAGAAAGATGTTTAAAAGGTTTTTAATCATAAAAACACCCTTACAACAGATCTGGACATTTAGGATTAGATGAAAACGAATCAAAATGCTTTAAAAAGGGTTTAGGATTAAGAACACACCTTGGATTCTTGATTAGGTGTTGTTTTTAGGTTAGATTATGATAAACAAGAGCAAAAACTCCTTCCTCAGTGATTAAAATCGTTTGAGAGTGTTTAGAGACGGCTAGGGTTTGTGAAATGGTGAAAAATGACAAAGTGTGGTATTTATACTAACTCCACATTCGCCCCTTGTATGGGGTCGAAGGTGCCACCTTCGCCCCTTTACAAGGTCGAATGAACTTGTTCTGTGGTTTGTTCCAGGTTTGCCCCTTATCCAAGGGTCAAACCATGGCTCATTTCCAGGTTCGCCCCCACGCCATGGGTCGAACCATGACTTGTGTTTTTCAGTTTTTCCAGTTTTGTCGTTTTAACGTATTTAAACACATTCTAACATATGATCATGGAATTCTAACACATGTTAAGCACATATAGGCATGTATAATCATGTTCACACCTTGTAGCACATATTATCATGTTATGTTACACGTGTTTTAATAATGTACCTGTCCTACTTGATGCAGTCCATGTAATTTCACCAACAATGGGACCCGGTACTAGTGTATTTCCCAAAAACGACTCCCAATGATCCTCCAGATCATTGAACCCTGGACAATCCTATCATAACCCGACTCAACTAACCTAGTTAATTCCGTTTATAAATGTTTCTTACTAAGGTAGACTTATGTTTTACCAAAATGTTTAAGCCGAACATGCCGGGTGTCACATCATCCCCACGTTGAAAGAATTTTCGTCCTGAAAATTGCACGAAGCGAAAAAATGAAAGAGACGAAAGGAAGGAAACGAAAAGAAAATTTACCGATTGTCACATCATCCCCACGTTGAAAGGAATCTCTCCCCGAGATTCAATCAGCTTCAGCAGTAACATGCCTTGACTCAAACGCACGCTTTGGAAAAAGATGAGGATACTTAGATTTCATCTGATCCTCCCGTTCCCACGTGAACTCCGGTCCACGATCTGAGTTCCAACGAACCTTAACGATGCGGATTTTACTCCGGCGAAGGCTACGAATCTTATAGTCGAGAATCTCAACAGGTTCTTCCACAATGCGAAGACAATAATCAACCTTGATCTCTTCCAGTGGTACAATAAGAGATTCATCAGTCAAACACTTCTTCAAGTTAGACACATGGAAGACGTTGTGAACACTACCGAGCTCCGCCGGTAGGTCAAGTCTGTATGCCACCGGTCCAATCCGTTCCAGGATTGCAAACGGTCCGACATAACGAGGGTTAAGATTGCCACGCTTTCCAAAGCGTATTACGCCCTTCCATGGTGAAACTTTCATAAGTACCCTGTCCTCAACCTAGAATTCCAAAGATTTGCGACGGCGATCGGCATAGCTCTTCTGACGATCCCGCGCGGCTGCCAAACGATTACGAATTTGTACAATTTTCTCCGAAGTTTTGTACACCAGTTCCGGACCAGTGAGCTGGCTCTCGCCCACCTTGGCCCAACAAAGAGGAGATCAACATTTTTGTCCGTAAAGAGCTTCGAATGGAGCCGCCTTGATACTAGTGTGATAGCTATTGTTGTAAGAGAACTCCACCAATGGTAGGTGAATCTCCCAACTTTTGCCGAAATCGATAACACATGCTCGAAGCATGTCTTCCATGGTTTGAATCGTCCGCTCACTCTGTCCGTCAGTTTGCGGATGATAAGCCGTACTCATATCCAACTGAGTACCCAATGCCTTGTGCAGAGCCTTCCAGAAACGCGAAACAAAACGAGAATCACGATCAGAGATGATAGAAACAGGCACCCCGTGCCGAGAGACTACCTCCTTAAGGTAAAGTCGAGCCAACCGCTTGAGCCCATCAATTTCCTTAATAGGTTGGAAATGTGCCAATTTTGTCAACCTGTCGACAATCACCCAAATCATATCGCAACCACTTGGTGACTTCGGTAGTTTGGTGAAAAAATCCATCGTGATTCGTTCCCACTTCCACTCTGGAATCTCAGCATGTTGTAGGAGACCAGACGGCTTCTGGTACTCCACCTTGATTTTAGCACAAGTCAAGCATTTGTTCACGTAGGAGGCTATATCAGCCTTCATGTTCGGCCACGAGAAGAGTATCTTCAAATCCTGATACATCTTGTCGGAGCCTGGGTGAATAGAATACCGGGATTTCTGAGCTTCATCCAAGACAAGCTCCCATAATCCCCCGAACGAATTTGGTTTTCCTGTGCATAGTTCAAGGTTTAAGGTTTTCCTTCTTCAAAGATTCCAGTTGTGCAGAACGAATTTGGTCAGGAAAAGAGGAATGAATGGTGAGCTGTAAAGCTCGAACACGATGAGGTTTCGCAGATTCCTTCCTGCTCAAGGCGTCCGCCACAACGTTCGCCTTGCTAGGATGATACATAATAGCACAGTCATAATTGTTCAGGAGTTCAACCCAGCGACGCTGCCTCATGTTTAACTCCTTCTGGTCGAAAATATGCTCGAGACTCTTGTGATCGATGTATATTGTGCATTTGGTACCGTACAAGTAATGTCTCCAGATTTTCAACGCAAAAACCACCGCACCCAATTCCAAATCATGGGTAGTATAGTTCTTCTCGTGAACCTTAAGTTGACGAAAAGCATAAGCAATGACCTTCTCGCGTTGCATCAACACGCAACCGAGACCACGAATAGAAGCGTCACAGTACGCAACAAAATCATCCGTACCCTCAGGTAGGGATAGGATAGGTGCAGAACTAAGTTTAAGCTTCTGCATCTGAAATGCCGATTCCTGCAGTTCACCCCAGTCAAACTTTCGGTCTTTCTGGGTAAGAGGGTTGAGGGGTTGAGCGATCTTTGAAAATCCCTCAATGAAACGACGATAGTAACCCGCAAGACCTAGGAAATGCCGCACCTCAGATGGCGTCTTTGGTGCTTCCCAGTCTTTAATAGCTTTGATCTTACCGGATCGACATGAATTCCCAGTTCATTAACCACATGCCCTAGGAATTGAACTTCACGTAGCCAGAAATCACACTAGAGAACTTAGCATACAACTTCTACCGTCTCAAAAGTTCCAAGACCAACCGTAAGTGTTCCTCGTGGTCCGTCTTATTCTTAGAATAGACCAGAATATCATCAATAAACACGATGACCAATTTGTCAAGATAAGGCTTGCAAACGCGGTTCATCAAGTCCATGAACACCGCCATTGCATTAGTGAGACCAAAAGGCATGGCCAAGAACTCAAAATGGCCATAACGAGTATGAAAAGCAGTTTTCCGAACATCGGCTTCCTGAACGCGCAACTGGTGATAACCAGATCGCAAATCAATCTTCGAATAATAACTAGAGCCCTGGAGATGGTCAAAGAGATCATCAATGCGAGGGAGAGGATAACGATTCTTGATGGTCACTTTGTTCAGCTCACGATAATCGATACACATGCGAAGACTTCCGTCCTTCTTTTTCACAAACAAGATAGGAGCTCCCCACGGGGAAGAACTCGGTCGGATGAAACCCTTTTCCAAGAGTTCCTGTAACTGGCTGGACAACTCTTGCATCTAGGGAGGTGCAATACAGTACGGGGCTCGGGCAATAGGAGCTGCACCAGGTGCAAGATCAATGCCAAACTCAACTTGACGATGAGGAGGAAGACCAGGTAAATCATCGGGAAACACATCAGGAAAATCACGAACAACAGGGATATCCTCGATCTTCTTCTCATCATCAGTCGAAACAGAAACAAGTGCCAGAATGGCCGAATAAACCTTCCGAAGATACTTAAGGGCTTTCATACTAGAAATGATACTCAACGGAGCACCACTTCTCTCACCATGAACCGAAAGAGTCTCTCCATCGGGGAGAGGGATCTGAATGACCTTATCAAAACAAACGATCTCCGCACGTTACAATGATAACCAATCCATGCCCACGACGACATCAAAACTGTCCAAAGGTACCGGCATAAGGTCAATGGGGAAGACAAACCCGACAGTTCCAAGCGACATTCCCTAAGAATATGTGTCGCTTCAATGTTCTTACCATCAGCCAATTCTATCAAGTACTTAGCCTCTAAAGGTGTGGGTACTATATCTAGCAATCGACTAATGTCCACAGATATGAAACTCTTATCGGTACCAGAATCAAACAAGACAGAAACATAGCGATCATTAAGAAGGAACATACCGGTAACTGTGTCAGGATCCTACTTGGCCTCTGGAGAGCCAATGAAGAAAGCACGCGCATTCCTGCCGCTGCCTTCATTGTTCCCGTTACCGTTCCCGCCCTTCGAATTCTCGCCCTGTCTCAGCTTGGGACAATCACGCTTGAAATGTCCCGTGTCACCACAGTTATAGCACTCCTGCTTGCCTGGAGTCCCGTGAGCAGCAGGAGCAGGAGCAGCAGTAGGAGCTTGAGTTGAGGAAAGTGACACCCTGCAATCCTTAGCAAGATGCCCCAACTGATGGCATCGATGACAACGAGCCTGATCACAACCCCCAGAGTGATGATAACCACACCTATTACACTTGGGATGCTTCCTAACATACCCACCTGACTTCTGCCCCGAAGACGACGCAGATGAATCAAACTTCTTTACCGGCTGAGACGGTGCTGGCACGGCACTCGTCCCCACATTATCCCATTTCCTCTTGTTACCCTCAGAACCCTTCACAGCAGTACCCTTAGGAGGAAAAACACCCTCTGCCACCTTCATGTTAGTCATCTTGTGAGCCAAACGGATGACCTCAGCAAGTGTGGGAAGATTCCCAGCAGCCACCAACCCTGCTATCTCTGGCACTAACCCAGAAATGTAGTGCTTAATCCTCCTATACTCCGGTGTGTGTAGATCAGGACACAACACGGCCAACTCGTTACGCCTCACAGTGTACTCCTCTATCTCAGACCTAACCATCTTGTAGTTCCAGACCTCATGTTCCAACTTCTGTACTTCCTCTCTGGGACAGTACTCACTCTTCAAACGCTGCACGAAATCCGCCCAAAGCATAGCATGAGCTTCCCCCAAACCCATGTTCTGAGCCATAACATTCCACCACGACAACGCAGGACCCTCGAATGTCGCAGTAGCATACTTAACCTGGTCCTCAGCAGGATAGTTACATATCAAAAACATAGACTCAACCTTCTCCAACCATCGGAGCAGTCCCACCGCTCCCTCAGTTCCAGCAAAGTTATGGGGCTGACAGTCCCGAAACTTCTTATAAGAACACTGAGGTGGAGGTGGATTAACAGCAGCACCTGAGACATGACACACGAATAAACCACAAAAGAAAAGACATGACACCCAAGAATGAGGCAGAGTTGATAGGAATCAACATACCACCTAGAACGTTGTGTCCGGCCTGGAAAGAAGCCAAGGCCATATTCACTTGTTGTTGCAACAAGTTGTTTAGATCCTCTTGGGTCATGTTGATGTTACCACGACCACCACCGCCGCCATGGCCACCACCACGTGCGCCAGACATGATCTGACAAATCAGAAATTGAGAGATTCAGATTCACCGCTAGTGTCAACCACTAGTAGTTTCAAAAGTCAACCTAGGCCCAATCCAGGACTATCCATCCAAACTCAGAGTCCACTAGGATTTTCATGCATTTCAGTTTATGATTTAGTGTGCACCCGAAATGATAAACTGTTCTACATGGTCCTCCAAGTGTTTCCCCCAGTTTGAACTCAAATCACCGAATACTAGCACCTACTAACATGCTACTACAAGCATATGTGTACAAGAACATGTGTAAGCAAGTGCGTCTATTAGAGCATAGAGGGGAGATGTCTGAATCTTGGACAGATCTCAAGAGTAGCAAAATCACTCCAATACACGACACCGCTGTGGAAGATTCAACTAGTCAGTTCCTTCTTCTTCAAATCCCGAAGAAGAAGGTAAGAGTAGGCAAAGTCCAAGTAAGAACGGATGATGTAACACAGAAGTGCGATGATAATGTAAAGACACCCCGAAAAAGTAAGTACGTATCCCAAAACCGACTCAAGTATGTGACCGTCTAGTGTGTGTGAGTTGGCTATAGACCAGACTCTACATGCAGTCCTAGTTCACTATACCCTGGCTCTGATGCCACCAATATTGTCCGCTTTGTCCCGATAGGTTGCCCATCCAGAGCTCACGGATTTGTTTTTTGTTGATGCACTATTATGTGGACGTCATTGTCGAATAGACTAGGGTTGAGTCGTGTATTGTATTACATGAGATTGTGGTGATCCATAAGGGCATTTTATGGATCTGATGCATTTGTAAATATAGACCATAATCATAAGCTAGATTCGACCATTCGAAAGGGTCGAATGTGAAAAAGTTCCACATTCGACCTAATCATATGGGCGAAGGTGGCTTTAGATTATGGACTATATATAACAATCTCATGTGTGTTTTTCATTTGTAGATTTGAGTTTGTGTTTTGAATGCTCTCAAGGGGGAGGTCATGCCCGACCTCCCCCAGCCCCGAGATAGATGTTTATCCTACTGATGATAGTGTCTGTAACCGTTTCTGAATTAATATGAATCTGTGATGACTTTGTTATCGTATATTTCTGTCTCGTCTCGAATCTCCCGTCTGAAACCGAGTTGTTTTTGTGTAATCGATCCATGGATTCAGTTTTTAACCGGATTCTCAACTGGTATCAGAGCCATTATGGATCAAAAAACCACAAATTGATAATTTTACAGCTGATTTAGACCCTATTTTGATCAAAAACTTTCCGTTTTCATTGATAAAACTGAATTGGTGATAAATTGATTGATTAGAGCTTGTTTTCATGGATAAAATGCATAATTCTATTTGATAAACTTGTTCCAAATCAAATCCAAATCAAAACCTGATTAGAATCATCAAATTCTTTCAACTTTTGAAAAATTTGATCAAAATTAACTGATTTTCAAAGAATAACTGTTTTTGAAAGTGCGGGGTCGAACCTAGGGAGAATGGGCAAACGTGTGTTTTAAACGGTCGAACCAAAGGATTTTTGGTCGAAGGTGGTGTTTTAAGTGGTCGAACCTAGAGTTTGTTAGTGTATTGGTGTTCATTCGACCATACTTGTCTCATTCGACCATTCGGACGGTCGAAGGTGAAATTTAAATGGCCGAAAGAGGGTTAAACGGTCGAAAGTGATTTGTGTTTGTTATATCTCTCATTCGTATCATAACAAACGGTCGAAGGAGAACATTTTCTCTCACTCGACCACTCGACTCATACGAAGGAGAAATCTGTTTAAAACTTTTCTAATCTTTTCGTGTTTAATCATTTTCAGATCAAGATGTGGAACTTTCCTACTACACCAAGACCTAACCCGACACCACAACAGCAGACAACCATGGATCCTTGGTCGGTTGCTGCCCAAAAGTCTAGTCAACCATCACAACCTATCGAACAGGGATTTATACATGATAATTGAACATATTATTGACAGGGATTCATTGAATGAGTGTTTTAGGGGGAGAATATGCAAAAACAATGGTTTAAACATGACCAGAATGCATAATCGATTGTTTAAAGTCATTCGAACCTTAGTTTTTGTTATAAAACACTAATTCAATAAATAACTGATAAAATTGATGGTTAGGAAATTTTTATCGGAGGTTTTAGGTGTTAAATGAATCAAAATGACAAGCTAAAATCTACTGAAATTCAAAATTAAAATTTGAAATGAAGAACAGTCTCTTTCGTCCATTTCGAATGGTCGAACGTACAAAAATGGGCGAAGGAGATGTTTTGTTTGGGCGAATGAAGTCAAACGGGCGAATGAAACATTTATTCAAAAATTTTCACATTCGAACCCTTAAAACTTCTCATTCGCACCCTAAAAACTCTCATTCGTACCTCCGAATGGTCGAATGTAGAGTTCAAAAACCAAATTTTCAAGTTTTGTTTATTTTGTCGATTTATTACGTGTTTATTTGATTTGTTTTGCAGTATAAACCATGTCTGGACAGGAAGGAACTAGTGAAAAAGTTGGATCAACTGCACAAGCTGTTGAGACAGGAAAGGAAGACATTTTGCCGTTCGAGAATGCGCACAACTGTTGTGCATATCTTGGAGACGTGAAGAAGCACACCGAGTTTATAGGGATTATCGGGTTTCTAAAGAGGAGTCGGGTGATAGATGCGATTGCTACACCCGCTATCATTTACAGAGATTTATTACAAGAGTTCTGGACGAACGCGAAGTTAGATTTCTTGGATAACGAATCATCTCTGGTTAGCAAGATTCAAGGACAACTAATTATTGTGTTTGAGAATGATATTAGAGAAGCGTTGAAACTTGAAGATGAAAAGACTAATCCTAGAGAGCTAAGCTGGACTGAACAGAGGAAATGTTTTCTAAGGATGAAGTATAACGGGCCGATTACTGATGGTTCGTTACACAAGCGAAAGCTTTGTCCTCAGTTCAAGTATTTGGCACATGTCATGATCCATGTCTTTGGTTCAGCAGCAGGAGGTTATGACTTGATGAGGAAGAGTATAAGCTCGATGATGGTTGCACTGATATTGAACAAACCGTTCAACGTATCAGGGATGCTTATGGAACATTTATTGGAACCTGTTAGAGGTACAAGGACTAGAAAGTTTCTGTTATATCCTAGATTCCTTCAGATGATATTTGATCACAAGTATAACCAGTTGAAGAGGGATCCGAAGCAGATCATAGTTCAAGAGCATATGACCATTAATACCTTGGCAAGAATGAAGGCTTACAAAGGTGTGCCGGTGAATGAACGACCACCTGTTAGACGTTTATTTGGTCATTTGGCTAGGATTGATTATGTTGACCCTGGTAAAGATTTAGTAAGGCATGCTGACAGTGCATCTGATAATGATGATCCATTATTCCCAGTGGACCCTGAGGCGAAGCGAAAACGTCAGGTTGTGAATGTGGGAGCCAAGAGTGGAAAGTCGAAAGAAAAAGAGATCAGGATTGAAGTTGTTCCTAAGACTGAGCCAACTAAGAAGAAGAGTGTGTCGAGAAGGAATAAGAGCATGGCTAAGAAACGTTTACACCTTGTGGATGAAGCGTCAGTCGATTCTGAAGAGACGCAAGAGGATGAACGTTGGGATTCTGAAACCGAGACAGTAAAGGCCACCACGCCCAAGGCCACTGTGGCTGGTGAGTCTGCTAGTTTAAACAGATTAGTGGAAGAACAAAGAAACAAGAGCCCTATTCACTTAGATGAAGAAGATGAGGGATTAGGTTTGGGATCAGGAGATTTTCTTGGATCGCCAGTACAGGGGGAGAAACCAAAGAAGCCCCAATTCAAGAAGAAGGAAAAAGTGTGTATGTGCGTAAAAGGATCGATAACAAACAAAGATTGATCAAACAAGTTAGTTTTAGGTGCGGAAACCCTAAAACTATCACAAAATAATAATCAAACAGATTCAAACACACAGATCATCATTTTCAAACGTTTTCATTAATAAATCACTCGATTACACGTTGAAATATAGATACAATCAAGGTATGAACGATAAACGAGTTTAACGAAACACTAGAGAGAGTTTCTGAAAGTGGAGGGAATAATAATGATCAAAAGTTACATTCAAAAATCAAACTTGTCTATTTATAGACTGCACATTCGCCCAAACTGTTTGTGCGAATGTGCAGGTTCGCCCAAATCAACTGGTCGAACCAAGTTCTACTATAATCTAAATCTTCATTCGTCCAAGCCACTTCCTTCGCACCTTTTTCAATCTTCCTTCGCACCAACTGAAACACTCCTTCGCACCTTCGATATTACCAAAACATATTGTAATGTACAATCCAAAGCTTTAGTCGCACTTTTGCATCTACAAACTCCCCCTCGACTATTGCTTGGATTGTGTTCGTCATTCTTCGTCCATTCTTATATTCATCAGTTTGATGTGTCGTTGAATCCTTTGTTCTTTTGTCATCACCGGTTAATGAAATTGCTTTTGCTTCTTCGTTTTCAGCTCAGGCACCTTTTGCTTTTCCACAAACTTTCCCAACTTTTCTCCATAGTCACACCCAGCATTGATATCATATGCAAAGCATAGAAATACCACACGTTGGTACTTTCCTGCTTGCTCAGCATCTTTTGCATCTGAATAGATCGGATTGTAGAATAGCATGATAATATCCTCATGTGAACAGTTTATCAACCACATGGGATCAAAGATATGCACTTTCTTGTAGTTTGTCTCTCCGTCTTTCAACACAATCACGGCCTCTGCAATCTTCCAATCATAATACCACCAGTTGAAATCTATGGCGAAGTGTTGTGGGATAGGCAACAAAGGAATCTTTTTCAACACTCGCGGTGGTTTGTACTTTAAAGTCACCTTGGGCATATCAGTTATCAAATCAATATCCTTCTTATGAACAATTCGCTTTGGATATTGTGGTGTAAACAAGTCCCACTTGGTTCGGCTTTCTCTAGTCATCTTCTCAGCAAAGTAAGTAATCTGACTATTTGACGCTCCCGTTAAACGGTGACGACAAATATCACGGATTGCCCAATATGGAAGAGTCTTCAAGTGATGAAACTTGTCGAAATACAAGATCCCCTTCTCCCACTTTACTGCGAAGCATCTCAACTCTTTAACAAACTTCCAGGCCAATGCACGACCTTTGAAAATTCCATTATGAAGTTTGTAAAAGCTTCCTTGAATATCAGGTTTTGGACGATTGTTTTCCTTTTCTTTCAACTTCTTCAAAAACTCTTTCAAACTTTCCGACTGCTCGAACCGTGGCTTGTTATGCCCTTTAAAGATTTCGTCTTCAAAGACTTTGCTTTTTTCTTTCGCTAGCTTCTCGGCATGGTTTAGCAATTCATCTGAGAAAGAGAATCCACAATCTTGATTTGTCCTGAAGTATTGTGGATACTCTTCGCTCGTAATATCTTCCATTTCAACTTCCTCAAATGCAGGAACATCACGGTCATCAGAATGATTCCCGGCTTCCTTCTCAGGTATCTTAGGAATGAAGTTGTCTGCAAGTAATTCTTCCAACGTCTTGCCTACTTGCTTTGCTAAACCTTCAAGTATTTCTTTCGAAATTGCCGCAGAAACTTCCCCATCCTCAAGATCAGGGTCATCAAACTCCAACTCGAATAGTTTATTGTTCGATTCAAATATTTCTGGAAACCTGCTAGTCATGTCGATCGTCCAGACTCGATCAGTGAGCATCTGGAGATACTTGTTCTTATCCTCTTCAGACAATGACTGCAATTTCTCATTCCAGAAGATATCCTCATCCACATTCTCACCAGGAGCCTTAGAGCTCGATTCACCACCCTTATCTGAGTCACGCTTCTCGTATGTAAACTTATCAACGTCATCATCATCGTCATCACTACTTTCATCAAAAGCAGAGCCGTTTCCATCACTCGAACCATCATCTGATCCTCCATCATCCTTATCATCCTTCTTCTTCTTCTTTGTATCATTTCCAGCATCTTCATCAAGTTCATCATCTTCTTCTTCATCAGATAGTTCGAAATCAACTTGCTCTTCTTCTCTTTCTTTGTCTACTTCACCAGCTTGAAGTTGAGGAGCTTGAGAGTACAAGTTCTTAATCAGATCATCCATATGCTTGTTACTCTTCTTTAACTGTTTGTTCTCCTCCTTCAAGACTATGATTCTCCTGGTGTTTCGTTGCTCATGCTTCAGCAACTTCTTATTTTCTCTCTTCAATCTCTTGATTGTCTTCTTCAAAGTCTCATTATCATCTTCTTATTTGACTACGACCTCCAACATCTTCTTATCATTAGACTTTAACTGCTCGATCTTCGTTTGTTGTTTGTTAATCAGATTCATCATTTCAGACAGTCTCTGATTAACAGCAGTCATAATATCACTGTCCACCGAAACTTTTGTCTTCTTTGGTGGTTCAACAGCATCAGGCAGTTTACCTTTTCTGATCTTCTTGAGCACATTATCCAATGCCTCATTAACATCATCCATAGGTATTTCTTCAGTTTGTGGTGTGCTCGATGTTGTTGCAGTCTTCTGCTTCTTTTGAGCTGGTGCTGTAACCGGTGATTTAGAACTTGTAGCTGGTGGCAGTTTCTTACCAGCTATCAAAGATTCTATTTCTTTCTTTCTCTTTATACTTGGCTTCTCCTGTTTCTTCTTTTCTTTCCTAGCAGCTTGCACAGGAGAACCAACAAACGTCTTATCAACATTCAAACCCAGCTCTTCTTCATCAATCGGAATAGGGCTTTTGTTCCCTTGATCTTCAATGTTCTGGCTAGCAGACGCACCAGCCTTAGTGGCCTTGGGCATGGTTGTCTCTACCGTTTCGGCATCAGAATTCCATTGTTCAACCTCTAACGTCTCTTCTGAATCAATAGACGCTTCATCAACTAAATTCAATCCCTTTTTCGCCATTCTCTTATTTCTTCTTTGAGTACTTTTCTTCTTCTCAGGTACAGAAACCTCTATCCTTATCTCTTGTTTCTTTGTCTTCCCACTCTTTGCGCCAACATTCACAACTTGTCTTTTGCGCTTAGCATCAGGATCAACATGATGTAAAGGATTATCCGGATCAGAATCACTGTTTACATTCCTCACAAGCCCCTCACCCGGATCTGTGTAATCCACTCTAGCTAGGTGTCCAAACAAACGTCTTACTGGAGGACGTTCTTCAACCGACAAACCCTTATAAGCTTTCATCCTAGCGAGTGTATTCAGTGACATATGTTCCTGAACAACAATGTGTTTAGGATCTCTTTTCAGCTCTTTATACTTGTGATCAAATATCATTTGGAGAAAACGAGGATAAAGTAGAAACTTGAGATTCCTCGTGCCGTTTACAGGCTCCAGTAAATGAGACATCAGCATGCCAGAGACATTAAACGGTTTGTTCAATACTAAAGCAACCATCATAGAACTGATGCTCTTTCTCATCAAATCATAACCTCCTGCTGCAGATCCGAAAACGTGAATCAAAACGTGTGCCAGATACTTGAATTGTGGGCACAGTTTTCCTTTATGCAATGAACCGTCAGTGATTGGTCCATTGTACTTCATCCTGAGAAAGCACTTTCGTTGATCCATGAATGTAAACTCCTTTGGATCTTTCGGATCATCATTCAGATTCAATGCTTCCCTCAGATCCTCTTCGCAAACAATTACTCGTTGTCCTTGAATCTTGCTAGTCAAACAAGATTCGCACTTCCAAAAGAATAAATGTGTGCTTCTTTACATCTCCAAGATATGCATAGCAGTTGTGCGCATTCTCAAAATCTAGCTGTTTAGCAGGCTGTGATGAGGATCCCGCTTGTTCCGTCGTCTTCTGTTGTTCAGACATCGTTAAATCTACAAAACAATAAAAAACACACGTTAAAAAATCGACAAAATTTCAAATTGAAAGTTTTTGGTCACAAACCTCCTCTTTCGCCCAAACGGGGGTACGAAAGAGCTTTTTCATAGGTACGAATGAGAAATAAAAGGTACGAATGTATTGATTTTGATAAAATGTTTCATTCGCCCAACTAATCCTCATTCGACCATATGATTTTCTTCCTTCGCCCATTCGATCTGGTCGAAGGAAACAGTTCATATTTTGAAATTTCAATTTTGAAATTGAATGATTCTAAACATGTCCATTTGATTGAAATCAAGCCTAATAATGCCGATTAACATTCCTAAACTAACAGTTTCAACAATTATGTATCGTGTTTGTGTTTTCACCCAAAAACTAGGGTTTAAAGAATGATTGATCAATCAGACGAATTTTAAACCATGTTTTTGGTTATATCTCCCCCCTAAAACACACACACAATAAACCCTACGCATCAATTGTGATAATTATGATGATTTAAAACGTTTTTGGACAGTTATGGCTTGGAAAGTAAAACAGCGATTAAGTCCTGAAATCCTTGAAGATAACCTGTAAAATTGATGGCAAAATGATCAGTATATGATGCCGAACACAATGAAAGGATTTAAAAGAAACGAGCAATAAGGTGAGGTTAATGATGAAAATCTGAAAAAATATGAATGGGGTTCGAAAGAGCAGATGGGTATATATAGGCATGTCCCTTCGCCCGTTTTAGTCATACGAAGGAGAAGCTTTTGTCTCCTTCGACCCTATTGAAAGGGTACGAATGAGGCAAAAGGGTTCAAATGAGATAATGTTCATGAACACTCTCCTTCACCCAAACAAAACATACGAATGAACATGTAAAATCCCACATTCGACCAACCGAATGGGCGAATGAGAATTGGGATTTTTGAAAATTTTCCAAATCTCAAAAACGAGTCCCGGTCCAATTATTTTCCAACTTTTAAGTATCCAACAATCATGTTTTCACATTTTAAAAGTTACAAAGCTCAAATGGTGTATCAAGGTTTAGAAAATCGACATCAACCATCATCAGTTATCAAAAATAAGATGAAAATGAAAAATCTTTTTGGATTTTCTAAAGTTTATGCTAAAACACACCTAAAATCTTTTTGAGTTTTGTAATTTTTGACGAGAAAATAAAATGCAAAAATGTAAATGAAAAACTGTAAATATTTTTGGGATTTCCGGTAAAGGGATCATATCAGTTTTTGAGAAATCTGATCACACCGTTGATCTTTTTGAAATTATTATCATTAAAGACAATGTGTGATCTGGCAATTACTGATATTGTGATCCACATAAACTCACATGCAGACTTTTGTGCAGTGCTTTATACTGATACTGATATTTATAGTATAAACGCAATTGTCTGTGGTTCCCACACACACGACATACTCCCGTATCAAGAAGTAAAGCACAAAGACTCATTGTAAAGCGTGATTATGCTTTCGTCGTCTGTAATTGTACAAGATATAATGCATAGAGGTATACAGGTCAGCAAATTAATGCAGCAAAGTAACATATGCACTATACCAGGTTGAGGACTGATATTAATCATGATTTGCATCAATGATCAATACGATGTAATAGATAATCTTTAATCATCATATAACATGGAAAGTTCCTCAATTCGGTAACTTTAGGATTTGGCATATAGCTCTTTTATAAAGACACCCTGTCTGATCTAGGTCCGTAATGACTTACAGCAGAAGATCAGAGAGGCTATCCCCAGACAACTAATAACATAACGACCCTAGACCTCCGAGTTTTGTGCAGATACCCTATCAAACAAAATTACGGTACTAAGACCATATGCCCATGAGGAGTTCATCCACACAACAATTCGTTTGATATGTATGTATCAGGCACGCAGTAATAGGTCTACGAAGCCTATCAGCACATCGCACAGACTCAGACACACGCCCTATATAGCATTACATTATTTAGAATGTGTCAGATCCCCACTGATGTACTATCATTTCCCTTTATACTTCAGGAAATCATTTTAGAATTTTCTGATTTTTATAGATTTTCGAATTTACTGTTCCCAAGGATAAGCTGGAGCATTTCAAATATGTGACTACCCAGATATCGTTTGTTCACAGAAATCTGACGGCATTAATCTAAGGGAAGAAGATATAGCAGTCAGCAAAGAAATTTTTCAATTTTTATGGATTTTGAAAATTTTCAATGTTTTTGATTTTTTGAAATTTTTCTGAAAAACAGTAAAAATTTAAACTAAAAAGTGATAAACTGAGGTGGTGATCAGTCCTGTTTTTCTTTAATAGCATTAGCTTTTAAAAGATAATCAAATCTGGATTTGTCAAAAGCTTTGGTAAAAAGATCTGCGCGTTGGTAATCAGTGTGGATTTTGACCATATCGATCAACTCTTTAGCATAACAATCACGGATAAAATGATATTTAATACGGATATGTTTAGCCTTTGAGTGATTTACTAAGTCTTTTGTTAATGCGATTGCGGCTTCATTATCACAGTAAATAGGGGTTTTAAGAAATTGCAAACCGTAATCCACCATCTGCTGTTGGATCCAAAGAACCTGTGAGCAGCAGCTCGATGCTGAAACGTATTCTGCTTCACATGTGGATAGTGCAACTGCGGTTTGTTTCTTGCATTGCCAGGTCACGAGCCTGCTCCCCATAAACTGACATCCAGCCGTTGTGGATTTGCTGTCTTTGTCACAGCTGCCCCAATCTGTATCACTAAAAGTGATTAGGTCAAAATTATCATCATGAGGGTACCAAAGTCCTTTCGATGGACAACCCTTCAGATATCTAAGGATACGCTTAACAGCTGCAAGATGACTCTGTTTCGGCTTCGATTGATATCGCGCACAAAGACATGTCGCAAACATTATATCAGGTCTTGACGCTGTGAGATACATCAGAGATCCGACGATTGCTCTGTATGTAAATGGATCAGTCAGCTCCCCCTTAAGGTCAACTCCAATCCCGTGATTGGGCTGTATCGGGGTATCCATCGGCTTCGAATCATCCATCTGGAATCGGCTCAAGACTTCAGAAACGTATTTCGTCTGGTGAATAAAGATCCCCGTTGGTCTTTGCTCCACCTGAAAGCCGAGGAAAAACTGCATTTCTCCCATTGCGCTCATTTCGAACTTTTCCTCCATAACTTGTTCAAATTCCCTGCACAGAAGTTCGTTAGTTGACCCGAATATAATATCATCAACATAAATTTGTACAAGAAGCAAATCATCTCCTGTTCGTTTCGTGAACAGTGTGCAGTCTACCAGTCCGCGTTTGAATCCTTTCGAGAGAAGATACGTGCTCAGCTCCTCATACCATTGTCTCGGAGCCTGGTGCAACCCGTAGAGAGCTTTGTTTAACACATAAACCTTATCCCGGTGAATAGGGTCCTCAAAGCCTGGCGGTTGACCTACGAAAACTTCCTCTATGACCACACCGTAAAGAAAAGCGCTCTTTACATCCATCTGATACACCTTAAATTTCTTCCATGATGCAAACGCTAGGAACATTCTGATAGCTTCCAAGCGTGCAACCGGTGCATAGATTTCATTGTAGTCGATTCCTTCAACCTGATGAAAACCTTGAACTACCAAACGAGCTTTGTTTCGCACTATGACTCCTCTGTCATCCTTCTTGCACTTAAACACCCATTTGGTTCTTATTTTCTTTCTTCCAGGGGGCAAATCTGTCAGGGTCCATACACCAAGTTTCTGGAATTGTAATAACTCCTCCTGCATTGCTTCCACCCAGGCATCATCCAAAAGAGCATCCTTGTATGTCCGCGGCTCGACCTGCGAAACATAACAAGCAAATGACCAGTCATTTTGAAAACCAGATTTCTAAATTTTGGCATATAAAGCAACGTTGCCAATATTTTCTGGTGCTTGAGCATTTCTCAGCTGCCCTCTTGTCATCACACTGCTACCAGGATCACCAATAACCTGTTCAAGCGGGTGTATCCGATGTATCCGAGATTCCGGATAATAAGGTACTTGTACTCCCGTTTGAGTTGTCAAATTCTCTGTAGAAACCAGATCATTACCCACATTCGATGTTGAAGCATCAGTATTAGTTGGGTTCACTGGTGGTGTCACTATAGCGTTGTCCAGAATAGCTTCACTTATTGCATCATCGTCTTCATATTCTGATTCGGTTGAATTAAGCGATGTAGAAGCCTCTTGGAACACCTCTTCTTCCATCACAGGAGCAGTGGTATCATTAGAAGCTGCTTGGGGGTTTACCGTGATCGGACGCACTAACGGTGAAGTCACGGCGTTTTTGACCTCGTAATATAAGCGAAGTACAGCTTCTTCAATCATGCTATCTAGATTGAATGATTCAAAGAAGTCTTTGTAATCAAACATCCAATCTGGTCCTCCACCCTGTACATTTTGTGTATATCTTTGAACTTCGACATTAGTCCACTCCTCGACTTTTCTAGTTCTTTTGTTGAATACCCGTTTTAATGGGGTTGCATATCCAACAAAATAACCTTCTTCAGCTTTTGGTGCGAACTTCTCTGAAGGATTCAGCATTGTACACGGGGCACCAAATGGTTCTAGATACTCCAGATTCGGCTTGCGTCGGTTCAACAGCTCATAAGAAGTCTTGCCAAACTTCTTCACTGTCAAAACACGGTTAAGAGTATAACATGCCGCGTAAATAGCTTCGTTCCAGAACATGACTGGAAGATTTGAATCCGCAAGCATAGTTCTCGCCGTCTCTATAAGAGTCCCGTTCTTTCTCTCTGCGACACCGTTCTGCTGGGGTGTATACGGAGCGCTATATTCATGATGAATTCCTTTATTTGCACAAAGATCCTCCATCTGAGCGTTTTTGAACTCCGTCCCATTGTCACTCCGGATTCTTTTGATCTTCAGACCATATATATTTTCCAGACGTGTAAACAGAACCTTCAAGTTATCAAAAGTGTCGTTTTTCTGATGCAAACACATTACCCATGAAAATCTTGAATAATCATCAGTCACCACAAGACAGTATAGCTCCCCGGCATGACTTTTACGTCTGACTGGACCGAATAAATCCATATGCAAACGTTCAAGTGGCAGCTCAACGGAATTAACTTTCTTTGGTCTATGGGATTGTTTGTGCTGCTTTCCCTTCTTGCAACTAACACCCTTGTCGTTCAGATGGAAGTGTTTCACATTAACTCCCGTGACAAGCTCATTCTTCACTAACTGGTTCATTTTTCGCAAATGGATGTGTCCCATTCTCCTGTGCCACATAATTGATTCTTTTTCTGTAGCCTTGGAGAGGAAACACGTGACTTGGCCATGGGTGGTCATTGCTTTGGACATGTCGAGAATATACAAGTTGTTTACTCTCGGTGCCTTCAGCATCACCCACTCTTTCGGTAGCTCAAACCCAGGTTTCAAGATGTAGCAGGATATATCATCAAAATACACAGAAAATTGTTTATCACAAATTTGACTAACACTGAGCAGATTATAGTCTATCTGTTTCACGTATGATATCCGCTCAAATGTTACGACCCCATTGCTTACACTACCCTCCATCGTAATGTAGCCTCCCTTATTACCAGCAAATGCCACATAACCTCCGTTAATGTTTTTGATGTCAAAGAGTAGCGTGAGGTCCCTTGTCATGTGACCAGAAGCTCCACTGTCAACAATCCATAGGCTGCTAACAGGGCCAGCTGGAGCTCCCTGCACATTTAAAGTAGAGCAGTTAGATCTTTCGGGGGACCCAAGCCTGTTTGGTCTTGGGTCTTTGAACGGGTTGTTTCAAAGAGTCTTTCAAATCACAAACATCTTGGGTTACTTCAACCCCTTTCTTCTCACTCAAAATTTTCTTTTTCTCACTCTTCTCATTCTGTGAAGTAGAGGCTCCTTCAGATTCCTTAGATGACCAAGATTGCTCAGATCTTTTCAAGATCCGAATCTGAGATTTTGAAGTCTCAGTCGGTTTCTTTACTTCATCTTTAAATGCAACCTTTTTGGTTACCTTCTCTGATTTAACAGAGACAACTGCTTGTTTTCCATTAGGTTTAGGATCAAACTTTTTGTAATCAGCAGTTGAGTTCATCACAGGTTTCTTAGCAGATTTATCAGTGGTCATCCGGTTGCGTTTATCATACGTCATCGGACGGTTTTCCCTCATGTTGTAAAAATTGTTTTGATTATGATAAAATTCTTGCTGAGGGAAATACCGTCTCTGAGAATAACCGTAGTTATCAACCGAATAATCATGATATTGCCTCATCTCCACCTCATGCCTTTTGTGTCGTACGTACGGGCAAGCGGCAAGTAAATGTCCCCGTTCCCCGCACTTATAACACGCACGGTATTCCTCATAGTTTCCCTTGATAGGCGACTTGGAAAAGCTAGCAATGGGATATCGATCGACCATGCATTGTTTCCTTAAACTCTCAGGAGCTGGATCCTTCGAGTAAGTCGGTTCAATAAAACTGTTTTCTTTATGAACAGGCAAAACAAATTGTGTGACATTCACCTTCGCATCTTTATCCGAATAAATTTTGTCTAAAATTTCTTGAGGAATGTCATTGGTTCTTTAAAATTTTGGAAACCAAATCGTACTTTCCTGCCAGATCTTTTCAATTTTTGAATAATTGACAAACTTAATCGGATATTCATCATCGGATAAAATCTTATCGGAGCCTTGTATGTGCGTAAAAGGATCGATAACAAACAAAGATTGATCAAACAAGTTAGTTTTAGGTGCGGAAACCCTAAAACTATCACAAAATAATAATCAAACAGATTCAAACACACAGATCATCATTTTCAAACGTTTTCATTAATAAATCACTCGATTACACGTTGAAATATAGATACAATCAAGGTATGAACGATAAACGAGTTTAACAAAACACTAGAGAGAGTTTCTGAAAGTGGAGGGAATAATAATGATCAAAAGTTACATTCAAAAATCAAACTTGTCTATTTATAGACTGCACATTCGCCCAAACTGTTTGTGCGAATGTGTAGGTTCGCCCAAATCAACTGGTCGAACCAAGTTCTACTATAATCTAAATCTTCATTCGTCCAAGCCACTTCCTTCGCACCTTTTTCAATCTTCCTTCGCACCAACTGAAACACTCCTTCGCACCTTCGATATTACCAAAACATATTGTAATGTACAATCCAAAGCTTTAGTCGCACTTTTGCATCTACAAAGTGTTAAAGCCCATGGAGAAACGAGCTAGAGAGATTGAATCTTTAGTAGCAGGAAAGAAGTTGCCACCTACTTCAAGCTTGAAATCACCGGTTGCTGCTCCAGCTTCTAAGAAACAGAAAACCACAACTACTTGTAGTATTGAACAGGGATCTGATTTACCTGTTAACGCTTTTAACGAGGCATTGGATAATGTACTGAAGAAGTTGAAGAAAAGTAAATTGCCTGAAGTTGCTGAAGTTTCTGCTCAAAAGGTTACAATGGATAGTGATGTGATGAACACTGTTAACCAGAAACTTACTGAGATGATGAATATTATAAATAAGCAGCAGACAGAGATTGATCAGTTAAGAAAGAATGACTCAAAGATGTTGGATGTCGTTGTTACATCACATGAGAACAATGAAGAGCCGAAAAAGAAAATTAAACGGTTGCAGAAGGATAATAGGAAATTGTTAAAACATGAGCAAAGAAACACCAGAAGGTTTATAGCTTTGAAGGAAGAGAATAAGAAGCTAAAAGAGAGTAATAAAAGCATGGATAATCTGATTAAAGATTTATACTCTCGAGCTCCTTAGCTAAAAGAAGGTGAAGAGGACAAAGAACAAGATGAGGAGCAGGTTGATTTTGAACCGTCTGATAATGAGGAGGAGGATGATGAGGATCTTGATGAAGATGCAGGTAATACTCCTCAAAAAGAAGAAGAAGAAGGATGATGGAGATGATGATGGTTCGGATGGTGAATCTGGTGATGGAAGCAGCTTTGCATTTGATGATGATGATGAAGATACAGATAAATATAAGTATGAGAAATGTGAATCTGGAAAAAAGGCGAATCTAGTTCTAAAGCTCCTGGAGGATCGGTTGATGATGATACGATCTTCTGGAATGAGAAGCTAAAGTCATTGTCTGAAAAAGATAAACCGATGTATCGCCAGATGCTAACTGATCGAGTCTGGACGATCGACATGACCAGCAGATTCTCTGAGATCTTTGAATCTAGTGACAGGGTGCTTGAATTGGATTATAATGATCCAGATTTAGAAGATGGTGAAGTTTTTGCGGCAATGAGAAAGGAGATTTTAGAAGGTTTGGCGAAGCAGGTTGGAAAGACTTTGGAAGAACTATTAGCTGATAACCAGATTCCAAATCTACCTGAGAAGGAAGCTGGAAATCATTCTGATGATCGTGATGTACCTGCGTTCGAGGAGATTGAAATAGAAGATATAACCAGTGAAGAGTATCCAGAATATTTCAAGAAAGATAAAGATTCTGGATTTGCTGCATTCACTGATGAGCTATTGAAAGAAGCCGAGAAACTTGCAAAAGAAAAGAGTGATAAATTTGTTGAAGAAGTGTTCAAGGGGCATGATAAACCGCATATTGAACAATCTGATATCTTGAAAGAGTTACTGAGGCAGTTGAAATAGAAAGAAGCCAATCGTCCAAAAGCAGAGATTCAGGGAAGCTTCTATAAACTCCACAACGAGATGTTTTAAGGAAGAGCGTTGGGTTGGAAGTTTATAAAGCAGCTGAAGTGTGTTGCCGTGAAGTGGGAGAAGGGGATATTGTATTTTGACAGATTTCATGATCTGAAGACTCTCCCGTACTGGGCTATTCGTGATATTTGTCGACATAAGTTGACTGGATCTTCAAATGATCACATTGCCTATTTTGCTGATAAAATGGCGAGGGAAAGCAGGACGAAGTGGAATCTTTTTGCTCCTCAGTATCCGAAGCGGATTGTTCACAAGAAAGACATTGACTCTATTACCGGTTTGCCCAAAGTGACTTTGAAATATAAACCACCGAAAGTGTTGAAACATATTCCGCTATTGCAGATTCCACAACACTTTGCAAAAGACTTTATCTGGTGGTATTATGATTGGAAGATTGCAGAGGCTGTGATTGTATTGAAGGATGGTGATAAGAATTTCAAGAAAATACACATATTTGATCCTATGTGGTTGGTGAATTGTTCACATGAGGATATAATTATGTTGTATTACAATCCGATATTCAGTGATGTGAAAGATGCTGAACAAGCAAGTAAATACCAACGTGTGGTATTTCTGTGCTTTGCTCATGACATTAATGCCGGATGCGACTACGATAAGAAGCTTGGCAAGTTTGTTAAGATTCAAGAGGTTCCTGAAGTGAAGAAGAAAAAGACGAAACAAGTATTTGAACCGGTGATGACTTTAGAACAGAAGAAACAACTGCGCATAAAGCTTATGAACAAGATAATGGACCAAGAGCGTAAACAATCCAAGCAATAGTTGAGGGGGAGTTTGTAGATGCATTTTGTGCGACTAATACTTTGGATTACAAATAACATGTGTTAGTGTGTTTTGACGAATGGGCGAAGGAGAGATAAATGGGCGAAGGAAGCTGTTCAGAAGGTGCGAAGGAGATTTGAAGACTCGAAGGAGAGATAGGAGGCGAATGTAGATTAGATGTTTATGTAAAGCTTGGTTCGACCATGGTGTTTGGGCGAACCTGCACATTCGACCAAGCAATATGGGCGAATGTGCAGGCCTATATATAGGTTAAGCTCATTATTGAATGTAGTTGTTGGTCATTTTATTCCCTCCTATTTTGTGTCTCTCCCTAGTGTTTGTGTCAACTTATTTTCACGTCTGTTTTGATTGTAAACATTATTAAAACGTGTAATTCAAGTTGTTTATGAATGAGAAAAAGCTTTGAAAGATGATTTCTGTGTTTTGATTGTTTGATTATCATTTTGTGATTGATTCAGGGATTCCGCACCTGAATCAAACTTGTTTGATCAATATCTTTGTAGATTTGACGATCCTAAGCGCATACAAAGTGGTATAAGAGCTATGGTACCGATTTGAACGATCTAACAGTCGTTTGAATCAATCACAGCTCATTTTCATGATTTCAGACGTTAAAATTTAGTTCTTGATTGAAAGGTTGAAACCCTAGGGACCCTAGATTCTTAATTGAACCCAAAATCATGTGTTTTCACCATGTTTTTGTGAATTCGAGGGTTAGGTTTTCATTTCCGCACTTTCTGTACAAGTTTCATCATCAAATTCGAACAATCAGAGTGTTTATGGGCTGATTTGCAGAAAATATTGAAGAAGAACACGTTTTCTGCAAACGGTCGAATGTGCAGCAGATTAGAACTTACGAGTGGTCGAACGTGGCTTGTAAACGATCGAACGTAGGTTTTGATGGTCGAATCTGCTAATTTGAATTGATAAGAACGGTCGAACCTGGAAGTTTTCCACATTCGACCTCACGACTGGTCGAATGTGGAATCCTAATTTTAGTCAGGTTTAAATGAACTTGGTTCGACCCAATCATGGTAATTTTTGAAGATTGTTGAAGAAATGATGATGATGAAATGCTTTATTGTAGGGTAGTAATGAGAATCAACAGTATGATAATCAGATTCAAATGACTATTATGGGCCAGAAAATAGACAGATTTTATTCCGCAAGATGAAGAACAGTCAACCTAGTTCCAGTGTGATTGAAGGAACTTGTTCAAACAAAGTTGTTATATACAAGCATATCAAGACTGAGATCTCAATGTTCCGAAAGTAATGAGGGATCCCAGTAGGAGTCATGTCGCACGTAGATTCAACGAACGTTTCAAGGTTACAGTCCTGAAGAATTTTGTTGATTCACTATTATGTGGACGTCACTGTCGAATAGACTAGGGTTGAGTCTTTGTATTGTATTACATGAGATTGTGGTGATCCATAAGGGCATTTTATGGATCTGATGCATTTATAAATATTGACCAAAACCTAAGTCCATATTCGACCAATCGAAACGGTCGAATGTGGAAAAGTTCCACATTCGACCTCCTTAAATGTGCGAAGGTGGTTTATTATTTTGGACTATAAATAGCAATCTCATGTGTTGGTTTTCATTTGTAGATTTGAGTTTATGCTTTGATTGCTCTCAAGGGGGAGGTCATGCCCACCTCCCCCGGCCTCGAGATAGATGTTTATCCTACTGATGACAGTGTCTGTAACCGTTTCTGAATTAATACGAATCTGTGATGACTTTGTTATCGTATATTTCTGTGTCGTCTCGAATCTCCCGTCTGAAACCGAGTTGTTTTTCACGTAATCGATCCTTGAATTCGGGTTTTAACCGGATTCTCAAATTTCAAGAGCTGTTGGTGGTTATTGTTGGCCCTATAGAAAACTTCAGTTTCTGAAGCTTTTCAAGTCCACAATTGTACCGGTAGTTCCTACTGAAAACTTCTGATTGCTTGATTCACTCGTCTACGGCTAGTATTCTGTCGAACAGATGAAGTTACTCAAGAACATTTAAAGAGAAGAATGTGTTAATGCAATCATAGTCAGCACAGATGAAGAATTTCATAGAAGTACAAGTGTCCGAGTGGATTGTTTTGCACATAGTCACATTTGAGATGTTTAATTGGGTACTGACAGTTAGACTTCTCTAGTTGGTGTGAAGGGTGATGCAAAGGTTAAGTGCAGATATGAGACGTGAATTAGTGGTAGTACCTACGTGTTACATTGAATATCTGATCGGTCAGTATGGAATCCTTCTAGCAGGGGTCTTATCAGGTTAGTTGGATTGCGCGTGACGTACTTGGTCAAGATGACATTCCTGGGTACTGATGCTACGAGACTGCAGTGCATTATATTGTCAACTTCACATTGGCGTAACTAGGTGATTTGGTTGTAATTCAGCGGCTCGTTGAATTCGCAAATGATATACATGGTCTAGCTGACTTCCTGCGTATTGATGCTGAGGGTCCGTAGTGCATTACTTGGTCGGTTCACGAAGGATATTGTATTTCTACTCAATGCAATAGTGCATGTATTAAGGGGGAGACCTGTGATTTTGACTGTTGATGTGCAAGAGATTTGTGGATTCGCCAGCAACGTCCAAAGGGGAGATTGTTGATGCACTATTATGTGGACGTCACTGTCGAATAGACTAGGGTTGAGTCTTGTATTGTATTACATGAGATTGTGGTGATCCATAAGGGCATTTTATGGATCTGATGCATTTGTAAATATAGACCATAATCATAAGCTAGATTCGACCATTCGAAAGGGTCGAATGTGGAAAAGTTCCACATTCGACCTAATCATATGGGCGAAGGTGGCTTTAGATTATGGACTATATATAGTAATCTCATGTGTGTTTTTCATTTGTAGATTTGAGTTTGTGCTTTGAATGCTCTCAAGGGGGAGGTCATGCCCGACCTCCCCAGCCCCGAGATAGATGTTTATCCTACTGATGACAGTGTCTGTAACCGTTTCTGAATTAATATGAATCTGTGATGACTTTGTTATCGTATATTTCTGTCTCGTCTCGAATCTCCCGTCTGAAACCGAGTTGTTTTCGTGTAATCGATCCATGGATTCGGTTTTTAACCGGATTCTCATTTTTGTTTGCCCCGGTGGAGACTTCCCAGGAGGTCACCCATCCTGGTACTGCTCCCACCTGAGCACGCTTAACTGTGGAGTTCTCCTCTCATCCACTAACATTAAGCCCCAAATCGCGTTGGTGATTTAAGAGGCAGAATATTACTTATGAACCAAGGATCTCTCCTGGCCACGGCCGATGTGGGGTTTTTCTGGGGTGTCACAGAATATAAATAGCAATCTCATGTGTTGTGTTTATTTAAGATTGTGAGTTTGTGCTCAATATGCTCTCAAGGTGGAGATCATGCCCGACCTCCCCCAGCCCCGAGATAGATGTTTATCCTACTGATGACAGTGTCTGCAACTGCTTCTAATGTAATACAAATCTGTGTTGACATTGTTTTCATCTATTTCTGTTTCGTTTCCAATCTCCGTCTGAAACCGAGCTATATTCGTTTAATCGATCCATGGATTCGGTTCCAAACCGAAATTTCAAAGTTACTTGAAATGGACCATGAAGTAGGAAAGTCTAATTCGCAACCAAAAATGATTTCGGTAGTTAACTATTGTTGGTGGAAAGACAGGTTTGAAGAGTGGGCAAGATTTTACGTGATGAGAGGATGGATATGTAAAAGAGATGTATACTGAAAACCTACTTGTGTTGTTGATGGTAGGACTGTTACTGTGGCATTCAAAGACATGGATGAAGAGGACAAGTTGATGTTTGAAGCTGAGAACAAGGCACATGCTGCCATCACTATGAGTATGCCACAAAAATTTTGCATACTTTCAGAAAGTTCACAGATGCAAAAGAACTGTGGATAGCTCTAGAGAAAAGGTTGGAAGGGAATGATAATATAAAGAAGAATAGAGTTGATTTGCTGAAGAAATAGTCTGCAGTCTTTAGGGCGTTTACTGGTGAAACCCTTGAAGAAATTATAACAAGATATTACCATCTTGTTACTGAGTTAGAGAACTATAAAATTAATTACATTGATGTTGAGCTTACCACGAAGATTCGGGATGCTTTATCAACAAAGTGGGAGGTTTACACTGTCCTTATTAAAGAAAATCCAGATTTCACGTCGTACATACTCGATGATGTAGTGGGAAAGCTGAGAGCTTATGCTTTAGCGATGAAAAGGAAGGATGCCGGTTCTGATAAGGTTCAAGATCTGGGAGTTTACTTTGGGAAACTGTCATCCAAGAATTCATCTAATGGCTCATCCAGTAACAGTGGGAATGCAACTGCATTCTTTTCAGGAGATAGCTCAGGAAATATTATGTTAGATGTTGATGGTGAAGTTTGTTTTGTCTCTGTTTTAAGTGAATCAACAAAGGTGAAAGATATCCCTTCAGGAAAGGACAAGGGAAAACGTGTAGCTGACTCAGCAAGTCTGACTCTGGGTGTGATCACAAGTCATGCAAGTCAATGCCGGTGAGTGTTAAGTCAGCTGAACAGCAGCTTGCAGTTTTGTCTTCCTTTGTAGCATCCTTTGAAAACTACATACATGGAAAGATAAATGATCCGACGATCTTTGATAATGACTATGATTAGATTGATCCGGATAACATGGAAGAAATGGACCTCCAGTGGAATCTTGCTATGATCGCAAGACGGGCAAGAAAGTTTATGGAAAGACCAGGGAAGAAACTGGTATGAGGTAGAGCCGATTTTGACAAGTCAAAGGTCAAATGTTATAATTTCTATGGGTATAGACACTTCGCAAGAGAATGTGCCTGGCCTAAAAGTCAAAACAAAGGAAACACAACAAGGCAACGCTCATCAGTAGCGCCTTCTCTGTCACACCCTCAAATTTCCACTTGCGGGGTTTTACCGCGAGGCGCATGACAAACCAGGATCCAAGTCAACGATCACAATAAACAACTCTATATGCAAAACGTAAATAGACATAACCATTAATTTAATAAGCGGAAGCGGTTCAGTAGCATTTAATCAACTATGCTATCATCTCAAAAGTTGTTCAAAATACTTTTATTACAAAACGTGCAACTATGCCTAGACGCCAATGCAGACCCGTGCGCCTAGTTCCGTTCATTGCTACCTTAGCGACCTGAGAAAAACATGCCAAAAAGATGTCAACATATAATGCTGGTGAGTTCACAGGTTTGTCCAATATGTTACCAAAATGTTACCATGTCCATACTATATCAATGTTACCAAGTACGCTAGCTAGGCGTATGTTTCATTACTACTACGATTGGAAACCATTACTAGACACGTTTAGCAATGTTTAGCATGTTTAAGCAGCCCGTATGTTTAGCATGATACCAATGTACCTGTTCGAGACAATATGCACCCGCCCGGCCCTCCAAGCCGACGAGTGGGGCAGATTATGCCCAATAGATCTATCCACATTTCCCCCGTTGTGCATCCCCGCACATTCGTGGTTTCCCCCGGGACTTCCAAAAGATCGCATAGCAATATAAAGTTAAAACCATAGTATGACATATGTTACCAAAACAGTTTAGCGCATGTTTTCTCCCCCAAAAGTTAAAGCAGTAAAAGTGGGGCCGTGAACTCACCTTAGATAGCGTTCTTCAATTATAAGTAAAGATGTTTAGCCCTTGATAATCCCTCTACCGGAGATCTATAAAAATGTTCACATAAGTGTTCCGACTAATAACCATAGGGTTATCTAGTCCCCGATTGTCCAGATCGTAACCAAGTATGTTTTAAAACGTGTTTAAATGTTTAACCGACACACTAGACCGACCCGACATCCCGTTGGTGACCCATTACCCTAACTAATCAAGTACACATAGATTACACACAAGGTTCAAGCATAAAACACTTAGTTTGTATCAAAAATCTCATTTCTGCATCAGAACGGTCGAACCAGTCAGTTTTAAGTCTCCTTCGCACCTTTTTAGTCGCCTTCGCCCGTTTTACCTTTCGTTCGACCGTTTGATGTCTCCTTCGCCCGTTCTACCTCATTCGCCCAGCAAAAACCCAGGTTCGACCCTGGTCTTCCTCCTTCGCACCTTCGATCGGTCGAAGGAGGCCAGGTTCGCCCCTGTTGTGCAATTTTTCCTAAAAACGCTTCAAACACATTCAAAACGACTCGAAACATCATCAAACACAGCAGTCAAGCATGGATAACTTATTCCTACAAAACCCCACCGATTTCCCCCGATAATACGTCCGTTTCAGCCCTTTCCCAAAATGGTAAAGATTATGGAAACATCACTTTCATGCATGAATAATTTACCCAATTTGGAAACTTTTGAAATCGATTCATGCTTAGCTTAAAATGCTCAGTTTGTCGATTATCCGATCTTTCTTATCCATTCTATTGATCATAAATATTCATACATCAAGTTTTAATCCAATAAAACCCCCAAATATCATCATATCCAATCCTAACCCTAGACAACAATACTCCAACATTAATAACAATCCTATATCATGTTTCTATCATAGATATAGCAGCAAATCATTGAACAACACATAACACCACATAATACACAATTTACATATGTTATTCATCATGAAAACCTATGTTAAATGATCATGTTTTGATTTAGAAAGATGTTTAAAAGGTTTTTAATCATAAAAACACCCTTAGAACAGATCCGGACAATTAGGGTTAGATGAAAACGAATTAAAATGCTTTTAAAAAGGTTTAGGATTATGAACATACCTTGGATTCTTGTTTAGATGTTGTAGATAGGTTAGATTATGGAAAAGAAGAGCAAAAACTCCTTCCTTAGTGTTTTAGATCGTTTGAGAGCGTTTTGGGACGGTTACGGTTTGTGAAATGATGAAAAATGACAAAGGTTGGTATTTATACTAATCCTCCTTCGCCCCAATTCATTGGTCGAAGGTGGTCTCCTTCGACCCTTTCACAGGGTCGAATGAGACCTGTCTGGTCGAAGGGAATTCCTTAAATTCCACTTCCCTGGTTCGCCCATTTACAAGGGTCGAACGAGACAATTACTTCTCCTTCGACCACTCAAAGTGGTCGAACCAAGACCCCTTTTTAACCAGTTTTCCAGTTTGTCGTGTTTAACGCATTATAACACATCTTAACATACAAGCATGCAACCTTAGTCTATGTTTAACATATTTAAATATGGATAATCATTTACACATCATTTAAACACATCTATGTATATAATCCACCACACGACGCATAATCTACACATATACTTAATTAGTTCATCTAATGTCACCAACAACGGAACCCGGTACTAGTGTATTACCAAAACGACTCCCAATGATCCTCCAGATCATTGTACCCTGGACAATCCTAACTTGACCCGACTCAACTGACCCAGTTAAGTCTGTTTATAAACGTTTCTCGCTAAGGTAGACTTAGATGTTACTAATATGTTTAAGCCAAACATGCCGGGTGTTACATCATCCCCACGTTGAAAGAATTTTCGTCCCGAAAATTGCGCAAAGCCCCAAAAAGAAAGAAACGAAAGGAACAGAACGAAAAGAAAATTACCGGATGTCACATCATCCCCACGTTGAAAGGAATCTCGACCCGAGATTCATTCTGCTTCAGCAGTAACATGCCTCGATTCAAACGCGCGCTTCGGGAAGAGATGAGGATACTTAGCTTTCATCTGATCCTCCCGTTCCCATGTGAACTCCGGTCCACGGTTCGAGTTCCAACGGACTTTAACGATGCGGATTTTACTCCGACGAAGGCTACGAATCTTATAGTCGAGAATCTCGACAGGTTCCTCCACAATGCGAAGACGATCATCAACCTTGATCTCTTCCAGTGGTACAATGAGAGATTCATCAGCCAAACACTTCTTCAAGTTAGACACATGGAAGACATTGTGTACACTACCGAGCTCCGCCGGTAAGTCAAGTCTGTATGCCACCGGTCCAATCCGATCTAGGATTGCGAATGGTCCGACATAACGAGGGTTAAGCTTGCCACGCTTTGCGAAGCGTATAACGCCCTTCCATGGTGAAACTTTCAGAAGTACCCTGTCCCCAACCTGGAACTCTGATACCAATCTGTCACACCCTCAAATTTCCACTTGCGGGGTTTTACCGCGAGGCGCATGACAAACCAGGATCCAAGTCAACGATCACAATAAACAACTCTATATGCAAAACGTAAATAGACATAACCATTAATTTTATATGCGGAAGCGGTTCAGTAGCATTTAATCAACTATGCTATCATCTCAAAAGTTGTTCAAAATACTTTTATTACAAAACGTGCAACTATGCCTAGACGCCAATGCAGACCCGTGCGCCTAGTTCCGTTCATTGCTACCTTAGCGACCTGAGAAAAACATGCCAAAAAGATGTCAACATATAATGCTGGTGAGTTCAAAGGTTTGTCCAATATGTTACCAAAATGTTACCATGTCCATACTATATCAATGTTACCAAGTACGCTAGCTAGGCGTATGTTTCATTACTACTACGATTGGAAACCATTACTAGACACGTTTAGCAATGTTTAAGCAGCCCGTATGTTTAGCATGATACCAATGTACCTGTTCGAGACAATATGCACCCGCCCGGCCCTCCAAGCCGACGAGTGGGACAGGTCACGCCCAATAGATCTATCCACATTTCTCCCGTTGTGCATCCCCGCACATTCATGGTTTCCCCCGGGACTTCCAAAAGATCGTATAGCAATATATAGTTAAAACCATAGTATGACATATGTTACCAAAACAGTTTAGCGCATGTTTTCTCCCCCAAAAGTTAAAGCAGTAAAAGTGGGGCCGTGAACTCACCTTAGATAGCGTTCTTCAATTATAAGTAAAGATGTTTAGCCCTTGATAATCCCTCTACCGGAGATCTATCAAAATGTTCACATAAGTGTTCCGACTAATAACCATAGGGTTATCTAGTCCCCGATTGTCCAGATCGTAACCAAGTATGTTTTAAAACGTGTTTAAATGTTTAACCGACACACTAGACCGACCCGACATCCCGTTGGTGACCCATTACCCTAACTAATCAAGTACACATAGATTACACACAAGGTTCAAGCATAAAACACTTAGTTTGTATCAAAAATCTAATTTCTGCATCAGAACGATCGAACCAGTCAGTTTTAAGTCTCCTTCGCACCTTTTTAGTCTCATTCGCCCGTTTTACCTTTCGTTCGACCGTTTGATGTCTCCTTCGCCCGTTCTACCTCATTCGCCCAGCAAAAACCCAGGTTCGACCCTGGTCTTCCTCCTTCGCACCTTCGATCGGTCGAAGGAGGCCAGGTTCGCCCCAGTTGTGCAATTTTTTCTAAAAACGCTTCAAACACATTCAAAACGACTCGAAACATCATCAAACACAGCAGTCAAGCATGGATAACTTATTCCTACAAAACCCCACCGATTTCCCCCGATAATACGTCCGTTTTAGCCCTTTCCCAAAATGGTAAAGATTATGGAAACATCACTTTCATGCATGAATAATTTACACAATTTGGAAACTTTTGAAATCGATTCATGCTTAGCTTAAAATGCTCAGTTTGTCGATTATCCGATCTTTCTTATCCATTCTATTGATCATAAATATTCATACATCAAGTTTTAATCCAATAAAACCCCCAAATATCATCATATCCAATCCTAACCCTAGACAACAATACTCCAACATTAATAACAACCCTATATCATGTTTCTATCATAGATATAGCAGTAAATCATTGAACAACATAGAACACCACATAATACACAATTTACATATGTTATTCATCATGAAAACCTATGTTAAATGATCATGTTTTGATTTAGAAAGATGTTTAAAAGGTTTTTAATCATAAAAACACCCTTAGAACAGATCCGGACAATTAGGGTTAGATGAAAACGTATTAAAATGCTTTTAAAAAGGTTTAGGATTATGAACACACCTTGGATTCTTGTTTAGATGTTGTAGATAGGTTAGATTATGGAAAAGAAGAGCAAAAACTCCTTCCTTAGTGTTTTAGATCGTTTGAGAGCATTTTGGGACGGTTACGGTTTGTGAAATGATGAAAAATGACAAAGGTTGGTATTTATACTAATCCTCCTTCGCCCCAATTCATTGGTCGAAGGTGGTCTCCTTCGACCCTTTCACAGGGTCGAATGAGACCTGTCTGGTCGAAGGGAATTCCTTAAATTCCACTTCTCTGGTTCGCCCATTTACAAGGGTCGAACCAGACAATTACTTCTCCTTCGACCACTCGAAGTGGTCGAACCAAGACCCCTTTTTAACCAGTTTTCCAGTTTGTCGTGTTTAACGCATTATAACACATCTTAACATACAAGCATGCAACCTTAGTCTATGTTTAACATATTTAAGCATGGATAATCATTTACACATAATTTAAACACATCTATGTATATAATCCACCACACGACGCATAATCTACACATATACTTAATTAGTTCATGTAATGTCATCAACAACGTAACCCGGTACTAGTGTATTACCAAAACGACTCCCAATGATCCTCCAGATCATTGTACCCTGGACAATCCTAACTTGACCCGACTCAACTGACCCAGTTAAATCTGTTTATAAACATTTCTTGCTAAGGTAGACTTAGATGTTACTAATATGTTTAAGCCAAACATGCCGGGTGTCACATCATCCCCACGTTGAAAGAATTTTCGTCCCGAAAATTGCGCAAAGCCCCAAAAAGAAAGAAACGAAAGGAACAGAACGAAAAGAAGATTACCGGATGTCACATCATCCCCACGTTGAAAGGAATCTCGACCCGAGATTCATTCTGCTTCAGCAGTAACATGCCTCGATTCAAACGCGCGCTTCGGGAAGAGATGAGGATACTTAGCTTTCATCTGATCCTCCCGTTCCCATGTGAACTCCGGTCCACGGTTCGAGTTCCAACGGACTTTAACGATGCGGATTTTACTCCGACGAAGGCTACGAATCTTATAGTCGAGAATCTCGACAGGTTCCTCCACAATGCGAAGACGATCATCAACCTTGATCTCTTCCAGTGGTACAATGAGAGATTCATCAGCCAAACACTTCTTCAAGTTAGACACATGGAAGACATTGTGTACACTACCGAGCTCCGCCGGTAAGTCAAGTCTGTATGCCACCGGTCCAATCCGATCCAGGATTGCGAATGGTCCGACATAACGAGGGTTAAGCTTGCCACGCTTTCCGAAGCGTATAACGCCCTTCCATGGTGAAACTTTCAGAAGTACCCTGTCCCCAACCTGGAACTCTGATACCAATCTGTCACACCCTCAAATTTCCACTTGCGGGGTTTTACCGCGAGGCGCATGACAAACCAGGATCCAAGTCAACGATCACAATAAACAACTCTATATGCAAAACGTAAATAGACATAACCATTAATTTTATAAGCGGAAGCGGTTCAGTAGCATTTAATCAACTATGCTATCATCTCAAAAGTTGTTCAAAATACTTTTATTACAAAACGTGCAACTATGCTTAGACGCCAATGCAGACCCGTGCGCCTAGTTCCGTTCATTGCTACCTTAGCGACCTGAGAAAAACATGACGAAAAGATGTCAACATATAATGCTGGTGAGTTCACAGGTTTGTCCAATATGTTACCAAAATGTTACCATGTCCATACTATATCAATGTTACCAAGTACGCTAGCTAGGCGTATGTTTCATTACTACTACGATTGGAAACCATTACTAGACACGTTTAGCAATGTTTAAGCAGCCCGTATGTTTAGCATGATACCAATGTACCTGTTCGAGACAATATGCACCCGCCCGGCCCTCCAAGCCGACGAGTGGGACAGGTCACGCCCAATAGATCTATCCACATTTCTCCCGTTGTGCATTCCCGCACATTCATGGTTTCCCCCGGGACTTCCAAAAGATCGTATAGCAATATAAAGTTAAAACCATAGTATGACATATGTTACCAAAATAGTTTAGCGCATGTTTTCTCCCCCAAAAGTTAAAGCAGTAAAAGTGGGGCCGTGAACTCACCTTAGATAGCGTTCTTCAATTATAAGTAAAGATGTTTAGCCCTTGATAATCCCTCTACCGGAGATCTATCAAAATGTTCACATAAGTGTTCCGATTAATAACCATAGGGTTATCTAGTCCCCGATTGTCCAGATCGTAACCAAGTATGTTTTAAAACGTGTTTAAATGTTTAACCGACACACTAGACCGACCCGACATCCCGTTGGTGACCCATTACCCTAACTAATCAAGTACACATAGATTACACACAAGGTTCAAGCATAAAACACTTAGTTTGTATCAAAAATCTCATTTCTGCATCAGAACGGTCGAACCAGTCAGTTTTAAGTCTCCTTCGCACCTTTTTAGTCTCATTCGCCCGTTTTACCTTTCGTTTGACCGTTTGATGTCTCCTTCGCCCGTTCTACCTCATTCGCCCAGCAAAAACCCAGGTTCGACCCTGGTCTTCCTCCTTCGCACCTTCGATCGGTCGAAGGAGGCCAGGTTCGCCCCTGTTGTGCAATTTTTCCTAAAAACTCTTCAAACACATTCAAAACGACTCGAAACATCATCAAACACAGCAGTCAAGCATGGATAACTTATTCCTACAAAACCCCACCGATTTCCCCCAATAATACGTCCGTTTCAGCCCTTTCCCAAAATGGCAAAGATTATGGAAACATCACTTTCATGCATGAATAATTTACCCAATTTGGAAACTTTTGAAATCGATTCATGCTTAGCTTAAAATGCTCAGTTTGTCGATTATCCGATCTTTCTTATCCATTCTATTGATCATAAATATTCATACATCAAGTTTTATTCCAATAAAACCCCCAAATATCATCATATCCAATCCTAACCCTAGACAACAATACTCTAACATTAATAACAACCCTATATCATGTTTCTATCATAGATATAGCAGCAAATCATTGAACAACACATAACACCACATAATACAGAATTTACATATGTTATTCATCATGAAAACCTATGTTAAATGATCATGTTTTGATTTAGAAACACGTTTAAAAGGTTTTTAATCATAAAAACACCCTTAGAACAGATCCGGACAATTAGGGTTAGATGAAAACGAATTAAAATGATTTTAAAAAGGTTTAGGATTATGAACACACCTTGGATTCTTGTTTAGATGTTGTAGATAGGTTAGATTATGGAAAAGAAGAGCAAAAACTCCTTCCTTAGTGTTTTAGATCGTTTGAGAGCGTTTTGGGACGGTTAGGGTTTGTGAAATGATGAAAAATGACAAAGGTTGGTATTTATACTAATCCTCCTTCGCCCCAATTCATTGGTCGAAGGTGGTCTCCTTCGACCCTTTCACAGGGTCGAATGAGCCCTGTCTGGTCGAAGGGAATTCCTTAAATTCCACTTCCCTGGTTCGCCCATTTACAAGGGTCGAACCAGACAATTACTTCTCCTTCGACCACTCGAAGTGGTCGAACCAAGACCCCTTTTTAACCAGTTTTCCAGTTTGTCGTGTTTAACGCATTCTAAAACATCTTAACATACAAGCATGCAACCTTAGTCTATGTTTAACATATTTAAGCATGGATAATCATTTACACATCATTCAAACACATCTATGTATATAATCCACCACACGACCCATAATCTACACATATACTTAATTAGTTCATGTAATGTCACCAACAACGGAACCCGGTACTAGTGTATTACCAAAACGACTCCCAATGATCCTCCAGATCATTGTACCCTGGACAATCCTAACTTGACCCGACTCAACTGACCCAGTTAAGTCTGTTTATAAACGTTTCTCGCTAAGGTAGACTTAGATGTTACTAATATGTTTAAGCCAAACATGCCGGGTGTCACATCATGTGACACCTCAGGAAAATCCCACATCGGCCGTGGCCAGGAGAGATTCTTGGTTCATAAGTAATGTCTTGCCTCTTAAATCACCAACGCGTTTTGGGGCTTAATGTTAGTGGATGAGAGGAGAACTCCACAGTTAAGCGTGCTCTGGTGGGAGAAATTTCAGGATGGGTGACCTCCTGGGAAGTCTCCACTTGGGCAACCAAAAACAAATCCGTGAGCTCTGGATGGGCAAAGCGGACAATATTGGTGATGAGAGGGGCGGGGTGTTACAGATGGTATCAGAGCCACTCCTGTGCCGTTCGGGATGGTGGGTGCACACGTCATCAGGGACGATGAGACTCTAACAGGGGGTGAATGTGACACCCCAGGAACACACCTCATCAGGGACGATGAGACTCTAACGGGGGTGAATGTGACACCTCAGGAAAATCCCACATCGGCCGTGGCCAGGAGAGATTCTTGGTTCATAAGTAATGTCTTGCCTCTTAAATCACCAACGCGTTTTGGGGCTTAATGTTAGTGGATGAGAGGAGAACTCCACAGTAAGCGTGCTCAGATGGGAGAAATTTCAGGATGGGTGACCTCCTGGGAAGTCTCCACTTGGGCAACCAAAAACAAATCCGTGAGCTCTGGATGGGCAAAGCAGACAATATTGGTGATGAGAGGGGCGGGGTGTTACATTGTCAGCGCAACTTAAGCTCAAAGGCCCTAATGGTAGCTAAGCCTGATGGATCATACGACTGGAGTAGTGTGCTAGATGGTGCAGATGGTTCAAGCAATCAGGAACTCATGGCTGAGATTGTTGAAGAAGAGATTGAGAATGAGGAGAAACCTATTGAGCAAGTGTCTGATGAACAGGTTAATGAGACTGAGACAGAAGTAAATGAAAGTGAAGCTAAAGAAGCTAATACAACAAAGAATGAAAGTGAAGCTCAAGAAGCTGATACAATAAGGACTGAGGGTGAAGCTGAAAAAGATGTATCTAAATAGTTGCTGGATCTGACAACATCAATTGAAGGGATGTTTGCAAAGGAAATCATGGCTTACATGGAAGACTTGAACTCGGAAGCGAAAAAGGTACTTCTTCCTCTATCATTAGTTGTGCTTCTACACCAAGAGAAAGAGTTTATTCTACCCAATAAGATTAGAGAAGGGAATCTCAAAACATCCCTAAAAGTAGTTAAGAAAGATCTTAAGGAACTGAACTACACGCTTAAATAAAAGATAGATTACCTTAATTTAACCCAGATAGCCTTAGTTGATAAACATGAAGAAATCGCTAAGAAGAATGCTGAAATAGACCAACTTAAAGTTAAGGTAACTGACTTGAATCAGCAAATAGATCAGGTTCGAAGCTCAAAATATCTTATTAATGCCGTGATTGACTCTAGAAAAGAATATAGAAAAACAAGAGCTATAATGGTGGTTTATACAAAGATGTACCTCCTCCTACGACTGGAAACTAATCGTTTCTACCGATAGAAAAGGAGGTGACAGATGAAATTTGTAAGCCTAAGCATGTAGAGGTAAAAGTTGATGTGAATGAGAAAAATGATAATGTTGATAGTGGTAGTGCATCTAACGTGTCTGAGGATGAAGAGACATATGAAGTATTCAAGAACACCAAGGGATCGGGGGTTAAACAAAGAAACCTTGTTAAATCTGATTCAATTGAATTGGGAAAAGGTAAACTTGTGATTTCAAAAGTTCAAACTGATAATGCTAATCCCAAAATAATTTTGAAAAATCCTAACAATGTTAAAAAGGGAGAAGCACAAATAAAAGAAGTCAAACAGGGTAACTCTGAGTGTTCTGGTAGTGTGTTACCCAACTCTGTTAGCAATGAGGGATCGAGCTCACGAGGACAATACAAAGAGCCCCATGAGAAGCGATCTTGTTTTAAATGCCATCAAAAGGGACACGTCACTAGCATGTGCAGTGTCAAGAAGAAATGCCAAAGGTGTGGTGGGTTAGCTGCGGTATACCCTATATTATAAACACTAATGGTGTATTGAAGATGTGACTGAGGGTCGGATCAATGACCAACTCCAGTCAACCTAACAACTACAAGAGGCACTATCCTAAGTCTAAGTGGAACTATTCTAACAATTAGTAAAAAAAACATTTGAAACATTACTCATATTCGTCATCTAAAATTCAATAACACAAACTATAGCCCTTACATTCCCATTCTTTCTAGTGTTGCAACAATACCTAACAGTTCTTCTGATTAAATATCGAGGACGAAATTTTCTAAAGTAGGGGAGACTGTAACGACAAGCTTTTATAGTATAACACAATAAAGATAATATCTCATTTACAAAATGATCTTAATCTATTAACAATAATATCTCGTTAACAAGAGATATGTTTTATTCATTAGCTTATTAAACGATTAATTACGCCATTAATGTATTGAAATAATAGTGTGTTGTATGTAATGACGTGTTAAATGACCGACACTTAGCGAATCTTTATAAATTACATATGATTGCAATATATTATAACAAACATATAGTCCAACCACTCATTTAATGTCGGTTTAAATAAATAAATAACGGGAAATACTTATTATAGTGGTTAAACGAGCCTAATGCTAATCAAGACACGAGACAATAACGGGTTCGTATACGCGGTACCCGACCATTTAACCTACTCCAAAACCCTAGATATATAACCTCTCATCTTCCACCTCCTCCCTCATTTCTCCTTTCCATCTCAAACCCTTCCTCCTCCCCATCATAATAACTGGCGGCCACCAACAACCACCACCCAAACTACCATGCTCCTCTACCAAACCATCCTCCCTTCCATGCACAGAACCACCATAACCACCGTCATTAGCCTATCTAAATCCGGTCACAGGTGACGCAGAGGCGCAAGCGAACAACGACACATGAGGTGAGTTTCCTTTCGTTCTATTTACCGGAGGATGTGACAGACCACTCCCTGAGAACGACCACGTCTTCGTCAGTCAATTGTCGGTTAGCGACGGAAGTCACGAGGGTTGGTTCGGATCTGGATAATCGGGTCACTGGCTTGAAAGGGGCTCGTTTTGATTAGGTTCTGCACTGGCAAGAGGGCCGGCTCGGGTGAATATGCTGAATCAGAACGGTGGTCAAGGTGGGTGTTGTTACAGAACCGACCATGGTGACCGCACCGGTAGTGATGCTAGGTTAGGAAGGGTGGTGCGGCTACCGGTGTTGGTCTTGGGTCAGACATGGCGCAGCTTAGGCGGTAAGGATTGTTCTTGTTGCATCGATTTATTTCTAGTCGTGTCATGTTAGTGCCGATGTGTTTGTTCCGACTGGGTCTGTTTTCAGTTCAGGTCAACACCGGTCAACCAGACCGAGCTGGTCAAAGTTCAGTCAACATGCCAGAATTTCGCTTATGGTTGACTTTAGCCAGTGGTCAAACTGGGTCAACATCGGTAATCAGTCAAACGTTTAGATCTGGTAGAGGCTGGTCAACTCTCAGTTCATAGTGCGTGCGGCTCGGTTCTCGAATACTTTCACGGGAAGGTATAGCACACCTTAAGTTATTATTTTTTTTCAATTATATCGTATATGTATATAAATCATAAAAGCTTAAGCGAACCGAACCAACTTGTGATGAATCATTATATTATTTGTATAAACTCTTTTTTTAGCGAAACGTATACTTTCTTAACTTTATTGGGTTAGTGATTTTGTTTCGTGTTTTATAGAATTAGACTATATGTTAACCATATACGGGTCATTGAATAGCCGAAGTGTATAATACTAGACAATTTATTATTTCATTTTCGGACTATCAAATGATGAACAACTTATACACATACAAGCTATTGTGACGCCTATCAAATGTTGGGCTACATATACATGGATTACTTATCAAGCCTATAGTTCTCGTCATAGTTTTAATAATTTAAACCATTGATCGTGTATAGATAGGCTTAGTTAAAATGTACCGCGTTTTGTGAAATTTGACAATTGATGTTTTGAGTTAAAATAGATGACATGCATTTTCTAGTTTCTTACAAAAACAGAGGAAACTCTGCCTACATTTTATAAAAATATAAGAAACGAACCGGCCTTCCAAGTTTATAATTATGTGAAGATGAGATTATTGTTTTATAAATTCTAACTTTCAAATCTTACGTCGTCGAAAATAGAAATATTTGTATTTATTAATAAGTACGTATAATATGATCCAATCTGCGAAACGAGTCAACTTGTGAGTTGAGCCACACAAATATTATTTTCTTTAGCCAAAATGTGCATTTACCAATAACATAAAGACGTGACCTTGAATGAGATATTAAAGCATTTATTTCAAACAACTATACATATGCATATTTTTCATAGAAACTATACCATGTACTATCGGTTCGTTAAGTCAAACACACTTTAAGACGCGCATTCGTTCAATGCGAGTCTAAGTAGTTGAATAAACTATCTATACAATCAATAAATGAAACAAGCTTATTTGCATTACACTGATAGATCTATTGGATTGACAATCCCACCTAGATTCGTTGACCATTTCTACGGGGAGCGTGGGTGATTGTTAACGTTCTAAAATTTATAAGGAGAACCGTGTATACGGGATGGACCTAAACTTTATAAGGAGAATCGTGTATACGGGATGGACCTAAACTTTATAAGGAGAACCGTGTACACGGGATGGACCTAAACTTTATAAGGAGAACCGTGGATGCGGGATGGACCTAAACTATGTCGAAGGATTGATTATGTGCATACTATACTCTGTGTTTTGTTTTCACATGTAGACTTAGCTTAACATTTGACACGTGAAATGTAGTACATTACTTAAGACTACTTTTGATGCAAACAAAACCTGCGTATTCTCACCAACCTTTGTTGACCCAAAATATTTTCAAACTTAAGTTATAACTTTGCTTGAAGGTTAGTGTTAATGCTTGAAGATGTATATTGAGTGTTTCTCATTTGATGTACCACATTCTTTTTGAACAATTGTATGTAATTTATTTAATCAATTATTGAAATTTATTATTTACCATGAGCTACTGAAAAATCGTCAATACGTGACATTCCGATGTTTCCGCCACCGGTTGGGGTGTTACAGTGAGACCGGGAGGAGATCTAGCACGTCTTAGGGTTTCTTGATTTATCTTTAGAATCTGGTATCCATTCAGTTTTCCATTACCGAGAGTTGTGAGTTTGCATGACCTAGGTAGTTTGCGTTCCTATCCTGATATTTTCCTTAGTTATCTTTGCCGTCTAATTATTTTATTTATTTATTTTAATTAATTGTTTAAAAAAACAAAAATTAACTTTTAAACCATTTATTTGATATCTTAGTCGAGTCAAGTTTTGTTTTTTATTAGCATCCTGTGGGTTCGATACTCGAACTTAGTTAGTCTGTACTGCATTGATAGGTACACTTGTCTGTCGTGTGGTCTAGTTTAGTTGAGTTTATTTTATATTAATAGGTGTCTAGTTTAGTTTATATTTTATAGACCATATAAAACACATCGGTTGTCTAGATCTAAGGCATTCTAGAGTTTCTATTTGGTAGCGTTTGGTATGATGAAATGGAAGGAGGAATGGAATGGACCATTACGAGATAATGAAAAATAGTGTGTTTGGTTGGTTAAAGGAATGGAATCACACAATCCACAAGGCATTCCATTCCCTCAAAACCATTCCATACACCCCCATGTTTTTTTTTCATTCCATCCCTCATTCACCCTTTACTAACAACACCATAACCCGCCACCCACCCACCACCGCCGTCGCCCATCACCGCTGCCGCTACCACCCACCACTGCCGTCACCGCTCCCCACCGTCGTCGTCGTTACTACCCACAACCGCCGCCATCCAACACCACCCAACGCCGCCCACCACTGTCACCCACCCACCGCCGTCTCCACCACCTACCACAGTCACTCACCACAATTTCTTTTAGCCACCTGGGAATTGACGATTGTTATTTAATTGGAATAATTATTAAGTAAATAATAAATGAGAAACTAATAAAATTAGTCAATAAAAAGGATTTTTGTAAAATCTTGGTCAAGGGTTGTAGTACTAAAATAATATTGTTTGAAAATAATTTTTATTTAATTATTTTCATAATTGATGTTTATAAAATTAATTATAACATAACAGTTTAAACATGTTAATAATATTTAAAAATATTAAATTTCATAAAGTTCAAAAACTAAATTTATTTTTCTATCCAAAATTATTAGAAATAATTTATGTGAAATTTTGGTGCAAAAATAATGAAAATTGGATTTATAATGAATATAATATGATTAAAAGAGATTTAATTATTTAAAAATAAATCAATATAGCTTTTATATAAATAAAATTCAGTTTTATAAATTTTATAAGTTTATAAACTAAAAATAATTTTTTTGGAATTTACAAAGTTATTTTGGTTTTTTTTTATTCAATTTAATACATATAGATACTTTATTTAGAAATAATTATTATATTATATTATATGCGTACGTTGATTTTTCCAGGAAGGTGGGAAGGTGGGAAACATGCATGCGTTGATCTTACCGGGGTATTCCCCCTAGTTAGGCTTCGGGATAGTGGGTTTGTGGCCAGGTAAGCGGTCATGAGAGTTGAATCCAAGAAAGTGGAATAGCACGCTAAAGCATGTGAGGATAATCAACATGTTTTCGTTCCCCTTGCCTTTTACACGTTCGGTTTCTTGGCACCGGAAGCGGTGCGGTTTTTGGCTCGGGTTCAGCTGGTAGTGCACAATAACTTTTCCACCCCTCAAGGGCGGGGGTTTATTATTAGCAGATTAGGATTTTTTTTATCCAGAAAGGGGTGGCGGCGCAGCTTGTTGCCTGCCTATCAACTGTCCTTATGTAATTTATCCTTTATTTTAATGAAAAATCTAAAATTGTCATTAAAAAAATAAAAGATTTTATGAAATAACAATTTTTATAAATAAGTTTATAAGTTAAATAACCTAAAAATAATTTTTGTATAATTTATAATATAGTTTACTATTTTAAACATAAATTACAAGAATATATATATATATATATATATAATATTTTAAAAGGATTTGATATTAAATAATAGATGTATGGGAGATGGTTGAACCCGAGTACTCAATCGGTCTGGGTATTAATCCATGGTGCGTAGACAAACAGGTCTGGGTCATGGGTTGTGAACCGATTGAACATCATGTTGTTTTATCAAGGGTTTAGATAATAATACAAATTTAAAAATAACAAAAAATGGCATCGAACCCAAGTCCACATCCGGTACACCAAGTTTAACAACACCATCTGATCTACTGATCGGTTGTTGTTTACTTTTATTTTAAAACCAATTTAAACAGAAACCGCATAAACCATAATTCCCCAAAACAATCCGTATAAACCCTAATTTCTGAATCCAGTTAAACACTTAAGTATCGACCAATTAACCATAGGGTTAATGATAATCAAGTGCCGAATAATATGCAGGAACGAGAATATTACACATACCAATTTGCACTGCTTCCTAATCGCGAGTCAAACAGAAAAAGTCAAAAACCTTGGATTGTCGATTTAGATAGTTAGAGAGGGATATTTGATAGAGGGCTTTTGATTATCGATGGGTTATGATAAGAAAGATGCGTTTAATTTATAGGATTACGAGCTAGATCGAAAACTAGGGATTTGAACGCAAGATAAGATAATCGAAACATAACTCATCAATTAGAAAATTTTAGCGAATGCTCTCAATTGATAAGGGCCGATTATGGAGAGGCAGTTGCTCATGGATAAAACCCATTCCAAAAACAAGGTTAATATGTGTGAATTGCGAATTGGAGTCGGTTTTTACTAGCTCGTTGACCAAGGATCAAGATGCAACAAATATAATAATAATCTGAATTGAATATTAACCAAAACATCGGCACAGCCCAGTTGGTTATGTTTTGGTGTGTTAATTATTGACGCCATAGTCAGGTTCAACCCTTGCAAACAATTTTTTTTAAAACTTCATTTTTATCATTATTTAGACCTTATAAACCCATATATGTTATACCTAGTGTAATTAAAATGTCCAATTATCATTAATCACTTGTAAACCTTGATGTTTTATAATATAATATTTATATTTCTAATCTCTAAACAATAAATATGTCACTATTGCTTTCATTGAATTTATAGATACAAAACAAAACAAGTAAATCACCAGGATTTTTATTAATTCAAAATTCATGACAATACAAAATGTTACATGTTCTAGCCTTAAAGTTTTAATAGGTGATCAGGTTTTGCTTCGCTTTCAAGATCAATGTATGATGTGATTGGTCGATGCTTAGCAGAGTTCGGGTTGTTCAATAGCGATTGAAGATCGAGTATTGCAGTGTTGCTGATGAAGATTGTAGATTTTGATGAAATATTAGCTAGGTCTAAGGGGGAGTATGTTAGTACATGTTGTAAAGATGTACATATCCTTGTATAAGTGTTTGTATGTTGTTTCGGGTATAATTTAACTAGTATCGATGATTAAGGGTATTTTGGTAATACTACTGGCCAACTGGATCAACACTTACATGACTGACTTAGCCAGTCGTTTGTCAGACCAATCGACTAGGTTTTTAACATTGCCGTGCCCACATAATCGTCCCCTGCAAGCTTGTCACCCTTAGGGCCTAGGGTGAGTGGCATGGATTGTAAATAGATCCAATCATTACCCTAAGGGAAAAATGCACGGATAGGCTTCCTATGGCTTGACAAGTTGTTACTCGGATAGTCCCCTGACTGGATGGAGGTTTGTTAGTCTAGTTAAGTCCATGTGAAATGACAAAAGTACCCTTACTGTTAATATATAATAATTAAAAAGCTAAAGATAATATATTATTAATAAATAATATTTAAAAATTTAAATGGGTCCCAGTACCTACATCTTCTCAATTCTAAACCACCCACCACCATTTCCACCTTTCACCACTAACCACAACATCAACATCAACCACCACCACCACCACCACCATCAACCACTAACCCCAAACCACTATATATTTTCTCACAACCTCCACCCACCTAGCAATAACCATCTCCACCATCCAACACAACACTATCCCCTACTTCTCTCTCTCTCTGTCACTCTCTAAAAACCCAAATAATATATCCTCGAAATCCTCCCATCCCCTCCTTCATCTTCTCCTTAATTTAATCGGAGGAAACAAACCATTTATTTCTTTAACCCTCCTAATTTAAACCATTAGCATCAGTTGCGACCCCTAAAAAGTGAAACATAAAAACTCACTAACATAGCTAACTAATAACACGAACCAACCAACAATCATCAACCATCCAACCACTCAAGAGCCTATAAAATTCGTCACCGCTTTCATCCATTCTGAAGGGATTGGGTACCTAATCCCAGCACGGATAACTAACCCTATCCCATAAAATAAATCACACAAGTAACCCACGGAGCTATAATGCGTGGATCCGAACAGGGAAGCAACAAACTTTCCCTTTATACGCGCAAGGTTATATTCACAGAGCAATCAATCTACCGCGAATCTAATCTCGCGCTCGCCAACCTTTCCAAGCGCAAGATAACATCAGCCTCATAACAACACCAACAGAAGGGAATCTTCACGCATGTACATACGCGCGGAATATTCGTCCAACCTCAGCTTTTAGTACGAGGTAAGGATGAACATGAATTAAGAAGATTTGACCAGATCTGGACAGGTCCTGCGCCAACTAGTTGGCGACACATGTCAGGAGTGGTCCAATAACTGCTGATGGGGAATAGTAACATGATTGCTCCCATGCTTCCTCCATGCTGTTGTGAATAGTACCGTTCAGAGTACTGTACAAGCATGTCTACCTGCTTCCATACGTCACGTTAGACGCCAGCGGGTAGGTTAAACATGCTGTGTCAGAATGAAGCGCCGCATGCGCCCAATTAGAAGCCACCACGTGGATCTTCTGCTGAGTAGGTCATACTCCCTCATGTTATCATTAATGGTCACCTGATTCCCATCATTTTTGTCGGCCGAAGACGTCAGGGCTCAGATCAATCACACCATTCCTTGGGCCATCGCATTCGGCCCGTGTCTCTCCCTCTAAGAAGAAGACTTCATATCCTTTGCAAGGGATCGATCATCCAGCACAAGAATAGAATAGGGAGAATACTTGTAACATCCTTGTAATCTACAAAGTAATAATATTCTTCTCTTTACAGTGGACGTAGGTCATTCTCGACCGAACCACTTACATTCTTGTGTTCTTACTTTCATTACACACAACACACACTCTTTTTCGTCCTAGGGTTACGGTTTGCCACCGGTGTAAGCGAAAGGTTATACCTGAGCGAACACGAGTATTAAACCCAATTTGTCTTAAGGACGGATTATATTCGTTGTTTCTTCATTTTCGACATCCGTACCGGCTAGAACTCTCTTCTTTTCATATTTTAGCCCACCCACATTGCTGAACCCAACCCGAACACTTCGACTGTCAACCCAACCGAGGACCCTTAGGTCCAAATCGGTGGTAAATCCAATACTCCAGCCACTATCACTAAGCAAACCACCACAAGTACCCAGAAACCAGTTTTCGAAGTACGTGACATGGACAGTGAAGAAGAAATTGGCAATACCTCGAAAATAGACCCTAACGAGTGGCTCTTCTGCCAAATTATCAAGAACACGGCTAAATATAAGCACATGCTGATGAAACAAAAAAAAAGAAGGGAAAAACCATAACTTTTTCTTCACCACCTTGAAGAAGTCATAAGGGTAAAGAATCCAAAAGTCGACGTGACGGTCGTAGCGGGAAGCATGGTGGAAAAAACACGTTTTGTAACTCGCACAAACGTGGACGACGACTTGGTAAAACCATACAGACCAAAGCCTTTTGCTGAGAAATCCAAATTCTTCGCCCGCATCGCGACGGCAAGCATTCCAAAGAAGGCCAAACTCCCCAGTAGCATTAGCAAGTATGATGGCCTGCATGACCCAGATGGCTACATTCATGATTTTGAATGTGCGGGGAGTTCGGTAAACTGGCCAATCCACGTGTGGGGCCATCTTTTTGCCCTAACACTGACCGGTGCCGCCAGAGTCTGGTTCGATAATCTCCCTGCGGGGATCGTTATGGACTTTGATGATCTCATCAATAAATTTGGCAATCATTTTTCCCACTTGCGCAAGCACAAGAAAGATAAGGCACCTATACTCTTGTGTCAGTGCCATGACAATGAATCCATAGAGGACTTCATTGTACGTTTTAACAGGGAAGCCCTTCAGATTGGGTGCGGCGAGGAGTTCACCCGCACTGCCTTCATTCAGAATGTACACAGTAAGGAACTTATGAAATGCCTCACAGGTAAGGATGGTATCAAAAAGAGTCTTGGGATGAGCTAATCCGCACGGCTAAAATCTACGCGTCTTCTGAAAGATCTTTCCGCCAGATGCGTAATTCCCAACACCATAATAATAATAATAATAATAATAATAATAATAATAATAATAATAATAATAATAATAATAATAATAATAAAGGGATGTCTGTCTGGACGAGCATCTCGGGGTCTACAGAGGAAGGAAAGTACTCCTCCTCCAATGACACCCGCCAGCTCATCACCGACAAGAAGACGCAGGACCAGCGTAGTCATTCCTAGAAAAACCACGATTGGACCCCGCTAATAAAAACTCCATCTCAGGTCCTCAAGACGGAGCAGGTCACGCTCAAGGAGCCTATGCCCCTCGGGAAGATAGAGAATGTGGATACATGCAAATTTTGCGAGCACCACAGTTATTTCAAGTGATATAGTCTTAAGATGGAGATTAAGTCCGCGCTGAAGTCTGGTCTGCTCGGACACTTGGTAAAAAACGTACACCGTGCCGCACGGGGAAACAATGGTGATGACAACCAAGATGAAGGGTCACGGAAGAAAATACGCGACCTCAACACTCACATGGTCACATTTGCCCCATGCCACCAATGCAATATGACCTCAACCAAGATGTATGCGCTTAGGATCGTCAAATCTACAAAGAGATTGATCAAACAAGTTTGATTCAGGTGCGGAATCCCTGAATCAATCACAATAATGATAATCAAACAATCAAAACACAGAAATAATCTTTCAAAGGTTTTTCTCATTCATAAAAAACTCAAATTACACGTATTAATAATGTTTACAATCAGATATAATGTGAAAATAAGTTGACACAAACACTAGGGAGAGACACAAAACAGGAGGGAATAAAATGACCAACAACTAACTTTCAAAAATTGCTTAACCTATTTATAGGCCTGCACATTCGCCAATATTGCTTGGTCGAATGTGCAGGTTCGCCCAAATACATCGTGCGAACCAAGCTTACATAACAATTAAATCTACATTCGCACTCCTTGTCTCTCCTTCGCATGTTTTCTCTCCTTCGCACCAACTAATTTCTTCATTCGCCCACATTTCACCTCCTTCGCCCGTTCGACAATCACCATTAACATATGTTTATTGTAATCCAAAGCATTAGTCGCACAATAATGCATCTACAAACTCCCCCTCGACTATTGCTTGGATTGTTTAAGCCTTCGTTCTTCATCCATTCTCTTGTTCATCAGCTTTATTCGCAATAATTTCTTCTCTTCCAACGTCATCACCTTTTCAAATACTTGCTTCGGCTTTTTCTTTTTCGCTTCAGGAACCTCTTGAGCTTTAACAAACTTGCCAAGCTTCTTATCATAGTCGCATCCGGCATTAATGTCATGAGCAAAGCACAGAAATACCTCACGCTGATATTTACTTGCTTGTTCAGCATCCTTCACATCGCTGAAAATGGGATTATAATACAACATAATGATGTCCTCATGTGAACAATTCACCAACCACATGGGATCAAATATGTGTATCTTTTTGAAATTCTTGTCTCCATCTTTCAACACTATCACAGCTTCTACAATCTTCCAATCGTAGTACCACCAGATAAAGTCTTTTGCAAAATGTTGAGGAATCTGCAACAATGGAATATGCCGAAACACTTTTGGTGGTTTGTACTTTAGAGTCACCTTGGGCAAACCGGTAATATCATCAATGGTTTTCTTGTGAACAATCCGCTTTGGATACTGAGGTTCAAAAAGATTCCACTTCGTCCTGCTTTTTCTCGCCATTCTATCAGCAAAGTAGGCAATTTGATCATTTGACATTCTAGTTAACTTATGACGACAAATGTCACGAATAGCCCAGTATGGGAGAGTCTTCAAATCATGAAATCTATCAAAGTAGAGTATCCCCTTCTCCCACTTCACTGCAACACACTTTAACTGCTTTATAAACTTCCAACCCATCGCTTTTCCTTTAAACATTTCGTTGTGGAATTTATAAAAGCTCCCCTGAGTCTCTTCTTTTGGACGATTGGCCTCTTTCTCTTTTAGTTTCCTCAGTAACTCTTTCAAGGTATCGGATTGTTTGATATGCGGTTTATCATGCCCTTTGAACACTTCATCAACAAACTTATCACTCTTCTCTTTTGCATGTCTCTCGGCTTCATTCAATAGATCATCAGTGAAAGCAGTAAATCCAGAATCCTTGTCTTTCATAAAATATTCTGGATACTCTTCACTAGTCACATCTTCAACTTCAATATCTTAGAACACAGGTACGTCACGATCATCAGAATGATTTCCAGCTTCCTTTTCAGGTAGATCAGGAATCTGGTTATCAGCCAATAGTTCTTCTAACGTTTTCCCAACCTGCTTCGCTAAACCTTCAAAAATCTCTTTTATCATCGCCGCCGAAACTTCACCATCTTCCAAATCTGGATCATTATACTCTAATTCAAGCACCCTGTCACAAGATTCAAAGATCTCAGAAAATCTGCTGGTCATGTCAATCGTCCAGACTCGATCAGTAAGCATCTGGTGATACATCTGTTTATCATCTTCAGACATAGACTTCAGCTTTTCATTCCAGAAGATCGTATCATCATCCACTGATCCTCCAGGAGCTTTAGAACTAGATTCTCCTCCTTTTCTAGATTCCCATTTCTCATACTTATATTTGTCTGTATCATCATCATCATTATCATCATCATCATCATCAAATGCAGAGCTGCTATCATCACCAGAACCATCATTCGAACCACCATCATCTCCATCATCCTTCTTCTTTTTAGAAGTCTTTCCAGCATCTTCATCATGATCTTCATCATCCTCCTCATCATCATCAGACAGTTCGAAATCAACCTGCTCCTCGTCTACATCTTTATCCTCTTCACCTTCTTTCAACTGAGGAGCACGAGAGTATAAATCTTTAATCAGATTATCCATGCTTTTATTACTCTCTTTTAGCTTCTTATTCTCTCCCTTCAAAGCTATAATCCGTCTGGTGTTCCTTTGCTCATGTTTTAACAGTTTCTTATTATCCTTCTGCAACCGTTTAATCTTCTTTTTCAATTCCTCATTATTCTCATGTGATGTAACCACTACATTCAACATCTTTGAGTCATTCTTTCTTAGTTAGTCAATCTCTGTCTGCTACTTGTTTATGATGTTCATCATTTCAGCAAGTTTCCGGTTAACAGTGTTCATCACATCACTATCCACTGTAACCTTTCGAGTAGAAACTTCAGCAACCTCAGGCAGTTTACCCTTTTTCATCTTCTTCATTACATTATCCAATGCTTCATTAAAAGCGCCAACAGGTATATCAGCTCCTTGTTCAGTACTAGAAGTTGTTGTGGTTTTCTGCTTCTTCGAGGCTGGAGCAGCAACTGGTGATTTCGAGCTAGACGCAGGTGGCAACTTCTTTCCTGCTATCAATGATTCAATCTCTCTAGCTCGTTTCTCTGCGGGCTTAATCACCTTTTCTTTCTTCTTGAATTGGGGCTTCTTTGGTTTCTCCCCCTGAACTGGTGAACCAGGAAAGTCTCCTGCTCCCAAACCTAAACCCTCATCCTCTTCATCCAAGTGAATAGGGCTATTCATTCTCTGTTCCTCCACAGATCTATTCAAACTGGCAGACTCACCAGCCATAGTGGCCTTGGGCGTGGTAGTCTTTACAGTCTCAGCATTTGAATCCCAATGTTCATTTTCTAGCGTCTCTTCAGAATCAACTGACGCTTCATCAACTAGGTGTAACCCTTTCTTAGCCACAGTCTTATGTCGTCTCGACACTTTCTTCTTCTTTGCAGGCTCAGTTTCAGGAACAACTTCAATCCTGATTTCTTTCTCTTTTCCTTTCCCACTCTTTGTGCAGATGATCCAGCTTGTTCAGTAGGTTTTTCCTGTTCAGACATGGTTTAAACTGCAAAATAAAACAAGTAAACACGTTAAAAATCGACAAGATAATCAAAAATTGAAAAATTGGTTTTTTGATCTCTTCATTCGCCCAAACAGAGGTGCGAATGAGAGTTTCTGGGGTACGAATGTGAATTTTATAGGTACGAATGTGAAAATCTAAGAATAAATTTCTCATTCGCCCAGACAAAACCTACTCCTTCGCCCAGTTTTACTCGTTCGACCGTTCGAAAGGGGCGAAGGGACAATTCTTCAATTCAAATTTTCAATTTTGAAAACCAGTGAATTTCAACTTGTTATTTTGATACATTTGGCACCTAAAACCTCCGAATAACATTTCCAAACAATCAATTTTATTAAACAATCATTATTTCAATGTTTTCTTATCAAAACTAGGGTTCGAATGAACAGAATGATCAATTGATCAATCTGATGAATTAGAAACCTTAGTTTTTGGATTATCTCCCCCTAAAACATTGATATAATAAATCCTAATAAAAAATAGAAACAATTATCATGTTTTAATCATAGTTTAAGGATAGTTAGGGTTTGAACTGAAATTATCAGATTAAATCCTCAAAAGTTGATGTTAACCTGTAAAAATGAGTGTAAAATGATCAGAAGCAACAAACGAACACAATGGAAAGGTCTAAAATGCACGAGCAATAAGTGGACTTAGGATCAAAGATTTTGAAAAAATTATGTAAAGGGTTCGAATGAGCAGAAATGATATATCTAGACTTCTCATTCGCTTGTTTACCTCGGTCGAATGTGAAGCTTATGTCTCCTTAGCCCCTAATGAAAGGTACGAATGAAACATAAGGGTTCGAAAGAGAAAACAACTAAAGAACTCTCACATTCGCCCAAAATGAAACGTACGAATGAACAAGAAATTCCTCCTTCAACCCAATCGAATGGGCGAAAGTAAATCAGGAATTTTGAAAATTTTACCAAATCTCAAAATCGAGTCCCGTTCAAAATATTTTCCAACTTTTAAGCATCCGACAATCATATTTTCTCAATTAAAGATGACAAAGCTCAAATGGTTCCTCAAGGTTTAGAAAATCGTCATCAACCACCATCAGCTATCAAAAATAAGATAGAAATGTGAAATCTTTTTGGATTTTCTAAAGTTTATGGTAAAACACACCTAAAATCTTTTTGAGTTTTGTAATTTTTGATGAGAAAATAAAATGAAGAAATGTAAAGAGAAAATAGTAAATGTTTTGAGATTTCCGGTAAAGGGATCATATCAGTTATTGAGAAATCTAATCACACCGTTGATCTTTTGAATATTATCATTAAAGACAATGTGAGATTTGGCAACTGCTGATATTGTGATCCACATAAACTCACATGCAGACTTTTGTGCAGTGCTTTAGACTGATATGTTATGTATAGTATAAACATAATTGTTTGTGGTTCCCACGCACACGACATACTCCCGTATCAAGAAGTAAATGCACAAAGACTCATTGTAAAGCGTGATTATGCTTTCGTCATCTGTAATTTACAAGATATAATGCACAGAGGTATACAGGTCAGCAAATTAATGCAGCAAAGTAACATGTGCACTTTACCAAGTTGAGTACTGATATCAATCATGATTTGCATCAGTGATTAATACGATGTAATAGATAATCTTTGATCATCATAAAACATGGAAAGTTCCTCAATTCGGTAACTTTAGGATTTAGCATAAAGCTCTTTTATAAAGACACCCTATCTGATCTAGGTCCGTAATGACTTACAGCAGAAGATCAGAGAGGCTATCCTAGACAACTAATAACATAACGACCCTAAACCTCCGAGTTTTGTACAAATACCCTATCAAATGAAATTACGGTACTAAGACCATATGCCAATGAGGAGTTCATCCACACAACAATTCGTTTGATATGTATGTATCAGGCACGCATTATTAGGTCTACGAAGCCTATCAGCACATCGCACAGACTCAGACACACGCCCTATATAACATTACATTTCTTAGAATGTGTCAGATCCCCACTGATGTACTATCATTTTCCCTTTTTCTCCATGAAATCATTTTTATTTTTCTGATTTTTATAAATTTTTGAATTTACTGTTCCCAAGGATAAACTGGAGCATTTCAAATATGTAACTGCCCAGATATCGTTTGTTCACAGAAATCTGACGATATTAATCTAAGGGAAGAAGATACAGCAGTCAGCAAAGAACTTTTCTAATTTTTATGGATTTTGAAATTTTTCAATGTTTTTGGATTTTTGAAATTTTTCTGAAAAACAGTAAAAATTAAACTAAAAAGCGATAAACTGAGGTGGTGATCAGTCTTGTTTTTCTTTAATACCATTAGCTTTCAAAAGATATTCAAATCTCGATTTATCAAAAGCTTTGGTAAAAAGATCTGCGCGTTGGTAATCAGTGTGGATTTTGACCATATCGATCAACTCTTTAGCATAACAATCGCGGATAAAATGATATTTAATCCGGATATGTTTAGCCTTTGAGTGATTTACTAAGTCTTTTGTTAATGCGATCGCGGCTTCATTATCACAGTAAATAGGGGTTTTAAGAAATTGCAAACCGTAGTCCACCATCTGTTGTTGGATCCAAAGAACCTGTGAGCAGCAGCTCGATGGTGAAACGTATTCTGCTTCACATGTGGATAATGCAACTGCGGTCTGTTTCTTGCATTGCCAGGTCACGAGCCTGCTCCCCATAAACTGGCATCCAGCCGTTGTGGATTTGCTGTCTTTGTCATAGCCGCCCCAATCTGCATCACTAAAAGCGATTAGGTCAAAATTATCATCATTAGGGTACCATAGTCCTCTCGACGGACAACCCTTCAGATATCTAAGGATACGTTTGACAGCTGCAAGATGACTCTGTTTTGGCTTCGATTGATAACGTGCATAGAGACATGTGGCAAACATTATATCAGGTCTGGAGGTAGTGAGATACATCAGAGATCCGACGATTGCTCTGTATGTAAATGGATCAGTTAGCTCCCCCTTAGCGTCAACTCCAATCCCGTGATTAGGTTGTATTGGGGTGTCCATCGACTTTGAATCATCCATCTAGAATCGGCTCAAGACTTCAGAAACATATTTCGTCTGGTGAATAAAGATCCCCGTTGGTCTTTGTTCCACTTGCAAGCCTAGGAAAAACTGCATCTCTCCCATTGCGCTCATCTCGAACTTTTCCTGCATAACACGTTTAAATTCTCTGCACAGAAGTTCGTTAGTAGACCCAAATATAATATCGTCAACATAAATCTGCACTAGAAGCAAGTCATCGCCTGTTCGTTTTGTGCCCACTAACTTTAAGAAATCCCTTGGATTAGAATCTAGTAATTTGGAAACAGGTTACACTGTAGAATTAGCTAATGGTAAGTTGATCTCGTCTGAGGAAGTTGTGAGGGACTGTGTTCTGGTACTTGATGACCATGAATTCCATATCGATCTATTGCCTATCCAACTGGGTAGTTTCGATGTTGTTATTGGCATGGATTGGTTATCCAAACATCATGCAGAGATCGTCTGTCACGAGAAGTTGGTTCGAATCCACTTGTCAAATGATGAAACCCTTTTGATTCGAGGAAGCCAGGGTGTACCCACTCTTTGAGTCATATCTGACATTAAGGCACAAAAATGTTTAAGGAAAGGTTATGTCGCATTTCTGGCACATATCATTGAACAAAAGGCTAAAGATCGGAAGCTTGTGGACTTCCCAGTAGTGCGAGACTATCCCGAAGTCTTTCCAGAAGACTTTCCAGGACTTCTACCACCATGATAGATCGAGTTTCGCATTGATCTCGTCCCAGGAACTGCCCCACTAGCCGCACTCCGTATCGCCTAGCACCGTCCGAAATGCAAGATCTGTCTAACCAACTTCAGGAGTTGTTAGATAAAGGTTTCATTCGTTCGAGCTGTTCTCCGTTGCCAAGAATCGATGATCTGTTCGACCAGTTGCAGGGTTCCAGTTACTACTCGAAGATCGATCTGCGATCGGGATATCATCAATTACGGATTCAGGAAAAGGACATTCCGAAGACTGAATTCCGAACTCGTTAAGGGCATTACGAATTCCTAGTCATGCAATTTGGGTTAACGAATGCTCTTGCCGTTTTCATGGATCTAATGAATCGTGTCTGCAAGCCCTACCTAGACATGTTCATAATTGTCTTCATTGGTGACATCATGATCTACTCGCGAACTCAAGAAGAGCATGAACAATATCTTCGGTTGATTTTGTAGTTGCTCAAGAACGAGAAATTGTTTGCCAAATTCTCGAAATATGAGTTCTGGATTCGAGAAGTCCATTTCCTCGGTCACGTTGTGAACGAGAAGGGTATACAAGTTGATCCCGCAATGATTGAAGCAATCAAGGATTGGGCTATGCCCAAGACGCCGACTGAAGTGCGACAATTTCTAGGATTAGCTGGTTATTATCGATGGTTCATCGAAAATTTCTCCAAGATTGCCCAGCCATTGACTGTCTTGACATAGAAAGACAAGAAATTCGATTGGGGAATCAAGCAGGAGAATGAGTTCCAAGTATTGAAGGACTGTTTGTGCAGTGCTCCAATTCTTTCTTTTCCCGAAGGTACTGATGATTTCGTGGTTTATTGTGATGCTTCTCATCAAGGTCTTGGATGCGTGCTCATGCAAAGGAACAAGGTCATTCCCTATGCATCCCAACAACTCAAAATTCATGAGAAGAATTACACCACTCATGACCTAGAGTTAGGTGCAGTGATCTTTGCCTTCAAGATTTGGAGGCACTACCTTTATGGCACTAAGTGCACCATTTTCACTGATCATAAGAGCTTGCAACACATCTTCAACCAGAAGGAGCTGAACATGTGGCAACGTAGATGGGTTGAATTGCTGAACGATTACGATTATGAGATTAAATACCATCCGGGAAAAGCCAACGTTGTGGCTGACGCATTAAGCCGGAAGGAACGAGTTAAGACCCTGCTTGTGCACTCGCTAGGTTTGACTATCCATAAAAATCTCACTACCCGTATCCGCGACGCTCAGCAGGAAGCTCTAAAAAGCAAAAATCTAAAGAATGAGTCATTATTCAAGATGGTTAATCTACTGGAACCAAGGTCTGACGGCATGGTTTATTTTGCCAATCGGATATGGGTGCCACGTTTTGGTGGTTTACGTGATTTAATCCTTGAAGAAGCCCACAAGTCTAGATACTCGGTCCATCCCGGTGTTCATAAAATGTACAAAGATGTGAAAGAACATTACTGGTGGCCCAACCTAAAAGGTGAAATCACCACGTACGTTAGCCGATGCCTTACCTGTTCAAAGGTTAAAGTCAAATATCAGAAACCAACTGGTCTACTTCAGCAACCAGAAATTCTTGTTTGTAAATCGTAACAAATTTCCATGGACTCATCAACAAGCTACCTAAGATGTCCAGTGGTCACCACACGATTTGGGTAATTGTTGACAGGTTGACAAAATCTGTGCATTTCTTGCTAATCTAGGAAACCGACATGTTAGAGAAACTCACCAAGCTATACATCAAGGAGATTGTACCTAGGTATGGTGTGCCTGTTTCAATCATTTCCGACCGAGACAGTCGATTTACTTCCCGATTCTGGCAAACACTGATGGACGCATTAGGCTCTCACTTAGACATGAGCACGGCCTATCATCCACAAACCGATGGCTAGAGTGAATGTTGAGGACCGGTTTTGATAAAAACAGTAATATAATCATACAAGTCTAACAAATCCAGGTGTGGAAACCCTAGATTGTTTACAAAATGATATGAATCAAATCAAACACAATCAATCACCTTTTCAATATCTATTTCATTAATAAACTTGTTAATTTGCTTACAAATTAGGTTTACAATGAAATAAATCAACTTCAGAAAGTTCTAGACCCAGAGAGAAAACCTAGACTCAACACACTCACTAAAATGGCAAAAGTTTATAACTAAACAAAATTTCAAACTTATATACTACTACACATTCGACCCATCGACATGGTCGAATGTGTACCTCCGACCTTCTTCAAAGCTCGAACCAAGAATATGTCTACAGTCTTCTCCCTTTGACCTATTAGATCTTCCTTCAACCTGTTTATAATCTACCTTCGACCCTACGTAATTACACAAAACACTTTTATTGTTAATCCAAAGAAACTAGTCTCAAAACGTGCATCTACAAACTCCCCCTCGACTATTGCTTGGATTGTTGACGTTAATAATCAAGTGTTTTGTTCATCAACTTGATACGAAGAATCTTTTTCTGCTCGTTAGTCATCACCGGCTCAGGTTTTGGTTTTGATCTTTTATTCACTTCATTAACCTTCACATACGTTCCCAACTTTTTATCATAGTTACAACCTGCGTTCACATCCCAAGCAAAACACAAACATATGACACGATGGTATTTCATCGCTTGTTCACCATCCTTCTCCTCGCAGTAGTTCGGATTGTAATACAACATGATTATGTCTTCGTACGAACTGTTAATCAACCACATGGGATCAAATATGTGAATCTTCTTATACTCTCCCCTTATATCTTTCAGTAAGATGACGGCTTCAGCAGTTCTCCAATCATAGTACCACATCACGAAATCTTTGCTGAAGTGTTGTTGTATAGGCATCAAAGGAATGTGCTTCAACACTGTTGGTGGTTTATACTTCAAGGTAACCTTGTTCAGCCCAATAATCGAATCAATTTCTTTGTGGAATTTCTTGATTGGATACTACGGCATGAACACATCCTATCTCGTTCTGCTCTCTCTATCCATTCGATCAGCAAAGTAACCAACTGCATCATTATTAACAGTTGCACCACTCATAGTATGTCTGCAAATATCACGCATAGGCCAGTATGGTAATGTTTTGATATCATGGAATCTGTGAAAATACAGAATTCCTTTCTCCCATTTCACCGCAACACATCGTAGCTGTCTAAGATATTTCCAACCAGGAGCTCTACCTTTGAATAGCTCATTGTGATATTTATAAAAACCACCCTGAACTTCAGTCTTAGGTTGGTTTGCTTCTTTCTATTTAAGCCTCTTCAACAAACTCTTCAAATCATCAGATTGTTCAACATTCGGCATCTGATTAGCATCATTCTTGAATACATCATTAACAAATGTCTTACGCTTCTTCTCTGCAAGTTTCTCAGCCTGATCAAGAGATTCTTCAGTAAATTCCGGAATCACATCTTCCAGTTTGTCTCTAAAGTACTCAGGATATTCTTCGCTTGTGATATACTCTATCTCAATATCTTCAAACACAGGCATATCTCTATCATCAGAATGATTTACTGCATCTTTCTCACGAATATCAGGAATCTCTTTGTCATTCATCAATTCTTCAAGAAATTTTCCAACCAGTTTTGCCAAACCTTCTAAAATCTCTTTAGCAACAGCTGCAGAAACTTCTCCATCCTCTAAGTCAGGATCATTATACTCTAACTCAAACTTCTTATCGTCAGACTCAAAGATCTTTGGAAACTTTCCAGTCAGTTCAATAGTCCAAACCTTCTGAGTAAGCATCTGACGTTACAAATTATTGTCTTCATCTGATAAGGCTCTTATCTTCTCAGTCCAGAAAATACTATCATCATCGGTATTTCCACCATGTGCCTTCTTTGAACTTGATTCACCTGTATCCTTCTTATCAGACTCTCTTTTCTCATATTTGTACTTGTCAGTATCATCATCATCATCGTCATCAGAAATACCATCATCATTACCTTTATCAGAACCGCCATCATCATCATCATCTTTCTTATTTGGATTCTTATCACCAGCATCATCTGATAATCATCATCTTTTTCAGAATCAGATGGTTCAAAATCAACATGTTCTTCTTCTTCTTCTTCTTCTTCTTCTTCTTCTTTATCTTCTTATTCTCCATCTTTCAATTGTGGAGCTTTTCCATAAAGATCGTCAATCATTTTCCCCAGATTCTTATTGGTTGATTTTATCTCTTTGTTCTCATGCTGTAAAAACTTAATCCTTCGTGTATTCCTCTGTTCGTGAGCTAACAACCTCTTGTTTTCTTCTTGAAGCTGATTTATCTTAGCTTCCAGCTCTTCTTGACTTTCCTGTGAGGACACAACAATCTTTAACATTGGTTCTTCATTCTTCTTCAGATTTTCAATCTCCTGTTGTTGCTCGTTGAAAGCTTTCATCATATCTGCAATCTTTTTGTTAACTGCTTCCATAACGTCATCAGAAACAGTAACCTGAGGTGTAGACGCCTCAACAACAGGAGATTTCTTCTTTTGAAACTCCTTTAACACATTCTCCAAAGTAGCTTCAAAATCTGTAGGAGGATTCACTGAAGTTTCTTCAACAAATTTCTTCGTTTTCTTTGCCACAGGGGATGTAACAGGTGTTGGAACTTTTGAGCTTCCAATATCAGGAACTTTCTTCCCAGCAATAAGTAATTTAATCTCTCTGTCTCTTTTCTTCTTTAGGTTTGTCTTCTTAGCCATGGTTTTGAACTTACGTTTCTTTATCTTTCCACCAACAACAGGAGATCCAGTAAAGTCCTAATCTTCAAGTCCAAGATCTAGTTCCCCTTCTTCTACAGCGATTGGACTCTTCTGTCGTTGTTCTTCTATGGTTTTGTTCAAGCTTTCAATATCAACAGCCTCAGTGGCCATGGGCTTAGTGATCTTGACAGTTTCATTACCCAGAATCCCATTCCTCATTATCTTGAGTCTCTTTTGAATCAACCGACTCCTCATCAACTAGCAAAGTCTTGCTTTTTACAGATTTCTTCTTAGCAACACATTTCTGTCTCTTAGGTGCAGCTTCCACAACCTTAGCTTTACCTTTCCCAGATTTTGCACCCTTGTTAATTACCTGACGTTTTCTTTAGCATCATGATCAACTGGACATAAAGGATTATCAGTATCAGATTCACTTCCATCATTTCTTGCTTTGTTTTCACCTGGATTCTTGTAACCTGGATTAATCAGGTGTCAAAACAAGTTCTTGTGTGGAGGTCTTTCCTTCTCTAGAACACCCTTATATGCTTTCATTTTGCTTAACGTGCTCCGATTCATATGATGTTGAACTAGAATGTGCTTTGGATCTTTCTTCAGATTTGGATACTTCTTGTCAAAAATCATCTATAAGAATCTAGGATACATCAAAAACTTATCTACCTTCAATCCTTTCAGCACTTCCAACATGTGATCAAATATCATCCCAGATACATTGAATGGTTTGTTTAGAATCAACGCAACCATCAAAGAACTTAACCTTTTCCTCATCACATCATAACAGCTATGAACTGGTCCAAAAACATGCAGAATCACATGTGCCAGATACTTAAACCGTGGACACGGTTTAGCTTTGTGTAATAATCCATCTGTGATAGGACTGTTGTACTTCATTCTCAGAAAGCACAGTTTTTAATCAATCCATGAAACTACCCTGGAATCAGTAGGAGAAACTTTCAATATCAATGCTTCCTGAATAACCTCTTCTGTAACAAGCACAAGCTCTCCATGACTTTTGCTTTGTATGGCAGTCTTGTTGTCCCAAAAGTCTATTACCGCACTCTTCCAGAAATCTACTTGATGATCTTTGTAGATAGATGTTAGAGTAGCAATAGCATAGATCACCCTGCTTCTTCTCAGAAATTCCACAATCCCAGCAAATCCTTTGTGTTTCTTTACCTCTCTGATAAAAGCACAACAATTGTGATCTTCTTCAAATAGTAACTCCTTTTCTTTTGGTTTTTCCTGTTCAGCAACCTGCTTCTCAAGGTTTTGTTGTTCAGCCACTGAAAATCAGCAAAACAAAAATCATGAAATTTATAAGATACGAAAACAATAAGCATGAAATTTATCAGATACGGACAAAGTTTGAATTTTGGTCACAAATCCTTCCTTCGACCCAAACGTGTGTTCGAATGAAGAATTTTGTTGGTTCGAATGTAGAAATCAGGTTGAATGTGAAAAATTATTTGAATAAAATGTACATGTCACCTAAATGTCCACCTTCGACCGTCTCAGGCTACATTTGACCTGTTTAAATGGTCGAATGAGTCCGTTTTGCAATCAAAATACCAAAACACAATCTGATCCATATTAACATCATATTATTGTTTGTTTTCATCCTAATATGGCCGATTAACCTTTATCCATGATCAATTTTAACATTCAAACTGTTTTAGATAGTTTTTCATTAAAAAAACTAGGGTTTATAGGTTTAAACAATCAATTCAGTCCATTAATGTGTTATTAACCTAGATTTTAGGATATTCTCCCCCTAAAACTATCAAAAACTATTAATCATTCATCAATTGATCCAAAACAACACATATTGATGTTCAATTTTGTGTCCAAGGGTTCCCGATACAAAAGTTAAGAATCTGAACTTGATATCCATCCATTACCTGTGATATTGATATGAAAAGGATCAGTATAAGGTAAGGAACAAGATGTTATGATCTAAATTTCAAAATCAAAATGGTCTCCCAATCTCAGAATTTTGAATTTTTTTCTGTGAGGGTTCGAATGAGGAAATGACATATATATAGGATTCCACATTCGATCCTTGTTGGGGTTCGAATGAGAAGCTTCAGGCTTCCTTCGACCCTAGTGAAAGTTTCGAATGAAAAATGAAGGGTTCGAATGAACAAAGTTCATATAAACACTACTATTCGACCTCAGTTATAGGTTCGAATGTAGACTTAAATGCACCTTCGACCCATCGAAAGGGCGAATGAGCATTTGGAAATCTGAAAATTTTACCAAATCTCAAAATCGAATCCCGTTTAATCCTTTTCAAACATTTTGACCTTCAAACATTCTTCATTTTCCATTTAAATGTCACAAAACTCAAATTGGTCTGTCAAACTTCAGAAAATCATCATCAATCACCATTGGTTATCTAAAATAAAACAAAATTGTATAATCTTTTGGATTTTCTGAAATTTTTTGTTAAAACACACCAAAAATCTTTTTGAGTTTTTGTATATTTAGCAAAAAATAAATGAAAATGTAAAATACAGAAATGTAAACAGAAAGCAGTAAACATTTTGTGATTTCCGGTAAGAGGATCATATCAGTTTTTGAGAAATCTGATCACACCGTTGATCTTTATCATTTATTATCATTAAAGACAATGTGTGATCCGACAATTGCTGATATTGTTATCCACAAAGACTCACATGCAGTCTGTTATGCAGTGTTTTAGACTAATACAATTATGTATATTATAAACTAATTCATCTGTGGTTCCCACACACACGACATACTCCCGTATCAAGGAATTTTGTACAAATACCCATTGTAACACGTGATTATGCTTTTGTTATCTGTAATTACAAGGTATGAGGCATAGAGGTGTATAGGTCAGCAACTCAATGCTGTAGAGTAACATGTGCACTCTACCAGGTTGAAGTCTTATATCAATCACAATTTGCATCAATGATTAGATACGATGCATTAGATAATCTTTGATTATCGTCATACATTTAAAGTTCCTCAATTCGGTAACTTTAAGTTTTGACATTAAAGCTCTTCTATAAAGATACCCTGTCTGATCTAGGTCCGTAAAACCTTACGACAAAAGATCAGAAAGGCTATCCACAGATAACTAATAACATAACGACCCGAAACCTCCGAATTTTGTACAAACCCTATCAAACGAAATTACGGTACCAAGACCATATGCCCATGAGGTGTTAATCCTGATAAAAAACAGTTTGGTATGTATGTATCAGACACGCAGTAATAAGTCTACGAAGCCTACCAGCACATCACACGCCTTATATAGCATTTCAATTCTTTAGCATGTGTCAGATCCTCACTTAGGTACTATAATTTCCTCTTTTACTCCTGGAAAATCATTTTGGGTTTTTCTTATTTTTATGGCTTTTTGGCTTTTTCAATGTTTTTGGTTTTTCTGAAAATAAAGACTCCCCCTAAAATGTAAAACATATATTTGGATTTTTGATTTTTTTGAAAAACAGTAAAAACTAAAGATTAAAAACAAAGTGATAAACCGAGGTGACGATTAGTCTTGTTTTTCTTTTACACCATTAGCTTTTAGCAAAAATTCGAATCTTGATTTGTCAAAAGCTTTGGTAAAAAGATCAGCCCTCTGATAATCAGTGTGGATTTTGACCATGTCAATCAACCCTTTAGCATAACAATCACGGATAAAGTGATACTTGATCCGGATATGCTTAGCCTTAGAGTGATTGTTCATGTCTTTCGTGAGTGCTAAGGCAGCTTCATTGTCACAAAAAAATGGCGTTTTAAGATTTTGCAAACCGTAATCGCGCATCTGCTTCTTACACTGCCAGGTCACGAGCCTGCTCCCAAAGAATTGACATCCAGCCGTTATGGATTTACTGTCTTTATCACAGCCACCAAAATCTGCATCACTGAAAGCAACAAAGTCAAAATTATCACCATTAGGGTACCAAAGTCCTCTCGACGGACAACCCTTCAGATATCTCAGGATTCGTTTGACAGCTGTTAGATGACTCTGTTTCGACTTCGATTAGAATCTAGCATAGAGACATGTTGCGAACATAATGTCTGGACGAGATGTAGTCAAGTACATCAACGATCCGACTATGGCTCGATAAGTGAATGGATCAATGAGCTCCCCCTTAGCATCAACTCCAATCTCGTGATTAGGTTGTATTGGGGTATCCATAGGCTTGGAATCTTCCATCTGGAACCAGCTCAAGACTTCAGATACGTATTTCGTCTGATGGATGAAAATGCCCGTTTGCAATTGATCCACCCGCAAGCCTAAGAAAAACTGGATTTCCCCCATTGCACTCATCTCAAACTTTTCCTGCATGACTCTTTCAAATTCTATGCACAAAAGTTCGTTAATAGAACCAAAAATAATATCGTCAACATATATCTGAACGAGAAGTAAGTCACCCTCTGTTCTTTTTGTGAACAAGGTACAGTCTACCAAACCTCGTTTGAATCCCTTTGAAAGTAGGTACGTGCTTAGCTCCTCATACCATTGTCGTGGAGCTTGGTGCAACCCATAAAGTGCTTTGTTGAGTACGTAAACCTTATCCCGGTGGATAGGATCTTCAAAGCCTGGTGGTTGACCAACGTAAACCTCTTCATTGACCACACCGTACAGAAACGCGCTCTTCACATCCATTTGATACACCTTAAATTTCTTGTAGGAAGCAAACGCTAGAAACATTCGAATAGCTTCTATACGTGCCACAGGTGCATAAACATCATTGTAGTCTATTCCTTTAGTTTGACTAAATCCCTGAACAACCAACCGAGCTTTGTTTCGTACAATTACCCCTCGATCATCCTTCTTACACTTAAAAACCCACTTAGTTCCAATCTTCTTTCTCCTTGTAGGTAAATCTGTAAGTGTCCAAACTCATAGTTTCTGAAACTGTAACAATTCTTCTTGCATAGCTTCAACCCAGGCATCATCTAGTAAAGCATCCTTGTATGTCTGTGGCTCAACCTACAAAACATAGCAAGCAAAGGACCAGTCATTTTGGCAACCAGACTTTTGAATTTTAGCATAAAGGGCTAGGGCTCCGATATTATCATGTGAAGTTGCTCGACGAAGTTGTCCTCTCGTCATCACACTGCTTCCGGGGTCACCAATAACTTGCTCAAGTGGATAAACTTGATGAATTCGAGATTCCAGATGATCAGGAACTTGAAGTCCAGTTTGAGTAGTTAGCGGTATCCATATCATTACCCATATTTGACGGTGAAGCAACATCTGGATTTGGGTTCACTGGTGGTTCCTCCGTAGCATGATCTAGAATAGCTTCACTGGAAACATCATCTTCATCTTCCGATTCAGGTGTGTCAAGAGTAGTGGAAGCTTTTTGAAAAACCTCTTCTTCATTAGCAGGAACATTGGTATCATTAGAAGCTGCTAGAGGAGTTACGGTGATCTGACGCACCAATGGTGAAGTCAATGCGTTTTCACAGTCGTAATAAAGTCGTAGAACAGCCACTTCAACCAAGTTATCTAGATTGAATGATTCAAAGAAATCTTTATAATCAAACATCCAATTAGGACCACTTCCTTGTACGTTCTGAATGTATCGTTGTACTTCAACGTTAGCCCACTCCTCTACCTGTCGAGTTCTTTTGTTGAATACCCGTTTGAGTGGGGTTGCGAATCCAACAAAGTTTCCTCTTCAGCTTTCGGTGTAAACTTCTCAGTCGGATTCAACATCGTACAAGGTACCCCAAACGATTCTAGATACTCCAAATTCGGCTGTCGTCTATTTAACAGTTCATAAGAAGTTTTGCCAAACTTCTTCACCGTTAAAACACGATTCAAGGTGTAACAAGCTGTGTATATAGCTTCATTCCAGAACATTACTGGAAGATTCGAATCCGCAACCATTGTTCGTATCGTTTCTATTAGAGTCCTGTTGTTCCTTTCTGTAACACCGTTCTGTTGTGGAGTGTACGGAGCACTATATTCATGATGAATTCCATTGTCATCACAGAGTGAATCCATCTGAGAATTTTTAAACTCCGTCCCGTAGTCACTACGAATTCTTTTGATCTTCAATCCGTAAAAATTTTCCAATCGGGCAAACAGAACCTTCAAGTTATTGAACGTGTCACTTTTGTGTTGCAAGACAAGCACCCACGAGAATCTCGAGTAATCGTCAGTAACCACAAGACAGTAAAGCTCTCCATAATGACTTTTACGCTTGACAGGTCCGAAAAGATCCATATGCAAACGCTCAAGTGGCATATCTACAGAGTTCACTTTCTTCGGTTTGTGGGACTGTTTGTTCTGTTTCCTCTTTTTGCAACTCACACATTTATCATTGAGATGAAAATGCATCACATTAACCCCTTCTACAAGCCCATTTTTCACCAAATGATTCATCTTTCTAAGGTGAATAAGTCTCATCCTTCTGTCCCACATTATCGATTCTTTTTATGTAACTTTGGATAGAAAAGACGTTACTTGGCCCTGGGTTGTCATAGCCTTGCTCATATCAAGAATGTACAAATTGTTCACCCTTGGTGCTTTCAACATGATCCATTCTTTTGGTATGACGAAACCGGGTTTCAAAATATAACAAGATTTATCATCAATGTGTACAGAAAACTGTTTTTCACAAATCTGGCTAACACTTAACAGATTGTAATCAATTTGCTTCACATAAGATATGTTTTCAAAACTCACAATCCTTTTGCTAACACTCCCTTCCATCGTGATATAACCGCCTTTGTTACCCGAAAATGCCATATATCCACCATTAACGTTCTTGATGTCAAATAGTAGCGTTAAGTCTCCAGTCATGTGCCCAGAAGCTCCACTTTCGACAATCCAAAGACTGCTAACAGGGCCAGCTGGAGCTCCCTGCACCAATCAAAGAAATGATTAGATCTTTCTGGGGACCCAAGCCTATTTTGAGTTTTGATATTAGTAGTTGAGGTAGAAGCACCTGGAGATCCCACTGGTGACCAAGATTGTTCTTAACAGCTGGTTTTGGAAAAACCTTTTGTTTGTCATTAGTTGTGTTCACCATTGGTTTCTTCAGTTTCTTCTCCATAGCAATCCTGTTTTGATTATCATAGACAAATTGACGATTTTCCCTCTTTTGAAAATAACGACTTTGATTATAAAATGGTGGTCTTTGAGGGACAAAATGTCTTTGTGGATATCTATGATTATCAACTAGACTTCTGTAAGACTGCTTGTTCTCAACTTCGTGCTTTTTGTGTCTCACATACGGGTAGTGAGCAAGTAAATGCCCTCTCTCCCCACATTTGTAACACGCACGGTATTCCTTAAATTTTAGCATTCGACTAAGCATATGTGTAACACCCCAACCGATGGCGGAAACATCGGGATGTCACGTATTGATGATTGTTCAGTAGCTCATGGTGAATAAATTTCATTAATTAATTTAAATAAGTTACATACAATTGTTCTAAGGATTTGTACATCGAATTAAATGAAACTATACAAACATCTTCAAGCAATGACTCAAATCTTCAAGCAAGTAGAACCTGAAACATGTTAAGTTGAAAATATTTTGGGTCAACAAAAGTTGGTGAGAATACATAGGTTTTATTTGTAAATACTTGATAATAATAGTTTGTACAACATTCCCAGTTGTATGATGATAGAGTATGATGCAGACATGTAACAATGCGTCTTTGTACAACCAAACCTTGTGTCGACTGTTGACTAACTCGCAAGTTAGTTAAATGTTGTTACTGTTATCGATCATTCCTGAATTTATGCGGGGGATGGGTTTGTCAGACCTATAGCGCTATAATCTAAACAGGCAGCTTGATCAATGTTAATGATTGTACCGTGTCTTTTTGTTACAGTCAAATGATAGAATGAGTAAATGATAGTGTAAATGAATCACAAGTTTCAACAATGATAGAATGAGTAAATGATAGTGTAAAAATGTTTAAACATGTTTCACCCCAAAATGTAAAACAGAAAAAGGGGCTATGTAAACTCACCTTAGCAAATGTTATACTTCTTGAAAAGATTGAATAATGTGGTTGCCCCAAACAATGCCAAATATCACCCTATAATAAGATAATAAATAAGTCTATCTAGTCTACAAATGTATACGTTCTAGGGCTTCGAATTTGGGGATAACGGCTCGTTTGATTAATATTAAAATTGTTTGATAATTGAGAGAATTTTTGTAAATAAATAAACAAAAATTCTTTTTATGAAATTTAAATTTTTGATGGTCACAATATTGAGTTTAAAGTATAAAAATAATTTTTATAAAATTATTTTCTTTAAAATAGATTATTAAATCTATTTATTACAAATTGTTAAACTTTAACTTTAATATTTAAAAATACTAAAATTAAAGAATTATCAGTTTAAAAATTACATTTCTGTTCCAAATAATCAGAAATAATTTATGTAAACTTTTGGTGTAAAAACATTAAAAATTGGATTTATTATGATTTAATTATGATTAAAACTAACAAAAATTGATTAAAAATATTAAATAAAAGATTTTTCTGAAATAAAAATCATTTCAGAAAAGTTTATTGTTATAAAAACTTAGAATGATTTTTGTGGAATTTTATAAGATCGTTTTGATATTTTTATAGAATTTTATAAATAAAATGGAATAAAATTGATTTACTTATTATATATATTAAATAAATAAAATTTTGAAAACTAAAAATTGTAAGTTAAACTTTATCACTAGATTAACACAATATAATTTTTGTATAATTTTTAAAAGAGTTTTAGTATTTTAAAACAAATTTTAAAATACTAGTAATTATATATATATATTATAGTTTATTTGTTAAACAATAAATAAAAAGAAAAATCGGTGCTGATGCTTGGGATCGAACCCTTGTAGTCTGGTTCAAGAGTACCAGGCACAACCATTTGGTCCAGACCAGTGGTTGTGTTTGGTTTCAGTTTGTTAAATATTTATATTTAAACGCGATTGAATGTTCTTCCCCAGATACATTCATACGAGCCCTAATTTTCAAATTGATCAATCCACACATCAATAACCCAATTAACCTTAGGGCTATTGATGTGTGGATGCCGAAGATAAAAACCCACAACAATAATTAGACTTACAATCTCGTTTTAATACAGAATCGATCGGTTAACCCTCGAAGTCAAAACGCGATCATATGCTAGAACAGAGGATAAATAAGAAGAATTGGGGATTGAGAAAGATTGAGTGGCGAGTTGAGAAGGTTCACAGAGGTTCAATTTATAGTAGTGATGTCTAGGTTGTATAATTGGATAGTTTGACTCGTTTTGAATGGTCATGCGTAATATTAATTAATTAGGCATGAATTGGTAAGTAATTGATGTGTAATGGACCGAAGATGATGTTGCCATGTTGATTTAGATCAATCTCGCGTGAAATAAGTAAATTAGATGTGATAAAAATGGAATTTCTTTGAACAAAGCTGTTGCAGCGCGCCATTAGGGAAGAAGGAAAGGAAGAATTTTTGGTTTAAATGTTTTTATGTTTTAGGTATATCCCAAGAAGCCTAAGTGGCGTAGTGGTGAGGTGTTGTTGTGTTGGGTTGGCTCGGCGCAGGTTCGAAACCCGGCGGAAGCATATAATTTTTTTTTTTAAAACAGCAAGGAAAGGGGGAGGAGTGTGGGCTCAGCTTTTGGGCCTGGCCAGCGATGGGCTGGGCTCCGAAATAAAGGAAATGAGAGTGGCCTTTGGGTTTGGTTTGGAGATAACCTATGGTTTAATAATTCTAAATAAATAAAAATCTGATTTTTTTATTACTCTAGAATTATTGTTATTATTATTATTATTATAAACTTTTATATATATATATATATATATGAATAATTATCATTGTATTAGGGTTCAAAATATCACCAAAAATAATAATAATAAGGCTTGTCGTTGTAACGTACATGTATTTAATGCGAAATGTTACAATATGAATTGAACGGAAATTGATCATCAACACATCTACATCTTAAACTCATTGGAGCTAGTTCCATTGAGTAAGCCGGCTAAAAAAATGCATTTGCCTTTTCTTTTGGCTTAATGAATTTAGTGACATGAACTTTTGGTTCTTTAGGAATATCACAATACAATTTCTTTAAAAATTCAGGAGGAAAATCATTGGTCTTTTCATATTTAGGAAACCAGATAATACTCTCCTGCCAGATTATCTTTGAATAATTTGCAAATTTAATTGGATATTCCTCGTCAGAGATTATCTTATCGGATCCTTCCATCCGATATAAAACCTTGACAGGTTTGTCAACTGAATCATTTTTCACATTCTTGTTCACTGATTGATTCACTCTATGTGCATTTGCTTGAGGATGAGAAAACTGAGAAGGTGACACTGGTTCATTTGTAATTATGTGATTTTCCAAAGGAATATCACTACCTTCTTTAGATTTCTCATCTTCAGTGTCTGAATCATCAGTCACTGCAACCACCCCTTCATCATTCAATCCAAGTATCAGTCTCACATCAGAATGTGGATCTTCAATACTTGAAGTATTAGATTCATTATCTGATGTGGAGATCTATTTTACTAAACTCTCAGGTTTCAAATAACATAGGAGAAGGAACAGATTTGTAGTTTACACTACCGGATTGTGATGGTTCTTCAATTATGTGGTCAACAACATAAGCTATATGTTTATAGCTTTCCAACTTTTTATTCACCTTTTCAGCAAAACACTTGACATTGGCCATTTTCAATTTTGTATTTTCAAGCTCATTAATGTAATTGTTAATGGCAATTTGTTTTAATGAAAGAGTTTTCTTTAACTCTAAAAATGTCCTTTTTGTACCCTTCAAGTGTTTTGTTAAATTCATGTGCATCCTTACGATAGGATTGAATGTTGATTTTAGCACTCTCAAGGTTAACCCTGAGTTGCTTATTTTCCTCAGTCAATCTATCACAGGTACCGCAGTATTTGTCACTATTCATATCAGTTGTAGAGTCAGAACTTACCGATTTAGGTGGATATGTCATACCATCAGTGCAAAATGAGCCTCCTTCCCAGCAAAGATCTTCGAATAGTCAATCTTTGTGAAGGCGTCATCCACAATGCATGATTTCCTTGTCACCAGAAAGTCTGCTTCGGCTAATAACTGCTCAATATCATCATCCAACGAATTAACACTCACTTCCGAATCAGCTTCACTTTCCAAATCAAAATAGACAGATTCAGGTTCATCAGGAACTTCAGTAACAGAATCAATGATAATTCCAGAAACCTTCTCATCAGTAATGTCTTCAACTTGCTCAGCAACAGAAACCTGAGAGTCATCAACTATCTCCTCAATCACCAACTCCGATACTTTCTCAGATTCCAAAACATCTTTAGCTATCACTGACTCCTCTATATCCATCTCCTTAGAAAAACATGCCACATTCCCACTCGTAATCTCCTCAGTTCCCAATTGCATAGCTGTCCAATCATAACCCTCATCCTTCTGAATCACCGACGCCTGATTCTGGTTCTCGGTTTGAGGTTGGCTATTTGGTGTAGAAATAGGAATAATGGTTCTGGTTGGGCTATTTGGAGTTTGAGTTTGACTTTGGTTGGGTGTAGATGTTTGTCTAGTAGAGGTATTTTGTGAGGAGTTTTGTCGGTTTTGGAAATTGATGTTTTGTGGATAGGTGTTGTTGTTTTGGCTTTGATAGGTAACCAGGTTCTGCGACTGACGGTTTTGATAGTTGGAATTAAAAGGGTTTCTGTTACCTTGCTACATCGGTTGAGTACACTCTCTCTTGAAGTGACCTCGAGTACCACAATTAAAACATGTAACTTTGGCTTTGTTGAAGCCATAAGTGGTATTTGGTGAGGTAGCAAGATCCGTTCTACTTGTTTTCTCAATAAACTCTGTAGCCCTTCTCATCACGCTTGCAAAAGCCCATTGAATATCTATTAGTTCCATCTCTTCTTTATCAATTTGGGCATAATCTTCATTGGTCAGATTATTATTCCTAATCTGACTCGCCACAAGTCCGTTATAAGAAGCAACCACTGCTGAAACCAAAGCAATGTGTTATTGAGCTACTTCAACTGTAACATTGGTCATGTTGGAAGTCTCCAACATGACCAGACTTTGGCTTGATGAAGCTTGTGTCATTTGTTGAACATATGATTGTTGTTGAGGTCAGTTCATGTTTGATGTAACATGCTGCAGACACTTGAGGTTGTGGTGGAATGTAGGAATTTGTGGTGTAGTTTGGTGGATAGGTTGATGTTTGTGCAAGATAGTTAATTGGGTTTCTTGGTGATTCAACAACACTAGAAACACAAACTGTATGTGGTGCCACATTTCCACCAACATTTGAACTAGTCATAGATGTGGATGAAGAAGCATGATACAATTCCGGATTTTGTGGGAATTGTGATCGTCTTGCTTTCCTCTTCTCCTCTAGCTCCTTGTTCTCCAATTTCTGGATCAGCTCATTGATTGTCCAATACTGATATGCATCTTTCTCTTTCAAAACTTCAATGTGTTGATTCCAAAATGGTGGTAATGAATCATCAAACTTATCAACCAACTCTGACATTGAAATCTTGATATCATAGTTTGACAACTCGGTTAATAGATGACAATATCTCGGAATAAGTTCCTTTAAAATCTAATTCCCGACATAGCTAAAGTTTTTGAACTCTTTCTTTAGCTCTTCCACCTTCCATCTTCGTGTCTTATCGTTCCCATCATGTCTGTTCTTCAACATATCCCATAGTTGCTTAGATGTAGTACACGATCCAAACTGATGTAGTAGATCAGTAGTCAAGGCTTGAGATAGTTGTGAGAAAGCCTTCTTCTCGACTGCAAACTTTTTCTTCTCATCTTTAGATAAACCGTCAAGTGGAATTGGTTCACCTGAATTTTCCAGACACGAAGCAGCATACCCTTTCACAATCATCTTCCAAGCTTCAGTTCCTTCCAAACCTATGCCCTCAAGATGTATCTTGAACATCTTTTGCCATTGATTGTACTCTGCCATGTCCATCAACTTCGGAGGGCGATTTCCACTACCTGAGGACAAATCATTGATTAGTGTGGAAATAGCATTAGTAGTTTGTGAATGTACCGGTGCTGCTGCAACGCCCCAATAATCAGTCACTAGTTGCTGTGGAGGTTGAGTAACAGATTGTGGTATAGAACTACTCATGGCAAGGTAGTCAATCGGTTGAGATGACTGAGTGTTCGTTTTCTGAGATGCTACAGCCCATGGATTCATCGGAACGTGTTGTTGCTGTGTTGTTGTAGGCCTAGGTGTCATAGGAAATCCCCACATGTTGTCCATGATGTTCGAAATGTAAACACTTAGAAAAATTTTCCAAAATCAAACTAGGTTCGACCTCTGATAAGCAAACATGGGTTCGAATGTAGAAACAGCCAGGTTCGACCCCTATAATTAGACTCGAATGTAGAAATGTAAAACACAAGACTCCTTAGACCTCCTGGTAGGTCGAATGAACCATAAATGTTCGAATGGACAAATAACACACAAGAAAATTTTGGTTCGACCTAAACACACTCAGATTCAACCTGAAATAACCTGGTTCGACCAAAAACTCACACTTTCGACCCTATTCTCTTTGGTTCGACCTGACCCATTTGAAAAACGGTTATTCTTCAAAAACAGTTGATTTGATCCAAATTTTTCAAAAGTTTATGGATTTTGATGATCTTTATCAGGTTTTGTTTCGGATTTGATGGATATCAACTTTAATGAATGAAAATTTTGATTTTATCCGTCAAATCTAGTCCAAATCAATCAATCTCCATTAAAACTCAATGTTCATTCAAAACAGAAAAACTTTGGACAATTTTGGATTAAAATCTGTTCAAAACATATCAATTTGTAGTTGTATGATCTCGATTGGCTCTAATACCACTTTGTTGAGGACCGGTTTTGATAATAAACAGTTATATGATCATTCAAGTCTAACAAATCCAAGTGCGGAAACCCTAGATTGTTTACAAAATGATATGAATCAAATCAAGCACAATCAATCACCTTTTCAATATCCATTTCATTAATAAACTTGTAATTTTTCTTACAAATTAAATTTACAATGAAATAAATCAACTTCAGAAAGTTCTAGACCCAGAGAGAAAACCTAGACTCAACACACTCACTAAAATGGCAAAAGTTTACAGTAAACAAAATTACAAACTTATATACTACTGCACATTCGACCCATCGACATGGTCGAATGTGTACCTTCGACCTTCTTCAAAGCTCAATCCAAGAATATGTCTACAGTCTTCTCCCTTCGACCTATTAGATCTTCCTTTGACCTGTTTATAATCTACCTTCGACCCTACGTAATTACACAAAACACTTTTATTGTTAATCCAAAGCAACTAGTCGCAAAACGTGCATCTACAGTGAATGTACAATTCAATCCTGAAGCCTTGTATGGACGGAAATGTAGATCCCCTTTGTGTTGGGCAGAAGTTGGAGACAAGTATTAGACTGTCCCTGAGCTCATTCAAGAGACCACTGATAAGATCTTTCTAATCCGTGATCGCTTGAAAGCCACTCGAGATCGTCAAAAGAGCTACGCTGATCGCCGTCGCAAACCACTTTAACTTCAGGTTGGCGACAAGGTACTCTTAAAAGTCTCACCCTGGAAGGGTGTACCACGATTTGGCAAGCGTGGAAAACTTAATCCCCGATACATTGGTCCATTTGAAATACTTTCTAGGGTTGGTCCCATGGCATACAAGCTCAAGTTACCAGAAGAGCTAAGTGGTGTTCATGACACTTTCCACGTATCCAATCTAAAGAAGTGTTTGTCCGACGAATCGTTGATCATTCCTCCCGATGAAATTCACATCGATGATCAACTCCATTTTGTCGAGGAGCCAATCGAGGTGACTGATTAGAAAGTCCAGAAATAGAGAAGGAGCCGCACTAAACTTGTGAAAGTTAGATGGAATGTAAAGCGTGGTCCCGAATTTACATGGGAACTAGAAGACCAGATGAGACGCAAGTACCCAACTCTTTTTCCTAAGACTACAGAAACTAGTACGAAAACTCGATGTCCCAGACGAAATTCCAAAACAAGGGGAGAACGTGAGAATAGTCAACAAACTAGGTCAACATCCGTACGCATTTCATTTATTACTTTCATTTTATGTGCATATTTAGACATTTAGCATACACTATACCCCCCCCCCCCCAAGTCTAGTGAAGCAAGAGTTAATTAGAGAACTCAACATGGAAGATGTGTTTAGTCACACAACCCCCGAACAATCACCCAACAAACACTCAAGGAGGTTATCAAACTCTAACGAATGACACTTCCACCCTAAAACATGCATACTGTGATACCCCGAAATTTCATGTTCTCACTTTAACAAAACTCTAGTTACATTCCTTGCATTATACTTAACTAGGGTTAGCTAGATAGGACACACGTTGCATAGTTATAGGTTAATAACTGAATGAAGTGGTAATTCGGGGAATTACCAGACTATATACATGATTAGTGAACCTCGGACGTTGGTGAACAATGAAGCTTAATAATTGTGAGTTAATTGACTGAGATTGATTGCAATTACGTGCTTCTATGATACTCTGTGAAACTATGTGCAAACTGTATATGATTACGTGAACTTAAACCGAATACGTTAATAAAAATCGTTAAAGGTGGACCATTAGGATGGTTGGGGTCTTAACACATGGTGATACACTTATTATGGTCCAAAATAGCGAAAACATCGAAGAAAACACGCTATATAACGAAGCAGGCCACCCGGAGCGGGCCGGGAGGAGTGAGCGGTCGCGCGCTCCCGCTAAGCCGCCGCGCGCGGGTAACAGACTTCACCAAACTGACTTAAAACACTATTTAAGCAACCTTAAGCCTCTTGTATCCCCTAAACTCGAACCCTAATCGCCCCCTACTGCCTTATTACGAAAATATCAACCCCTAATACCTGCTAAGGCGCAAGAACATCGACCGCACTACGCCAAAACAGGCCTACGGCCACACTTTTTCAAAAACCACCATGCCACACTTTCAATTAAATGTGTGGCTAAAGGTCATTTTTCATATTACAAAACCTTCCAGCATACTTTTTGCCACACATCTTATGTATTCATGTGACCAATGTATAACATCTCAAAACCTTTAGTCACACTTTAAGAAAAAATTGTGGCGTTTAGTAGCCACACTAGAAAACGTGTGGCTATTTATGATCTACGACCACATTATTTGTTTCATGTGACCAAAAATACATCTGATTAAAATCTTAAGCCATACATTAAGAAAAACCGTGACATTTAGTAGCCACATTAGAAAGGTGTGACCAAATGTAATCTACAATGACAATATTTGTTTGATGGTGTAGCTAAAAGTTTAAATTTATGGCCACATATATTATAATGTGACCAAAAGTTAGACAATAACCACACTTAAAATTACAAAATTTCGTGTGGCTTTACATAAGGATTCGTCACATTATGGTCACGTTGTTTATTTTTGTGTGACGGAATGATAGCAAATGTCATGTAAAATATGTGTGACCACATGTTACACAATAGTCACACTAATGTCATTGTTTAGTTTTGTGTGACGAGATGATAACAAATGTCATGAAAAAAAATATGTGTGACAAAAGGTTAGACAGTAGCAACAGTTAAAAATATAAAATTTATGTGGCTTTATATAACAATTAGCCACACCATCGTCACTTTGTTCTTTCTTTGTGTGACATAATAATAGTAAATGTCATGAAAAATATGTGTGGCTAAAAATTAGATGATAGCCACACTTAAATTTACGAAATTTCATGTGGCTATACACACACTACTAGAAAAAAAACACATTTCTTGCCGAGTAATGCACGTCATAAAAGGGGTCCAATGACACAAAAAAGTGTCGTTGATAGTAGTGTTATGATATGCACGCGCGTGTCATCTTTTAATGACACGCATAAATGACACTCTTTCATCACACCAGTTTATGACGCGTCTTTATGACACTTTTTCATTACACACATTTACGATACACTATGCGTGTCATCTTTCCTGACCAAACAAAAAAGAAGATAATAAAATTACTAATTAACCCTGGTTTCATATATATTTCAATAAATCTATTTCAAAATTAAATATAATGATATATTGATATGGGTCGTAAAAAAAATCTTTGCAACAAATAACTAAGGGGCACTAACTATCAATCCAACTATCACTAGGTTCATGCATTCTTGTTCTTCATCTTAGAAGGTGGCCAACGACCCTTTTTAGCCAGCTTCATCTTCATTTTCTTCATTTTCTGCTGTAGTTTTAACTTAAGTTTTGACCCCAACGGAAGTTCTTCAACAGACAAGTTGCTGCTGCTTTCATCCTTTGTTTCTGAGGGAGGATCACTTCCCTCTACACCATTTGTTTCTGTCTTTCTGAGCAAGTTTAACATTAATAACTTTGTATATTATACATAAAGAAACTTAAACACTAATAACATTGACAACATATAAAATATAAAGCCAAAGAAACCCAACTTTTTCTTTAAACCCACTATATTTTTACAATTAAAAACATTTAAGCTTCCATGTCAAATTAAGTGGGATGTCAACCTTTATGAAGCAAAAAGGTAGCATCTTAACTCGAAATGACCCATTTAATAATGAAAGAAAAAAGACACTCCCTTTGCTTTATTATGCTGCAAAAACGAACAACAGATCACAGGGAAAAAATTATACCACAACCTAGATCTAGATAAATAATCCAAAGGAACTCTTAATAATATCCTACAACTTCAAGATCAACACATCCACCTTTATTGACATTAGCAACTTATACTCACATCTCATTATCTTTTTTGGATAAGCTTTGTATTTTTTTTGAACGACCAACTAAAGAATCGTCGGGTACTCTCGTACGCGGCCCCCATTGGCAATGGGAAGCCCACAGACTTGGAGTCGAACTCACGAGCCTCGCGGCGGCCCAACCCGCACGCACGAGAGCCCCTAGCCCACCCGTGTGCCAGTTCCAGGGAAAACCCGGCCCGCATACCCGCCGAAGGCACGACGGTAGCAAACCGGTAAAACCTGGTTGGCTCAGGAGTCGAACCCATGACCACAAGGGTCGAACTCATGACCACAAGGGTCAAGTGTCTCTCTTTCGTCACCTGATACCACTCCACCACAAGAGTGGGTGGTGATAAGCTTTGTAGTTATTGCTTCAAATTGATGTGCCAGACCATCTTTATTAATTTAAAGGAATACATTATGCACATCATAGTAATATTAACTACTATTATCCTTTACGTGGGTTTCCCCTGCTATATGCAAATAAATTAGAAAAAAGATTGATATAAGGTGAAACAAATACCCACTGCAGTATATTGAACCAAATTCTTCAAATGCTACATGGTGGATTTAGCTTCTTCTTATAGCTGTTTAGGGGGGAATGAATTCTGGTCCTAGTCTAAACAATATCACAAACACATTAGCATCATGTGCAAATCGAATTAGACCTAATAGATAACAGTTAGATGTAAAAACCAGAAATACATACAAAAACATAAGAGTGTTTCAGAAACTAATTCACATCATATTGGTGTAAATCCGTGTTAGGTGATGATTGGCCTTAACAATTCACCTTGTTCCAGAGCTACCTTTCCCCGGGCGTAATGAAAACCACATTGATTTGCTAGAAGCAGGTGCAGCTTGAACATGTTCGTCTTTCTGAATAGAGAGCTGAGCCATAAAGATTTTCTATCAGTGTATTACTTAAAAGCCGATGCACATATTCTTTTATGTTCGACAATATCAATCGCTTAGAGTTATAATATCTAAATTTATAAACACAAACAGGCCAACCCGTGAACCCACATGCTGACCCAAAATATGTACAAGACCATATATTTTGGTCTAGCTTCGGAATGTAGCCGGCTTAGCTTGGCTGATGAGTGAGTATGTAGTAGCTATAACTCCTCCAACTACCTTGGAATAAACAGAAAAAACATTTTGGAAGCTGAATGCATGCCCTATCAACAAATTAAGAAGCTAATCACCAATAATACCTAAGAAACTGAAAGACCTTGTACATGTCTTTTGACACATCCATTTTGTTCAAATCAAAGAGCTTGTAAATGTCTTTTAATCTACACTTGATGACATCATATCCATCTCTATGTAGTCTTTTAAGCTCCAAAGATGCCTTTAATACCACCTACACACATAAATATATTTATATTAAACATACATAGAATATTGAAACACAGGTCTGATAGCCTAATATGAATAACCGATTATACCGTTTTGAAAAAGGAATTTTAATACCCCGTCCAACCTTCCCAACAAATATTGAAAAACAAAAGCAATTGCTGACGATTCAACATAACAACCGAATAACAATATCAAACAAATATCACATTCCAATGATATAACGACCTCAACACAAAACAAAATGTGACAACCAAAGATAGACGCATATGATTATGAAAATGTCTTTGAGGCATTAATACAAACACTTTGTATGCAAGGAAAATGAACATCAACTAAAGACGACCACACAAAAAAACGAAATGTTAACCATACATTAACATAAAGAAGCACCATCTATGTCAGTGAAATAGAAAGAAAAGGAAACCACAACCTCGAACATCACAATACAGAACTTAGAAAAGGAAAAATAACAGAATAATGCAAGCATCCAATAGATCAGCTGTGGCAAAATTCTTACAATCGAATCTATGAATAACCACATGACAGAGCAACACAAAGATCATTTTAGCAATCAAGCTAATGTATCGGTTGAGCTGGGATTCAGCCTAGCGAAAGTATGAATTAACACATAGTAGACCGATTTGCAGATGATGACATGAAGAGGAAGATAATCGAAAAGCATATACCTTGCGCGACTGGGAGATAGAGTTTGACGAAGAAGACCAATGAAGACGATGAGAATTGTGGGTGAATTTGGGGGCTGAGGTGTATGTTCAAACATGGAGCCTAGACAAGAGTTAAAGGCATTAATAACTTGTACATAGCAGAAGATGACGTAGAAAACACTTGTACTATTTGCAATGGTACTTTACACATACAATATAAACTTGGTAAATATAGAGTTAATAATAAATGACGACTCTACCGCCGTAACCTAGAGTGAGTTGGTCGGTCGGTCGGTTCAATGCTGTGTGTAGAGTTTATATATTGATTTAGGGTTGGGAGAAGATGAGAGTAGGGAATGGGTTGGGAGAATATGAGAGCAGAGAGCGAGCGGGAGATATGAGATGGATTTGGGATTATTTTTTTTGGCGGGTTTATAGAGCGGGAGAGATGAGAAGAGGTAATTTAGATTTTCCCCCTAAAAATACATTATTTAACATAATAACAACAACAACAACAACAACCGTACCCAGGAAATCCCACGAATAGCGACGCTATTAGTAGGGTCTGGGGAGGGTAAGGTGTAGGCAAACCTTACCCCTATCTTTAGAGATAGAGAGGCTGCTTCCAGAGAGACCCCCGGCTCAAAAAGAACAAAAGCACATTGTATATTTATGAATACTTAGGCAATCACAAACACTAAAAACAAATACAAAAAATAGACTAAAGTAAAATAAAAATAGTGAATGTATAACATAAAATAGCATACAAATATATCTATATATATATAAATATATACATGCATAGAGACCATCCCTAAATCCTAAGAAAGTCTTAAATCCTAAAAATCTTTAACTTTAATCCTAAGCCTCCACGAATTTCTATCTTGGACCATATCCTCAGAGAGGTGCAATTCTAACAAATCTTGCCTAATCCGATCGGCCCAAGTCAATTTGGGTCTGCCTCTACTCCTCCTCCCCTCCACCGTGAGGTGTTCCACTCTTCTGACTGGGGCTGTCGTATGTCTCCGCTTTACATGTCCAAACCATCTTAATCTCCCCTCCTTTATCTTATCTGCTATGTTAGCCACTTCTAACCTCTTCCTAAGAATCTCATTTCTAATCCGATCTAACCTAGTGTGACCACACATCCACCTCAACATTCTCATCTCCGCCACTTCCATCTTTCGTAATTGTGTCTTTTTGATGGCCCAACAGTCTGTCCCATAAATCATAGCAGGTCGAACTGCAACCCTATAAAATTTTCCCTTTAGTTTAGTTGGGAACCTCTTATCGCATAGAACTCCAGATGCTGCTCTCCACTTACACCATCCAGCTTGAATACGGTGTGCGACGTCACTATCAATCTCTCCGTCCCTTTGGACAAACGATCCTAAGTACTTAAACTTAGTTACTTGCGGGACCACATGACCCTCAATGGTGATCTGGGTGCGGTCTTCGTAGTTTGTCCCGCTGAAATTGAAGTGCATGTACTCCATCTTAGATCGACTAATCCTTAAACCTTTTCCCTCCAAAGCTAATCGCCATCCTTCCAACCTCATATTCAAACTTTGCTTAGTTTCCGCGATTAATACAATGTCGTCAGCAAAGAGCATGCACCACTGTAGTGTCTCCTGAATGGACTTAGACACGTCGTCTAGGATAACCGCAAAAAGAAACGGGCTCAACGTGGACCCTTGGTGTAGCCCTACCTCCACGGGGAAGAAATCAGTATCTCCTACAGGTGCACGAACGCTAGTTTCAGTCCTATCATACATATCTATAGTAATGTCAACATACTTACTCGGGATCCCTCTAGCCTCCAAACTATCCCAAATCAGTTTACGAGGTACACTATCATATGCCTTTTCCAGATCAATGAACACCATATGAAGGTCTCGTTTCTTCACCCTATACTTTTCCATCAGGCTCCTTAGTATGTATATCGCTTCTGTAGTTGACCTCCCTGGCATGAAGCCAAATTGATTTACAGTGACATGGGTTTCTCTTCTAATCCTAGTCTCAATTACTCTCTCCCATAATTTCATAGTATGACTCAGCAGCTTAATTCCTCTGTAATTCCCACAACATTGTGCGTCTCCTTTGTTCTTATATATAGGCACTACAACACTACTCCTCCACTGATCTGGCATCCTTCCAAATTTATATATAAGGTTGAAGAAAGTAGTTATCCATTTCACTCCTTCCTCTCCCAAACACTTCCAAACCTCAATCGGGATGTTGTCCGGGCCAACTGCTTTAGCCTTTCCCATCTTCCTAAGTGCTGACCTCACCTCTTCCTTTGTGATACGGAGACAGTAACATTGATTTCGTTGTGGTGTTTGGGTAGTTGGGTTGTCGCTCTCCTGGTATTGAGCCATCCCATCATTGAAAAGATCGTAAAAATACGCCTTCCATCTCAGCTTTATGTCATCCTCCTTGACTAAAACATGCCCATCCACTCCCTTTATAAACTTAACTACCCCTAAATCTCGCTTCCTACATCTTCTTATATGCCGTGTTCTTAGCCTCTGTCACTGCCTTCTTCGCCTCCATCTTGGCCTTCTTGTATGCCTCCCTCAAAGTCACCCGATTCTCCTCATCAGTGCACCCCAAAAGCTCCCTAAAACTCGTATGCTTATCTCTTATTTTGTTTTTCACATCCTCACTCCACTACCAGGACTCCTTATGCTCGCCGACTTTTCCTGAAGTAACACCTAGAGTATCATGCGCCACTTGGATAATTTTGGTCGCCACATCCTCCCACATTTGGTTTGTGTCCCCCTCAGGTCGAGCTGATAGACTGGAGAGGACCTTATCTCGAAAAACTAAACCCTTATCGCCCTTCAAGTTACCCCAACGGGTCCTAGGTCGCAATCTTCTCTCCCTCCTAGCAATTCTTTCACTCATGGCTATATTTGCCACCAGTGGACGGTGTTGGGCCACTGCGGCCTCCCCTGGTATAACCTTGCAGTCCTTCCACCATCGTCTATCACCTTTCCTCATCAAAAATATAATCTATCTGAGTGCTACGACCCCCACTGCTAAAAGTAATTAATTGAGATTCTCTCTTCCTAAAGAATGAGTTTAAAATGCCTAAGTTGTGGGCCACCGCAAAGTCTAAAAGGTCCCTACCCGGGTCGTTCCTAACACCAAACCCAAAACCCCCATGAACTGCTGGAAAACCATCGATATCCTTGCCAATGTGGCCGTTAAAATCATCTCCTATACAGATTCGCTCCCCTACCGGTATAGCACTCACAACCCCGTCTAAGCACTCCCAGAAGTCTCTCTTTTCCTGGTCCCCTATTCCCACTTGAGGTGCGTATGCACAAACCAATGCCACTACTTCACCCCCCAGAACCAACCTTAATACCATTATCCTATCATTATGCCGCACCACTTCAACCACATTTCTATACAAATCCATCGCCACTAGAAATCCCACCCCATTCTTTGCCCCATTAGACCCCGAATACACTAATTTGTACCCATTACACTCTGCCCCTTTATGCCCCTTCCACTTAGTCTCTTGTAAGCATGCTATCCCTACCTTGTGCTTTTTGAGTATGTCTACCACCTCCAACAATTTACCAGTAAGAGTACCTACATTCCAAGACGCAACACGCAACTTATACCCTCTAACCCTTCCCTTGCCTATATTTAAGTTTGTAAATATTTATTTACTCTTTTGGTCACTTCTTTTCAAATTTATATATGGTTGTCGTTTGTAACTAGGATGAGCTCAATGCCAGTACCAAAATTACCGATACCGAAAATCATCAAAAATGGAGAGTAGTAGATCATACATGTCTTAATGGACCATATTGAACCTTAGAGGATCACAATTGGCAATAGTATATCATATAGGTCTTAAGCGATCATATTGGGCCTCAATGGACCACAATAGGCAATAGTAGACCACACATGTCTTAATAGACCATATTAGGGACATTAATGGATCATATTGGGCCTTAATGGATGATAATGTGGACAATAGTGGATCATATATCTCTTAATGGTCCATATCAATTTTTGATATATCACAATGGACAATAGGAAATCATATATGTTTTAATGGACTATTGTGATCTATTATGACTCGCTATAAAGTCCAAATCAATATAGCATGTTAAGATGCAGCTTGATCCAGAATAGGCCAATTTAATGTTATAGGTCCATATATAATAGTTATATTGAGTCTTAGTGGATCATAATGACCAATATTGGATCATATATGTCTTATTATACCGTATTGTCTCTTAATGAATCACAATGGGCGATAATAAACCATATATGTCTTAATGGGCCATATTGGGCCTTAATGCATCACGATGCAAAAAAGTAGATCATATATGTCTTAATGGACAATATTGGGGCTTAATACATTACAAGGGACAATAGTAGATCATACATGTTTTATAGGACCATATTGGGCGTTAATGGATCATAATGGACAATAATTAATCATACATGTCTCAACAATGATCAGTTAGATACAACGATGATCAACTAGGCCCAATAATAGTCCATTAGGCTCAACAATGGTCAGTTAGATACAATTGTGGTCAGCTAGGCCCAATGATGGTCAATTAGGTTCAATGATGGTCAATTAAATTCAATGATGGTCCATTAGGCTCAACAATGGTCAGTTAGATACAATAATGGTCAACTAGGCTCAATAATAGTCCATTAGGCTCAACAATGGTCAATTATATACAATGATGGTCAATTAGAATCAACGATAGTCAATTAAACCTAATGATGGTCCGTTATGCCTAACGATGATCAATCAGATCTAATGGTGGTCTACTACGCCAAAAGATGATAAGTTAGGTCGATGATCAATTAGTCGTTACACGGGTTTATTGAGCCTTTTTAATCATTATGAGCCTAATTTGAGCCTAATTGAAGTTCATCTCGGCCAATTGACCATTGCTGGACCTTAACAACACAGAACCGTGTGTGTATATTATTATTGGCAATAAAAGTTAGTTATTAGTATTATTATTGTTAATAATATTTATTTTATGTAAGTTTTAATTTAAGATTAAAATATATATTTTTTATATAAAGTTAAAGGAATTTAACATTTTATACCTTAATGTATTATTTTAATATAATTAAAATTAATCATGGCTTTCCCTAAAATTTTGTTTTCCCTCTCAAATTTTATCCATACTACCGCCATTATTTCTTTTAAAATTTTTGTTCCTTCATCATAGCCTCTTCATTTTGTTTCCCCAAATACAAAATCACACCCTTCTACCAGCTCATTGTTACCTCCCCAAAATTCCCATTTCCCTCCTTAAATAATAATAAAACCCTAGTTTTTTTTCCTTTTAGCCGATCGTGCACCCAGTCTTCATATTTGTCTCATGCTCTCCATCACATAGAAGATGGAACCCTACCAAGATGGAACCGAAGCACAAATCAGGTTAGAGATCATGTTTTTTTTCACTGTGATTGAAGTTTTGTAGTTTCCTGCTCCCCATCGCGCACCCCCTGTATATGAACAAATGATTAAAATGAACCATTCGTTTGAGGGTTGTAACCTTATAGATGCATAAGTTTTGTCCATTATTTTTTTGTGTGTGGCATTTGTGTTGTTTTTATAGGATTCTCAGTAAATCTAACAACTCCCACGCGAGTATTTGTTTCTTTGGTTTTTGGATTGCCTAATAAAAGTGTCCACCTTTACAAAAATTGCTATTTCATAAACCATTGATTTTAGATTTGCAAATTATTTTTCTTAATTCTTTTGCAATTTGCAGTATGTATGTAGTATATTGATATGTTAGATGTACTATGATGCACTTTTTTAATGTATGTTCTATTGCACATTTTAATTAATTAAGATATAGATGGTCTGTGCCTTATTCCCCCTCTAGTTTTCACACATGGTTATGTTTACATATTATGTGTCCAGGGAATTACTTAAAGTAATGCTGTTGAATCAAGAAGATAAATGTTATCTGTTTGCATAATTGTTGAATACAGTCATAATACACTATAAAAAAAACTATAATTGTGATTGTAAATGTGTAATGACAATCAGAGTAGTCAGTAGTGAAGGTGCAGGGATCAAGATAGATGTTTAGATTAATAGATAACTTGAGTGGGTAGAAAGATAGCAGAGATCAGTGTGGAAACACTTCTCTATTTTAGAAGTTAATCAATCAATTTACTGTTGAGTTAAATAGATGCATCTGTTCTTAGCTTAGAGCAGTAATTTTATAATACCGTTTAATACTAGATAGATTGTGGTAAAAATGATAATTTTGTTGCTCTGAGTTCTTTCTATTATCAGCTCTCCCGTTGAGAAAAGCTGCCCGTACTCATTACTCAACAGGATGTCATCATAATAATGGTTGTACTGAAACTGAGTGTAAGTTAAATATTATGCTCTTTTCCCCACTAATGGTTATATCTCTTATGAATCAAGACATTTCTAGGATTAGAAGTCCGAACTACTATCTTTTATTGTAAACTTCTGATCCTTTCAAGGTCTCATTTATTCAAGTTGACATTTATAAGACTACAACCTTCAAACGAATGGTTCATTTTAATCATTTGTTCATATACAGTACCAAACATAACTATTCACACACAACCTTTTAATAGAAGTAAAAAGGGCTCAAGCTGAACGTACTTAAATAAAAGTTATAACATATAATCACTATATTTCACTTTAATGCTGGCTTTCCACTATTTTGCTCTAGAACCAGTATATCGTTCCCGTTCGGATGGTGCTTACTTTTCTATTTTGCTAGTTTGTTATGTGTTGAAATAGTGTGTCATGTAGAAGGCATTTTGTAATGAATTGACTTGGTCATCTTGTTCGGAATTTTAGAAGAAAAGTGTACGTGAGATACATAATGCTACCATATCTAACATGGTGCAAAAAGAAATGGTAAAACCATTAACTATTTGATAATTTCTTTTTATTTTATTTTTTTATTTTTCCATGTGACTGTAGATACTAGATTTAACATAACCTAATTAATTGAATTGTAGGTCAATTGTATGGACAACAATCCGAGATCTAAGGACAATACTAAGATTACCATATCTAATGCATCATGTAAAGTTGTGCAAATAAAAGTTACTTCTCAGAGTAACATATCTAAAATAGTGCAACAAGAAAAGCTAATAATGATATGTATTTGACAATTTTCTTTTCTTAATTTTCCACGTGGTTTTTCCGACGTCATTTTATGAATTTTTTAGGAAAGTGTGAAAACTAGATAAAAAAAGGTATTTCATCTATGCATGAGACTTCACTTCTTGAAATGCCATCACATTTGGAATCTCAAGAGAATGTCCCACCAGTATGTATTGCGCAAAATGCAAATGTATATTGACTTTAACTTTGTCATGTTAATATGCCATATTTTTTGTAGACATTTAAGTGTGTTATGTATTCTTGTTATATGACCAACCACGTGGCATGTGGTACAATTTACTATTTAACAGAAAATCAAACCATTCATGGAGTTCCATTACAAGATGATTGGTATAGAGTTTCTATTGATGAAGTTATAAAGGAGGCAACATATTTACCAATTCAAACAGGGGCGTTAAAAACAGTTGGCGAAGCATTAGGTTCTTTTGTTCCTTACCCAAAATACCTTGTTAAATCTGACGAAAAGGTTTGTTTCTTAGTTAATCTTTAATTAAGTATAACTAAATTAGGAAATTTTATATATGTTTTCATGTTTTTGTTTCTCCAGCTTCCAGATTCACCATCCGATCAAACACAAAACACCACAACTAAGTCCGCTAAGAAGCAAAAGAAGTGTTTTACAACTCTAGATGGATTTAAAAAACTACAGTCAAAGAACAAGAAGATGAAAACCGGCTGAGAATTTGATTTAGTATTTAAGCTTGAAATTTATATATGAAATTTAGTTTATTATTTTTATAATATCATTTGGTTTTCTCATATTTAATGGTGTTTAATTGTTTTACAAAAAAAATGAAAATAAAATGGCTAATTACATATAAGGGCCACGTAGAATCACAAAAAATATGTGTCACCAAAGGTTAGAAAATAGCTACACATAAAGTTATAATATTTCATGTGGCTTTAAATAACCATTATGTGTGACTAAAGGTTACACTATAGCCACACTAAAAACTATAAATTTCACGTGGCTTTACATAACCATTAATCACATAATCTTAATTTTGTTTATTTTTGTGTGACGGAATGATAGCAATTGACATGGGTAAAATGAAATATGTGTGACCAAATGTTGGACAATAGCCACAGATAAAATTATAATATTTCAAATGGCTTTATATAATCACTAGTCAAACTATCCACCATTTTTTTTTTCTGTGTGAGGGAATGATAACAAATGTCATGGACAAAACGGATTTGTGTCACCAAAGTTAGGCAATGGCCACACTTTTTTTATGTCACGGAATAATAGCAAATGTCATAGGAAAAAAAATATGTGTGACCAAAAGTTAGAATATAGTCACACATATAATTACAAAATTGTTTCGTGTGTCTATAAATAGACGACACTTACACTAAATTCATGTGACTATATAATAGAAACGGCCACACTTACAGTGAATTCATGTTGCCATTCATATCCTTTAGCCACAGTTAATAGATGGAAAGCTTATTAAAAGAATCATTTTTGCCACATAGTTTTTTAATTGATGTGGCTAAAACAAAACTTTTAGTAATTATATAACTAAAATGGCCACACATAGAGTAATTTCATGTGATCGTTAATATCCTTTAGTCACATTTAATAGACAGAATGCTTGATTTCAAAAAGAGATATTGGTATCCTTTAGCCACACTTTTTAAGTGCTACAGCCACTAAATGTGAATGTGGCCGTAAGATACGTGCAATGACTCGACCTATGGTCACACTTGAGCTGAAAAAAAAAGTGTGGTGAAAGGCCTATGGTCACACGTTTTTCGTGTGGCCGTAGGCATATTTTGGCGTAGTGTCGGGAAGCTTCAAGAGCATGAATGGATTGTACATGGTCTTAGCTTTTTAGCTCAACTTGAAGGGTCTGTTACGTGACTTAAACATGATGGTTTTGATCGGTTCTTTGCATGAATGGATTGTACATGGTCTTAGCTTTTTAGAATGGGCAAAATCATCTGATTTGGATGTCGTTTGATATGATTTGGGAATTTTCTTTGATTAAAGGTCATATCTGTCACACCCCGATTTTCCCGTCGGTTGTGAACGTTTGGCACCTTTACTACGCAGCGGAATATTTTGACTAAGACTTCTACATGTTCCGAACGCCTTTTTCTAAGCCTTCTAGGGTCTCCAATCCCAAGACATCGCTTATTTCCAACCATGTCATTGCCAATATCTAGACCTGAAAGACATGCTTAAAAGTCAGCATAAAGCCGGTGAGTTCATGGTTTTATGTTTATCGTTCATAACCCATTTTTCTTTCAAAACACTTGAGAAAATATTTGCAAACATTAATGAGAAAGTTTATTTTCTTTACGCAAAACATTATTTGGGAAAATACATGTAACACCCCAACCGATGGCGGAAACATCGGGGTGCCACGTATTGATGATTGTTTTCAGTAGCACATGGTATAATATAAATTTTAAATAATTTATTCAAACATAATATCCAAAATGTGAAATAATGTCTAAGAATTCAAATACATAATATCAAATAACAACTTCAATAACTTCAAATAAACTTCATGAAAAATCCTCATGCTAACTCAAGCCTCAGCTTCATTGTTACCTGAAACATGTTAATTTTGAAAGTATTTTGGGTCAACATAAGTTGGTGAGAATTACATAGGTTTTTGATAATAAAATGAATAAAATGTTGTGCAATTCATGTGTCATGTCAATCTAGCCCATATGTGAGAACATACTAGAAATAAATCGAGTGCATAATCAACCCTGATGACTGTTATAAAATGATACATACCATACACTCATGGTCCAATTGAATATGTTATGCGATAACAAACACCCACGTAACCTTTGTAGGAGGCACGTATCCGGGTGGGATTGTCAGTCCAATAGATCTATCAATGTATACCGTCGGCTGATCAATGTTAATGATTATGCTAGAATGGTGCTTACTCTAATCATGCTCAAGACATAATGCAACATAGAAAACACATAGACACATTGATGATTGAATTGCAATGATAATGTTATAACATGTTTCACCCCAAAAATGGTGATAAATAAAAGGGGCTATGTAAAACTCACCTTAGCAAATGTTAAACTTGTTGAAAAGATGAAATAATAGTGTTGCCCAAAATGATTCCAAATATCACCCTATAATAAGGTAATATATAATAAGTCTAAGTCTAATTAACTTATAAGTGTATCCTAGGGTTTCGATTTGGGGATAATCAATCGTTGAAATTAAATTAAAATGTTAATTAATAAAGGAAAATTTGATAATTAATAAAAGAAAGTCTTTTAATAAAATTTGAATTTTGAATGTACATATTAAAGTGTTTGAAGCATAAAAATAATTTTTATAAAATTATTTAATTTAAAATAGATTTTTAAATCTATTTATTACAAATAGCCAATATTTAACTTTAATATTCAAAAATACTAAAATTAAAGAATTTCTATTTTAAAAATCATATTTCTGTTCTAAATGATTAAAAATAATTTGTATAAAATTTTGGTGCAAAAATGATGAAAATTGGATTTATTATGATTTAATTATGATTAAATCTAACAAAAATTGATTAAAAATATGAAATAAATGATTTTACTGAATTAAAAATTATTTCAGTAAAGTTTATCTTTATAAAAAGTCAGGATAATTTTTGGAGAATTTAATAAAATTGTTTTGATATATAAATGGATTTTTATAAATATAATAGTGTAAAAATGATTTAATTATTATAAATATTAAATAAATGAATTTCTGAAAAATAAAAATTGTAAATAAAACTTTTATCTCAGATTAAACAAATATAATTTTTTTAGATTTTATAAAATAGTTTTGGTATTTAAAAATGAATTTATAAGTTTTAAATATAATATATATATATATATATATAATTGTTGTTAAAAAGAAAAGAAAAGAACAAAAAAGAGGTCAGAGCCGGGACTCGAACCCGGGTGACTGTTGATGTAACCCTTGGTCACAACCACTTGGCCTAGGCCAGTGGTTGTGATGTAAGCCGTTTATAATTAAATAAATACACGTGTAAATTTCAGTTTTATCCCCAATTAAGCATGAACGAACCCTAGAAATTTCAATCAAGCAATTCAGACAATCTAAGCCCGATTAATGTTAGGGTTTATGTTATATGATTGCCGACTAGTAAAACCCATAAAAAAAATAGAACTCACAGTGTTGTTTCGAGTATAATTGTCGGGTCAAAGATAAAGTCAACTGCTTTGATCGTGTAGCACAAATCAGAGAGTTTCAGAAGAAATTGGAGATTGAGAGAGAGTTGTGAGCGAGTTGTTAAGCTTCGAAACACATCTATTTATACTGAGGATCAATGGTTAAGGTTAATTGGAAAGTTTGACCTCGATTAATATCATACGCGTATAATTATAGAATTAGTCAACGATTTGGTTGTAATTGACGTGTAATCGTGTTACACAAGGCCGGTAATCAATTTAGTTTGCCAATTATAGATCAATCAAGCATTGATCTTGATTGATTGTTAGACGCGTCCAAGGCAGTTGACTATCACGAGTCAAACTGCAGTTTTTAAAAGCGTGCATATATATAATATGTGCCGGGTTTATTCCAAGAGGATGGTCCAGCCCAGTTGGTTGTGTGTTTGTGTTGCTAGGGCTTTGGCGCGGGTTCGAACCCCGGCCAAAGCATATTTATTTTTTTGATATAATTTCAATATAACACACATATATAATATTATATATATAGTATTAGGGTTTTAATAACGCGACAAAAATAATAAATGCGAATATAAGATGAAACTTGACGTTTTATTAATGACGAACGAGTAACGTACAAGTTTTAAATACGAAATGTTACAGTCTCCCCTACTTTTAGGAACTTCGTCCCGAAGTTGGAGTTGGAGAGTCTGGTGGGAAAAGATGTGGATACTTCGATTTCATCTGGTCTTTACGTTCCCAAGTGAACTCTGGGCCTCGTTTAGATTCCCAACGAACCTTAACGATCGGAATACGACTGCGCTTGAGTTTCTTGACTCCAGTGTCAACAATCTCGACGGGTTTCTCGAAAATGTGCATGCTTTCATCGATTTGCACATCCTCAAGAGGAACATGAAGGTTCTCATCTGCTAAGCATTTCTTGAGATTCGAAACATGGAAGGTCGGATGAACATTGCTTAGCTCAGGTGGAAGTTCAAGTTTGTAAGCCACTTTTCCAATTCTGTCAAGGATTTTGAAGGGGCCAACGTATCGAGGAGCTAGTTTTCCCTTTCTACCGAAACGAATAACTCCTTTCCAAGGGGATACCTTAAGTAGTACAAGGTCTCCAACTTGAAATTCCAAGGGTTTACGACGTTTATCAGCATAACTCTTTTGGCGACTTCTAGCCTTGAGAAGATTATCCTGAATAAGCTGAATTTTGTCTGTGGTTTCCTGGATTAGTTCGGGTCCAGTAATACGAGCTTCACCAACCTCAGTCCAACAGACAGGTGAACGACATTTCCGACCATAGAGTGCCTCAAAAGGAGCCATGTTAATGCTGGCGTGATAACTGTTGTTGTATGAAAACTCAACCAAAGGAAGATGAGAATCCCATGCGCCACCAAAATCGATGACACATGCCCTGAGCATGTCCTCAAGTGTCTGGATGGTTCGTTCAGTCTGACCATCAGTTTGAGGGTGATAAGCAGTGCTCAGGTTCAACTTGGTACCCAAAGCATCTTGTAGAGATCCCCAAAAGTGAGAGGTGAAACGACCATCGCGATCAGAAATAATGTCCAAAGGTACACCGTGACGACATACGATTTCACTTACGTACATCTTAGCCAATCTTTCCACAGAATACTTCTCACGAATGGGTAGGAAGTGAGCTGACTTGGTCAAACGATCGACGATAACCCAAATACTGTCAAAACCTTTGGGTGTACGAGGGAGTTTGGTGATGAAATCCATAGCTATGCTTTCCCATTTCCAGACAGGGATCTCTGGTTGTTCAAGCATACCAGATGGTCGTTGATGTTCAGCCTTAACCTTGGAACAAGTGAGGCATTTTGCAACGAATAGAGCAATGTCTTTCTTCATACCAGGCCACCAATAAGAATAACGATGATCTTGGTACATCTTGTCAGCTCCAGGATGAATAGAATAACGAGACTTATGAGCCTCGTTCATGAGAAAAGTACGAAGATCATCACGGTCGGGAATCCACAGTCGGTTAAGGAAATAAAGGAGTCCATCGGGTTTGGTTTCAAGTTGAGTCTCAGCACCACAAGACATTTCATCGTACATGTTACCTTGGGTGACTGATGTGTGTTGAGCCTGGAGAATGCGATCTTGAAGATCAGTACGAACTCTTGCACATTGGAGTTTGATACGCTCTTTACGACTAAGTGCGTCAGCCACAACATTCGCCTTGCCAGGATGGTAGCGAATTTCGCAATCATAGTCGTTAAGTAATTCAACCCAACGTCGTTGCCTCATGTTAAAATTCTTTTGATCGAAGACATGTTGGAGACTTTTGTGGTCCGTGAACACCACACATTTGGTCCCATAAAGATAATGTCTCCAAATCTTGAGTGCAAAGACAACAGCGCCCAATTCAAGATCATGGGTGGTATAATTCTTTTCGTGAGTCTTGAGTTGTCGAGACGCATAAGCAATAACCTTTCCTCGTTGCATGAGAACACAACCAAGACCTTGGTTCGATGCATCACAGTAGACCACGAAATCATCATTACCATCAGGTAGGGACAAGATAGGAGCTTCACAGAGTTTCAGCTTAAGAGTTTCAAATGCTTCCTCTTGCTTAGGTCCCCACTCATAGGGTTTACCCTTGTGAGTTAAGGTAGTGAGAGGAACAGCGATCTTGGAGAAATTGGCGATGAATCGACGATAATAACCAGCCAACCCAAGAAAAGAACGGACTTCCGTTGGAGTGGTAGGAACACTCCAATTCTTCACAGCTTCGATCTTTGCAGGATCAACATGAATTCCGTTCATATCAATGACATGTCCCAAAAATTGAACTTCCTTAAGCCAAAATTCACATTTTGAGAACTTGGCGTACAGTTGTTCTTTCTTTAGGAGACTCAAGATAGAGTGAAGATGTTGTTCGTGATCGGATTTTGATTTAGAGTAAATCAAAATATCATCGATGAAAACGATCACGAATTTGTCGAGATAGGGTCTACAAACCCGATTCATCAAATCCATAAATACTGCGGGAGCATTGGTCAACCCAAAAGGCATAACCATGAATTCATAGTGACCGTAGCGAGTGCGAAAAGCCGTCTTGGGAATATCTTCATCGTGGACTCTAAGCTGATGATAACCAGAACGGAGATCAATCTTCGAGAAGTGGGTTGCTCCTTGAAGTTGATCGAAGAGATCGTCAATCCTAGGAAGTGGGTAACGATTCTTGATGGTGAGTTTGTTGAGTTCACGGTAGTCAATACACATCCGAAGAGAACCATCCTTCTTTTTAACGAATAAGACAGGGGCTCCCCATGGAGAAGAACTAGGGCGAATGAACCCTTTATCAGAAAGTTCCTGTAATTGACTAGCAAGTTCTTGCATTTCATAGGGTGCAAGACGATAAAGAGCTTTAGCTATAGGATTAGCACCAGGAACAAGATCAATACGAAACTCCACTTGTCGAGCAGGAGGCAAACCAGGTAAATCCTCTGGAAAGACTTCAGGATAGTCTCGAATAATAGGAATGTCTTGGATACTTTTGCCTTTGTCCTTCTTCTCTATCACGTTAGCTAAGAAGGCTGTATACCCCTTTCGTAAGTACTTTTGGGCAGTAGTACAAGACATAAGCTTAAGCTCACCACAGGGTTTCTCACCATAAATCTTCAAAATCTCCCCAGATTCGAGAGGAATGCGTATGACTTTCTCGAAGCACAGAATTTCGGCACGATGAGTTGACAACCAGTCCATGCCTACTATAACATCAAAACTACCAAGATGCATAGGGATGAGATCGATAGGGAAGGTATGGTCGTCGAGGTTCAACAAGCATTTACGAATAATAGAGTCAATCGAAATAGACTTCCCGTTAGCTACCTCTACCACGAAAGGTTCTTCTAGATTAGTGTGGGGTAAGTTAAGTAAAGGTTCAAACTTCAGTGACACAAATGATTTATCAGCTCCTGAATCAAATAATATGGATGCATAGTGGTTATTAATGAGAAACGTACCATTCACCACTTCGTTGTTATCACGAGCCTGGGTAGCGTTGAGATTGTAGGCGCGACCTCGAGCACCTTGATTCTGGTTGCGGTTCTGGTTTTGGTTTTGGTTCTGATTTTGGTTTTGGTTACGGTTACGATTTGGGCAGTTGTTGATGTAGTGATTAGGGTTACCACACTCGTAGCATTGACCACGAGTAGGCCTGTTGTTTTGTTGGTTGGGAACTGGGTTGTTGTTGTCTTGGGTAGCAGAAGATCGACAGACGTTCACCAGGTGACCATATATTTGACACTTAGTACAAAAACGACATGGCACCTGTGTTGGATGATGGTACTTGCAAGTGTTGCACAAAGGGTGAGGTCCGGTGTATGGTTTCTTGGCTGGGTTTTGGGCAGCAGGTGGAGTAGCAGCAACCATATAGTTTCTAGCCTTGCGCTTTTTGTTGCTTGAGGTCTCAGGCTTGACTTCAATTGCAGGCTGTGGAGTGTCTTTGGCAACAGTCTTCTTAGTGCCCTTGCGAACGAGAGTACCGTTCTTTACGTGATTATCAGTAAGAGTGGCCGCTAGACGTTTGGCCTCTTCCAAAGTTGCAGGGTTTCTACCCCAAACGGTGTCCTGGATTTGCATGGGCAGACCACCGATGTACTTCTCGATGGCTACCGGCAGAGGAGTAACTTTGTGGGGCAACAATAAGCTAAGCTCATGAAAGCGGGTGTTGTAGGCAAGGTTTTCCCCACTATCTTGAGCTAAGGTGTGGAACTCATCCTCAAGTTTCTTAACTTCATTGCGAGGACAAAACTCTTCCTTCATGATCTCTTTGACTTGGTCCCATGTCATAGCAAGAGCAACCTCGGCCCCACGAGTACGCTTTTCTTCATTCCACCATGTGAGTGCTCGTTTATGGAGAACACTCATGGCGTAACGAACCTTGAAGTTGTTGGGGCACTCACTGTTGATGAAGGTATTCTCAATACCCTCAAACCATTGGAGGAGTCCAGTAGCTCCTTCTTCTCCGCTGAACTTTGGAGGGTTACAAGAGTTGAAATGTTTAAGGGTGCAACCTTGGGGTCCATTTCCATTGCCATTGCCATTCCCGTTCCCGTTGTTGTGACCATTCCCGTTGCCGTTCAATTGGATGACCTGAGCAAGTAAATTGGGAACCAGAGTTGCTATTTGCTGCGCCATTTGTTGAGAAATGATCGCAGCCAGTTGAGCATCGACCCCATTGTTGTTGTGGTTAGGAACTTGGTCATGGTTGTGGTTATGGTTATCACCACCTTCTTCGTGGTTCTCACCATTGTTGTTGCGAGTGCTGCGACGAGGAGGCATGATCTGTAATAGACACAATAAAATGAATGAGAGTTTATATAAGGAATGTAATCATTTATTCATTAATTAAAACGAATAAACGAAAACGTTAACTTATCAAAGATTCTAAATTCTAATAACATATGAAGACATGCTTTAGCCTATAAGTGAACACTCATCCCGAGAATTCCCAGGTAGGCATCCGGGTCCCTCGTCTGATTGGGATATATGCGCAATGCCAGCCTAGACAGAAGACTCAGAATACAGGCGTTCACCCTTCCAGATTGCACGTGTTCGTTATTAAAATCTAGAACTTCGACGAGATCTCAAGGGGGTTCAGGTTAAACCTGAGGATTTTGTCCTATAAATCTAAGGGTGGATCAGGATTGCAGCAGACAATTAAGAGTAGTCACATGTAGGTTTAGGGTTATAAGGCATAGGATAAGGATAGGATTAGGGAAGCAATTAGGGTTACAAGTAGGAGAAGCAAGTACTGTTTAAGTCCCTAAGGTTATAGTCTAGATTATTTCTAATAACCTAATTCCCTATAACCAAGGCTCTGATACCAATCTGTAACACCCCAACCGATGGCGGAAACATCGGGGTGCCACGTATTGATGATTGTTTTCAGTAGCACATGGTATAATATAAATTTTAAATAATTTATTCAAACATAATATCCAAAATGTGAAATAATGTCTAAGAATTCAAATACATAATATCAAATAACAACTTCAATAACTTCAAATAAACTTCATGAAAAATCCTCATGCTAACTCAAGCCTCAGCTTCATTGTTACCTGAAACATGTTAATTTTGAAAGTATTTTGGGTCAACATAAGTTGGTGAGAATTACATAGGTTTTTGATAATAAAATGAATAAAATGTTGTGCAATTCATGTGTCATGTCAATCTAGCCCATATGTGAGAACATACTAGAAATAAATCGAGTGCATAATCAACCCTGATGACTGTTATAAAATGATACATACCATACACTCATGGTCCAATTGAATATGTTATGCGATAACAAACACCCACGTAACCTTTGTAGGAGGCACGTATCCGGGTGGGATTGTCAGTCCAATAGATCTATCAATGTATACCGTCGGCTGATCAATGTTAATGATTATGCTAGAATGGTGCTTACTCTAATCATGCTCAAGACATAATGCAACATAGAAAACACATAGACACATTGATGATTGAATTTCAATGATAATGTTATAACATGTTTCACCCCAAAAATGGTGATAAATAAAAGGGGCTATGTAAAACTCACCTTAGCAAATGTTAAACTTGTTGAAAAGATGAAATAATAGTGTTGCCCAAAATGATTCCAAATATCACCCTATAATAAGGTAATATATAATAAGTCTAAGTCTAATTAACTTATAAGTGTATCCTAGGGTTTCGATTTGGGGATAATCAATCGTTGAAATTAAATTAAAATGTTAATTAATAAAGGAAAATTTGATAATTAATAAAAGAAAGTCTTTTAATAAAATTTGAATTTTGAATGTACACATTAAAGTGTTTGAAGCATAAAAATAATTTTTATAAAATTATTTAATTTAAAATAGATTTTTAAATCTATTTATTACAAATAGCCAATATTTAACTTTAATATTCAAAAATACTAAAATTAAAGAATTTCTATTTTAAAAATCATATTTCTGTTCTAAATGATTAAAAATAATTTGTATAAAATTTTGGTGCAAAAATGATGAAAATTGGATTTATTATGATTTAATTATGATTAAATCTAACAAAAATTGATTAAAAATATGAAATAAATGATTTTACTGAATTAAAAATTATTTCAGTAAAGTTTATCTTTATAAAAAGTCAGGATAATTTTTGGAGAATTTAATAAAATTGTTTTGATATATAAATGTTTTTTTATAAATATAATAGTATAAAAATGATTTAATTATTATAAATATTAAATAAATGAATTTCTGAAAAATAAAAATTGTAAATAAACCTTTTATCTCAGATTAAACAAATATAAATTTTTTAGAATTTATAAAATAGTTTTGGTATTTAAAAATGAATTTATAAGTTTTAAATATAATATATATATATATATATATATATATATATATAATTGTTGTTAAAAAGAAAAGAAAAGAACAAAAAAGAGGTCAGAGCCGGGACTCGAACCCGGGTGACTGTTGATGTAACCCTTGGTCACAACCACTTGGCCTAGGCCAGTGGTTGTGATGTAAGCCGTTTATAATTAAATAAATACACGTGTAAATTTCAGTTTTATCCCCAATTAAGCATGAACGAACCCTAGAAATTTCAATCAAGCAATTTAGACAATCTAAGCCCGATTAATGTTAGGGTTTATGTTATATGATTGCCGACTAGTAAAACCCATAAAAAAATAGAACTCACAGTGTTGTTTCGAGTATAATTGTCGGGTCAAAGATAAAGTCAACTGCTTTGATCGTGTAGCACAAATCAGAGAGTTTCAGAAGAAATTGGAGATTGAGAGAGAGTTGTGAGCGAGTTGTTAAGCTTCGAAACACATCTATTTATACTGAGGATCAATGGTTAAGGTTAATTGGAAAGTTTGACCTCGATTAATATCATACGCGTATAATTATAGAATTAGTCAACGATTTGGTTGTAATTGACGTGTAATCGTGTTACACAAGGCCGGTAATCAATTTAGTTTGCCAATTATAGATCAATCAAGCATTGATCTTGATTGATTGTTAGACGCGTCCAAGGCAGTTGACTTTCACGAGTCAAACTGCAGTTTTTAAAAGCGTGCATATATATAATATGTGCCGGGTTTATTCCAAGAGGATGGTCCAGCCCAGTTGGTTGTGTGTTTGTGTTGCTAGGGCTTTGGCGCGGGTTCGAACCCCGGCCAAAGCATATTTATTTTTTTGATATAATTTCAATATAACACACATATATAATATTATATATATAGTATTAGGGTTTTAATAACGCGACAAAAATAATAAATGCGAATATAAGATGAAACTTGACGTTTTATTAATGACGAACGAGTAACGTACAAGTTTTAAATACGAAATGTTACAATACATATAACAATCCCATTTCAAACCTTACCGGTTATTCCTTTCTTAACCTTCGACCCGACTCACTTTGCCATATATTTACCTCCCCATAAAGAAAAATATACCCAAGTTTAGTCGATCGAACATACATATAAAAAGTCTCTTTTAAATTCTTACAGGGTATTCCTTAACCTTTAACTCGACCCACTTTTCCATATATTTACCACCCCATAAAGATAAATATATCCAAGTTTTGTGGATCGAACATTTAACCCAAAAGGAGACTTCCACAATAACTTTTGAAAAACTTTCTCATATTACTGTGAAAACCATTTTTCCCCGGAGTTACCCACCGGACAATCACGTACGCCGAAAGCGGAAATGATCAAATAAAATAACCATTATTTGGAAAGCTAGTGTGCGTAACAAACATAAGAAATGTGCTACATAAACTTAGGGTTGCAAATCCTAATACCGATGACGTCCCCATGAGCCCGTAACCAAAACCAGACTACTTACTTTTGCTCCGCACGTTGTTATAGTAGTAACAACAATTTTAGAATATCGTAACACCCCTTGGTCCATCCGAGTTGATGCTAATCAACCGGGGTGGGTCCCCGTCAAGGACCGATAGTACTATCCCCATATTCTATGGCTACATCACTTTGTATTAATGGTTACAGTTAACTGCGGAGACTGCACGTCCCACTAGACTTTTCCGTTACCCATGTGCCCATCTTATGTACCATTTCAAGTTTCCACAGTTACCGCACATTTTAATACTCATAACTTTCATTTCCCTTTTTACTCACGTACGATTTTATAAAAGCATTGTAACTTCACAAGTTTTTCATAAACTCTGTTATGCTTTAAAATAAACAGGTTTTCGTAAAAGAAGCATGTCTTCCCCCCAAAAACATTTACAAAACAGTAAAAAGTGGGTTCATGAACTCACCTTAATTTCCTTGCTTAGCTAGCAAACAAAGCCCGAAGCTTTGACCGACTTCCTCGTGCCCTATTACAACAAAGGACACCTTAAATGTCTATCACATATAAACCTAGCCTATTATCCGGCTAAAAGATAGTTTATCCAACTATCTAGAGTCGTGTGTACTAACTCGAGTCTTAATATGCTTTAACTCGACGAACCGATCATGACTTATCTTACTTATGCGTTGACACACGACACAGTACCCAAGTTGTGCACTTGTTCTATTCGCGTGTAACCCACGATAGACTTGTAACACCCCAACCGATGGCGGAAACATCGGGATGTCACGTAATGATGATTGTTCAGTAGCTCATGGTGAATAATAGATTCCATTAAATGATTTATATGAATTACATACAATTGTTCTAGAATTTCTACATCAAATTGAATAAATCTATACACGTATCTTCAAGCATAAATTCAAATCTTCAAGCAAATAGAACCTGAAACATGTTAAGTTGAAAATGTTTTGGGTCAACAAAAGTTGGTGAGAATTACATAGGTTTTTGATGATTGAATAAAATGTTGTGCAATTCATGTGTCATGTCAATCTAGTCCATATGTGAGAACATACTAGAAATAAATCGAGTGCATAATCAACCCTGATGACTGTTATAAAATGATACATACCATACGCTCATGGTCCAATATGTTATACGATAACAAACACCCACGTAACCTTTGTAGGAGGCACGTATCCGGGTGGGATTGTCAGTCCAATAGATCTATCAATGTATACCGCCGGCTGATCAATGTTAATGATTATGCTAGAATGGTGCTTACTCTAATCATGCTCAAGACATAATGCAACATAGAAAACACATAGACACATTGATGATTGAATTGCAATGATGATGTTGTAACATGTTTCACCCCAAAAATGGTGATGAATAGAAAAAGGGGCTATGTAAAACTCACCTTGGTAAAATGTTATATCTGTTGAAAAATTGGATAATGGTGTTGCCCAAATGTATCAAGTATCACCCTATAATAAGGTAACAAATAAGTCTAAGTCTATCTAGCATACAAATGTATATGTTCTAGGGCTTCGAATTGGGGATAATTGCTCGTTTGATTACTATTAAAAATATTCGCCAATTGAGAGAAATTTAGTAAATGAATAACCAAAAATCTTTTTATGAAATTTAAATTTAAGATGGTCACAATAATGTGTTTAAAGTATAAAAATAATTTTTACAAAATTATTTTCCTTAAAATAGATTTTTAAAATCTATTTATTACAAATTGTCAAACTCTAACTTTAATATTTAAAAATACTAAAATTAAAGAATTTCTATTTTAAAAATCATATTTCTGTTCTAAATGGTTAAAAATAATTTGTATAAAATTTTGGTGCAAAAATGATGAAAATTGGATTTATTATGATTTAATTATGATTAAATCTAACAAAAATTGATTAAAAATATAAAATAAATGATTTTACTGAATTAAAAATTATTTCAGTAAAGTTTAATGTTATAAAAACTTAGAATAATTTTTGTGGAAATTAATAAGATCGTTTTGATATTTTAATGGATTTTTATAAATATAATAGAATAAAACTGATTTATTTATTAAATATATTAAATAAATAAATTTTTGAAAACTAAAAATTGGGTGTTGAACTTTTTCATCAGATTAACATAATATAATTTTTGTAGAATTTAATAAAAGATTTTACTATTTAAAAATGAATTTACAAGATTTATATGTATAATAAATAATTATGAATGGTTTGTTTTAGAAAAAGAAAAATGTGGAAAAAGGGTGTTCTAGCCGGGACTCGAACCCGGTTCCCTTCTGTTATCAAACCCAGGTCACAACCACTTGGCCTAGGCCAGTGGTTGTGATATTTCTTGTTTAAAAATATATAAATACACACATGACTTCCAGATTTATCCCCAAATAATTCGTATGAACCCTAGAAATTTCAATCAGACGATTTAGACAACATGAGCCCGATTAAAGATGGGGCTTTTGTTGCTTGATTGCCGATAAATAAAACCCATAAAAAAAATGGAACTCACAGTGTTGAATTGATGATAATCGTCGGGTCAAAGCAAAAGTCAAACGACGAGTTTGATAATAATAATCAGAGTGATTTAGAGAGAATTGAAGGTTGAGAGAGAGTTGTGAGCGAGTATACATGGTTCGCAGATCATGTATTTATATAGAGGTTCAATGGTTATGGTTAATTGGAAGGTTTGACCTTGATAATTATCATACGCGTTTAATTAGTTAATTTAGGTATCAATTGATTGGTAAAATCGTGTTGCTGAGTCAATGTAGGCCGATAATTATGATTCCTAAATCAAACTGTGATAAATTCTGTGTTAAATGGTAGTTTGATTGGTAAAACTTACCATATCTGCTGCTGCAGTTCGCGAAGGAGAAGAAAAAGGAAATGGATCAATGAATTTGGTGTTAAATATAATTAGTGTATGGTTTAAATCAGATATGATGTGTAGCTCGGGTGGTCATGCGTCTGTGTGTGTGAGGTAAAGGTCCCCGGTTCGAATCCCTGGAGCAACATACATTTTTTTGTTTTAAAGCAATCAGATATAGGGCTAGTGGGCCGGACCCAGGCCTGGTCTGTGTTGGGCTTCGGCTTTCAGTCGGACAAGGGGGGGGGGGGGGAGAAGAAGTTGGGCTGCTATTGGGTTGGTTCTAACTAACTAACTAGTTTTATATATATTTTTTTTTTAACATTATAGTTTATTATTATTATTATTATAAATCTATATATATATATAGATATATATAAGTTGTGAATGAGGAAAAATAAAGACGTTGCCACATTTGTAAAAAAAAATAAAGGCGTTTATAAAAAAAAATATTTGGGGGAAAATTTTGCGATGTTACAGTCTCCCCTACTTTTGAAAACTTCGTCCCGAAGTTTATTGAAAACACAGGGTTGAAGGGGATTGGATAAAATTTAGGACAAGTGTGACTTGAAGAATTTTATGTTAGGGCATGACAATGAATAGAGTAACCAGTCTCGAATAGCGTGGATAGGAGGCGTGTTACGTGTGAGTTGATTTACTAAATGAACTACTAGATATCTAGAGTTTACATTTGGTTAACTACCGAAAATTTTGATAGAATTCCACACCACCTTAACGTACCTGTAAATTCACGATTACGTTCCGGACCGTAATCACTAATTTACCTTACATTAGGGTTTTGCGTCCTTCTATGACTCTCCGATTGTTGAGCAGGTCTGATAGTCTCCACCAGTCGTTGAGCAGGTGGTAGGGCCTCTCCCGACTGTTGGAAAGACATGATGACCTCTACCAATCGTTAAGTAGGTGTTTGGTAGTCAACTAATTGTTGTACAAGTAAGCAAGTATGATTATATTTATAGCAATCAATTCATATTCAGACAAGCATGCACACATATGTTATGATATTACTTGAATTTATTACTTGAATCAAAAGCGTCATTACATAGAATTAAAAGCAAACAACATTTAAATGGTGGGACTTGCTGTTAAGTAGCTGGAGGGTCTTGGTCTCGGTTTAGTTTAGGGCATCGGTTACGATAGTGATTTGGGTCCCCACATTCATAGCATTGACCATAGTTGTATCGATTAGGATCATCAGCCTGAGCAGGGTTGGTGGGTTGATTGGCATTAGGGTTTGGGGTCTCGCGACATGTGTTGGCCAGATGGCCATACCTACCACAATTGGTGCACACGCGACATGCTGAAACAGTGGGATGATGTCGGTTGCATGTGTTACACAATGGAAAGTTTCTTGTATAAGGCTTCTTGTTAGAGACTTGTGTAGTGCGGTTTACATTAGGATTCCTGGTCTTACGCTTCTGGTTCTTGGTAGTTACTGTGGCCACAATACTTGTTTTCTCGCTTTTCCGAACTAGGGTTCCGTTCTTCATGTGATCGCCATTTCCATTTCCATTGTTGTTCCCATTCATTGGGATGACTTGAGCCAACAAGTTAGAAACCAGGGTTGTGATTTGTTGTGCTAATTGTTGAGAAATAATCGTAGCTAGTTGGGCGTCACCTCCATTGTTGTTGTGGTCGTGGTTGTGGTTGCTGCTCTCTTCTTCATGATTGTCACCACTGTTAATGCGAGTGCTGTGGCGTGGAGACATGATCTGTAAGGAACACAATGAAGTCTCAATGAGGCATGGAATGAATGAGGTAATATAAGGAATGTAATCATTTATTCATTAATTAAAACGAATAAACGAAAACGTTGACTTATCAAAGATTCCAGATTCTAATAACATATGAAGACATGCTTTAGCCTATAAGTGAACACTCATCCCGAGAATTCCCAGGTAGGCATCCGGGTCCCTCGTCTGATTGGGATATATGCGCAATGCCAGCCTAGACAGAAGACTCAGAATACAGGCGTTCACCCTTCCAGATTGCACGTGTTCGTTATTAAAATCTAGAATTTCGACGAGATCTCAAGGGGGTTCAGGTTAAAACCTGAGGATTTTGTCTTATTAGTCTAAGAGTGAATCCAGTGATGGAGAGCAACCTTCTTGTAGGGATGAAGGTAGGGATAAGAAGTAGGAGATAGAGAATAGCAAGCAATAGAAGCAAGTACTTGTTAAATCCTATGGTTATAGACTAGATTATTTTTCTAATAACCTAATTCCCTATAACCATGGCTCTGATACCAATCTGTAACACCCCAACCGATGGCGGAAACATCGGGATGTCACGTAATGATGATTGTTCAGTAGCTCATGGTGAATAATAGATTCCATTAAATGATTTATATGAATTACATACAATTGTTCTAGAATTTCTACATCAAATTGAATAAATCTATACACGTATCTTCAAGCATCAATTCAAATCTTCAAGCAAATAGAACCTGAAACATGTTAAGTTGAAAATGTTTTGGGTCAACAAAAGTTGGTGAGAATTACATAGGTTTTTGATGATTGAATAAAATGTTGTGCAATTCATGTGTCATGTCAATCTAGTCCATATGTGAGAACATACTAGAAATAAATCGAGTGCATAATCAACCCTGATGACTGTTATAAAATGATACATACCATACGCTCATGGTCCAATATGTTATACGATAACAAACACCCACGTAACCTTTGTAGGAGGCACGTATCCGGGTGGGATTGTCAGTCCAATAGATCTATCAATGTATACCGCCGGCTGATCAATGTTAATGATTATGCTAGAATGGTGCTTACTCTAATCATGCTCAAGACATAATGCAACATAGAAAACACATAGACACATTGATGATTGAATTGCAATGATGATGTTGTAACATGTTTCACCCCAAAAATGGTGATGAATAGAAAAAGGGGCTATGTAAAACTCACCTTGGTAAAATGTTATATCTGTTGAAAAATTGGATAATGGTGTTGCCCAAATGTATCAAGTATCACCCTATAATAAGGTAACAAATAAGTCTAAGTCTATCTAGCATACAAATGTATATGTTCTAGGGCTTCGAATTGGGGATAATTGCTCGTTTGATTACTATTAAAAATATTCGCCAATTGAGAGAAATTTAGTAAATGAATAACCAAAAATCTTTTTATGAAATTTAAATTTAAGATGGTCACAATAATGTGTTTAAAGTATAAAAATAATTTTTACAAAATTATTTTCCTTAAAATAGATTTTTAAAATCTATTTATTACAAATTGTCAAACTCTAACTTTAATATTTAAAAATACTAAAATTAAAGAATTTCTATTTTAAAAATCATATTTCTGTTCTAAATGGTTAAAAATAATTTGTATAAAATTTTGGTGCAAAAATGATGAAAATTGGATTTATTATGATTTAATTATGATTAAATCTAACAAAAATTGATTAAAAATATAAAATAAATGATTTTACTGAATTAAAAATTATTTCAGTAAAGTTTAATGTTATAAAAACTTAGAATAATTTTTGTGGAAATTAATAAGATCGTTTTGATATTTTAATGGATTTTTATAAATATAATAGAATAAAACTGATTTATTTATTAAATATATTAAATAAATAAATTTTTGAAAACTAAAAATTGGGTGTTGAACTTTTTCATCAGATTAACATAATATAATTTTTGTAGAATTTAATAAAAGATTTTACTATTTAAAAATGAATTTACAAGATTTATATGTATAATAAATAATTATGAATGGTTTGTTTTAGAAAAAGAAAAATGTGGAAAAAGGGTGTTCTAGCCGGGACTCGAACCCGGTTCCCTTCTGTTATCAAACCCAGGTCACAACCACTTGGCCTAGGCCAGTGGTTGTGATATTTCTTGTTTAAAAATATATAAATACACACATGACTTCCAGATTTATCCCCAAATAATTCGTATGAACCCTAGAAATTTCAATCAGACGATTTAGACAACATGAGCCCGATTAAAGATGGGGCTTTTGTTGCTTGATTGCCGATAAATAAAACCCATAAAAAAAATGGAACTCACAGTGTTGAATTGATGATAATCGTCGGGTCAAAGCAAAAGTCAAACGACGAGTTTGATAATAATAATCAGAGTGATTTAGAGAGAATTGAAGGTTGAGAGAGAGTTGTGAGCGAGTATACATGGTTCGCAGATCATGTATTTATATAGAGGTTCAATGGTTATGGTTAATTGGAAGGTTTGACCTTGATAATTATCATACGCGTTTAATTAGTTAATTTAGGTATCAATTGATTGGTAAAATCGTGTTGCTGAGTCAATGTAGGCCGATAATTATGATTCCTAAATCAAACTGTGATAAATTCTGTGTTAAATGGTAGTTTGATTGGTAAAACTTACCATATCTGCTGCTGCAGTTCGCGAAGGAGAAGAAAAAGGAAATGGATCAATGAATTTGGTGTTAAATATAATTAGTGTATGGTTTAAATCAGATATGATGTGTAGCTCGGGTGGTCATGCGTCTGTGTGTGTGAGGTAAAGGTCCCCGGTTCGAATCCCTGGAGCAACATACATTTTTTTGTTTTAAAGCAATCAGATATAGGGCTAGTGGGCCGGACCCAGGCCTGGTCTGTGTTGGGCTTCGGCTTTCAGTCGGACAAGGGGGGGGGGGGGGGGGAGAAGAAGTTGGGCTGCTATTGGGTTGGTTCTAACTAACTAACTAGTTTTATATATATTTTTTTTTTAACATTATAGTTTATTATTATTATTATTATAAATCTATATATATATATAGATATATATAAGTTGTGAATGAGGAAAAATAAAGACGTTGCCACATTTGTAAAAAAAAATAAAGGCGTTTATAAAAAAAAATATTTGGGGGAAAATTTTGCGATGTTACAAGACTAATACTACGAAACGTATAACTTATCAGGAGCCGTAGCTCGTCTCGTTAGTCGGATATATGTATTTGTCTTGTACGTTTATTTTTAGGAAAATATACTTTGCAAAAATACGATTCTTGTTATTAATTTCCGATTAATAACATAAGTTACATCATTTCCAAAATCCGAGCATTTCATAGTATTCAAAAGTTTGCTTTTTATAAAAAGGTTTCCAAGTAAAATCGAACGTTTATATGTATTTGAATCCGAACGATAAACATAATTTAGTTACCGAAAGCTCGTCATACTTGACGTTTGGCAAAGCTATATATATTTGTTTTGAAAATATTGTTCGGTATCCACTTATTATTGCTACAAATATCTTTTGTCAAAACGTCGCGATTTTGTATAAAAACACTTGAGAATTATTTATAAAAAACATAAACGACCATATTAATTGTGTTGCGCTTCGGATTTTATAAAATTTCGGCAGAGTTTCCTCTGCTTTTGTACGAACCAGACAACTCAAGTTGTCTACAATTTTCCAAAAATCAATTCTAAACACAAGAGAATACCTTTCATTTATCCGCAATTCCAAATCAACGAGACTTACACATTTCGACACTTTATATAAACTGTGCTTATTTATATAAATACATGTAACGATATAAATACACGATATAGTCCAACCATTTAGCTCGGTATACAATATTAGTTAGTCACGATTTATTATACATTTACTATTCATCCGATTTATACTTTTCGTTTCTTATTTGTTTCGGGTCGTAAGCGAGTTAAAACTATTTCGTTCATATTTATATATTTATAAATATATATTTATAAATAATGCGATAATAATAAATGCGAGTTTATTATACCGAAATTACACGTGCGTGCGCCTCATTCTATGTGCTTCGTACAACGTGTTGACCAAACCTTTTGACCGAGCTGACACGACGTTGACCAGCTTGTCCAAATCTCGCGTTTGACCAGAATTGTCCGCGTGTTGACCGAACCAGATCTGAACCGAGGTGACTTTTTGACCCAAGCTGTTGACCAGATCTGACCGAAACATGAATCTGAGAACGAAGCTACACTTGACTCGGGTTTGACCGGGTTGATCCGGGGTTTGGCCGAAGCCAAAAACATCAAACGAGACTCGATCAACCAAAACGAACTCGAACCGAATCTGACCCGGGCCATCTTGTACCGAGCCCCGGGACCGTACTAACAAACATGATCCAAAACTGAACTGAGCCAACAACATGAGCCAACATCATCGTGACCAAAACCGAGCACAACCACCCGGAACAACCACCTAAGAGTCAACAGAAACACCCTTAGCTCACGTTCAGGCCACCCTCGTGACCCGTATCAGACCAGACCCGAACCCAAACCCGAACTCGAACAACAACCATAACCCAACCAAAACCCACCTAACACTGAAACCACTCCCACCGACACCATCCCTTGTCCTCAGAAACACAGGCATCTGACCGAAGCACTCAAATCAGACCACCAGCAAGGACTGCAACCAAGCAACCACCCATCCCTCAAGCCATCGCCCTCGTTGCCACCCGTCGAGACCCAACAAACAGCCACCCATGACCCGCCATCATCACCTTCACTGCCTTCTTTTGGGCCTGAAAATCATCACGCCTTAACCACCGGGATGATCTGTAGATATGACCAAACTTGTGATGGTTGTGGCTGGTTATAATCTACAAGAGAGAGAGGGAGCTTGTTGAGAAAGAGAGAGATGTTTAGAGAGAAAGAGTAGAGAAAGAAAGGAGAGGTTACGACTGCCTTCCAAAAATGAAGAAGGAGGAGAAGCTTACCCTTTTATACTTAGGGTTAGGGTTAGGTGAAGCATACCGCATGTTCGAACCCATTTTAACGTATCAAGTCTCGGTTTTATTTACGGTACATTACGTAATAATAAAACTTAGTCGGTTTTGTTCGATTTTTAAAACGCAACTAAACCGAGCAATTTAAATATTATTTTCGTTATTCGACACGTGAAATTAGAACACGCGTTAAAATCGCGTTAGTTATTCCGGTCGCGTTTTCCTTAATTTAAACGATCTGGCAACTTCCGAAATTTAATAAATAACATTAAAATAAATAATTGTTTCGAAAGCCCAATTACGGTTAAAACTACATTGGACGTTGATCAGAATTTTGCCGGTTGTCACATTCTCCACCTGTTACAGAAATTTCGTCCTCGAAATTTGAGCTAAGATATCATCTAAGACTCGATAAAGGTATCACGATATTAAACGAGTCATGGTACCTGCCGGTACAAATTAGACATGGTAGATTTTTAGAATCAACTGAATACAAGGACATTAGGTAACAAACCTCAAATGTTCCACTTGAACGAGTCTCAAGGGAAGTATATACATTTTCAATCTTCCACACGATTTGCTAATATGTGGACAGTACCTCGATTCTTAGAATTAACCACTCAATTTTTCATAAAATATTGATGGATTGTTTGTGGCAAATGAGGAACTACCAATAGACCTCTACAGTATGCACGTATACAATAACCGCTTTACAACAATAATGGCAAGGCTCTTCAAGGAGCCATGCTATGAGATCGAACGACTCGGTATTCCAACCTCGGAAAGAAAGAAAAGTGTTCATATACTCAATTAGTTTCAAATGGGCGATACAACTGAAGCATTACTCTTGGCAAATAGTGGATACACAAGCTACGATAGTTTGCCTAGTTCGCAAAACATCAACATGGTTATGGTTAATAAAATCCAAAATAATTTAGCACGCGAAAGTGGCATCCAAATGCCCAAACGTGCTATCAATGACTTTGTCAACAAATACTATTGGCGCACCGCAAAAGAAATAATTAGCGCACCAACTTTTCCATTACACACCGCAAGGTGTGGTTGGATTTGAAACAATCACAAGGAAGTTGATGAAGAAGAACACGCCAATAAAGATCACCCATTATTACGAGTCGATTAAATAATCACCGCAAGGTGTTCTATCAATTTTCACAATTTGATTTCAACCGAAGTGTCGATTTCAAGAATTCATCGACAAAATACAAACAGATTTATTGCCCGCAATGGCCTAACGCATCAGGACTAGAATGTTAGCATTACACGAAACGTAATGATAAACAAATCATTAATGAAACCATCGTCCGATATGAAGCCCAGCAATGAACCTTCACAAATTTAAGGAATTCAAACATACAAGAGATGACACGTGTACTAAGATACGTGTCCAATACTGTGAAAGGATAAGGAATCAACAAAAATTGGATTCCTTTAAAACGATTTGTCGAAGGCCACAAACAAGGAACGAGAAATGTAAACCATACTCAGAAGATATAACCAGGTTCTACAACATGAACCTCATAAGCTCAAGAAACAAGATCATCAAGATCTTAGAATTATTTAAGAAAGCCAAAGTCACGATGATATGAACAGGGGAGAATCGGCAATCACGTCTACAAAACAAAAATAAATAACCTTTATGCCTTACATATGTACCCTCACGATAGATTTTCTTAGGACCTTCATGTGCCTGTAAATTCGCAATAACGTGACGTCGGTGTTATCGAAAATTTACCTCACACGATCATCCTATTAATCTTCCATCGTGAGATACATCATAAACACTCGTTATAATCCCATGTATGTAATACGTATATGATGTTAGTCGCGCGTCACCTTTCCTAGTGCCGTCCCCGACCACATTCCAGTTTGCGCAGTACTATCTACTTGACGAAGTGCCTCATATAGACGTTTCATCGTGAGTTAAAATATCAATCTATACATATAGTTTACGAATAAATTACGTATATAATATTAGTCGTGCGCGTCGCATTTCCCGGTGCCGTCCCCGACAACTTTTTAGCTTGCGCGGTATCGTCTTTAAGACGAAGTCTGCAAATGCTTCAAACGTTCTGTTTTGCATGTCGCCGTTGCCAACCTGTCCAGTTGCTTAACACGAGTGCGCGTCCTCGCCACGTCCAAGCTAGTGTCGACATCCATTAGCGATACGTATTATTATCAAGGCATAGTTTATACTTTACATATACTTACAGACATTATATACTCAAATAAATTGTTCCTCATAGCCAAGAAACAATGACTCAGCAAAACTCTATGTGAATTAACATTTCGCTATCCATAGCGATGAGTCACCGGGCACTAGTAAGTTATACTTAGCCACTTCATGCATTCTTACCTTTCTAAACTTTCTCAATCACAACTTTGGATATTTTCTCAAAAATAGATTCATCATCAACTATCACCGGCTCCTCTAAAATCATCTTTTGTGCAAAACAAGCTACATAGCTATCGGTAACCTCTTCAACACCCAATTGCATACCCTATCGGTAAACTTCATATGCATCTCATATAAGTGTCCATTCAAGTTCATGTCAATTACATACCACATAAGACTCCAAATAGTCACATAAACACGAAATACACAATCTGCGTTTTAGGACAGATTATGCTCCATGAAAACTAATTTATTAAATATTCTAGGGTGTCTACTGGACAAATTCATATTTTTAGTTTGTGATAAAACCTTGTACAAATATAATGAAAAATCACACAACACAGCTATGTCTAGAAAATACACACAACAGATCAATTTAGTAGAAAAATTACCAAAAATCGTGTATTTATCCAAACGGGATGAATCCACTTGGAAAAGCCAAGTTATTCCAATGTTAACCGACTGTCCAAATTTAATAACTTAATTACTTGTAAAACTCAAGTTATAATTGTTTAAAGTTGACTCAGTTTGTTAATCCGAAAATCTGATATTGTGACAACCGGCAAAATTCCGATCAACGTCCGATGTAGTTTTAACCGTAATTGGGCTTTTGAAACAATTATTTATTTTAATGTTATTTGTTAAATTTCGGAAGTTGCCAGATCGTTTAAATTAAGGAAAACGCGACCGGAGTAACTAACGCGATTTTAACGCGTGTTCTAATTTCACGCGTCGGATAACGAAAATAATATTTAAATTGCTCGGTTTAGTTGCGTTTTAAAAATCGAACAAAACCGACTAATTTTTATTATTACGTAATGTACTGTAAATAAAACCGAGACTTGTTACGTTAAAACGGGTTCGAACACGCGGTATACTTCACCTAACCCTAACCCTAAGTATAAAAGGGTAAGCTTCTCCTCCTTCTTCATTTTTGGAAGGCAGCCGCAACCCCTCCTTTCTCTCTCTACTCTCTCTCTCTCTAAACATCTCTCTCTTTCTCCACGAGCTCCCTCTCTCTCTTGTAGATTATAACCAGCCACAACCATCACAAGTTTGGTCATATCTACAGATCGTCCCGGTGGTGAAGGCATGATGATTTTCAGGCCCAAAAGAGGGCAGTGAAGGTGATGATGGCGGGTCATGGGTGGCTGTTTGTTGGGTCTCGACGGGTGGCAACAAGGGCGATGGTTTGAGGGATGGGTGGTTGCTCGGTTGCAGTCCTTGCTGGTGGTCTGATTTGAGTGCTTTCGGTCAGATGCCTGTGTTTCTGAGGACAAGGGATGGCGTCGGTGGGAGTGGTTTCAGTGTTAGGTGGGTTTTGGTTGGGTTATGGTTGTTGTTCGGATTCGGGTTCGGGTCTGGTCTGATACGGGTCACGAGGGTGGCCCGAACATGAGCTAAGGATGTTTCTGTTGACCCTTAGGTGGTTGTTCCGGGTGGTTGTGCTCGGTTTTGGTCACGATGACGTTGGCTCACGTTGTTGGCTCAGTTCAGTTTTGGATCGTGTTTGTTAGTACGGTCCCGGGGCTCGGTACAAGATGGTCCGGGTCAGATTCAGTTCGAGTTCGTTTTGGTTGATCGAGTCTTGTTTGATGTTTTTGGCTTCGGTCAAACCCCGGATCAACCCGGTCAAACCCGAGTCAAGTGTAGTTTCATTCTCAGATTTATGTTTCGGTCAGATCTGGTCAACAGCTTGGGTTAAACAGTCAACTCGGTTCAGATCTGGTTCGGTCAACTCGCGGACGATTCTGGTCAAACGCGAGACTTGGACAAGCTGGTCAACGTCGTGTCAGCTCGGTCAAAAGGTTTGGTCAACACGTTGTACGAAGCATATAGAACGAGGCGCACGCACGTGTAATTTCGGTATAATAAACTCGCATTTATTATTATCGTATTATTTATAAATATATATTTATAAATATATAAATATGAACGAAATAGTTTTAACTCGCTTATGACCCGAAACAAATAAGAAACGAAAATTATAAATCGGATGAATAGTTAATGTATAATAAATCGTGACTAACTAATATTGTATACCGGACTAAATGGTTGGTCTATATCGTGTATTTATATCGTTACATGTATTTATATAAATAAGTATAGTTTATATAAAGTGTCGAAATGTGTAAGTCTCGTTGATTGGAATTGCGGATAAATGAAAGGTATTGTCTTGTGTTTAGAATTGATTTTTGGAAAATTGTAGTCAACTTGAGTTGTCTGGTTCGTACAAAAGCAGAGGAAACTCTGCCGAAATTTTATAAAATTCGAAGCGCAACACAATTAATATGGTCGTTTATGTTTTTTATAAATAATTCTCAAGTGTTTTTATACAAAATCGCGACGTTTTGACAAAAGATATTTGTAGCAATAATAAGTTGATACCGAACAATATTTTCAAAACAAATATATATAGCTTTGCCAAACGTCAAGTATGACGAGCTTTCGGTAACTAAATTATGTTTATCGTTTGGATTCAAATATATATAAACGTTCGATTTTACTTGGAAACCTTTTTATAAAAAGCAAAGTTTTGAATACTATGAAATGCTCAGATTTTGGAAATGATGTAACTTATGTTATTAATCGGAAATTAATAACAAGAATCGTATTTTTGCAAAGTATATTTTCCTAAAAATAAACGTACAAGACAAATACATATATCCAACTAACGAGACGAGCTACGGCTCCTGATAAGTCATACGTTTCGTAGTATTAGTCCAACGTGGGTTACACGCGAATAGAACAAGTGTGCAACTTGGGTACTGTGTCGTGGGTTAACGCATAAGTAAGATAAGTCATGATCGGTTCGTCGAGTTAAAGAATATTAAGACTTGAGTTAGTACACACGAGTCTAGATAGTTGGATAAACTATCTTTTAGCCGGATAATAGGTTAGGTTTATATGTGATAGACTTTTAAGGTGTCCTTTGTTGTAATAGGGCACGAGGAAGTCGGTCAAAGCTTCGGGCTTTGTTTGCTAGCTAAGCAAGGAAATTAAGGTGAGTTCATGACCCCACTTTTTACTGTTTTGTAAATGTTTTTGGGGGGAAGACATGCTATTTTACGAAAACCTGTTTATTTTAAAGCATAACAAAGTTTATGAAAAACTTGTGAAGTTACAATGCTTTTATAAAATCGTACGTGAGTAAAAAGGGATATGAAAGTTATGAGTATTAAAATGTGCGGTAACTGTGGAAACTTGAAATTGTACATAAGATGGGCACATGGGTAACGGAAAAGTCTAGTGGGACGTGCAGTCTCCGCATGGGTAACGGATGGACCAAGGGGTGTTACGATATTCTAAAATTGTTGTTACTACTATAACAACGTGCGGAGCAAAAGTAAGTAGTCTGGTTTTGGTTACGGGCTCATGGGGACGTCATCGGTATTAGGATTTGCAACCCTAAGTTTATGTAGCACATTTCTTATGTTTGTTACGCACACTAGCTTTCCAAATAATGGTTATTTTATTTGATCATTTCCGCTTTCGGCGTACGTGATTGTCCGGTGGGTAACTCCGAGGAAAAATGGTTTTCACAGTAATATGAGAAAGTTTTTCAAAAGTTATTGTGGAAGTCTCCTTTTGGGTTAAATGTTCGATCCACAAAACTTGGATATATTTATCTTTATGGGGTGGTAAATATATGGAAAAGTGGGTCGAGTTAAAGGTTAAGGAATACCCTGTAAGAATTTAAAAGAGACTTTTTATATGTATGTTAGATCGACTAAACTTGGGTATATTTTTCTTTATGGGGAGGTAAATATGTGGCAAAGTGAGTCGGGTCGAAGGTTAAGAAAGGAATAACCGGTAAGGTTTGAAATGGGATTGTTATATGTATTTTCCCAAATAATGTTTTGCGTAAAGAAAATAAACTTTCTCATTAATGTTTGCAAATATTTTCTCAAGTGTTTTGAAAGAAAAATGGGTTATGAATGATAAACATAAAACCATGAACTCACCGGCTTTATGCTGACTTTTAAGCATGTCTTTCAGGTCTACATATTGGCAACGACATGGTTGGAAATAACCGATGTCTTGGGATTGGAGACCCTAGAAGGCTTAGAAAAAGGCGTTCGGAACATGTAGAAGTCTTAGTCAAAATATTCCGCTGCGTAGTAAAGGTGCCAAACATTCACAACCGACGGGAAAATCGGGGTGTGACAGTTTGGTATCAGAGCTATAGGTTTTAGCGAATTAGGTGTCAGTAGGGATACCTAGGCTTTAACCTGAGTTTTAATTAGGGACCGAAAGTGCTAAGATTGGAATCTTAGTACGAACGTCTAGGCAGTAAAAAAAATTCCAACCGTTGCCAAATAAGTTGAAAGAATATTAGTGTATGGAATTACAGTAGCTCAGCTTAGGTTTCTTCGTCGCAAGAAACATTTCCTTATGTGAATAATAAGTGAGTATTTTCTATTTGTGTATTTTTGAAGTTGTGATTGAAGAGATTGGTAAATAGAATGTTCAGTAGGTTACAGATCATGTTGCTGAGAAGGTTGATGAACCGCTTACTAAAACGGTTTCAGGGACGATCATCGATTCCGTTGCTGATGTCTCTGATGAACCAGAATCTGTCTATTCAGATTCAGAAAGTGAATCTAATTCTAAAGCTAGCATTAATTCTCTTGGTGATGACATTGATCAGTTACTAGCTGGAGCAGATTTTCTGATGACAAAGAAATCATGCATGGTGGGTGATGCATTCACAAAGATCGACTACTCAAAGTTCTTTGCTGGAAAGGAAGCTCATTTCGCACTGATAGCCATGGCAGATCCACCTAAACCGGTAAGTTCTAACTCTTCTGATTGTGAAAAATATTGTGGTACTTGTGATAGATTAACTGACGAAGTTAAGCAACTTAAGTATCAGCTTGATAGTGCTAAAATCGTCAATCAATCTTATCGTAAGGATGAGCATAATTTTAACAAAACACTTGATGGTTACAAAAAGGATGTTTCAGAATTGACTAAAACTCTATCGTTGAAACAAATAGCCATTAACAATTACATCAATGAAATTGAAGAAACAAAACTTGAAATGGCTAAAATCAAGTGTTTTGCTGAAAAAGTCAATAAGAAATTAGAGAGTTACAAACATGTGGCATATGTTTTGGAACACATAGTTGAGGAACCATCACAATCAAGTAGTGCAATTTACAAGGCTGTTCCTGCTCCAGTGTTATTTGAATATCACAATTTAAATTCAGTAACACCTGAGAGTTCCGTGAAATCGGATTCCTCATCAGATAATGAATCAAACACTTCTAGTGTTGGGGATCTAAATTCCGATATGAGACCGATACTTGGATTGAATGATGAAGGAGTTATTGCAGTAACTAATGATTCAGATACTGAAGATGAGGAACCTAAGGAAAATGATAATATTCCATTGGAAAATCACATTAGAACTAATGAGATAATCTCACCATCTCAGGTTCCCCATCCTTAGAAAATTTGCAAACAACATGAATCAGTCAGTTAAGAAGGTTGAACAAATTGAATCAGCTGACAAACCAGTGAAGGTTTTCTATCGGATGGAAGGATCCGATAAGATAGTCTCAGATGATGAATATCCCATACAATTTGCCAATTATTCTAAGATTGATAAAATCTGGCAAGAGAGTACCATTTGGTTTCCTAAACACGAAAGGACCAATGATATTCCTCCTAAACTTATTCGGAGATTGTATGGTGATGATTCCTCATAACCAAAGGTTCTTGTCACTAAATTTGTGAAACCAAAAGAGAAGGTTAACGGATTTTATGAACCGGCTTACTCAAAGGAGCCCACTCTTGAGAGTTTAAGGCGTAAGTGTGTTGATGACCAACAACCGGTTAAATCTTTCGATAAACCTTACTCTAAGAATGTGTTTGAGGAGTATCGTGCATGTTTTAAATGTGGGGATAGAGGGCATTTACTTGCTCATTTCCCATATGTAAGGCATAAGAGGCACGAAGTTGAAAGAAAGCAGAATTTTTGGAATTCGGTTGATGATCATAGATAGCATTTTCCACAATGACAGTTTGTTCCTCAAAGGCAAGCACTTTATAGTCAAAACCATTTCTATCAAAACAGGGAAAACCACCCAATTATCTATGATAAAAGAAACCGAATTGTTATGGAGAAGAAGCTGAAAAAACCTATGGTGAACATAGCCAATGATAAGCAAAAGGTTTTTCCGAAACCTGCTGTGAAATCATCGGTTGGACCAGTATCAGTTAAATCAGATAAGGTAGACAAGAAGGTTTCATTTTCGAATGATACAAAGAAACCTATTAAGGTTAAACAACCTCAAATAAGGATTCCTAAATGTTTCGGATAGACTTGGACACCAAAGGTTTCTCCAGGTGCTTCTACATCATCTGCAATTGTTGAAGTTAAAAGTGAGAAAGTTGTGAACAACCAAAAAAAGGTTGATTTAAACTTGAAAGATTGTGAAAAAGATTCTTTGAAAACTAACATTCAAAGACCCAAGACCAAACAGGCTTGGGTCCCTGTTAAAAACTAATTTGTTTTTGATATGTGTAGGGAGCTCCAGCTGGCCCTGTTAGCAGTCTCTGGATTGTCGACAGTGGAGCTTCTGGGCACATGACCGGTGATTTGACGCTACTCTTTGATATCAAGAAACTAATGGAGGCTGTGTCGCGTTTGCGGGAAACAAAGGAGGTTAGATAACAATGGAAGGGAGTGTTAGTAATGGAATTGTGAGTTTCAAACGGATATCGTGTGAAACCCCACATTTTCAGGTTAACACTTTGTACTGAACTCTAGTTAACTTACATATTCATACGTGGTTAAATACTTAACTAGGGTTAGTTAAGAAGGCCTAACATATGTTAGATGATATTAACATATGTTATAAGTGGGAAAATCCATGTTTTGTCACACGCACGAGTCCTGTATACCGAACGTTAGTGATTTATCTGGTAAAAATAATAATAGGTACAATTGAATTATGATGAACGTGATGTTACATGTTTATGTGGAGTACATGCTTATGTGAATTACTGCTTGACTAAAAGTTAATATGTAAACCATGCAAATTACGTGCACCTTATGATCAATGTGTTATGAGATGAAAAAAAAACAATGAGTTTTATGCAAGATAGGATGATTAATATTATTGGGTCCAGTATTGGGCTAAAATATGATTAATGGGTCCAATTAGTGGACTAAAAGGACCCCAAAACATAATTTCTTGGGTAACAAGCCAAGCCCTCTTATAATTAGGAGACAAAAAATAAACAAACCCTAACTCTACCCCCTTGTTTGCGCCGTGAACTACCCCCACCCCTCTCTCTTGATTTTCAACAAACATCATTCCTATTCATCTCTTCAAGCTAGTTTGGGTGAAATCTCTAGGCTTTGAGGACTCTTGCGTTGAAAATATAATTTTTACATGTTTTATAATGATTTATAATGCTTGAAAAGTTTAAAAATCATAGAGTATACATATATATAAAAATCGCATACATGTGTTAGTGGGAGTTCTTGAATGTTCATTGTGATTTGATGATGATGATTGTTTTTAGTAATCATAATTAGGGTTTTTGTATGATAATATATCTGTTTGATCATGATAATATGGGTTATGCATGTGTTAGAGATTTTTATGCATAATTAGGGTTTGTGAATAACTTGGCGTGCAAGTTTCAGTTTCTGATAGATTCATTAGGGTGTTTTGTAGGGTCTGTATTGTGATGTTAAATTGATTGTTTTGATCGATTCTTTGCATGATTGGATTGTACATGGTCTTAGCTTTTTAGAATGGGCAAAATCATCTGATTTGGATGTCGTTTGATATGTTTTTGGAATTTTATTTGATTAAAGATCATATCAGATTTTCGGAATTATAAATTGGGTCAACTTTAAATGATCATAACTCAAGTTTTACAAAGGGTTAAGTTATGAAATTTGTACAGTAGGTCAACATTGGAAAAGCTTGGCTTTTCCAAGTGAATTCACCTCGTTTGGGTGAATATACAATTTTTGGGAATTTTTCTACTAAACTGACCTGTTGTGGAAATTTTCTGGACATAGCTGTGTTGTACAAATTTTAATAATTTTTATGTTTGGTTTTGAGACAAAAAAAAATATGGGTTATCAAATGAATCCCAATGAATATTCAGGAAACATTTGGGAGTTTAATTCATTCGTTAAGTATTTTAAATAATTCGTTTCTCTCAGCGCACAATCTGCCCTAAAAACGCAGATTTTGTAAGGAATGTTTACATGACTATTTGGGGTCCTATATGGTATGTATTTGACATGAAATTGTATGAATACTTATAGGATATGTGTATAAGGTATAAAACTGATAATAATCATTATGATCACCAACGGGATACGTAGGACTTACTTGTGCATGTAGAGTCACTAGGTGTCACTACACGATTTGAACTTTAGATGTTTTGGACAAACGAGTTGCATGATGTGTTGGTTATGCACGTATAGTCACCTAGTGACACTTGTAATAGGGAGTCGGTAGCTCCTTACTATTTGAGGGATTTGGATCGTTCACGTGCAACCTAAGGTGAGTTTCACTACTCTTTTCTCAAAAGCATGCGTCTTGGGTTTGAGACAACGTACTTAACTTTTTCTAGTCCGGTTTGGGACTACTTACACATCCCGGGTTGGGATGCTATGACTCTTTGTGTGGGTCGGGTTTTTGACTCCTTGTGTGGGTCGGGTTTTGCTAGTTCGCAAACTGTGTCCTTGATGAACAAAACCAACTCTATCACTGTAAGTCCTTCACATACCGAACGAGTTGCCGGGTTATGGCAAGCGGGTTATTAGTTGACAGCGCTATTAGGTTTGACAAACCTCACACCGGCTCAGAGGAATGCGGGAGTGAACTATAACTTAACAGATTATCATTGTTGATAGGCAATGATGCAAGGCAAACAGCTCACATTTGTGACTACACGTACATCAGCAGTTCGGTATATCGGTGTTAGTTATCATGAATGGGTTAGCTACCCCTGACATGCGATGAACTAGTGTTTACACGGTTTTTGGAACCAACTCAATTACTTACGCATTTACTTGGTTACGTGGTTTTGGAAACTGCGCATTTACTTACTCACTTTCTTTACTTTGTGAACTTACCAACATTGTTTGTTGACCCAGATATACATGCTTTTGCAGGTAGTAAGCTTCCGGTGCCACGATTAGAAAGCACTGCACTCTTCACTGCATTTAGGGTCTTGGGCATACACTTAAATTATATATCATGCTTTTATGTTTTCTTTCATATGGTTTTATGTTGGGCGCGTTGTTTTGCGCATGGTTTTAAAAAGGTTTAAACTTGGTTTACACTTCCGCAGCTTAACTAAACATGATTTCTGAAAACGAACTAAATGGTTTGGGCATTTAGAGTTAAATGGTTTGGGCATTCAGAGTTCGTTCATATGACTTATGGCTATGGGATCCTGGTATGTCATGCGTCTCACGGTATAAACCCCGCGGTGGAAATTTGAGGGTGTGACATATCGTATGTGAAACAAGTTGATTATAATTTGTTGAGTGTAAGTCAGATATGTGATAAGAAGTTTTCGTTTCACTTTGATGACAAATCTTGCTACATACTAAAACCAGGTTTCGTTATTCTAAAAGAATGGATCATGTTTAAAGTTCCAAGAGTGAATAATATATACTTTCTAGACATGAGCAAGGCAACCACGACACAGGGACAAGTCACGTGCTTTTTTATCCAAGGCTACTAAAAAAGAATCTATCATGTGGCACTGGAGGATGGGGCATATTAACCATAGAAATATGAATCATTTGGTGAAGAATGGACTTGTAGAGTGAGTGAATGTGAAGCATTTCCATTTAAACGAAAAATGTGTGAGTTGCAAAAAGGGGTAATAGCAGAAACAGTCCCACAAACCCAAGAAAGTAAACTCAGTTGAATTTCCACTTGAACGTTTACACGTGGATCTTTTCGGACCAGTTAAACGTAAGAGTATCAATGGAGAACTTTATTATCTTGTGGTTATCGATGATTGAGAATCCGGTAAAAAATCGAATCCACGGATCGATTAAGCGAAAACAACTCGGCTTCAGACGGACGATTCGAGACGAGACAGAAATATACTATAACAAAGTCATCACAGATTCGTATTGCATCAGAAACGATTACAGACACTGTCATCAGTAGGATAAACATCTATCTCGGGGCTGGGGGAGGTCGGGCATGACCTCCCCCTTGAGAGCATTCAAAGCACAAACTCAAAATCTTAAATGAAAACCAACACATAAGATTGCTTTTTATAGTCCAAAACATAAAGCCACATTCGACCCTTGAAGGAGGTCGAACTTGTAGGTTCGCCCCTTGTAGGGTTCAAACTAGGAACTTTTGTTTTGGTTTGTATTCACAAATGCATTAGATCCATAAAATGCCCTTATGGATCACCACAATCTCATATAATACAATACAAGACTCAACCCTAGTCTATTCGACAGTGACGTCCACAGAAAGTGCATCAACAATCTCCCCCTTGGACGTTGCTGGAAAATGCTAAATACAACTTGCCATTTCAGTCAGTATTGTTGAAGTATCAATATTTCATCAACAATCTCCCCCTTGACTGATGCAGCTTCAGCAAAGTTTCTTTGAGATCCTGTAAGGTAATGATAAATCAACATGTTCTTGAGTAACTTCATCTGTTCGACAGAATACTAGCCATAGACGAGTGAATCAAGCAATCAGAAGTTTTCAGCTGGAACTACCGGTACCATTGCGGACTTGAAATGCTTCAGAAACTGAGTTTTTCTATGGGGCCTAACAATATCCACCAATAGCTCTTGAAATTCTTCAGGACTGTAATCTTGAAACTTTCGTTGAATGTACATGCCACATGACTCCTACTGGGATCTCTCATTACTTTCGGAACATTGAGATCTCAGTCTTGATTTGCTTGTAAATAACTACTTTGTTTGAACAAGTTCCTTCAATCACACTGGAACTGGGTTAATTGTTCTCAACTTGCGGAATAAAAATATATCTGATTTTTCTGGCCCATAATAGTCATTTGAATCTGATTATCATACTGTTGATTCTCATGACTACCCCACGATAAAACGTTTCATCATCATCATTTCTTCAACAATTTGTGTAGACATCATCACCATTCTCCCAAAAATCTTCAAAAATTGCCATAACCAAATTTTCGAAATTTTTTACCCTTAAAATACCAATTTTTCATTCTATATGTCGAGGGTTCGAATGTAGAAATAAAGCTACATTCAAACCTTTTGTAAGGACGAATGTACCATGATTGGGTCGAACCAAGTTTGATTAAGCCAGACTAAAATTGAGATTCCACGTTCGACCTGTCGTGAGGTCGAATATAGAACACAACCAGGTTCGACCTCTGTTATCAGTACAAATGAAGCTCATTTGACCTCTAAATCCTATGTTCGACCTCCCGTAGGGTTGAATCTACTGCACATTCGACCATTTGCAGAAAAACGTGTTCTTCTTCAATATTTTCTGCAAATCAGTCCATAAACACTCTAAAACTTCGAATTTGATGATGAAACTTCTACAGAAAGGTGCGGAAATGAAAACCTAACCCTTGAATTAACAGAAACATGGAAAAATCACATGATTTTGGGTTCACTTAAGAATCTAGGGTTTCTAGGGTTTCAACCTTTCAATCAAAAACGGATTTTTAACGTTTGAAATCAGGGAATTGAGCTGTGATTTATTCAAACGACTGTTAGATCGTTCAAATCGGTACCACGGCTCTGATACCAGGTGAGAATCCGGTAAAAAATCAAGTCCACGGATCGATTAAGCGAAAAAACTCGGTTTCAGACGGAAGATTCATGACGAGACAGAAATATACGATAACAAAGTCATCACAGATTCGTATTGCATCAGAAACGGTTACAGACACTGTCATCAGTAGGATAAACATCTATCTCGGGGTCGGGGAGGTCGGGCATGACCTCCCCCTTGAGAGCATTCAAAGAAAAAACTCAAAATCTTAAATGAAAACCAATACATGAGATTGCTATTTATAGTCCAAAACATAAAGCCACATTCGACCCTTGAAGGAGGTCGAACTTACAGGTTCGCCCCTTGTAGGGTTCGAACCAGGAACATACATTTTGGTCTATATTCACAAATGCATTAGATCCATAAAATGCCCTTATGGATCACCACAATCTCAAGTAATACAATACAAGACTCAACCCTAGTCTATTCGACAATGACGTCCACAGAAAGTGCATCAACAATGACTTTTCAAGATTTCCATGAGTGATGTGCATGCAACATAAGTGTGAAACATTTATTAATCTGAACGTTCTGTTTACTCGATTGGAGAATATATATGGATTGAAGATCCAAAGATTTCAAAGTGATAATGGTATTCATCATGAGTACAGTGCACCTTATACTCCACAACAAAACGGTGTTGCAGAGTGAAAAAACAGGACTCTAATAGAAGCGCATGAACCAAGCTTGAAAATTCTAACCTTCCAGTCATGTTTTGTAATGAAGCCATTCATGCATAATTTTACACATTGAATCGTGTGCTAACAGTGAAGAAGTTTGGCAAAAGTTCTTATGAACTGCTTAATAGACGAAAGCCGAACCTGGAGTTTTTAGAACCTTCCGGGGCGCCATGAACTATGTTGAATCCTAATGATAAATTTGTACCTAAAGCTGAAGAAGGTTACTTTATGGGATACGCGACACCACTAAAACGCGTATTCAACAAAAGAACCAAACAGGTTAAAGAGTCGGCAAATGTTGAAGTCCAACGTTACACTCAGAATACTCAAGGAAGTGGGCCCGATTGGATGTTTGATTACAAGGAATTATTCGAATCATTAAATCTAGAAAGTATGGTTGAAGAAGCTGTTTTACGACTATATTACGAGTGTCAGAATGCAGTAACTTCATCGTTAGTGCGTCCGATCACCGTAACTCCTCCAACATCAGTTTCTAATAATACCAATGCTCCTGTTAATGAAGAAGACGTTTTCAAGAAGCTTCTACACCTCTTGATTCATTTGATTCTGAAGACAATGATGATGATTTCAGTGAAGCTATTTTAGATCATGCAACGGTAGCACTAGTGAACCCAAATCCAGATGTTGTATCTTCATCTAATATGGATAATGATCTGGAGACTACAGAGAATCTCAATGTTCAAGCGGTTATTCCTATTCCTGATCATCCGGAATCTCTGATTCATCAGATTCACCCACTCGAACATGTTATAGGTGATCCAAGTAGCAGTATGATGACTAGTGGTCAATAGAGACGAGCAACTTAACATGACAATATTGGAGCCCTAGCCCTGTATGCAAAAATACAGAAATCTGGTTGTCAAAATGATTGGTCTTTTGCTTGTTATGTCTCGCATGTTTAGCCACGGACGTACAAGGATGCTTTACAAGATGATTCATGGGTTGAAGCAATGCACCAAGAACTACTTCAGTTTTAGAAACTCAGAGTCTGGACGCTGATAGACATACCGCTATACCGGAAGAAATTTGGTACTAAGTGGGTATTCAAGTATAAAAAGGATGATCAAGATGTTATTGTCAGAAACAAAGCTCGATTGGTTGTACAAGGTTTCCATCAGACAGAAGGGATTGATTATAACGAAGTCTATGCACCTGTTTCACGCATTGAAGCAATCCGAATGTTTCTTGCGTATGCATCGTACAAGAGATTCAAGGTGTACCAGATGGATGTAAAGAGTGCTTTTCTGTATAGTGTGGTCAAGGAAGAAGTGTATGTTCGGAAACCACTAGGTTTTGAGGATCCAATCCACCGGGATAAGGTCTACAAGCTTAATAAACCTTAGGTTTGCACCAAGCTCCAAGACAATGGTATGTGGTGCTTAGCACATATCTTCTTTCCAAGGGATTCAAACGAGGTTTGGTTGACTGTACCATGTTCACAAAACGAACAGAGGGTGACTTGCTTCTTGTTCAGATTTACGTTGATGACATTATATTTGGTTCTACTAATGAACTTTTATGCAGAGCATTTAAACGAGTCATGCAGGAAAAGTCCGAGATGAGCGCTATGGGAGAAATGCAATTCTTTTTGGGGTTGCAGGTGGATCAATTGCCAACGGGCATCTTTATTCACCAGACGAAATATGTTTCTGAAGTCTTGAGCCGATTCCATATGGATGATTCAAAGCCTATGGATAGTCCCATTCCATCCGATCACAGGATTGGAGTTGATGCTAAGGGGGGGGGGGGTTATTGATACCTTTACGTATAGAGCCATCATTGGATCTTTGATGTACTTGACTGCATCTTGTCTGAATATAATGTTCGCAACGTGTCTCTGTGCTAGATTCCAATCTAAGCCGAAACAAAGTCACCTGGCAGCCGTTAAGAGAATCCTAAGATATATGAAGGTTTGTCCTGCGCATGGACTGTGGTACCCTAATGATGATAATTTTGACTTTATTGCTTTTAGTGATGCAGACTTTGGCGGATGCGACAACGACGCAAAATCCACAACGGCTGGATGTCAATTTTTGAGGAGCAGACTCGTGACCTGGCAGTGCAAAAAGCAAACAGCAGTTGCTTTATCTACATGTGAAGACGAATATGTGGCAGCCTCGAGTTGTTGCTCACATGTTTTGTGGATACAACAGCAGATGCACGACTACGGTTTGCTATATATTAAAACCCTAATTCATTGTGACAATGAAGCCACCATTGCACTCACTAAAGACAATGTTAATCACTCTAAGGCGAAGCAGATCCTGATTAAGTATCACTTTATTCGTGATTGCTATGCTAAAGGTTAGAGTGATATGGTCAAAATCCCCACTGACTATCAGAGAGCTGATCTTTTTACCAAAGCTTTTGACAAATAAAGATTTAAATTTTTATTAAAAGCTAATGGTGTTAAAGAAAAACAAGACTAATTATCAGCTCGGTTTATCACATTTTTAAATTTTTAGTTTTAATTTTTCAAAAAATCAAAAATCCAAAAATATGTTTTACATTTCAGGGGGAGTCTTTATTTTTCAGAAAAACCAAAAACATTGAAAAATTCAAAAAGCCATAAAAATCAGAAAAACCAAAATGATTTTTCCTAGAGAAAAAGAGGAGATGATAACAGTGAGGATCTATTGCATGCTAAAGAATTGAAAAAGTCAAAATGCTTGGTAAATGTTAAATTTTGTGTGATTTACTGATAAACTTTGTAGACTTATTACTGCGTGCCTGATATATACATAATCAAGCTGTTTATTACGTGGATGAACACCTCATGGGCATATGCTCTTGGTACCGTAATTTCGTTTGATAGGGTTGGTACAAAATTCAGAGGTTTCGGGTCGTTATGTTATTTGTTATCTGGCGATAGCCTCTCTGATCTTTTGTCGTAATGCTTACGGACCTAGATCAGACAGGGTATCTTAATAAAAGAGCTTTAATGCCAAAATTCAAAAGTTACCGAATTGAGGAACATTAAATGTGTGATGATAATCAAAGATTATCTAATGCATCATATCTAATCATTAATACAAATCATGATTGATATAAGACCTCAACCTGGTAGATTGGACATGTTACTCTGTAGCATTGAGTTGCTGACCTGTACACCTATGTGCCTCATATCTTGTAACTACAGATAACAATAGCAAAATCACCCGTTACAATGGATATTTTTGCAAAATTCCTTGATATGGGAGTATGTCGTGTGTGTGGGAACCACAAATGAATTAGTTTATACTATAAATATTAGTATTAGTCTAAAGCATTGGATAACGGTCTACATGTGAGTTTATGTGGATAAACAATATCATCAATTGCCAAAGTTACATTGTCAGTAAAGTCTAAAAATAGCAGAACAACATTGTGATGTGATCTCACATAAACTGATATGATCCTCTAACAGAAAAATCACAAAACGTTTATTGCTTTCTGTTGATTTAGTTCATATATACAAAAACTCAAAAAGATTTTTGCTGTGTTTTAGCATAAATGTTAGAAAATTCAAAAGATTTTACATTTCTGCTTTATTTTTTATAACCGATGGTGAGTTTGTATCATTAAAATGACAAATGATGAATGTTTAAAGGTTTAAATGATCAAAATTGTCAAAACGGGATTCGAAATTGAGATTTGGTAAAATTTTCAGAAATCCAAAATCTCATTCGCCCTTTCAATAGGTCGAAGGAGGTTTTGTGCTTTGATTTGAACATTTTAATGAGGTCGAATGAGAGTGTTTGAGTGAATTTTCTCATTCGAGCCATCTAGTTTTCCTTCAACCCTTTAGTTAGGTCGAACGAGACACTTATATATACTACATCTGCACATTCGAACCTTCATAAAAAAATTTCAAAATTTCAACAAAACTAGACCTTGTTGCTCATGTGATTTAGACTTAAGATTATTGATCCTTCTTCTTTCCTAGTCATTTTGATCTTATTTTAACAGGTAAACAACAAGTTTTCAGGACAGAATTCGTGTATGAAGCTTTGAAACCCTAGAACATCTAATCAATGATTATAAAAATAGCTTGAACATCCATTGATCATAGCAAAACCATTATCTATGGTTTTAGGCGGAGAAGAGACCAAAATCCAGTGTTTAAACAATTTATTAAACTGAATTGATTGTTTAAAAGCTATAAACACTAGATTTTTATTAAAAACCATCTATAATAGTGTAATTGATGCAATTGATCATTGATTAAAGATAATCGGCCATGTTAGGATCTATTAGAACCAAAATATGTTGTTTATCATGGTTGAATTGCGTTATGGTAAATTTGAATATCAAACAGACCTATTCAACCACTTTTCAAGGTCGAATGAGACTTTTTAAGGTCGAAGGAGACTGCTTGAGGTCGAATGAAGTCATTTACATTGATTGAAGTTTTTATTCAACTGAGTTTTCTCATTCGACACAACATTCTTCTCATTCGAACCCCCGTTAGGGTCGAAAGAAGGATTGTTTTTAACCAAAATTCAATTTTGTCCATTTTCGATAAATTTTCATGTTTGTTTTACTTGTTGCAGATTATAATGGATGAACAACAAAACCCAGAGAAGGAGGCACAAGTTCCAGAGCAAACCAATAGAACCAAAGGAGTTGTTATTTGAACCAGTTCATAACTTATGTGCATTTCTTGAGGAAGTTAAACAGTATGAAGAATTCTCAGGCATGATAGATTTTTTGAAGAGAAGCAGACTTATCTATGCTCTTGCCACCCTGAAGACAATCTACAAAGATCACCATGTTGATTTCTGGAAGAAAGCAGTGATTACATTCTGGGATGACAAATCAGAAATTCAGAGCTATATTCAGGGACAGTTTGTTCTTGTGACTGAAGAAGACATTCGAGAAGCTTTACAGTTAAAAGATTCTCCAACTGATCCTACAGAATTGACTTGAATGGAGCAGAGGAAGTGTTTCCTTAGACTGAAGTACAACGCTCCGATTACTGATTGTTTATTGCATAAGGCAAAGCTGTGTCCACATTTCAAGTACTTATTACATGTGATTCTACATGTGTTTGGACCAGTGAGAGGTGGATACGATGTGCTGAGAAAGAGTCTTTGCTCGTTGGTTGTTGCTCTGATCCTGAACAAGCTGTTTAATGTTTCTGGGATGATATTTGAACATATGATGGAAGTTTTGAAGGGTTTGAAGACTGGTAAGTTTCTATTGTATCCAAGATTTCTTAAGATGGTGTTTGATAATAAGTATCCTGACTTGATTAAAGACCCGATGCCGATTGTGTATCAAACTCACATGACTATTACTACTTTGAGCAGGATGAGAGCTTAGAAGGGTGTTCCTGATAATTTGAAGCCACCTTATAAAAACCTGTTTGGACACTTAAGAGATGTTGCTTATAAGGATCCAGGTCTTAATGAAGCAAGGAATGAGAAGAGTGATTCTGATTCAGATAGCCATTTATTTCCAATTGACAAATCTGCTAAGTGGAAGCATCAAGTTTTAAACAAAGGCGCTAAGTCTGGAAAGGGCAAAAAGAAGGTTGATGAGATTGAGCCAAAGAAACAGAAATCAGTGAAAGGTAAAGGGAGAACAAAGACATTGTTAGGTGATGAAGAGTCTGCTGATTCAGAAGAGACTCAAGAAGAGGCTGAATGGGATTCAGGGGATGAGAATATGCAGATAACTAAACCCAAGGCCACTGTGGTTGGTGAGATTGAAAGCTTAAACAAAGCCATTGAAGCTTAAAATTAGGGTTAGAGAATTGGATGATCAAGATTTGGAATTGATGTGTGATAATCTTGATTTTATTGGATCTCATGTGGCTGGTGAAAAGATAAAGAAAGCCAAAATTAAGACTATGGCAAAGAAAGATAATCCTAAGAAGAGGAGAGACAGAGAGATAGATCTGTTAGTTGTTGGAAAGAATGTACCAGCAATTGGAAGTTCAAGTGCTACAACACCCGTTGCATCCCCAGCTGCTAAGAAAATGAAGAAAGTTGTTCAGGAGGAAGCTACAGTGAATCCAGCTCCTGAAAACTTCTCTAGTTTATTGAAAACAATTTTAGAACAAGTGCGGAAGAAGAATGCTAAACCTGTTGCTACACCAATAGCTGAATCATCTACACCACATGTTACAGTTTCAAGGGAAATCATGGAAGCTGTTAATCGCCAGATTGAAAATGTGATGAAGGCATTTAATCAACAACAAGTTGAAATCAGACAAATGAAAGAAGATAAAAAGACAATGCTTTAGATTGTGTTATCTTCAAAAGCTAATCAAGAAGAGGTTGAAGCTAAAGTCAAACATCTTGAGTCAAAGAATCTGATGTTGATTACTCGTGGTAAAAGAAATACAAAGAAGATAAAGTTGCTTCAGATTGAGAATAAACAGATCAAGTCAGACAACAAAAGTCTGAGGAAGATGATTGATGATTTATATTCGAAAGCCCCACAGTTGAAAGGAACTGAGGAGGAAGAGGAGGATAAAGAAGAATAGAAGGTAGATTATGAGCCTTCTGATGAAGAAGAAGAAGATGATGAGTTTGGTGATACATCAGATGATGATGATAATGCAGGAGATAAGATTGGTGGAAAGAAAGAAGATAAAGAAAATGATGATGAAGGTTCTGTTGATGATGATGATGATCAAGATGCTGATAAGTATAGATATGAGAAAAGATATACTAATAAGGGAAACACAGGTGAATCTAGTTCTAAGAAGACACCTGGTGAGAATGTTGATGATGATGATAGAATCTTTTGGAATGAAAAGATTAGATCTTTGTCTAATGAAGATAAAATCTTATATCGTCAGATGTTAAAGAAGAATGTATGGACGATTGAGCTAACTGGAAGATTTCCTGAAATCCTTGATTCAGAGGATATGAGATATGAATTTGAATACAACGATCCTGATTTGGAAGATGGGGAAGTATCTGCTGCTGTTTCTAAAGAGATTTTCAAAGGATTGGCAAAGCAGATAAGGAACTCTCTAGAAGAAGTCATGAATGATAAAGAGATTCTGAATATTCTAGAGAATGATACAGGTGATCACTCAGATGATAAAGATACTCCAGAGTTTGAAGAAGTTGAATTTTAAGATATAACTCATGAAGAGTATTCTGAATATTATAAGGAAAAGTAAAATGTAGTGATACCTGATATCAATGAAGAAACACTCAATGAAACAAAGAAGCTTGCTGAGAAAAAGGGTAGTAAGATTTTAGATGAAGTGTTTGAGAAGGATGCTAATCAGAAACCAAATTTTCAACAATTAGATGATTTGAAAGATTTGTTGAAGAAATTAAAAGAGAAAGAGGCAAACAAACCAAAGACAGAAGTACAAGGAGGTTTCTACAAGTATCATAATGAACTGTTCAAAGGTAGAGTGTTGGTATGGAAGTACCTTAGATAGCTACGGTGCATAGGTGTGAAGTGGGAAAAGGGAATTCTGTACTTTCACAGGTTCCATGAAATTAAAACCTTGCCATACTGGGCTGTAAGGGATATTTGTAGACACACGATGAGCGGTGCTTCTATAAACAATGATGCTGTTGGATGGTTTGTTGATAAGATGTCTTGGGAGAGTAGAACTAGGTGGAACTTGTTCAAACCTCAATTTCCTAAAAGTAAAGTTCACAAAGAGGTTGATCCTGTTGCTGTTTTGAATAAGGTAACATTGAAATATAAACCTCCTGTTGTGCTGAAAAAAACTCCTTTGATGTCGATTCAACAACATTTCAGCAAAGAGTTTGTGATTTGGTATTATGACCGGAGAACAGCTGAAGTAGTTATCTTGTTGAAGAATAAGGGTGTTAAGGATGAATTCAAGAATATACTTATCTATGATCCAATATGGCTTATCAATTGCTCATATAAAGACATTATTATGCTGTATTATAATTCGATTTACTGTGAAGAGAAAGATATGGAGCAAGCGATGAAATATCACAGAGTTGTATGCTTTTTATTTTGCATGGGATGTAAATGCGGTGTGTGACTTTGATAAGAAGTTGGGAAGATATGTGAAAGTTAGTGACATGAAGAAAAGTTCAACTAAACGACAATTAGAACCGGAGATGAGCAAAAAGCAAAAAGGGATTCTCCGAATCAAACTGTTGAACAAGGCGCTTGATCAAGAACGATTACTAGCAATAGTCAAGGGGGAGTTTGTAAGTTCATGGAATGTGACTTTCTCTTTTGGATTGATATTATAGCGTTTTTGCTAGATTTTATGTTGAAGAAGAACCCATTCAACCTGTCGAGGGGTCGAAGGAAGATTACAAATGGTCGAAGGAAGCCTTGAAGTAAATAATGTTTGATTCGAGCTTATGCAGTGATCGAAGGACTCATTCGACCTTGTCGTGGGGTCGAACGTGCAGTCTATAAATAGTCAAAGTTTTATTTTGTGGAAAATAGTTGGTCATTTTGTTAGAAGTCTTGTGTGTGTTCTCTCTCTAGGTTCTAGAATCTTCTGTAATTGATCGATTTCATTATACACCTTATCTTAACAAGTATTATAAACATGTTTATGAATGAAATGATTAGTGAAAAGGTATTAACTGTGTTCTGATTTGATCTCTATCATATTGCATATGATCTAGGGTTTCCGCATCTGGATTGTTCCATTTGTATGGTCATCTAGTCATTTTCTTTAAAACCGATCCTCTACACACTTTAGTAACCGGATAACACATTCACGATCAATTTAGCATCACAAGGCACACATTGTTTCACTAATGCATTTAATCAATCACCTTGTCAAGAAAACTTTGTGATAGACAACCAGCCTCATATTAATGAAACATTTCGTATCAAAGCCACTCGTGACTTACCGGCTTAAAGCCATTTTTGTATATAAAACATACTTAAATTATGTTTAGGAGTAAAGACCTCTAATCAAGGTGTTGTAACCATTTATCCACATGATCACACGAGCCCTAACTTCTAATGAGCCGAGAGCACCTTGAAAAGGCCATGATCGGCTGAGTTTGGTAGTCTAAGTGAGCAATCACGAGGCTATAAGAAGTATAATTATCGGCTACCCTTATTAACACATGTTAAGATCAAGTAAAACACATGTTAGTACATGTTTTAACATATTAAAGGCATTAACTCGTGAAGGGATACTCGTTTTTACAATAAAGATAACCTTACATAGTAGACTAGTGGTAATGCGAGGCCCATGACTCCATACGAGGCCCATATAGGCCCACTTCGCAATCTACTATGAATTTTTCGTACATAGACGCTCCCCGACACGGTTAACAATAACGGGTGCCTCACATGTAAGATAAACAAGCACACATAACTTACTATGTTCCTAATAATCTTAGGACCATTACTATTGGGACGATAGTTTCTTCGTATTCCAGCTTCACTAGACCACGTACATCCCAATCAGGTGAGTTTTACGGCCCCATTTTACTATTTTACATTTCGGGTGATAAACACGTTTCAATACTAGTGTCGTTTACAAGTGTGTGTACATTCTATCATGACTGCCATGTGGAACATGAGACATATTGGTTCATGAGCTCATTAGTCCTCGTACAACGTTTACTGTAACCATTAGCTATCAAAAGCCATGGAACACTTTAATAGATCTATTGAGTTGACACCCCCACTCTTGGTTAGTCGCTCTAACCGGTTACATATAAAAGAGTGTTAGTATTCTACTATACATACATTGTCTTTAGCGTAAAATGCGCGAGGCACAACACTCAAGAGGTTTGGTTATGGGACTTATGTTTGCACGGTAATCATTCGCTTAGCTAGCCTATGACTGGTTATACACGAATTACACATTGGTTTTACTTGTTACCTTCAACCCGTGAACTCGCCAACATTATTGTTGACAAATCCATTATGCATGTTATTCAGGTAACTAATGGAAGGCCGCAGGGATTTGAGGGAAAGGTTCGAGCATGCATTACGTGGTACCACTTTGATGGGGTTTGTCAATCTGTGATGTTTTGTTTACAATTCCATGAGTACTACACACTATCTCATTTTCCAGATATTATTATGTCGGTTTAAATAAATTAAGACAATATCCATCTTTCGTAGTGGTACAGTTTTAATAAAAATGTGTGTTGCTTGAACCTTGTGCTTGAAAACCTCTCGATGGTTGCATCCCTGTGTTTCTGCCTTGGCGGGGTGTGACACTATCGAGCTCGGAGAGCACATAATCTACTACAAGCCCATACCCGCAATAAAGGGACAAGTGCTCGCTAACTTCACAACCGAAATTCCTGCTAACAGAATTCAAGAATGCCTCACAAAACAATCATCCATGCAAAGCCAGGAGCCGTCGCAAAAATGGTCCCTCTTCAATGATAGGGCCTCTAACAATGATGGTTCTGGTGCAGGTCTTCACCTTATCAGCCCAGATAAACAAGAGTCCGCATACGCTATCCACCTGGACTTCAAAAGTACCAACAATGAGGCAGAGTACGAAGCGCTACTGGCAAGCCTTCGCATTGCTGAAAAATGGGGGCCAGGCACGTGGAAGCACATTTGGACTCACTACTTGTTGCGGGACGCATCAACGAAACGTATGACGTGCGAGACCAAACAATGGCCCTCTACTTAGAACAAGCCAAACAACTCACGCGCCGTTTTCACTCATGCACTGTCGTCCATATCAAGTGCAGTAAAAAACAATCAACAGATGTGCTAAGTAAAATGGCTTCAATAGTTTTTGAGCACATGGCTAAAGAGGTCCGCGTCGAAGTGCTAAATCAACCCTCCGTCCCGCTCAGACAAGTGAACATCATCCAAACAAGCAACGCCTCCTAGATGACGACAATCAATGCCTACTTGTTCTCTGGCACCCTGCCTGATTACAAATCAGAGGCCCAGAAGACTCAATACAAGGCTCTCCACTATCAGCTGACCGACGGAATACTTTACCGCCGATCTTATCTGGGCCCTTACTCCGCTGCGTCGACTCCGCGGATGCATCCTACCCCAACTGAAATGTTCATGATGGAATCTGTGACTTGCGTGCGGGGCCCATAATGGTAGTCGCGAAGCTGATGAACGCAGGGTATTACTACCCAGGAATGCACCTAGACTCTGTCATAGAACTCCGCAAATGCGGAAATTGTCAGTGTCACGCGCAAAACACCCTATGCCAGAACAACGACCTGGTGCCTGTCACAGCTGCATGGCCTTTCCAGAAGTGGGCGATCGACCTGGTTGGTCCATTCCAACGGCGCTAAGAAACATCAAGTTCCTTATTGTAGCCATCGATTACTTCACCAAATGGGTCGAGGCAAAACCCCTAGCCAACATTGATGGGGCGAATGTTAAGAAATTCATTTGGGAGTTCATTATTTGCAGATTCTAGCTCCTGTTGCAACTTGTTAGCGATAATAGTACGCGGTTCGCAGACCAAACCTTACAAGAGTGGATGGCGCAACTTGGCGTCCAGCAAATCTTCACTTTAGTCGCACACCCACAAGGCAACAACCAATTCGAAAAAGCAAATAGGAGTATTGTGGAAGGCATCAAAGCACGGCTCGGTACCTAGCGTAGAGCGTGGGAAGACGAAGTCTCGCATGTGCTGTGGGCTTACCGCACCCTAACTAAAACAAGAAATGGTGAATCCCCATTTAGCTTAATATACGATTCCGAAGCAGTTATACACGCTGAAATTGGATGCCCTTCCGCAAGAGTCCTCATGGCGGACAAATGGAACAACAATGAAGAGCTCCGTCTAATCCTTGACTTACTTGAAGAACGTCGCGAACTTGCGGCAATCGAAGAAGCCAAGTACAAAGTACAACTAGAACTCTACTACAATCAGCGTGTCAAAGAGTACAAGTTCAAGATCGAAGATTCTGTTTTCTGCAACAATGAAGCTTCTAACGCAGAACAACGAGGAAAACTGGCAATAAACTGGCAAGGGCCATACAAAATCCAAGAAGTCTTGGAAAAAGGGGCATACGCGCTATAAATTTTGGATGGCACACCTATCCCGTGATCTTGGAATGCAGCGCAGCTACGCGCATGTTATATGTAATCTATTCCTAATCTTGGCTAACCATGCCTTTGTACTTATCAAATAAATGAAATATCAGTTTTGTATATATGTAATCCTACTTACTTTCCGAGCTACGGTCTTCAAGACACGGTTTTTAAAACCTACGTCGGACTAAGGCCACAAAATAAGTTGTATGCTACACTACAGTCTTCATGGCACAATGTAACACCCCAACCGATGGCGGAAACATTGGAATGTCACGTATTGATGATTGTTCAGTAGCACATGGTATATAATGAAATTTTAAGTACTTTATTAATAACATTAAAATATCCCAAAATGAAACATTGTCTAAGAAATTCAAATACTAGTACATAAACATAGAGTAAATCAAACAACTTCAAATAACTTCATGTAACACCCCAACCAACGGCGGAAACATCGAGGTGTCACGTAGTGATGATTTTTCAATAGATCATGGTACTAAATGAAAGTTGAATAATATTGAACAAATTACGATTTGCTTTACAAGTAATGAATACAAAAGTTAAATAATATAATCTAGGTCCGAAGCTCCTATGTGTTCCAAGACTTGTAGAACTTCCAATAGCAAATAAAACCTAAAACATGTTGAGTTGGAAAGTTGGGGGGTCAACTATAAATAGTTGGTGAGAATACATAGGTTTTTAAATATAATAGATAACATTAGTTTTTATAAAAATCACAGCTGTATAATGTAAGAGTATGAGTCTGACATGTAACAATGCGTCTTTTGTACAATCAAACTTTGTGTCGACTGAGACCTAACTCGCAAGTTAGTAAAAGTGTAACTGTTATCGATCAGCCCTGAATTTATGCGGGGGGGGGGGGGGTGTTTGTCAGACCTATAGTGCTATAATCTAAACAGGCGGCTTGATCAATGTTAATGATTGTACTGTGTCTTTTTGATATAGTCAAATTGAATCAACAAGTTTCAACTTTGTAAGAATGAGTAATTGCTAGTGTATAAAAATGTTTAAACATGTTTCACCCCAAAAATGTAAAACAGAAAAAGGGGCTATGTAAACTCGCCTTAATGATAGTATTGAATCCTTCATAATAGTCTAGATGTGACTCAAGTATTTCCATGTATCACCCTGTGTTTAAGACAATAAAATAAGTGTAGGGAAACTTAAAAGTCTAAGTTTTCTAGTCTATAGGTATTCTAGGGTTCCTAATTTGGGGATCGACAATTGTTTAATTGTTAAATTAGAATAATAGTAAATGAAATAATAGTTAAAGAAATTTAGAAGATAAATAAATTAAATGAATTTTTATAATATCTTGAATAAAGGTAGTTGTATTCAAATGTTGTAATGTGAAAATAATTTTTATAAAATTATTTTCTTAATTAATGAATATATAATACATTAATATTTATTCATCAAAATATAGTATTAATCTCTAAAAATATTAAAATTCATAAATTTCAAATCTTAAAATAATATTTCTGATCTAAATGAATAAAAATAATTTATGTGAAATTTTGGTTCAAAATAAAGGAAAATGGATTTATTGGGAATTATTTATGATTAAAATAGCAAAAATTAATTAAAAATGATAAATAAATGTTTCACTGATATTAAAATTTAATTCTGAAAAGTTTATTGATTTATATGTTTATAATAATTTCTATGATATTTTACAAAACAGTTTCGATATTTTTATAGAATTTTTAATTATTTATGAATAAACTCGTAATATATTTTATATATGTTATATAAATAATATTTGTAAAACTAAAAATTTTATAATAAATTTTATCAATTATATATCACAAAATAAATTTTTGTACGATTTATAAATCAGATTTGATATTTCATACCTATTTTAAAAGATAATATTGAAAACATATAGAACTATATAAAGAATTTACAAAATAATAATAATAATAATAATAATAATAATAATAATAATAATAATAATAATAATAATAATAATGTTTGTGGTGGGTGGGTATCGAACCTGGTCATTCAGCCGGCTCAAGTTTTAAACAAAACACCACCACCATCTGGTCCACATTTAAGATCTGTTTTTAGATACAACATAATTGTTTAAATCATATAAACGACTTTATCCCCAACCTCTTAGTATGAACCCTAGATACCTAACCCGTATAATTGATCAAGAGAACGAATTAGTTAGCAAGATTTATGTTAGGGATATTCCTCTAGAACTGAAATCGACTCAAATCAAGGTAGAAATTACCTAAAACGAAGAATAACAAAGGCGACACGGCCGTTTATAGCGTACGCGATGGTGACGGCTTGCAGGTCTCAATTGTGTCTGCTTTGAAGCAATTGATTAAGTGTGTATGTTCAGGGATTGCGAAAAGGCTCTAATATTGATTTTTTTTCATTTAATTGTGCAATAATCAATCGATTAAATTGTGTTAGATTAGGTCAAATGTCCAATTAGGAAAGAACGCGTTTTAAGTCAATTATTCACCAATTTCGCATTGATGGTTTCAATTTCGATTAAAGAGACCAAAAATTTCATTTATTTGATTTGGATTTGGAAAGAATTGATGGGTGTTCGCTTTGGCTTGGAGACTAAGATAAACAAGGAGGTGTTAAATTTAATTTGCTTCGAATAAAACACAAGATGGCAGCGTGGCTCGGTGGTTTGTGTTGTGTGCGTTAACTCTATGAGTTGGTTTGGACGCTAGTTCGTGTCTCGGTTCAAACATTTCCTTTTTAAAGCATTTTTCATATATAAACTATATATATATATATATATATATATATTATGATTATACTAGGTTAAAAATGTTATGAAAAAATTTAAAGTACGTTAAAACGTCAAAATTCAAGTATTTTATTATATAATGATTATGAATAAATGAAAAAGATACGGATCGTTACAGTCCCCCCTACTTTTAGGAACTTCGTCCTGAAGTTTGAGTTGGAGAGTCTATTGGGAAGAGGTGCAGGTATTTGGTACAAGCTAAGGTGTCCGTGGTAAAAAATTAAAGAGCACTAGACTGTAAGTTTCAAGAATGCACCAGATAACCATTAAGGCTAAAAGGACTGTTAAATAACTTGGGTTTGTAATTGGGTACCTACCAACAACCTTGATAGAATTCCACGTTACCTTAATGTACTTGTAAATTCATGATTACGTTCCGGACTGTAATCACCAATTTACCTCACATTAGTGTTTTGTGTCCTTCTATGACTCTAAGCACACATGCACAACAAGCAATGCAAAATAACCTTATGATTGAATCTTTGTATCAATGAGTCTAATAAATCCTTGTATCAAATTACATGTACAATGAATCTAATAATGAGTCCAACTGTTGAGTAGGAAAAAGACCTCTACTAGTTAGTGAGTATGAACCTCTACCATTTGTTGAGCAGGTGCCACAGCCTCTACCAGTCGTTGAGTAGGTTATTAGAACCTCTACTGACTGTTGAGCAGGAATGATGACCCCTACCAATCGTTGATCAGGTTATTAAGTACTCTACTAACTGTTAAGCAAGTACTTCATCCTCTACCAGTTGTTGATTAAGTGTAACAATTGTTTCACACATACGTTGCAAATTGATAATATGCATATGCAAGAAAGTTTGTAAATGCAACAAGTATCAAGTATAGCATGCGACTTATAATTGAGTTGCCTTAGACAAGGCTGATGAGTCTAGGTGTGATTATAGCAAATAGTTCTTACTTGGCTACTTATGTTTTCAAGTAGTAAAAATATAGTAGACAATCAAATCCTTATGTATTACTAAGAATCAAGTTTTATGCAACAAATAATCAAGTTTTCTATAGTTTTTTTTATTGTAGGGATCAAGTTCATGTTTTGAGAAGGTAAAGGATATGAGAAAACTCAAGGAAAAATCAAGGTGTGAAAGATGGCGATTGTGATAATAGTTAATAAAGGGTTTATTTTATAGGCCTCAAAGTGGCACAAGTGAGGAGATTATGTAGTAGTGTAAATTGTGCGGTTTCAATCAAGGGTTAGAATTAAGTGTATGAGAAAACATGATATTGGTGTATGCTAAATATTGTAAAAATTTGAACAAGTTGAAAATAAGTAAGTGTCGATGGAGAATTTAGGGACTAAATATTGTTCCTATGGATGGGAAGATTTTATTTTCAAAATTGGTTTTGTACATATACCAAAAGTCGTTAAATAGTACAAACTAAGTGAGCTTTGATTGAAATATTCGAGTTAGTTGGAGATTTTAAACACGACATTAGGTTTTGAAGATCAAGGTTCTATTAAGTGATTTTTAACAAATTAAAGCATTATATATAAAATCATTTGTTACACCAATAAATAAACAATTGAATGTAAGTTCAAGGACACCTTTTGACAAAAATATGTATTTTGTAAAGTTTCTAGGTAATGAAAATTCACCAAAATTTAGAAATCTTTAGTTTTGTGCTAGGGTACAATCAGGTTATGAGGTTAGAGTTTAAAAAAATGTAACATGTTGAAAAAGGCAATAATATGATGGTAAGATGAAGTGTGATTGTGAAACTCTTATTTGATTATGAAATGGGATTGATTTTAAACTTTAAAATTTTGGAATTTAAAGCTTAGGTTTTAATGAGAGTGGAGTATTTTCAACAAGGGAAACACGAGGAGTGTAATCATTTATTTGTCAATCCTAACAAATAAACGAAAACGTTGACTTATCAAAGTTTCTAGATTTTAATAACATAATGAAGACATGCTTTAGCCTATAAGTGAACACTCATCCCAAGAATTCCCAGGTAGGCATCCGGGTCCCTCGTTTGATTAGGATTTATGCGCAATGCCAATCCTAGACAGAAAACTCAGAATACAGGCGTTCACCCTTCCAGATTGCACGTGTTCGTTATTAAAATATAGAACTTCAACGAGATTTTAAAGGTGGTTCAGGCTATACTTGAGGATTTATCCTATTAATATAAGGGTAGATCCAGTGATGGGGAGTAATCATCTTGTACGGGTTAGGTAGGGATAAAAAGTAGGATGGAGATAGAGAATAGAAACAAGTAGGGTTGCAAGTAAGAGAAGCAAGTACTGGTTAAAATCCTAAGGTTATAGACTAGATTATTTTTCTAATAACCTAATTCTCTATAACCATGGCTCTGATACCAATCTGTTACACCCGAACCTATGGCGGAAAAATCAAGGTATCACGTAGTGATGATTGTTCAATAGCTCATGGTAATAAATGAAATTTGAATAATATCAAACAACTTACAATTTGCTTTACATGTAATGATTACAAAAGTTAAATAATATAATCTAGGTCCGAAGCTCCGATGTGTTCCAAGACTTGTACAACTTCCAATAGCAAATAAAACCTGAAACATGTTGAGTTGGAAAGATGGGGGGTCAACTAATAATAGTTGGTGATAATAAATTGGTTTTTTTATTATAATAGATAACAGTAGTTTGTATAACAATCACAGTTGTATAATTTAAGGGTGTGAGTCCGACATGTAAGAATGCGTCTTTTGTACAATCAAACTTTGTGTCGACTGAGACCTAACTCGCAAGTTAGTAAAAGTGTAACTATTATCGATCATCCCTGATATTATGCGGGGGGGGGGGGGTGGCTTTGTAAGACCTACAGCGCTATAATCTAAACAGGCGGCTTGATCAATGTTAATGATTGTACTGTGACTTTTTGATATAGTCAAATTGAATCAACAAGTTTCAACATTGTAAGAATGAGTAATTGCTAGTGTATAAAAATGTTTAAACATGTTTCACCCCAAAAATGTAAAACAGAAAATGGGGCTATGTAAACTCGCCTTAATGCTAGTATTGAATCCTTCATAACAGTCTAGATGTGACTCAAGTATTTCCAAGTATCACCCTGTGTTTAAGACAATAAAATAAGCGTAGGGAAACTTAAAAGTCTATGTTTTCTAGTCTATAGGTATTCTAGGGTACCTAATTTGGGGATCGACAATTGTTTAATTGTTAAATTAGAATAATAGTTAATGAAATAATAGTTAAAAAAATTTAGAAGATAAATAAAAAAAATGAATTTTTATAATATCTTGAATAAAGGTAGTTGTATTCAAATGTTGTAATGTGAAAATAATTTTTATAAAATTATTTTCTTAATTAATGAATATATAATACATTAATATTTATTCATCAAAATATAGTATTAATCTCTAAAAATATTAAAATTCATAAATTTCAAATCTTAAAATAATATTTCTGATCTAAATGAATAAAAATAATTTATGTGAAATTTTGGTTCAAAAATAAAGGAAAATGGATTTATTGGGAATTATTTATGATTTAAATAGCAAAAAACTAATTAAAAATGATAACTAAATATTTCAATGAAATTAAAATTTAATTCTGAAAAGTTTATTGATTTATATGTTTATAATAATTTCTATGATATTTTATAAAACTGTTTAGATATTTTTATAGAATTTTTAATTATTTATGAATAAACTCGTAATATATTTTATATATGTTAAATAAATAATATTTGTAAAACTAAAAATTTTATAATAAATTTTATCAATTATATATCATAGAATAAATTTTTGTACGATTTATAAATTAGATTTGATATTTCATACCTATTTTTAAAGATAATATTGAAAACATAAAGAACTATATAAAGAATTTACAAATAATAATAATAATAATAATAATAATAATAATAATAATAATAATAATAATAATAATCATAATAATAATGTTTGTGGTGGGTGGGTATCGAACCTGGTCATTCAGCCGGTTCAAGTTTTAAACAAAACACCACCACCATCTGGTCCACATTTAAGATCTGTTTTTAGATACAACATAATTGTTTAAATCATATAAACGACTTTATCCCCAACCTCTTAGTATGAACCCTAGATACCTAACCCGTATAATTGATCAAGAGAACGAATTAGTTTGCAAGCTTTATGTTAGGGCTATTGCTCTAGACCTGAAATCGACTCAAATCAAGGTAGAAATTACCTAAAGCGAAGAACAACAAAGGAGACACAGCCGTTTATAGTGTACGCGATGGCGACGGCTTGCAGGTCTCAATTGTGTCTGCTTTGAAGCAATTGATTAAGTGTGTATGTTCAGGGATTGCGAAAAGGCTCTAAGAGTGATTTTTTTTCATTTAATTGTGCAATAATCAATCGATTAAATAGTGTTAGATTAGGTAAAATATCCAATTAGGAAAGAACGCGTTTTAAGTCAATTATTCACCAATTTCGCATTGATGGTTTCAATTTCGATTAAAGAGACCAAAAATTTCATTTATTTGATTTGGATTTGGAAATAATTGATGGGTGTTCGCTTTGGCTTGGAGACTAAGATAAACAAGGAGGTGTTAAATTTAATTTGCTTTGAATAAAACACAAGATGGCAGCGTGGCTCGGTGGTTTGTGTTTTGTGCGTTAACTCTGTGAGTTTGTTTGGACGCGAGTTCGAGTCCCGGTTCAAACATTTCCCTTTTTAAAGCATTTTTCATATATAAACTATATATATATATATATATATATTATGATTATACTAGGTTAAAAATGTTATGAAAAAATTTAAAGTACGTTAAAACATCAAAATTCAAGTATTTTATTATATAATGATTATGAATAAATGAAAAAGATACGGATCGTTACAGTCCCCCCTACTTTTAGGAACTTCGTCCTGAAGTTTTAGTTGGAGAGTCTGTTGGGAAGAGGTGCAGGTATTTGGTACAAGCTAAGGTGTCTGTGGTAAAAAATTAAAGAGCACTAGACTGTAAGTTTCAAGAATGCACCAGATAACCATCAAGGCTAAAAGGACTGTTAAATAACTAGGGTTTGTAATTGGGTACCTACCAACAACCTTGATAGAATTCCACATTACCTTAATGTACTTGTAAATTCATGATTACGTTCCGGACTGTAATCACCAATTTACCTCACATTAGTGTTTTGTGTCCTTCTATGACTCTAAGCACACATGCACAACAAGCAATGCAAAATAACCTCATGATTGAATCTTTGTATCAATGAGTCTAATAAATCGTTGTATCAAATTACATGTACAATGTATCTAATAATGAGTCCAACTGTTGAGTAGGAAAAAGACCTCTACTAGTTAGTGAGTATGAACCTCTACCAATTGTTGAGCAGGTGCGACAGCCTCTACCAGTCATTGAGTAGGTTATTAGAACCTCTACTGACTGTTGAGCAGGAATGATGACCCCTACCAATCGTTGATCAGGTTATTAGGTACTCTACTTACTGTTAAGCAAGTACTTCATCCTCTACCAGTTGTTGATTAAGTGTAACAATTGTTTCACACATACGTTGCAAATTGATAATATGCATATGCAAGAAAGTTTGTAAATGCAACAAGTATCAAGTATAGCATGCGACTTATAATTGAGTTGCCTTAGACAAGGCTGATGAGTCTAGGTGTGATTATAGCAAATAGTTCTTACTTGGCTACTTATGTTTTCAAGTAGTAAAAATATAGTAGATAATCAAATCCTCATGTATTACTAAGAATCAAGTTGTATGCAACAAATAATCAAGTTTTCTATAGTTTGGTTATTGTAGGGATCAAGTTTATGTTTTGAGAAGGTAAAGGATATGTGGAAACTCAAGGAAAAATCAAGGTGTGAAAGATGGTGATTGTGAAAATAGTTAATAAAGGGTTTATTTTATAGGCCTCAAAGTGGAACAAGTGAGGAGATTATGTAGTAGTGTAAATTGTGCGGTTTCAATCAAGGGTTAGAATTAAGTGTATGAGAAAACATGATATTGGTGTGTGCCAAATATTGTAAAAATTTGAACAAGTTGAAAATAAGTAAGTGTCGATGGAGAATTTAGAGACTAAATATTGTTCCTATGGATGGGAAGATTTTATTTTCAAAATTGGTTTTGTACATATACCAAAAGTCGTTAAATAGTACAAACTAAGTGAGCTTTGATTGAAATATTCGAGTTAGTTGGAGATTTTAAACACGACATTAGGTTTTGAAGATCAAGGTTCTATTAAGTGATTTTCAACAGATTAAAGCATTATATATAAAATCATTTGTTACACCAATAAATAAACAATTGAATGTAAGTTCGAGGACACCTTTTGACAAAAATATGTATTTTGTAAAGTTTCTAGGTAATGAAAATTCACCAAAATTTATAAATCTTTAGTTTTGTGCTAGGGTACAATCAGGTTATGAGGTTATAGTTTAAAAATATGTAACATGTTGAAAAAGGCAATAATATGATGGTAAGATGAAGTGTGATTGTGAAACTCTTATTTGATTATGAAATGGGATTGATTTTAAACTTTAAAATTTTGGGATTTAAAGCTTAGGTTTTAATGAGAGTGGAGTATTTTCAACAAGGGAAACACGAGGAGTGCAATCATTTATTTGTCAATCCTAACAAATAAACGAAAACGTTGACTTATCAAGGTATCTAGATTTTAATAACATAATGAAGACATGCTTTAGCCTATAAGTGAACACTCATCCCAAGAATTCCCAGGTAGGCATCCGGGTCCCTCGTCTGATTAGTATTTATGCGCAATGCCAATCCTAGACAGAAAACTCAGAATACAGGCGTTCACCCTTCCAGATTGCACGTGTTCGTTATTAAAATATAGAACTTCAATGAGATTTTAAAGGTGGTTCAGGCTATACTTGAGGATTTGTCCTATTAATATAAGGGTAGATCTAGTGATGGGGAGTAATAATCTTGTACGGGTTAGGTAGGGATAAAAAGTAGGATGGAGATAGAGAATAGAAAAAAGTAGAGTTGCAAGTAAGAGAAGCAAGTACTGGTTAAAATCCTAAGGTTATAGACTAGATTATTTTTCTAATAACCTAATTCCCTATAACCATGGCTCTGATACCAATCTGTAACACCCGAACCTATGGCGGAAAAATCGAGGTATCACGTAGTGATGATTGTTCAATAGCTCATGGTAATAAATGAAAGTTGAATAATATTAAACAACTTACAATTTGCTTTACATGTAATGATTACAAAAGTTAAATAATATAATCTAGGTCCGAAGCTCCGATGTGTTCCAAGACTTGTACAACTTCCAATAGCAAATAAAACCTGAAACATGTTGAGTTGGAAAGATGGGTGATAATAAATAGGTTTTTTTTATTATAATAGATAACAGTAGTTTGTATAACAATCACAGTTGTATAATTTAAGGGTGTGAGACCGATATGTAAGAATGCATCTTTTGTACAATCAAACATTGTGTCGACTGAGACCTAACTCGCAAGTTAGTAAAAGTGTAACTATTATCGATCATCCCTGATATTATGCGGGGGGGGGGGGGGGGTGGCTTTGTCAGACCTATAGCGCTATAATCTAAACATGCGGCTTGATCAATGTTAATGATTGTATAGTGTCTTTTTGATATAGTCAAATTGAATCAAGAAGTTTCAACATTGTAAGAATGAGTAATTGCTAGTGTATAAAAATGTTTAACATGTTTCACCCCAAAAATGTAAAACAGAAAAAGGGGCTATGTAAACTCACCTTAATGATAGTATTGAATCCTTTGTAACAGTCTGGATGTGACTCAAGTGTTTCCAAGTATCACCCTATGTTTAAGACAATAAAATAAGAGTATGGAAACTTAAAAGTCTAAGTTTTTTAGTCTATAGGTATTCTAGGTATCCAAATTTGGGGATCGACAATTGTTTAATTGTTAAATTAGAGTAATAGTTAATGAAATAATAGTTAAAGAAATTTAGAAGATAAATAAATAAAATGAATTTTTATAAGATCTTGATTAAAGGTAGTTGTATTAAGATGTTGTGATGTGAAAATAATTTTTATTAAATTATTTTCTTAACTAATGAATATATAATACATTAATATTTATTCGTCAAAATGTAGTATTAATCTGTATATATATTAAAATTCATAAATTTCAAATCATAAAATAATATTTATGATCTAAATGAATAAAAATATTTCATGTGAAATTTTGGTGCAAAAATAATGAAAAATGGATTTATTGTAAATTATTTATGATTAAAATAGCAAAAATTAATTAAAAATACTAAATAGATGTTTTTCTGAAATTAAAATTTAATTCTGAAAAGTGTATTGATTTATAAGTTAAAAATAATTTTTATGAAATTTTATAAAACAGTTTAGATATTGTTATCGAATTTTTCATTTATTTAAGAATAAACTTGTAATATATTTTATATATGATAAATAAATGATTCTTTTAAAACTAAAAATTGTATAATAAAGTTTATCAATTATATATCATAAAATAAATTTTTGTAGGATTTATAAATCAGATTTGATATTTCAAACCTATTTTAAGAAATAATATTGAAAACATAAGGAACTATACAAAGAATTTACAAAAAAAAAAAATAATGTTTGTGGTGGGTGGGTATCGAACCTGGGCATTAAGCCGGTTCAAGTTTTAAACACAACACTACCACCATCTGGTCCACATTCAAGATTTGTTTTTAGATACAACGGAATTGTTTAAATCATATAAATGACTTTATCCCCAACCTCTTAGTATGAACCCCAAATACCTAACCCGTATGATTGATCAAGAGAACAAATCAGTTAGCAAGATTTATGTTAGGGCTATTTCTCTAAACATGAAATCAACTCAAAACAAGGTAGAAATTACCTAAAACTTAGAACAACGAAGGAGAGACGACTGTTTATAGCGTACGCGATGGCGACGGCTTGTAGGTCTCAATTGTGGTCTGTTTTGAAGCAATTGATTAAGTGTGTATGTTCAGGGATTGCGAAAAGGCCCTAAGAGTGACTTTTTTCATTCAATTATGCAATAATCAATCGATTATATAGTGTTAGATTAAGTCAAATGTCAAATTAGGAAATAACGTGTTTTGAGTCAATTATTCACCAATTTCGCATTGATGGTTTCAATTTCGATTAAAGACACCAAAAATTTCATTGATTTGATTTGGAATTGGATTTGGAAAGAATTGATGGGTGTTGACCTTAGCTTGGAGACCAAGATAAACAAGGAGGTGTTAAATTTAATTTTCTTTGAATAAAACACAAGATGGCAGTGTTGCTTAGTGGTTTGTGTTGTGTGTGTTAAGTCTATGAGTTGGTTTGGACGCGGGTTCAAGTCCCGGTTCAAACATTTCCTTTTTTTTTAAAGAATTTTTCATATAAAAACTATATTATATACATATATATATATATATATAATGATTATACTAGGTTAAAAATGTTACGAAAAATTTTAAAGTACGTTAAAACGTCAAAATTCAAGTATTTTATTAAATAATGATTATGAATAAATGAAAAAGATACGGATCGTTACAATTCAAATAACTTATTCAAGCACACTCTAAGCTTCAGCTTCATTATTCCCTGAAATATGTTAATTTTGAAAACGTTTTTGGGTCAACAAAATGTTGGTGAGACTTACATAGGTTTGAATATTGAATAAAACTTCTACAATTCGAGTGTCAAGGCATGTCTAGTCCATATGTGAATACAAAACTACTAGGTAAATCGTGTGCATAATCAAACCTTGTGACTAGAATATTGTGGTCCATCCCATACGCATATGGTTCACTCGTTTTTGTTATATGATCGATAACAATCACCCACGCTACCCATACTGGAGGTACACGTATCCGGGTGGGACTGTCAATCCAATAGATCTATCATTGTATATCGTTGGCTTGATCAATGTTAATAATTATGCTAGTCTAATTGTGCTTACCAAAGTATTGTTTAAGACATAATGTGGCTCGTGTGTATCCAAGTATCACCCTATTTTTAAGGCAATAAACATTGGCCGAATTTTGCTTCAAAAATGTACAAGTCTAATGCTGTCTTTATAAAAAAGATGCTGCAATCTTCATTCACTCCCCTCGGCCAATCCTCAATCGACAGCAACTCCGTCCTAGCGAATCCTGTTCCAAAGTATTGGGAAAACTTAAAAGTCTAAGTTTTCTAGTCTAAAAGTATTCTAGGGTTTCTAATTTGGGGGTTAACAATTGATTAATGATTAATTTTAGAATAATTGTCAATGAAATAATAAAGAAATTTAGAAAATAATTAAATATAAAGAATGTTTGTAAGATCTTGATTAAAGGTAGTTGTATTAAAATGTTGTAAATGTGAATATAATTTTTATAAAACTATTTTCTTAATCAATGAATATATAATACATTAATATTTATTTGTCAAAATATAATATTAATATTTAAAAATATTAAAATTCATAAATTTTAAATCATAAAATTTTATTTCTGATCTAGATGAGTAAAAGTAATTTATGTGAAATTTTTATGTAAAAATAATGAAGAATGGATTTATTATGAATTATTTATGATTAAAATAAAAAACTTAATTAAAAATACTAAATAAATGTTTTCTTAAATTAAAATTTAGTTATGGAAAGTATATTGATTTATAAGTTTAAAATAATTTTTACGAAGTTTTATAAAACTGTTTAGATATTTTTATAGAATTTTTAATTTATAAATGAATAAACTTGTAATATATTATATATATTAATTAAATTATTTTTGAAAAACTAAGAATTGTATGATAAACTTTACAATCTGAATAACATAAAAGTAAATTTTATAGAATTTATAAATCATTTTTGGTATTTAAAAACTATTTTAAAAGATAATTAGATTAAATATAAAGATAAAGGTTATAAAAAAACTTGTTGTTGTTGCCAAGGATCGAACCCGGGTCCTTGGCTACAGAGACTAAAATCACAAGTCCAGACCATATGGTATGGACCCTGAGAACGAGTATGTTTAGTTTCAATTAATTATAAGGGCTCTTTGAGTTTAACCATTTATTCTCAAAATAAAAATGGTGGTGACAGGATTAGAACCCCTCTCACATGCCGGTTCAATGTTTTAAACATAGAGGGTATCACTAACTGATCTATGGATCAATTAGTGATTATTTTTTATTTGTTTTGAATATACATGATGACAGTCAAGTGTGATCTTCCCCAATTCGTAGCTTCGAACCCTAGCTTTTCTAATATCTTGAATTACCAAGCAATAATCCCAGGAATCATGGGATTATTGCTTGGGTGAAAACGATGAACAAAACACATAAGAAATTGATACCTTTGAATCACAAAGCGATGATAATCGAACGGTCAACCAAAAAGTCAAACGCGATGGATTCTGTCTTAAAATATTTGTTTGTGTAAATTAGGAGTGGGGTTTTTGTTTTCGGCACTTGGAGGTGGTTCGGGAGGTCTCAATTTATACTATAACACATACATTGAACGAATTAGGAAGGTTAACTTGGGGTTTGATTATAAAACGCGTATAAGACCAATCTTGGTATGTTTTAATGGTGATTGAGCGTATAGAATACGCGTGATGGTCTGTCAAACCCAATCCTTCCATAATCAGGCCATTAGCGCCTAAATTTTGAATCCAATTCGAAAGGATCGCTACTGTTGAATTTTGCTTCGAGACCAAGATAATCAAGGGAAAGTGTTAAGTATTATTGTTTCTGGATATTATCACGAAAAGGGCAAAGTGGCTCAATGGTTGGTGTATATTGATGAGCTGGTTTGGACACGGGTTCGAGTCCCGTTTCAAACATTTATTTTTTTAAACAATTTTCATATATATACTATATTATATATATATATATTATGATTACACAAGGTTAAAAATGTTACGAAAAAATTTTAAAACACACTAAGACATCGAAATCCAATGATTTTATTGAATAACTTTTATTACAAGATAGTTAAAAACATACGAAACGTTACACACAAGTACTTTATAGGTACATATGTGTGGCTATCGCTTTGGATTATACAAGTTATGGCATTTATTATTGAAGACTTGAAGTTTTGAAGGCCATTCGACCAACCGTGAGGTAGAATGAGATTTTATGTAGGTTAAAGGAAGTTAGTTTATGAATGTTTGTTTGGTTCGAGCTCTGAATTGGTCGAACAAATCCATTCGACCTCTACAAAGGTCGAATGGGTGGTCTATATATAGTTTTGAATTCTTTTGCAGGTTAGAGTTTTGGTCATTTGGTGTGTGTGAAGTGTGTGTTTTTCAGAGTGTGTCTAGAAGGTTCTGACCTAGGGTTTTCATTGTAATCTAAGCATTATTTGATTAATATCAAGTGATTATCAATGAAATTATTATTAAAATGGATTTCTTTGTGTTCTGATTTGTTGATTATCATTTTGCATGTGATCTAGGGTTTCCGCACCTAGATTACTCTACTTATGTGATTATCTAGTTGATTTCTTACAATCCGATCCTTCACAAAGTGGTATCAGAGCTTTTCTCAATCACACAACTGCAAATTGATAGTTTTCAATCAGATTTTTCATCAAAAACACCTAAATTTTTTATGTTTTTCATGAACATTGCATGAACATGTAGATTGATTGATTTTGACTTGTTTTTACGGATAAAATCAAAATTTCTTTCACAAAAGTTGATCTCCGTAAATCCGAAGCAAAACCTGATTAATATCATTGAAATCCATTAACTTTTGAAAAATTCAGATCAAATTGAGTGATTTTTGAAGAAAAAATGGTTTTTGAAATGGGTCAGGTCAAATCAACTGCTTTTGGGTCGAACCAATGTGAGGTTTAGGTCGAACCAATTGATTTTAGGTTGAACCTGTTGGGATTTTAGGCCGAACCAGTTGATTGTTCATCTTTCAAAGTGTGTTGTGTTTTCATTCGAACCTTCGTAGTTCATTCGACCTTATGTGAGGTCGAACGAAGGTTATTTCAAGGTCGGATCAAGGTTTGGTGTTTCAGTTTCTCATTTGAGTTCAACTTAAGGGTCGAAGCCACTGTTTCTAGTCCATTTGAACCCTCGATTATCTTTGTTAGGTCGAACCAAATTCTGATTTTCATGACTTGGGGATTTTCTGTGACACCTAGACCTGCAACAACATAACCACAACAAGTACTTTTTAATCCTTGGGCAGTTGCAGCACAAAAGACTAACGCAAAACCAACACAGATGATAAATTAACTTGCCGCATCAAGTTCAACACAACCAACTGTTACTCATCCTCCACAACAAATGCCAGACTATTGGGGAGTCGCAGCAGCAACGGTAGCTCAGAATCAGACTTCAAATGCGAGTACTACTTTGATCAATGACTTATCATCAGGTAGTGGTAATCGTCCGCCAAAGGTGTTGCATATGTCTGAGTATTATCAATGGTAAAAAAAAAATTCAACATTCTTCTTGAGGGCATGGGATTGGAAGATGGAGAGGCATGGTAGATGATCATGAAGGGTTATAGTCCACTGATGGTTGAGAATACTAATGTACCAATTTCTCTTGAAGACTTGAAAGACGATGGGAAGAAGAAGTTGGCAGATGAGAAGAACTACATATTTGCTACATCAGTTTGGATCTTGTACGACTTCAAAGAAATTGTGGGATGTTTTGAAGAATCGGCATGATGGTAATGAGAAGACTAGAAGAATTCACATGGAAGAGCTTAGAAAGGAGCTTGAGAATTTTAGTTACATTGGGAATGAAACATTGAAGTAACTTATTCCAAGATTATGTCATTTGTTGTCAAAATTATCGAATTATTGAATTAATATTCCCAAGACTGAACTTGTGGACAAGTTTGCCGATTCGTTGCCTCCATATCGGGGACAACATGTTGAAGTCTTGAAAGAAAAAGATGCTTATCAGTACTGGACCATCAATGAGTTCATACAAAAGTTGGAGAACAAAGAAATGGAAGAAGAAAGGAAAGCCAAAAGAGCACAGTTTCCACAAAACCCGAAGCTGTACCATGCTACATTATCTTCCTCTATGTCTAATTCATTTAGAGGAGCATGTGTTGCACCTCACATCGCTTGTGTATCGAATGTTGAGCCACAAAGAAGTCCAATCAATTACCTTGCTCCAGGACCGTCTTACACTCCAACTTCTTACACAATAACTCAACCTCATATGTTAGCTGCTTGTTACACATCATCAACAAGCATTAAACAACAACAACCGTATGTTTCACCGATGATGACTCAAGCATCCTCAAGCCAAAGTCCAATCATGTTGGAAACTTCCAACATGAACAATGTGACTGTAGAAGTGGCACAACAACATGTTGCTCTAGTTCCAGTAATGATCGCTTCTTATAATGGATTGGTGTTAAGTCAGATAGGCAACAACAATCTCACTAATGAGGATTATGCCCAAATCGACAAAAAAGAAATGGAATTGATTGATATACAATGGGCGTTTGCAAGCGTGGTGAGAAAGGTTACTGGGTTTAATGAGATGACTGGCAGAAATGATCTTGCTACTTCACCAAACACTACCTATTGTTTCAACAAAGCCAAGGTGACGTGTTTCAACTGTGGGACTCGAGGTCATTTTGCGAGAGAATGTACAGAACCGAAGCAACAAGGTAACCGAAACCCCTTTAACTCTAACTACCAAAACCATCAATCACAAAACCAAGTTACCTACCAAAACCAAAACAACAAAAACAACTATCAACATCAAAACAATTACCAAAACCGACAAAACACCTCCCAAAATACCATACCAAGATAAATATCCACAACCAACCAAAACCAAACTACACCTAATCCAACCAAAACCATTGTTCCTATTACTACACCAAACACTCAACCGCAGAATGAGAATCAGGCGTTGGTGATACAAACAGATGAAGGTTTTGATTGGAACACTATGCAATTGGGTGTTGAAGAGGTTAGTGGTGATAACGTTGCATGTTTTACACAAGAGATGGACATAGAGGAGTTGGTGATAGTTGATGTTGAAGAAAAGAAGGTTTCTGAAAAGGTAGTTATTTAAGAAATTGTTGAGGATGAGGTTCCAGAAAGTGTTGCTCAGCAGGTTAAGGAACCGGTTACTAAAATGGTTTCAGGAACGATTATCTATTCTGTTGCCGATGTCTCTGATGAACAGGAGTCTGTCTATTTTGATTTGGAAAGTGAATCTGATTCAGAAGCTAGTATCAACTCTCTTGATGATGATATTGATCAACTGCTAGCCAAAGCATATTTTCTGATGACGAGGAAGTCGTGCATGGTGGATGATGTTATCACGATGATTGATTATTCTAAATTCTTTGCTGGAAAGGAAGCTCATTTCGCTCTAATGGCCATGACAGATCTTCCTAAACCGGTAAGTTCTAACTCTACTTCTAATGAAAAATATTGTGGTACTTGTGATAGACGTGGAGGTCTAAGATTGTGGAAGAAATGGCTGCTATCGGATCGATTATTCTTTCTGCTTATTATTAGAGTGACATTGGAATTCAGGAGTTGATACACATACATTATACATATAGTCATTATGTATTTGTATGGGTGAGCTTCACTTTCCTCCATTTAAATGCAACATTTGTAAACTCTATATATTTGCTTTCTGCATGAAATAATGATTTCTCACAAAACATGTTTCTTTAGATACAATAAATTAAGAATTTATGTGTTTTTATTTTCTAAGATCTTGATAATGTTTTAAAATTTGTATATATACTTAGGTTTCTGCCTTCAGCCCCTTGAAGGTCACCGTATCTATGAGGTTATGCAACTTAAGCATCAGCTTGAGAGTGCTAAAATTGTCATTCAGTCGTATCGTAAGGATGAATAGGATTTCAACAAAACATTTGAGGGTTATAAAAAGGATGTTTCTGAATTAACTAAATCTCTTTCATTGAAACAAAAATCCATTAATAATAACATTAATGAAATTGAAGAAACTAAATTGGAAATGGCTAAAATCAAGTGTTTTGCTGAAAAGATCAACAAGAAGTTATAAAGTTATAAAAATGCGGCGTATGTTTTGGACCACATCATTGAGGAACCATCTCAATCCGGTAGTGCAAACCACAAATCTGTTCCTTCCCCAATGTTATTTGAAAATCATAATCTGAATTCAGTAACACGAGACAGTTTAGTTAGATCGGATTCCACATCGGATAATGATGAGGGAGTCATTGCAGTAACTGATGATTCGGATACTAAGAGTGAGGAACCTAAGAAGAATGATGATATTCCATTGGAAAATCACATTTGAACGAATGAGACAGTATCATCTTCTCAGGTTCCACATCCTCAAGAGAGTGAAAATAAAAAGAATCAGTCAGTTAAGAAAGCTGAAAAGAATGAGTCAAGTGACAAACCCGTGAAGGTATTTTATGGGATGGAAGGATCTGATAAGATAATCTCAGAGGATGAGTATCCCATACAGTTTGCCAATTATTCAAAAATTGAGAAAAATTGGCAAGAGAGTACCATTTGGTTTACAAAACATGAATGAACCAATGATATTCCACCTAAACTAATCAAGCGACTGTATGGGGTTGACTCTAAACAACAATGGGTTCATGTCACAGAGTTTGTTAAACCAAAAGATAAGATTAACGGATTTTATGAACCGCTTTACTCAATGGAGCCCACTCCTGAAAGTTTAAGGCGAAAGTGTGTTAATGATGAACACCCGGTTAAATCATTCGCTAATCCTCATGCTAAAAACTCATTTGAAGAGTAACGTGCATGTTACAAATCTTGGAACGAGAGGGCATTTACTTGCTCACTGCCCATATGTGCGACACAAAAGGCACGAAGTTAAGAGCAGACAGATTCATAGGAAATCGATTGATGGTTATTTTCAGAAACAGTCTTTTCCATAAAGACAGTTTTACCCTTAAAGACAACAATTTTACAACCAAAACCATTTTTATTCAAAGAGAAAAAACCCTCCAATTTTCTATGAAAATAGAAACTGAATTGCCTTAGAGAAGAAACTGAAGAAACCAATGGTGAACTCAGCTAATGACAAACAAAAGGTTTATCCAAAACCTCCTGTTAAGTCATCAGTTGGACCTGTATCTATTAAATCAGAAAAAGTAACCAAGAAAGTTTCATTCACGAACGATACAAAGAAACCTGTTGAGGTTAAACAACCTCATATTAAGATTCTTAAATGTTCGGAACAATCTTGGACACCAAAGGGTTCTCCAGGTGCTTCTACTTCATCTACTAAGGTTCAGGTTAAGAGTGAGGAAGTTTTAAATAATAAAAAAAAGATTGATTCAAAACAGGTTGAAAAGAAAATTTGTGAAAAAGAATCTTTGAATGTTAACACTCAAAGACCGAAGACCAGACATGCTTGGGTCCCTCATAAAAACTAATTGTGCTTTGATTAGTGTAGGGAGCTCCAGTTGGCCCTGTTAGCAGTCTATGGATTGTAGACAGTGGAGCTTCTGGGCACATGACAGATGATATGTCGCTACTCTTTGATATCAAGAATATTAATGGAGGTTATGTAGTGTTTGCTGGTAATAAAGGAGGGTATATAATGATGGAAGGAAGTGTTAACAATGGGATTGTGAGTTTTGAACGAATATCTTATGTGAGGCAGATAGATTATAATCTGCTGAGTGTCAGTCAAATTTGTGACAAGTTTTCTGTACACTTTGACGATAAATCTTGCTACATCTTGAAGCCTGGTTTTGTTATTCCAAAAGAGTGGATCATGCTTAAAGCTCCAAGAGTGGATAATCTATACATTCTTGACATGAGCAAGGCAACCACAACTCAGGGCCAAGTAACGTGTTTTCTGTCCAAAGCTACTGAGAGAGAATCTATCATGTGGCACAGATGGATGGGGCATATTCAGCTGAGGAAAATGAAAAATTTGGTCAAAACAGACTTGTTGAAGGAGACAATGTGAAGCATTTTCATTTGAATGATAAATGTGTGAGTTGCAAGAAGGGGAAATAGCACAAACATTCCCAAAAACCCAAGAAAGTTAACTCGGTTGAATTTCTACTTGAGTGTATACACATGGACCTATTCGGACCTGTTAAGCGTAAGAGTATCAACGGAGATCTTTACTGTCTTATGGTTACTGATGATTACTCAAGATTCTCGTGGGTGATGTGCATGCAACACAAAAGCAAATCGTTTTGCAATTTGAAAGTTTTATTTTCCCGGTTGGAGAACATATATCGTTTGAAGATCAAACGTATTTGAAGTGACATCTGGACGGAGTTAAAAAATTCTATGATGGATGCATTAAGCGAAACTAAGGGTATTCATCATGAGTACAGTGCACCATACACTCCACAACAAAACGGTGTTGTAGAAAGAAAGAATAGGACTCTAATCGAGGCGTCACGAACTATGCTTGCAGTTTCTAATCTTCCAGTTATGTTCTGGAATGAAGCTATTCATGCAGCATGCTATACATTGAATCGTGTGTTGATAGTGAAGAAGTTTGGCAAAACTTCTTTGAGATGCTTAACAGACGAAAGTCGAACTTAGAGTTTCTTGATCCATTCGGGGCGCCATGCACGATGCTAAATCCTAATGAGAAATTTGGACCAAAAGCTGAAGAAGGTTATTTTGTTGGATACGCGACACCACTAAAACACGTGTTTAACAAAAGAACTAAACAAGTTGAAGAGTGGGCGAATGTTGACGTTCAATGCTACACTCAGAAAGTTCAGGAACTTCACTGTTAGTGCGTCCGATCACTGTGACTACTTCAGCAACAGCTTCTAATGATACCAATGCTCCTATAATTGAAGAAGAAATTTTCCAGGAAGCTTCATCAACACTTGATTCTTCTGTGTCACACCCTCAAATTTCCACTGCAGGGTTTATACCGCGAGGCGTGTGACGTTCCAGGATCTCCATAGCCATAAGTCACATGAACGACTCTAAATGCCCAAACCATGTAGTTCGTTATTGTAAAACAAGTTTCATAGATAATCAAATATTTTCAATAGTTGCGGAAGTGAATTATAAAGATATTAGTTATTCAAAGAATCAGAGTAAACAACGTGTTCGAAATCATAATAGAAAATTAAACACTCAAAAATAGATAATTATTCATATTCCCATGATGCCATATGATGCATGTCCTACTCGTGCTTCGAACTAGTGTCCTGCAAAAAGGTATAATAATCGTGGGTCAACATAAAGTTGGTGAGTTCACAAAGTTTGGTAAATACGTAGGTCCTCCAGACCATGTTTTGACGAGTAAATGCTAATTCACATGCCAGGGGTAGCTAGCCCACTCATGATAACTAAAATCGGTAATACCGAACTACTAAGCAACGAGATCTAAAAATAGTGAGCAAAGTGCCTTGCATCATTGTCTATCAACAATGATAATATGTTGAGTTATAGCTCACACCCATGCTCTCCAGCAGACGATGTCAGGTTTGTGAGACCTTATAGCGCTATCAACTAGTAACCAGCTTGCCATCCGGCAACTCATTCGGTATTTAGAAGGACTTCAATGATAGAGTTGGTTTACTTCATCAAGGACATAAAGCATGAATTAGTGAAAGCAGATTCACCTTGTGAATCATAGCACCCCAAATCCGGGATGTGTAAAAGTAGTCCCAAATCGGACAATGAAAAAGTTTAGAAAGTTGTCTCATCCGAGGCGTATGCTTTTGAGAAAAGAGTAGTGAAACTCACCTGGTGTTTGTGCGAGAGATCTAGCAAAGCAGAGAAAGTAACTATCGTTCCGACAAAGATCTCCCTATGAGTATTAAGACATATTAAACTATGTTCTTGTTTATTACATAATTTCGGCACCTACTTTTGTGAACCACATCAAATGGGTGTAGATCGTGTTTTATGTATAAGATGTTTGATCTAAAAATGTTTCATGAATCCATGTGAAATTAATTAGTCTAACACTAGATAACCTAATTGATTACATAGGTGAAAAAATGTGCACATAATAGAAGCTTGATTACTAATCACATAATAATCAACCTATGATGGCTAGTTGGGGTCGATCCTAGTGATCAAAAGTCTAAGCTTGGGTTCACAATAAGGGCCGCATATAATTGACTAGAAGGGGTTGGTACTTACCTCAATACTAATTGACTATATGTAAATCCTTAGAGTTTCTTGGTGGCCTTCCTTGACTCGGCACTTAGGAGAAAGGAGGGCTGAGTGTGAGCCGGATCTCGGGAAAAGTTGTAGAGGGAGGTGGTTCGGCCTCAAGAGAGCCGTAAGAGAGGAAGATAGAGTGAGAGAACAAGAGTACTTGTGTTGGTGTAAGTTTGAGAATGAGAAGTGACTTCTATATATAGTGGATTCTAAAGCAAGCTCCCAACATCTTTTCTTAGCTATTTGTTTAGGCTTCATGCAATTTTAGTGTTTTTGAATTAGAAACATGTCTAGCATATGTTTCATGAGTTGGCCGCAAGTTGGCAACTCATCTTACCTTCCCTTTTTGGCCAAACTTAATCATGGTTAGGTCCTAGAAGTAGGGGTGAGTTCTTTCTTGGTGATTAGTGACAACCATGCCTATGTTTTCTTTTTGTTTGTTTCGGCTGAAGGTTACAAGGGGTAGGAAATTGATTGTGACTTCTCGTTGGCATGCCTTATATCAACATGATAGCTCCTAGCTTCCTAGTTGTCATGGATGGTGACTTGCGAAGGGGTGTGCATAAGTGGCCGATTTTTTTGTCAAGGGAAGAAGCAACATGGGTCTAGTAATGTCATACCATGACCTCACCAAGCTTCTAGATAGCTTACATCACTTGTTTCCTAGCCAATGTGCCTTGCTTTCATTGGGTCACCGATGGTGTCTTCCTAGATGTGAGGTTAGATAGTGACAATACATGGCTTTCTAGTTTGTCTTACTATGTCTCTTGTGTTGTCATTATGGGCCGCAAAATCCTAGTGTTTGGGATAAGATGTTTTTGAAAACTCATAGATGTAGGCACATGTGGATAGTGATGTTTAGAAGCTTCTTTGTTAAGTCCTTTTCATCATGTGTTGGCTAACTAGTGTCTAGGTTTCCTAGCTTGTAGGTTGTCAAAGTTTGTTTCCCATGTGGTGGCTACTAAAGACAAAAGGAAACTTCCAAGTGTTTGTATTTGTGTATGCGTGTGTTTATATATATATATATATATGTATGTATGTATGTATGTATGTATGTATGTATGTATGTATGTATGTATGTATGTATGTATGTATGTATGTATGTGTGTTAGCTTCTAGAAGGTATTTAACAAAATATAGTTTTTCTTATCAAGCCTAGTGTATATGCATATATATATATATATAAGCACATTTTGAAGTATAAAAGATTCATGTACACACATAGATTAATATTTATAAACTCTCATAAGTTTAATCATATGTTTGTCAATCTATGATAACTTTAGATACATATATAGCTAGTGTGTGCACGTGTAACTTATCTAGTTAACTCTAGTCAAGTAGAATGCAAGAAATCTAGGTGCAAGTAACTAGAGTTTAGTAAATTTAGGAACCTGAAATTGCGGGGTATCACATCATCTCCAAGTTGAAAAGAATTTCGTCTCGAATTTCGGCAAGTAAACCATAAAGCTAGCTAGGAAAATGTACGCTTGGTTCCTGGATGTCACATCATCCCCAAGTTGAAAGGAACTTCGTCTCAAAATTCACTTTGAGGTAGCTTCTTTATGTTTAGCGTTTGATCTATGCACAGGTTCAGGTTCAGTAAAGAGATGTGGGTATTTAAGCCGCATTTGATCCCTGCGTTCCCACGTGTATTCCGGTCCTAGACAGGAATTCCACCGTACCTTAACAATAGGTATGATACTTCGTCTGAGTTTCTTGACGCCTTGCTCAAGAATCTCCACCGGTTCCTCCACGAATCGTAGCTGGTCGTCCACCTGGATCTCTTCTAGTGGCATTACCAGTGTCGTGTCAGCTAGACACTTCTTTAGATTCGAGACGTGAAACACGTTGTGAACTCCACTGAGTTCCTCAGACAGGTTTAACTTGTACGCTACTGGACCAATCCTTTCGACGATCTCGAATAGTCCAACGTATCGCGGGTTCAGCTTTCCCCGTTTCCCAAAGCGTATCACACCTTTCCAAGGTGACACCTTTAGAAGTACATTGTCCCCAATCTGGAACTCCAAAGGTTTCCTACACTTATCAGCGTAACTTTTCTGTCGATCACATGCAGCAACCATCCGGTTTCTGATTTGCAGGATTTTCTCAGAAGTCTCGTGCACTAGTTCGGGACCTGTCAGTTGGCTATCCCTAACTTCAGTCTCAAAAGGCGCACACTAAATAGAAGTGTGGTAACTATTGTTATACGAGAATTCGATTAACGGCAAGTGCTTATCCCAACTGTTGCCAAAGTCTATCACGCACGCTCGTAGCAGATCTTCCAACGTTTGGATGGTACGCTCACTCTGTCCATCCGTTTGGGGGTGATAGGCTGTGCTCATATCTAAGCGAGTTCCCAAATCATCTTGGAGAGTAGTCCAAAAATGAGAGGTAAATTGTGAATCACGATCGGATATAATAGAAGTAGGCACCCCATGCCTAGAGACGATCTCTTTGAGATAGAGGTTGGCCAGTTTCTCCAGCGTGTCAGTTTCCTTTATTGCCAAAAAGTGTGCCGATTTGGTTAAGCGATCGACGATAACCCAAATCGTATTATGCCCACTTAGCGTTTTAGGGAGCTTCGTGATGAAGTCCATGGAAATTCCATCCCATTTCCACATAGGGATTTCTGGTTGCTAGAGTAAGCCTGAAGGTTTCTGATATTCAATCTTAACGTTCGCCCAAGTCAAGCACTTACTAACATAACTGGCTATTTCGGCTTTAATGTTTGGCCACCAGTAAAGGGTTTTGAGATCTTGGTACATTTTATCCGAACCAGGATGTACCGAGTAACGAGAGGTGTGAGCCTCTTCGAGCACAAGTTGTCTGAGATCTCCAAAACATGGAATCCAGACTCGATTCATGAAGTACTCAAGACCATCTCTTCTCAGTTCCAGATGTTTATCAGCACCATGCAGTGTCTCCAGCCTGACGTTCTCTTCCTTCAGAGCCTCGCCCTGGGCTTCACGTATCTTGTCAGGAAGATTAGAATGGATAGTGAGTTGTAACGCTCCCACTCTCTTAGGTTTCGTCTCCTTACGATTAAGGGCATCTGCTACTACATTAGCTCGACCCATCGACGCTGTCGCATGTTCAGCTCTTTCTGATTGAATATGTGTTGAAGACTCTTGTGATTTGTTTAAAGTAGAATGAAAATTGAATGAAGTGAATATATATGGAAAGTGCAGCGGAATGAAAAACTATAATCAAAACAAAAGGAATAAATGTTTTCTTAATCGAAAGCTTTCATTAAATTGAAAGATTACAATCAAATACAAGTACTCCCCCTCAGCCTGATCACACAGTGATTGTTTGTCTGAGAGAATGTTGTGTGTGACCAATAGAACAGTACAAGCAATGTTCTATTTATAGACAAATCTAAACCACTGGTGACCTGTGCTGACGTCACCTAAGATAGTGACCTCTAACAGAATAACAACATAAAACATCTGTCCTATACAAACTACTGTTATATTACAAAACATTGTAAGCTAAACTACTGTTGAAGAAAACTCTGATGGTCTTGTATCATCTGTTGGAGCCTAAGTGCTATTGACTCCAACAGACCTTTAGTCTTCAGTACTTGATCAGCAGTTATTCTTCATCAGACCTTTGGTCAGCAGTTGTTCTCTATCAGTTGTTATCCAGCAGTCCTTTGTAGCAGCAGTTGTCATAGCAGTTGTTTGGGTGGAAAAGATGTTAGGGTCAATAGTCTTTTGGGAAGAGTATGTTGTAAAGACTGTTTATTTATGTGGATCAACTGTTAGTATATTTTGGCTTTTCAATTATCTGTTCTTCTTCAGGTCAGCAGACCCAACAATCTCCCCCTTGAATAGATTATGACAAAACTAGACTTTATTCTTGATCTTTATTCCTCATCAGACTTTATCTGATTTGTCCTTTGAATTGTAGTTCAAAGTTCAAAGAGTAGAGATCTTTTGCATCTCTTTCAAGCTCAAGGTTCAGCAATGTTTGGAGGTCATCTGCACACAGGCTATATGCATCATCCATGCTTAGCTTTTGAGCTTCTCCATCTGACCTGAGCAAAGTCAATTCATGGGTGTCTTTGTTGAGCTTCCATTTTAGAATTTTTGAGTCAGAGGATTTGCTGAGATGCACTTTTATTCTGGATGAGTTTGGTGTGACAACTCGGGTAAATCTCTCTTTTGGTTTCTATCTTTTGTCTATTTCTTTTGTTATTCCTATTGGTACTTGTGCAATTTTCGGGACGAAAATTCTTTTAACGTGGGGATGATGTGACACCCGGCAAATTCTGATTAACAACGTTGTCTAGATTAAAGTCTACCTTAGCGAGTCACGCGTATATTATACTTAACTGGGATAGTTGAGTCGTGTTACGGTTCGGGAACTGTTAGTTTGGTATAGAGGATCATTAGATGTTAGGCTAGAGGCTCATTAGATGTCGGTCCTTAACCAAGTGTACCAAGGGTGACGATTCGTAGAATCGTCAGAACATAGGGAACATACAAGTCTCGAGTCTCGGGAATTGGTGAACGAGTGTGAATGTGTTTGTTTGCAATTATTATGTGTTTACAATCATTATATGACTTGTCGGTATGTGAAAATGTGTTAACATATGTTAAAACGGAGTTTAACGCGCCAAATGTGCTGAACCAGACCCTATAGGCGAATAGGGGCTGTATTCGCCTATAGGGTAGGCGAGTAGGGAACCATGAAGGGCGAATAGGCCCTATTCGCCTATACTGGGGGCGAATAGGATCCCTATTCGCCTGATAATGCTGCGTAATCGCCTATAATGTGCTTGACGACTAAAAACGCCTATAAATACAATACTTGACCTCCTAAACTTCATATTATTAACCCTAGTCGTCCCACAACTCGTCCCAACACACACACAACCTCTGGAACACGATTTTGGATCAAAACACACGATTTCAAGCCTATTCCATCAATCTATTACAAATCTAAGGTGTGGTTTTCATTCATGCAATCTTTAATAACGTTTTTATGAAATCCCTAATAGTCCAGACCTGTTTATAAACATAAATGTCTTCTGGAAATTCGTTATTAATTGTTGTTAATTGGATTCTAACTATTATGATTGTTGTATGTGGGTTTATGATTAAAAGATAGGATTTTTATGATTCAAGAAGGATTAGTAACATGATGTTAAGGTAGTTATAGATTAATAATGATAGCATGTTGATGAAATCTGAGTAATTGTTCATTAGGGTTAGGGTTATGCATGTTAATGTGATGATTCATGCTATATGTGTTGTTTTTGGGATACATGGTTGCATGCAGGGCTGATAGAATGAGGTTAAACGAAGGATTTTGATTGAAATATGTTTGATTTAGTTGTTTGATTGATATTTGATGTTTACACACGTTCTGGATTGGATTTGGAGTGTTAAACGCGCGAAAAACCGGAACAGACGTGCTATAGGCGAATAGGAATCCTAATCCCCTATACTATAGGCGATTAGGAGCCCATTCGCCTGAAGGGGAGCCCTAATCGCCTATAGTATAGGCGAATAGGATCCTATTCCCCTTTACTTCATGCATTTACGATCCTAAATGCTAGTTAAGCCCTGAATTGCATGCTTTACGACGTAATCGCCTATAAACTCCTAAATTACATATGAGATAGCCCTAATCGCCTATAGTATAGGCGATTAGCATTCCTAAATGCCTGTTGACCCACGTAATCACTAGTTGACTTTTCCTAATCGCTTGTACTGCTGCTGTAAGTGTAATTTAGCATTTCGGGACCCGATTTGACACCTAGGAACATGCTAGGAACCCCGTAACATACCTAATAACTTGGTAACATGTGTTCGGACATATTTACGTGATACTTGAACTACGTGCTGTAACTTGTTTGACTTTAACGTATGTTAAGTGTGTCTTGCATGATTGTATGTTTGTGAGTACTAGTATAACACGGGAAGTCTCGGGTCACCAATGGGATGTCGAGTCTTGTACGTTGGGTTAATTTAACAGTCACTGTGTTTTCAAACGAACTTGGTTATGGTCTGGACATCTAGGGACTAACTAACCTACGGGTTATTAGTCTAAGTACTTGTAACTGTCATATGTTAGGTCGCCGCTTTAAGGGACTAGCATAGCTCGCTGATATTATTCGTGTTTCGAAGTAACGCAACCTAAGGTGAGTTTACGGCCCCTCTTTTAACTGGTTTCACTTTTCGGGGGAGAAAACATGTGTTAAACTGATGTTTTGGTAACAACTGTCGTACTATGGGTTTTCTATGGTTTACTATACGATCTCTGGAAGTCCCGGGGGAAACCATGAATGTGCGGGTTTGCACAACGGGGAAATGTGAATAGATCTATTGGGAGTGACCAACCCCGCTCGTCGGCTTGGAGGGCCGGGCGAGTGCATATTGTCTCAAACAGGAACTGGTTTACTATTCGGGCACAACATCTGGGTTACGAGTTAGTAATGGTTTTCCAATCGTGGTAGTAATAAAACATACGCCTAGCTAGCGTACCTTGGTTTGCAAATTGTTATAGTATGGACAGGTTGAACTTCATACTTTGATTACAAAACCTGTAAACTCACCAGCATTTTTGTGCTGACGTAAACTCTTACATGTTTTCTCACGTCGCTAAGGTAGCACAATGGAACAAGGGCGCACGCGTCTGCACGGCGTCTAGTTAGGATTGCATGGTTTTCAAACATTGAACAATTTGGTTTACGTTTGGATTATGTTTAATAATAAGCTTCCGCTGTAACTGGACATTTAAACTATGTTTTTGAAATTGCATATGTTAATTTAGACTTTTTTATTGTGATCGTTGGTTTGGATCCTGGTTTGTCATGCGCCTCGCGGTAAAACTCCGCAAGTGGATTTTGAGGGTGTGACAGATTGGTATCAGAGCCAGGTTATAGTGAACTAGGACTGCATGTAGAGTCTAGACTATAGCCGAGTCGCACACACTAGACGATCACTTAGTACTAATGTAACATCGCAAAATTTTCCCCAAAATTTTAATACATAAAAAGCCCTTATATATATATATATATATATATTTTTTTTTTTATTACACCTTTATCATTAATATTATACAAATGTGCCTAAGTCTTTATTTATCCTAACGCACAACTTATATACATACATAAATGTATATAAATAATAATAATAATAATAATATGATTCTAAATTCTTTTTTTTTTTTCACATACAAGATTTTTTTTTTTTTTTTTAATAAAGCCTTGAGTCAAATAGTCAATTCATCATAAAACCTTACTTTATGGTGTTGACCAATTTTAATGGCTAATTGACTCCAAAACTAGTATAAAAACCCACCTATGACCCATTATACTTTGCACCTCTAAATCGATTGTTTCAATCCGATTAAACTTTCCCTCATACCTTTCTTCTATAGTCTATTACTTCTACAATTGAAGCTTTGATTATAAGCTCTTGTAATTGGCGAATTGGAAGCTTGATATTCTTTCTTTTTCGTTTTCTTCAATTTGGACTAGCTACGTTGTTGAGTCTTTGGGATTCGCCTCGCATACATTCACAACACATTGTTCTATTTTTTTACGAGACATAACATTTTGCTAAAGTGAGTTTTACATAGCCCCTTTTCTATTTATCACCATTTTTGGGGTGAAACATGTTACAACATCATTTATGCAATTCAATCATCAATGTGTCTATGTGTTTTTCTATGTTGCATTATGTCTTGAACATGACTAGGGTAAGCACAATTCTAGCATAAACATTCATCAGCCAAACGGTATACATTGATAGATCTATTGGACTGACAATCCCACCCGGATACGTGCCTCCTACAAAGGTAGCGTGGGTGTTTGTTACTGCAATATAAACGAGTGAACCATGAGCGTATGGGATGTACCACAATACAACAGTCACAATGGTTGATTATGCACTCGATTTACTTCTAGTATGTTTTCGCATATGGACTAGATTGCCATGACACATGAATTGCACAACATTTTATTATCAAAAACCTATGTAATTCTCACCAACTTTTGTTGACCCAAAATACTTTCAAAATTAACATGTTTCAGGTAACAATGAAGCTGAGGCTTGAGTTAGCATGAGGATTTAACATGAAGTTTTATTTGAAGTTATTGAAGTTTTGTTATTTGATATCATGTATTGAATTCCTAGACATCATTTTATATTTGGATATTATGTTTGAATAAATTATTTAAAATTTATATTATACCATGTGCTACTGAAACAATCATCAATACGTGGCATCCCGATGTTTCCGCCATCGGTTGGGGTGTTACAGATTGGTATCAGAGCCTTGGTTATAGGGAATTAGGTTATTAGAAAAAAAATAATCTAGTCTATAACCATAGGAATATAACCAGTATTTGCTCCTTTTACTTGCTATTCTCTATCTCACTCCTACTTCTTATCCCTACTTCAACCCCTACAAGAAGATTGCTCTCCATCACAAGATCAACTCTTAGACTAATAGGACAATCCTCAGGTTTAGCCTGAACCACCTTGAGATCTCGTCGAAGTTCTAGATTTTAATAACGAACACGTGCAATCTGGAAGGGTGAACGCCTGTATTCTGAGTTTTCTGTCTAGGACTGGCATTGCGCATATATCCCAATCAGACGAGGGACCCGGATGCCTACCTGGGAATTCTCGGGATGAGTGTTCACTTATAGGCTAAAGCATGTCTTCACTATGTTATTAGAATCTAGAAGTTTTGATAAGTCAACGTTTTCGTTTATTCGTTTTAATTAATGAATAAATGATTACACTCACCTTCCTTAAACTAAGCTCAAAAATCTCAAAATTTTACAGCTTAAATCAATCTCATTTCATAACCATCCATGGATTTCACAATCACACTTCACCTTACCATCTTAGCCACTTTTTAAATATTCAACACCCTACCCAAATCATATAATCTCCATACTATAAAATAAACTCTTTATCAACTATCTTCACATTCACTATCTCTCACAACTTTGATTCTGCTTCAAGAATTTTTCATCATCCTCTCAAGAACTAAATTCATATCCTTCACCTTCTCACACATGAGCTAGTTACCCATGATAACCAAACTATTGAAACTTGATTGTGTGTTGCATCAAACATAATCCTTAGTTATACATAAGGATTTGACTATCTACCATATTTGAACATTTGAAACTAGAATTCATGGAATATAAACTATTTGCTATAGACACACCTAGAGTCATTAACTTTGTCTAGGGCAACTCTATTACAACTCGTATGCTATACTTGATACTTGATTGCTTACATGTACATATTATCAATTTGCAATTCATGTGTGTAATAATTGGTATACTTAATCAAACAACTGATAGAGGATGAAGTACTTGCTCAACAGTTAGTAGAGTACCACATAACCTACTCAACGATTGGTAGAGGTCATCATGCCTGCTCAACAGTCGGTAGAGGCCCTACAACCTGCTCAACGACTGGTAGAGGCTATCGCACCTGCTCAACAATCGGTAGAGGTTCTTATTCACTGACTGGTAGAAGTCTTTTTCCTGCTCAACAGTTGGACTCATTTTTGGATACATTGTATACGATTCAATCACAAGGTTATTTTGCATTACTTACATGCGTGTTTAGAGTCATAGAAGGACACAAAACCCTAATGTAAGGTAAATTGGTGATTACGGTCCGGAACGTAATCATGAATTTACAGGTACGTTAAGGTAGTGTGAAATTCTATCAAGGTTTTCAGTAAATAACCAATTATAAACTCTAGTTACCTGGTAGTTCATTTAGTCTTTCTATAGTCAATCAACTCATGCATTTCTTTTAGGAGTCCTAAAACTTAAGATTCTTATTCTCCTTGCTATTTCAGATGAACCTAATCCAACCCTTAAAACTCACACATATCAAAACTTACCCAAATTATTCGAAACAGTTTATTCTGTTACCTATAAATTTATGTCATGCCTTAACTCGAAACTTCCCAAACCACCCTTGTCCTAATTTCTACCCAATCACCTTCAACCCTGGGTTTTCAATAAACTTCGGGACGAAGTTTCCAAAAGTAGGGGAGACTGTAACATCGCAAAATTTTCCCCAAAATTTTAATACATAAAAAGCCCTTATATATATATATATATATATATATATATATATATATATATATATATATATATATATATTTTTATTACACCTTTATCATTAATATTATACAAATGTGCCTAAGTCTTTATTTATCCTAACGCACAACTTATATACATACATAAATGTATATAAATAATAATAATAATAATATGATTCTAAATTCTTTTTTTTTTTCACATACAAGATTTTTTTTTTTTTTAATAAAGCCTTGAGTCAAATAGTCAATTCATCATAAAACCTTACTTTATGGTGTTGACCAATTTTAATGGCTAATTGACTCCAAAACTAGTATAAAAACCCACCTATGACCCATTATACTTTGCACCTCTAAATCGATTGTTTCAATCCGATTAAACTTTCCCTCATACCTTTCTTCTATAGTCTATTACTTCTACAATTGAAGCTTTGATTATAAGCTCTTGTAATTGGCGAATTGGAAGCTTGATATTCTTTCTTTTTCGTTTTCTTCAATTTGGACTAGCTACGTTGTTGAGTCTTTGGGATTCGCCTCGCATACATTCACAACACATTATTCTATTTTTTTACGAGACATAACATTTTGCTAAAGTGAGTTTTACATAGCCCCTTTTCTATTTATCACCATTTTTGGGGTGAAACATGTTACAACATCATTTATGCAATTCAATCATCAATGTGTCTATGTGTTTTTCTATGTTGCATTATGTCTTGAACATGACTAGGGTAAGCACAATTCTAGCATAAACATTCATCAGCCAAACGGTATACATTGATAGATCTATTGGACTGACAATCCCACCCGGATACGTGCCTCCTACAAAGGTAGCATGGGTGTTTGTTACTGCAATATAAACGAGTGAACCATGAGCGTATGGGATGTACCACAATACAACAGTCACAATGGTTGATTATGCACTCGATTTACTTCTAGTATGTTTTCGCATATGGACTAGATTGCCATGACACATGAATTGCACAATATTTTATTATCAAAAACCTATGTAATTCTCACCAACTTTTGTTGACCCAAAATACTTTCAAAATTAACATGTTTCAGGTAACAATGAAGCTGAGGCTTGAGTTAGCATGAGGATTTAACATGAAGTTTTATTTGAAGTTATTGAAGTTTTGTTATTTGATATCATGTATTGAATTCCTAGACATCATTTTATATTTGGATATTATGTTTGAATAAATTATTTAAAATTTATATTATACCATGTGCTACTGAAACAATCATCAATACGTGGCATCCCGATGTTTCCGCCATCGGTTAGGGTGTTACAACTAAACATTATGGTGGATTACGAATGGGCTTGTCGGGGTGTCTCTAAATCATCTGACCTTTCTATGTTACATTATCCGTTCTATCCTAAGTCGGGTTACTTGCTTTCTAGGCAGTGTGGTATATTGGGGTAAATCGTGTACTCTTGAGATTTATCCAAGGCTCGGACATCTCCCTTTCATACTCCAATAGAAACACTTGTCATAAACTACCGTAGCATTACGGTGTATAGCTAAGAGTCTATGTTCGGTGATTTGAACTTCGAACTAGGAGAACACTTGGAGGACCATGTAGAGCGGTTTATCATTTTGGGTGCACACAAAATCATAAACCAAAATGCATGAAAGCCCTAGTGAGCTCTGGGTTTGAATGGATAGTCCTGAGTTGGATCTAGCTTTGATCTTGTGAACGCTAGTGGTTACCATTAGCTGCGAAACTAAATTTTCTCGTTCTTTCTGTCAGGAATCATGTCTGGAGTACGAGGAGGACGTGGAGGTGGTCGCAATGGTGGGCGTGGTGGTGGTCGCGGTGGTCGTGGTGGTCGTGGAAGTGTAAACCTATCACAGGAAGACCTGAACAACTTGCTACAAGCTGCCTTTCAGTTAGGGCACAATGGTGGTGGTAAGTTGATTTATCCATTTTCTTTGCCTCATTGGTGAACCTTGTTTACATTCTTCGTGGTTTCTCATGCGTTTCATTTCAGGTGGTCCCGTTAACCCACCCCCACCCATGTGTACCTACAAGATGTTTCGGGACTGTAAGCCCCAGGAATTCTCTGGCACTGAGGGTGCGGTGAGTTTGCTCAGGTGGCTGGAAAAGGTGGAGTCAGTGTTCCTGATGTGTAACTGTCTCCCAGAGGATCGAGTCAAGTATGCTGCTGCGTTATTCCAGGATGTTGCTTTGACCTGGTGGAACAATATCACCCAGAATATGGGTATAGGGGAGGCGTATGCTATGCCTTGGGAAAATTTTGTTCAACTGCTGAAGCGAGAGTACTGTCCAAGGGAAGAAGTGCAGAAGCTGGAACACGAGGTGTGGAACCTCAAGATGACTGGGTCCGAAATTGAAAAGTATACGGTAAGGCGTAATGAGTTGGCAGTGCTGTTTCCTGATCTGCATGTGCCAGAGTACAGGAGGATTGAACACTATATCTCGGGGCTAGTACCAGAGATCGCAGGGTTGGTGGCTGCGGGAAATCATCCTACATACTCGGAGGTGGTCCGATCGGCTCACAGGATGACAAACTTGAAGGTGAATGAGGGTATTTTGCCTGCTAAAGGTTCGACTGTCAAAGCCCCGGAGAATAACAAGCGTAAGTGGGATAACGATGGGAAAGGATATGTGCCAGCACAGCAGGGTAAGAGGTTTGATAGCGGGGGTTCTTCTTCTACTGGTAACAAACAGGGTGGTTATGCGGGGAAATTGCCTAAATGCAACAAGTGTGGGCGTCATCATCAGGGGGACTGCGACCGTAATCGTTGCCATCGCTGTCAGCGATTTGGACATTTTGCTAAAGACTGTCGGGCGACACTTCCATCGACCCAGGCTCCAACTACTAACTCAGCTCCTACTACTCAAGGAACTACGGGAAGACAAGGATGTTACAACTGTGGTGAGACTGGGCATTACAAGAAGGATTGCCCGAAACTGAAGCAGGGCGGGAACAACGGGGCCGGCGGCAGGAATGCACGTGCCTTCGTCATTGGAGCCGCTGAGGCTAGACAGGATCCTGACACAGTTACCGGTACGTTCCTTCTCAATAATCGCTCTGTTAGTGTTTTATTTGATTCCGGTGCCGATAAGAGTTTTGTATCCATGGAAGTTAGTCGACTGCTAGATGTAGTACCTGTACCACTAGAGGCTAAGTATATAATTGAGTTGGCTGACGGTAAAAAGATTGAAGCTACGTATATCCTTCGGGAGTGTCAACTAGAGTTGTCGGGTTTGTCGTTCCCCATCGACCTTATGCCGGTACCTTTGGGTAGTTTTGACGTGGTGGTAGGCATGGATTGGCTGTCTTTGTATCGCGCAGAGATCGTTTGTTACGACAAGATTATTCGGATTCCTCTCCCTGATGGAGAATTCCTTTCTGTGTACGGTATCAAGGGCGGTGTTCCGCTAAATCTCATCTCCAGCATGAAAGCCCTTAAGTGTCTTCGAAAGGGTTATTTGGCCGTTTTGGCACTTTTATCTGTTTCCTCTACCGATGAGAAGAAGATCGACGATATTTCTGTTGTACGCGAGTTTCCTGATGTATTTCCCGATGATTTATCTGGTCTTCCTCCCCATCGTCAGGTTGAGTTCGGTATTGATCTTGTACCAGGGGCTGCTCCTATTGCTCGGGCCCCCTACCGTCTTGCACCTCCCGAGATGCAGGAATTGTCTAGTCAGTTACAGGAACTCTTGGACAAGGGTTTCACCAGACCAAGTTCTTCCCCTTGGGGAGCCCCGATTCTGTTCGTTAAGAAGAAGGATGGAAGTTTTCGATTATGTGTGGATTATAGAGAATTGAACAAATTGACCATCAAGAACCGTTATCCTCTTCCACGTATCGATGATCTATTCGACCAACTCCAGGGTTCTAGCTACTACTCTAAGATTGATTTGAGGTCCGGTTATCACCAGTTGCGCGTAAGGGAAGCTGACGTTGCAAAGACTGCCTTTCGTACACGTTATGGCCATTTTGAATTCTTGGTCATGCCTTTCGGTCTCACGAAGGCACCGGCGGTTTTCATGGATTTGATGAACCGCGTTTGCAAACCATATCTTGACAAGTTCGTCATTGTGTTTATTGATGACATCCTGATTTACTCCAAGAACAAGACCGAACACGAGGAACACCTGCGTTTGGTTTTGGAACTTTTGCGACGGGAACAACTTTACGAAAAGTTCTCAAAGTGTGACTTTTGGTTACGCGAAGTTCAGTTCCTAGGACATGTGGTAAATGAACTAGGAATTCATGTCGATCCAGCTAAGATCGAACCGATCAAGGACTGGGGAGCACCAAAGACGCCAACTGAGGTGCGGCAATTTCTAGGCCTTGCGGGCTATTATCGTCGTTTCATTATGGGGTTCTCGAAGATCGCTCAACCCCTGACCACTCTTACTCAGAAGGATAGAAAATTCGACTGGGGTGAACCACAAGAGTCAGCATTTCTAGAACTGAAGTCTAAACTGTGTTCTGCTCCTATTTTGTCCTTACCTGAAGGCCCTGATGATTTCGTTGTTTACTGTGATGCTTCTATTCATGGTCTCGGTTGCGTGTTGATGCAACGCGAGAAAGTGATTGCGTATGCTTCTCGTCAACTCAAGGTGCACGAGAAGAACTACACCACCCATGACTTGGAGTTGGGTGCAGTGGTTTTCGCGTTGAAAATTTGGAGACATTACTTGTACGGTACCAAATGCACCATCTACACCGATCACAAGAGTCTTCAACATATTTTCGACCAACAACATTTGAACATACGACAACGCCGTTGGATTGAACTTCTGAATGACTATGATTGCGCTATTAAGTACCATCCTGGAAAGGCGAATGTAGTAGCAGACGCCTTGAGCAGGAAGGAATCGATTAAACCACGTCACGTTCGGACGTTGCAACTCACTATTCATTCCTCCCTACCTGACATACTCCGTTCTACCCAGTTAGAAGCTTTGAAGGAGGAAAACCTTAAAGCTGAGACTATGCACGGTGCCGACAAGCACCTCGAGCGAAGGCCTGATGGCCTGCACTACTACGCAGAACGCATATGGGTTCCTTTATTCGGGGGACTTCGGTAGCTTGTTTTAGATGAGGCTCACAAGTCCCGGTATTCTATTCATTCTGGTTCGGATAAGATGTACCAAGATCTGAAGGTGCTTTACTGGTGGCCAAACATGAGGTCGGATATAGCCTCATACGTGAGCAAATGCTTGACCTGTGCTAAGGTCAAGGTGGAATACCAGAAACCGTCGGGTCTCTTGCAACAACCTGAAATTCCGGAGTGGAAATGGGAACGGATTACAATGGATTTTGTCACGCAACTTCCTAAGTCACCGAGCGGGAATGATAAGATATGGGTGATTGTTGACCGATTGACGAAATCAACCCATTTTCTCGCCATTAAAGAGACCGATACCATGGATCGTTTGGCTCATCTTTATCTGAAGGAAGTTGTTTCTAAGCACGAGTGCCGGTTTCTATTATTTCGAATCGTGATTCCCATTTTACTTCTCACTTCTGGAAGTCTTTGCACAAAGCTTTGGGTACCCAGCTGGACATGAGTACAGCTTATCACCCACAGACTGACGGCCAGAGTGAACGCACGATTCAAACCTTAGAAGACATGCTACGGGCATGTGTGATCGATTTTGGCAAAGGTTGGGAAGCTCATTTACCGCTAGTAGAATTCTCATACAACAACAGTTACCACACGAGTATCAAGGCAGCTCCGTTCGAGGCACTGTACGGGCGGAAATGCCGGTCTCCTCTTTGTTGGGCTGAGGTGGATGAGAGTCAACTCACTGGGCCTGAGCTAGTGTACGAAACTTCGGAAAAAGATCGTACAGATTCGTAACCAGTTGGCAGCGGCACGGGATCAGCAAAAGAGATGCTGATCAACGTCGCAAGCCATTGGAATTCCAAGTTGATGATAAGGTACTTCTGAAATTTTCACCGTGGAAGGGCGTCATACGCTTTGGGAAGCGTGGCAAACTCAACCCTCGGTATGTCGGTCCATTTACGATCCTGGAACGGATTGGACCGGTGGTGTATCGTCTTGATTTACCGACGGAGCTCGGCAACGTACATAACGTCTTCCATGTGTCCAACTTAAAGAAGTGTTTGGCTGACGAGTCTCTTATTGTTCCACTGGAGGAGATCAAGGTTGATGATCGTCTTCGGATTGTGGAGGAACCTGTTGAGATTCTTGATTACAAGATTCGGAGCCTACGTCATAGCAAGATTCGCATTGTTAAGGTTCGCTGGAACTCGAACCGAGGACCAGAGTACACTTGGGAACGGGAGGATCAGATGAAGTCTAAGTATCCTCATCTCTTTCCTAAGGAAGCGTTCGAATCGAGATATGTTACCACTGCTGCTGAATGAATCTCGGGGCGAGATTCCTTTTAACGTGGGGATGATGTGACAACTCGGGTAAATCTCTCTTTTGGTTTCTATCTTTTGTCTATTTCTTTTGTTATTCCTATTGGTACTTGTGCAATTTTAGGGACGAAAATTCTTTTAACGTGGGGATGATGTGACACCCGGCAAATTCTGATTAACAACGTTGTCTAGATTAAAGTCTACCTTAGCGAGTCACGCGTATATTATACTTAACTGGGATAGTTGAGTCGTGTTACGGTTCGGGAACTATTAGTTTGGTATAGAGGATCATTAGATGTTAGTCTAGAGGCTCATTAGATGTCGGTCCTTAACCAAGTGTACAAAGGGTGACGATTCGTAGAATCGTCAGAACATAGGGAACATACAAGTCTCGAGTCCCGGGAATTGGTGAACGAGTGTGAATGTGTTTGTTTGCAAGTATTATGTGTTTACAATCATTATATGACTTGTCGGTATGTGAAAATGTGTTAACATATGTTAAAACAGAGTTTAACGCGCCAAATGTGCTGAAACAGACCCTATAGGCGAATAGGGGTTGTATTCGCCTATAGGGTAGGCGAGTAGGGAACCATGAAGGGCGAATAGGCCCTATTCGCCTATACTGGGGGCGAATAGGATCCCTATTCGCCTGATAATGCTGCGTAATCGCCTATAAAGTGCTGGACGACTAAAAACGCCTATAAATACAATACTTTATAAGGATGAAGTTATTGTTCTTTCTGATGATGACACGAACGAGGATGATAAATCAAATCATATGGATGTTGATCATCATAATGAAGAGTATGTTGAGGCATCTTAGTAGCTTTGGTGATAACTTTTGATATGTGTATCGGTTGGTTTTTGCTAGTAACCCGCTAGCGTTGGTGAATAAAAAAGTTTTGTTCGCCGTTCTAAAAAAAAGAGTATGTTGAGGAGGAGATTGGTGTGTCTGTTGTTTTCAAAGTTGACAAACATTTTGTAAGTCATACATACATACCTCCAAATGTAGTTGTATTACAAAACAAAATCCATATTGATGTATATATCTATCGTTTATTAATATTCAATATGTGGCTCTTTTTTTAGCGTATGAAGAAGATTTGGGTATTAAGAATGGTTTGAACAGGAAGAACTTAAAAGTTACGGACAATGATGGTGGCAGTTGGAAAGTAGCTATTGGTGTGGAGCAGTCTGATGGAAATGATCGTTACTTCATTAAAGGTAGACGAGATGCATTTCCTGTTCTTCAAGAAAAAAAAGGTGTGTTCATGCTGTCTTCTGTTGTCAGGGGAGGGATGTATTAGTTTAATTTGTTGGTTGGTCTTTTGTGGTTTTTGGACAATAGTTGGTTTAAGTTTTTAAGATGATGAATTGTTAGAAGTTACGTACTTGCGGACGATTATTGGGTATAGGGGAGGCGTATGCTATGCCTTGGGAAAATTTTGTTCAACTGCTGAAGCGAGAGTACTGTCCAAGGGAAGAAGTGCAGAAGCTGGAACACGAGGTGTGGAACCTCAAGATGACTGGGTCCGAAATTGAAAAGTATACGGTAAGGCGTAATGAGTTGGCAGTGCTGTGTCCTGATCTGCATGTGCCAGAGTACAGGAGGATTGAACACTATATCTCGGGGCTAGTACCAGAGATCGCAGGGTTGGTGGCTGCGGGAAATCATCCTACATACTCGGAGGTGGTCTGATCGGCTCACAGGATGACAAACTTGAAGGTGAATGAGGGTATTTTGCCTGCTAAAGGTTCGACTGTCAAAGCCCCGGAGAATAACAAGCGTAAGTGGGATAACGATGGGAAAGGATATGTGCCAGCACATCAGGGTAAGAGGTTTGATAGCGGGGGTTCTTCTTCTACTGGTAACAAACAGGGTGGTTATGCGGGGAAATTGCCTAAATGCAACAAGTGTGGGCGTCATCATCAGGGGGACTGCGACCGTAATCGTTGCCATCGCTGTCAGCGATTTGGACATTTTGCTAAAGACTGTCGGGCGACACTTCCATCGACCCAGGCTCCAACTACTAACTCAGCTCCTACTACTCAAGGAACTACGGGAAGACAAGGATGTTACAACTGTGGTGAGACTGGGCATTACAAGAAGGATTGCCCGAAACTGAAGCAGGGCGGGAACAACGGTAACGGGAACAACGGGGCCGGCGGCAGGAATGCACGTGCCTTCGTCATTGGAGCCGCTGAGGCTAGACAGGATCCTGACACAGTTACCGGTACGTTCCTTCTCAATAATCGCTCTGTTAGTGTTTTATTTGATTCCGGTGCCGATAAGAGTTTTGTATCTATGGAAGTTAGTCGACTGCTAGATGTAGTACCTGTACCACTAGAGGCTAAGTATATAATTGAGTTGGCTGACGGTAAAAAGATTGAAGCTACTTATATCCTTCGGGAGTGTCAACTAGAGTTGTCGGGTTTGTCGTTCCCCATCGACCTTATGCCGGTACCTTTGGGTAGTTTTGACGTGGTGGTAGGCATGGATTGGCTGTCTTTGTATCGCGCGGAGATCATTTGTTACGACAAGATTATTCGGATTCCTCTCCCTGATGGAGAATTCCTTTCTGTGTACGGTATCAAGGGCGGTGTTCCGCTAAATCTCATCTCCAGCATGAAAGCCCTTAAGTGTCTTCGAAAGGGTTATTTGGCCGTTTTGGCACTTTTATCTGTTTCCTCTACCGATGAGAAGAATATCGACGATATTTCTGTTGTACGCGAGTTTCCTGATGTATTTCCCGATGATTTATCTGGTCTTCCTCCCCATCGTCAGGTTGAGTTCGGTATTGATCTTGTACCAGGGGCTGCTCCTATTGCTCGGGCCCCCTACCGTCTTGCACCTCCCGAGATGCAGGAATTGTCTAGTCAGTTACAGGAACTCTTGGACAAGGGTTTCACCAGACCAAGTTCTTCCCCTTGGGGAGCCCCCATTCTGTTCGTTAAGAAGAAGGATGGAAGTTTTCAATTATGTGTGGATTATAGAGAATTGAACAAATTGACCATCAAGAACCGTTATTCTCTTCCACGTATCGATGATCTATTCGACCAACTCCAGGGTTCTAGCTACTACTCTAAGATTGACTTGAGGTCCGGTTATCACCAGTTGCGCGTAAGGGAAGCTGACGTTGCAAAGACTGCCTTTCGTACACGTTATGGCCATTTCGAATTCTTGGTCATGCCTTTCGGTCTCACGAACGCACCGGCGGTTTTCATGGATTTGATGAACCGCGTTTGCAAACCATATCTTGACAAGTTCGTCATTGTGTTTATTGATGACATCCTGATTTACTCCAAGAACAAGACCGAACACGAGGAACACCTGCGTTTGGTTTTGGAACTTTTGCGACGGGAACAACTTTACGAAAAGTTCTCAAAGTGTGACTTTTGGTTACGCGAAGTTCAGTTCCTAGGACATGTGGTAAATGAACTAGGAATTCATGTCGATCCAGCTAAGATCGAACCGATCAAGGACTGGGGAGCACCAAAGACGCCAACTGAGGTGCGGCAATTTCTAGGCCTTGCGGGCTATTATCGTCGTTTCATTATGGGGTTCTCGAAGATCGCTCAACCCCTGACCACTCTTACTCAGAAGGATAGAAAATTCGACTGGGGTGAATCACAAGAGTCGGCATTTCTAGAACTGAAGTCTAAACTGTGTTCTGCTCCTATTTTGTCCTTACCTGAAGGCCCTGAGAATTCGTTGTTTACTGTGATGCTTCTATTCATGGTCTCGGTTGCGTGTTGATGCAACGCGAGAAAGTGATTGCGTATGCTTCTCGTCAACTCAAGGTGCACGAGAAGAACTACACCACCCATGACTTGGAGTTGGGTGCAGTGGTTTTCGCGTTGAAAATTTGGAGACATTACTTGTACGGTACCAAATGCACCATCTACACCGATCACAAGAGTCTTCAACATATTTTCGACCAACAACATTTGAACATACGACAACGCCGTTGGATTGAACTTCTGAATGACTATGATTGCGCTATTAAGTACCATCCTGGCAAGGCGAATGTAGTAGCAGACGCCTTGAGCAGGAAGGAATCGATTAAACCACGTCACGTTCGGACGTTGCAACTCACTATTCATTCCTCCCTACCTGACATACTCCGTTCTACCCAGTTAGAAGCTTTGAAGGAGGAAAACCTTAAAGCTGAGACTATGCACGGTGCCGACAAGCACCTCGAGCGAAGGCCTGATGGCCTGCACTACTACGCAGAACGCATATGGGTTCCTTTATTCGGGGGACTTCGGGAGCTTGTTTTAGATGAGGCTCACAAGTCCCGGTATTCTATTCATTCTGGTTCGGATAAGATGTACCAAGATCTGAAGGTGCTTTACTGGTGGCCAAACATGAGGTCGGATATAGCCTCATACGTGAGCAAATGCTTGACCTGTGCTAAGGTCAAGGTGGAATACCAGAAACCGTCGGGTCTCTTGCAACAACCTGAAATTCCGGAGTGGAAATGGGAACGGATTACAATGGATTTTGTCACGCAACTTCCTAAGTCACCGAGCGGGAATGATAAGATATGGGTGATTGTTGACCGATTGACGAAATCAGCCCATTTTCTCGCCATTAAAGAGACCGACACCATGGATCGTTTGGCTCGTCTTTATCTGAAGGAAGTTGTTTCTAAGCACGAGTGCCGGTTTCTATTATTTCGGATCGTGATTCCCATTTTACTTCTCACTTCTGGAAGTCTTTGCACAAAGCTTTGGGTACCCAGCTGGACATGAGTACAGCTTATCACCCACAGACTGACGGCCAGAGTGAACGCACGATTCAAACCTTAGAAGACATGCTGCGGGCATGTGTGATCGATTTTGGCAAAGGTTGGGAAGCTCATTTACCGCTAGTAGAATTCTCATACAACAACAGTTACCACACGAGTATCAAGGCAGCTCCGTTCGAGGCACTGTACGGGCGGAAATGCCGGTCTCCTCTTTGTTGGGCTGAGGTGGGTGAGAGTCAACTCACTGGGCCTGAGCTAGTGTACGAAACTTCGGAAAAGATCGTACAGATTCGTAACCGGTTGGCAGCGGCACGGGATCGGCAAAAGAGTTATGCTGATCAACGTCGCAAGCCATTGGAATTCCAAGTTGATGACAAGGTACTTCTGAAATTTCCACCGTGGAAGGGCGTCATACGCTTTGGGAAGCGTGGCAAACTCAACCCTCGGTATGTCGGTCCATTTACGATCCTGGAATGGATTGGACCGGTGGTGTATCGTCTTGATTTACCGACGGAGCTCGGCAACGTACATAACGTCTTCCATGTGTCCAACTTAAAGAAGTGTTTGGCTGACGAGTCTCTTATTGTTCCACTGGAGGAGATCAAGGTTGATGATCGTCTTCGGATTGTGGAGGAACCTGTTGAGATTCTTGATTACAAGATTCGTAGCCTACGTCATAGCAAGATTCGCATTGTTAAGGTTCGCTGGAACTCGAACCGAGGACCAGAGTACACTTGGGAACGGGAGGATCAGATGAAGTCTAAGTATCCTCATCTCTTTCCTAAGGAAGCGTTCGAATCGAGATATGTTACCACTGCTGCTGAATGAATCTCGGGGCGAGATTCCTTTTAACGTGGGGATGATGTGACAACTCGGGTAAATCTCTCTTTTGGTTTCTATCTTTTGTCTATTTCTTTTGTTATTCCTGTTGGTACTTGTGCAATTTTAGGGACGAAAATTCTTTTAACGTGGGGATGATGTGACACCCGGCAAATTCTGATTAACAACGTTGTCTAGATTAAAGTCTACCTTAGCGAGTCACGCGTATATTATACATAACTGGGATAGTTGAGTCGTGTTACGGTTCGGGAACTATTAGTTTGGTATAGAGGATCATTAGATGTTAGTCTAGAGGCTCATTAGATGTCGGTCCTTAACCAAGTGTACAAAGGGTGACGATTCGTAGAATCGTCAGAACATAGGGAACATACAAGTCTCGAGTCCCGGGAATTGGTGAACGAGTGTGAATGTGTTTGTTTGCAAGTATTATGTGTTTACAATCATTATATGACTTGTCGGTATGTGAAAATGTGTTAACATATGTTAAAACAGAGTTTAACGCGCCAAATGTGCTGAACCAGACCCTATAGGCGAATAGGGGCTGTATTCGCCTATAGGGTAGGCGAGTAGGGAACCATGAAGGGCGAATAGGCCCTATTCGCCTATACTGGGGGCGAATAGGATCCCTATTCGCCTGATAATGCTGCGTAATCGCCTATAAAGTGCTGGACGACTAAAAACGCCTATAAATACAATACTTGACCTCCTAAGCTTCATATTATTAACCCTAGTCGTCCCACAACTCGTCCCAACACACACACAACCTCTGGAACATGATTTTTGGATCAAAACACACGATTTCAAGCCTATTCCATCAATCTATTACAAATCTAAGGTGTGGTTTTCATTCATGCAATCTTTAAAAACGTTTTTATGAAATCCCTAATAGTCCAGACCTGTTTATAAACATAAATGTCTTCTGGAAATTCGTTATTAATTGTTGTTAATTGGATTCTAAATATTATGATTGTTGTATGTGGGTTTATGATTAAAAGATAGGATTTTTATGATTCAAGAAGGATTAGTAACATGATGTTAATAGCATGTTGATGAAATCTGAGTAATTGTTCATTAGGGTTAGGGTTATGCATGTTAATGTGTTGTTTTTGGGATACATGGTTGCATGCAGGGCTGATAGAACGAGGTTAAACGAAGGATTTTTATTGAAATATGTTTGATATAGTTGTTTGATTGATATTAGATGTTTACACACGTTCTGGATTGGATTTGGAGTGTTAAACGCGCGAAAAACTAGAACAGGCGTGCTATAGGCGAATAGGAATCCTAATCCCCTATACTATAGGCGATTAGGAGCCCATTCGCCTGAAGGGGAGCCCTAATCGCCTATAGTTTAGGCGAATAGGATCCTATTCCCCTTTACTTCATGCATTTACGATCCTAAATGCTAGTTAAGCCCTGAATTGCATGCTTTACGACGTAATCGCCTATAAACTCCTAAATTACATATGAGATAGCCCTAATCGCCTATAGTATAGGCGATTAGCATTCCTAAATGCCTGTTGACCCACGTAATCACTAGTTGACTTTTCCTAATCGCCTGTACTGCTGCTGTAAGTGTAATTTAGCATTTCAGGACCCGATTTGACACCTAGGAACATGCTAGGAACCCCGTAACATACCTAATAACTTGGTAACATGTGTTCGGACTTATTTACGTGATACTTGAACTACGTGCTGTAACTTGTTTGACTTTAACGTATGTTAAGTGTGTCTTGCATGATTGTATGTTTGTGAGTACTAGTATAACACGGGAAGTCTCGGGTCACCAATGGGATGTCGAGTCTTGTACGTTGGGTTAATTTAACAGTCACGGTGTTTTCAAACGAACTTGGTTATGGTCTGGACATCTGGGGACTAACTAACCTACGGGTTATTAGTCTAAGTACTTGTAACTGTCATATGTTAGGTCGCCGCTTTAAGGGACTAGCATAGCTCGCTGATATTATTCGTGTTTCGAAGTAACGCAACCTAAGGTGAGTTTACGGCCCCTCTTTTAACTGGTTTCACTTTTCGGGGGAGAAAACATGTGTTAAACTGATGTTTTGGTAACAACTGTCGTACTATGGGTTTTCTATGGTTTACTATACGATCTCTGGAAGTCCCGGGGGAAACCATGAATGTGCGGGTTTGCACAACGGGGAAATGTGAATAGATCTATTGGGAGTGACCAACCCCGCTCGTCGGCTTGGAGGGCCGGGCGAGTGCATATTGTCTCAAACAGGAACTGGTTTACTATTCAGGCACAACATATGGGTTACGAGTTAGTAATGGTTTTCCAATCGTGGTAGTAATAAAACATACGCCTAGCTAGCGTACCTTGGTTTGCAAATTGTTATAGTATGGACAGGTTGAACTTGGTACTTTGATTACAAAACCTGTAAACACACCAGCATTTTTGTGCTGACGTAAACTCATACATGTTTTCTCAGGTCGCTAAGGTAGCACAATGGAACTAGGGCGCACGCGTCTGCACGGCGTCTAGTTAGGATTGCATGGTTTTCAAACATTGAACAATTTGGTTTACGTTTGGATTGTGTTTAATAATAAGCTTCCGCTGTAACTGGAGATTTAAACTATGTTTTTGAAATTGCATATGTTAATTTTGACTTGTTTATTGTGATCGTTGGTTTGGATCCTGGTTTGTCATGCGCCTCGCGGTAAAACTCCGCAAGTGGATTTTGAGGGTGTGACATTTGGTGATGGAGGTCTCCAAATGAGTTCTCTGAGCTTTTCAGTAATGGGATCTGAGAAAAAGTGTACTTGATTGAAGAGGCCCTCCTTTATTTAAGTATCAACAAACTTCTTCTGATCTTCTTCAGACATTTCTTTCTTTTTCTTGAATTGTCTTCTAGCAGCAGCTGATAGATCAGAAGTATCAAGTAGGCTGTCTAATGTAAAGGCGTGTTGAGGTCTTTTCATCAGTGGTTCATCAAAGTAGACAGGTTTTCTGGGCAGGTTAGGATCTTTCTTCTTGTTTTCTTCTAGTTTCTTGTATGTTTCAACCAACATCAGTTCAGACCACCTTGCAACTGACCTCATCTCCCCATAGTCAGCAACCACAATTTCTTGTCTCATTCTTTTGAATTTCAAGGCTCTGGCTGGATCTCTGCCTTTACTAAAATCAGGGGCAAAGACCTTAGCTGGGGGATTCTTGGCCATCTCTTCAATTCTTAAGAGTTCTTCTCTGAGAGCATGAGTGGTCCAGCCTGCAAATTGTTTCTTGTTTGCTTTATAAGGCATGGTTGCCAAGATCTGTTCAAGAAGTGATTCCCTAACCTCCCTTTCCATGTCACTGCTGAGAGGCATGGTAGACATGGAGTTGTTCAGGGTCTTAGCAACATCTTCAATCCTTCTCAATTTGCTAAGCTCTGCTGAATGGATGCCCTGAGCAGTCCTGCCATCTTTCCCTTTGCACTTCTCTATTATGATGGCATCTGCCTGTTCAGCCTTGTATTTTAGATAGGTGTCTATGTTTAGGGGAATAGAAAATGTGGAAGATAAGGGAAAGACCTTTCAGATGGTTGTTCAGTATTATAGAAGGATTGCATTCCCCCTTAAGTAGATCAAGTTCAAGGGGATACTGAACCGTCAATGGTGTGATGGTTGGTGGTGGTCTATGGGAAGTGAATTGTGATGTGTGTTGTGAGAATGATGAAAGTGGAATGGCTGATATGGGTGTAGATTGTGTGGTTGAAGTGGTAGGTGGTGATGTGTGCATGTTTTCATCCTGTACAACAAAGGTAGATTTCCTCTTCCTTTTATACAAGATTTTTGGTGATAGTGGTGTAGAGGCAGTGGCGGTGTTAACATCTGTTGGCACTTTTGTAGGACCAGCAGATGTTTGGGATTTAGGTGGTGATGTGGTTGTAGGTTCAGATGTTGGTTTGGTGGTAGTGGTGACAGGTTCAGATGTAGTGGTGGTATCAGTGGTTTGGGTGGCAGCAGTGGTTTTGATAGCAGTGGTTTTAACAGCCAGTTTGGATGGTGGTTGTCTGATATGTTTGGCAGGCATTTTCTTCCTCTTAGAGGAACCCACATCTTCAACTTCATGTTGTTGTTCCCTTTTCTTTTGTATTAAAGCCTCTGCCTTGACTTCCAAAGTGTCAGCCCTCTTTTGCTTATCTTCAGTAGCTTTTTCAGCTTCTTCATTAGCAGAGTTGTCCACTTCTTTAGCTTTGCTGGTTTGTTGTTGTTGTGGTGTTGTTTGGGTAGACCCTGGTTTGTTGGCAGACTTTGATTGACCTTTTTGTGAAGGTGGACAACCAAAGGGATCTAGCTTTGGCAATCTATCTCTGCCACTCTCCCCCTTTTTGGCATCATCAACTGTGAATTCATCATCATCTTCATCTCTGAGAATAGTGGTGGGGGCAGAGCCAGTGGTCTTCAGCAAATGGTCTTTAATGGCCTGAATGTCTGCATGGGTATCTTTGTACCTAGCATCTACCATATTTCTGATTTCAGCCATGTAGGTTTCATGAGTCTGATCTGCTAGTTTTCTGTGAGCTATGATGATGGGAGAAACAGATTTCCATAGCTCACTAGCAATATGAGCTGTGGATGGTTAACTCTTGGTGAGAGTAGCCAATGATTCCAAAATTGACTTGACATCAGATTTTATATCAGCAAAAGAGGTTTCAATGGACTGGGCTCTGGCCGTCTATTCTTGGTATTCTAACTCATCACCTAAGTAAATAGGATTATCTGAATTCCTACCAGTGGTAGTTGTAACTGGTTCAGTCCTAGAAGGTGAGTCCAAGGGATGAGAACCAGATGCCCCTTTTTCTTGGTTCTGGGGACTTGCAACTGATTTTGGGGACACTATAGTGGCCTCATCAGTTGTTACCTTCAAGGGAGTCTTAGTTATGTAACCACTATCCTGTTGTGAGACAATGGTCTCTACATCAGTAGTGGCTGCTCCACTTGAAAACTCACCTAGAGTTTCATTGAACTCTAGGGGTGCAACCTCCTCTTCTGCTTGTGGGATGGCTGATTGAATTTCCTCAATCCCAGTCACTTGTGGTGGTATACTCTCATTTATAGGTGAAAGAGAGGAACTGGGATTTTCCTGAGTTTTTTCAATAGCCTCAAACAGAGGTTGCATGGTTTGTGGAACATGTGATGATGAAGGTGGAGGAGTAAAAAGAGAATTAGCCCTGGGAGAGGGGCTTGTGAACATATGGCCAAGTGACTCAAATGTATCATGATGTGTTTCCCCTTGGCTTACAACATGATCCTTTTGTGAGGATGCATGAGGAGTTTGGACAGGTTGAGATATTACAAACTGTTGTGAGGAAGTAACAGCAGTGGTTTCTTGTTGCTTTTGTGTTGCAACAGGGTTATCTTCTGGTATCTCATCTTCCAGAAGTCCCCTTTTTGGTTAAGTGGTGGTTTTTGTGGATGGACATTTTCTTTTGGAAGTGGCTGGTGTGGGTTTCACTGCACTGGATGTAGTGCCATGATCACCAGGAGCAGTGGGCTCAACAACAGAGGTTTGGACAACAGTTGTTGTCTTTGTCCTCTTTGTTTGTGTTTTGGAAACTTTTGACACTTTTGATACCTTTTCTTGGGTGGTTGAACCCAGCATTCTTGTGAAGTTTCATCAGTTAGACTCTTCATTTGCATAGACTCACCCTTTTTAAAATCTTTTTCAGGTAAAACCTATTGAAGGATTACACTCAAAATTCTTGGGTAAATTAAAAAAGCATTATTAGACCCAGACTTTATGGCTTTCACATTTGACACTAAGTCCATAAACAGTCCCTGGGATAAATTGAAGTCAGAATCTGACAACATAGCATAGCCCAAGTACCGAATCCTCAATGGGATTTCATTAAAGGAAGTAGACTTAGCAGAGACACAGAGAAGGATGGTATGAAAGAAAAATTTCATGACTGGTCGGAAAAACTTTTTGAAAAGTGTTGACCCAGTCATCTATGCATCATAACCTCTTTCCTGAAACTCTGTGTGAAGCTCTGTCTTAGGAAAAGAGTATTTACCTGACAGGTCATTAAGTGAGAAGGTTGTGGATATGAGTTCTGGGGTAATGACGATACTTGTCTCTCCAATTTTTGAGATAATGGAAGTAGGCTTTTTGTCTTGAAGTAGAAACTCAGCATTCAACCAGAATTCTTGGAGGGTATCAAGATAGATAGGGGCGTTAGCGGTTAGGATTGTGAGGTATTTGGATTGTAAAATGATGTCGATGGTGGAATGGAATGGAGTGTTTTCATCTGTTTTTACCAGATATGGGAGGTAATTGTGGGTGGCTTTAGCTTGAAGATCCATTGTAATGGATTCTGAATGTGAGAGTGAGTGGAATTAGAGTAAGGGTTTGAGAATGAAGAAGGCGGTTTCAGTATTTTGAATACAATGAGACAGTGTAACGACTGTTGTGATAAAACAGGGTTTTTATAGGCTCTTGTGAAACCGCTGATGTGGCCAAAACTCTGCTTGTAGGAGCAGACGTGGCAAACATCTAATGGTTAAATATCTGGTGGTGTACAGCTGTTTTGGCAAACATCTGATGCAATCAGCTGTTGCTTTACCAAAGTGCTGATGCTAACAGCACTTGATTTTTTTTATTCTTAATAGATATATGTATATATAGATAATAAAACAGTTGTTTTATCTGATCAGAGGTTTGAAACAGATTTTTCAACCAAGCAGTGGTTGTTTTATCTGATCAGATGTTTGAAACAGATTTTTCAACTTAACAGTGGATAGAATGGATGAAACAGTGGTTGTTTTATCCTTAACAGATTTTTCAACCAAAGGCTATTTTTAAGGATGGATTTTGATTTTCTGAAACATTTTAATGCTTTTATTAAAAACATTTGTGTTGTTTAATCCATGTTTAGCATACCAATTCTAGAAATCAGATTTGTAAAGGTAGATGTGTCTAAAGCTTTTGTCAACACATCTGCCAACTAATCCTCTGTTGGAACATGGTGCAGAGAAATCAAACATTTTTCATAGCTATCTCTGACAAAATGATGTCTGATGTCTATGTGTTTGGTGGTTGACTGAGAAACTGGATTCTTGATGATATTTTCAGCAACTTGACTATCCAACATGAATGGAGTCTTTAGTGCAGTTATCCCAAAATCCAGCAATTGATTTTGGAGCCACATGAGTTGGGTTGTACAGCTTGCAGCAGCAATGTATTCAGCCTCAGCTGTTGAGGTGGAAACAGCTGCTTGCTCTTTGCTTTGCCAAGAGACTAAGGCATTCCCTAGAAACTGGCACCCTCCAGATGTAGACTTCCTTGTGGTGTGGCAGCCAGCAAAATCACTATCTGAATAACCTGAAAGCTCAATGTTTCCATTAGCAGGATACCAGATACCAAGTGTGGGAGCACCTTTTAGGTATCTGAATATGCTTTTCATAGCAATAAGGTTTGACTTTCTGGGTGAAGCCTGGGATCTTGCACAAACACAAGTGGCAAACATAATGTCTGGCCTAGATGCAGTTAAGTACAATAAAGACCCAATCATGCATCTGTAATGTGTTTGGTCAACCAGTTCATCCTTGTCATCAATAGTGAGTAGCTTGACTGTACTCATGGGTGTACTACATGGCTTACAGTCATTCATCTAAAATCTAGTTAACAAGTTTTTCACATATTTATTTTGATGAATGAATGTGCCATTTTGCAGCTGCTTCACTTGGAGACCAAGGAAACACTAAAGTTCACCCATAGCACTCATTTCAAACTCTGCTGTCATGAGTTCCCTAAACTCTTCAAACATTTTTTCACATGTGGATCCAAAAATGATGTCATCCACATATATTGGAACAATCATTAAATCATTCCCTTTCCATTTCAAAAATAAGGTTTTATCAATTTTACCTCTTGTGAAACCAATGGATAAGAGAAAGGTGGAATGAGTTTCATACCAGGCCCTAGGTGCTTGCTTGAGTCCATATAGAGCGTTACTAAGCTTGTAGACATGATCAGGATGGAATGTGTCTTCAAAACCAGGTGGTTGACATACATAGACCTCCTCATGAATTTTTCCATATAGGAAGGCACATTTGATATCCATCTGATACACCTTGATGTCGTGGTTGATAGTAAAGGCTAGAAAGAGTCTGATAGCTTCTAACCTTGCTACAGGAGCAAAGGTTTCATCACAGTCTATTCCTTCTTCTTTTCTGAAGCCTTGAACCACAAGCCTAGCTTTATTCTTGACAACTATACCCCTTTCATCAGTTTTGTTTTTGAAGACCCACTTTGTACCTATTGGACAAACATCCTTAGGTAGTGGTACAAGTTCCCATACTTGCGTCTTTTAAACTGAAGGAGCTCTTCTTGCATAGCTTCTACCCAACTGTTGTCTTTTAGTGCCTCTTGGTACTTGATAGGTTGTGTGAGTGATAGAAAGCCTGCAAAAAGACAGATATTGGAGGATTGGCTTCTTGTTAGCACACCCTCTCTGATGTTGCCAATGATTTGGTCTGGTGGATGAGCTCTTAGGTAGATTAGATCTCCCTGATATAGTATGATGGCATTTTGAGGTGAAGGACATAGGTTTGGTGACTCTGCTGGTGTAACATCTGTTTGCACTTCTGTAGTGCCATCAGATGTTTGAAATGGAAGTGGGGGAATGGGTCCAAGTGGTGTAAAACTGGACTGACTTTTGTCAACAGATGTTTGACTTTTGTCAACAGATGATTGTGCAGTGGTTGTGAGAGGTGAAGCAATGGTATAAGGGTAAGACTGGCCAATAGTGGTTGACACAGCTGTGACAGAGTTTTGACAGTTGTTTTGAACAGCTACTTCCTCTGATGCAGAATAAATTTTATAGTGACTCGGGATCACAACATTTGTTCTGTAATCTTGTTGTGGAGATTGTAGAGTACCTGCATTGTTAGTTTTAACAGTGATATCTTCAAATTTGAATTTATCTAAATCAAACAACACAGCATGATTTGCTGGGATTTTTAAGGATGAAAGATCATTGAACTTTACATTCATTGTTTCTTCTATTGTCCTGGTCCTTGTGTTAAACACTTTATAGGCCTTGGCAGTAGAAGATATCCCAGAAAATATCCACAATCTACTTTGGCTGCAAATTTTGAAATGGAATCTTTGAGATTTAAAATGAAACATGGACAGCCAAAGATTTTGAAAAATGAGATTAATGGTTTGATTTTGAACAGAATCTCATAAGCAGTCTTTTGATGTCTTGGGTTGATCAAAACTCTGTTTTGAACATAGCAAGCAGTGTTTACAGCTTCTGCCCAAAAGGACAGTGGCAAACCAGAATCTGCAAACATGGTTCTTGCAGCTTCAATAAGAGTTCTATTTTCCTCTCAACCACCCCATTTTGCTCTGGTATTCTTGGGATGCTGTACTGCCTCACAATCCCTTTGACACACAGAAGTCATCCAACTCCTTATTTTTAAACTCTGTTCCATTGTCACTTCTAAATAATTTTACTGGCAAGTCATATTGTTTTTCAACTTTGGTGACAAAGTCCTTCAAGAAACCTGCAGTCTCATCCTTAGAGTGTAAAAAGTAAGTCCATGTAAACTAGAAAAATCATCAACTATGACAAGACAAAATCTTTTTCTTCTTAGACTCATGATTTTAACTGGGCCAAACAACTCCATGTGCAACAATTGTAGACATTGACTTGTTTTGGACTCATCAATGGATTTGTAAGAGCTTTTATGTTGTTTTCCTTTTAAACAGGAAACACAATGGTCATCACATTTGAATTCTTTTGATGGTATACCTCTGACAAGGCTTTGTTTAGAGAGTGAGTTGATAGTTTGAAGGTTGGTATGACCCAGTCTCTTATGCCACAATTCTGTTTCCTTTATGGAGGCAGCAGAAAACAAACATACATTTGCCATAGGATTGTCCTTCAACATATCAACTACATACACATTGCCACTTCTATGAGCAACAAGTTGTGCTTTGCTCTCAGCAATGATGGTATCAATCTTTTTCACCACTTCTGGCCCATTAATCTTACAAGTTTTCTTAGTGAAGAATGAGCCATAACCTTTGTCACTCATTTGTGAAACACTAAGAAGATTAAATTTAAGATTATCAATAAGATTGACATTTTCAAACTTGAGTTTCCCAGCCTGAACAGTCCCTGAACCCAACACCTTACCTTTTGAATCATTACCAAAGGATATATCACCCCCTCCATGAGCTAAGAAGTCCAGAAGAAGGGCTCTACATCCTGTCATGTGCCTGGAGCCTCCACTATCTACATACCAAAGACTATCTAAACAAGCAGAAGCTCCATGCACAGCAGTAATGAATTAGTTTTGGTGAGTGTCCAAAGCCAAGTTGGCTTTGGATGGGTCCTCAGACTTTTCAGACTCAAGCTTTGGAAGATGATCAGTGGTTTGAACTAGTTTTTGAATCAAGTTCAACAACTGTTGCTAACCATTTGCAAGTGCTTGAATGTCAACACTTGGGGCAATAGTTGTTTGATCACTTCCAGACAGATGATAATACCCATAGGGATTTCTGTTCATTCTTGGTTTAGAAGGTCTTTTTGGTTCCTCATAACCATGTGACAGATTATGACATGGTGGTTGTCCATATCCTCTTGGGTAGTTGCTTGTGGGTGGAGCATCTGTTACTTGGATATCCCTAAGAGCAGATGTTTCAAGACTTTTGGTAACAGATGTTTGGACTGGTGTGAAGGTCTGTTTGGGTTTTCCTTTTGAAGTACTCACCACCTGACTTGCAAGAGTTTTAGCCTTGTACTCTTGTATTTTGACATCAAAATTTTTGAGATACAGACACTCTTTGGTTTTGTAATTCTTTTTCCCACATATTGAACATGTGGCTTTGGAATCACATGCACTTGTTCCTTTGTTAATATCATATGCTTTTAGAAGAAAACAGTTTTTAGTAACATGATTCTTCTTTTCACAGAAATCACAGAACAAGTGGATAGACTTTTCTTTCTTTTTCCCTTTTTCAACCTTCTTTTCAACAGATGTTTGAACATATGCTGGAAGCTTTTTCAAGGGAATGATCTTTGCCTGAGGTGCTGTCTTTCCCTCAGAAGTTTTGAAATCAACAGGTTTAAAGTTCTCAAGAGTACCACACTCATCAGACCAAGTAGGTTTAAATTCATAATTTTCAAGTTCAGTGAAAGATGAGGAACCTTCTGGTTTTTCTAGAACAATATTCTTACCATTGGGTTCAGTGATTTTAATCTCTTGACCCTTCAAATTTGTTGGTACTACCTCAACTAACTTTTGATCCCTTTTGTCAGTGTTTTCAAAAGCTGGAGCAGTGGTTTCAAAACCAAAACCAAACTTCACATGACTTTTGGTTTGTTTGTTGAGTAGCATTTGAAAACCTCTACATGATTCCAAACATTTCTGAAGTTCAACTTGGGTGGACTCAAGCTCACTTTTACAACTTTGATATTTTGTTATCATAGTTTGGAGCTGGTCTTTGGTTATGGTTGCTTCATGTTTTAAGCTGCTTATTTCAGATTCTTTTTCAGTTAGATTTGTTTTTAACTCTTTTATAAGTTTCCCAAATTTAACTTCATCATCTAAAATTTTCTTTCTAAGGTTTTCATTCACCTCTTTGATGTTAGCAAATGCTATTACACATTTGTCAGAACATAAATCTTTAAGAATTTGAGGAGATACCATAGCAGCGGCCATCAATGCACAATCACACTTGCACTCACAATCATCAGATTTTTCACCTGCAACTACTTCATCAACAACATCATCAGTCACAACTTTAGATTCAGTCACCACCTCCTCAGATTCAACTTCTTCTACCATAGCCATGAAACAAAAATTTTTCGGTTTATTTTCAGCTTTGGCAACTAATGCAAAATTTTCATCTGTTAACTCATCTAGTAGATTGCTCCAATCAACAAAACCTTGTGTGAAGAAACTCTGTTGACTGGTCTCTGCAGGAGCAGAGGATGAAGCAGCAGTCATTGGCACAAGTGCCTGAGCAACAGGTTTTTGCACATAGTGGATCTGAGGAACAGTGGTTTGGACAAACTGGACAGGAACAGTGTTTGAGGACTGTGCAAAATGAGCAGTGTTTTGCACATTTGGTCCAAGGGTATTATAGGAATTTTGATAAGTGTTGGTCTGAGGCCTTTGATTTGGATAGGTAATTATAGGTGTACCATGTTGACTCCTACATTCCCTAGCAAAATGACCAAGTCTATGACATTTATAACACTTTATCTTTGATTTATCCAACCCAACCTTTGATCTGCCAGTTAACCCTGGAAACCTTCTCCCAGTTTTCTTGTAAAAATTGTTAGTTCTTACACTGAGAAGGGCTAATTGGTGCATAATGTCCATTTCTTCCAAATCATTAGGGTCAAAATATTTTAGGTCATCATACTCAAAGGATATGTTATCAGATGCCTGGATATCACCACCACTTGCTGTAAAAGCATAGTTTGGTGAATAAGAATCAGAGTTAAAACCTGAAGTTATGTCAATGAAATGATCATAACTCTGATCCTTAGTATTTCCAGGCACCTCATCATGACCCAAAATTGTTGTATTACCAAATACATAATCATCAGACACTTTTCCAGAGTCCTGGAGCTTCTTTTTTTGGTTAAGCTCTCTCTCATATGTCAAGAGCTTACCATGAAGCTGGGTCAGTGATAGGTCCTTGAATCCAATTGAGTTTCTCATAACTATAGCAATAGTGTCCCATTTATCTGGTAATGATCTTAAAAACCTATGGTTCAAGGTTGAATGAGGGTAAGTTAGACCAACCAGTTTTAGTTCACTAATGAGACAGTTAAGCCTCTCAAATTGTTGAGTTAACGACTCTCCCTTAACATGACTGAATATTTCATATTGTTGGTTAACTATTTCACGATTGTTTTCAATAACCTCTTCAGTCCCACCAAATTGTTCTTTCAGTGCATCCCACAGCTGCTTTGCACTATTACAGTGTAACATCCCAGCATATATATCATTGGGTAGAGCCATGGCCACAATACTGAAGGCCTTAGCCTCTAACTCAATTTTCTTAAAATCCTGGTCGGAGTAGTTTTCAAGTTTCTTAGGATCCTGAACCTTGGGTTCTTCGGTACTCGGCACCATCGGAACATGTGGTCCGAAGATAACCAACTTCCAACACTCAGTGATCTGTTGAGCTAGAACATGGCTCATCCGACGTTGCCAGATATTGTATTCATATCTGACAAGCATCGGTGGCTTGTTGTTTGTGCCAGTGTTGTCTGGATCGTTATTGATTGAAGCCATTCTCTGATTTTTCAAAAACAAAGTCTGTTTATAACCGGTTGAATCAAAAATAAACTATTACTCTGTTTTCAATCCGAGAAACAAACGATATCAATAATTGTGAGCTGATCTGTTTATATTAAATTGATTGATTAGATCGAATTTAATTGACCAAGCTCTAATACCAATTGTTAGGATCTGAGTTTGATTGTTTTGATTTGTTTAGAGAAGAATAAAAATTGAATGAAGTGAATATATATGGAAAGTGTAGCGGAATGACAAACTATAATCAAAACAAAAGGAATAAATGTTTTCTTAATCGAAAGCTTTCATTATATTGAAAGATTACAATCAAATACAAGTACTCCCCCTCAGCCTGATCACTCTGTGATTGTTTGTCTGAGAGAATGTTGTGAGTGACCAATAGAACAGTACAAGCACTGTTCTCTATATATACAAATCTAAACCACTGGTGACCTAGGCTGACATCACCTAAGATAGTGACCTCTAACAGAATAACAACATAAAACATTTGTCCTATACAAACTATGGTTATATTACAAAACACTATAAGCTAAACTACTGTTGAAGAAAACTCTGATGGTCTTGTATCATCTGTTGGAGCCTAAGTGCTGTTGGCTCCAACAGACCTTTAGTCTTCAATACTTGATCAGCAGTTGTTCTACATCAGACCTTTGGTCAGCAGTTGTTCTCTATCAGTTGTTATCCAGTAGTCCTTTGAAGCAGCAATTGTCATAGCAGTTTTTTGGGTGGAACATTTGTTAGGGCCAACAGTCTTTTGGGAAGAGTATGTTGTAAAGACTGTTTATTTATGTGGATCAACTGTTAGTATATTTTGGCTTTTCAATCATCTGTTCTTCTTCAGGTCAGCAGACCCAACAACTAGGTCTAATAAATCCCTTATCCAACAGCTCTTGGAGTTGGGTAGACAGTTTTTGAAGTTCACCTGGCGCTAGGCGATATGGTGCGCATGCAACTGGGGCCGCTCCAGGTGCAAGATCTATCTAGAACTCCACTTGATGAACAGGTGGAAGTCCAGGTAATTCTTCAGGAAATACGTCTGGAAAATCACGGACTATTGGGATATCCTCAATCCCCGTTTTGACTTCCGCTTGAGTATCAGAAATGTTAGCCAGAATTGCCGGATAGCCCTTTCGAATACACTTCTGGGCTTTTAGGAATGAGATGATGCCTACCATGGCACCACCATGATCACCCTGAATAGTTAGCAGTTCTCCGTTAGAGAGAGGGATACGAACAATCTTCTCTTGACAGAGAATTTCAGCGCGTTGCTTGGACAACTAGTCCATGCCAACCATAAGATCAAAGCTTTCGAGGGTGATAGGTAGAAGATCGATGGCAAACAACTGTCCATCTAGTTCGAGCTTGCAGTCACGATAGATGTGGGTTACCTCGATAGGCTTCCCATCAGCTAATTCTATAGAATATGGGGTATCAAGAAGAGTAGGAACTATCCCTAGCTGTTTGCTAAGTTTTGATGACACAAAACTAAAGTCCGCACCAATATCATACAAAACAGAAGCAAGATTGTCGTTTAAGGAGCACGTACCCGTCACGACATTGTTGTCATTCATAGCTTCTCCTAAACCAATCACGAAAGCTCTCCCACGAGTCTCGTTGTTGTTGTTGTTGGTAGCGTTGTTGTGGTTGTTCCCATTCCTGTTACCTCCACCGTTGTTATGGTTCCCACCGTTGTTGTTGTTACCATTCCCGTTCAGCTATGGGCAGTCCTTCTTGAAGTGACCCTCATTCCCACATTGGTAACAACCCTTATTGTTCCTTTTTTGCTGTGCTTGCTGAGGTGCTGGCTGACTTCCTGGAATATTGACTCAATAGTCCTTCTGTAAGTGACCCATCTTACCACAGCAATCACACTTGATCCTATTACAAGGTCCTGAGTGGTGATAGTTGCACTTATTGCACTTGGGACGGTGTCCCTAATAACCACTCTGTGACTGATTTTGGCTGCTACCATTATCATGTTTCTTGTTCTGCTGCTGTTGCTGATTACCATTAGTCAAGAGTCTGCCAGATGCATTCTCCCACTTCCTCTTGTTATCATTGGTGTTAGAAGATGGAGCTCCACGAGGGGGTAGGAGTCCCTCTTCCACCTTCTGATCAGTCAGCTGGTGAGCCAAGCGAATCACCTGCTGGAGGTTATTGAAGTTAGCAGTAGTGACCATTCCCTTAATCTGAGGTTCTAGACCCTGGATATACAACTCAATTCGTTTGTAGAGCGGAGTGGGGTAGTTAGGGCACATTGTCGCCAGTTCATGCGACCTGGTAGTATAGCTCTCAATCTCCGACCCCACCATCTTCTGGTTGAGGTACTCGGTCTCCAACTTCTGAATCTCATCTCGAGGACAGTACTCCTACTTCATGAGTTCCTTGAAATCCGCGCACGAGGTAGCGTTTGCCACATCGACTCCCAGTAGCTGCAGTTGGGCATTCCACCACGATAAGGCCGCTTTCTCAAGCGTAGCCGTGGCATACTTAACCCTATCAGCCGGCGGGAAATCGCACATAGCAAAGCACGATTCCTCCTTTTCGAACCACCTAAGTTGTCCGACCGCTGCTTCAGATCCTCCAAAGTTATGAGGCTTACAATCCATGAATGACTTGTAGGTACAAGTCGAAGGGTGAAGAGTAGGTTGGCCAGCCTGAAAAGCTACCAAGGCTGCTACAACCCGATCATTGATTAGTGTGCTCAGTTCTTCTTGCATCATGCTGATGCTGCCTCTACCATTTCCTCTACCCGTCATAGCAATTCTACATTTACATTATACTCATGAGAAAACAATAATATGTTCTGCATACCATCGTTCATGAAGTATAAGTAAACTAGAATGTAACAAGGATTATGAACGCGAGAATGAGATAAAGTAGTAGATTGATGGTAATAGTAATAACATAGGATAAACGTTTCTCAGATCTTACACGACAAAATAAAAGTTATTATACGAATATATATATGATACTTAAGATAGTAGAAATCAATCGTCCGCATGATCCACACACGAGCCCTCATCATCGCTTTCATCTTGAATCTCGACCTCAAATAGATCGTTTTCCTCTTCTGGTTCGAGCTCTTCTTCAAATGATGCCTCAATGGCTGCTCCAATAGCATCATCTTCTTCCTCCATAGGTTCCTCTTCGGGATCCTGCTCATGATTCTCTACATCTATCCCTAAGGCTGCTATAAGCCTATTACAAACGGTATTCAATTCTTGCATAATATTTGCTAAACTCTGTCTAGTGGCAGCCAACTCCTGCCTAGTCTCAGCAGCTTCCTGCTTGACGACTACCATCTCAGTCATCAAGTGGCCTATCTGACCTTCCATGTGCCTGATTGTCTCATCTGCATTCCTCCTCCAGAACTTAAACTATTGCACAGCAGTGAAAGCATTGTCCAACTCAATATGAACATGCCTCACCATACCTGCAAAAGATCTTTCCCAAGAATCTATAACAGGAGGAACTCTAGCTGGCATTCCATAACCTACAACCCAAGAGTGCAACATGTCGGTAAACCAATGCCAACGATTGGTATCCCAATGTGAATCCTGAAATGAAGCTGGACGTAGGTAGGGATCCACTGATGGAGCTTGTTGTCCCTCGATCGCACAAGAAGAATAGTTATAAGTAGAGTTAGTCATGGTCTTTCCTGCAATACGCTAGATAAGTACACGTATTCCAGAAATTATCAAGTTGTGCACTTAAGGTAGTGAGTGTAACTAATACTTATGCTATGATGATTATAGACTAGAATGAAATCCTAGTTCACTATAACTAATGGCTCTGATACCAATGTGTCACACCCTCAAATTTCCACTGCAGGGTTTATACCGCGAGGCATGTGACGTTCCAGGATCTCCATAGCCATAAGTCACATGAACGACTCTAAATGCCCAAACCATTTAGTTCGTTATTATAAAACAAGTTTCATAGATAATCAAATATTTTCAATAGTTGCGGAACCGAATTTTAGAAAGTTGTCTCATCCGAGACGTATGCTTTTGAGAAAAGAGTAGTGAAACTCACCTGGTGTTTGTGCGAGAGATCTAGCAAAGCAGAGAAAGTAACTATCGTTCCGACAAAGATCTCCCTATGAGTATTAAGACATGTTAAACTATGTTCTTGTTTATTACATAAGTTCGGCACCTACTTTTGTGAACCACATCAAATGGGTGTAGATCGTGTTTTATGTGTAAGATGTTTGATCTAAAAATGTTTCATGAATCCATGTGAAATCAATTACTATAACACTAGAAAACCTAATTGATTACATAGGTGGAACAATGTGCACATAATAGAAGCTTGATTAATAATCACATAATAATCAACCTATCATGGCTAGTTGGGGTCGATACTAGTGATCAAAAGTCTAAGCTTGGGTTTACAATAAGGGCCGCATATAATTGACTAGAAGGGGTTGGTACTTACCTCAATACTAATTGACTATATGTAAATCCTTAGAGTTTCTTGGTGGCCTTCCTTGACTCGGCACTTAGGAGAAGGGAGGGGTGAGTATGAGCCGGAGCTCGGGAAAGGTTGTGGAGGGAGGTGTGTTAGGATTCGAGTTTGATTGTTTTGATTTGTTTAGAGTAGAATGAGAATTGAATGAAGTGAATATATATGGAAAGTGCAGCGGAATGACAAACTATAATCAAAACAAAAGGAATAAATGTTTTCTTAATCGAAAGCTTTCATTAAATTGAAAGATTACAATCAAATACAAGTACTCCCCCTTAGCCTGATCACAAAGTGATTGTTTGTCTGAGAGAATGTTGTGTGTGACCAATAGAACAGTACAAGCACTATTCTATTTATAGACAAATCTAAACCACTGGTGACCTGTGCTGACGTCACCTAAGATAGTGACCTCTAACAGAATAACAACATAAAACATCTGCCCTATACAAACTACTATTATATTCCAAAACACTGTAAGGTAAACTACTGTTGAGGGAAAACTCTGATGGTCTTGTATCATCTGTTGGAGCCTAAGTGTTGTTGGCTCCAACAGACCTTTAGTCTTCAGTACTTGATCAGCAGTTGCTCTTCATCAGACATTTGGTCAGCAGTTGTTCTCTATCAGTTGTTATCCAGTAGTCCTTTGTAGCAACAGTTGTCATAGCAGTTGTTTGGGTGGAACAGTTGTTAGGGTCAACAGTCTTTTGGTAAGAGTATGTTGTAAAGACTGTTTATTTATGTGGATCAACTGTTAGTATATTTTGGCTTTTCAATCATCTGTTCTTCTGGTCAGCAGACCCAACAAGGTGGTTCGGCCTCAAGAGAGCCGCATGAGAGGAGGAGAGAGTGAGAGAGCAAGAGTGCTTGGGTTGGTGTAAGTTTGAGAATGAGAAGTGACCTCTATATATAGTTGTTTTCTAAAGCAAGCTCCCAACATCTTTTCTTAGCTATTTGTTTAGGCTTCATGCCATTTTAGTGTTTATGAATTAGCAACATGTCTAGCATATGTTTCATGAGTTGGCCGCAAGTTGGTAACTCATCTTACCTTCCCTTTTTGGCCAATCTTAAGCATAGTTAGGTCCTAGAAGTAGGGGTGAGTTCTTTCTTGGTGATTAGTGACAACCATGCCTATGTTTTCTTTTTGTTTGTTTCGGCCGAAGGTTACAAGGGGTAGGAAGTTTATTGTGACTTCTCATTGGCATGCCTTATATCAACATGATAGCTCCTAGCTTCCTAGTTGTCATTGTAACACCCCAACCGATGGCGGAAACATCGGGGTGCCACGTATTGATGATTGTTCAGTAGCTCATGGTGAATAATAAATTCCATTAAATAATTTAAATGAATTACATGTAATTGTTCTAGAATTTGTACATCAAATTGAATAAAACTATACACATATCTTCAAGCATCAATTCAAATCTTCAAGCAAAATAGAACCTGAAACATGTTAAGTTGAAAATGTTTTGGGTCAACAAAAGTTGGTGAGAATTACATAGGTTTTTGATAATTGAATAAAAATGTTGTGCAATTCATGTGTCATGTCAATCTAGTCCATATGTGAGAACATACTAGAAATAAATCGAGTGCATAACCAAACCTGATGACTGTTATAATGTGGTACCTCCCATACGCTCATGGTTCACCTAAATATGTTATACGATAACAAACACCCACGCTACCTTTGTAGGAGGCACGTATCCGGGTGGGATTGTCAGTCCAATAGATCTATCAATGTATACCGCCGGCTTGTACGGAGTTAATGATTATGCTAGAATGGTGCTTACTCTAATCATGCTCAAGACATAATGCAACATAGAAAACACATAGACACATTGATGATTGAATTGCATAAAATGATGTTGTAACATGTTTCACCCCAAAAATGGTGATAAATAGAAAAAGGGGCTATGTAAAACTCACCTTAGTAAAATGTTATATCTGTTGAGAAATTTGGATAATTGTGTTGACCAAATGTATCAAGTATCACCCTATAATGAGGTAATAAATATGTCTAAGTCTATCAAGTCTACAAATGTATAAGTTTCTAGGGCTTCGAATTGGGGATAATTGCTTGTTTGATTAATATAAAAAATATTCGACAATTGGGAGAAATTTAGTAAATAAATATCCAAAAATCCTTTTATGAAATTTAAATTTAGGATGGTCATAATAATGTGTCTAAAGTATAAAAATAATTTTTATAAAATTATTTTCTTTAAAATAGATTATTAAATCTATTTATTACAAATTGTCAACTTTAACTTTAATAATTTAAAAATACTAAAATCAAAGAATTATTAGTTTAAAATTTATATTTCTGTTCTAAATGATCAGAAATAATTTCTATAAAATTTTGGTGCAAAAATATTAAAAATTGGATTTATTATGATTTAATTATGATTAAAACTAACAAAAATTGATTAAAAATGCTAAATAAACGATTTTTCTGAAATAAAAATTATTTCAGAAAAGTTTATTGTTATATAAACTTAGAATAATTTTTGTGGAAATTAATAAGGTCGTTTTGATATTTTTATAGATTTTTATAAATAAAAAGGAATAAACTTGATTTATTTAATATATATATTAAATAAATAAATTTTTGAAAATTAAAAATTGTGAGTTGAACCTTTCCATCAGAATAATATAGAATAATTTTTGTAGAAATTTTATAAATGTCTTAGTATTTTAAAAAAATATAGAAATATATATACACTTGTTTAAGTTTGTTTGTCAAGGAAAAACAACAATCAAAAAAAAAAAACTGTGGCCGTTGGGATTCGAACCCGCACCTGTTCAGTGACCAAGCAACAACACAACCACTTGGTCTAGACCTGTGGTTGTGTTAGGAGTCAGTTTGTTTAATTTATATATATTAACTGTTATTGTTGTTCTTCCCCAATTTACATTCATACGAGCCCTAACCTTCAAATTGATTAATCCACACATCAATAACCCAATTAACCTTAGGGCTATTGATGTGTGGATGCCTAAGATAAAAACCCACAACAATAATTAGACTTACAATCTTGTTTTAATTCGGAATCGATCGGTCAACCTCGAAGTCAAACTCGAACAAAGGCTCCAAGAACAGAGATTATTATGAAGAATTGGGGTCGAGGGAGATATAATGGCGATTTGTGATCGTTCATCAAGGTTCAATTTATAGTACACAGGCCTAGATGCTCGAATTGGTAAGGGTTGACTATACCATGAATGCGATACGCGTTTTTGCTTAATATGGTATCAATTGGTTGTTAATAGGCGTGTATCCGAGTCATAATAGGCCGATAATTGCGTAACCGTGGTCAAAAGTTTATTAAACATGGTAAATTTATGATTTCAAAACCAAACATTCATGCTGCTGCTGTTGCTCGATGAAGGGAGAAGCAAAAAGGAAACAAGGTAACTGAAGTCGGGTTAAATACAATAAGGATCCTACTTAATTACTAAAAGCCTGTGTGGCATAGTGGTGATGTTGTTGTTTGGTTTGGTGAGCAACCCGGGTTCGATTCCCAGCAGAGGGATATTTTTTTTTTTTGATTAAAAGGAAGGAGAGTTGGGCTCCAGGTTTCGTGGGCTTGGCTGGGTGGGCCGGATCAGATAATGGGCTCCAGGATTTGGGCTTTCAGAAAAGAGGGGGGGTTTTATTTGGTTGGACTTGGGCTCATGAAGTGTAGTGTTTGGAAAAAGAAAAATAACCTTTAACATTCTAAAAATCTGATTTATAATTATTATTATTATTATTATTATTTTTATTATTATTATTATATATATGTATAGATATATATAAGTTGTGTGGTCGGGAAATAAAACTTAGGCACCTTATGAACGATAAAAAAAATAACATACGTATTAAACTTTGAAAATTTTTGTGATGTTACAGTCATGGATGGTGACTTGTGAAGGGGTGTGCATAAGTGGCCGATTTTTTTGTCAAGGGAAGAAGCAACATGGGTCTAGTAATGTCATAGCATGACCTCACCAAGCTTCTAGATAGCTTACATCACTTGTTTCCTATCCAAGGTGCCTTGCTTTAATTGGGTCACCCATGGTGTCTTCCTAGATGTGAGGTTAGATAGTGACAATACATGGCTTTCTAGTTTGTCTTACTATGTCTCTTGTGGTGTCATTATGGGCCGCACAATCCTAGTGTTTGGGATAAGATGTTTTTGGCAACTCATAGATGTAGGCACATGTGGATAGTGATGTTTAGAAGCTTCTTTGTCAAGTCCTTTTCATCATGTGTTGGCTAAGTAGTGTCTAGGTTTCCTAGCTTGTAGGTTGTCATAGTTTGTTTCCCATGTGGTGGCTACTAAAGACAAAAGGAAACTTCCAAGTGTTTGTATGTGTGTATGCGTGTGTTTATATATATATATATATATGTGTGTGTGTTAGCTTCTAGAAGGTATTTAACAAAATATAGTTTTTCTTATCAAGCCTAGTGTATATGCATATATATATATAAGCACATTTTGAAGTATAAAGATTCACGTACACACATAGATTAATATTTATAAACTCTCATAAGTTTAATCATATGTTTGTCAATCTATGATAACTTTAGATACATATATAGCTAGTGTGTGCACGTGTAACTTATCTAGTTAACTCTAGTCAAGTAGAATGCAAGAAATCTAGGTGCAAGTAACTAGAGTTTAGTAAATTTAAGAACCTGAAATTGCGAAGTATCACATCATTTCCAAGTTGAAAACAATTTCGTCTCGAAATTCGGCAAGTAAACCATAAAGCTAGCTAGAAAAATGTACACTTGGTTCCTGGATGTCACATCATCCCCAAGTTGAAAGGAATTTCGTCTCGAAATTCACTTTGAGGTAGCTTCTTTATGTTTAGCGTTTGATCTATGCAGAAGTTCAGGTTCATTAAAGAGTTGTGGGTATTTAAGCCGCATTTGATCCCTGCGTTCCCACGTGTATTCCGGTCCTAGACAGGAATTCCACCGTACCTTAACAATAGGTATGGTACTTCGTCTGAGTTTCTTGACACCTTGCTCAATAATCTCCACCGGTTCCTCCACGAACCGTAGCTGGTTGTCCACCTGGATCTCTTCTAGTGGCATTACTAGTGTCATGTCAGCAAGACACTTCTTTAGATTCGAGACGTGAAACACGTTGTGAACTCCACTGAGTTCCTCAGGCAGGTTTAACTTGTACACTACTGGACCAATCCTTTCGACGATCTCGAATTGTCCAACGTACCGCGGGTTCAGCTTTCCCAGTTTCCCAAAGCGTATCACACCTTTCCAAGGTGACACCTTTAGCAGTACATTGTCCCCAATCTAGAACTCCAAAGGTTTCCTACGCTTATCAGCGTAACTTTTCTGTCGATCACGTGTAGCAGCCATCCGATTTCTGGTTTGCAGGATTTTCTCAGAAGTCTCGTGCACTAGTTCGGGACCTGTCAGTTGGCTATCCCCAACTTCAGTCCAGCAGATCGGAGACCTACACTTGCGTCCATATAGTGCCTCAAAAGGCGCACACTAAATAGAAGTGTGGTAACTATTGTTATATGAGAATTCGATTAACAGCAAGTGCTTATCCCAACTGTTGCCAAAGTCTACCACGCACGCTCGTAGCAAATCTTCCAACGGTTGGATGGTACGCTCACTCTGTCCATCCATTTGGGGGTGATAGGCTGTGCTCATATCTAAGCGAGTTCCCAAAGCATCTTGGAGAGTAGTCCAAAAACGAGAGGTAAATCGTGAATGGCGATCGGATATAATAGAAGTAGGCACCCCATGCCTAGAGACGATCTCTTTGAGATAGAGGTTGGCCAGTTTCTCCAGCGTGTCAGTTTCCTTTATTGCCAGAAAGTGTGCCGATTTGGTTAAGCGATCGACGATAACCCAAATCGTATTATGCCCACTTAGCGTTTTAGGGAGCTTCGTGATGAAGTCCATGGAAATTCCATGCCATTTCCACATAGGGATTTCTGGTTGCTGGAGTAAGCCTGAAGGTTTCTGATATTCAATCTTAACCTCCGCACAAGTCAAGCACTTACTAACATAAGTGGCTATTTCGGCTTTAATGTTTGGCCACCAGTAAAGGGTTTTGAGATCTTGGTACATTTTATCCGAACTAGGATGTACCGAGTAACGAGAGGTGTGAGCCTCGTCGAGCACAAGTTGTCTGAGATCTCCAAAACGTGGAATCCAGACTCGATTCATGAAGTACTCAAGACCATCTGTTCTCAGTTCCAGATGTTTATCAGCACCATGCAGTGTCTCCAGCCTGACGTTCTCTTCCTTCAGAGCCTCGCCCTGGGCTTCACATATCTTGTCAGGAAGATTAGAATGGATAGTGAGTTGTAACGCTCGCACTCTCTTAGGTTTCGTCTCCTTTCGACTAAGGGCATCTGCTACTACATTAGCCTTCCCTGGATGATATTTGATGGCACGGTCATAATCGTTCAGAAGCTCGACCCATTGACGCTGTCGCATGTTCAGCTCTTTCTGATTGAATATGTGTTTAATAATAAATACCAAGAAAAGGTGGGGACCATCATGTTGGTTTTTCTTTTTTTTTTGGACTCTAGCTGCCATTGGGACCACCACCTACCTTTCATAATTTGTTTTGGCCGTGATGTATATCACAGTTTCTTTGCTTCGCGACCCTGATTTAGAAAGGGGGTGGTGTTTCGCGGTATCACAGCCATCACGGACCACCCCGCCCGCCCTTAGAAAAGTCAATGGCTAAAATTGTGATTTTCCCATATATTTAAGTATGGGGTCCTAGCTGTATAAATTAGAAAGTATGTTTATGTCAAGTATGTATTTGTATAGTCTAGGGGCTTTATAGGTAAAGTGTCAAAAGTCTAATGGTTGTGTCGTTTGATTAAACGACATGTTTGGTTAAAAATTAGGGTTATATATAAACGAAATAATAACCACATCTCATCAACTACGACCTTGCGAATCATCATTCCTCTACTATTATACCATTCTAGTGTAAACCCTAACATCAAACAATCATCAAATATACATCATAACACCCTAAATCTTCAAGAATCACTCAAACGCGTCAAAATGCATATTATCATCAAAACACCATAATAATTGCTCAAAACCTTAGGAAATCATCTTAACAACTCATACACATCAGTAAAACATCAAATACATGGAAACATTCATGTTTTAACCATTAAAAATCGTTTCTTGCATGAATACTATACATAGAGCAAGTATAAAGGTTTAGACTTGTTTTAGAAACTCATTTCAAAGGTTTTCAAAGACACAAACTTGATTGGGAACCAAGATATCAACATTACAAAGGCTTAGGGTAGATAACACACCTTGGATCTTGCTAAAGAAGAAGTGTAAGCTTAGGAATGATGGGTTTTAGAGCAAAAACGAGTTCCAAAGGTGTATTATGGTGTGAGGGAGGCTTGGGATGAGTTAGGGTTATACAAATGATGTTTTACAAGTCAAGGGTTGTATTTATAGGTGTTTCTACTTGTCCAAGCTACAACAGGCGATTAGGAGCAGTTACAGGCAGTTAGGACAAGTGATTACGCGTAATCGCCTATAAACACAGGCGAGTAAGGGCTAATCGCCCCTTTGTAATCGCCTACAAGCTTGTAATCGCCTATAAGACCACGTGATTACACGTAATCACCTTCAGCATGTTTATTCGGGTTTTGGTGCGTTAAACACTATTTTAACACATATAAGCACGTATTCACATACCGACAAGTCATATAATGATTAAAAACACATAGTGCATGATAAAAAACACGTTCACATTTGTTCACCAATCCACGGGACTCGAGACTTGCATGTGTGCGTTAAACCCGGTGATTCTACAAATCACCAATCCTTGTACACATGGTTATGGACCGACTCCCAACGATCCTGCGGATCATTGTAATGACTCCCGATGGTTTCCCGAACCATCATAACGACTCAACTAACCCAGTTTAGTATGTAATATGCATGACTTGCTGAGGTAGACTTACTAGTTTGACCAATGTTACTAACCTGAGTTTGCCGGGTGTCGCAGGAGTGAACAGTGCTTCCACCAAATATTTTCTCTCTCCTTCACTCACAGCCACTTACACCCATCCCATATAATTTGGTGGACACACTTGCATAAGTTTGGGTCCCCAAATGTGAATGCTCTAACACTTTGAATCACGTATAGGCTAAACAAGGTTGTATTTACTCAGACGCTACATAGTGGGGCGTGAATATGGGCCTGAAGACTAACTTAGCGCCCCCAACACCATTATAGGGGGGCGCTAAGCTTCAAAAATGGGCCAAAGCGTGATGTTTATAATGCCAGAATGTTAAACTTGGTGCCAATAAAAACGTGCCACGTCTGAAATTGTTGTTGTTGTTGCTTATTTTTTTTTTTTTTTTATAATAGCGCCCTAATTTTTTCCCCCTCCCACTACACCCCATTTTGAATTAACGCCCAATGCTGCCTCAGTTGTCACGTAGACCAATCAGAAAAGGGGGCATTATATCTTTCACCCCCACCAGTGGTGGATTTAGTGCATGAGTAAGGTGGGCATGTGTCCCCCATCAAAAAGGTTTATGGATCCGCCACTGCCCCCCACTACACATGGTCTCTTGTAAGTTTACCTACGAGTGACCACATAACCGACCTACACAATAATAGAGTTCACCATACACTGTTAGAAAATAAAGAGCTTTTTGGCTACAGCTCATTCCTTGATGTCAAAGAGCCGTTAGACTACAATCACGGAGTTTCCTTTTTTTATTCTTATGATGTATTTTTCTATTTAAGAGCCAAATGTTTTCTTCATTGTAATCAAGTATCAATATTTAAATACACCAAATAATCCTCTCTGATTATCAAAATTTAAGATGGTATCAGAGCAGGTTTCTGATTCTTGAAACCATTCTCAAAACTCAATTCAACTTAAAATCCTGAAACCAATCTATGGGTAATCGTCGGAGTCACCGTGGGCCTATCCGAGAAAAAAAGAAAAAAAACAACTTGCACTAATCAACCACATCCGCCTTGCGACCACGACTCTTGCTTTGGGTTATTCTCCGGCGAAACAAACGGGAGACTTTTTTTCTCTGTTCGTGACTACAACTCGGTGGGATCTGTTTTCCATCAAGTCCCCTCTTGAATCAGTCCCTTGGAACTCGAGTAAATCATATTGTTTCTCACCTTTATGATACTACAAAGGTATAATTAATAGAGGTGTAGAGAAAAAGTGGAATTATAGGAGAGCTCTCTTTTGGTTGAAAGAGTCAAGAATGGTGGCTGACAAAGAACAAAATGTGGACCAAGACTTGAAAAGCATATGGGGATTAGGTAAAGGACTTGAGAATTACAACTCAAGTCCTTCTTCTTTTTTTTTTAAATATTATTCGGGTCCTTCTCAAAGTTACTACTTCGTTTGTTATTTTCTTGTTTCAATATTAGCCCATATACTATTGAAATTTGTGAACAAGAAAAAGACAATTTTGTGAGTAATATAAGAAAAGCAAATATGGCCAAGGAAAGTAACAATCGGAGGGATTCTTGGATTTTTGATAGTGGGGCCACAGATACAATGACATATGATCCTGCAGATATCAAAAAGGCATTAGAAAAGCAAAAACATAAAATCGAGACCGCTAGTGGAGAATTTATTTCGGTAAAAGGGGGAGGGACTATAGACATTTCACCAACCTTGAAGCTATCTAATTGTCTTTATATCCCTTCCTTGTCACACAAACTTTTATCCATTAGTCATATGACGAAAGAATTAAATTGCTCCGTTCTAATGCACCCTACTTTTTGCATTGTGCAGGATATAAAGACGGGAATGATTATTGGGCGTGGCACTGAATGCCAAGGGTTGTACTATGTGGATGAAGTGACTCCTGATGGGAGTGTGATGTTGGCTCATGGAAATACTGATAGAGACGCATGGTTGTGGCATAGAAGACTGGGGTACCCATCCGCTGGTTATTCTCATATTTTATTTCCAAATTTATTTCCTTCAAATAGTTCATTAACTTGTGAGACTTGTATTTTGGCCAAAAGCCACAGGCAGTCTTATAAACCAAATAATACCAAGGTTGACAACCCTTTTTCGTTGGTTCATTCTGACGTGTGGGGTCCAGCAAAATTTGTTGGAGGACAAAACTTTCGGTATTTTGTTATTTTTATCGACGATGGCACCCGTATGACTTGAATATATTTTAAAAAAAAAAATCTGATGTTTTTGAGAAATTTACCATCTTTAATGCCATGGTTGAAAAACAATTCCAAAAGCCTATCCAAATCCTTCGATCTGCCAATGGTGGAGAGTTTGTTAATGACTCCATGAAGCAGTTCTGTCAATCGAAAGGAATAATCCACGAAACCTCTTGCTCTCACACTCCTGAACAAAATGGTGTAGCTGAGCAAAAAAGCCGTATTCTATTAGAAATCACTCGTGCCTTAATGATTGAATCGCACGTCCTTATATCGTTCTAGCCAGAATCCCTTGCTACAGCCACTTATCTTATTAATCGTCTTCCAACTTAAAACCCCTATAGATACCTTAGTTAAATTCCCTAAGGTTCCTCCTCCACTTACTCTTGAACCTCGGGTGTTTGGGTTCTCGGTCTTTGTCCATTTACCCAAAACTGATGAAACAAACTTGGTCCATGCGCAGAAAAGTGTGTTTTTGTGGGATATGGAAGAGACAAAAAGGGGTATCGATGTTATAGTCCGAAAAGGAGTCACATGTACACGACAATGGACTGTGATTGGCTTGAGACGGAGTTCTTTTATAACTCACAACTTAGTGGTCAAGGGGAGGATTATAATGACACTCTAAGTTGGTTGAACTGGATTCCCTCATCTGAAGAGAGTTTCCACAGTACCCAAAATGAGTCACTTACATCTTCACAACCTATGGAGCCATCGATCAGTGTCACAGACCAAGGTCATCCGAACCTGGTACCTGAGGTAAGTCAGTCTCCTCTTGTTCTAGATAACGAGCAAGATAATCACCCTGTTAATTTACAGTGTACTTCTAATGATCACCATGAAATAGTTACAGATCAGTGTGAACAGGTAGCAAAAGAAGTAGAACCAGAATGTGAATAGGTAGCAGAAGAAGAAGAAGTAGAACCGGTTCAGGAGACTCCTGCTGAAAGTTATGTTTTACCTCCAAGGGCAAATCGGGGAGGTCCTCCCAAACGGTATTCACCATAAAAAGAGACACGGCGGTCAAGGTATCCTATGGCAAACATAGCTAAGGGAAACTTGTCTAAGGAAGCCAAAGCATTTGATTCCTCACTATATTCTGAACAAATACCAATCACCGTAAAACAAGCATTATCCTCTAAAGCTTGGAAAGAAGCAATGGAAGCAGAGATGACAGCCTTAATGAAGAATTACACATGGGAGAAAAGCAAGCTGCCAACAGGAAGAAAACCGGTAGGGTGTCGATGGGTATTTTCTATTAAGAGAAAACCTGATGGCACTATTGAAAGATATATAGCTCGATTGGTGGCTAAAGGTTATACACAAACGTATGGGATTGACTACTCAGAAACCTTCTCTCCTGTAGCCAAGCGTTAGGGTTCTTCTTTCTATAGCAACTAATAATGAGTGGCCTCTCCATCAGTTTGATGTGAAGAATGCTTTTCTACACAGAGAGTTACACGAAGAAGTTTACATGGAAACCCCACCTGGTTTCCCGGGGGTTACAAGACAAGAGAAGTGTGCCGATTAAAGAAGTCACTTTACGGGCTCAAACAATCTCCCCAGGCTTGGTTTGGAAGATTTACTATTGCAATGAAGAAGTATGGGTTCAAACAAAGCAACTCTGGCCACACGTTATTTCTAAAGAAAAGAGGAAATATTGTGACCTGTTTGATTATCTATGTTGATGATATGATAATCACAAGTAATGACCATAAGGAAATGCCACAGCTAAAGGAGAATCTTTTCAAAGAATTCGAAATGAAAGATCTGGGAAGGCTTAAATACTTTCTTGGGATAGAAGTTCTGAGATCAAAACAAAGAATCTTCATAAGTCGGAAAAAGTACATCCTTGATTTGTTAGCTGAGACTGGAATGATTGATTGCAAACCAGTTGACTCCCCGATGATTATTAACCATGGATTACACATGGAGGAAGGTGCAAAGTTCGTAGATAAAGAAAGATATCAACGAATGGTGGGGAAACTAATCTATTTGTCTCATACCAGACCCGATATAGCTTATGTAGTGGAAGAAGTATGGAGAATCATTAGGTATCTCAAAGGAACAGCTGATCATGGCATTGTGTTTAAGCTAAATGGTCATCTAGAAATTAAAGGGTACATGGATGCAGGCTGGGCTGGAGACAAAGACAACAGGAAATCTACATCCGGATAATTCACTATGGTAGGAGGAAACCTTGTTACATAGAGGAGTAAAAAGCAAAAAGTGGTTGCCCTCTCTAGCGCCGAAGCCGAATTCCGAGGTATAGCTCAAGGGTTAACAGAAGTGTTGTTGGTAGGAAAACTGCTAACTGATACTAGTTAGCAAACACCTGACACTCTCTCTACTCACACACAACACTACACATTCATTGTAATCATAGTTTGTTCATCATACACCCACCTCAACACAGAAAACCGAAGGCTATCTCTGAAGGAGGCTATCTCGAAGGATCGGGACCTTTTTTTAGATGTCGGGGAAGTTCTTAGGGAAGGAGATAAGTGGTTATGTGGGAGGTGCATGGTGATGCATGCTCTCAGTAGAGGATGCAAGCATGACGATGAGGTTGTATCGTTCGTCGTGGTCTCCGAAGATGTCGAAGATTTCATTGTTGGGATACGGAAACCATGTCCAACGGTAGACGACGCAAACCCACATCACCCAACCGGGATAGTTGGGGATGTTGCCCTCCTCGAGCGTGTCTTTTCCCTCCCTATTCAAACTGTTAAAAGCATCCCCCCTAGTTGTCGTCTGATGTTTGCTCAAGCGTTAACATGTGCTTTACGCAAAGTAGTGGCGTCGCCAAGCTCGGTTGACAATTGGGTCCAATTGCTATTGCTTCCACGGTTAACCCTGAGGGTGATCAGACCGTCCTCCAGGCAAGAGCGAAGATCAGGGAACAGGAAATCTCTGCAGTGTAGTAGCATCATGCAAGCGCTTGGAGAATGGAAAGATGGGTCTGGGTTTGCGGCCTTGGTTTCTTCTCTTTTGGATAGCACAGGGGAGGTCTCGGTATCTAGGGGAAAAGCCAAAATGGGAGAGGACAATGCAAGCGAACCTAACATAAAACAATGTCTTCGAAAAGTCAGGGATGGTCATTTCACGGCAGCGGTAAAGGTGTTGTGCTCTAGTGGAGTCGCCCCCCTATGTGAATCGACCATGAAGGCCCTCATTGATAAACACCCAGTGGTGCCGCCTCCATCCTTTCCTTCTAACCCCATCGCCCAACCCGCTCTATCAGTAGATGAGGGTTGTGTGCTTAAATGTATCCGATCTTTCCCTAAAGGGACATCTTGTGGTAGGGACGGGATACGGGCCCAACACCTGTTGGATGCCATTGGGGGTGAAGGCTCAGTGACTTCCTCGGGGTTGCTCGCGGCCATCACTGAAGTTGTCAACCTATGGCTTAGGGAGGCCTGCCCTAAGACGCTGGCCGAGTTCATTGCATCGGCCCCCCTCACCCCCTTATTGAAGCCCGATAATGGAATTCGGCCTATTGCTGTGGGGGGTATTTGGCGAAGGCTAGTTTCTAAGGTGGCAATGAAGAAGGTTGGGAAAGACATTGCCCAGTACCTGGGGGACTTTCAATTTGGAGTAGGGGTACCAAATGGGGAAGAGGCGGTGCTTCACAGTGCCAACAGGTTCCTCAACTCTTTTCATGCTGATGGGTCTCTGGCTATGCTTACAGTAGACTTCTCCAATGCCTTCAACATGGTCTACCGTACAGTTTTTCTCCAAGAGGTTCACCAACGATGCCCGTCCATTTATCCGTGGTTCCAGTTCCTTTATGCCCAGCCAGCTAGGCTGTATGTGGGCAATGATTGTATTGGGGCTACCACCGGAGTGCAACAAGGAGATCCTTTGGGGCCCCTTCTCTTTGCCCTTGCCTTACATCCCCTTATTATGCGGATTCAGGAACACTGTAACCTACCGTTTCATGCCTGGTATTTGGATGATGGGACGATTATAGGCAACGCAGTGGAGGTTGCTAAGGATTTAGACATTATCAATGTACATGGGCCATCTCTGGGGCTTCATCTCAATATTAAGAAAACAGAGGTCTTTTGGCCGACGTGTGACGGGTTGAAAAGTCAGGAAGGGCTTTTCCCGACAAGGATTGGTAGACCTGAGAAAGGGGTTAAGCTCCTTGGTGGGGCTGTTAGCCGAGATCCTACCTTTATCGGGGAGTTGGCAGGGCGGCGGGCTACGAGCGCGGTTGCCCTCATGAAACTACTGCCCCGCCTTAGAGATCCCCAGAGTAAACTCCTGCTGCTCAGGTCATGCATGGGGGTCGCTAAGTTACTTTTTGGGTTACGAACTTGCCAACCCCACTTCATGGTGGATGCGGTATCCCTTTTTGATGATGGTCTCCGCGAAGCTATTGAAGATATAGTTGTGTGTGGCGGCCCCTTCTTCGGGGACCTCCAGTGGCGCTTGGCATCCTTGCCGATGCGTTTAGGTGGTTTGGGCCTCCTTTCAGCTCGAGATGTTGGGGTCTATGCCTTTTTGGCGTCTAGAGCTCAGTCTTGGGAACTTCAGGATCATATCCTCCGAAACAGTGGGGTCATTGGACTAGACCCAGACTATCAACAGGCGCTCGAACGCTTAAATGTCTATCTCCCGGACTTTGATATTGGCGGTTTTTCTAACAAGGACACCGCCCCCCCCCCCCCCCAAAGCCACAGAAAACTTTGGCGAATGCTCTTTTTAGCAAAACTGCTCAGAGCCTGGGAGAAGTTTTTGAGTTGTCCACTCGCCAGAAGGCGGTGATTGAATGCCTAAAGGGCCCTCATGCTCAGGATTTTTTAACCGTTATCCCGATTGAGGGTTTGGGTCAATGCATGTCTGCAGTAGAGTACAGGGCTATACTCAAGTACCGATTGATGATCCCTATGTACCCGGAAGATGAAACATGCCCCATCTGCCGTAAAACTTGCATGGATAAATACGGGGAGCATGCAATTCATTGCAAGGAGCTCCCTGGTTTCAAATATCGGCATGACTGGGTGAGAGACGTTTTGTGGGATATCTTGAGAAGAGCTGGGATCTCTGCCAAAAAGGAGGCCCCTGTAAACTTCCTCACAGACCCCATGGAAGGGAGATCCACCCTGCGACCCGCAGATCTGCTTGTCTTTGGTTGGGAGAGGGGGAAACATGCCTGTGTGGACCTCACCGGGGTATCTCCGTTGGTTGGGTTAAGGGAAACAGGGTTCGTAGCTGGGCAAGCATCAAGAAAGGCGGAATCAAAGAAATAGATAAACACGCTAAAGCTTGTGCAGATAACCAACATGTCTTTATCCCTCTGGCCTTCGACACCTTTGGCTCCCTGGCGCCAGAAGCTATTCATTTCTTGACCAGGGTCCAACGGGTCGTCCACAGCAATGTTTCATCCCCAGGGGGCAAGGCTTTGTCTTTAGTAGACTAGGGTTTGCAATTCAAAAAGGGGTGGCGGCGCAGCTTGTTGCCCGTCTACCTGCTATTATGATGTAACTTTCGTATTTTGTTTTAAAGTTAAATAATTATTAAAAAAAAATTGGCTGAATTTAAACTTAAAAAAAAATATATTAACAAATAAGGCAGGGGCTTAGACTCCTCTCGAGGTTTTGTGCCGGCGATCATCAAGTGATCAAGGGCTTTCCTCATACATCGAGTGTTGTTGGCTTGCTTTCTTTCATTTACATTCAGTTATTATAGTCTAGTGTCAGACAGTTCTATCCTCAGGATATAACTGTCCATCCTGAACCATACCTTTGCCATCCTTAGCATAGTTGTGTTGCAAAACACATCTATTTTCCTATGTATTTTGTATATTATTTGGTCAAGTTTCTATTCATTTCATGTTGTTTTATTATGTATTTATTTATTTTATTATTTTATTGGTGTTTGGAGAAAATGAACTCAAAATGAAAGAATTTTAATCGAGACACACAGTTGAGAGGAGGTGTTTATGGACGTTGGAGCATAGACGAGAAACTTTTGTCAAGCCAAGAATACTCGAGTCGAGCTAGCATGGAACATATTTATAATAATAATATTTTATACGTAAAAAGAAAATTGGAAAAGGGCGTAAGCCCAAATTGTGATTTGTGAAGAGGTCATGAAAATAGGGATTTTGACGGCACATTATAAAAGGAAGGGGAAGCAATTCATTGAAGGGGGACATATATTATTATCGAGGATACAAAAGGATCAAGGCCGCCAAAAAAGAGGTTGACAAAAGGTCACGAAGCAGGAGCCTTGCGCAGATTTCAGAGAGGAAAAAGAAAGGAGAGGAGGCTAGGGATGGAGGTTTTCATAATATTAGTTATTTTCGTTTGATACTTCGTGTTTTGAACTTATTAACTATGTGTTATTTTGATTCCAAGAGTATGTTTCTTGTTTTGTCATGAATATTATTGGCTAAACATTTACGGTACCTTGGTCGTATTGATGATTATTCAATGACTTTTGACGTTCGGTTTTGGATAATATTATTTTTGGCTTAATGTTTTGGTAAAATATTTTTGTGTTGTTGATAAAAATGTGTATGAATGCTTTTAGTAATCGGTTTGGTTGATTGTTGCTTTGCGTTTTTCTCTAGTTTGTTACTTTAGTAGTTTCAAGAGCCAGAGTTTTGCGTGATTTTCCATAGACTTTGTGTTAGTGGTTTAATCTAGAGGTTTTTTGTCTTAGATAACCCTATTAGCAACCTTGCAAGCCTTTGAAATTAATGTTTTGCCACTCTTGAGACCGGTAGGAGATAGAGTGTCGATTTGTCTAGTTCTTAGGTTTTGGGTATAGGTGAGACCGGGAAAAGATCCTTACTTATTTACCTTAGCTTCCCTAGCAAATTTGAGTTTTTGTCAAAAATCTTAGATAACTCCTTCACACTTTCGGGTGTGTTGAGATTAGCGAGACCGGGAGGTGAGCGAGTCTTTTGAGTACCTTAGCATTCCTAAGTGATGTGAGACTGGGAGGTGATTCGAATTAGTAACCGGTAATTTACACATTCCATAGGATTTTCCAAGAGTTGTTAGTGAGACCGGGTGGTGATCTAGCATTCTTTAGGTTTTCTTAAGTCGGTTGTATTTTTAGGAACCCGGTAGCCATTCCATTATCCATTTCCAAGCGTTGTGAGTTGCGGGTAGGATTCTAGACCTAGTTAGTTGTTTTCCATATTATCTAACACTACTAGAAAAAAACCCTTTCTTGACGTGCATTGCGCGTCATAAAAGGGTGTTTATGACACACAAAAAGTGTCAAAGGAAGAACTTGTCATTAAATTTTTATGACATGCAAACGCGTGTCATCTTTTAATGACACGCGTTAATGACACTCTTTTATGACACGCTTTCATAACACACTTTCATGACACTCTTTAAGGATATACATTTATAACACACCTTTATGACACTCATTTTGCGTGTCATGGTTTTTTTAACTAAATTTTTTTTTCTGCAAAATGAATAATATCCCTGGATATAATTTATATTTATAATTACAAAATCAATAAATTTGAAAATAATATTGCATATATTATATACCACCAAAAAACTCATTACAATCATTTGCCGAATCCTACCACAAGTATTAAGGGTTACAAAAACATTGTGTCAATACATTACATTAGTCGATCTAGACCTAAACATACGGATCCTTGAAAATGAAGGTCGAGGCATAACGTGACCATTCTTCACGAATAAAATCAATATCCGCATCTGTATAAACATCCACTCCTCTGCCAACCTGGGACACAATTAAATTAATAAGATGAAAGGTTAAGGTTCGTGATGGTTTTAGTTTCAAGAAAACAAGAGTGACTAGAATTTGACTCGATCAACTTACATTTTCCAATATTCCAAGTTTGTTCGTAACGATCTCTTTCATGAATTTCATTACATAATAACCACATTCTGTGATCCCTGGCTGACACGGACACTGCGCATTAAAAGAATTATATCACATTTCAATTATACTTGGGTAGTGATACTAAGAACCTATGAGATAGAATCATAAAGGACGTAAAATGTAATTCATCCTAAATCATATATAAAAGCTTATTTATAGCTAAATTTTGGGTAGTATTACTAATAAGCTATGAGAGATATTAAAAAAAAAACTCATACGCTCTGGCGCCTACGAAAAGTGGTGCACTTTTGTGCTTTGCGCCCTGGTTAAACCTAGTCTCATCGGTATGCTTCTCACATTTTAAAACTAAGCATAAAGTCATAAACACCTCACGTCCTTTATAGCCAAGCATACTGTATTCCTATCATCCTATGCCTAACTGAACCCTAACAGAGCTTATGATTTCCATACATGGAACAATGAATCCATTCCCTTCAAACTTTATTCTTAGGCAAACGACACTCATACCATTTGCTTATAATAATACAAATCACTTACCTAACCCTAAAAATAACAAACATGCATACACATTGTAACTTAGAGGTGCGCAAAAAAAAAAAAAAAAAAAAAAAAAAAAAAAAAAAAAAAAAAACCCAGTTCCAGAACTAGACCCGATAAAAAAACTCAAAACCAGTTTAGAACCGACAGGAACATGCGGTCTGACACCGGTCTGAGAACCCATTTGTTGAAACTGATTTGGAACTGGTTAAAACCAGAACCAAACCGGTAAAGAAAACGGTTACAACTCAAACTGCTTTGGAACAGAATCATCACTTTTACACGGGTTTAGACACCTCTCAAATACTTTTACACGGCTTTTATATAGGATTTAGGATGAATTGCATTTACATTCCAATTGTGTTTAAATAGATAGCCTAAATAAAGAAAGCGAAAAATAAAGGAAGACTTGTTCAGCCCGCGCAGGATTAGGGTAGGGCTGCCGTAGTGTTACGGTGTTAGGCGAAAAATCTAATATTTCCTATTTAATTATAAACTGGAAACTATATAATCTGAACCTAAAAACACCCAAATCATCAAATAAACATTCAATTATTGTGTTTGAGTTACCTCGTATTCGACCTTGTGCATTTCAGATTCTTCAAGAGGAATGTCATACTTGGCGAGTCGAGTCTTTCCTTGCATGTTCCTTGCCTTGTATTCGATCTGATTGTTTACATCAACAAATAATTAGAAATTATTAAAAATCGTTATAAACCAAAAACTTTAACAACATACTACCAACTGAAGAGATTATATACAGCCACAATGGATGTTTGACTGCATAAACGCATGCATCATACTACCAACTCAATATGCCTCGTATTGCCCTATACGAGGAATATTCGTACGATGTCCGGTACGATGTAACATAAAGTAGCTGCCACTCGTACCATATATTCCCCATATAGACCAATACGAGTCATATTCAACCAAAGTTGATTATTTTCTTCCTTTTCTTCTTCTTCCCTTCCTTTCTTCTTCATTTTTCAAACGTCAATTTTTCTTCTTCTCTCAATTTTATGGTGGGCTATTTTTTTCTCCAAAATGGCATGGTGGGCTAATATTTCCGATGAATCCGGTATTCCTAATTCTCACAAGACGACAGGTATTCCTAATTCTGAAGCAGCGGGTATTCCTTATTCACAAGAGGTTGTGTCTGGTTACAAAAAAACCATTGTTGCCAGACCTGAACGAGCCGTTCTATGAACCCAATGTTGAACATTCATACGTAGGGAAAACCTACCAGCACTACGAGCACGATGGTGAGTATGCGTACGTACCGCAGTACTCTTCGTACGACCCGAGGCAAAACCCGCAAGTTCGAGAAGAGCAACCCCACAACTCGCATGTTTCAGACGAGCAACCACGGTGTTCGCAAGTTTCGTATGAAACTGAACAAGATTTCGTTTCCCGAAAAGATTTGGTTACGTGGGTTAAGAAAATGGGAAAAGATAACGGTTACGTCATTGTGACCCGACGATCCAAAAAAGTTGATAATATGGACGTGAAGGTTTGGCTAGTGTGCAACCGTGGTCGCGAGCACAAGACTATAGCCACCGAGAGGAAAACAGGCAGCCAAAAAATTGGTTGCCCTTTTCTAGTGATCGGGATATATGACGGGAAACGTGACGCCTGGAGGGTACAGGTGAGGAATGCCGAACATAACCATGGTCCTGCTGAATATCTGGAGGGCCACGCGTATGCAAGAAGATTGTCTCCCGAAAAATTAAATTTGGTGGAGGAGCTGTGGGCGCAGGAGATGGAGCCGCGTAAAATCTGGAAAACCGTAAAGGGACATTTCCCGGAGAGCATGTGTGTTTTGAAAGATATACACAATGCGTGTCAAAAGATTAGTGCTATAAAGAAACGAGGTGGATCACCCATGCAGGAACCGGAAAACCTGCTGGTTGAGAAAAAATACACGTATTACACTCGGGAGGATCCTTTAAAAAATACGGTTGAGGACATTTTTTTGGTTCATCCTGTATCTTTCAAAATGTGGCGGGCGTTCCCGCATGTATTGTTGATCGACGCAACCTACAAGACCAACATGTACCGTTTACCGTTAGTGCAAGTTGTCGGTTTGACGTCCACAAGCCAGTCATTTTGTGCCGCTAATGCCATTGTTTATAAGGAACGTGAAGAAAACTTAATATGGGTCCTTGAGCATCTTAAGTCTATGTTGGAAGATTGTATGGAGCCGCGTGTTATTTTAACTGACAGAGACCGGGCGCTTATGAACGCGGCTGACAAAGTTTTCCCAAACGCAAACAAATTTCTTTGCAGGTATCACATTTATCAGAATATTTCAAAACGCCGCAAGAAATCATTTACACACCCTGATTGGTAGGAATTTGCACGTTCATGGTCTACGCTATGCGAGTCTCCCACAACTCAAACATACGAATATAACATGAACAACATTTATAAAGCACTTGTTAGACATTGAAGGAAGCGTAAGTTTTTACTATTTTGTTTAGGGTGTCTGAATAGATTTAAGGGTGTCCATTCTAATTATTATATATTTTGCAGATGTTTTTGATTATTTGTTTAATGAATGGCTGGACCAATACCATGAGAAATTTGTATCTGCCTGGACCAATAGATCAATAAATTTTCACCAAACTACAACAAATAGAGTAGAGAGCCAACATGTTGATTTAAAGAGATATCTTCCAAGCACGAACAGTAGCTTGACAAGAATAGTAGGGTATATCGATAATGTTGTAGTAAAGCAGGAATCCCATTAAGGAAATGTTTTGAAGAAAGCAGAAACAAAATAATGAACGACCATAAGCGACTAGCCTTCCTTGATGAACTACGCCTTAATGTTTCCATCCATGCTCTTAACCTCATTGAAAACGAATTTTATCGGTTACAAAACATGAGGACATTTGATTCAACATGTGGTTGCCAACTTTACACGAGCTGTGGGTTAGTATGCGCATGTCGCCTCGAAAGATATATAAATAAAGGTATACGTACTAATCATTTTTACTTATTGTGTGTATACAACTAAATTTTTGACATAGCCTTGTTTAATCATCTTTAATAGGTCAAAAGATTGCGCTCGACTCAATAGACCAATTCTGGCGGAAGCTTGATTTTAGAGCAGCAAAGATAATAGATGATGATATTAACGTGGAATAAGGATTAGATGAGGTAAAAAAGACAATTATGTCTCAACCCCCACAGGTGAAAAAAGCATGTTGGCAAAGATTATGACGGTCTTGAACCCACTAAAAAGTAACAAAAAGCCCCCGATTGTACAACAAAATACCCGTGGCCGGCCAACATTGAAGGTTCAAGAACAAAGGAGGAAGAAACAAGAAAAAGATAAAGCTCACAGTGCTGGAGACGCATCATTTTCATTATCGGAAAGCACTAGGTATCGTGTTACGAGCATGATGATGATGATTATTATTATTATTATTATTATTATTATTACTACTACTATTATTATTATTTATTTTTTATTATTGATTATTGATTATTATTATTATTATTATTATTATTATTATTATTATTATTTATTTATTATAATTCAGGTACGATCCTTCCCGGCACAGCTCCTATGTTTCGTCTTCACCGCACAAGTTCGATGATCCTCGACACAGCTCCTACGGTCTATCGTCACCGGGCCATTTTGATAAAGCCCGACACAGCTCGTATGTATCGTCACAGGAATCTAAAGAAACAGCTTCCATAGTAAAATCCAAGAAGTCTGCAATGCGACGCGGTAAAAAAGCAGAGTCACCTGTTGATCATGGGTTTCCCTTGATCCAAGAACCCGAATCAATGAACGTTATCAGAATATATAAGGAACATATTCCAGAAATTTTTTACCCATATATATCCCGGATAAAGGATGTCAAGCCTGATGGTCATTGTGGCTATAGAGCGATAGCTGTGGGTTTAGGGATGGAGCAGAGTCAGCATATGTTTATTCGGCAACTAATTATAAATGAACTTTCAAACCCACAAAGATATTTGGACAGAGATATTTGAAAGATTCTATACGTACGGAGAATATGAGCGGCAACTGCATAGAACAACCTTTATTGGGGTAGGAAGAGCACCCGAATCGAATTGGATGGAGATGCCTCATGCAGGACTCCTAATTTCTACCGCATTGGGAGTTATTGTTCACCTGTTAAGCGCTGCGCAAAGTCAGACTTTTTTCCCATTATTGGTTGGTCCAAATCAAGTGAAGGGCCCTCGTCAATTTATAACAATTGTATTTAATGGAAACCATTTTATCCACGTAGTACTATCAGGATACTATCCCATGCCAGCACCAAACCCCATGTGGAGTCTTTGCCGATGTGACGCAGCGCAGGAATGGGAAGAATTGTACACAGAATAGATTGAATGGTTTAAAGCGCTTAAACCTAAGAAACGGGAAAATCCTTCAATTGAGGATGTTGGTTAATTACAATCTTTGAGTGGTGAATAAATGTAAACTTCTAAAAATATTATTTGAATGAATAAAATTACTTTTTATTCATTTTATGTGTTTTATTAGTTAATTTTCAATTTTTTATAACTTATGTATACTAAAAAAAATTATGTATTTTAATAGTTAATAGCTGAGAAAAAAAAAAGTGACAATATTCCTCGTATAGGCCAATATGTGGCATACTCCAGTCAACATTTAGGCTGATATGAGGCTTGAACCCTATACGAGACCCCTATATGTCTCGTATTGGTCAATACGTTGCATATGTGGCATACTCCAGTCAACATTTAGGCTGATATGAGGCTTGAACCCTATACTAGACCCCTATATGTCTCGTATTGGTCAATACGTTGCATATGCTGCCCTCGTAATGCTCATCGTATAGACCAATACGAGACATATGTCTGTCCATATCCCATCAAATCCAACTGTCAACCACTTGCCTCGAGATTTGATCATTATATGCCTCGTATAGGTCTATACGAGGCATACCTTGGTCCATATTATCCCCAATACGCAGGCTGTTGGTCTCATATGAGTCAACACATTTAGACAAAACCTCTCACCCATAGATCGACCCGACCCGAATCAAACACACCCGAGTCAAACAGAGCTGACCCGACCCGCTTCAAACACACCGGATTCATTGCCTGGACCTAAGGTATGTGATTTTTAGCTATTTTCATCAATATTAGGATAGATTGTTGATATTGTTGATATTGTTTGTTGATTAGTTTTGATAAACCGGTTTTCTTCTTTTGTTTTTGGATTTTTTATAAAATTTTGACTATCAATATGCCTCATACAAGCCAATACGAGGGATACCCGAATCGTTTTTTTTTATTGTTATTATTATTGTTATTGTTATTATTATTGTTATTATTATTATTATCCGAAAATATTAATATTATCCGAAAATATTTATTATTATTATTATTATTATTGTTATTAGTATTATTTATTACTATTATTATTATTTCTTATTATTATTATTATGATTATTATTGTTATTATTATTATTATTATCCGAAAATATTATTATTATCCAAAAATATTTTTATTATTATTATTATTGTTATTATTATTATCCGAAAATACTATTATTATCCGAAAATATTTTTATTATTATTATTATTGTTATTATTATTGTTATTATTATTTATTGTTATTATTATTGTTATTATTATTTATTATGTATTTATTATTGTAGCAATGACGATTGAAGTTTGAGATGATGATGATCCACCGGATCCAACAATCGCAACTTTTGATGACTTTCCGTATTTAGTCGAAAACGAAGTGGAGGCAGGTTGTCCTTTTTCGCTTTATGCATCGTGTCGAGATGATGATGATCCATCGGATACCGCAACATTTGATGACTTTCCTACTATAGTCGAAAACGACGTGCAGGCAGGTTGTCCTTTTTCGCTTTATGCAGCGTGTCGCTGCAGATGAACCTGGATGGGGAGGAAATAAAGGTCGAAACGACGCTAATAAGAGCTCCGGATCAGGTTCAAACTGCAGATGAACCTCGATGGGGAGGAAATAAAAGTCAAAACGACGCTAATAAGAGCTCCGGATCAGGTTCAAATTTTGTATGTAGAACCGCCTCCTATATGTTATAAATAGGAGGTTGGTCTTAGTTATTAAGGTTGACCGCTACGTCGGTAATTTTGTATGAAGAACCGCCTCCTATGTGTTATAAATAGGAGGTTGGTCTTAATTATTAAGGTTGACCGCTACGTCGGTAATTTTGTATGTAGAACCGCCTCCTATGTGTTATAAAACTCATTTTGGTTTTAGTTATTTACGTTTATATTTTTTATTTGCATTTATGAATACAACTAATAATAATAATCAATAATCAATAATAAAAAATAAATAAATAATAGTACTAATAATAATAATAATCAATAATCAATAATAAAAAATAAATAAATAATAATACTAATAATCAATTTTAAATAAATAATAATAATAATAATCAATAATAATAATAATACTAATAATAATAGTAATCAATTATAAAAAATAAATAAATAATAATAATAATAATCAATAATTAATAATAAAAATAAATAAATAGTAATAATAATAATCAATAATAAAAAATAAATAAATATTAATAATAAGAATCAATTTTAAATAAATAATAATAATAATAATAATAATAATCATCATCAATAATCAATAATAATAATACTAATAATAATAATAATAATCAATAATAAAAAATAAATAATAATAATAATAATCAATAATTAATAATAAAAAATAAATAAATAAATAATAATAATCAATAATAAAAAAAATAAATAATAATAATAATCAATTTAAAATAAATAATAATAATAATAATAATAATAATAATAATAATCAATAATCAATAATAATATTAATAATAATAATAATAATAATCAATAATAAAAAATAAATAAATAATAATAATAATCAATTTTAAATAATAATAATAATCAATAATCAATAATAATAATACTAATAATAATAATCAATAATCAATAATAATAATAATACTAATAAATAATAATAATATTTTTTAAAGTTAGTTTAATATATTTCAAAATTTATAAAAGATAAAAAGGAAAAACACCTATGGGGTGTAGACAAGTCCAACTCTATAGAAACAAAGCAAACATCTTTAAAACCTAACAAACGAAGCTAAACAAAACCAAATAACCGAAAACGCATCGTATCGGTGACAAAAACTGAGAATTTTTGTCACATTTGGTTGAGAATAATAAAACTAATTTTCTGTAATTTTTTTATATTTTTTTAAGTTAGTTTAATATATTTAAAAATTTATAAAAGATGAAAAAGGAAAAGGAAAAAACAATGGTATTCTTCGTATAGCCCAATATAAGGCATATAATGGGCCACGTATTGGGTTGATACTAGGCTTGTCACCAATACGAGGCAGATAAGGGTCCAGTATTGGTGACAAGCCTAGTATTAACCCAATACGTGGCCCATTATATGCCTCATATTGGGCTATACGAAGAATACCATTGTTTTTTCCTTTTTCTTTTTCATCTTTTATAAATTTTTAAATATATTAAACTAACTTAAAAAATATAAAAAAATTATAGAAAATTAGTTTTATCATTCTCAACCCAATGTGACAAAAATTCTCAGTTTTTGTCACCGATACGATGCGTTTTCGGTTTTTTGGTTTTGTTTAGCTTCTTTTGTTAGGTTTTAAAGATGTTTGCTTTGTTTCTATAGAGTTGGACTTGTCTACACCCCATAGGTGTTTTTCTTTTTTATCTTTTATAAATTTTTAAATATATTAAACTAACTTTAAAAAATATTATTATTATTTATTAGTATTATAATTACTGATTATTGATTATTATTATTATTATTATTATTATTATTATTATTATTATTAGTATTATTATTATTGATTATTGATTATTATTATTATTATTATTATTTAAAATTGATTATTATTATTATTTATTTATTTTTTATTATTGATTATTGATTATTGATTATTGATTATTATTATTATTATTATTATTATTATTATTATTATTATTTATTTATTTATTTAAAGATGTTTGCTTTGTTTCTGTAGAGTTGGACTTGTCTACACCCCATAGGTGTTTTTCTTTTTTATCTTTTATAAATTTTAAATATATTAAGCTAACTTTAAAAAATATTATTATTATTATTTATTTTTTATTAATAAATATTGTTATTAATAAATATTGTTATTATTGTTATTATTATTATTATTTATTTTTTATTATTGATTATTGATTATTAATATTATTATTTATTTATTTTTTATTATTGATTAATGATTATTATTATTATTTTTATATATTTTTTTAGAATTTTTAAAGCAAAATTAGTATTTTTTATTAAAAAGGAAAACCTAAGTATGCTTCGTATAGAGCTATACTAGACATATAACAGGCCTAGTATTGGGTTGGTACTGGGCTGGAAACCAATACTAGACCCTTATATGATTCGTATTGGTCTATACGAATCGTATCAAGACCCATATAGCCCCAATACGAGTCTCATATCTGCCATACGAACCACACAAACACACACACAAACACACACACAAACGATCAAACACACCCTCAAACACGAATGTTGGTGGACCATCAGTGTATTAAGGTATGTTTTCTTTAATTTTTCACACGTATTGGGTTGATACTAGGTTAGATTTATTGATTAATTGATCTAGGTTAGATTAGTTGGGCTTGAATTTGGGGCTGAATTGGGGATCTTATATGGGATTCATGTGGATATGATGAATGAATATGCCTCATACAGGGCAATACGAGGCATATTCATTCATGAAACTTGAATTTGGGGCTGATGAAGATGAACAGATCTGGGTTTCTTTATTGAAGATGAATGAATATGCCTCATACAGGGTAATACGATGCATATTCATTCATAGTTTTATTTTTTTTTAATTTTATTAATCTTTTACTTTAATAATAACAATAATAATATATATGCAAATTTTTTATTAAAAAATATTTATTTTTAAAAATAACATATTTTTTTAAAATTACGTAGTATGGCGGATATATTTGATGGCGAGGACGCCGCATTTGACGGGAGGAGGGAGGGGGACCACCACCGCCGCCACCACGACAGGTTGACCCACTTTTGGGTCACCCGTACTTGGAGTTTCCTGCTGGCAGCCAGGCGTGGCACCGCTGTCAGAAGCTTAGGAGGATGCAGGTATTATTATTATTATTATTATTATTATTATTATTATTATTATTATTTTTATTATTATTATTTATTCTTTATTATTTATTATTGTTATTATTATTATTATTATTTATTCTTTATTATTTATTATTGTTATTATTGTTATTGTTATTAAAATAATGCAGGCCGCGGCTCACAAGTCCGTTTCTTATACTGCGTTGGAAGAGTTTGGTGAGCTGGCCCGGGCACGTGATATCATCGGCGTTGATACGCCCTGGAGCCGTATGTTTGATGGTGCCCATACTCCGACGTTTCGGGAGCTGACCGTGGAGTTTGTCTTCCTTTACTTTCACCCCACGACCAGCAGATCGACCAGAGGAGGACGATGATCCCGAGGATCCTTTCTTCGAGATCACCTTCCGGCTTGCGGGGTAGACGTTCAGGATGTCCCTACGCTCGTTCGCGTGCCGTTTGGGGTTTTACACGGAGCCTGAGACGGATACCGCGTTATATCGAGATGCTATACGCGCGACGTCTAGGCCTACGTTGCTTGGGTTTTGGGCGGTCATAGCTCCTGGTCGCTGGTTTCAGAAGGACAAGGGCAGGGTGACCGCCATTCGTGACCCCCTCCACCGATATATGCACCGGTTGATCGCTACGTCGATCCATCCACGCCAGTCCTCCCGCGAGTGGTGCACGAGGACGGACCTCTTTTATCTTTACTGTCTATTATATCGGAGGCCGTGCGCGCTCGCGCGTTGTATGGCGGAGTGGTTTGCCTCCGCCATACACCGTCAGCAGCGGGGAGATTTATACGGTGGTGCGTATGTCACCATCCTCGCTCGTCACTTGGGGCTTCTGCCTGATGGTGACCCCACTTGCGTCCTCCGCTCCTGCCATCTCAGTTGGATCGTAGGACGATCATTGGCATGCGCGTTACGCGCAAGTTCGCTGGGATGGGTCGGCGTTTTCAGAACGCCGAGGGAGAGCTTTTTCTGCCGGTGGAGTTACCGGAGGTCATCCCACCTTACCCTTGGGATGTTGAGGAGGATATGGTGGAGGATGTGGATGGTCTGTTTGAGGTTGTTCTGGAGCCAGAGGTAGAGGATGAGCTGGCGCCTAGAGAGCCACCTCAGTACCCGGCTCACGTTTACCGGGGTGCCTCTCTTGATGTTGTAGAGAGGATGCGTCGTATGGAGCGCAGTATTCGTGATCTGCGTCGCGATCAGGAGGAGATGCGCCGTGGTCATGACGCTATTCTAGACTGGATGATGTGGCTGGCTGAGTCGGAGGCAGAGAGGAGACAGCAAGCAGGATTACCGGTCAAACCTCCACCAGCACCACGACCACCACCAGCGCCACGTGGGGCAGATGATGCAGATCATTAGTTTTTTATTTTCTATGCTTCAGTTATTTTGAATGTATTTAGTACTATTATGACTTCTTTTGTATGAACTTGTTAGTTGATATGTATATATTCAGTTCAGATATTTATGTTTGTGATGTTTATTTACTGTTGTTAATAGTTCTTGATCAGTTATTCAGTTACAAATCAACTTAAGTTATATATCTTTGTGATGTATATACAATTGCTACAAATCAAAACTATTTAAAAAATAGAAACAATGTTTAAAAAACAAACCCAACTTCGAAAATTATACGTTAAAAATTAAGACTGTTATTGACGTATTAAGAAGACTCAATTCAACTTCGAAAAATATACGTAATAAATTCAGACTGATATTGACGTATTAAGAAGAGTCAATTCAACTTCTAAAAATATATGTAATAAATTTAGACTGATATTAACGTATTAAGAACAGTCAATTCAAGGGGTGAAGATGATTATCTATTTGCCAGGGAATATAGTGGAGATTGAGATTAGCAACTTCATGACTTTTAATCATGTGGTTGTTGGCGTTAAGAAGAGTCAATTCAACTTATAAAATTATACGTTAAAAATTCAGACTGATATGTATCAGACTGTTATTGCACGTTCAAAAAAAAAAAAAAAATCCTCGTATAGCCCAATATTTGAAATATCAGACCCACATATTCCACAAAACCCTAAGTATGAAAAAATTAAAAAAGTTAACCTTATATGCCTCGTATAGCTTTATACGAGGCATATAAGTACGAGGTTGCAGACTGTACGTGCCTTGGAGTCAGTGTTTCAGCTTTTTGAACCCTATATTCCTCGTATAGCTCTATACGATGCATGAGTAGGGTGTCAAATTAGATTCCTTGGGTGTCCAAATAGCCAGAGCCTAAAATAATTGACCCAAAAAAGTCTAAAACATCAAAAACATACATCAATCATAAAATAATTGACCTAAAAAGTCTAAAACATAAATAAAAAATACATAAAAAAAACACCATAGACCCCCTGAGGCACACCCGAGGCGCACATTTCTTAACACCTCAGCCCTTAAAGGCGTATATACAGACTAGACCCATCAGGCGCGCCTCAGACTCATTTTTTTGGTACCTCGCCTCAAAAGTTTTTTTAAACCATGGATCGACGATAAAACGTCGCCATTAAAACCGTAAAAAAGAACACCTGAACCTTCTTCAATGTCCCCAAATACAAACACTGCTCTTTTTGATGATAGTGGTGTTAATAAAGGGTCATCATTTTCATCATTAAACACATTATAAACTTATCTACAAAAACCATAATTGACTTCCTTTAACCTAGGTTAAACAAAAATATCCCTTTCATATACTAATTAAACAAATCAATCACACACAAAAAAAAAAAAAAAAAACCACACATTTATACCTACAACATAATGGTTGACTCAGGTCAACTTCAGAAGACAACAAAGCAACAATCCCCAATGTAATTCTTCACCTGCATCTACCCTCTAGCTGCATCCATTATACAAAATCACTCACATTCAATGGCAGCCGTACACTATCTCGCATGGGTGGGTGATCGCCGAACTGAAAAAAAAAAAGTTGGTTCGAATCTTGGTTCCACTAGTTTCCTACCATAGCCCTCTCAAAAATTACCAGTCCCATCACAAGGTGTGACCAAACTGATCTCAAAATTAAGGGTACGTACCGGAGTATGCAGAAACCTTCAAACTGCCACTAGAAATGAAAGGAAATTCCAGTTGGCTAAACAGGACAGAAGCTAAAGTGGCTGCTAAGACAAAACAAAAGGTTGCAAAGATTCAGACGATTGATGCAAAGATTCAAACGATTATGAGGTTAAGACGATTTTAGTCTGACAAACCAAAAACTTTACCTCTAGGGTTAGGGACGAGAACAATGTAGAAGAAGATTATAGTCTTCAGACGATTGTGAGGGTTTTTTTGAAGGATGGATTTGGGGGTTTGATTATTATGGTTTTTTTGAAGGGTCTTTTGTTTCTGGGAAATAAAAATCGATCAAGAGAGAGGGCGGGACTTAAATGTGTCGGAGGGAAATAAAATGTTTGAAATCTTGACTAAACATCACACGCAATTGTTATACCGTCATGTTTTTTGAACTCTTGACATTTTATGTTGACACACAAAAAAGAGTGTCATTGTTTAATCATTTTTTTTAAAAAACGACACTTTTTTAATGACACGCGCTTTTGAGCGTCATGAATAATCGCGTGTCATTAAATGTGTGTCAAGATATGTCATTTCTATTAGTGTGAGTTTCTCTCTAGTTTCTGAGCTCTGTTCTGCTTCCTGTTATCTGTTCGTTTCAGTCTTTTAAATTATTTACTTTAATAATTATTTCATAAAAACTAATTCACAAAAATCTAAATTAATAGGCTAGGAGTCGACACAGGTTTAGTACCGAGACTTGCCATATTGTGTCCACGGTTCGATATTCTGGACTTACATGCTTCGCTACCTGCGACCAGTGCACTTGCCATTAGTGTGTGGTTTAGCGGGTTTTTCCATTTTAAAACTTGACCCAAATTTAAAATACACATTTTCACACATCAATTATCGTGACTTTGTCATTATAAAGTACCATCTTAGAATTATCACTAAGTATTTAACATTTTCAACACATTTAGCACTCTACCTCACATTTAATAATTTGGAATACAAGATTATTTCTAGGCTCTAGCAAGTAATTTTTGGTCGAAACACACATCATAGCTTTCAAATTTTGTCATCTCAGCGCAAATAAAAACCCACGTTGGCATCAAGCAACGTCACTAACCCTAACAATTCTCATGAACTGAAGTACAATAGATAACTACTTTCACAAATTTCTTGTTTGTCTATTAACTCAAATGATTGTTGTCATCGTTGGTCACTCAATCTACAATGCACCAATTCGTCTATTTTATCTTGTTCGATTTGGCTTTTAGATTAGGTGTCAGAGATAAGACTTGAAAATGTTTTTATATTTGTAGATTTGATAGGCTATCCCTCTAATTTTATGCATTTCGTTTTCCATTGTTTGTAATTCCTATATATGCTGAAAATGATATGCTGATCAAATTCTTAAGCAAAATAATCTCTTCTGATAAGGCATTAGCCTAAACACGGTCTGCCTTTAATGAGCATTTGTGTAAAGTTGTAGGATATGAACACTTGTTGCCTTCACACTCTTCAATAAGACCCCTTCAATATTGGTTCTTTTTCTTGTGGGCGGCCATTATATTTTTATTTTTATTTTTTTGCGTAGGTTTTCTACCAATTGTGGTTGGCTTAGATGACCCCACACTATCTGTATGGCATACAGATGGTCATTATCATTGGTCGATTTCGAAAGGGCAGTCAAAAATTAAAGTAAAAATTGCACTACTAGAAAAAACACATTTCTTGACGCGGATTGTGCATCATGAAATGGAATTTATGACACACAAAAAAAGTCATTATATGCATGGTCATAAAAGCTCTATGACATGTAGACGCGTGTCATCTTTTATTGACACGCATTAATGACACACATTCATGCATGACACGCCTTTATGACACGTTTTTTTGACATGCATTTATGACACACATTTATGATAAAAGCTTATGACTTTCATTTTTTGTGGCATGCTGTTTTTGACCTAAAAATAATTGACAACAAAATTATTAATAATCTACAGAATTACTATAATAACCTAGATTATTGCACTAATGAGCTACACAATTAATATATTTCCCTATAATAATATGCATATATTATATATATATATATCAAAAACATATTACAATATAGCATTTGTTGTATTCTACCACAAGTATTAAACGGTTACAAAAAGATTATGTCAATACATTATGTTGTCTAGACTGAAATAAACAGATCACTTGAATTTGAAGGTTGCCGTATAACTTGACCATTATTCTTGAATGTCATCGATATCTGCATCTGTGTAAGCTTCTATTTCTCCCCCAACCTAAAACAACAATTAAACTAATAAGATGAAAATGTTCAAGTTCGTGATGGTTTAGTTTCAAGATAACAAGGATGGCTAGCATTTGCCTCGATCAACTTACATTATCTAATACTTCAAGTCCGTCCCGAACGATCTCTTTCATGAATTTCATCACATGATAACCACATTCTGTAATTCTCGGTTGACATGGACACTGCACATTAAAAAATTACAATTGATTATTAACATTCCTAAGGCTGCAACTAAGTTCTTGTAACTTATAAGTTGGCTGCAACTAAGGCTGCAATTAAACTATTCAGCCAACTTAATCAATCGTAACCTATAAGTTGACCGTTACAAGACCTATTCAGCCAAGACTTAAGCAATGGTTGTAACTAAGTTCTTGAACTATCTAGAATCAAGTCTCATGGTTTAACACAAAACCCTATAACAATAAGTACCCAAGTTTCTGATTTCACAGTTCCCAAATTTTGATTTCACAGACAATTTATTCAGCTATGTATAAAAAATAATAAGTACATAAGTTTCTAATTTCTTATTCAGCCAACTTAACACAAAACCATGGTTTAACAATTAAACTAGAAAACAAAAACACACAGTAAAATACCCAAATTTCACAAGCTTCATAGTAAAATCCCCAAGCAGCCAAAATTAATATTAAACAGAAAAATTAAGTGCTCGCCTTGGTGTTGACCCATTTGAGTTTAACCCTCTTGCCGGTAGCATTCTGTACAGTATACACGGTCATTGCCCTATTTAAAAATAAGATATATATTAAAGCATATTCTAATATTCCAACACACTTTTTTTTTTCAAAACCAGCATACACGGCATTTACTTACGTATCAAGAATTTGTCTCGACGGCTCAAGGACAGTATCATGGCCTAATGAATTAAGATAATAACAAGTAGCTTCTTTTAGGTTAAGGACTGCCAGCACCTAATGGTTTCTACAAAACCAAAAATTGAAAATGTCATCAAATTGAATCAAGATAATACTCCAATTACAAAGAATTATTTAAATGGGACGAGGGTAACGAGAAGACCCAGAAGATCAAGATGGATCAACTCAAGAAAGAGTTCGAGAAGTTTGCTGCAATTGGGAATGAACCACTGCGGGATCTGACTGCACGATATTATCATTTGATGTCGAAGATGTATTAGTACGGAGTTGTTTATACATCAGCTGAACTTGTTGAACGTTTTCCAGATGCACTTCCTCCTCACTGGCATCAGGGGCTCGACATCCATAAGTCCAACAATCACTATCAGACCATCTCCATAAATAACTTTATGACCGAGATTGAGAACAAATAAATTGATGAAATCAGAAGGGCAAACAAGGCGTTTATCCCTCATAATCCCAGCATCCACTAAGGGACGGCACCTCAGGATGTCAATGTTGCAGGATCCAAAGCACAGACAGTTTTTGTCCTTAACCAAGATCCTGTATTTAATCTTTATAACTATGGTCCCCGTCTAGATGTTACTCCTCCCGTGTATCATTTTGGGCAATCTAATCAATATCTTCAACTTTATGCATTTAACCAGTTTGTTGTTAACCAGTATTTTCATCTTGCAGCTCCAGCATAGGCAACGTCAAACTTTGTTTGACCGTCTCCGTCAGGGTATGGTAGTGCTTCATCTTCAAGATATGGTGGTGCTTCATCTTCGGGTTATAGTGTTTCCTTTGCTTCAGGTCAAGGTGGCGGTTATCGGTCTAATTCAATCATTGAGCAGCTAAACAAAACAGGCTTCGATAAGGTGACAGTGGAGCTGGCTCAAGAACATATAGCTCTATTGTCTACCATGGTTAACAAAACAGGCTTCGAGGAGGTGACAGTGGCTTACTTGCAGGGCATAGGTAATCCTTATCGCACTCAGGAAGACTACACCCATATTAATAAGGATGACATGGACCTGATAGATATTCAGTGGCATATTGCAAGCGTGGTTAGAAGGGCAAAGGAAAGTGCTTTTCTTTATGGTATCGTGAAGGAAGAGGTGCATGTTGCACAAACACCGGGTTTTGAGGACGCGTTTCATTGTGAAAAGGTCTACAAATTGAATAAGGCGTTGTATGGACCCCATCAAGCTCTGAAAGAATGGTATCAAATGCTTAGAAGCTATCTAATATCCAACAGGTTTAAGTTGATGATATTATTTTTGGGTCTACTAAGGATGAACTGTGCACGGATTCTGAAAAGTTGATGCAGGAGAAGCTATAGATGAGCTCGATGGGGGATATGCAATTCTTTCTTAGACTACAAGTAGAACAACAAGAGTTTGGGATCTTCATACACCCGACCAAATACGCTGCTTACATCTTGAGCTGGTTTCAGATGGAAGACTCTACTCCAGAGTCCACCCCATTCAAACCAATCACGATATTAGTGTTGACGAGAAAGGACAAGCCGTTGATCCTTTCATCTATTGAGCGATGATTGGCTCGTTGATGTATCTCACTGCTTCTAGACCCGACATAATCTTTGCAACGTGTCTCTTATCCCGTTACCAGTCAAGGCTGAAACAATCCCACCTGATTGCTGTGAAGAGGATCTTACGTTATCTAAAGGGTTGTCCGACCAAAGCTCTATGGTACCATAATGACGATAAGTTTGACATCAATGCCTTTAGTGATCCTGACTATGGCAGATGCAAGACAGATGTGTAATCCATATCGGCTGGATACCAATTTTTGGGTGCAAGACTAGTCTCATGGCAATGCAAGAAGCAAGCCTCGGTGTCCTTATTAACTTGCGAGTCCGAATACGTAGCTGCGTCCAGCTGCTGCCCCATGTTTTATGGATACAACAGGAAATGAGAGACTACGGTTTGAATTTCTTAATATTCCCATCTACTGTGACAATGTGTCCGCTATAGCGATTGCTAAAGACTCAGTTAATCATTCCAAGGCAAAACACATACTCGTTAGGTATCATTTCATATGCAATTGCTATGAAAAGAAACTGATCGATGTTGTTAAAATCCACACTAATTACCAATGTGCCGATTTATTCACCAAAGCTTTTCACAGGCCTCGATCCGATTATCTGTTAATTTTAAATGTCGTTAAAGAAAACTTAATCAGTTATCATTTTTATAAATATTTTTCTTCAAAAACATGAAAAATCCAAAAATATTGTCTTTTAGTAAACTTTTAGATTTTTAGGGGAGAAAAATCAGAAAAATACAAAAACATCAGAAAATTTCAAAAAAATCAAAAAAATTGAGAAAAAAAAATCTAAAAATCAAAAAAATGAGAAAAATCAAAAATTGAGTTTTCATTTGGTGAAAAGGGGAAAATAATATGTACTCCTTAGTGGGCTATATGAGTCCTTTTAAAATTACAAAAGAATTGGAAATGATAAGTTGCCTCTACAATAATGTGTTAGTAGGCTCAAAATCATTTCCATGTTCGGCACGGTGATATAAACTAAATCAACTGAAACTTGTGTGGATTAACGTCGCGTTGGCATATGGTCTTAGTACTGAAATCTCATTTGATAGAATGCCAAAATACGAGGTTTCTGGTCTTTAAAAGGTTGGTACATCCAGGGTGAACTGGGCGTCTCTCAGAATAAAGTAGTTGCACACGTGCCGTCCGTGCGTTGGGTTCGCAGTGAACAGAGGCACCTCTATGTCAGTTCTAGGCAAAAGGAAAAGAAAACAAGAAATAGAATAAATTCTGATCAGGAGACATCTGGGAATCCTTTAAGAGCAAAAATATTCGAAATGCCAAAACCCTAATTATCATTAAGAATTTCTTCTAAGGTATCAAATCATATACCTAAAGCGTCGTACCGATGAATATTTTAACGGACTCTAAATTGAACCTTGGTCTGGATCTCACTGGTCTCTTTGTTGCATTGTTCATGCAGACCTAATCACCACTGAGTCTATTCCTTGTAAATACGGATGACAACTGCTTATTCACTTGTTACGAGGAATCTTTGTGCATCCCTTGATACGGGAATGTGTCGTGTGTGCGGGGAACACCATTTAATACAATATTAATCATTACCTTAACATATATAAAGTGCATAGCGATAAAACTTCATTTTGAGCTTAGGTGGACAACAATATTGGCAGTTGTTGTAGGATGCTTATTGGTAAAAGAGACATAAATTGAATTAAATAAGGGTTCCAGTTTAGTCCATGCATTGATATGATTCCCTAACTGATGAAACTCACAAAAATATGCTTGTGAACAGTTATTTCATTTCCTGCAGTTTAATTTCCGTTTAATTATCTTAAAAACCATAAAAAAGATTTTATCTTTATTTTGTTTTGATTATCGATGTTGGAATTTTATTTCATTGTAATCTTAATCCTATCAGAAATGGAAGCCGGAAAGTCAACAATTGAAACCTGAGAATTGTCGGGTTAAAACTGTACTTTCTCAAGTTTCAGGGAAAAATGTTGAAACATATGAATTTTTGAGTTGGAAAACAAATCAAGTTCATGAAACTATGAAAAAATACATGGTTTAACTTTTTAGGGTTAAAATGTGGTTTTGAAAAGTTCAGGGGCATTTTTGTTAATTTAGGGTTGATACATGATTAGCTACGCCAGTCGTCCCTCACAAGAGGCGACTAGCTTGCTAATCGTGTGAAAAATAGCTAATCGTGTGTAGGTAGGCACGAATAGCTCTTGAATGGGGATAAGGCTAATTGTTTAAGAGTAGAGGTGATTAGTGTAGCTAATCGTGTGGTATCTTAGGCGACTAGCTCCCTAGTCGGGTGCCTGAAGGCACGACTAGCTTGCTAGTCATGTCTACAGTGGCACGAGTAGAGGACACTATATAAGGAACAGTTAGACTTTTGGAATTTCAATATTCAAAAACCAAACATTGTTGCCCCCCTGTTCTCTCTTAAACGATTACTAAGCCATCTTGTTGCCCGTGATTTTTGACTATTGAAACTTGTTTGAGACCATCTAGGTATTATATCTCTTGAATATCATATCGTAACAACAAGTTTTAAGGGGTTTAAATAGATTGTTTATGTGTCAAACCCTAACCGACCCTAAAACGTTTAATAAACCCTCTAAACTTGTTTGTTAACTAAAAATTGACAGTGGGGTTTGTTAATCTTTATATTTAGAATACAATGTTATAACAATCATCACCAAAAACGACCTGAATTAAAATTGACCCATTTAAATTTCGTTTGTTACTATTCAGGTGACTAGGGAAGCTAGTCGTGTGAATAGTTACGCGAGTAAGCTTCCAGTAGTGCCTTTTTCAGGCGACTAGGAAGCTAATCGTGTGAAAAAGAGGCGACTAGCCTAAGATAGTCGCCTGTTGCAGACTGTTAGTGTATTTTCTATCGTTTTGTCCAATTTTGCGTCGTTTTTTTGTCCAATATTTGCTTTGAATTTCAGAAAGATGAATTTGGAAACTTCAATGAAGAACAACGTGTGTGCATTTCTCGGACCTATAAAGAAGGACAAGAACCAAGTATTTGCTGGAATAGTAGAGTTCGTTAGACACTCAAGGATCTTCTATACAGTGATCAACTAGCATGCCACATACAGAGACATCTTACGGGAATTCTATCACAATGCAGCTATAGATTTTATAGTGGTGCCGACCGTCACTCAAAGCAAGATTCAAGGCAAAGAGGTAGTTGTGTCCGAACAACTGCTTCCTGAAGAACTCGTTTCAATGACTCATCCGATGATCCTATCACTTTTGACTCAGTCTTGATTTGAGGATGCTTCTTGAGGATGAAACACAATAGTTCAGTGACAAAAGAGAAGATGTTGCAGAAGGGCACATGTCTCCTCCGTTTAAATATCTGTTACACGTCATCCTCCAATGCTTACATTCAAGAAAGATGGCGTTTGATGCAATCAGAGATACACTTGCTTCAGCCGTGGTTGCATTGACCTTGAACAAGCCGTTTAATTTCTCTTGAATGATAATGCACCACTTGAAGGAGGTAATCAATATGAAGACAAGTGATTCCCCATTTCAGGTATATCCTTGCTTTCTGTAGATGGTGATTGATCGTCAACTCCCCGATGTTTTGAAGACATACTAGCTAGGTCCAAGGGGAGTCTGTTAGTACATGTAATGTATATGTCCCTAGCCTAGTATAGATGTTAGTTTATCGTTATTGTACGTGTTTTGATGTGTTTTATATGATTTTGGACTGTTTTTGTAGTACACGTGTCTAGGTCCATTGGGCACGACTAGCAAAGCTAGTCGCCCCACCTAGTCGCATGTCAGAAACCTATTCGCTCCAAGGGCCCTAGACGACAAGGTGCATGTATAAATACTTGTATTGATTACCCTAATCATGGAAGCTATCATTTCACACACTCCAACACCTCAGGTCATAGGTTTTCGGGTCTGTAAGCTATATTGTACACTTGTGCTCTGTTTCTAATACGATTACAACCTTTAAACCATTTTGTGTGTGTTTTTTATATCTCTTTGTTGTGTTTGTTGGTGTTTTTGTTATCCGACCATCATCTAGTGAATTCCACACACTATGTGAACCAACTCGTGATAGTCGGGTTGTCCGAAAATGATCCTACACAATTGATATTGCTAATCTAGTGGAAAGTCATTAAAGGTGACTAAGTGTATTGTTAATATAGTAGTATATGTGGAAACAAATTTAAAGTGTGCTATTCACATAAAACCAATTCAATTTTACACGACAAAAACCAATAAACAAATTATAGACAAAAAGTTCATTGAATTAATTTTCAACAAAATCAAATCTTTTATATGAAAAACCACAATTGAATCCAATTAAAATTTAAAGGGTTACATATTCAATCCTAAAATGCTATTTTAACAAATACAAAAGTGTTTGTTACAAACCCTACACCAGGAGGATATCACGAGTGAGATTAGCACCTCATACTCATCATTGAATCTTCATCTTATGTTTTAGATATTAATTACATGAAGAATTGAAGGAGTTGTGTTTTAGATGTGTAACACCCTCTCCAATAATTATTGTTCACAAAACTTAAAAGAGAGTGAAAACACGGAGCAATTGTTTCATTAATTAGGTTTCAAGTGAATATTAACAAAAACCTTTAACCCTTCTAAACGTATACGAAGGGCAAATAAAACATGTTCACACCTACAACTAGTTTCAAAGAGCTAAGTTTAATCACATCGGAAGATCCTAGTTACAACATTTTCAACCTAAACATTTCATTTAAAAGTTCTAACGAAAGTTGATCATGACTTGATTTGTTCAATTCGGTTTGAATGCTTGATCGTCCATCCCTTAGTCCATCGTCCCCCACACTAACAATTTGTAGATTTGACTTTTAAAGTAAAATAAGACTTACAACCATTTAGAACATTTCTAAAACACTAATGTCAGGCAATTACTTATGCAGTCATATATATAGTAGAAACGGATCAAATGGATTTGGGTCGAAACCTATCGTTTAAGTCATAGTAGAAATGGGTAGGAGAGTTTATCAAGAATAAAAATTTTACATATGGTCAAAACATATAACTTTTAGTTAGGGTAGAAACTAGGTCGGGTTGGGTTGATCTAAAAACGTTGTTTTTGTACCTTAATAACTCAATTATCATCAGCATCTTCATCCGGAGGCACCCAATCCCATAACGTATCATCATAATCAGAATCATCACTATTCTCCTTATCAACATTTGTGGCATCTAATTGTGTACTTGCATCAACCATAAGAGGAGGGATATCTTCTCTTGAGACACGAGTCTCTTGCTCACTAGCTTGTGCAAGAGAACCCAACATATCTTCATTAGGCTCACACCAGTAGGAGCTACCATCAGTTTCATTATTTTCTTCATCGAAGTCATATACATCCCTTGGAACCGTATTGACAACATAATGCAAACCATCTACTATAGGGTCTGGTACATAGAACACTTGTTTCACTTGTGAAGGCATGACAAAAGGATCATCAGAATAGCAAAGCTTCTTCAAATTAACACATGTTAAGCCATAATCATCTTTCTCAACATGGTACCACTCACAATGAAACAATACAACTCGAAACTTTGACCAATAGTCAAGTTCAATTATTTCCAAAATTCTACCATGGTAGTCAACATTCCCAATGGCTGGATTGTTGTCCCGAGAACTTGCAAAGCTAGAAGTTTTTGCTATAACTGAAACACCGCTATTTTGAGTTTTACAACTAACATCTCTTGATTTGGTATGAAAACTATATCCATTGGCAAAATACCCAAATTATTTCTTAGAAGTAGGACTAGGTCCCTTAGCAAGCCAAAAAATATGATCCGCAACATTATTATCTATTACTTTGTCTTTGAACCAACTGGCAAACCCGTGACTATGGTTTTTTGCTTGTGCCCATCTACGTTTTCGGGGTTGTCTTTCAATATAAGCTTCATGCTCACTGCAACATCATTTAGACAACTATGTCATGAAGATGAAATAACTAATACTGACATATAATTTAAAGGAAATTAAGGCTAAGAATTGGTTACATAGATGATATAATCATTAACTTCTTCACAATCAGAATTGAATAAGGCATAACGATGTGCTTGTTCCATTAAATGAACATCTAAGGTGAGACCGTGCCTTTTCTTCGTTTTTTACCTCCCAAAGGATGGCCACAATTCACAAATATTGTTTCATCCAACTTGTTTTCTCCTTCTAAATCATCCTTATCTTCTGCACCCTTAGTAAGACCAGCACTTACCCCATTCATATATCGTGAGCAAAAAGTCAAACATTCTTCGATCAAATACCCTTCTGCTATGGATCCCTCTAGTCGGCTCTTGTTCTTCACATATGACTTCAACTTGCACAAGTATCTCTCCATAAAAAACATCCATCTATATTGAACGGGTCCTCCAAGCCTAACTTCATCTACTAAGTGAATAGGTAAATGCACCATTATGTCAAAAAAACATGGCAAGAATATTTTCTCTAACTCACACAACGTTTCCGTAATTTCTAATTGTAATCTGTCAAGGTCCTGAGGCTTAACTACTTTGCTGCACAAGCTTCGAAAAAATACACCCAACCTAATCAAAGGCATAGCAACATGCTTTGGTAATGAATTTCTGACAGCAACTTGAAGAAAATAATGCAAAAAGATGTGAGCATCATGACTTTTGTAACCTGAAAATTTCTTTTCAGAAGAATGAACACAACGCGCAATATTAGATGCACACCCGTAAGGTAATTTTGTTTGCTTTAGAACGCGACAAAAATTAGCTTTCTCCTCTGAAGACATTGAAAAACATGCTCTCTCGATGATAACATGCTCACCATCATCCGAAAGTACCGGTTGAAGCGTTTCTTTGATGCCAAGTTCTAAAATGTCAAATCGAGCGTTTGGATGATCTTTTGACTTCCCACTAATATCCAACAAAGTCCCTATCACGTTATCACATATATTTTTTTCAATATGCATCACGTCAAGGTTATGTCGACATTTATTAAATTGCCAGTAGGGCAATTCAAAAAATATTGACCTTTTCTTCCATGGGCAACTGCTATCATTTTTCTTCTTTTGTTTCTTCCCAAATACATTTTTAAAGCTAGACAACTCACTCAAAGCTTCATCACCTGATAGAGGTTTTGGTGTAAGTCGTTTCTTAGTCTTGCCATTGAAATCACTCTTATTACGTCGCCATGGGTGTTGAGCATCTAAAAATCTGCGGTGATCCATATAACATGTTTTCTTACTATACCTCAAGTAAAGTGAACTAGTCTCATAATTACAACATGGACATGCGAAATTTCCCTTTGTTTTCCATCCCGACAACATTGAGTAACCTGGAAAATCACTAATTGTCCACATTAAGGTTGCACGCATTTTAAATAGCTCATCTTTAGATTTGTCGTAGGTCTCAAACCCATTAATCCATAATTCTTTAAGCTCCTCAACTAAAGGTTGTAAATAAACATCTATGTTATTACCTGGAGATTCGGGTCCAGGAATTAACAAAGACAATATAAAGTATTCAGGTTTTAATGACATCCATGGAGGCATATTGTAATTGACCAACACCATAGGCCAAGTGCTATGAGCAATGCTCATTGTTCCAAATGGATTAAATCCATCGCTTGACAACCCTAGTCTCACATTTCTAGTTTCCTTCGCAAAATCAGGATACAAAGAATCGAATTCCTTCCAACTTTGTCCATCCGCGGGATGTCGTAAATTTCCATCTTTAGGAAGTCCTTCGTCATGCCATGTCATATGTTTAGCTGTTTCTGAACACATAAAAAGTCTTTGTAGCCTTGGTATTAAAGGAAAATGCCACACCACTTTAGCCAGAACTTTTGATGATTTATTAGAGTGTTCACTATAATGCTTGTTTTGTTGTTTCTGGTCCGGTTGTTTCCACTTAGAGGTATGACAAATGTGGCACACTTCAGTATGTTCATCATCTTTCCAATAAAGCATACAATCATTAGGACACGCAATAATCTTATTATAATCAAGCCCTAATTCCTTTATGATTTTTCTAGCTTGAGTAAAACTAGCTGGAAGTTTTGCCTCTGGATTCATCTCTTGTAAAAGTTTTAGAAGATCATCAAATGCCACATTACTAAGCCCATGAAGGGTCTTATAAAGAAGAAGTCTGATGATGAAAGATAGCTTCGAAAAACTTTTACACCCAGGGAACAACTCTTGCTTTCCATCTTCTACCAGCTTATGGAATTTTTTGGCATCTTCATTTGAACCTCCTTGTACCGTAGTTTCTTCCGTTATAGTATCTCTAAATCTATCATGCAATAATTCATTTAAATTGTCATGCATACCATCTCTAGTATCATATATGTCGGTATTAATCCTTGTTTGTGAGAGAGTTTCTCCATGAAAAACCCATACATAGTAGTCTTTTACAAATCCGTACCCTTTTAAGTGATCAAATACTTCATCTCTTCGATACCAATAACAGTTTATACATTGTTTGCAAGGACACAAGATTTGAGATCCTTTTGCCGCCTTAGCAAAGGAGGCATTAGGGAATTCAATAACTCCAGCTTCAAATTCAGGTAACCGTCTAGGTACATACATCCAATCTCTAACATTCCCCATGTCTTTAGTATTCTGGAATAAATAGAAAGATATGTCATATAAATACAAGCTTTAGCAACTATCAAATATCCACTAAACAATAGCAAAATATAAGCACACAAATACACCTTCAATTCACAGGTCATTTCAAATCCAAATATACAAATCACACTTCACACCATTAATTTTAATTTATTCCAATCTGATTACCAAATACACAAGCACCCATGTATTTATTTATGTAGTTCCGCGGTCCTATACTTAATATCAAGTTATTAATTGATCAACCCTGGTTATGATTATACACTAACTAATAATTTTTACTTTATTCCAATCAAATTGCAACAAAACATCATATGTTCTTCACACTTTATCAACAATTCTTATCAGGTGGGTGGGGGGAAAGGGTCTGAAAATAAAAAAATTTGGAGTGGGTGCGTTTGGTGGATATGTTAGCTGGGTGGGGGGGGGGGGGGTGGAAAGGGTAGCGCCAAGTGTACTTTTTTGTGTGAGTTTTAACTTCGGGCAAATGGGTCAATATAGTGTGTTGGTGCAACCCTCCTTGGCTGCATATATCTTTCGCGTTTCTTCGTTTCGTGGTGTGTGTTTTCTTTTCCTTCTTCTTGGGGTATTCGTGTACATTGCAGCGCGACGTCTGATTGGGTGAATGGCTTTTGGTTCTGATGGATATGTGCAGCGTTATTGCACAGTATTTCAGCATGTTATGTGCTAAATTATTTATATCAGCAAGTATATGCAGCAATTACAAGTGCAGCTACATGATCGTCAAAGGCGCAACCATTAGTTTGTGCAGCGGGTGCAGAGTATATTAGTATGTCTGTCCAGTTCAAAATTGATCAGCTAGTTTTGCTCCGATGCAGCCTCCAGTCCAGTCTTTTAGCAAAATCAACTCACGTCGGACTCTTTGGCGAATTCATACGGCGGATTAGCAACAAGTGCAGCGCTGTTCTGCCATGTTGCTTTGCATTCAGGTAGCCAAAGCTTAACAAGTCAATAGTGTATGTCAACCTTTTTTTTGTCTTTTAAACAAATAACTTTAGTTCTCACTCTATATGTATATCTACTTTTCATTCTATGACAATACAATACTAATCATTCATCAAACCAAATTCATATATAATACAACAGTGTAATTGGATATGGAGGCAAGTACACAATGAATTAATGAATTACCTATAAAACCTTGGCAGAATGATAGAAAGCTGTTGTGGAAAATTACGAACTCCCTGAACTAAGCCGATAATCAGAGACGATTCAATAATCAAACGATACCAACAAATAATCAATGATGATCGAAGGCTGCTATATTATCGAAGGCTGCTATATTATTTGTTACGGAGGCAAGTACACGTACAACTAATTACCTATAAAAAATCGGGAATCGTTATGTTTATTTTGGATGTAAATATTGATGTATGGTTTTGTTGATGAAATTACGAAAATGACACCGGATTATGTTTTGGTTTTCTTTGATCACGAGTTGTTGACTATTCAATTTATTGTTTTGACATTTTTCTTATGGTTTTGTGTTGAGTTATTAATATATATATATATATATATATATATATATATATATATATATATATATATATATATATATATATATATATATATATATGAATTATATACTTTTTTGGGAGTGAATTTAAAAATTTGGAAAACAGGTTGTGTTAGGGTTGATTCAACTGACACGATTTTAAGTTTGAGTCGTGTTCAGGTTCTTGTTAAATTTTCAACTTGTTAATTTTCTTTTAGTTTCAAAAAGTATCTCTTAACCTTTTGTTTATCAATTGTAATTTTATTTTGTTACAACAAAATTTAGATATGTTTTATTTACCGTTTAGAAATCAAAACTTCTATATACTTTTTTCGCATTCATTGAATTTCTAAACCTAACAAATTTTTTTCATGTGAAAGTTAGCGAGTCTATAACTATTTATGTCTTGTGGAGTGCTTGGAGAGCACGAAACGCCTCCGCGTTCAGCCAAAAGGAGGTCTCAGTGCAGCAAATCGTCGAAGAGGTTAAAGTCATGAGTTTTCTATGGGTTCCAAATTGGGCAAAGATGGCGAACATGATATGGGATGCGTGGCGCAGATTTGATATATCGGACCAGTTTTTTCATGTTTCTTTATGCATTGTATGTATGTATGTATGTATGTATGTATGTATGTATGTATGTATGTATGTATGTATGTATGTATGTATGTATGTATGTATGTATGTATGTATGTATGTATGTATGTATGTATGTATGTATGTATGTATGTATGCTGTAATGGGTTATGGTATTTGGACATTCTGTATATACGGGGGTAACGAGGCTAGCACCTTGCTAGTAGTCGGAATAAAAAGTTTTGTTGTTCGTTCAAAAAAATACCAACGACCATTCCACTTCTACCCAATTTGCCTCGCTTTTGTATAGCTTTGACCCATGTGATGATACCGCCTACCGTTCTTGTTGACTCATCAAATATTCTATCTTGAAGATGACAAACAATAGAGTTCATCACCTAATTTTACATGCAGTAACTTCTGCACTAACACTGATGCACTGCATTAAAACTTTATGTTTGACAAATTAAAGCTTTGCCACCTATCCCAACTCAATTCGCCTTGTTTCGCTCTAGCTTTTACCCAAAAAGACTCCATGCCTTGATTTCGCTGAGTCCATTCAGCGCAAATTTCTTCTGCAGATGTAAACGCCCACCTCCAAATTTTATCGATATCCCGGTGACGCCCCTACCAAACATCTAAGAAACAGACACCGAGATAACCAAAGAAAAAACAAACCACCCGACCCCGCCCTGTTATTGGACCATATACTTGCTGACGAACTACCGAACAGTGTACCAATCTGGATCAAATGACATCGACATCCTTCTTTCTGCCCAAACTTACTAACAAACTCAAGACCCCAACCTTCAATATAACCTGTGACTATTCCAATAATAATGCTGCAACTTTAGACCAGCTTAATAATAACATACTTCAAAGATTGAGATGATGCTAAGTGACCCATTTGATGCCCTGGTTAAAGTTTCACAGCCCCTGAATTTAGGACCAAATATTGTTAGCTCTTCAACCAAAATATAGTTGCTGCATATAGACCCCTTTTATCCCCTCTTTTATGCTTCAGAATCTCGCCTTCCTCAAGCTCGCAGCATTGGACTTTGACCTTATGTACCCCTTTTGACCCGACTAGTCCTCCACTTGTTACCCGGCGAACCCATACCGAGTGCCCACAGCTCACCCGTATGACGAAATATTAAAAGCCAGAATAGATAATTCTGATGAATCGTACAAAACAAAAGCTCGAAAGAGAATTACACACCTAGATATCTTCCTTGATAGTTTGACCTTACGCCTTGATAGCATACTTCCTCAAAGTTGGTTTTAATGAATGGTAATTAGTAACTTTATTTTCTAAAAAGAACAATTAAAGGCGAGTATAGCTGAATATATTCATGAACATTATCATTTCAATGAGGTTAATTTAGTTTAAATTTGACCTTATCAATGTTTAATTAAAACCTATGTTTTGAATAAAATAGTAGAAAAAAATAAATTAATAAAAATAATACGCGTCCACAAGATTCAAACCCGATACCTGTTGGATCATGTGGAGGGTTTCAACCATTGGAGCACTTTGTATCAGTGGCGAAGGTTATGTTGGGCCACGGGTGGCCTTAGCCCCCCCCCCCCCCCCCCCCCGTTTTTTGACGCACTGGTATAAATTTGCGATTTTTGTAGGTAAATTGAGTCCTGGTTGAGTCCGCCCCCCACCGATTTGCCACTACCGATCAAAAAATTTTGAGTCCGGCCCCTCCAGATTTAAAAACCAAGCTTCGGCACCCCTGCTTTGTATACTAATTACAAGTCGGTTCCTTAAATATTTTTTTATGGGTTCCTTTTCAAGTTTTTATATATATTAATTAATACTATAATTTCGAAGCCGAGTGGGTTCCCCGGGAACCTACCGATAAGCATAAATCCGCCCCTAATGATAATTGGTAAAAAAAATCATTTGTATTTATGTCATGACATGACTACGTGTATGTTCGGAGTTGGATGCAACCTTTTAAATTGATAGTTGCATTTAACCTTTAAGAATGCAACCTTTTAAAAAAAAAGTTGCATTTGAGTTTTAAAAATGCAACATTTAAAAATAAGAGTTGCATTTGTGTTTTACAATATGCAACCTTTCAAGAAAAAAGTTGCATTTTTAATAAAATTCGCAACTTTTATATAAAAAGGTTGCATTAGAGTTAAATGCAACTCATTTAAAAAATGTTGCTTATAAAAAGTTGCATTAGGTCTATTTTCTAGTAATGATTATTAGATTAAAAATTATATTTCTGTTCCAAATAATCAGAAATAATTTATATAAAATTTTGGTGCAAAAATATTGAAAAATGAATTTATTATGATTTAATTATGATTAATACTAACAAAAATTGATTAAAAATATTAAATAAATGATTTTTCATAAATAAAAATCATTTCAGAAAAATTTAATGTTATAAAAACTCAGAATAAATTTTGTGGAAATTTATATAATCGTTTTGATATTTTTATAGAATTTTATAAATAAAATAGAATAAACTAGAATTATTTATTATATATATTAAATAAATAAATTTTTGAAAACTAAAAATTGTATGTTAAACTTTTTCAGTAGATTAACATAATATATTTTTTGTAGTATTTATGAAAGAGTTTTAGTATTTTAAAATAAATTTCATAAATATAAATGAATATATATATATATATATATAAGTTTAAATAAAAAGAATGTTTTGTTGTTGCCATGGTTCGAACCCGGGCCCTAGGCCGGTTCCTGTGTTTTAAATCACAAGCCTAGACCGGCTGGTCTAGACCCTGAGAACGTATATTCTTTGTTTTAAATTAATTATATATGCAAATTGGTTTGTTTTCCATAAATAAGAAGAAAAAGAAATAGTTTTACAGGACTCGAACCTTGGTCCAGACCCAGCCCGTGACATACCAACATAGATACAGACCACATGCACTGCAATTGATTTGTGTTTGATTTAAAGACAAATTCTTTTTAACATATAAGCAAGTTACATCCCCTTATTCAACCTTAGAATGCTAGAACCCTAAGTTTATTAATTATTTCAAGTGTCGATCAATAGCCGAATCTAACATGGGGCTATGGTTCAGATCAGTACGGAAAACATAAAAGTGAGTTTTATTTGAACTTACCGGTTGAAAACTGGTTCCAGACGTCGAGTCAAACAAAGGTCAACAAAACTTCAATTCATTGATGTGTGTGTGTGTGTGTTTGATTTAATTAGTTGCTGATTCTTGTAAAGGGGATGTCGATTTGGAGTTTTAGATGTGAATTTATCTTCAATTTCGAGTCAAGGGTTCGATTTTATAGACACCAAAGTCGGTTTAAAAATGATCAAATCACGCTCATTATGAGCTGTAATCGCGGCCATATTAGCTGATATAGATGCGTAATAATCAGTCAAACAATATATCATTCGTTAATTTGATTTAGCCTTCCAAAATTAGGCAAATTGAATGGTCAAAGGTGGAGCTTCTTTGGTCAACTCTGCTGGTTTGCTGTTTGTCGCGCAGAAGGCAAAGGGAAAGAAGAGGGGAGGGGTTTTGGGCTGGACTAGTGTGAAGAGTAAGGTGAAATGGGCCGGCCACTTGGGCTTCGAAAAACAACACAAAGAGGGGTGGGCTATCAGTTTGATTGGGTTAAGGACCAACAATTCAGATTATCTATCTACATTAATATTATTAATATTATTATTATTATTATTATATTATTATTATTATTATTATAAAAAAAATCATATAAGGAGTACATGGTGGGTAAAGTGGTGATTTTATTAATTCAAACATTTGAAAGAAAGGTACGTGATGTTACACTTGGCAGCCTTGTACTTCTTGTATGTGTCCAGTAGTCTATCTTCTTTCCATCTTGACACAGAGGCTTTTGAACCATAGTCATTTGCTACCAGTTCTTCAATCATCTCAGCTCTCTTGGCTTTTCCATCTTTGTTTGTTGCAAGTTTGTCAGCAACAAGTTGAGCTCTTCTAGTCAGCTCATCCATTGAGAGCCCTTTGAGTGAATAGGCTTTTGTTTTGCTGTTTTTTTGTTATAAAAGACACCAGTTGTTGTCTTTGTCTTCTTCAGCAACTCTCTCTGTTTCAGCTTGCCTATTCAACTCTGCTTCATAAGCTTGAAGCTTTTCATTTAAACTTAGTCTTCCCTTGCCTCCAAGTTATTCCAGATCTCTTCTTCCTTAGCCTTTCTTTGGGCTGCAATCAAACTCTTCTCAAGTAGTTCTTTGGACATTGATAGTGGAGAAGGGTTCAGCACAGTCATTGTTGTAGTTGTTGCTGGCCTTGGAATAGGAGTTGGTTGTTGTTGTTCAGTTGTCTTGGAAGGCTCTTCAGCTGTTTGTATGTTGGAAGTGTTAACTGTTGAAGTGTTGACAGATGTGTCAAATACTGAAGGATTGTCTTCAGTACTTTCTGAATCATCAGATGTTTCTTCAGCAGTTTCTTCATTATGGCCTTGGGAAGGTTCAGCTTCAACTTCAGTTCCAGAGACAAGCCATTGTTGATCTTCTTTTTGTTTTTGGGCTTTCTCTAGAAGTTGTTGTTGTTGTAGAGCCACTCTTGCCTTTATCCTGGCTTCGAGTGACTCCTTAGGTTCCTTAATCTTCTCCCCCTTTTTGGCTTCATCCACTTCTAGAAGCCTGCTAGGTTTGGAAGTTCTACCAGTGAGTTCAGCAAGATGGTTGTTGTCTATTTTGTTGGACAGCTCACCAAGTTTTTTGTTGATCACCTCAAACTGAGCTTTGGTTGACAACTCCAAAGTTGGTGTGAAAGTTTTGAGGTGATTGGCAATTAGGGTGTTCATCAACTGGTATAGGGGACCATCTGGGCTGCATAGTTGGTTCAAGTCTATGCTGGATGACCCAGGGAATTGGATAGGCATTTTTAGTGAGGGGTGTGTTTTTAGGTGATCTTCATGTTGTACAGCAGATGCCACTTTAGGGGAATCAGAGATCAAGTTGACTTTAACCTGATCTGGTGTGACCAGCTCTTTGAGCTTAGAGACACCAGGTGCAGGACCTTCAATAGCAGCCGTCAATTCAATTTTGGTGGAGTGTGAATCATCATCCAAGTCAATGGAATCATCTGAATCCCTTCTTAATTCCTTAATGAGGACAGTATCAGTTACATCATGAGCTGGGCCCAACCCAGTTGTCTCATGTACCTCTTTTTCTTGGTTCAGAGGATTTCCTACCTCAAGCATTAAGCCTTCATCAGTAGTTGCCACAAGTGAGGTCTTAGCAATGTTACTTCTATCCTCAAATCCACCACTGGGTGGTATATGAGTAGTAGCAGCCTCAAATGTACCTAAAGTTTCTAAGTTTGGGCTTAGAGACTCTGGTTCATCCTCATCTCTTGGGTTAGGGCTAGGGACATCCACATCCATGTCAAGTTCTGAAGGTATATCCCCTGTTTGATGTGGTTGTTGGGGACTGACATGTTCTGATGGGATGGTCTCTTTTAGCCCAGAGAGAAGTTTGGCAATTTCAAGGGCTTCAGGTTTAGAAATTTGTGGTGCTGGTTCAGTAGTTTGGTCTATGGGTTCAGCAGTTTCAAAAGAAGAGTCTATGGGGATTGTTTTCTTAAATTTCTTTCTTTTGAATAAGATGGTGATTGGTGTTCTAGTGGGGGTTTGAGATGGAGGAGACTGAGAGGATGTTTCAGTCACATCTTTATCAAGTGCAGATTGCATATTAGCAAGTTCAGGCATCTCAACCTCCTGAACTGCCTTTCTTTTTCAGGCTGGTTGGTTTTTGTTTTTGTTGTTTTGGTTTCTTGGCCTTTTTGGGTGAATGTTTGGAAGATGAGGGTTCCTTGGGGACTGTTGTGTGTTCCCCTTGGTCATCTTCTGGCCGAGTGGCCGGTTTATTGTGCCTAGAGTATGATTATGATGTTAAAGGGTTTAAAATAGTTGTTTGACCCACAAGCACCTTCTCTCCAAGTTCCTTTATTATGCATTGCATAATAAATCTTGGATACAACAAAAACTTCTTTTTAGAATTGAGATGATGTAACACCAACTCCTTAAAGAAAAGTGCCGATGCCCTGAATTTTGTTTCATTCACAATTGAATGAAAAATAGGGTGAAAAGTGGAGGGCATCTGATCATATGATCCAGTTTTTGGACTCAAACACATTATTATATAGTGAAACAAAAGTTTGTACTTAGGTTCAAAATATTTCTTAAAAATAGTAGCATGTGAGAGAGTACCTTGGTAACCACACTCTGTCATGGTTAGATGAATTTCAGAGTTTGGAAATTGATCTGGGGCACCAACATCATCTAGACCCAGTCTAATTCCCAAAGTTTCGGGTGTGATTGCCATTCTTCTCCTTGGATGGTTGAATTGAGGGAGATCACCTTATCATTTACTGTCACCGTCTCCGCATTTGCCCAGAACTCATTAAGAGTCTCAGTGTGGATTGGAGAATCAATGGTGAGGGCAGTAAAGTATTGGGATTTAACGACTAAACCAATGATTTCGTCGTATTGGGACCAGGCTTCATGTTTCTCAAAGTAGCCTCTTTGATTGTGTCCCTGTTTCAGTGTTAGAGCCATGTGGTTTATGTGTTTGTGGATCGAACAGTATTTTTGCAGGTTCAGGGTTTGAGAGCTTTTTGAGAGAGAAGGAGGGAATTTTTGCTTTTTGAATGGATAAGTGTTGGAAAAGGTGTTTATCAGAAGTTTGTAACCGCCCTACGGTCAAACTTCTGAAGTGGGAAATGTCTGATTTGCCCTAATGACAAAACTGCCGATGAAGAACAATTGGCATCAGTAGTTCCCATTTTCTCTTCAGTAGTTTGTTAACATCTGATGAGAATGTTTATAAACACTTTATTTATAACTTCTGAAGATTATTTTATCAGAAGTTAATCATCTTTTCAGAAAATATTCCCATACTGATGTTTTTGTTCATCAGTAGTTTCTCTCTTTTTGTGTTTCAGAAGTTTTGGTCTAAACAGATGTAAGTGAAAAATAAAATATGTGCAAGGAACTAAAAGAAACACTTCCAAATTTAGCATCCCAAACATGGATACTAACTTCTGAAATGTTGATGTGTCAAGGGGTTTAGTGAATATGTCAGCTATCTGATTAGCTGTTGTCACATGTTTCATTTCAATCTTGCCTTTTTCATAGCAATCCCTGATGAAATGATACCTGATTTCAATATGTTTAGTTTTTGATAACTAAACAGGATTTTGAATGATGCTAATGGTAGATTTGCTGTCTACAAGAAATGGTGTCTTGGTCTCTTTGATTCCATAATCAAGAAGTTGATATTGGAGCCATTGTATCTGTGATGTACAACTTGCAGCTGCAATGTATTCAGCTTCAGCAGTTGAAGTTGCAACATATGTTTTCTTCTTTGATTGCCAGGACACTAGACAGTTTCCCAAGAATTGACAACCACCAGATGTTGATTTTCTTGACATTTTACACCCTGCATAGTCACTATCTGAAAAAGCTGATAACTTCGTATTGCTAGAAGCAGGATACCAAATTCCAAGTGTAGGAGTTCCTTTCAGATATCTGAAGATTCTTTTGACTGCAATGAGGTGTGGTTCCCTAGGAGTATATTGATATCTAGCACAGACACATGTTGAAAACATAATATCTGGTCTAGAAGCAGTTAGATACAAAAGGGAACCTATCATACATCTATACAAGGTTTGATCAACCTATTTTCCTTGATCATCTGGTTCAACTTGTGTGGTAGGGGTCATGGGAGTGGAACATGATTTACAGTCTTGTAAAGAAAATTTGTTCAATAATTCTTTAACATATTTTGATTGATGTATAAAAGTTCCATTAGTTTGTTGTTTAATCTGCAGTCCTAAAAAGTACTGCAGTTCTCCAATTGTACTCATCTCAAATTTTGATTGCATGAGTTTCTTAAATTCATCACACAATTTTGTGTTTGTTGAACCAAATATGATATCATCAACATAAATTTGAACAAGTAAGACATGATTTCCAACATTTTTAGTGAAAAGAGTTTTATCAATGGAGCCTCTTGTAAAGTTATTTTTGAGTAAAAAGTTGGAAAGTGTTTCATACCAGACTCTTGGAGCCTGTGTGAGCCGATAAAGAGCTTTGTCAAGTTTGTACACCCACTCAGGATGAGAATGATCCTCAAACCCAGGTGGCTGACAAACATACACTTCCTCTTTGATCTTTCCATACAAAAATGCACTCTTAACATCCATTTGAAAAACTTTTATTTTGTTGGAAATGGCATAGGCCAGAAATAACCTGATGGCCTCAAGCCTTGCAACTGGAGCAAAGGTTTCATCATAATCAATTCCCTCTTCTTGAGAGTAACCTTGTACCACCAGTCTTGCCTTGTTCTTAATAATCATACCAGCTTCATCTTGTTTGTTCCTAAAAACCCATCTTGTGCCAATTGGTAGCTTGTTTGGTGGTAAGGGACAGATTTCCCAAACCTGTTGCTTCTTGAATTGAAGCAGCTCATCTTGCATAGCTTCCACCCAATTGTTGTCGTTGAGGGCTTCTTGGTACTTCTTAGGTTCCAACTGAGAAATGAATGCTGAGAAGAAGCAAAAGTTGGAAGCTGGTTTCTTGTGAGAACACCTGAAGCAATATCACCCATTATTTGTTCCAATGGATGATCTTTGTGTTCAATCAGTTGTTGTAAACCATTGACAGGTGTAGGTGGCTCTTGTACTTCATCAAACAAACCACTGAGGTTTATAATGTCTGTTCAAATGTCTGAGTGTCTTCAGTAGTTGTAGGTGCTGAAGCAGATGTTTGAGTTTGTACATCAGCAGTTATTGAATCAGAAGTTTGTGAAACTTCTAAAGGTTTGAAAGTTGATTTAATGACTGTGTTAGGAGTCCATGGTGCTGAATCCTCATCATCAAACCTTTGATCACCATAATAAGTAGGTTTAGATGAAGTAACAGTCTTTTCAGGTCCAAAGTGGAAGCTGTCAAGGTCAAAGAGTTCAGCAGGATGTGCTGGAATAAGAGTGTGTTTTGACTCATTGAACTTGACATTCAGTGTTTCTTCTACTATCTTGGTTCTTGAATTAAAAACCTTGTAGGCTTTTCTAGTGGAAGAATAACAAAGAAAGTAACCTGAATCAACTTTAGTAGCAAATTTTGAAATAGAGTCTTCAATGTTTAGAATGAAACATTGACATCCAAAAGCCCTGAAAAAGGAGATAAGGGGCTTCATGCCATGAAGAACTTCATAGGCAGTCTTGGAGTGTCTCTTGTTGACAAGGACTCTATTTTGAACATAACATGCAGTGTTAACTGCTTCAGCCCAGAAATACAATGGTAGGCCTGAATCAGCTAACATAGTTCTTGCTGCTTCAATTAATATTATGTTCTTCCTTTCTACCACACCATTTTGTTCAGAAGTTCTGGGAACACTGAATTGTCTAATAATCCCTTTAGACAAACAGAATTCATCCAGAGTTTTGTTCCTGAATTCTGTCCCATTGTCACTTCTAATGGTTTTGACAGAGAGAGAATATTGTTTCTCTACTTGTAGAATGAAGAACTTGATGATTTCAGCTGCCTCATCCTTGGAGAATAAGAAGAATACCCATGTGAATCTTGAATAGTCATCAATGATGACCAAGCAGTACTTCTTCTTACCAAGGCTCATGATTTTTACAGGTCCAAATAAGTCCATATGGAGTAGTTGAAGACATGCAGTTGTTTTTTATTCTTCAATAGACTTATAGGAGGACTTATGTTTCTTTCCCTTTAAACAGGATACACAGTGTTCTTGACATTGGTATACTTTCAAAGGTAGACCTCTGACCAAGCCCACTTTTGTGACTTTATTTATGGTTTTAAAGTTCACATGGCCAAGTCTCCTGTGCCAGAGATCAGTCTCTGAAGTTGATGCCTTTGAGAAGAAACAGGAAGTGTTGTTCAGTACTTTGCCCTTTTCAATGTCCACTGCATAGACATTGCCACATCTTTTGGCTATCAACAAAGTATGATCTTCAATGATCTTCTCTATCAACTTCTGGCCTTCTGGTGATAAGATCTTGCACGCTGTCTTTGTGAAAAAGGAAGATTATCCTTTATCACACATTTGAGACACACTTAGCAAGTTGTACTCAAGGTTTTCAACCATATTGACCTTGTCAAACTGTATTTTGCCAGAGGAGACATTGCCATGTCCCAGCACATATCCCTTAGCATTGTTCCCAAAGGATACAGATCCTTCTCTTTGACTGATAAAATTGTTTATCAGGAATCTGCATCCTGTCATGTGCATTGAGCCTCCACTGTCCACATACCAAATGCTATTTAAGCCTCTGGAGACCCTCTGCACAAAGTAGCAAATTAGTTAGATTTAGGAACCCAAGCCAGTTTGGCTTTGGGTTTGCTCTTGAGAACATTAACAGTTTGTTCTTGACCAGGTTGAGAAATCCATGTCTTTTTGGCAATGGATTTTTCATTTAGAGCAATGGTGGTATCCTTTTGAGGACCACCATCAACCTTGGTCATTAGTAGTTGTACCCTGTTTATGAGATCTTTTATCTCAGCAGTTTGTGAAACTGTTGATGATGTAAGTCTAACTACTGAAAGAGAACTTTAAGAAAAACACTTTTGTTGAGATTTCATCTTTTTCTGAGAAAAGGTGTTTGCTGGTTGTTGTTTCCTGTGAGAAAAAGTTTCTTTAAAATCATTTTTGATTTGTTTTTCCACAACAAGTTGTGAAATTTTCTTGTTGTACTGAATTCCTTTTCTAAATTTGCAAAATTCTGTCTTGTGGTTAAACAGACCACAGATTTCACATTCTTTTGCCTTTTCTTTTTCATCTAAAGGCAAATTTCTGACTGTCTTGATTGGTCTTAGGTCATCAGTAGTTTTCAGGTTCTCAACTCCTGATGTAGATGAAACTACTGATGGCTTAAAGTCAGATTTTATCAGTACTTCTGAAGAACTTTCTTTGTGAGTTTTAGAAAGTTTTCATGGAAAGATGTGCATTCTTTCTCTTCAGAAGTTTCACCTGAAACAATTTTTCTCCCATCTTCAGTAGTTTTGGGGGAAAAATCTGTTGGTGTTTCAGTGTGATTGTACCCTATGCCAAACCTAACATTTGAAGCACTTTGTTTGTTTAGCAGCAGTTGGTACCCCTTACAAGATTTTACCCATTTTTCGCAAGTGACCTTGGTGTCAGCAAGCTCTTTTATGACATTTCCTAGGTCATCTATCAAGATTTTAAGTTGTGCTTGGGTTTCAATAGCATTGTTAGTTAATTTAGAATTTTCTTTTGCCTTTGTAGCAAGTTTTCTTTCTAAATCACATTTCATCTGAGTGAATTTTCTCTCAGAGTCATTTGCTTTTCCTTGTAAGTGCACATTAGTCTCTCTTATGAGAGCAAAAGATTCTTTACATGAAGTTGAACAAAGTTTTGTTAAAGATTCTTTTGATACCTGAGACAGGGCAAATTTTGAGGTGCGGTGTGACATCCGTCACTTTTCCTTATTTTATTTTGTATATAATAATAATAATAATAATAATAAATAATAATAATAATAAATATTAACAATAATAATAATAATAATAATATTCAATAATAATAATAATAATAATAATAATAATAATAATATTGATAATAATCAAACACTACTAAATCTCTAACCAAACCATAACCTAAGCCCAAGACATAACCTAACCCAACCTCTTGTTTTCTTTTAAAATCAGGGCCCATCATCTGAGCCCATAGGTCAGGCCCAAGCCCCCCCTTCAGTTTAAAAAAAAAAACATATCTGCTTATGCCAGGACTCGATCCCGAGTCAAATGCCGGGTCAAACACACACACACAGGCTTACACCAACTGAGCTATGGTTCAGATCTGATGGTATCCCAACCTAAATTATATATATGCCCTTACCAAAGCTGCTAACCCTTCTGTCTGCTTGTTTCCTTCTTTCTCGCTGCAACAAGAAGCGACCCCGGTCAACCTTATCTTTGACCAATTGATTGCAGCACAATTTGGAAACTTTAATCATCTTTTCGCATACAAAGACGAACGACCAGGAATCTCGCACCTTTCCATCACATTAAATTGCTTAATTTCTTACTAATCGAGCATAATTAACGCGTTTATATAAACCTTGGTCAAAACTTTCTAAATCTTAAAAACGTAGGCTTATTATAAATTGAACCTCGATTTACAATCCATATGTGCCGAAATACAAACCCTCACCTCCAATTCCAGTTAATAAGTCGTTTTTAATCAAGAACTAGTCGTCGGTTGACTTTTCGTTTGACCGGGCATTCATCTTCGTGTCGAACCTGTAAGTTACGATTCTTGTGTTGATTTCAATCCTCGTTCAAGTCCGGTCAATAACCCTATGATTTCAGGGCTTATTAATCGTTGATTTGATCGATTAGAAATTCTAGGGTTTATGTTCTTTTGAATTGGGGAAGAACACACTCGCAGAAACTGGATATTTATTTTAAACATACACGAATCCAACACAACCACTGATCTAGATCAAGTGGTTGTGTCTGTTGTTGTTAAACAGAATCACACAGGTTCGAGTCCCACCATAAACATTTTTTTTGTGTTATTCTTTTATGCTTATATTTTCTTTATTCTTTTAAAAATCATTTTAAAATACTAAAACTATTTTATAAATTCTACAAAATTTATTTTATGTTATTCCAATGATAAACTTTGCTGCCCAATTTTTAGTTTTTCAAAAATAATTTATTTAATATATATTATAAATATTACATTATATAAATTTCCACAAAAATTATTCTGAGTTTATATAACATTAAACTCTTCTGAAATGATTTTTATTTCTGAAAAATCATTTATTCAATATTTTTAATCAATTTTTGTTAGTTTTAATCATAAATAAATCATAATAAATTCATTTTTCAATGTTTTTGTACCAAAATTTTACATAAATTATTTCTATTCATTTGGAACAGAAATACAATTTTTAATTTAAAAATTCTTTAATTTTAATATTTTTAAGTATTAAAGTTATATTTTGACAATTTGAAATAAATAGATTTAATATTCTATATATAAGAAATTAATTTTATAAAAATTAATTTCACACTTAAAACTTTATATTGTGACCATCTTTGATTTAAAATTTACAAAAAGACTTTTGTTTATTTATTTATCAAATTTCTCTTATTTATTAAACGTTTGATTTATTAATCAGACGAATACTTATCCCTAATTTGAAACCCTAGGAAATACTTATAGACTAGATAGACTTAGACTTATTTGTTACATTATACATAGGGTGACACTTGGTAACGTTGGATTACACTTATTCAATTATACAAGACTTACCACCTCGCTAAGGTGAGTATTACTTATCCCCTTTTTCGCTTTTACAACTTTTGGGGTGATTCATGCACAAGTATACAAAACTTTCATATTCATTTACACATACATTTTTATTCATTTACAATTCATATACGTGTCTTGTTTATCTTTGTGCTTATGCTTGAACATGAACGTAGCTTACATACAAAATCATACATTTAGACATAACTTATGTTATGGTGCTCTTTACACTCAGATGTAACTTATGTTACGGTGCTCATTTAGACGTAACTTATGTTACGGTGTTCATTTAGACATAACTTATGTTATGGTGCTCTTTTAGACTCACACGTGTTGAGGTGCTCATTATCAATTTCGTTGTACAAACTTTACATTTGATCTTTGTCTTGTTTGGTTACTTGCATGTTTACATAATGCCTTGGTGATGCTAGACACATGAATTGTACTACCTTTTCAAACTTATACTATATGTACAAAACTAAGTAGTACTCACCAACATCATATGTTGACAAAATTATTTTTCGTGCATGTTTCAGGATAAGCTGCTTGACGCTTCACGTAGGACTTTGGACTTAGATTAAATCAGTCAATTATCTTTATATTTGTTGTCTTGTATTGAATTTCACATGTTGTAAAACAATATTCAATAATCAAATATTTACATTTTAGTACCATAAGCTTTTGAACAATCGTCACTACGTGGCACCTCGATGATTCCGCCATCGGTTGGGGTGTTACAGATTGGTATCAGAGCCATGGTTATAGGGAACTAGGTTATTAGATAAAATGGCCTAGACTATAACCGAACTTCAACTTTCATGCATAATATTTCCTAAATTACCCTACCCCTCATTTCCCTCTACTTTCCTTCCTCTATCTTTTCTTTCTTCTCCATTTCTTCTCATCTTTCATTCTGGTGCATAGAGATGGTGTCCTACAAGGAGTGGAAAGTCTACATCATCATGGAACAGGAGCTATAACTTTCATGAAGACACTTTTAGGCATGATGCCTACCCTTATTTTGCTCCTTCAAAGTTGTTGAGCTTTAATGAGTGTGATAGAACACGTGCAATCTGGAAGGGTGGATGCCTATACACTGGGTTTTCTGGCATAGGCAAGCATAGCGCATAAATCCAATAACGGACCTGTTATGCTTACCTGGGGATTCCTGGAGTGAGTATCCACTTATAGGCTAAAGCATGTCTTCTTTGATCACCATTGGGTTCAATTCCTTTGAAAAGTTAACGTTCTTGTTGGGCTTTACAGCTAGACAAGGACACTCCAAGCATTTTGTACAAGTTTTTCAATAATACTCTCTTGTTTCATATACAATACTTTGCATATCATGATTGCTTACAAGATTATATCTTCATAATCATCTGTACGATTATACCCTTACATTTTCTAATCTCATGATTATTCATTGACTGCCTCATAGATGTATGCTCGCCGCATGCTCCGTGATGCCAGCCAACGCCCTGTCCGTGCTTCTGGACAACGTTCTGATCGTTGCCTTGCATCTTTAGTTGCTGAGCAAATTGCTGCAGTAATTCCAAACCTTGTCAATGAGTTAACCCAGAATAGTAACAATGCCAACACAGGAAGTACGACTCAATTTCGGTGCACTTTCAAACACTTTAACTCCTGCAACCCCACAAAATTTACTGGCGAGGAGGGTGCTACTGGCCTCCTCCAATGGTTTGAAAGCATGGAGAGCACCTTTGTGAACAGTGAATGTCCTGATGAACTCCGCGTTCGCTATGCTACTAGTGTCCTTCAAAAGGGGGCGCTAACCTGGTGGAATGGCGAAAAGCGCAATCGGGGCGCTGATGTTGCATTATCTTTGTCTTGGACTGAAGTTAAGGAACTCATGATCGCCAAATTCTGCCCTAGGAACGAAATCAGGAATCTAGAGGAAGAGTTCCATGGGTTGAAACAAGACAGTGGTGAGAATCTTGCGTATAATACTCGGTATCACGAACTTAGCATACTGGTTCCACACATGGTCACCCCGGTCTCACGAGCAATCGAGAAATATATCGAGGGATTACCTGACCTGATTCAAGACGTTGTCACTGGAGGCAAATCCACTACGGTAGAAGAAGCCATCCAACTTGCAGCCACTTTAACAGACAAACACGTAAGGAAAGGAAACGTGGTTAGAAAGGGCACCAAGACGTCTACTGAGAAAACCACCAATGCGGTTGAACAATCTAAGACTGTTTTAGCAAAGGCCGCCACTACTTCTTCGAACCCTAAGAAGCGAATGGGTGATAATCAGAACCATGTTGTTGATCCTGTGACTCAACCTTCTATCAAGAAAGCCTACACGGGAATCCATCCTCAATGCAACACTTGCAAGTATCATCACCTTGCAAATCTTCCATGTCGTCAATGCACTAGATGTGGAAGGTTTGGACACTTTGTCACCACTTGTCGTGTAATGGATAGAGCACAGGGTAATCATCAAACAGCTGCCAAGGAACCACTACAGATTACTAACGGTCGGGCATCTTATCATTGTAGAGACCCTAACCACATGCGACCTCAATGCCCTAAATTGAATAATGTAAACCTGGTAGCACATGGACGAGCTTTCAACATCAATGTCAACGAAACAAACGGACAGGATGACGTTAATCCCACTGGTTAAGCCATGGATGGAATCTTCCTAAGACTCGAGAATCCAATACTTGTGTTTTCATTTTCTTGATCCTATTATCATTTTGTACCCAATTTTGTCGCACTCATAAGCGTGTAACATCTAGAAATTTCTTGCATACTATTGTATACGAACGCAGTTTGGAGATTCATCATATTGGTTACGCTTATTTTAATCGTACAAGACTCTATCTTACATTTTATCGAAACAGTTGGACTTAATTTCCATGAAATCAAACTACTAAAAACACGATACTTGATCCTACAGAGCTTTTCTAAAAACATCATTGTTTATTGAAACTTGATATTTTTTTTCCCTTAATTTGACTATCCATTGAACATTTAATTATTCATGATACTCGTAAACTATTCCTATAGGCCACTAAGATAACACTTACACTTAATGGTTGTAGCACTTACAAACTTGCTTGCCCGTGTGTATTATCCACGCAACTCAAATAAACATTGCATTTAAAGGGCTCCTCGGACGAGTGGTAGCCCATACTTAAATACTGTTATGCTTACAAGTCGTTGCAAACCAATGCAATTGACCTCATTATTACATTGCCTCATTTCATTGATAAACGTGTTGTCGTGTCATCTTCTTGTGAAACTTATTTGCTTTAATGTGTGTTAGATTAGAATAGTAGAAGGACATAAAACCCTAATGTAAGGTAAATTGATGATTCCGGTCCGGAACGTAATCATGAATTTACAGGTACGTTAGGGTAGTGTGAAATTCTATTAGAGTTTTTGGAAGGCGTCCAGTACGTTTTCAAGGTATCAAAGGTGTGGTGGGTTAGCTGCGGTACACCCTGTATACAAACACTAATGATGCATTGAAAGTGAGACTGGAAGTCGGACCAGGAACAAACTCTAGTTACTTGGTAGTTCATTTGGTCTTTATATAGTCAATCAACTCATACATTTATTTTAGAATTCCTAAAACTTGAAGTTTAGTATTTTAGTAGATTCTTATTCTCCTTATTATTCGAGACAAACCTCATCAAATCCTTAACTCACACTTATCAAACCTCTTATCCAAGTCATTCGAATTTTCTAAACCACAGTTATCTTAATTTTTACCCAAACATCCATAACCCTATGTTTCAAATAACTTCGGGACGAAGTTTCTAAAAGTAGGGGATGTTGTGACATCCGTCACTTTTCCTTATTTTTTTTTGTATATAATAATAATAATAAATAATAATAATAAATATTAACAATAATAATAATAATAATAATAATAATAATAAGAGTAAAGATCAAATACATATAGTTTTTTTGTAAGAACTGTGAGAATTAAAGGGGGTAAAAAAAATTATTTGTTTTTTAGAATTTTTTTTTCCCATGTGCTTAAACATTCTTTCTAGATGAATAATACAAAAAAAAAATTTTAAAATTTTTTTTTTTGTGTAATTACGTCATTAAGGTAAATACATTAGTTTACACTAGAGTAATTATGTAATTACTCTACACGTAATTACCCTACACCAATTTTTTTTTTAGTTTTCAATACTATAATACTTGTTTAACAATATGGGTAAAAAAAATTTTGAAAAAAAAAATACCCTCCTTTGATTCTCACAGTTCTAACCAAAAAAGATATTTGTACCGGATCTTTACTCATAATAATAAAATTCAATAATAATAATAATAATAATAATAATAATAATAATAATAATAATAATAATGTAACACCCCAACCGATGGCGGAAACATCGGGATGTCACGTATTGATGATTGTTCAGTAGCTCATGGTAATACATATGTTTAAATAATCCTTTATTACATTACAATGTTGAATTACATTAAAGTCTACATCAAATAATCAAACAAAGCTTAAAACTTCAAATATCTCCTCATGCTAGCTCTAGACTTCAAGCATCAGTATTTCCTGTTGAGTATGGAAAAATGGTGGGGGTCAACTAGAAGTTGGTGAGAATACATAAGCCATGTCAAGCAAATAGTTTAAGTATAAAAGTTTAGCAATTCATATGTCTATCGTAAGTTTAAGTCTACATGAATAGCATAATATGTTGAATCGACATAATCAAACCTCCGACTAGTTTAAGTCCATCCCGTCATATACGGTTCACTTTAGTAACATGTTGGAACGATAACAATCACCCACGCTACCTATGTAGGAGGTACACGTATCCGGGTGGGATTGTCAATCCAATAGATCTATTATTGAGTATCGCCGGCTTGGCCATAGCTAATGATTATGTAATGTTGAAACTCGTTGAAACTCGTTGAAACTGTTGTTGTCTAATTCATGAGGCAATAAAGTTTACAACTAGACATGCATGTTGAATTGCTTAAGTAAAATGTTGCAAGTATAAAGAATCGCATAAACATGGTTACGTAAACTCACCTGAAAGTCACTGTGTAAGTGCTAGCAAGTAGCAACAAGTCTGAACTTGGATTAATTGAACTCTTGTATCCTAATACAAATAAATGATGTCTTAAATTCTAATGCAAATAAGCTTGTTTCATTAATCGATTGTATAGATAGTTTATTCAACTACCTAGACTCGCATTGAACGAATGCGCGTCTTAAAGTGTGTATGACTTAACGAACCGATTGTACTAGGCTTAGTTGTTCGAATGTATGCGTGTGTATATAGTTATTGAAATAAATACCTTAATATGGTATACGAAGTCGCATCTTGAAATTAGTTAGAAGGAAACATTTAAGTTAGCGAAAATAATGTATACGTGACTTGACTCGCATTTTAGTTTGTTTTCGAAGACTGGTCAATATATATATATATATTATATTTATTTACGTACGCTTTCATATTATGACAAAATAAGGTTTGAATAGTGTTTATTTGTAAAGCATAGCTTCTTTTGTACGAAATAATAGATTTGACCATCCGATACGCTTCTTATATTTTATAAAAATTTGAGCAGAGTTTCCTCTGTTTTTGTAAGAAACCAGACAACGCGATTCGTCTATTTTATCCCGAAACAACAATAGACCAAACAAAACCAATACAATTTATAGTCTTTAAACGCGACAAAAAGTTCAAGTTATCAAGATTGTAATAAACGAGAACTATATGTTTTGAACAAATAATATACCTATATATAGTCCGTTTTCAAAACAAGTCACTCAAATTTATCAACGCTTTAGAAACTCTAGATACTATACAACTCGCTTAATGTTGTGCTAGGATATATTCGTATGTATGTTTCAAACAATTTAATAGTTAGTGTCGTGAACATGTTCATAAGTATATCTATTTATACATTTAACCATTTTATCGCCTCATCGTTACATTAGCCATTTTATACACATAAGTTGGTTCGGTTCGTTTGGTCCTTTTAGAATAAATATTTATACACAATATACACGAAAATAAATAAATAAAAATAAACTAAGATCGTGGCGCGCGTTATACCTTCCTGTTAGTTATGCTCATGCAACACACGACACGTAACCCGCTCGGGTCCCACGTTGACCAGCTTTGACTATTGTTGACCAGGTTTGACCTGGTCAACCGGTGTTGACCGAGATTCAAATCTTGACCGAATTGTCCGAAATATACATGGCCAAACAGGAACTCGAACAAAGCGGAACACAAGCGCTGCAGTCACGATAATCAGGTCTGTATCATCATCTACTACCATTCCGATTCAGCATATTCACCCGACCCTATGTTCCATCTAAGATCCAACACTAGACATCATATCCACGCTAAACCATAACCCATTACCGGTGCTGCACAGGAAACGAACCAGACCCATTATTGTCGATCGTTGCACTATGACCGGGCCACGCACCAGCAAACACCCATGAGGCTGCATCAAGACATGAACCATTAAATTAATCGGCACCGTCACCTGTCACCACCATCAGCGTCGCCGCTGCAGAAGGTGACATCGTGGTGCTGACAGTCTGGAAGGGAGGCAGGGGAGTAGGTCCTGTTTAGTGGGGCTCGGTCGATGGTTGGAGCTTAGGGGACGGAGCCCAATGATGGATTCTTATTACTGGAGTTGATTCTTTTGAGAAGGAAAGGAAATTGATGGATGATTGGGGTGGTGATGGTTGTTGGCGGCGGCGCCTCCTAGGGTGAGAGGGAGGAGGTTAACTGTGGTGGTTCGGGTGGCTCGGGTGGCTACCGTCGCTGCTCTAGAGGGGGAAAGAAGAAGACGAACGTGATGGTTATAGTGTGGTTGTGTGTGTGAAAGGAATGCACAGGGAAGTGGAGGAGAACAAAGTGAGTGGCTAGGGTTTTGAGGTTGAAGATGAGTTAGAATAAAGGAGAAGGAGAATAAGAGGTGATTATATAGGGTTTGGGGTTGGTGTAGGTTAAGTGAAAGGATACCGCGTGTACGAACTAGTTACCGACTCGGGTCTCGTTTATGAACTGGACCCGTTTAGTCACTAACATAATTATTTCATAATTTATATAAATGTAGACTGAATTAAAATGAGCAGTTGGACTATATATTTGTTACATATATATTTTTAGTCGCGATTATATTAGTAAGAATAAGTGTCGTTTACTAGTATGTTATTACATACGACGCGGTATTTGGCGCATTTAAATAATTTAAATTTATTAACGAATAAGTATGTATTCCTTAGTTTACGAGATATTATTGTTAACGAATTAACGAATCGTTTTAGGAATAAAATATTATTATTATTATATTATTCGGGAAACGCTGGGCGTTACAGTCTCCCCTACTTTAGGAAACTTCGTCCCGAAGTTATTAAAAAAACACATGGTTTAGGTAAATGCTTGGACGGTTATAATTTAGTTTAAAGTATGGTAGAGGTTTTATGGATACTAGGATAAAGTGTTACGTATGAGTTATGAGGGTTGGATTACGATAGTCTAAAATAACGAGGGGGAATAAACACCAAACCTAAATTACATGAGATAATAGACTATGGATAGGCTAAATGAACTACCAAATAACTAGGGTTTGTTTTTGGCTCGACCCTAAATCTCATTTCCGATGTATCGTTAGTGTTTCTTACCAAAGTCCTGATAGAATTTCACACCACCCCAACGTACCTGTAAATTCATGATTACGTTCCGGACCGCAATCACCAATTTACCTTACATTAGGGTTTTGTGTCCTTCTATGACTCTAAACACACATGTAAGTAATGCAAAAATAACATTATGATTGAATCTTTGTATCAATGAGTCTAATAAATCTTTGTATCAATTTACATGTATAATGTATCCAAAGATGAGTCCAACTGTTGAGCAGGAAAAAGACTTCTACCAGTCAGTGAGTAGGAACCTCTACCGATTGTTGAGCAGGTGCGACAGCCTCTACCAGTCGTTGAGCAGGTTATTAGAACCTCTACCGACTGTTGAGCAGGCATGATGACCTCTACCAATCGTTGAGCAGGTTATTTGGTACTCTACTAACTGTTGAGCAAGTACTTCATCCTCTAACAGTTGTTTGATTAAGTGTACCAATTATTACACATGAGTTGCAAATTGGTAATATGTACATGTAAGCAATCAAGTATCAAGTATAGCATGCGAGTTGTAATAGAGTTGCCCTAGACAAGGTTAGTGACTCTAGGTGTGTCTATAGTAAATAGTTCTAGTATCAAATGTTCAAATATGGTAGATAATCGAATCCTCATGTATAACTAAAATTCATGTTTGATGCAACGAACAATCAAGTTTTCAATAGTTTGGTTATCGTAGGGATCAAGTTCATGTTCAAAAAGGTACAGAATGTGAATTTAGTTTTTTTTTTTTTTTTTTTTGAGGGATAATGAAAACTCAAAGTAACATCAAGGTTGTGAACAATGGTGTATGTGTAGATGGTTGATAAAGGGTTTAATTTATAGGGTTTCAAAAGACGCAAGTAATAAGGTGATCATGCAGAATAATCGTGGGGTTTGAATATATAGTTAGATACAAGCGTATGAGAAAACATGATTGTGGTATTTGCCAAAAATTTGTAATAGTTCGAACAAGTTTTAAAATAAGTATGTGTCAATGGAAAAATTGTAGAGTAAATTTTGTTCCTGTGGAGGGAAAGATTTTATTTTCAAAATTGATTTTGTATATAAAGCAAACGTCATTAAATTGTACAACTAAATTGATTTAGATTACAATATTTCGATGAGTCATAGGTTTTAAACACGATGTCGGATTTCAAAAATCAAGAATTTGTTCAGACGTTTTGTATAATAAGCTTCGAGTAATACATAAAAGAAGTCATTCTTAATAGATTAAAATACTTTTATCGTAAATCATTTGTTACGCCAATAAATTGTTCAATAAAAATTTGAAATTTAGCAAATAAGTTTGTGGAAATAAAACTCTTTATATATATATATATATATATATATATATATATATATATATTTATTTGTTATAGTTTGTGAATTCCCAAGTGATGAAAGTTTGACAGAATTCAATACTCTTTAGTTTTGGTGCTAAAGTATCTCTTATAAACAGGTTACGAGATGATAGTTTGAACAAGGATTTTAAAATCTTGAATATTTTCAAAATATACATATATATATATATATATATACACACAGATTTGAGTTTAAAATAAAATTGGTCAGAAACATGAAAAGATGATAGATTTATGTATGATGTAAAGGGAAACATAAGATTTGAGTTAGATGTTAAAAATAATTAGACTTATGGGTAATATTATAAGTTTGTAAAATGAATTAGGATTGTGAAACCCAGAAATGATTCATGAAGTTTAAGCTAATGAGAGAATTATATAAGAAGAAAATATATTTGAATTGTGAAAATTTTGAGATTCAAAACTTAGATTTTTTTATACGGGAGTGATGGGGTATAAATGAAAATGAAACACAAAGATTGTAAATATCTAACCCTGAATAAACGAAAATGTTGGCTTATCAAAACAGATCAGGTCTAAGCCCAACGAATTTGCCCTAATGGTCTAGCAGTACGTTAGGATTGTACCAAGTAAGTGAAAGAGAGTAGGCAAGACCAAGTTAGACTAAGAATAAGGATGAGGATAGGGATAGAGATAAAGATAAGGTAGAGCTACAAGTAATTGAAGCAAGTACTGGTTAAAGTCCTAAGGTTATAGACTAGATTATTTTTCTAATAACCTAATTCCCTATAACCATGGCTCTGATACCAATCTGTAACACCCCAACCGATGGCGGAAACATCGGGATGTCACGTATTGATGATTGTTCAGTAGCTCATGGTAATACATATGTTTAAATAATCCTTTATTACATTACAATGTTGAATTACATTAAAGTCTACATCAAATAATCAAACAAAGCTTAAAACTTCAAATATCTCCTCATGCTAGCTCTAGACTTCAAGCATCAGTATTTCCTGTTGAGTATGGAAAAATGGGGGGGTCAACTAGAAGTTGGTGAGAATACATAAGCCATGTCAAGCAAATAGTTTAAGTATAAAAGTTTAGCAATTCATATGTCTATCGTAAGTTTAAGTCTACATGAATAGCATAATATGTTGAATCGACAAAATCAAACCTCCGACTAGTTTAGGTCCATCCCGTCATCTACGGTTCACCTTAGTAACATGTTGGAACGATAACAATCACCCACGCTACCTATGTAGGAGGTACACGTATCCGGGTGGGATTGTCAATCCAATAGATCTATTATTGAGTATCGCCGGCTTGGCCATAGCTAATGATTATGTAATGTTGAAACTCGTTGAAACTCGTTGAAACTGTTGTTGTCTAATTCATGAGGCAATAAAGTTTACAACTAGACATGCATGTTGAATTGCTTAAGTAAAATGTTGCAAGTATAAAGAATCGCATAAACATGGTTACGTAAATTCACCTGAAATTCACTGTGTAAGTGCTAGCAAGTAGCAACAAGTCTGAACTTGGATTAATTGAACTCTTGTATCCTAATACAAATAAATGATGTATTAAATTCTAATGCAAATAAGCTTGTTTCATTAATCGATTGTATAGATAGTTTATTCAACTACTTAGACTCGCATTGAACGAATGCGCGTCTTAAAGTGTGTATGACTTAACGAACCGATTGTACTAGGTTTAGTTGTTCGAATGTATGCGTGTGTATATAGTTATTGAAATAAATACCTTAATATGGTATACGAAGTCGCATCTTCAAATGCCATTAAGGCAAAATTCTTTCTGCCATTGTCAGGTTCTCCCTAGTTGATGTCAAACATTTTGTTGTCTGCATCAGGATTACACTCTGTAGTGTCAAAAGGAAGACTGCTCCAGTCAACATACCCTGAGGTGAACAAGCTTTGTTGTGAGGGTTGTTGAGTCTGTGGAGGTTGTTGAGCAGCTGGAATGGGAGGGATTGATTGTTGGCTCTACATCTGTTGAGCAGGCATCTGTACATATTGTACTTGCAGCACATATTGGATTTGTGGAGCTTGTTCCTGTACAAAATGTGCACTCCCTTGTGTTCCATTATTACTATTATAACTAGGGTTAAACTGATTTCCAGACTGAGATTGGTTGTAGCTAGAGCTTCTACACTCTCTAGCAAAGTGTCCCAACTTCTGACACTTATGACATCTAAGTTTAGATTTGTCAAAACCAATTTTTGTAGAATTGTTAAGTCCTGGAAATTTCCTTCCTGACCTTTTGTAAAATTTTTTTGGTTTTTCTAGTGGTTTAGCTTTATAGCTTAGTTTTTATGTATGGTGTGAGAGGGTTATATTTTTTTTAGGGTATGGGGTGGTGGGTTTAGGTTTTTAGGGGGTGGGGGTTTAATTATACTCATGCATATGTGCATATGTCAATTTCATTATCATACCAATTAACATATGCTACAATAATAATTACAAACATAATCAACATATCAACTACCATATAAGGCCACCCAAAATATACATATGTGCATGCATTATCCTTCAAACAACAAAATTTTTATACCCATTTGTTCTTTTCATACAACTACTTGTAGTTTCTACCAAACACATTAACTCAATAAAACAAACGATAACAACAAAAAAATAACCATATTACAAACCAACCATGTTACCACTAACCACCTACCTACAAACTTCTAATTATATCACAATCTCACGTCCACCAACAATGTCCCCTTCTATTGCTTATTTGTCCCTTTTCATCTTCTTCCCCTTTTACTTATCTTCTTCCAACACTCTTCACACTTCATTCATCCCTCATCTAACATTTCCCTTGTTTTTTCATCTGTCAACCTGAACAACGTATACTTCTCAAATTTATCACATTATTTGTGTGTTTAAACAACTAATAATTAACATTTATTAGTTAACATGATAACTATGCATATATGCACATGTGCATATGTATACATATATATATATATATATATATATATATATATACATCTAAATTGCTTAAATAATTAATACCGACCTTTTTTAACTTTCTGATAAACGATTATGTCATCATCCTCAATTGCACCCAGCAGCTTTTTTTGACCCTTTATACCTCGATTATAGCACAAAAGTTACATTCTTTTATTTTTATCCCATCTTTGACTACAAATAATAAACAACATATAAGAAAACCAAACTTTCAATCTTAATGCACATTTGCATTAACTTTAATTTTTTCATTACCACATAACATATGCACATATGCGTTAGATTGAAAAACCCTTAATGTTTACAAGATTTCAACCTTAATACACATGTGCATTAACATTAATTTTATCATTACCATATAAATTATGCACATGTGCATCAATATAAATGACCTTAATGGTATCAAATCGCTTTCACATTTTTTTACCGTCCAGCCTATCCATGTCCTTCTGTGATAACATGAAGGCAATATAGGTTCCATCAAATGTATAACAAAAATACAATTCTTTCAAATATAATAAATATTTTACCACATAATCCGAAACAACCAAACTGAACCAACCCCACCCTTTAAAAAGTTCAAAACTTTAATATCTGATGTATACATCGAAAAAAGAAACATAATATAAATATTTGTCATTTTAGTTCTTGAGATATGTGTACATATTTAGTGGACGTGAAAATGAGATTGAATTCAACTTAATCTATCATTTTCACCTCAATTTATTTAGTCATTTTATTACTTTAAGTAAAAAAAAAAAAAATACCTATCTTCCGTCTGTTCCTCATCGTCATGAAATAAAAAAGTTATACACCATCAACCGAAAACTACAGTATCATCCTTGTTGGTTGCTGGCGGCAATTTCAACAAAGAAATCGACAACGACAACGCTGTGACATCGGGACGAAAATTCTTTCAACGTGGGGATGATGTGACACCCGGCATGTTCGGCTTAAACATATTAGTAACATCTAAGTCTACCTTAGCGAGAAACGTTTATAAACAAACTTAACTGGGTTAGTTGAGTCGGGTCAAGTTAGGATTGTCTAGGGTACAATGATCTGGAGGATCATTGGGAGTCGTTTTGGTAATACACTAGTACCGGGTTCCGTTGTTGGTGACATTACATGAACAAATTAAGTATATGTGTAGATTATGAGTCGTGTGGTGGATTATATACATAGATGTGTTTAAATGATGAGTAAATGATTATCTGTGCTTAAATATGTTAAATATAGACTAAGGATGCATGCTTATGTGTTAAGATGTGTTAGAATGCGTTAAACACGACAAACTGGAAAACTAGTTTAAAAGAGGTCTTGGTTCGACCACTTCGAGTGGTCGAAGGAGAAGAAGTTGCCTGGTTCGACCCTTGTAAAATGGGCGAACCAGGGAAGTGGAATTTGAGGAATTCCCTTCGACCAAACAGGGCTCATTCGACCCTAAGAAAGGGGCGAAGGAGACTACCTTCGACCAATGAGTTGGTGCGAAGGAAGACTAGTATAAATACCAACCTTTGTCATTTTTCATCATTTCACAAACCCTAACCGTCCCAAAACGCTCTCAAACGATCTTATACACTAAGTGATGTGCTAAAAGTAGTTTAATAAAAATAACTAAATTAAACCTAAAACTAGACACCTAGTAATACTCTAGACTCTTTAAAACTAAACTACTGACAGGCAAGTGAACCTATCGACTCTAGTATAGCTAAAGTAAGTCCGGATATCGAACCCACGAGACTCTAATGGAAAACGAAAACTAGACTCGATTACTTATCCTAAATATCTATTAAATTAATTTATTATTTTAAAGGGGGGGTTTTACTGAAAAATAAATTGCAATAAAATAAAGGTTAACTAAAATTTACTAAAGTGAACTAGAGACACGAACTTAGCTGAGCCGAATTCAGATGATGACAAGGCACTACCTAGACCAGACTCCTAACTATGCCTGATAAGCTTCTATGGTTATGGAACTGAATTGGAACCGGGATCTTAAAATACTAAACATCAAGAATAAACTAGACACCCTCGACCCTTCTCAAGGGGAAACCCTAGAATATTTTTGTGCTGTTAAACTACCGGTTGGAGTACAAACCCTCACAGGTTATCTAACTCTTATGATCGAGTACCCGCTAGACAATCTACCTCACAGCGCGAAAGCCTCACTACACTAGGTGCAAGGGGTAATTATTGAAGCCTAGATCTAACTTGATATGCAGGAGTTGAAAGGGAAACTAAGCAGATCTTCTCACAAAGCCTCTAACCTAGCAATCTAACAACCTAGACATACCAACAAGTCCTCACCTCACAGCTATTGAACTTGGAAGAATACCTAAAATCTTCTAACCACTAAATACCACTCCTATGGTAAACTCGCGACTATTGACCATAAACTAGTTGCTACACAAAGTCTGCAACCTAACTAGCACTCATACATGAAAGACATTCACAAAAGTGCAAGTGGAGTGAATAAGTGACAATTAAAAAATAATAGATACGCACATACACCAGATCTAGAGAAATCAAAATCTTTACTGAATCATAAATTCAAAACACGTTCCAAAAACCATAGAAAATAAAAACAAATCAAAACATAGTTATTTGTCTTGGCCTAGGTAGCTATTAAAGTTTTAGCCACAAATCATCTTGAAAAGAAAAACAAAGCCAATTAAAAATTCAACAATCATTATATAGAACAAAGATAATAAAGGAACGAAAACACCGAATGATTGACACCCGAATAATCGCTGGCTTAAAACCTTTGATCCCTGGCCTGCCTCCTTAATAATATCGCCCTCTGCTACTGTGCGACCTCTCTTCTCCTGCTTCAAAATCGTCAGATGTCCTTCTAATATTTTTTTCTTTAAAAAGATGGCGGCATTCCTAGATATAACATCTCCAATCATAACATGCCCTACATCTTTGTCTTTTGTGGCCTTTTGGGCCGTCCATAGTAACATCAAAAGTCACCATTTGACTTTTATTATTATTATTATTATTATTATTATTATTATTATTATTATTATTATTATTATTATTATTATTATTATTATTATTATTATATCTAATATACTATTAATATATATAGTATTATGACATCGTGCTTTAGACTCGGGTGTTCTTGACTTGATCAAAGTTGCTCGTTTACGCTCCAACGTCCACACGAACACCTACCAAAATATAAAATAAATAAATAAGTACTAAAAAAAACTCAAAACAAATAAAAATATATAAAGACCTAAAATAAATAAAATAGACCGGTACAAGCCTAAAACTAATAAAAACACTATCTAAACGACTCGAAAACTATACAAACTTTACACTGGAAATAGATGTATTTTACAATACATCAAATATCCCCACACTTATCTCTTTTTCGTCCCTGAAAAAGAATTATGCTATGGAATCACAGTTAGGTTTACATCCAGTTTCAAAACATAGGTTACTTAATTAATAATCTACTAACGTGTTGATTGCGATTGCAGGTATATTGATCCTCTTAAACCCACACCGGTTTCCAAGCCCCTTTTTATCTATGTTAAGTTCATGTTGATTAGTCTATCTAGGGTCTCACTCGAAGGAAGCCACAGTTCCTCCTAATCCCGCCTCAAGCTTATGAAGCTAAAGGAACGACCAATTGGCCATTCCCAACCGTCTTATGTAGAAAACCAAGAGAATTTAAAATCACTTTCTTTTTTTTTTTTTTTTTTTTTAAATACTTAACTCAGAGGGTGTGACCAATCCAAGTCGCTATCCCAGTGGCCAGGCACCTTAAGCTTCAGCATTTTTTTTTTTCATCTCAGCATACTTAACTCAGAGGGTGTGACCAATCCAAGTCGCTATCCCAGTGGCCAGGCACCTTAAGCTTCAGCATTTTTGCTTTGATTTCTAAAGTTTTTTTTTTTTTTTTTCAAAGTGATTAGAAATTCTAACGGTTTTAAACTTATAACGGTGCTTCTTATGCTATTTTTGGCGGTTTCGGTCTCCCCGTTTCTCCTAGATGAGAACCCACAAAATAGCCTAACATAATTAATTTATTACTTTTCAAAGGAAACCTTTCTACCGGCCGAGCCTACCCACATATCCCAAATCAGACACGTTTTCAATCAATTTTAATCTCTTATTATACATACTATTTGAAAACCGGACACCTAACTTTACCTATCATTTTCCATATTTTATATAATGCAAACTTCAAAATCAGGGACTTTTTTTTTTTAATTTTTTTCATTTTTTTTTTAATTTTTTTTTTTTAGACTCAAAATGACTCTATATACAAACTAGACGACAGTTTCCATCTCCACACTTAAACTCTACATTGCCCTCAATGTAGGAATAGAAAACGACTCAAAACAAAAAATAAATTCCGAATACAAAAATAAAAAGAAAAGGGCAAATTGGAAAGGACTTAGCTGGTTTATTAACGCGTAAGCTCCAAAAACTCTAGTCCAATCCAGCTCGATCGTATAGCATTTCATTCGCGATCGGCTCTGACACAATGGTAAACTCTGGGCTTGCTTTGATAAATGATAACAGCTCCGGAATCACCCGAATGGTGCAATCCAAACCTGCGCAAAACGAAACAAACAAAACCCGAGCATAATACCGAACTACACAAGAATAAAAAGAAAAAAAAACTCAAACTACTAACTTAGACTCATAAAATAACAACAAACAAGAAGACGTACCTGCTTGGCAAAATGGCGGTGAATGGTGGTAGAACCAAATGGGTAGAAAGAAAAAAATACGATTCTCGCTCAACGTGAAGGACACTGGTGATCACAACACGCGTTGCTAACGAGAAAAAATATAACTTTCCGGGGTAATAGCTGGTCGCATGAGACGAACAGGTCAGCCCAGACTCCTCACATTACATGAAAAGTCTTTTTTCACAGAAAGTTAACTAATTTTTTTTTTTTTTTTTTTTTAAGAAAAATTATCTTTTATTACCCAAACCTCTACCAAAACTCCCACTCAAAAAAAATATATAAAGATAATACATGGGATCCGCTCATAGTGAAATTTCCTCTACCTAAGCAAACACGCAAACCTGCGAACAGACTCAAAGACACAAAGATAAAATAAAATAGAAAGATAAAAACCTATGAACAACTATCGAAAGACGGACCAAAAATAAAAAAAATAAAAAGCTACAAAAAAATAATAAATAAGTATAAATATAAATTTACAAACTCTACAGAGCCTCCCCACACTTAAACTTAATCAGGGGGCTTCTCTTTTATCTGGACCCGAACTAAACCGTTTAATTCCACCCGGTTCTTATTAACAATTAAAAATTTATTTGTGGAATTGAAAAATAATTTAACCATGCTTAACGGGTTAAACCACCAAAATTTAAACTTACCTGGAATTAACCGGATACGTGGCATATAGCAAGAAGACTGATCGTATTTGACTTTCACTGGCTTCTTCTTCTCCAAATCGTGCCAGCCGTTGATCCTCTTCCGGTGTCTATCCTTTCTTTTTCTCTTCCTTGCCCTCTCCCGTGGTGTTGTTGATTTTGAAGTTCCATCTATTACTAATACCACGGGCCAGCTATGGTGCGCTTCTTCTTCCACCATTTCCATGGGATGATCCCCATACTTAGTTCTTTCTTCTGGTGCAGGTTCAGTCATGTCTGTCGGTTCACCTTCGAGTAGGGCATCCAGGTATGCAATATCCCCATCAGGATCAAACTCCCCTACTTCGTCATAAGCAGGTAAACCCTCTAACTCCATATCTAAAAATTCATCCTCCTCAGACAATAACTTTTCACCCATCTCATTGTCTTCTTCTGCACCAAACATCATATCAATGGAATCTCCCAATTCCACTTCTTCTTCAATCCCTTCTTTCTTCATAAATGACCTCTGATACGCCGCCCACTCTTCTTCTTCGTCCACCTCATCAGAGTCACTCCCAAAATCATATATAGTAACCTGTGGCACCGGAGGTGGGACTTCAACGTCCATTTTCGTCTCCGGCGCTAATTGTGATTCAGGGGGAGCGCTACAAACTGGGTGCAGATAAACTGTTTCCATCTCCACTGGAGGCGGCTTTGTTCCTGGGGGAAGTGGGATTAACGGGCCGGAGCCAACATGATGACCAACTAAGTTCCCATTTTTATCATAGCAAGGAACCTTTAGAACTATGGGACTTGGTCTATTTAGACGCTCGATTATGGCCTTACGTTCCCTATCTCGCTCTTCCCTGTATGATCTAAGCCATTCATCAAATTCCTCTTTTGTGTTCAGTTCTGTCCAATGATGCTGCAGGAAATATGGCGTGGTATACGTATTCGCACGATAACCTGGGGGATACCTTGATGCATTTGGGCATTTCACGGTAAAATGGGGTCCTCCACAGATCTCGCACATGATTATTACAAAAAAAAAAATTAATATAATTATATAACAAAAATAAAAGACAGACTCAAAATAAAACACAAGTAGCACAGATATGGCAGATAAGTGTAATCAAAGCTAGTAAACGCAATCGCCAAGAGTCCCCGGCAACGGCGCCAAAAACTTGATGTGCTAAAAGAAGTTTAATAAAAATAACTAAATTAAACCTAAAACTAGACACCTAGTAATACTCTAGACTCTTTAAAACTAAACTACTGACAGGCAAGTGAACCTATCGACTCTAGTATAGCTAAAGTAAGTCCGGATATCGAACCCACGAGACTCTAATGGAAAACGAAAACTAGACTCGATTACTTATCCTAAATATCTATTAAATTAATTTATTATTTTAAAGGGGGGGTTTTACTGAAAAATAAATTGCAATAAAATAAAGGTTAACTAAAATTTACTAAAGTGAACTAGAGACACGAACTTAGCTGAGCCGAATTCAGATGATGACAAGGCACTACCTAGACCAGACTCCTAACTATGCCTGATAAGCTTCTATGGTTATGGAACTGAATTGGAACCGGGATCTTAAAATACTAAACATCAAGAATAAACTAGACACCCTCGACCCTTCTCAAGGGGAAACCCTAGAATATTTTTGTGCTGTTAAACTACCGGTTGGAGTACAAACCCTCACAGGTTATCTAACTCTTATGATCGAGTACCCGCTAGACAATCTACCTCACAGCGCGAAAGCCTCACTACACTAGGTGCAAGGGGTAATTATTGAAGCCTAGATCTAACTTGATATGCAGGAGTTGAAAGGGAAACTAAGCAGATCTTCTCACAAAGCCTCTAACCTAGCAATCTAACAACCTAGACATACCAACAAGTCCTCACCTCACAGCTATTGAACTTGGAAGAATACCTAAAATCTTCTAACCACCAAATACCACTCCTATGGTAAACTCGCGACTATTGACCATAAACTAGTTGCTACACAAAGTCTGCAACCTAACTAGCACTCATACATGAAAGACATTCACAAAAGTGCAAGTGGAGTGAATAAGTGACAATTAAAAAATAATAGATACGCACATACACCAGATCTAGAGAAATCAAAATCTTTACTGAATCATAAATTCAAAACACTTTCCAAAAACCATAGAAAATAAAAACAAATCAAAACATAGTTATTTGTCTTGGCCTAGGTAGCTATTAAAGTTTTAGCCACAAATCATCTTGAAAAGAAAAACAAAGTCAATTAAAAATTCAACAATCATTATATAGAACAAAGATAATAAAGGAACGAAAACACCGAATGATTGACACCCGAATAATCGCTGGCTTAAAACCTTTGATCCCTGGCCTGCCTCCTTAATAATATCGCCCTCTGCTACTGTGCGACCTCTCTTCTCCTGCTTCAAAATCGTCAGATGTCCTTCTAATATTTTTTTCTTTAAAAAGATGGCGGCATTCCTAGATATAACATCTCCAATCATAACATGCCCTACATCTTTGTCTTTTGTGGCCTTTTGGGCCGTCCATAGTAACATCAAAAGTCACCATTTGACTTTTATTATTATTATTATTATTATTATTATTATTATTATTATTATTATTATATCTAATATACTATTAATATATATAGTATTATGACATCGTGCTTTAGACTCGGGTGTTCTTGACTTGATCAAAGTTGCTCGTTTACGCTCCAACGTCCACACGAACACCTACCAAAATATAAAATAAATAAATAAGTACTAAAAAAAACTCAAAACAAATAAAAATATATAAAGACCTAAAATAAATAAAATAGACCGGTACAAGCCTAAAACTAATAAAAACACTATCTAAACGACTCGAAAACTATACAAACTTTACACTGGAAATAGATGTATTTTACAATACATCACTAAGGAAGGAGTTTTTGCTCTTCTTTTTCATAATCTAACCTATCTACAACATCTAAACAAGAATCCAAGGTGTGTTCATAATCCTAAATCTTTTAAAAGCATTTTAATTCGTTTTCATCTAACCCTAATTGTCCGGATCTGTTTTAAGAGTGTTTTTATGATTAAAAACCTTTTAAACATCTTTCTAAATCAAAACATGATCATTTAACATAGGTTTTAATAATGAATAACATGTGTAAATTGTGTGTTATGAGGTGTTATGTGTTGTTCACTGATTTGCTGCTATATCTATGATAGAAACATGATATAGGATTGTTATTAATGTTGGAATATTGTTATCTAGGGTTAGGATTGGATATATTGATGTTTGGGGGTTTTTATTGGATTAATGCTTGATGTATGAATATTTATGATCAATAGAATGAATAAGAAAGATCGGATAATCGACAAACTGAGTATTTTTACGCTAAACATGAATCGATTTCAAAAGTTTCCAAATTGGGTAAATAATTCATGCATGAAAGTGATGTTTCCATAATCTTTACCATTTTGGGAAAGGGCTGAAACGGGCGTATTATCGGGGGAAATCGATGGGGTTTTGTAGGGATAAGTTATCCATGCTTGACTGCTGTGTTTGATGATGTTTCGGGTCGTTTTGAATGTGTTTGAAGCGTTTTTAGGAAAAACTATGCAACAGGGGCGAACCTGGCCTCCTTCGACCAGTCGATGGTGCGAAGGAGGGATCCAGGGTCGAACCTGGGTTTTCATTTGGACGAATATGATACAACGGGCGAAGGAAGCATCAAACGGTCGAACGAGATGTAAAAAGGTGCGAAGGAGACAAAAAGGTGCGAAGGAGACTTAAAACTGACTGGTTCGACCGTTCTGATGCAGAAATGGGATTTTTGATACAAACTAAGTGTTTTATGCTTGAGCCTTGTGTGTAATCTATGTGTACTTGATTAGTTAGGGTAATGGGTCACCAACGGGATGTCGGGTCGGTCTAGTGTGTCGGTTAAACATTTAAACGCGTTTTAAATCATACTTGGTTATGATCTGGACAATCGGGGACTAGATGACCTTATGGTTATTAGTCGGAACACTTATGTGAACATTTTGATAGATCTCCGGTAGAGGGATTATCAAGGACTAAACATCTTTACTTATATTTGAAGAACGCTACTTAAGGTGAGTTCACGGCCCCACTTTTACTGCTTTAACTTTTGGGGGAGAAAACATGCGCTAAACGGTTTTGGAAACTTATGTCATACTATGGTTTTAACTTTATATTGCTATACGATCTTTTGGAAAGTCCCGGGGGAAACCATGAATGTGCGGGGTTGCACAACGGGGGAAATGTGGATAGATCTATTGGGCGTGACCTGCCCCACTCGTCGGCTTGGAGGGCCGGGCGGGTGCATATTGTCTCGAACAGGTACATTGGTATCATGCTGAACATACGGGCTGCTTAAACATGCTGAACATTGCTAAACGTGTCTAGTAATGGTTTCCAGTCGTAGTAGTAATAAAACTTACGCCTAGCTAACGTACTTGGTAACATCGAAATAGTATGGACATGGTAACACTCTAGTAACATTTTGAACAAACCTGTGAACTCACCAGCATTATATGTTGACATCTTTTTGGCATGTTTTTCTCAGGTCTCTAAGGTAGCAACAAATGGAACTAGGCGCACGGGTCTGCATTTGCGTCTAGATTTAGTGCACGTTTTGTAATAAAAGTATTTTGAATAACTTTTGAGATGATAGCATAGTTGATTAAATGCTACTGAAACGCTTCCGCTGGTTAAATTAATGGTTATGTCTGTTTACGTTTTCATATAGAGTTGTTTATTGTGATCGTTGACTTGGATCCTGGTTTGTCATGCGCCTCGCGGTAAAACCCCGCAAGTGGTAATTTGAGGGTGTGACAAACGCTGCCAGTAACAATCAAACCGCTACCAATCGTGGACTGTGTAGCTCAAGATGCCTGAAAAGAAACGATTAGAGTTAGAAACATCGATTGCCGGTCACAGATTTTGCGATTTAGGACGTCAATTGTTGCAGGGGTTGATTGATTTGGTAGAGAAAGCTAGGGTTTGGATTATAAAAGGGGGAAGATGATGATGTTTTGTGTTTCAAGTTTCTTTTATTTCATTTTGTCTTTATTATATTTACAAAATTGCCCCATGTTCACATTGGTTCTCATGGTTCTCACAATAAAGTTTGTTCTCGTATGATCCCTACCATATATATATATATATATATATATATATATATATATATATATATATATATATATATAGGGTTGGGTTATTTTGAGAACCATGATGAGTTTAGAGAACCATAGGAACCATTGTAAGCCATTGATCTTAGGGATCCAATGGTTGAGATTAAAAGTTGATGGTTTTGTCTTCACATGATAACTTTTTTGTCTTGACATGTGGATTAAATAATATAAAGTACAATTAAGGGTGTTTTAGTAAAAAAACAATGAAAGAGAAAGAAAAATATTATAATAACTATAATATTTTTTATTCAATTATTTAAAAAAACAATATTTTTTTAATGTATTTAATTTTTAATTTCTTAACTTTTTTAAAACAAATAATCAGATAAAGTCATCGAAGATGATTTACACTGGTGTAAAAATTTACACCAGTGTTAATCTATCATCATTTACACTGGTGTAATTATTTTACACCAATGTAACTCTACCATACACAAAACTACTGCATTCGTATTACAACAGTGTAATTATTTTACACTAGTGTAATTACTTTACACCAACGTAAAACTCAAAGAAAAACATCCATACAATCGTATTACACCAATGTAAAATGCCCCACAATCGTATCACACCGAAGTAAACATCCATACAATCAATTTAAAACAAACGAAAAATGTTTTACATCAAAATATAAAATCAACCAAAACTTCTATACATTACATCATCATCATTTATAAAAAAACAACCCAAAAACATTTATAAAAAAAAAAAATCATAATAACAAATAATACTACGACACATTAATGTTACAAAAAAATTTATAAAAAATCATCCTAAACATTATTGTTACCAAAACTTCTATACATTACATCATCATCATTTATAAAAAAACAACCCAAAAACATTTATAAAAGAAATCATAAAAAAAAAAAAAAAACCAGAACAAAACCTGCAAAAAACCAATCATCATCATCATCCATCAAAACAAAAACATAATAATAGTAGTAATAATAATAGTAATAATAATAGTAATAATAATAATAATAATAATAATAATAATAATAATAATAATAATAAAAGACATGAAGGTTGATTGTTGACTCAAGTCCACAAGCCCAAGCCCTTTTGGAAGTCAAGGAGAAAACCTAGTGCGTATATTATTTGGGAATTGAACGGCGAACATTATTTTTGGGAAGAAGAGGCATATTATCACGAGAAGAACACAGAAACATACCGTCATCATCAAAAACCCCCATTTTTCAGATCCACCATCACCATCTTCGTCAGATCCACCACCCCAAGAACCGACCCCCGGCTGTCCTCCACCGTCTCTGCCGTCCCCGTCGTCTCCTCCACCCTAAACCACCCCCGTCTCCCCCCAAACCCCCACAACCACAACACATCCACCACCACAGCCCCCCCCAACCCTACCCCCCTCGTCGTCTATGTAGAGAGAGAAAGAGAGAGAGAGAGAGAGAAACGTGAGTGATAAAGAAGAAAGAGAGAGAGAGAGAGAGAGAGACGTGAGTGAGAAAGAAGAGAGAGAGAGAGAGAGAGTCTGATAGAGAGAGGTGTGAGAGAAGAGAGAGAGAGAGAGGTGTGAGAGAAGAGAGAGAGAGAGAGAGAGAGGAGTGTGTGTGTTTGTTTTGAAAAAAAACAAAAAAAAAATCAGATTTTAATCTGTTGACAAGGGGTTGGGGTGGGGTTAAATTACTATCATGCCCATTAATATTATAATTGTAAGCTGCATAGGTGTCACTTTGTTATTGGCCTAGAGGGGTTCTCATGGTTCTCTCAACTAAATGGGGTTCTCATATGAACCCAATCCTATATATATATATATATATATATATATATACTAGATTATATTCCGGGAGCGTCCCGGGTTGAGAAATCTAATTTGAAATATCAATTTTACACCTGAAATAGACTGATGCGTTTTACAGTTACATGCAGGAAAGCTTCAGATAACACTTAACCTAAAACAATTAACAATGTATCTCCAATGTTAGTGCATAACCTTAAACAATGTATAATTCTAATATTAAAACCAATTTCCTATCTCAAAACCACCACACCATCACTAACGGTCTGACCCAAAGGCCAAGATGGTGGCCGGCCGGAGACGATGGCCAGTTCTTCTATCACCGCCATTCCCCTCTCTCTCTCTCTCTCTCTCCATATCTCTAATCTAATATGTGTCTCTGTCCTTCTGATGGTTAGAGCATTTTTGGCTCTCCTTATTTCCACCTCCTTATAACTTATAACTTTTCTAAAAAGTTAATAAGTTACAAAAAGTGTTTGGCAAAAGGAAAATGATTTTTTGTTTTAACTTTTTGTAAGCCTATGATAAGTTTTGGAAAAGTAAGGGATGAGTGACTTTTTGAACCTCCTTATAACTTATTGATGGTTATTTACCTACATGCCCTTATTATATCCTTACACATTTCCTCCTTATACCCTTTTTGGTCATTTTACCTAAATAAGTTAAACCAAACACTTTTTTACAAACTAACTTATCAACTTATTGTTTTTCCCTTCCACATAAGCTAATCCAAACACTTTTTTAAAAACTCATAAGTTAATAAGTCCTTTTAACAAAAAGTCCTTTTTGCCTCAAATAAGTTTATCCAAACATGCTCTTACAAAAGGGAAATGAAAAGCTTTGGAGGTTGATGAGGCTACACGTATCATGATAGAGAATGACGAACATACCCTGACACTAAAGAAAAGAAAAAAAATATTTAAAACATACGAACATGGTTCAATGGCTTATTCCTTGAAAATCCAAACAACTTACAATTTCACATATATTTACACTTACCCCAAAAGTTATGCCCAAAATTTGAAGACTTTAAAGGAACCACACAAATTAAACCGGATCGAAGTTGTTTTTCCCAAAAATACTTACCAACAGGGCCGTCCCTGAAAATGTAAAAAAAAACTAGGCCTTCAGCGACATAAAAAACACGGGCCCTACCCCATATAAGCTCGTCAATCATATAAAATCTGTTGATACGTCTGTCAGAAAACAAACTGCAGAAGTTTGTAAACTACCCATTGAATATTCAACAACATTAGTCATCACCACTACAAATCCCTTTACACAAACAACAACATTGCCACATCAATTACCAATCCAAATAACATCTGCTGCTTCTTTGCACACAGAATTGAATGTTCCAATAATAACTGTCATTATACCCTACCAAGGACAAACAGATGTTACACCACATTATTTAGAACCACTGGCTGCTAAATATCCTCTTGAAATATTAATAATCCAACATGAGATAGAATCTTTCTACTTAACAGACGATCCTTCATCATTAATTTTCTCATCTATTGAAGGTTTTGAGAAACATATGAATGTTGATCAGTATTTGGAGATAAAACAGCAACAGACTGAAATCAGTATCAAAGAACAATGCATAGGCAAAGATAACATGACTGCTCATGGAATCCAGCAAACAAAGCTTGAAAAGCTTATCAAAATACAAGACTTTGCAAGGGAACTGAGCCAGAAAATGTATGAAAGAAATACAACTTCTGAAGTGGAGAGAAGTGTAAGAAAAGAATTCATAGATCATATTTTAAATCTCAAATTCTACAACGTCACTGAAAGACAATTTGCTGGTTGGACTTCTGAAGAACTCAGGGCTCACATATACAAAATTGAAGAGTTGCTTAAAGACCATAACAATCAGAAAAAAAAATCCAGCTGACTCAAAGAAGGGCAAAGAAAGTGAATCTAAAAGAGCTTTAAAATTGAAGAGAATGAAACAAGAGTTAGTTGCGGCAAAATATGGTCAAATGAGATGTGTTGCCAGATGGTCTGAATTAGTTTTGGTAGAAACCTACAAACTACTAGAGATAAACAGAGAAAAGGATCCAACTCTGCCCAGAAAACCAATTTATCCTGATGAACAACAACGTCCTGAGCAGAGGATTCAACAGAAACGTAGGTCCTCAGCAACCAATCTTACCAGACAGATGAAACACCCTAAACCTTTTTAACCAAATATACGCAGCGGAAATACAAACCAGGAAATTTCTTGCTTTAAAAAAAACATTATCGTATGTTTGGAACCCATAGCTAAAAGAATTATAGGTGTTTCATATTTTATTGTTTCTTATTACATCATCTACAACTCATCTTTATTAGTTTACGTGACCGTGACTCCGTACAATCCGCATCCTCACTCGACCTCCAACCATTTCTTGCTTTGTGAGCTTGACTTGACAACCTACAACTACCACATAACCATTTCGTTAGTTCATTAAGTGACTTCATGCAAATATTCACAATATGGAAATAACATCAACAATACTCAATGGTCATAACCAAACGCCTTTTTGTAAGTTCGGATCCGGTCTCCGGATCCTATCCTCCAATTTCAATGCATTCATACATACATACCTGCATTTTTATTATCATCCTCATAACAAAAAAGATTAATGACATTACAATACACACGCATATACAAATCCCATGTACAAGTTATCTTAACCCGTCATACTACTCATCCTTCATGTATTCTCAAGGACAAACATGACATTTCCGAACTTATACTCAACCTACACATAACGACCAACCTTTACATACATAACACTTTCACACATTACCGAGCATAAGAAACTATGCACACATTTTATTACACTAGCATCCAATGCGAGAAACCTCCACTTACTAAGCGGTTTACCATTTGTGTGACCTTGCATAACTATACAATTCAATCTAAATAGTTACACCCATGATTTAATGTACCCATCTATATATATACACACTCATATCAATCCGTACATTTTACCATTCATTCTTATGCCATATTTGTTAATCTTGGTTTATTTCATGCTTAATTACCCCCACTTCATTTATCTTTGTTGCTCATTTATCCCAACTACTTTCATTGTTGTATGGTGAACTATACCCGTTCACCAACAACATCAATTCGCTTACCTTATTATAAATTACCTTTTCATACTTGTTTCCCATTCTCTATTTATACATAAGCATACAATTACTAAACCAAGAGTTTGCATCATAAGTCACTTACCTTTGCCATAGGAGTGTTTTCGCCTTATACGTGTTTGACTTATAGTCCCAAGCTTTTCACCTTGCTCGAGATCATATCCACTTGACCCGTTTACTTTTAAGCTTCTTGTACCTAGCTTACTTTCAAGTCAACATGCCATGTTAGAATACTAATTTGGAACTTACCTATTCAAACATTAGTATTCATTCTACATCATTCAAACATGACATCAATACATTCAACAACTAGTTCTATTCAATAAGTCTTTCCATATACTACCCGTTTGACCCGTTAGTGAAAATACTTGCATGAACTAGTTGGTAAGTGTTCTTAGACACTTTTTGAATGCCACATAACACGCCATTCTTTCCCTACAATCCGTACTCCAAGACTACTACAAGCGTGTACATTCTTACACCTTTTCTTATTAAATATTACATTATAAATGTGCAGCGATTTTCTGCGCAGCTGCTGTTCAAGGGCGTTTTCCCCTTCTAAACCTCAGAATCAGATCTTGACTATCAAATACAAAATGTGCGTCATTTCAAGAACTTTCCAAGAATATAAAGAACACCTCCTAACGATTTTCCTATGATTTTATATGAATATTTTAAGATCAGGTTAGAAACATAATTTTGACCAAACAGCTTTGCTGTCAAAACCGAAATGTTAAATTTAGATGCTGTTTTGACCCACTACAACTCAGAATCAGCTTCTTATGACTAAATTTGAAATGTAATATGTGCAACAAGCTTTTCAACGATATAAGGCTCGTCTTCTAAATCCTAATAACGAATGAGATATGCCCTTTACAAGATGACTATCTAGGGCTGTCAAAAGTGACGAATTTCATACAATTTTACACCATTTGACCCAATTCACGTTTCATGTAAGCATTGTATCAAACACTTCATGTGCACCCTTTTTGCAAGTGAATTCTAAGCCTTATGGACTTCTCAAACTTTGCCATTTAACTAGCTAATCATCAACAACATCATTCTAACCATCATGCTTAGCTATTTCCAATTTCAACTTATAATTTTACCAACACATAAGATTCATGCAATACATATGGAATACAATTCCTCTACAATCCATGCCTAAAACATAGATTTCCTACTATTTTAGTAACATCAAAGCTACTAATCAAAACCAAAATCATCATCTTTGAATACAAGCAAGCTTCCAACAATTTAACTCGTTTATAAACCACTAAGAATGGTCAATATCACTAATAATCAACAATATCACGGATTTAACATGTTTTGTTCAAAACCCATATGTGGGTTTTGAACCCTACACGAATTTGGTGGTTAGGGTTCTTACCAAAGCTTAATCCTTGAAGATTAACCCTCAAGAACACACCATTCATCTATTGCTTCAATCTCTTGCATCAATTTCTTCAATTTTAGGGATTTAGGGGTGTTTAAGGGCTCAAGAAACCCCTTTTGGGGATGATCACGAAAATGCACCCAATTTGGGTGTTTTGCCATTATAATTTTGACCTAGATTTACTCCTTTGGTCCCTCAACTTTACCCCAATGTTATGTTTTTATAAAAACTAACTACTCAAGTTAGTTTCTAATATTATTTACTCATTTATATAAATAATAACATCAACTAGGTTATTTCCATACTAGAACATAACACTCATTCTTATGATCTATTTTCCGTTTTATTATTTTGCTAATCGCGCCTAATGGCGAACTTAAGCAAAATGGATTTTTGGGGCGTTACAAGTCTACCCCCCCTTAAAGAAGGTTTCGTCCCCGAAACCTTTTTCATTACTACCATACCAGGAATTCTCTACTTATTTATTTGGTCATTCATTTCTTCAACCATGTCGCAAACCCACATATAGACTATACAATTAACTTTACTCGTGGCAAAACATATTGGTATGTTTTGTTCTTACGCCCCTATAGTACTGAGAATCTGTTTGAGTATTTATTATCATTCACATTTAATACTTAGATTCTCATTAAACTTGTCTTTAGATTTCAACCATCCAGGGGGAGTAATAACTCCTGTTGATAGTGTAGCTTTACTTAATCATTCCACTGTGCAAATCTGTTTGAACTTGCTAAACACATAAGTGTTCACTAGCAAGCAATACATCAAGAGCAATACTGATCCAATAATTGGTATCAGAGCACTAGTTTATCTGATCACATATCAATCTAACACATTGAGAATCAAACACAGGCTCTTATTGATATTCAATAAAGGATTAAAAGTTCACTTTTATCAACATCCATCACTTTAAGAGATATTTGACAAACCAATACTCTTTAAAATGGATCCTCATAATACTGGTTCTGCCAATAAACCTGCTATGCTAGTAAGAAATGAATACAATATCTAGCAAATGAGAATGACACATACATTATCACAGACCAACACTGGTTGCTGGAAATCTGTGATATATGGTCCTCACAAACCAGTAAATATCAATCTTGAAACTAAAGAAGAAATAACAAAAGACCCAAAATACTATACAGATGATGATTTCCTAAAACTTGAGCTTGATGCTAAAGCTTTCTCTATGTTGGCAATGGCACTCCTAAATGAAATCTACTCTGGCCTATTACATTGTGATAGTGCCAAAGAGCTTTGGGACTGCCTCAAAGAACAGTTTGGTGGAACTGAAGAGGTGATTACCAACACCAGAGAAATCCTGGCTCAACAATATGAAACTTTTGCTCACATAAATGGGGAAACTTTAACTCAACAATTTGAAAGATTCTCCTCATTAATATCTGAGCTAAAATTAAATGGTCAGACCTACACAACTGTATCTATGCTTCATAGATTCTTAAGGTCTTTACCTGAAAAATGGGAAACATACTCTATAGTCCTAAGATCCTCACCAGACTTTAGCTCCCTCACTCTTACAAAATTACATGGGAGATTACTAACTTTTGAAAGAGAAATTGATCAAAAGAAAAAGTTGCAAAGTTCTGGTAAAAATGCTTGTGACTATCTACCAGGTAGTACAACACTATTGGGACAAGATTCACCTACTTGTTCAAATAGTTTTGGATCTTTTGACCACATTGACATAACTGCTGGGATCTTATCAGAAAGATCATTCCCAGGCTATGACAATGATGAATATAGTCAAACTGCTGATAACATGTGTTTTATCATGGATGATTTAAAAAATTTCAGCAATGATGACTTAGAAGAAATGGACATCTTACACCAACTGGCCATGTTAAGTATCAAAACAAACAAATTTTACAAAAGGTCAGGAAGGAAATTTCCAGGACTTAACAATTCTACAAAAATTGGTTTTGACAAATCTAAACTTAGATGTCACAAGTGTCAGAAGTTGGGACACTTTGCTAGAGAGTGTAGAAGCTCTAGCTACAACCAATCTCAGTCTGGAAATCAGTTTAACCCTAGTTATAATAGTAATAATGGAACACAAGGGAGTGCACATTTTGTACAGGAACAAGCTCCACAAATCCAATATGTGCCACAAGTACAATATGTACAGATGCCTGCTCAACAGATGCAGAGCCAACAATCAATCCCTCCCATTCCAGCTGCTCAACAACCTCCACAGACTCAACAACCCTCACAACAAAGCTTGTTCACCTCAGGGTATGTTGACTGGAGCAGTCTTCCTTTTGACACTACAGAGTGTAATCCTGATGCAGACAACAAAATGTTTGACATCAACTGGGGAGAACCTGACAATGGCAGAAAGAATTTTGCCTTAATGGCATTTGAAGGCCGCACCTCAAAATTTGCCCTGTCTCAGGTATCAAAAGAATCTTTAACAAAACTTTGTTCAACTTCATGTAAAGAATCTTTTGCTCTCATAAGAGAGACTAATGTGCACTTACAAGGAAAAGCAAATGACTCTGAGAGAAAATTCACTCAGATGAAATGTGATTTAGAAAGAAAACTTGCTGCAAAGGCAAAAGAAAATTCTAAATTAACTAACAATGCTATTGAAACCCAAGCACAACTTAAAATCTTGATAGATGACCTAGGAAATGTCAGAAAAGAGCTTGCTGACACCAAGGTCACTTGTGAAGAATGGGTAGAATCTTGTAAGGGGTACCAACTGCTGCTAAACAAACAAAGTGCTTCAAATGTTAGGTTTGGCATAGGGTACAATCACACTGAAACACCAACAGATTTTTCCCCCAAAACTAAGCTACCTCTACCACTAAAGGTTCCTCTAGATTAGTTTGGGGTGAGTTAAGTAAAGGTTCAAACTTCAGTGATACAAATGACTTATCAGCTCCCGAATCAAATAATATGGATGCATAGTGGTTATTAATGAGGAACGTACCATTCACCACTTCGTTGTTGTCACGAGCCTGGTTAGCATTGAGATTGTAGGCGCGACCTCGAGCACCTTGGTTCTGGTTGCGGTTCTGGTTTTGGTTTTGGTTGCGGTTTTGGTTCTGGTTTTTGTTTTGGTTTTGGTTACGATTGGGGCAATTGTTGATATAGTGATCAGGGCTGCCACACTCGTAGCACTGACCACGAGCAGGCCAGTTGTTTTGTTGGTTAGGAGCTGGGGCATTGTTGTTTTGGGCAGGAGGAGGAGCTCGGCAGATGTTCACAAGGTGACCATACCTTTGACATTAAGTACAAAAGCGACATGGCACCTGTGCTGGATGGTGGTACTTGCAAGAATTGCACAAGGGGTGAGGTCCGGTGTATGGTTTCTTGGCTGGGTTTTGTGCTGCAGGTGGGGTAGTAGCAACCATGTAGTTCCTAGCCTTACGCTTCTTGTTGCTTGAGGTCTCAGGCTTGACTTCAATAGCGGGTTGAGGAGTGTCTTTGGCAACAGTCTTCTTAGTGCCCTTGCGGAAGAGAGTACCGTTCTTCCCGTGATTATCAGTAAGAGTGGCCGCGAGACGTTTGGCTTCTTCCAAAGTTGCAGGATTTCTTCCCCAAACGGTGTCCTGGATTTGCATGGGCAGACCACCGATGTACTTTTCGATGGCTACCGGCAGGGGAGTGACTTTGTGAGGCAACAATAAGCTAAGCTCGTGAAAGCGGGTGTTGTAGGTAAGGTTTTCCCCACTATCTTGAGCTAGGGTGTGGAACTCATCTTCAAGCTTCCTAACCTCGTTGCGAGGACAAAACTCTTCCTTCATAACCTCCTTGACTTGGTCCCATGTCATAGCAAGAGCAACTTCGGCCCCACGGGTGCGCTTTTCTTCATTCCACCAAGTGAGTGCTCGTTTGTGGAGAACACTCATGGCGTAACGAACCTTGAAGTTGTCAGGGCATTCACTGTTGATGAAGGTATTCTCAATACCCTCAAACCATTGGAGGAGTCCTGTAGCTCCTTCTTCTCCACTAAACTTTGGGGGGTTACATGAATTGAAGTGCTTAAGGGTACAGGCTGGGAGACCATTTCCATTCCCGTTGTGGTTTCCATTTCCATTACCATTGCCGTTACCGTTCCCGTTGCCGTTACCGTTCCCGTTGCCGTTCATCTGAATGACTTGAGCTAGTAAGTTGGGAACCAGAGTTGCGATTTGCTGCGCCATTTGTTGAGAAATGATCGCAGCCAGTTGGGCATCGACACCATTGTTGTTGTGGTTAGGACCGTAGTTATGGTTATGGTTGTCACCACCTTCATCGTGGTTCTCACCATTGCTGTTGCGAGTGCTGCGACGTGGAGGCATGATCTGTAATAGACACAATGAAATGAATGAGATTATATAAGGAATGTAATCATTTATTCATTAATTAAAACGAATAAACGAAAACGTTGAGTTATCAAAGATTCTAAATTCTATTAACATATGAAGACATGCTTTAGCCTATAAGTGAACACTCATCCCGAGAATTCCCAGGTAGGCATCCGGGTCCCTCGTCTGATTGGGATATATGCGCAATGCCAGCCTAGACAGAAGACTCAGAATACAGGCGTTCACCCTTCCATGTTGCACGTGTTCGTTATTAAAATTTAGATCTTCGACGAGATCTCAAGGGGGTTCAGGTTAAACCTGAGGATTTTGTCCTATTAATCTAATGGTGGATCAAGATTGCAGTAGACGAATAAGAGTAGGTCATATGTAGGTTTAGGGTTATATAGGATAGGGATAAGGAAGCAATTAGGATTTCAAGTAAGAGGAGCAAGTACTGTTTAAGTCCCTAAGGTTATAGTCTAGATTATTTTCTAATAACCTAATTCCCTATAACCAAGGCTCTGATACCAATCTGTAACACCCCAACCGATGGCGGAAGCATCGGGATGTCACGTATTGATGATTGTTTCAGTAGCACATGGTATAAATAAAATTTTAAATAATTTATTCAAAGCATAATAATCCAAAAATGAAATGATTGTCTAGAAATTCAATACATAATATCAAATAACAAAACTTCAAATAGCTCCAAATAATAACTTCATGTATAATCCATATTTACCTGAAACATGTTAATTTTGAAAATATTTTTGGGTCAACAAAAGTTGGTGAGAATTACATAGGTTTTGATAATCGAATAAATATGTTGTGCAATTCATGTGTCATGGCAAGTCTAGTCCATATGTGAAAACATACTAGAAGTAAATCGAGTGCATAATCAACCCTTGTGACTGTTATAATGTGGTACATCCCATACGCTCATGGTTCACTCGAATATGTTATGCGATAACAAACACCCACGCTACCTTTGTAGGAGGCACGTATCCGGGTGGGATTGTCAGTCCAATAGATCTATCAATGTATACCGTCGGCTGATCAATGTTAATGATTATGCTAGAATTGTGCTTACCCTAGTCATGTTCAAGACATAATGCAACATAGAAAAACACATAGACACATTGATGATTGAATTGCATAAATGATGTTGTAACATGTTTCACCCCAAAAATAGTGATAAATAGAAAAGGGGCTATGTAAAACTCACCTTAGCAAAATGTTATACTTCTTGAAAAGATTGAATAGTGGTGTTGCCCAAACAATGCCAAATATCACCCTATAATAAGGTAATAAATATGTCTAAGTCTATCTAGTCTACAAATGTATATGTTCTAGGGCTTCGAATTGGGGATAATTACTCGTTTGATTAATAATAAAAATATTTGATAATTGAGAGAAATTTAGTGATTAAATAGACAAAAATCTTTTTATAAAATTTAAATTTAAGATGGTCACAAGAATGTGTTTAAAGTATAAAAATAATTTTTATAAAATAATTTTCTTTAAAATAGAATATTAATTCTATTTATAACAAATTATCAAGATTTAACTTTAATATTTAAAAATACTAAAATTAAAAAATTATTAGTTTAAAACTTATATTTCTGTTCTAAATATTCAGAAATAATTTGTATAAAATTTTGGTGCAAAAATATTAAAAATTGGATTTATTATGATTTAATTATGATTAAAACTAACAAAAATTGATTAACAATATTAAATAAATGATTTTTCAGAATTAAAAATCATTTCAGAAAAGTTTGACATAATATAAACTCAGAATAATTTTTGTGGAAATTTATAAAATTGTTTTGATATTTTAATGGAAGTTTATAAATATAATAGAATAAAATTGATTTATTTATTAAATATATTAAATAAATAAATTTTTGAAAACTAAAAATTGTGAGTGAAACTTTTTCATCAGTTTAACTTAAAATAATTTTTGTAGAATTAATAAAAGAGTTTTAATAATTTAAAACGAATTTATAAAATTATAAGTATTATATATAATTAATTTGATTTGTTTGATTAAAAACGAAATAAAGAAAAATAATGTGCCACAGCCGGGACTCGAACCCGCGTGGCTCAGATGGTGGGCACCAGACACAACCACTTGGTCCAGACCAGTGGTTGTGTTGATTTCTGTTTTATTTAAAATAAATAATATACGTAAAATCGTGTTTATCCCCAAATAAACCTACGAGCCCTAATTTTTCCAATTGATCAATTCACACATCAATAACCCAATTAACCTTAGGGCTATTGATGTGTGGATGCCGAAGGTTAAAACCCATCAAAAAAATTAAACTTACAAAGCTGTATTGATCACGAATGGACGGTCAAGCTTCGAAGTCAAAAATTCGAATAGAAAGCTTAATAACAGAGGATTTGTGAGAAATTAGAGATTGAGAAGAGAGGATTAGCGAGTTGTGAAGGTCCAGGAATGTTCAATTTATAGTGTAAAGGCCTAGGTTTTCGAATTGGCATGTGTTGACTACGTATTGAATGTGGGACGCGTATATGATCAATTAGGCAACAATTGAATGTTAATTGTCGTGTGTCTGAGTCATAATAGGCCAATAATTGTGTTGGAATGCCAATCATAGACCAATTATGAGTAATGGTGATGTTTTTGGCAAGTCGTGTCTTCACAGTTGACTTTCCAAGTCAACTGTGAGGGTTTTTAACTAGTGTTATAATTATAGTGGTCCGGGTTAGAAACAGATATGATAGCTAGATCAGATGGTTTGTGTGTGTTGTATGATTGAACCGGCTTGGGCGCGGGTTCGAGTCCCGGCCCAAGCACCATTTTTTTAAACATTTATCCTTAATATATCCATATATATATATATATATATATATATTTAATATAGTATTAGGGTTCCCAAAATGTCACAAAAATAATAAAATGCGAACATTAATGATAGAACTTGACGTTTTTATTAATGATGATCGTAACGTACAAGTATAAATGCGTAAGGTTACAGATAGGCACAATTAGGTTAGAACCAATATTTGGGGAAAGGAAATTGGGTAAAAGAGAACTCTGGCGAAGTGTGTGAAAAGTCGGGGGGAAAGTTTTACGCGTGATTTTTTTGAGGGAATTTAAAATTTTCACATGTAAGTAAATTATCTAAAGGTGTAAACGAACCAAGCTACTCGTTGTCTATTTGATATTGTCTTTAAAAAGATCGCAACGACGAGCATAAATGAGCTTGAGCCTAAAAATAAGTTCGGTTAGTAAACGAACTCGAGCCTAAAAATAAGATTGTTTAGTAAGCTAGCTCGAGCTGGCTCGCAATCCTAAATGAGCCTTTTATTTATATAATTATTAACCGGTAACTTCTAAAAAATCTCTAGTCAGTTACTAACATATTTTAAAAATAACCATAATCGGTTACTCCTTGGCCTGTTATTAATCGGGTATGTTTAACCGGTTATTTTGTGCCCCTCTACTAAGGACTATCATGACTACTAAGATCCGATATGATCCATTAAGAAATATATGATCTATTATTGGGAATTGTGAATATTATAACCCTTTAGAACCGAATATGGCATAATAAAGCCCACAATGGTCCATTAAGAGCTATCAAAGTTGTTAACACGCAATATGGTTCATTAATAAGTATACGCTCTACTATTTTCAATTGTGATCCGTTAAGGCCCAATATAGTCCATTAAGACATATATGATCTACTATTGTCCATTGTGATTCTATATATAATCTATTACTGCCCATTATTATATGGTTCATTAAGACATATATCTAAAATTGTCCATTGTGATCCAATAAGGCCCAATATAATCCACTAAGACATATACGATCTACCATTACCCATGGGGATCTATTAAGACCCAATATGGGCCCATTAACACGTATATGATCTTCTATTGTCCATTATGATCAATTAAGGCCCAATTTGAACCATTAAGACATAAATGGTCTATCATTGCCGATTGTGATCCATTAAGGCCCTATATGGTCCATTAAGACGTAAGTGATCTACTATTGACCATTATGATCCATTAAGGCCCAATATGACCTATTAAAACACATATGATCTATTATTGCCATTGTGATTCATTAAGGCCTAATATGGCCCATTAAGGCGTATATGATCTTCTATTGTTCATTGTGATCAATTAAGGCCTAATATGAACCATTAAGACATAAATGATATACCATTGCCGGTTGTGATCCTTTAAGGCTCTATATGATCCATTAAGACGTAAATGATCTACTATTGTCCATTGTGATATATTAAGGCCCAATACGGCATATTAAGACATATATGATATGTTATTTCCATTATGATTCATTAAGGCTCGGTATGGCCCATTAAGACATATATGTTTTACTATTGTCCGTTATGATCCACTAAGGCCCAATATGGTCCATTAAGGCATATATGGTCCACTATTGCTCACTATGATCTATTAAGGCTCAATATGGTCCATTAAGACATGTATGATCTACTATTCCCCATTTGATCCAATAAGGCCAAATATGGCCCATGAAGACATGTATAACTACTATTGCATATTATGATCCATTAAGGACCAACATGGTCAACGAAGACATGTATAATCTACTATTTTCCATTGTAATCCATTAAGGTCCAATATGGTTCACTAAGACATGTATGATCTACTGTTTCCGTTGTGATCCATTAAGGCTCTGTCTATTAAGAGATATATGATCTACCATTGTCCATTGTGATCCATTAAGGCCCAATATGGTCAACTAGTACATATATGATCGACATTGTCCATTGTGATCCATTAAGGCCCAACATGGTCCATTAAGACATGTATGATCTACCGTAGTCAATTATGATATATTAAGGCCCAATATGGTCTAATAAGACATATATGATCTACTATTGTCCATTGTGATTAATCAAGGTCCATTATGGTCCATTAAGACATAGATGATCTACTATCACCAATGATGATCCATCAAAAAGTCAATTAAGACATATATGATCCATTAAGGCCCAATATAATCCATTAAGACATATATGATCTACTATTGTTCATTATGACCCAGTAAGGCCTAACATGGTCCATTAAGGCATATTGGGAAAATGGTACTGAGTATCGGTACCAAACTAGATACAACTAGGGACGAGTAAATAGTACTGGGTATCGGTAGCGGTATCGATACCGAATCATTTTCGGGTACCAACTTTTTATTGTTTTCGGTACCTGTACCGGTTTGGTATAGTGCTAGTATTTTACCGATTTTCCCCTCAAATTTTGATACTGTACTAGTACCATATTATGTCATACCGATCATTTTTTTGTACCGGTATTGTTACCCATTTTTGACGATTTTCGGTACCGGTAATTTTGATACTGGCATTGAGCGCATCCTAGTTATATAACGACAGCCATATATAAGTTTGAAAAGAAGTGACTAAAAGAGTAAACCAAATATTTACAAATTTATATATTATGTACCATTATGTTAAATAATGTAATTTTTTAAGAGGGAAAGGGAATATGGGCTTGTCATGTATGCAAGTTACGTGGGAAACCTATCAAAATTACGTAGTTTTAATTAAAATCTATTAATTCATATATCTCCCTATTTTATCTCCTATTCAATCTCTATGTTATCTAAGAACTACATGATGGTGATGATGATCCTTTTTAAGAATATTGAATCATATATGCATATTCAACTGGGTTTTAAAATTTGCGCTTGAGGCGTGCTTAAGCGCAAACTGGCTGGTAAGATTTACGGTCGTTTAATAATACATTTGCGCGTATGTAAAAATCTATATCTTAATTTTATAGAATGGATACTTTTTTGTTGTATTATGCATCCTTTAATATGACAGTATATATACCATTTATGGTGTGTTGTTAATTCCATGGTTGCTTATAACCATCGCATAGATGTCTTACAAGCTCTTTACCGAAATTAGATGAATGTACCAAATGCTTTGTTGCAAACAATTTTGAGTATGTACATGGGATTTAATATTCTAATTCTTAAAAAAGGTAAAAAAAAAAAAAGAGATCGAATAGGAGATAAATGATTTAATAGATTGTGATTAAAACTATATAGTTTTGATGAGTTCACATCTAACTTGCATACCACATATTCACTTTCCCTTTTTAGAGTATTATTTGAGAGGGAATTATAGGATGAAATATTTTAAGGGGGAAGCTTTAGGAGGGAAATCGAAATTTTGTAATATTAAGAGATAAATAGTGTAATAAGAAAGTTGTAGTATGTAATATGTATAGCCACATGAAATTTTGTTACCATTGGGGTTGGTGGTCCAATGGCAAGGCAAAGCCTTTTAATACACTAAAAGTGTGAGGTCTTGAGTTCAAGTCTCACAAGAAGCGAGAAATTCGCCTTTCAAAAAAAAAACATGAAATTTTGTAATTTTAAGTGTGACTATCATCTAATTTTTGGCCACACATATTTTTTCATGACATTTACTATTATTCCGTCACACAAAGAAAGAACAAAGTGACGATGGTGTGACTAATTATTATATAAAGCCACATAAAATTTTATAATTTTAACCGTGGCGTCCATCTAACCTTTTATCACACATATTCTCTTATGACATTTGCTATCATTTTGTCACACAAAACTAAACAATGACATTAGTGTGACTATTGTGTAACATTTGGTCACACATATTTTACATGACATTTGCTATCATTCCGTCACACAAAAATAAACAACATGACCATAATGTGAAGAATGTTTATGTAAAGCCACACGAAATTTTGTAATTTTAAGTGTGGTTATTGTCTATCATTTGGTCACACAATAATATATGTGGCCATAAGTTTAAACTTTTAGCTACACTATCAAACAAATAACGTCATTGTAGATTACATTTGGCCACACTTTTCCGGTGTGGCTACTAAATGTCATGGTTTTTTTCTTAATGTGTGGCTAAAGGTTTTGATCAGATGTGTTTTTGGTCACGTGAAACAAATAATGTGATCATAGATCATAAATGGCCACACGTTTTCTAGTGTGGCTACTAAACGCCACAATTTTTTCTTAAAGTGTGACTAAAAGTTTTGAACTGTTATATATTGGTCACATGAATACATAACATGTGTGGCAAAAAGTATGTTGGAAGGTTTTGTAATATGAAAATGACCTTTAGCCACACATTTAATCGAAAGTGTGGCAGGGTGGTTTTTGAAAAAGTGTGGCCGTAGGCCGTTTTTGGCGTAGTGTAGTTAAAGATAGGATAAAAATCTAAGAAGGTAACTTTTGTGGTAGAATCGAGGGAGAAAAGGTAAAAAAAAAGTTGTTTGATGCGATTGAGGATGATGACATAATCGTTGATCAGGAAGCACATACATCTCTGAATGTTACCTAATAACCTTATGAATGCACATGTGCATTAAGATTGTTAATGCACATGTGCAAAACGTAGTTTGTAATGGTAAAAGTAATGTTAAAGCATATACAGTTATAATTAAGTCAGTAACAATAATGCACATGTGCATTTGTTTTGTTGTAATTAACAAAGTATTGTTGTTGCACATGTGCATTCAGGTTGAAACATCGGTTTTTTATGCGTTTTTATTGATTGTAGCTAAGAGATGGGGAAAAAAATCAAAGAAAGTAACATTTGTATAACAATCGAGGGATAAAGGAACAAAAAATGTTACCGGATGCAAGTGAAGATAATGACACTATTGTTGATTAGAAATTTGAATCAGGTTGGCATTATTTATTTAGTCCGGGTGTACTTGGTATTCCCTTGTTCCATGTTATGTTCTTTATTTATCATATAGCAGAAACTAATTGAGATATGTTTTTTTCTATCAGAAGCATAAACTTGTAATGCCACGGTTGTTTATCAGGAAGTTGAATCAGGTTATTATTTTATTTAGTTCATTTATATAGAATGCACATGTGCATATGTGCATTGTTTAGTGTAAAAAATTTAAATGTTGATTTTTTTGCACATAAAAAATCCTATATGCAGATAAAGAATTAAAAAGGAAGGTTAGAACGAAGTCAAACAAGCGGAAACATATTGAAACGGAGAATAATGATGGTATGTTGATTTGTGCAATATTTAACATATATTGTTGATTATACACATGTGCATAATTATGGATGAACGTGATATAATGTGTTTTATGACAAATATGTGTGCAGATACAAGTACAATAAAGAAAAAAACATCAAAGCGTGTTAAAACGGTGGTAATGAAGTCAACTCAAAAGAAGGTTATGAAAAATGCAAATTGGCGTTCAACACAAACACGCGTTACACCACATCAACTTTCGTTGGGGATAAGGAAATTATCAAACAAACAAAGAACTTTGTATAACATTTTGTGTAATGTATGTTTGGTTTTACATTTTGTTGTGTTGGTGAACGTGAGGTTGTGAGATAATTAGAAATTTGTATGTAGGTGGTTAACATAGTTAGGTTTGTAATATGGATATTTTTTTTTTTTGTTATCGTTTGTTTTATTTAGTTAATACGTTTGGTAGAAACTACATGTAGTTGTATGATAAAAACAAATTGATATAGAAACTTTGTTATTTGAAGGATGATGCATGCATATATGTATGCCCGAAAGTTAAACCACTAAAAAAATCTAACTATATTAGTGAAATGCACATGTGCATGTAGTACATATTTCTTATTTTATAGTTTTTATATAGAGGTGTTTTAAGTTTATTCATGTTTGTAGTCATACACGTGTGTTTATTTTCATTTTGTGCTATAATATGCATGACTAAACACTTGACGAGTTCGAGTGTAATTTATATCTCACTTTGGGTCCATTTAATGATCATTGAATAAAATATGTGACCCCTTATATATCTGTATCGCGTCCATTTTATAATCATTTAAGTATGGTAATTGACAATTCATTCAAAAGTGTGATTTAATAGTGAAATGCACATGTGCATACGGTGTATTTCTGTATATATAACAGCGAAATGCACATGTGCATCAGGATGACGTCATACGACGTCACAAGCCATTTTTTTTAATTTTTTTATTTTTTTTCGAATTAATAATGCAAAATAATCATTTTGGTGTTTTTACTTTTTTTTATTTTTTTATTTATTTAGGTTATATAATTTTTTTTTGTTTTTTTTTATTTTTTTATGGAGGGGTTTTTGTAGACACCTTCATATTTACAAAAATGCCACCTGTTCACACTGGTTCTTTGGTTCTCTCCCTAAATGGTGGTTCTCAAATGAACCAAATCCTATATATATATATATATATATATATATATATATATATATTTTGCAAAGCTAATAATCCTACATGTCATAATATTATGCAATCTCTCATTTGAGAGATGTCACATAGGATGTGATGTGACAACTCTAGACCAATTAAAAAAAAGAATAAATATAGTTTAAATATGGTTTAACCTAATCTATTAAATACTTAATCTACTATATGTAAATATTAAACTTTTATTACTTTTGCTCTCATATTTCCTCTCATAACTTTTAAACGTTAATATCTTTTATATACGAGATTTTTTAAAGAAAAAAATTACACCAAATTAACGAGCGTTTTATTATCTTTCCAACGAGTACCATAGTGGTATATAAAAAACGGAGAAAAAAAAAGACTATTTTTTGTAACCCAACAGGTAATGTGTCAGATTTGGGATTAGTTTAAAAAAAATTGTGGGTTTGGGTCGGGTCTGGGATTAGGTGATACCCGACCCAGTTACCCGAAACCACATACCCAAATACCCGATCATATACCCATGAATTTTTTAACGCATCACATAACCCTTAGACTAATGCGTTCAATATTTCAATAAATAACTTTTATCCTTATTTCATGCTAGTTCTTTTTAGAATGATCGATTACAAACTTCTGAATTCATTTGACATTATATAATATTTTGTAATGGCACTAGATTTATACCCCGACGCAGAAATTCATTTTTTTATATTAGAATATGATAACTTATTGCAGAGATTTGTTTAAAATAAATAAATAATAATAATAATAATAATAATAATAATAATAATAATATTCATTAATCATATCTTGGCAAGTCATTAATTATGTTGTCTTATTAGATATTTTATTATGTCATATTAGATATTTCAACCCGGGACGCTCCCGGGATAAAAACTAATGTTTTGATATTTACAATGCCTCACTTTTATTTTTACATGTTACTTTCGTTTTTTTTTTTTTTTTTTTTTTTTTTTTTTGCAGAAAATCACTGCCGTTGTTTTAACAGTATGCTCTCACTGCTATATACACTTAAAGATTATAAGTTACACTAAATATATATTGCATGCCAGGCAGCCATATAAGTTTGGAAATGATGGGAGGTTGAAACTTTTAAGGCACCACTACTGTAAGACCCTCAAAATCGACAGGTCAAACAGTTGGTATTCAAAGACTAAACCCATTTTATCAATTCAAATGAGATCTTATTTTATTTCAGCAAATACGTAGCGGAATGTTAAAAGAAGTTATTAAATTTCCAAACATGGTTTCCCAAGACGGGCCAAAAGAATATTTAATAAACAACTAAAATCCTTGAAAAATAATGTAAATAACATTCGAGCAATCTCGTAGACGTCTTCTTAATTGAAATGTCAACTGCAACTGAGTAGCTCCACCGCATGCCAAGGCGTCCTTTATCATCAACAACTTGAAATCAACCTCACGTGTATGCATAAGTCAGCTACGCTGAGTGAGTTCAAGTTTTATTAGTTTTCAATAATAATAAGTTGTTAAAATAAACAATAACAAAATACTATAACCTTAGAGTCAACAATACGCGCAATCCGCCTAATTATTCCCTAAGCAATATTTAAAGTCTAGGATAAGCGCAATCCGCTTATTTAACCAAGACTTCAATTTCCAACTGTAATAAGCGCATTCCGCTTATCAACACAAAGTACAATCAAGTCTATTTAACTCAACCAAGACTGGAGATCAAAGCAGTCATACAACATAAACCGCGTAACAACCATGACACAATACTAATATCATAAATCAGAGCAGGCGTATCCCACATTTAATAACACATAAGCCATAAACTATGTAAACCATGACAAAAACTATACCATAAATCAGAGCAGGCCTAGCCCACTTCTAATAACACATATAACTCAAGCCATAAAATAACAAATTAGGCGCATTCCGCTTACTTACATTTCATGCCAAAATAATATATATATATATATAAAGTATTTGGATCATTTGAGAACCACCATTTAGGGAGAGAACCAAGGAACCAGTGTGAATAGGTGGCATTTTTGTAAATATGAAGCGTGTCTACAAAAACCCCTCCATCAAAAAATAAAAAAAATAATAAAAAAATTATATAACTTAAATAAATAAAAAAATAAAAAAAGTAAAAACACCAAAATGATTATTTTGCATTAATAATTCGAAAAAAAAAATTAAAAAAAATTAAAAAAAATAAAAAATGGCTAAAATGACGTCATATGACGTCATCCCTGATGCACATGTGCAATTCACTGTTATATATACAGAAATATACCGTATGCACATGTGCATTTCTCTATTAAATCACACTTTTGAATGACTTACCAATTACCATAATTAAATGATTATTAATCGGATGCAATATGAGATAAAAAGGAGTGAAAAAATTTATTCAATTATCATTAAATGGATGCAAAAGTGATATATAAAATACAATCAAACTTGTCAATTGTTTAGTGATGCATATTATAACAGAAATTGAAAATAAAACATGTGTATGACAACAAACATGAATAAACTTAAAACAACTCTATATAAGAACTATAAAATAAGAAACGTGTACTGCATGCACATGTGCATTTCACTATTATATAATCATCCATGATAAAACACATGTTATCAGCAGTTTGACCTATATTCATCATTGTCATAGCCTAGGAATGATCTTTCTGATAAGATCCCAGCAGTTATGTCAATGTGGTCTAAAGATCCAAAACTATTTGAACAAGTAGGCGAATCTTGTCCCAATAGTGTTGTACTACCTGGTAGATAGCCACAAGCAGTTTTATCAGAACTTTGCAACTTTTTCTTTTGATCAATTTATCTTACAAAAGTTAGTAATCTCCCATGTAATTTTGTAAGAGTGAGGGAGCTAAAGTCTGGTGAGGATCTTAGGACTATAGAGCATGTTTCCCATTTTTCAGGTAAAGACCTTAAGAATCTATGAAGCATAGATACAGTTGTGTAGGTCTGACCATTTAATTTTAGCTCAGATATTAATGAGGGGAATCTTTCAAATTGTTAAGTTAAAGTTTCCCCATTTAAGTGAGCAAAAGTTTCATATTGTTGAGCCAGGATTTCTCTGGTGTTGGCAATCACCTCTTCAGTTCCACCAAACTGTTCTTTGAGGCAGTCCCAAAGCTCTTTGGCACTATCACAATGTAATAGGCCAGAGTAGATTTCATTTGGGAGTGCCATTGCCAACATAGAGAAAGCTTTAGCATCAAGCTCAAGTTTTAGGAAATCATCATCTGTATAGTCTTTTGGATCTTTTGTTATTTCTTCTTTAGTTTCAAGATTGATATTTACTGGTTTGTGAGGACCATATATCACAGATTTCCAGCAACCAGTGTTGGTCTGTGATAATGTATGTGCCATTCTCATTTGCTAGATATTGTATTCATTTCTTACTAGCATAGCAGGTTTATTGGCAGAACCAGTATTATGAAGATCCATTTTAAAGAGTATTGATTTGTCAAATATCTCTTAAAGTGATGGATGTTGATAAAAGTGAACTTTTAATCCTTTATTGAATATCAATAAGAGCCTGTGTCTGATTCTCAATGTGTTAGATTGATATGTGATCAGATAAACCAGTGCTCTGATACCAATTGTTGGATCAGTATTGCTCTTGATGTATTGCTTGCTAGTGAACACTTATGTGTTTAGCAAGTTCAATCAGATTTGCACAGCGGAATGATTAAGTAAAGCTACACTATCAACAGGAGTTATTACTCCCCCTGGATGTTTGAAATCTAAAGACAACTTTCATGAGAATCTAAGTATTAAATGTGAATGATAATAAATACTCAAACAGATTCTCAGTAATATAGGGGCGTAAGAACAAAACATACCAATATGTTTTGCCACGAGTAAAGTTAATTGTATAGTCTATTTGTGGGTTTGCGACATGGTTGAATGAAATGGATGACCAAATAAATAAGTAGAGAATTCCTCGTATGGTAGTAATGAAAAAGGTTTCGGGGACGAAACCTTCTTTAAGGGGGGTAGACTTGTAACGCCCCAAAAATCCATTTTGCTTAAGTTCACCATTAGGCGCGATTAGCAAAATAATAAAACGGAAAATAGAGCATAAGAATGAGTGTTATATTCTAGTATGGAAATAACCTAGTTGATGTTATTATTTATATAAATGAGTAAATAATATTAGAAACTAACTTGAATAGTTAGTTTTTATAAAAACATAACATTGGGGTAAAGTTGAGGGACCAAAGGAGTAAGACATGATTTCCAACATTTTTAGTGAAAAGAGTTTTATCAATGGAGCCTCTTGTAAAGTTATTTTTGAGTAAAAAGTTGGAAAGTGTTTCATACCAGACTCTTGGAGCCTGTGTGAGCCCATAAAGTGCTTTGTCAAGTTTGTACACCCACTCAGGATGAGAAGGATCCTCAAACCCAGGTGGCTGACAAACATACACTTCCTCTTTGATCTTTCCATACAAAAATGCACTCTTAACATCCATTTGAAAAACTTTTATTTTGTTGGAAATGGCATAGGCCAGAAATAACCTGATGGCCTCAAGCCTTGCAACTGGAGCAAAGGTTTCATCATAATCAATTCCCTCTTCTTGAGAGTAACCTTGTACCACCAGTCTTGCCTTGTTCTTAATAATCATACCAGCTTCATCTTGTTTGTTCCTAAAAACCCATCTTGTGCCAATTGGTAGCTTGTTTGGTGGTAAGAGACAGATTTCCCAAACCTGTTGCTTCTTGAATTGAAGCAGCTCATCTTGCATAGCTTCCACCCAATTGTTGTCTTTGAGGGCTTCTTTGTACTTCTTAGGTTCCAACTGAGAAATGAATGCTGAGAAGAAGCAAAAGTTGGAAGCTGGTTTCTTGTGAGAACACCTGAAGCAATATCACCCATGATTTGTTCCAATGGATGATCTTTATGTACAATCAGTTGTTGTAAACCACTGACAGGGGTAGGTGGCTCTTGTACTTCATCAAACAAACCACTGAGGTTTATAATGTCTGGTTCAAATGTCTGAGTGTCTTCAGTAGTTGTAGGTGCTGAAGCAGATGTTTGAGTTTGTACATCAGCAGTTGTTGAATCAGAAGTTTGTGAAACTTCTGAAGGTTTGAAAGTTGATTTAATGACTGTATTAGGAGTCCATGGTGCTGAATCCTCATCATCAAACCTTTGATCACCATAATAAGTAGGTTTAGATGAAGTAACAGTCTTTTCAGGTCCAAAGTGGAAGCTGTTAAGGTCAAAGAGTTCAGCAGGATGTGCTGGAATAAGAGTGTGTTTTGACTCATTGAACTTGACATTCAGTGTTTCTTCTACTATCTTGGTTCTTGAATTAAAAACCTTGTAGGCTTTTCTAGTGGAAGAATAACAAAGAAAGTAACCTGAATCAACTTTAGCAGCAAATTTTGAAATAGAGTCTTCAATGTCTAGAATGAAACATTGACATCCAAAAGCCCTGAAAAGGGAGATAAGGGGCTTCATGCCATGAAGAACTTCATAGGCAGTCTTGGAGTGTCTCTTGTTGACAAGGACTCTATTTTGAACATAACATGCAGTGTTAACTGCTTCAGCCCAGAAATACAATGGTAGGCCTGAATCAGCTAACATAGTTCTTGCTGCTTCAATTAATATTCTGTTCTTCCTTTCTACCACACCATTTTGTTCAGGAGTTCTGGGAACACTGAATTGTCTAATAATCCCTTTAGACAAACAGAATTCATCCAGAGTTTTGTTCCTGAATTCTGTCCCATTGTCACTTCTAATGGTTTTGACAGATAGAGAATATTGTTTCTCTACTTGTAGAATGAAGAACTTGATGATTTCAGCTGCCTCATCCTTGGAGAATAAGAAGAATACCCATGTGAATCTTGAATAGTCATCAATGATGACCAAGCAGTACTTCTTCTTACCAAGGCTCATGATTTTTACAGGTCCAAATAAGTCCATATGGAGTAGTTGAAGACATGCAGTTGTTTTTTATTCTTCAATAGACTTATAGGAGGACTTATGTTTCTTTCCCTTTAAACAGGATACACAGTGTTCTTGACATTGGTATACTTTCAAAGGTAGACCTCTGACCAAGCCCACTTTTGTGACTTTATTTATGGTTTTAAATTTCACATGGCCAAGTCTCCTGTGCCAGAGATCAGTCTCTGAAGTTGATGCCTTTGAGAAGAAACAGGAAGTGTTGTTCAGTACTTTATCCTTTTCAATGTCTACTGCATAGACATTGCCACATCTTTTGGCTATCAACAAAGTATGATCTTCAATGATCTTCTCTATCAACTTCTGGCCTTCTGGTGATAAGATCTTGCACGCTGTCTTTGTGAAAAAGGAAGATTATCCTTTATCACACATTTGAGACACACTTAGCAAGTTGTACTCAAGGTTTTCAACCAGATTGACCTTGTCAAACTGTATTTTGCCAGAGGAGACATTGCCATGTCCCAGCACATATCCCTTAGCATTGTTCCCAAAGGATACAGATCCTTCTCTTTGACTGATAAAATTGTTTATCAGGTATCTGCATCCTGTCATGTGCATTGAGCCTCCACTGTCCACATACCAAATGCTATTTAAGCCTCTGGAGACCCTCTGCATAAAGTAGCAAATTAGTTAGATTTAGGAACCCAAGCCAGTTTGGCTTTGGGTTTGCTCTTGAGAACATTAACAGTTTGTTCTTGACCAGGTTGAGGAATCCATGTCTTTTTGGCAATGGATTTTTCATTTAGAGCAATGGTGGTATCCTTTTGAGGACCACCATCAACCTTGGTCATCAGTAGTTGTACCATGTTTATGAGATCTTTTATCTCAGCAGTTTGTGAAACTGTTGATGATGTAAGTCTAACTACTGAAAGAGAACTTTAAGAAAAAGACTTTTGTTGAGATTTCATCTTTTTCTGAGAAAAGGTGTTTGCTGGTTGTTGTTTCCTGTGAGAAAAAGTTTCTTTAAAATCATTTTTGATTTGTTTTCCCACAACCAGTTGTGAAATTTTCTTATTGTACTGAATTCCTTTTCTATATTTGCAAAATTCTGTCTTGTGGTTAAACAGACCACAGATTTCACATTCTTTTGCCTTTTCTTTTTCATCTAAAGGCAAATTTCTGATTGTCTTGATTGGTCTTAGGTCATCAGTAGTTTTCAGGTTCTCAACTCCTGATGTAGATGAAACTACTGATGGCTTAAAGTCAGATTTTATCAGTACTTCTAAAGAACTTTCTTTGTGAGTTTTTAGAATGTTTTCATGGAATGATGTGCATTCTTTCTCTTCAGAAGTTTCACCTGAAACAATTTTTCCAATTATTCGAGACTATCCTGAAGTCTTCCCAGAGGATTTACCTGGTTTGCCTCCTGCTCGACAAGTGGAATTTAGAATTGATCTTGTTCCTGGTGCTAATCCTGTCACTAAAGATCCTTATCGTCTTGCACCCTCTGAGATGCAAGAACTTGCCAGTCAATTACAGGAACTTTCTGATAAAGGGTTCATTCGCCCCAGTTCTTCTCCATGGGGAGCCCCTGTCTTGTTCGTTAAGAAGAAAGATGGATCTCTTAGAATGTGTATTTACTATCGTGAACTCAACAAACTCACCATCAAGAATCGTTATCCATTGCCTAGGATTGACGATCTCTTCGATCAACTTCAAGGAGCAACCCACTTCTCGAAGATTGATCTTCGATCTGGTTATCATCAGCTTAGAGTCCACGATGAAGATATTCCCAAGACAGCTTTTCGCACACGTTATGGTGACTATGAATTCATGGTCATGCCTTTTGGATTGACCAATGCTCCCGCAGTGTTTATGGATTTAATAAATCGGGTTTGTAGACCCTACCTCGACAAATTCGTGATCGTCTTCATCGATGATATTTTGATTTACTCTAAATCAAAATCCGATCACGAGCAACATCTTCACTCCATCTTGGGTCTCCTGAAGAAAGAACAACTGTATGCCAAGTTCTCAAAATGTGAATTTTGGCTTAAGGAAGTTCAATTTTTGGGACATGTCATTGATATGAACGGGATTCATGTTGATCCTGCCAAGATCGAAGCTGTGAAGAACTGGAGTGTTCCTAAAACTCCAACTGAAGTTCGTTCTTTCCTTGGTTTGCCTGGTTATTATCGTCGATTCAACGCCAACTTCTCTAAGATCGCCGTTCCTCTCACTGCCTTAACTCATAAGGGTCATCGCCAACTTCTCTAAGATCGCCGTTCCTCTCATTGCCTTAACTCACAAGGGTAAACCCTATGAGTGGGGACCAAAGCAAGAGGAAGCATTTGAAACTCTCAAGCTGAAACTCTGTGAAGCTCCTATCCTGTCTCTACCTGATGGTAATGATGATTTCGTGGTCTATTGTGATGCATCAAACCAAGGTCTTGGTTGTGTTCTCATGCAACGAGGAAAGGTTATTGCTTATGCGTCTAGACGGCTCAAGGCTCACGAAAAGAATTATACCACCCATGATCTTGAATTGGGCGCTGTTTTCTTTGCTCTCAAGATTTGGAGACATTATCTTTATGGGACCAAATGTGTGGTGTTCACAGACCAAGAGTCTCCAACATGTCTTCGACCAGAAAAATCTTAACATGAGGCAACGACGTTGGGTTGAGTTACTTAACGACTATGATTGCGAAATTCGCTACCATCCTGGCAAGGCGAATGTTGTGGCTGACGCACTTAGTCGTAAAGAGCGTATCAAACTTCAATGTGCGAGAGTTCGTACTGATCTTCGGGATCGCATTCTTCAGGCTCAACATACATCAGTCACCCAAGGTAACATGTACGATGAAATGTCTTGTGGTGCTGAGACTCAACTTGAAACCAAACCCGATGGTCTTCTCTATTTTCTTAACCGACTGTGGATTCCCGACCGGGATGATCTTCGTACCTTTCTCATGAACGAGGCTCATAAGTCTCGTTATTCTATTCATCCTGGAGCTGACAAGATGTACCAAGATCTCCGTTATTCTTATTGGTGGCATGGTATGAAGAAAGATATTGCTCTTTTCGTTGCAAAATGCCTCACTTGTTCAAAGGTCAAGGCTGAACACCAACGACCATCTGGCATGCTCGAACAACCAGAAATTCCTGTATGGAAATGGTAGAGCATAGCTATGGACTTCATCACCAAACTCCCTCGTACACCTAAAGGTTTTGACAGTATTTGGGTAATCGTCGATCGTTTAACCAAGTCAGCCCACTTTTTACCTATTCGTGAGAAGTATTCTGTGGAAAGGTTGGCAAAGATGTACGTAAGTGAAATCGTATGTCTTCATGGTATACCTTTGGACATTATCTCTGATCGCGATGGTCGTTTCACCTCTCACTTTTGGGATTCTTTATAAGATGCTTTGGGTACCAAGTTGAACCTGAGTACTGCTTATCACCCTCAAACAGATGGTCAGACTGAACGGACCATCCAAACACTTGAGGATATGCTCAGGGCATGTGTCATCGATTTTGGTGGTGCATGGGATTCTCATCTCCCTTTGGTTGAGTTTTCATACAACAGTTATCATGCCAGCATTAACATGGCTCCATTCGAGGCACTCTATGGTCGTAAATGTCGTTCACCTGTCTGTTGGACCGAGGTTGGTGAAGCCCGTATCACAGGACCCGAACTAATTCAGGAAACCACAGACAAAATCCAACTCATTCAGGATAATCTTCTCAAGGCTAGAAGTCGTCAGAAGAGTTATGCTGATAAACGTCGTAAACCCTTGGAATTTCAAGTTGAGGGCCTTGTACTACTTAAGGTATCCCCTTGGAAAGGAGTAATTCGTTTCGGTAGAAAGGGAAAACTAGCTCCTCGATACGTAGGCCCATTCAAAATTCTTGACAGAGTTGGAAAAGTGGCTTACAAACTTGATCTTCCACCTGAGCTAAGCAATGTTCACCCGACCTTCCATGTTTCAAATCTCAAGAAATGGTTAGCAGATGAGAACCTTCATGTTCCTCTTGAGGATGTGCAAATTGATGAAAGCATGCACATTATCGAGAAACCTATTGAGATTGTTGATACATGAGTGAAGAAACTCAAGCGCAGTCGCATTCCGATCGTTAAGGTTCGTTGGGAATCTAAACGAGGCCCAGAGTTCACTTGGGAACGTAAAGACCAGATGAAGTCTAAGTACCCACATCTTTTCCCACCAGACTCTCCAACTCCAACTTCGGGACGAAATTCCTAAAAGTAGGGGAGACTGTAACATTACGCATTTATACTTGTACGTTACGATCATCATTAATAAAAACGTCAAGTCCTATCATTATTGTTTGCATTTTATTATTTTTGTGACATTTTGGGAACCCTAATACTATATTAATTATATATATATATATATATATATATATATATATATATATATATATATATATATATATATATGGATATATTAAGGATAAATGTTTAAAAAAATGGTGCTCGGGCCGGGACTCGAACCCGCGCCCAAGCCGGTTCAATCATACAACACACACAAACCATCTGATCTAGCTATCATATCTGTTTCTAACCCGGAGCACTATAATTATAACACTAGTTAAAAACCCTCACAGTTGACTTGGAAAGTCAACTGTGAAGACGCGACTTGCCAAAAACATCACCATTACTCGTAATTGGTCTATGATTGACATTTCAACACTATTATCGGCCTATTATGACTCAGACACACGACAATTAACATTCAATTGTTGCCTAATTGATCATATACGCGTCCCACATTCAATACGTAGTCAACACTTGCCAATTCGAACACCTAGGCCTTTACACTATAAATTGAACATTCCTGGACCTTCACAACTCGCTAATCCTCTCTTCTCAATCTCTAATTTCTCACAAATCCTCTGTTATTAAGCTTTCTATTCGAATTTTTGACTTCGAAGCTTGACCGTCCATTCGTGATCAATACAACTTTGTAAGTTTAATTTTTTTGATGGGTTTTAACCTTCGGCATCCACACATCAATAGCCCTAAGGTTAATTGGGTTATTGATGTGTGAATTGATCAATTGGAAAAATTTGGGCTCATAGGTTTATTTGGGGATAAACACGATTTTGCGTATATTATTTATTTTAAATAAAACAGAAATCAACACAACCACTGGTCTGGACCAAGTGGTTGTGTCTGGTGCCCACCATCTGAGCCACGCGGGTTCGAGTCCCGGCTGTGGCACACTATTTTTCTTTATTTCGTTTTTTTAATCAAACAAATCAAATTAATTATATATAATACTTATAATTTTATAAATTCGTTTTAAATTATTAAAACTCTTTTATTAATTCTACAAAAATTATTTTACGTTAAACTGCTGAAAAAGTTTCACTCACAATTTTTAGTTTTCAAAAATTTATTTATTTAATATATTTAATAAATAAATCAATTTTATTCTATTATATTTATAAAATTCTATTAAAATATCAAAACAATTTTATAAATTTCCACAAAAATTATTCCGAGTTTATATTATGACAAACTTTTCTGAAATGATTTTTAATTCTGAAAAATCATTTATTTAATATTTTTAATCAATTTTTGTTAGTTTTAATCATAATTAAATCATAATAAATCCAATTTTTAATAATTTTGCACCAAAATTTTATACAAATTATTTCTGAATATTTAGAACAGAAATATAAATTTTAAACTAATAATTATTTAATTTTAGTATTTTTAAATATTAAAGTTAAATCTTGATAATTTGTTATAAATAGAATTAATATTCTATTTTAAAGAAAATAATTTTATAAAAATTATTTTTATACTTTAAACACATTATTGTGACCATCTTAAATTTAAATTTTATAAAAAGATTTTTGTCTATTTAATTACTAAATTTCTCTTAATTATCAAATATTTTTATTATTAATCAAACGAATAATTATCCCCAATTCGAAGCCCTAGAACATATACATTTGTAGACTAGATAGACTTAGACATATTTATTACCTTATTATAGGGTGATATTTGGCATTGTTTGGGCAACACCACTATTCAATCTTTTCAAGAAGTATAACATTTTGCTAAGGTGAGTTTTACATAGCCTCTTTTCTATTTATCACTATTTTTGGGGTGAAACATGTTACAACATCATTTATGCAATTCAATCATGAATGTGTCTATGTGTTTTTCTATGTTGCATTATGTCTTGAACATGACTAGGGTAAGCACAATTCTAGCATAATCATTAACATTGATCAGCCGACGGTATACATTGATAGATCTATTGGACTGACAATCCCACCCGGATACGTGCCTCCTACAAAGGTAGCGTGGGTGTTTGTTATCGCATAACATATTCGAGTGAACTATGAGCGTATGGGATGTACCACATTATAACAGTCACAAGGTTTGATTATGCACTCGATTTACTTCTAGTATGTTTTCACATATGGACTAGACTTGCCATGACACATGAATTGCACAACATATTTATTCGATTATCAAAACCTATGTAATTCTCACCAACTTTTGTTGACCCAAAAATATTTTCAAAATTAACATGTTTCAGGTAACAATGAAGCTGAGGCTTGAGTTTGCATATGGATTATACATGAAGTTATTATTTGGAGCTATTTGAAGTTTTGTTATTTGATATTATGTATTGAATTTCTAGACAATCATTTCATTTTTGGATTATTATGCTTTGAATAAATTATTTAAAATTTTATTTATTCCATGTGCTACTGAAACAATCATCAATACGTGACATCCCGATGTTTCCGCCATCGGTTGGGGTGTTACACCATCCCTCTCCATTCAGCATCTCAAAGACTCACACACAGTTAATAGCATCTTCTCTCCCGAAGACGAAACTTAACCAGAGGAGAAGGGAAAGGCAAAAAGAGAACGAGAGAACTATCCCACGATATACAAGCATCACCGTCGAGAATGAGTAGTAAACAGAGGAGAAAAAGAGCTGATAGAGGTCAACTATCCTATGATATACAAGCATCACTGTCGAACCAACCACCAAAGGGTGGGGGTATAGGGGTTATGAATTGGTGGGTGTGTGTTTGGTGTTAGTGTCTGGGCCTTATTGGGATGTTTGCTTTGTTTGAGGTTAGTGTGTGTTTGGGTTCTCTGGCTCATTTAAGGGTATTTTGAAAAAAAAGTTATAAAGATTATGGTCTCAGTACTTCGGCTCGTGTCGGGTTGTTTGTTTCGTGTGGTGTGTCTTTATTCTGTTCATTTGTTGTGCAGTATTTCGGCCCTCGCATTTTGTTATGTCGGCGTATAATCTTGTGGCGTTTATAGAATCGGCGAGTTCATCGGGTTCAGGTAAGGATTCTTGTGAGGATGAAGCGTATAATCTTGTGGCGTTGATAGAATCGGTGAGTTCATGGCGTTTAAGGTATTTTGTTTTTTTATATAATAAACATAACCATCTAATGTTGTAATTACACTATACAGTTATATTGCACAAGTAGTTCAACAGAAGAAAAGAATGCACCCTTGTGTAGTCTTAGACACCGCGTCTTTCCACCTCAGTTGTTATTAAATGGCCTAAAGAAGCCTTGTTTTTCTTGTGGTTAGTGCATCCCGAGCCTGCTAACAGGCCGAAAATCAAGTGAGTTTCCTTTAAATTACTGTCTTGAATACCCTGTTTCATGATTCTAATTTTCTAATTACAACCCTGTCATATTTGTTATCAGAGAAGTACTGAAAAGTGAATTACTAAATGAACCGAGAGATGACTTAATCGAGCGTGAAGCGTTTTTGTAGGCTTAAAGGAAAGATCGAGGATCAAGAATTATCGTTGGAGTTTCTCCTAAAACTGCAACAACGAAAACAGGAGGCTGCAGACAACTTGCGCAGGGTCGTTGCATTAGTATCTTCTGATTTACAAAAAGTTGCAAATTACAAACGTACTATTAGCCAACAACAAGGATTGAATTCAAAGAATGATGATGGTACAAGCTCGGGATCCAGAAAACGAATCAAAATTACAGAAACATCTAATAGTCGCGACCCATAGCTTCAACAAAATGCCATTTGTAAAGCTCCCGATTGATGAAAAACTTCAAGAAACTTGAATCCACCAAATTTTTGACCAGGGGCAGAGCTTTCAAACCATCACTTCAATCCGCCTACTTATTGTTGGAGTTTGATCGGGATGGTGAATTCTTTGCAACCGCGAGTGTAAATAAAAAAAAATCGAAGTGTTAGAATACGAGTCAATATTAAACGAGAATCGCATTATATGTTGGAATAGTTACATCAAAGTCCAGATTGCTTCAAGCAATTTTGAAGTTGTGGTACAGGTATATTATTCTTTATCAAATTCAGAGTTTTAAATTCTAAATAACAAAAAATCTTTAACTAAAAGATATTTTGAAACTTTTAGATATGGGATGTGATGCGGAATATATGGAACTGAAAGAGCATGAGAAAAGGGTCTGGTCGGTTGACTTTTCCTGGTCAAATCCAACAATGGTGGCTAGCCTATGACGGTTCTGCTAAGCTCTGGAATATCAATCAGGCAATTTACTCATGCACTTGGTGGATGTCAGCTTTGGAAACTAAGCGTACTGTGAGTATTTAACTAAAAGCGATTTATAATAGAAAATGTTGATATATAATAAGTTGTTTTTCTTACAATTGTTGCTACTGCAGGGAACAAGTGTTGGTACCATTAAAACAAAGCAAATGTCAGTTGCGTGTAGTTCCCATCAGATTTGGGAAACACTTGGGTGTTTGGTTCAGCTGATCATAGAATTTATTATTATGATCTTTGTAACCCTGGTGTGCCACTTTTTACTCTAATGTGGCACAATAAAGCCGTCAGTTATGTAAAGTTTCTTGATTCGTCGACTCTTATATCAGCATCAACTGATAACATGATCAAACTAAGGGATTTGTTTAAGGCGAATTCGCAAGTTATGCTTGAATATTTTATGAGTTATGTGATATATTTTTTTACCGTTTTTAACTTTGTTTATTTGTTATTTTTTTAGAATTTTGATGGTTACATTCAAAAACAAATTAATAAGGTGCTTATTGTAAGGGTTAACTACATCAAAATGTATTGAACTCAACAAGGTTTCTTTGAAGGGAATATCACGTGAATAATCACTTTTTATCAGCTTTCTTCACGCATATCGCAAATTTTGTGCTAATGTTACAACTTACTCTTCTAGATGGACTCAAATTGTTGCCGTTGCTCACTCTTGGTATGTTTTCGTTTTGAAATTTATGCATTCTAGGATATCTTTGATGTGCACTTTAATTGGTTGATAAAATTGGACTAGAATCGCATTTTTGTCAATGACTTTTAGCATTCTTTTTTCAAATTTCTAGCAGCTGTTGTGTGACAGATTTAGGTATGGTTTGCCAAGAACATATTTAATGAATTTATGAACCTCTTTTTAATCTTGGAATAACTGGCAGGTCAGTCATTTATGGGGTGGGTTTGGGTCAAAACGAGTAGTTTCTATATAGTGGTAATTTGTTTGGGATAAAACATGTTCTTCGCCCAAATGGGGCTCTGGTTGAAATGGGTTCTGGTTAATTTAGTGGACCATCAATGAAAAGCACTTGCCACACATTTAAAAAAGTATGTACTAGATGACTTACATCAGCTGATTGATGATTTCATCTAGCTACAATTGTTCTCCAACCATGTCCTAGCAGTACATTTATGCGACATTCTTTGTTTGTAACTATTACTTATATATATAAATTCTCTATAAGAGCTCATTTTATTATTTAATTATTATTGTTTTCAGATGTATTACGTTGCACTTGATGCTGGAAACTACTTTGTTATACCTGGAGTTCCATCTAAGACTTGCAAATTAGATAACTCGATTGTTTTTGGAAGAAAATCTTCGTGGGAATATGAATTTTGGGGCTCATGATGTGACACCCGGCATGTTTGGCTTAAACATATTAGTAACATCTAAGTCTACCTTAGCGAGAAACGTTTATAAACAAACTTAACTGGGTTAGTTGAGTCGGGTCAAGTTAGGATTGTCGAGGGTACAATGATCTGGAGGATCATTGGGAGTCGTTTTGGTAATACACTAGTACCGGGTTCCGTTGTTGGTGACATTACATGAACTAATTAAGTATATGTGTAGATTATGGGTCGTGTGGTGGATTATATACATAGATGTGTTTAAATGATGTGTAAATGATTATCTGTGCTTAAATGTGTTAAATATAGGCTAAGGATGCATGCTTATGTGTTAAGATGTGTTAGAATGCGTTAAACACGACAAACTGGAAAACTAGTTAAAAAGGGGTCTTGGTTCGACCACTTCGAGTGGTCGAAGGAGAAGTAAGTGTCTGGTTCGACCCTTGAAAGTGGGCGAACCAGGGAAGTGGAATTTAAGGAATTCCCTTCGACCAGACAGGGCTTATTCGACCCTGTGAAAGGGTCGAAGGAGACCACCTTCGACCAATGAATTGGGGCGAAGGAGGATTAGTATAAATACCAACCTTTGTCATTTTTCATCATTTCACAAACCCTAACCGTCCCAAAACGCTCTCAAACGATCTAAAACACTAAGGAAGGAGTTTTTGCTCTTCTTTTTCATAATCTAACCTATCTACAACATCTAAACAAGAATCCAAGGTGTGTTCATAATCCTAAACCTTTTTAAAAGCATTTTAATTCGTTTTCATCTAACCCTAATTGTCCGGATCTGTTCTAAGGGTGTTTTTATGATTAAAAACCTTTTAAACATCTTTCTAAATCAAAACATGAATAACATATGTAAATTGTGTATTATGTGGTGTTATGTGTTGTTCAATGATTTGCTGCTATATCTATGATAGAAACATGATATAGGATTGTTATTAATGTTGGAATATTGTTGTCTAGGGTTAGGATTGGATATGATGATATTTGGGGGTTTTATTGGATCTAAACTTGATGCATGATATTTTAATCAATAGAATTGATAAGAAAGATCGGATAATCGACAAACTGAGTATTTTAAGCTAAGCATGAATCGATTTCAAAAGTTTCCAAATTGGGTAAATAATTCATGCATGAAAGTGATGTTTCCATAATCTTTACCATTTTGGGAAAGGGCTGAAACGGATGTATTATCGGGGGAAATCGGTGGGGTTTTGTAGGAATAAGTTATCTATGCTTGACTGCTGTGTTTGATGATGTTTCGAGTCGTTTTGAATGTGTTTGAAGCGTTTTTAGGAAAATTTACACAACAGGGGCGAACCTGGCCTCCTTCGACCGATCGAGGGTGCGAAGGAGGAAAACCAGGGTCGAACCTGGGTTTTTGTTGGGCGAATGAGGTAAAACGGGCGAAGGAGGCATCAAACGGTCGAACAAGATGTAAAACGGGCGAAGGAGACTGAAAAGCTGCGAAGGAGACTTAAAACCGACTGGTTCGACCGTTCTGATGCAGAAATGAGATTTTTGATACAAACTAAGTGTTTTATGCTGGAACCTTGTGTGTAATCTATGTGTACTTGATTAGTTAGGGTAATGGGTCACCAACGGGATGTCGGGTCGGTCTAGTGTGTCGGTTAAACATTTAAACACGTTTTAAAACATACTTGGTTACGATCTGGACAATCGGGGACTAGATAACCTTATGGTTATTAGTCGGAACACTTATGTGAACATTTTGATAGATCTCCGGTAGAGGGATTATCAAGGGCTAAACATCTTTACTTGTAATTGAAGAACGCTATCTAAGGTGAGTTCACGGCCCCACTTTTACTGCTTTAACTTTTGGGGGAGAAAACATGCGCTAAACTGTTTTGGTAACATATGTCATACTATGGCTTTTAACTTTATATTGCTATACGATCTTTGGAAAGTCCCGGGGGAAACCATGAATGTGCGGGAATGCATAACGGGGGAAATGTGGATAGATCTATTGGGCGTGACCTGCCTCACTCGTCGGCTTGGAGGGCCGGACGGGTGCATATTGTCTCGAACAGGAACATCATCATGCTGAACATACGGGCTGCTTAAACATGCTAAACATTGCTAAACGTGTCTAGTAATGGTTTCCAATCGTAGTAGTAATGAAACATACGCCTACCTAGCGTACTTGGTAACATTGATATAGTATGGACATGGTAACATTTTGGTAACATATTGAACAAACCTGTGAACTCACCAGCATTATATGTTGACATCTTTTTGGCATGTTTTTCTCAGGTCGCTAAGGTAGCAATGAACGGAACTAGGCGCACGGGTCTGCATTGGCGTCTAGGCATAGTTGCACGTTTTGTAATAAAAGTATTTTGAACAACTTTTGAGTTGATAGCATAGTTGATTAAATGCTACTTAAACGCTTCCGCTTATTAAATTAATGGTTATGTCTATTTACGCTTTCATATAGAGTTGTGTTTATTGTGATCGTTGACTTGGATCCTGGTTTGTCATGCGCCTCGCGGTAAAACCCCGCAAGTGGTAATCTGAGGGTGTGACACATGATTTAGTTATTGCTATAACAGGAAGTCAGCATCTGTATAAAATATTATACATGGGTGAGTTTATATGCTTTCAGCTGTTATATTCATTGGTTTTCTCCAATCTCTAGTTGCATGCCCAAAGTTTATTTACTATAATTTATCAGGCATCTGATGGTTGGTAACTTGGATGTTGCTGTCTCCCCTTTTATTTGGGTTCTTACCTACTTTTGTCTTCTTCTTCTGGATTGAAGAAGGAGGGGTTGATTTGTTGGTTCTAGCACACACATGCCTTCTTACACTCGCACTTATCGTCACACGTTACTAGGAGACGATATTCATTGACTGGGGTCTAGATTAGGGGTACATCTGGAGGACCATGTAGAGCAGTTTATCATTTCGGGTGCACACGAAATAATAAACTGGAATGCATGAAAATCCCGATGGACTTCGAGTTTGGATGTATAGTCCTGGATTTGTCCCTATGTTAACTCTTGTAAATTTCTAGTGGTTGACACTGGAAGTGAATCTGAATTCCTCGGTTTCTTGATTTGTTAGATCATGTCTGGTGCTCGCGGTGGTGGACGTCGTGGTGGCGGTGGTGGCCGTGCTGGCGGCGGTGGTCGTGCCGGAGGCGGTGGTCGTGGAAACATCAACATGACCCAAGCTGAACTGAACAACTTGCTCCAGCAGCAAGTGAACATGGCTATGGCTAATTTCCAGGCTGGGATTAATGCCATGGGTGGTGAGTTGATTTCTGCCGGCCTTGCCTCATTTTCGGGTTTCGTGTCTTTTCGTTTGTGTTTTATTCGTGTACCGTGTTTCAAGTGTTGGTGCTAATCCACCCCCACCTCAGTGCTCTTATAAGAAGTTTAGGGACTGTCAGCCCCATAACTTCGTTGGAACTGAGGGAGCGGTGGGACTGCTCCAATGGCTGGAGAAGGTGGAATCTGTGTTTGTTATGTGTAACTGTCCTGCTGGGGACCGGGTGAAGTATGCTACTGCGACATTTGAAGGGCCTGCATTATCGTGGTGGAATGCTACTACTCAGAACGTGGGATTGGGAGAGGCTATTGCTATGCCTTGGGCGGAGTTTGTGCAGCTTTTGAGAGGTGAGTACTGTCCGAGAGAGGAGATACAGAAGTTGGAACATGAGGTCTGGAGTTACAAGATGGTTGGGTCTGAGATTGAGGAATACACTGTGAGGAGGAATGAGCTGGCGGTGTTGTGTCCTGATTTGCACACACCCGAGTACCGGAGGATCGAGCACTATGTGTCTGGACTAGTGCCCGAGATTGCTGGGTTGGTGGCTGCTGGGAATCTTCCCACTATTGCCGAAGTTGTCCGATTAGCTCATCGGATGACTAACCTGAAGGTGGCAGAAGGCGTTTTGCCACCCAAGGGTGCTGCTGTGAAGATTGCCGAGGGGAACAAGAGGAAGTGGGATAGTGTGGGGAAGAGTGTGGTGCCAGCTCAGCCGGCGAAGAAGTTTGAGTCATCTGGGTCTTCTTCTGGGCAGAAGACGAGTGGGTATGTTGGGAAGCATCCTAAGTGCAACAAGTGTGGTTTTCATCATTCTGGGAGTTGTGATAGGGCTCGTTGTCATCGGTGCCATCAGTTGGGGCACCATGCTAAGGATTGCAAGGTGGCACTCACCCCAACTCAGACTCCTGCGGCTACTCCTGCTCCTGATGCTCAGGGGACTCAGGGGAGGCAGGGGTGTTATAACTGTGGTGACACGTGACATTTCAAGCGTGACTATCCCAAACTGAAGCAGGGCGATAATGGGAGGGGCGGGAACGGTAACGGGAACAACGGCGGCGGAGGCAGGACTGCACGTGCTTTCGTCATTGGATCTGCGGAGGCTAGGCAGGATCCAGACACAGTTACCGGTACGTTCCTTCTTAAGGATCGCTATGTTTCTGTCTTGTTTGATTCTGGTGCCGATAAGAGTTTCGTATCTTTGGATGTTAGTCGATTGCTAGATATAGTACCCACACCTTTAGAGGCTAAGTACTTAATAGAATTTGTTGATGGTAAGAAAATCGAAGCGACACACACCCTTAGGGAATGTCGCTTGGAACTGTCAGGTTTGTCTTTCCCCATTGACCTTATGCCGGTACCCCTGGGTAGTTTTGATGTCGTGGTTGGCATGGATTGGTAATCGTTGTATCGCGCGGAGATCGTTTGTTTTGACAATCCCTCTCCCTGATGGAGAGATTCTTTCGGTTCGTGGCGAGAAAAGCGGTGCTCCGCTTAGTATCATTTCTAGCATGAAAGCCCGTAAGTATCTTCGGAAGGGCTGTTCGGCCATTCTGGCACTTGTTAACATTTCTACTAACGATGAGAAGAAGATCGAGGATATTCCGGTGGTTCGTGACTTTTCTGATGTGTTTCCTGATGATTTACCTGGTCTTCCTCCCCATCGTCAGGTTAAGTTTGGTATTGATCTCACTCCGGGCGCAGCTCCTATTGCCCGCGCTCCGTATCGTCTTGCACCTCCCGAGATGCAAGAGTTGTCCAGCCAGTTACAGGAACTCTTGGAAAAGGGTTTCATTCGACCGAGTTCTTCCCCGTGGGGAGCTCCTATCTTGTTTGTGAAGAAGAAGGACGGAAGTCTTCGCATGTGTATCGATTATCGTGAGCTGAACAAAGTGACCATCAAGAATCGTTATCCTCTTCCTCGCATTGATGATCTCTTTGACCAGCTTCAGGGCTCCAGTTACTATTCGAAGATTGATTTGCGGTCCGGTTATCACCAGTTGCGCGTCAGGGAAGCTGACATTCAGAAGACTGTTTTTCGCACTCGTTATGGCCATTTTGAGTTCTTGGTCATGCCTTTTGGCCTCACTAACGCACCGGCGGTGTTCATGGACTTGATGAACCGCGTTTGTAAACCTTACCTTGATAAGTTCGTCATCGTATTCATAGACGACATTCTGATTTATTCCAAGAACAAGGCGGATCATGAGGAACATCTGCGGTTGGTCTTGGAACTTTTGAGACAAGAGCAGTTTTATGCTAAGTTCTCGAAGTGTGATTTCTGGTTACGTGAAGTTCAATTCCTAGGACATGTGGTGAATGAACTGGGAATTCACGTCTATCCGGCTAAGATCGAAGCTATTAAGGATTGGGAAGCACCAAAGACGCCATCTGAGGTGCGGCAATTCCTAGGTCTTGCGGGTTATTATCGTCGTTTCATTGAGGGATTTTCGAAGATCGCTCAACCCCTCACTGCTCTTACCCAGAAGGACCGAAAGTTCGACTGGGATGAACCACAAGAATCAGCATTTCAGATGCTGAAGCTTAAACTTTGTTCTGCACCTATCTTATCCTTGCCAGAGGGTACGGACGACTTTGTTGTGTACTGTGATGCTTCTATTCGTGGTCTCGGTTGTGTGTTGATGCAACGCGGGAAGGTTATTGTTTATGCTTCTCGCCAACTCAAAGTTCATGAGAAGAACTACACTACTCATGACTTGGAACTGGGTGCGGTAGTCTTTGCGTTGAAAATCTGGAGACATTACTTGTACGGTACCAAGTGTGAAGTATATACCGATCACAAGAGTCTTCAGCATATTTTCAACCAAAAGGTGTTGAACATGCGGCAGCGTCGCTGGGTTGAACTCCTGAACGATTATGACTGTGCCATCAAATACCATCCTGGCAAGGCGAACGTTGTGGCGGACGCCTTGAGCAGGAAGGAGTCTGCGAATCCTCGTCGTGTTCGAGCCTTACAGCTCACCATTCATTCGTCGTTGCCTGACCGAATCCGTGCTGCATAGTTGGAAGCTTTGAAGGAGGAAAACCTTAAGGCTGAAACTATGCACAGTGCTGACAAGCATCTTGAGCTCAGGACCGATGGCTTACACTATTTTGCGGGACGTGTTTGGGTCCCATTGTTCGGGGGATTACGCGAGCTTGTGTTGGATGAAGCTCACAAATCCCGGTATTCTATTCACCCTGGCTCTGATAAGATGTATCAGGATTTGAAGATACTTTATTGGTGGCCGAACATGAAAGCTGATATAGCTTCTTACGTCAGCAAATGTTTGACTTGTGCTAAAGTCAAGGTTGAGTATCAGAGGCCGTCTGGTCTCCTGCAACAACCAGAGGTTCCGGAATGGAAGTGGGAACGAATCACGATGGATTTTGTCACCAAGCTACCAAGGTCGCCTAGTGGTTATGATATGATCTGGGTGATTGTTGACCGGCTGACAAAATCGGCGCATTTTATACCTATTAAGGAAACCGATGGACTCGAGCGGTTGCCTCGACTTTACCTTAAGGAGGTGGTTGCTCGGCACGGGGTGCCTGTTTCTATTATCTCTGATCGTGATTCTTGTTTCGCTTCACGTTTCTGGAAGGCTCTGCACAAGGCTTTGGGTACTCAGTTGGATATGAGTACGGCTTATCATCCGCAAACTGATGGACAGAGTGAGCGGACGATCCAAACCTTGGAAGACATGCTTCGGGCATGTGTTATCGATTTTGGCAAAAGTTGGGAGATCCACCTGCCGTTAGTGGAGTTCTCCTACAACAACAACTATCACTCTAGCATCAAGGCAGCTCCGTTCGAGGCTCTTTACGGACGGAAATGCCGATCACCACTTTGTTGGGCCGAGGTGGGCGAGAGCCAGCTCACTGGTCCGGAACACGTGTACGAAACTTCGGAGAAAATCATACAGATCCGTCAACGTTTGGCTGCTGCACGGGATCGTCAAAAGAGCTATGCCGATCGCCGTGGAAAACCTTTAGAGTTCCAGGTTGGGGACAAAGTACTTCTGAAAGTTTCACCATGGAAGGGCGTCATACGCTTTGGAAAGCGTGGCAAGCTTAACCCTCGATATGTCGGACCATTCGCAATCCTGGATCGGATTGGACCGGTGGCATACAGACTTGACTTACCGGCGGAGCTCGGTAGTGTACACAACGTCTTCCATGTGTCTAACTTGAAGAAGTGTTTGGCTGATGAATCTCTCATTGTACCACTGGAAGAGATCAAGGTTGACGATCGCCTTCGCATTGTGGAGGAACCTGTCGAGATCCTCGACTACAAGATTCGTAGCCTTCGTCGGAGTAAAATCCGCATCGTTAAAGTTCGTTGGAACTCGAATCGTGGACCGGAGTTCACATGGGAACGGGAGGATCAGATGAAAGCTAAGTATCCTCATCTTTTTCCGAAACGCGTGTTTGAATCGAGGCATGTTACTGCTGAAGCGGAATGAATCTCGGGTCGAGATTCCTTTCAACGTGGGGATGATGTGACATCCGGTAATTTTCTTTTCGTTCTGTTCTTTTTGTTTCGTTCTGTTCTTTTTGTTTCCTACTTTTAGGGCTTTGCGCAATTTTCGGGACGAAAATTCTTTCAACGTGGGGATGATGTGACACCCGGCATGTTTGGCTTAAACATATTAGTAACATCTTTACTTGTAATTGAAGAACGCTATCTAAGGTGAGTTCACGGCCCCACTTTTACTGCTTTAACTTTTGGGGGAGAAAACATGCGCTAAACTGTTTTTGTAACATATGTCATACTATGTCTTTTAACTTTATATTGCTATACGATCTTTGGAAAGTCCCGGGGAAACCATGAATTTGCGGGAATGCACAACGGGGGAAATGTGGATAGATCTATTGGGCGTGACCTGCCCCACTCGTCGGCTTGGAGGGCCGGACGGGTGCATAATGTCTCGAACAGGAACATCATCATGCTGAACATACGGGCTGCTTAAACATGCTAAACATTGCTAAACGTGTCTAGTAATGGTTTCCAATCGTAGTAGTAATGAAACATACGCCTAGCTAGCGTACTTGGTAACATTGATATAGTATGGACATGGTAACATTTTGGTAACATATTGAACAAACCTGTGAACTCACCAGCATTATATGTTGACATCTTTTTGGCATGTTTTTCTCAGGTCGCTAAGGTAGCAATGAACGGAACTAGGCGCACGGGTCTGCATTGGCGTCTAGGCATAGTTGCACGTTTTGTAATAAAAGTATTTTGAACAACTTTTGAGTTGATAGCATAGTTGATTAAATGCTACTTAAACGCTTCCGCTTATTAAATTAATGGTTATGTCTATTTACGCTTTCATATAGAGTTGTTTATTGTGATCGTTGACTTGGATCCTGGTTTGTCATGCGCCTCGCGGTAAAACCCCGCAAGTGGTAATCTGAGGGTGTGACACATGATTTAGTTATTGCTATAACAGGAAGTCAGCATCTGTATAAAATATTATACATGGGTGAGTTTATATGCTTTCAGCTGTTATATTCATTGGTTTTCTCCAATCTCTAGTTGCATGCCCAAAGTTTATTTACTATAATTTATCAGGCATCTGATGGTTGGTAACTTAGATGTTGATGTCTCCCCTCGAGAGCTCGTTTTTCTATCCAAATGTTTTGCCACTGTTGCCCTTTCATCTGCAATTTCAAGATCTCTAAAATGAAATGGCAATTAAGATTGGTAAATGGTTCTATATTTACTTTCCACTTTGAAACATTAAACTGTCCTCGGCCTTTGCCAATTTTGATCTGCTCACTTATTCTTTATTTGTAGGTAGTTGCAGCAAATATGCTGAGGACTGACAGGTCATTTTCTGGCACGTATCCGCTTTGTGCTATAGGGAGATATTAAGAAGCTTGTTGACAGGTCGTATTCTACAGCTTAACGTTGTTTTGTTATCGCAAAATGTTTTTATTTTATTTTATTTTATTTTATTTTATTTTATTTTATTTTTTTTCATTTTCAAAAGAGTGATGGTGTTTTGCAGCAACGATCCTAGCATGATGCTCTAAAAGATGAATAATTTATATACTAAACTTTGAAAAATAGCTGAAACGTGTTTTTTCTCACTTCCTTCCATTCACCATATTATATGTTAATTTCAGAACCAACATGTAATACTAAAAAAAACATACAGGTCACTTAGGTTTATTAATGTATCATAAGATATACTAACTATAAGACTTTGTATATGGTCATTGCCTTCAAATGCCTTCCTATTATACTTCACAAACAAAAATCTACTGGTCTTCACAACTCTTTTAAAAAATTAATAACTTTAGCATCCAACAGGTATATTAGAACGAGTAGTCTTTTTAAACACAATTCATTTCGTTTATTATATAATATTTGTATACTTATTTGTATTTTGAAACAATGCAGGTTATGTATGATGCGATGAATCGAACCACAACAACATTGGTTCCAGTAAAGGTAACCAGGCTTTGTCCATCAGTTTATCTGTTGTTGATGTGGCTTTTTGACCTGGTTACTGAGGAATGGGTATACAGTTGTGCAATGTTTTACAAGGGTAGAAGACAGAAAAAAAGACAGACAATGAGCAAGAACAAGAAAAAAAAACCTAGAAATAGTTAGTTTATTTATATAGTCACACCCTTTGCAACTTTTGTATAGCTTTTGATCAGAATTTTATGTCTTTGGTTTTTGAATTGAAAACTTATGTATAGATTTTGGTTTACGATTGTTAATATCAATTGGTTTTTCGGTTTTCTCATGTTTACAGCTGTTTTTATTTCAATCAATGTCCACATTTAAAATTACAAAAACTCAGGTGGCTTTACATAACCGTTAGCGACATTGTCATTTTTTTGTCTGTGACAAAATGATGTCAATTGTTATGGGAAAAAAATATGTGTGACCAAAGATTAGATAATAGCCACACTTAAAATTACAATATACTTTCGTGTGTCTAAAAATAGTTTGAGCCACACTTACAGCAAATTCATGTGGCTTTATATAACCATTATGTGTGACCAAAGGTTAAACAATAGCCACACTAAAAATTATAAATTTCATGTGGCTTTACATAACTATTAGTCACACAATCTTAATTTTGTTTATTTTTGTGTGACGGAATGATAGCAATTGACATGGGTATAATGTAATACGTGTGACCAAATGTTAGACAATAGACACAAATAAAATTACAATATTTCAAGTGGTCGTATATAAATATTAGTCACACTATCATCCATTTGTTTTTTTTTTTTTTTTGTGTGTGACGTAATGATACTAAAAGCCATGGACAAAATGGATTACGTGTCACCAAAGTTAGGCAATAACGACACCATTGTCACTTTTTTTATGTGACGGAATGATAGCAAATGTCATGAGAAAAAAATATATGTGTGACAAAAAGTTAGAATATAGTCACATATAAAATTATAAAATTGTTTCGTGTGTCTATAAATAGAGTTTTGGTCACACTTATAGTGAATTTATGTTGCCTTGCCTACCCTTTAGCTACAATTAATAGATGAAAATCTTATTAAAACAATCATTTTTGCCACATATTTTTTTAATTAATGTGGCTAAAACAAAACTTTTAGTGACTATATAACTAAAATGGCCACACTTAGAGTAATTTTATGTGACCGTTACTACCCTTTAGTCACATTTAATAGACAAAATGCTTGATTTTAAAAAGAAATATTGGTATCCTCTAGCCACACTTTTAAGTGATACGGCCACTAAATGTGAATATGGCCATATGATACCTATGATGACTCGACCTATGGTCACACTTGAGCTGGAAAAAAAAGGTGTAGCGAAAGGCATATGGTCACATTTTTTTTGTGTGGCTATAGGCCTATTTTGGCATAGTGCTACAAATAATAAACAACACATAAGAAAATCAAAATTTCAATCTTAATGCACATGTGCATTAACGTTACTTTTTTCATTACCACACAACATATGAAGATGATTGTTAGAATGAATGATCGTAATCATAACAATAATTAAATCTTAATGCACATGTTTATGGGGTAATACAACCCCAAAAGAAAAATATACGTAGTACTTATGCATACTAATTTCACTACACTACTATAATACTCATTTTTTACATTGTTTTCATTGCTTTTAGTACTGTCAAGCTTTTTGCCTTGACCCTATAAAGAGTTCAAAGCAAAATACATTCAGCCACTATAAAATATATCATCTTTATATGACTATGAAATACCATCATTCAACACACATTATCCAGCAACTTAATTAGCAGAGAGCAAGTAAAACTTATAATAAACATTAGCATTTGTGTTAACAATATCAAACATTTCATCGAGCAATTGGTATGCACACTTTAAATACAACATAGAAAGATACAAGTTTATTCAATTCACCTAAAAAACATAGGCTCAAAAAACAACAACATCAATAATAATAATAATAATAATAATAATAATAATAATAATAATAATAATAATAATAATAATAATAATAATAATAATAATAATAATAACTACTTGGTCTAACAGTGTCTTAGCATTTTTAATAGCCAACTCCACAAGTTTAGGATTAATAGAACCATTAGGCTCTGCATCTTTTGTTCTAGAAACTTTTCTAGTGTCGCAGGTGTGCCAATCTGCTTTAATGCTTTTATTATTGAATATTTGTGTTTAAAATTTGGAATAAAATAAAAAGAAAGAAAACGATCAAAGGGATGATGCTGACCTTGGTTAGAGATCGGGCAACTGAAGAAAGAGGAGCAAATTTGCTACCATGAAAAGCCTTTCGTTCATCTTTTGTCAGTGAATCCATTGATAACCCACCTTCGATTGTCGTGATGGTGGTGTTATTGTTTGTTGGATGGTGCTGATGAAAAAAGTATCAATGAGGAAGAAGATGTTAGGGTTTCAAAGAAGGTGTTTGGGATTAGGTGATACCCAACCCAATTACCCGAAACCACATACCCAAATACCCGAACTATATACCCGATCATATACCCATGAGTTTTTTAACGCATCACATAACCCTTAGACTAATGCGTTCGATATTTCAATAAATAACTTTTATCCTTATTTCATGCTAGTTCTTTTTAGAATGATCGATTACAAACTTCTGAATTCATTTGACATTATATAATATTTTGTAATGGCACTAGATTTATACCCCGACGCAGAAATTCATTTTTTTTATATTAGAATATGATAACTTATTGCAGAGATTTGTTTAAAATAAATAATAATAATAATAATAATATTCATTAATCATATCTTGGCAAGTCATTAATTATGTTGTCTTATTAGATATTTTATTATGTCATATTAGATATTTCAACCCAGGACGCTCCCGGGATAAAAACTAGTGTTTTGATATTTACAATGCCTCACTTTTATTTTTACATGTTACTTTCGTTTTTTTTTTTTTTTTTTTTTTTTTTTTGCAGAAAATCACTGCCGTTGTTTTAACAGTATGCTCTCACTGCTATATACACTTAAAGATTATAAGTTACACTAAATATATATTGCATGCCAGGCAGCCATATAAGTTTGGAAATGATGGGAGGTTGAAACTTTTAAGGCACCACTACTCTAAGGCCCTCAAAATCGACAGGTCAAACAGTTGGTATTCAAAGACTAAACCCATTTTATCAATTCAAATGAGATCTTATTTTATTTCAGCAAATACGTAGCGGAATGTTAAAAGAAGTTATTAAATTTCCAAACATGGTTTCCCAAGACGGGCCAAAAGAATATTTAATAAACAACTAAAATCCTTGAAAAATAATGTAAATAACATTCGAGCAATCTCGTAGACGTCTTCTTAATTGAAATGTCAACTGCAACTGAGTAGCTCCACCGCATGCCAAGGCGTCCTTTATCATCAACAACTTGAAATCAACCTAACGTGTATGCATAAGTCAGCTACGCTGAGTGAGTTCAAGTTTTATTAGTTTTCAATAATAGTAAGTTGTTAAAATAAACAATAACAAAATACTATAACCTTAGAGTCAACAATACGCGCAATCCGCCTAATTATTCCCTAAGCAATATTTAAAGTCTAGGATAAGCGCAATCCGCCTATTTAACCAAGACTTCAATTTCCAACTGTAATAAGCGCATTCCGCTTATCAACACAAAGTACAATCAAGTCTATTTAACTCAACCAAGTCTAGAGATCAAAGCAGTCATCTCCCACTTCTGTCATGGCTCAGTTTATAATAACTCATACAACATAAACCGCGTAACAACCATGACACAAAACTAATATCATAAATCAGAGCAGGCGTATCCCACATCTAATAACACATAAGCCATAAACTATGTGAACCATGACAAAAACTATACCATAAATCAGAGCAGGCCTAGCCCACTTCTAATAATACATATAACTCAAGCCATAAAATAACACATTAGGCGCATTCCGCTTACTTACATTTCATGCCAAAATAATATATATATATATATATATATATATATATATATATATATATATGAGTTCACAAAAATATTTATAACTTTATAAAAATATTTTGTGACTTCATAAAAATAATCATACTGGTTTAGCATGCACATCAGCCCAAATTATTTAGAGAAATAATAATTAAAAGAGTGGGCTCAAGAACTCACCTTAACCCATGGTTCTCTTCAAAATAGTAAAAAAAAAACATTCAAGACGCAAGCAAGCAAGGACCTGTCAACATACATGTAGCATGACTAAAAAAACTAATGCTTTATAGTAGTTCATGCTTAAGTATCCATATTAGTACGCTGGTAAAAATATTTAAGGTTTTGACTAATTCCATGGATTTCTCCATGCATAAAAATTGATCCGACTATATGAGATTTGGCATCCATTAATTAAATTCATACCTTAGCATGCTTCTGTATACGAAACATCCATGTAAACCAAAGTTAATGGGACAAAAAGTTATCTGCAATGTGCCCGATTATTGCTTTCAAGCCCAAATTTAAAATAGTGACAACAGCTCACACGAGAACCTAAACTTGCAACCGTGGATCACGACATGACCAGAATCACCAGCTTCACCAACTAAACTGATCACCACTACCTATGTCACCATCATCTCTCAAAGCTAGCCACAACCGTGGCCACCCGCTAACGGGTTTTCTGTTAGACATAATATCTTGATTTCTATATTATCATAAGTATAATTACATATCATAAGTTAGATATTATTTGTGGTAGTTATATACCAACCGTTGTGTCGGTTACATCAAAGGGGACACACCCTTTCATTATGTATAAATAGGACATAACCCCTCATTTGTAAATCAGAATGTTTGATCAATAAAGAATACATCTTTTGCATTCTCTCTGTTCTCTCTCAATCCCACATTTTTGGCCACAAGTCAGCCCGCATCATCATCGACCCACATCAACAACCCCAACTATCTTCAAACCCATCACGAAACCAAACCCTAATCGGGTTCAGGCCAAGAGCCGCTTGGCTCGATCATGCTTCACGACAACCAACGTATCCAACCCTACCACCATCACCACTGCATCCCGTCGACATCACCATCCTCGTCTCTCATCCACGACCAAACATACTTCTTGGCCTAAACTCTAGGTCCTAACTAATCCGTTGCGTGTTATTTTGTACGAAACGGCGACCACCACCCCTTGCATCAAACCTTTCTCTAATGAAGATAATGGGTTCACGCTAACCTTGATAATTGGATCGAACGTCGTGAACCACCGAACTTTGTTGCTGCTTTCTTGTGTGCGGCGGAAGTGGTTTAGGGTATTGTATAATTGATATATAATGGTTTTCAATGAATGATTTTATTCACATCAATCGTCCATATATGTTTTATAGTAGTCTCCTTGTCTATAAGTGGCAAAGAACTAATACTATTCAAAGTCAATCAAGTATTTAATGTTGTGATAAAGTTGACGAGGATGTCACACCACGTCAATGGCGGAAACACGTGGCGCGACGGTTCAAGCGTATAAAGTCAAGGTTAACGCAAATCATAAGTAATTAAGAAAATGGGTCATTTATTAAGACGTCAAAAACCATGTTTCATGTTCACACATAAACGAAATTGTTTTTAATACAAATAAGGAGGCTCCTCAAATATATCCCAAATCCTTGGGAAATAAAGGTGAAACCCCTTCAAAACACCCGACGCCCAGTTGAGAGATTCCCCTGACCCAACTTGCCATGTTGTCCATCATCAATCAATTACCTGAAAGATATGTTTCAAATTCGTCAATATATAAATATTGGTGAGTTCACAGGTTTTAGTTTTCCAAAACTTTATCTCTTTGGGAAATACCATGTTATGACAATTTATAGGAGTTGCAAGTTCCTACAATTCTACTTGAGCCTATAACCAAACCAAGACAAATAATAATAATGCCCTGCTCCAAGTCGTTACTCGGTATCCTACGACTTGATTTCAGAATACGTGCACCCCAGGCATACGCCGATGCATAATCGACGCTATCGATTAGGGGTGGGCCTTGTCAGGAACCAATAGTACTATTCAAATATTCCTTCGGTTTCATTTCCCTGAATTAATGATTATAGTAGAGAGGTCTCAACCCCGAGTGGCGATCACAACTCAAGTAATTATCCCGTCAAACATTTTCCCTAACATATCTTTCCCCCGAAAAACATAAAATAGTTTAAAATGGGGCCGTGAGACTCACCTGAAACTGTGCTCGGCTCAAAAGGAAGATAGCAAATTTGTGGTCTCGCACCTACAAACGTCCTAGAAGTATAAGTCACTACACCTATAGTGTATGTGTCTTGGCAAGTTGTACACCCAACTCCCCGACCACGTGTTATTCCAATTCCCGTTTAATTAAACGCGTATCCTAGGTTCGTTGGCGATGGTTTACCCTTTTCTTACAAGTTATATATTATTTTTGTTAATATCCTTTTAACTTGTATATTATTATCCTCGATTCGACTTCACCTAACGTATAATTATTTTCCCATTTAAAAAATTATACTTAAGATCGTATCGTTCGATATAATATGTTCTTAACACCCGACTCGACTCACTTTGCCGCATATTTATTTTCCCATTCAAATAAATATGCTAAGGTCTTGTCGTTCGGTAGTATATTCTTAACGCCCGACTCGACTTACCACGCCGTATATTTATTTTCCCATTTAAATATATATACTAGGATCTCGTCGGCATACATATATATATATATGTATATCTTGTCTACTCGTCTCGGTTTTCCTTCCCGCATATCTACTTTCCCATTCAAATAGATATACTAGAATTTCGTCGACACGAGCACATATATACTTATATAAACGTGTAATTTTTCTTGTTAAGTCCATACGTTGTTTTAACGTTTTAATCTTTTACGTTATGTTTTCTCCCACGAATGTTTTCTCTAACACTTAGGAAAGTGTTATATAATTTTCACCCATGTTATATATATTTTACTTCCTAAAATATATTTTTTCTCATCTTGCCGCAATGGCATTTTTCTCTTGTTTGTCCGTTTATCCGCTATAGTTAGTTTATGTATCTAAGTCCGATAGTAAATTTTTCAAGTTTCTCCCAATATGCGTCTTATAGAAATATTACTTATATTTCCAATTCCTCAACACATATTACTTGAAAGGTTCAAAAATATACTTTTGTATTTTTACCCAACTTGTTAACTTATGTACCAAAAATGTTTCCAACACTTTTATATTCCCATTTATATAAAAGTATTCATTTTTGTATAAGTTTTCTCAAGTTTTTAGTCTTGTTCAACATTTTTATAAAAAGCCTCTATTTTTATAAAATCCTTATGTTAATACAAGTCCATTTTTTTTATAAACTTCCATTTTTATAAAAATACTCTTTTTATACAAAATACCCAAGTAGTTTACTAGTGTTTACCAAGACCATCCTTGGAAAATCATTATTTATGCTTTTGACACCAAACTTTCCATTGTTGCATTTTTGGATCAAAGTTTCTAGAATATTTATTTTAGTCCTTCAACTTTCAAAGTTACAACATTAGTCCCTTAACTTATAAATGTTGCATTTTCCATCCTAACTTCCAAAGTTAGCATTTTTCTCCCAAATTAGTGTACTTTGAAGAATCATCTTCTTAATGTTAGATTATTTTTACATCATACCACTTTTTATAGTCTTATATTCCATCATTAAGGCTTCTAACATGTGGGTTTAGTGTTTTTATCCAACATATCCAAATTTTACTCATCCAAGTGAGTAGACTTTAATTATGTAACTTTTACATTTATGAACATCTAACATATTCCAACTTATATTAGACTTTAGATGGTCATTTTATGATGATTAAAACCATCTTTTAGCATATTCAAGTTACTTTCACAAATCATGTTCAAATCATCATCCTTCATAAGTGTATGTGTATGTTTTATAATTTTTAGAAATACTACATTACTAGCATCAAATCCATGATCCATCTACATATTTTTACTCATCCATTTTACTCTTGTAAAATATATTAAAGCTTATGTTTCAAAACCACATTTTAATCCTTCATGTACAACTTGCTTCTAAGAACACATAACATGAATATTAATGATCAAAGCAAGGTTAAAAAGCTTACTACTAGCTCAAGGCTAGGGAAGACAAAAACCTTGGATTTGAATGGGGTTTAGTGTGTTCTTCCAAGTGGTTAAGCTCCAAGCTCTTGAAACACACAATGGGGTTTTGAAAGATGAAGATTTAGAGGTGATTTGGAAGTGTTAAACTTGAAAAGAGAATGTATGTGGGGGTGGTATATGCTACGGCCAAGGGGAAAAAGAAGAAGGAAGATTTTTGCTTTGTTGGTTCAAGTGTGCATATATGTATCTTTATAATATCCTCACTATATCTTTAAAGATTACATGCATCTTCCATGGATTGTGTAAGATCTAATGGAGATTATGTGGGATATGAAAAATCTTTGGGAGATTGATTAAGAGGGTGTTTGGCCGTGAGTTAGAGAGAGAGAGAAGGGGATTTGGTGATTTTTGCCCAATGCTAATCCATGCAACTTTTAATATCATGATTAGCTCTAATAATAAGTGGGTTAATAAATAAAAAGAAAAGATTAATCATGGGGGTGGGGTTTAGGCCGACCCCTTGGGGTGTTTGGGTGGGGTCCACAACACTAAATATTTACCCATTATTTGTTATGTTAAATCCCTCCTCGTTCGGGTGTCGTTCGGGTATTTTTCGGGTTTTAACCGTGTGTTATCCGGATATTAAAAATACCTTTAATAACCCTTAAACATAGCCTAGTTTAAGCGTTGATTAGTTATTTAGGCTTTTGTCGGGTGAAATTATAAGTTATACGCGTATCGGGTGCGGTACGCGCACTTTATTCGTTACCGGGAGATTTGTATGAAAAGCTCTCACTTATGGCTTTGGAGTTCCAAAACCCATTATATTTTGTGAAATTACTCTTTATTTTATATCCCGGGTGTCCGGGATCCTTTTCGTTTATTTAATTTTTACCGGGTAACCGCCAACGTTCATACCGGATAAGTTTACTCGCACATGATCCTATCATGTTTTGTCATTAAACGTATGCATTCCTATGCATTATTTGGGAATTGCTATCTTTCTAAGGCCTTGATAAATAAATCAACACATAATTTGTAACACCCCAACCGATGGCGGAAACATCGAGGTGTCACGTAGTGACGATTGTTCAATAGCACATGGACTAAATTGTAAATATTAATAGCAAACAAACTTTCATTATCCAAAAAGGAAATACACAAGTCTTAATAGAAATCTAAAACATAGATAAATAAATATTCAATCTTTTATTTAAGCACTAGGTCCAGCCTAAGCGTGAAAGCATGTAAGATCAAACGTCACCTGAAACATGTACAAAATAATTTCGTCAACACATATAATGTATTGGTGAGTACATCCGTTTGATATATATAGTAAAGTAAAATTTAGCAATTCATGTGTTATTTGGCAAAATGAAATAAGTGGTATCCGGGTCAAATCAACCCTATGAAAGGTAAGCAGATATATATAGTATGCACTAGTAGTAATGTAATACATAGCAATGACGAGGACTCTCAACAGAGTCACAAGGGTATATACCATAGTACTATTCATTGAAATGCCAGGCCGAAACGGTTAATGATTTGACAGGTCATAGATACACGAAATGACATAAGCAAACACACAATAGAATTGCTATTTTAGTAAAATGAAATAGAAAATTGATAATAAGTACATGAGTCACCCCAGAATAGTAAAACAGTAAAAAGGGGAAAGATATACTCACAGTTTGCGAAAGCGATCAAAATCCACTTAAGCGGTTGTGAGCTAAGTAGTGAGAATTCCGAGGAATTCAACCTATAACGTATATGAATACTAGTAAGGTAAAGTCTACAAAGTCTAAGGTAACTAGGGTCTAAGGCATTAGGGTTTGCTAAGACGATTTGGGGAATTAGAGTTTTTTTATGATTAGTCGAATTAATGTAAAAGTTGTATATTAAAAATAATATACCAAAGTCTGTAAATATGATTTAGGTAATATAATTATTACCAATAAAATATTTAGATCAAAATATATTTGAATAATTATGACCAAATAATTTAGTTAATTACTTTAACTAATTATTGTAATTAATTACGATAATCATAAATATTGAAATAATTATGAGTTATACGATGATCCGACAAATAATAATTAAGACTTTCCAACATAAGAAATACTTCTATTTTATAAGAAAAGTATTTATAAAATAGATGTTGTAATAGTATAAATAAATAAACGTTTAATTATGTCGTAATTGATAAATAATACTAATAATACAAGACATGATCCAAAAATGCTATTTTTATTGAATATGGATGCTTTCTGCTGTAAATCCATGAAACTAATTTTCCCATAATTTTTATAAACTTATTTATATTTAAAACTGATTTGATGAGATTAAATCATGTTTAAATGATTAAAAATTGGAAAATTAATAAAAATAAATGTTTTCTGACCCAAACATTTTTATTTCAGTTCAAAATGATTAGAAATAATTTATCAAAAATTTTGAGATTAAAATCATTAAAAATGAATTTTTAATCAATTAAATACGATTAAAACAAATAAATTCAATAAAAATATGACATTTTCCAGAAAATAAAAGTGTAGTAATTTTCTTTATGGTGTCAAGATGCTACACCTAAATTTTTATAATTTTTGGGTAAGAATTGGATTTATTATGAATATTTCAAGTTTAAATGGATTTTAATTGATTAAAATAAAGAAATAAGGAAATATAAAAGAACAGCAAAAATTTCAGAAAATAAAAACTGAGTTGTGTGGGTTTCGAACCCTTGACCTTTGATTGAAGGAACAAATGACTTAACCACTAGACCATCCATTTATTTGTTATTTTTGTTGTAACAGAATTATATTTAAACAATCATACCAATCCATCTTCTTCCCCAAACTCACTCTAAGAACCCTAACCCTAACCCTTAATCAATCGAACCCCATAACGTTCCTGTTAACTATCACAAACATAGGGCTTTTGTTCGGAATCAAGAAACAAGTAAAATGGCATCAAAAAAAGAAACTTACAATAACGTTTATGGATCGAAAAGAAGAAGAACAAGCCAAAAACTATGCGGCCGATTATAGAGCTATTAAGAACTCGATTTGATGTTTATTTGATGGGTTTAGAAGAGGTAGTGATGCAGCAACGAGGTGGTAACATCAATTTATATAGAGGTCGAGTAAAACTAGCGTTTTGAAACCTTTATTAATTCCGGTCGGTTATAACACTAAACCCAAATTAAATCGCCATAACAGACGCGTTACAGCTTGATTAAATGTGGGATTCAGTTATTACTTTGATGGAGAAACCTTTTGGGACGTCTAGGAACTGAAACGGACAATTATCTCGCGAGATTTGGCCTCGCCGGAAAAATACTCGCCGGCCGGAGACAAGGCTGCCGGAAAAACGTGCAGTCACAAGAAGGAGGGATTTTTTTTAAAACTTTCAGCTTTTGGCAAAAATGGTCCCTCATGATTTAACTAGGTTAGTTTAATAATGAATTGGTTAGTTTTTCTTTTATAAAAGTTAACCAAGTTAACCAATTTAATCTAGAATGTTTTTTTTTTTTTAAACTCTTTGAAGATTATAATATCCCTTCCGAAAAACGTTTCAACATTCGCATTAGATTAAAACTTAGACATGGTCCATAATAAATGTAAATGCTACAATTTTAGTTCGCTCAAAAAATTAGTATTTGAAACGACGAAACTTATCGGAATTTTAATGGAAATATTTGAAGGACCAATATTGTAAATTAGATGAAAGTCGAGGGTGACGGATGTCACAGGTTCCCCTACTTTAGAAAATTTCGTCTCGAAATTTCTTTCAAGTGAAGGTTTCTGGTTGTGGTATATGTGAGTATGTTATCGATGAAAAACAATTACGAATTGGTCCAAGAAAGGTTTATAAACTCGGTTCGTAGTATTCCTAAGATCTACATAAAGGTTATAATCGTTTAGATTCAACGTGTAATTACGGACCACAGATTTTATAAGAATAAGATTGTCACGAGCAACCTCCATAGTAAAAGGATGGGTAGGGTGAAAGCAAATACGAGCAAGCAAAGGTTCAATTTCTAACGAGACAAAACTCCTATCTGCGCTGGTATCAAACAAAATCGAAGCATATAAGTTAGTAATAAGAAATGTACCATTGACAATGTCGTTGGTAGCTTGATCTTGATTAGTATTAATGTTGAAAGCACGGCCACGAGCTGGAGCTGCTTGGATTGCTGGAACTGCTGGGGCTGCTGGAAGTGCTGGGGTTTGTTGACGAGACTGAATGAAAGTAGCTAGATGAGGACACCTATCTTGCCTGTGGTTAGGATCACCACAAGCATATCAAGCTCTGGGTCGAGCATTCCCAGGTTCAATTTCCCGACAGTGAGAAGCAGTGTGGCCTGCTTTGCCGCAAGTGTCACATTTATAGCAGGGTCGAGTAGTTGGATGGTGAAAGTTGCATGAAGTGCATTTAGGGTAAGAACCCGAATAGTTTCCCTGAACCTTTTGAGTTTGGGGTACAGTAGATGTGTTTGCAACAGGAACCTGGTTAAGGGGTGTAACAACAGCATAGTTCTGGTTTCCACCTTTTCGTTTCTTATTGGAACTAGAGGTAGAGACAGAGTTCGCTTGAGACGGTTAAGTGGTAGCAGGGGTTTCAGTAGGTCTTTTAGTACCTTTACGAGTTAGAGTACCATCCTTGACATGCTTGTCAGTAAGAGATGCCGCGAGGCGAATGGCATCCTCTACAGTAGCGGGCTTTCTTCCCATAACCGAATCCTGGATCTGAGGTGGCAGTCCCTCAATATACTTCTCAATAGCCAAGGATACCGGGGTTACCATACGAGGAATTAGTAAGCTCAACTCGTGGTAACGGTTGTTGTAGGGAACATTGTTTCCACTATCCTGTTTGAGATGATAGAACTCATCCTCCAATTTCTTCATCTCACTACGAGGACAGAACTCAGTTGTCATGGCGATTTTGAAATCATCCCAAGACATAGCTAAAGCAGCTTCCGTCCCTCGAACATGTTTTTCACCATTCCACCAAGTGAGCGCTCTCTTTTGAAGAACACCCGTGGCATGACGAACACGTAAGTTGGCTGGACAGTCGCTATTAATGAACGTATTCTCCATACTTTCAAACCATTCAAGTAACCCAGTAGCTCCCTCAGTGCCATTAAACTTGTTGGGATGGCAGGAGTTGAAGTGCTTGAAAGTGCACCTATTCTCACTAGCCCCACCATTTCCACTTGTATTCCCGTTAGAGTTCCCATTCGAGCTACCGTTCAGGTTAAGGTTTGGAATAATAGCATTAATGATGTTGGGAACAAGTGTTTCCAACTTGTTATTGAGCATGGTCGCGATACGCTGATCAGATTTCAACTTAGCTTGACGCTTAGAAGCTCTTTTACGAGATTCGCGGTCAGACATCTACAAAAATAAAGCAATACTTATGAGATCCAATTTCAAGATTTTGAATGACACATAGCATACGAGGAATTTGCATAATTAAGAAGTAACTTAGAAATCAATATGGGAAAAGTTCAATACATTAATGATGAAAATCAAATCATGATAAAAGCAAATGAAATATCAAGAATAAAATGAGATATTTGGGATTGTTTATCAGGAAACTGGTGACTAACCAAAGAAATTGAAATATTATTAGTGACTCGTGGGGGCGTACTTTAGCCTATAAGTGAATGCTCATCCCGAGAATTCCCAGGTAGGTAAACGGGTCCCTCGTCTGATTGGGATTTATGCGAATTACCAACCTAGACAGAAAACTCAGAATACAGGCGCTCACCCTTCCAGATTGCACGTGCCCCGTCACAAATAAATTTCAAAACTCTAGTGGAACTTGAGATGTGGAAATATATCCTTGAGATGTGGATTTCACTCCTAACTCAAGATATACTTCAAAAGTAAAAATACGATGGAGTGAAACTGATCACTAAGATAAGGATATCACTCCTAGCTTAGTGAGTAAGTTTCTTTTGGAGGGATAGATTCCTTGAGATTTGGACGTCTCCTATCTCGAAAGGAAAATATTCCAAGATAAATAAAATAAATAAATAAAACATATATGGAGTGAAACTATTCACTAAGGTATGGATATCACTCCTAACTTGGTGTTTTCGTTTCATTTGTAGAATAAAATCTTCCTCGAGTATAATGAAAAGTAAAAGGAGAAAATATATCTAAAGAAATATGAGGATAAAAGAAAGTATATAATGGGTATCTTAGTTATAGTCTAGGTCAAAAGCATTTACTAATAACCTAATTCCCTATAACCATGGTTCTGATACCAATCTGTAACACCCCAACCGATGGCGGAAACATCGAGGTGTCACGTAGTGACGATTGTTCAATAGCACATGGACTAAATTGTAAATATTAATAGCAAACAAACTTTCATTATCCAAAAAGGAAATACACAAGTCATAATAGAAATCTAAAACATAGAGAAATAAATATTCAATCTTTTATTTAAGCACTAGGTCCAGCCTAAGCGTGAAAGCATGTAAGATCAAACGTCACCTGAAACATGTACAAAATAATTTCGTCAACACATATAATGTATTGGTGAGTATATCTGTTTGATATATATAGTAAAGTAAAATTTAGCAATTCATGTGTTATTTGGCAAAATGAAATAAGTGGTATCCGGGTCAAATCAACCCTATGAAAGGTAAGCAGATATATATAGTATGCGCTAGTAGTAATGTAATACATAGCAATGACGAGGACTCTCAACAGAGTCACAAGGGTATATACCATAGTACTATTCATTGAAATGCCAGGCCGAAACGGTTAATGATTTGACAGGTCATAGATACACGAAATGACATAAGCAAACACACAATAGAATTGCTATTTTAGTAAAATGAAATAGAAAATTGATAATAAGTACATGAGTCACCCCAGAATAGTAAAACAGTAAAAAGGGGAAAGATATACTCATAGTTTGCGAAAGCGATCAAAATCCACTTAAGCGGTTGTGAGCTAAGTAGTGAGAATTCAGAGGAATTCAACCTATAATGTATATGAATACTAGTAAGGTAAAGTCTACAAAGTCTAAGGTAACTAGGGTCTAAGGCATTAGGGTTTGCTAAGACGATTTGGGGAATTAGAGTTTTTTTATGATTAGTCGAATTAATGTAAAAGTTGTATATTAAAAATAATATACCAAAGTTTGTAAATATGATTTAGGTAATATAATTATTACCAATAAAATATTTAGATCAAAATATATTTGAATAATTATGACCAAATAATTTAGTTAATTACTTTAACTAATTATTGTAATTAATTACGATAATTATAAATATTGAAATAATTATGAGTTATACGATGATCCGACAAATAATAATTAAGACTTTCCAACATAAGAAATACTTCTAATATATAAGAAAAGTATTTATAAAATATATGTTGTAATAGTATAAATAAATAAACGTTTAATTATGTCGTAATTGATAAATAATACTAATAATACAAGACATGATCCAAAAATGCTATTTTTATTGAAAATGGATGCTTTCTGCTGTAAATCCATGAAACTAATTTTCCCATAATTTTTATAAACTTATTTATATTTAAAACTGATTTGATGAGATTAAATCATGTTTAAATGATTAAAAATTGGAAAATTAATAAAAATAAATGTTTTCTGACCCAAACATTTTTATTTCAGTTCAAAATGATTAGAAATAATTTATCAAAAATTTTGAGATTAAAATCATTAAAAATGAATTTTTAATCAATTAAATACGATTAAAACAAATAAATTCAATAAAAATATGACATTTTCCAGAAAATAAAAGTGTAGTAATTTTCTTTATGGTGTCAAGATGCTACACCTAAATTTTTATAATTTTTGGGTAAGAATTGGATTTATTATGAATATTTCAAGTTTAAATGGATTTTAATTGATTAAAATAAAGAAATAAGGAAATATAAAAGAACAGCAAAAATTTCAGAAAATAAAAACTGAGTTGTGTGGGTTTCGAACCCTTGACCTTTGATTGAAGGAACAAATGACTTAACCACTAGACCATCCATTTATTTGTTATTTTTGTTGTAATAGAATTATATTTAAACAATTATACCAATCCATCTTCTTCCCCAAACTCACTCTAAGAACCCTAACCCTAACCCTTAATCAATCGAACCCCATAACGTTCCTGTTAACTATCACAGACATAGGGCTTTTGTTCGGAATCAAGAAACAAGTAAAATGGCATCAAAAAAAGAAACTTACAATAACGTTTATGGATCGAAAAGAAGAAGAACAAGCCAAAAACTATGCGGCCGATTATAGAGCTATTAAGAACTCGATTTGATGTTTATTTGGTGGGTTTAGAAGTGGTAGTGATGCAGCAACGAGGTGGTAACATCAATTTATATAGAGGTCGAGTAAAACTAGCGTTTTGAAACCTTTATTAATTCCGGTCGGTTATAACACTAAACCCAAATTAAATCGCCATAACAGACGCGTTACAGCTTGATTAAATGTGGGATTCAGTTATTACTTTGATGGAGAAACCTTTTGGGACGTCTAGGAACTGAAACGGACAATTATCTCGCGAGATTTGGCCTCGCCGGAAAAATACTCGCCGGCCGGAGACAAGGCTGCCGGAAAAACGTGCAGGCACAAGAAGGAGGGATTTTTTTTAAAACTTTCAGCTTTTGGCAAAAATGGTCCCTCATGATTTAACTAGGTTAGTTTAATAATGAATTGGTTAGTTTTTCTTTTATAAAAGTTAACCAAGTTAACCAATTTAATCTAGAATGTTTTTTTTTTTTTTTTAAACTCTTTGAAGATTATAATATCCCTTCCGAAAAACGTTTCAACATTCGCATTAGATTAAAACTTAGACACGGTCCATAATAAATGTAAATGCTACAATTTTAGTTCGCTCAAAAAATTAGTATTTGAAACGACGAAACTTATCGGAATTTTAATGGAAATATTTGAAGGACCAATATTGTAAATTAGATGAAAGTCGAGGGTGACGGATGTACACCTCATTTTTGCCGGTAGTTTAATATTTGAAACGACGAAACTTATCGGAATTTTAATGGAAATATTTGAAGGACCAATATTGTAAATTAGTTAATTAGTACGGAATTACCTCATTTTTGCCGGTTGTTACATTCTCCCACCGTTAAGAGAATTCCGTCCCGGAATTCACTTCGAGTTCTCCGGTATAGGGGTCTTCTCGAATAGGGCAGGATATTTTTGCTTCATCCGGTCCAGCCTTTCCCACGTGAACTCCGGTCCACGCTTGGCATTCCAGCGCACTTTGACCAACCTGATCTTGCTGCGCCTTAGTTTTTGGACCTTCCAATCAGTCACCTCGATTGGTTCTTCGACGAAGTGTAGCTTATCGTCGATATGGATTTCGTCCGCAGGGATGATGAGAGTCTCGTCGGATAGGCACTTTTTCAAATTCGACACGTGAAACGTGTCATGTATTCCACTAAGCTCTTGTGGCAACTTGAGCTTGTATGCCACAGGGCCTACTCTAGACAAGATTTCGAACGGTCCAACATACCGTGGGTTCAGCTTTCCGCGCTTCCCAAAGCGCGCGACACCTTTCCAAGGTGACACCTTTAGTAGGACCCTGTCTCCGACTTGAAATTCCAAAGGTTTTCGCCTCATATCAGCGTAGCTTTTCTGCCAGGCACGGGCCGCTTTGAGACGTTCTTTTATCAAGAATACCTTGTCCGTCGTCTCTTGAACAATTTCGGGCCCGGTAAGTTGCTTTTCTCCGACTTCAGCCCAACATAGTGGAGATCTACACTTGCGTCCATATAGAGCTTCAAAAGGTGCAGCTTGAATGCTCGTGTGATAACTGTTGTTATACGAAAATTCTACCAGTGGCAAGTGTGTATCCCAATTACCGCCGAAATCGATTGCGCATGCCCGTAACATATCTTCCAAGGTCTGGATGGTTCGTTCACTTTGACCATCAGTTTGGGGATGATATGCGGTACTCATATCAAGGCGAGTACCGAGGGCTTCATTCAAACTTTCCCAAAATCTTGAGGTGAAACGACTATCTCGATCGGAGATGATAGAAATAGGTACACCATGCTTAGACACCACTTCCTTAATGTACAAGCGGGTCAGTTTTTCCAACTTATCCGTTTCGAGAATTGGAAGGAAGTGCGCGGATTTCGTCAATCGATCAACAATTACCCAAATCATGTCATGGCCGCTTGTTGTCTTGGGTAACTTGGTAATGAAATCCATGGAGATTTGCTCCCATTTCCATTCAGGTATTTCCGGTTGCTGAAGCAAGCCGGATGGTCTCTGATGCTCGGCTTTGACCTTTGCGCAAGTTAAACATCGCACAACATAAGCTGCTATATCCTTCTTGAAATTTGGCCACCAATAAAGTTCCTTCAAATCGTGGAACATCTTGTCTGCACCAGGGTGAACCGAATATCGAGAACTATGAGCTTCGGCCAATACTAGTTCACGCAACCCACCATACACTGGAACCCAAATTCTATTCATGAAATACAAGGTTTGGTCCGCCTTTGGTTCCAGTGAATCAACCATTTTCCGCAACCTTTCACCTTTGACATTCTCGGGTTTAAGGGCGTTAATTTGAGCTTCACGAATTCGATCAGTCAGGTTCGTGTGGATAGTTAAACCCAAGGCTCGGACACGCAACGGCTTAACCCGTTCCTTGCGACTTAAGGCGTCGGCCACAACGTTCGCCTTTCCGGGATGGTACTTTATCTCACAATCGTAATCGTTTAATAATTCAACCCATCTCTGTTGTCGCATGTTCAAATCCTTCTGGTCAAAGATGTGTTGCAAACTCTTGTGATCAGTGAAGATCGTGCACTTGGTTCCATATAGATAATGCCTCCAAATCTTGAGGGCGAATACCACTGCACCCAATTCCAAATCGTGTGTAGTGTAATTCTTCTTGTGGATTTTTAGTTGTCTGGAAGCATATGCTATCACCTTTTCTCGTTGCATCAACACGCAACCCAAGCCTTGATGAGAGGCGTCACAGTAAACCACAAAATCTTCCGTACCATCGGGGAGTGATAATATTGGAGCGCCACATAACTTCTCTTTTAGTATTTGGAATGTCGTTTCTTGCTTTTCCGTCCACTCAAACTTCTTATCCTTTTGGGTTAGCATGGTTAAAGACTGGGCTATCTTAGAAAAGTTCTCGATGAACCTTCTGTAGTAACCCGCAAGGCCAAGAAATTGTCGTACTTCGGTAGGAGTTCTAGGGGCGTCCCAATTTTTAATTGCCTCGATCTTGGCGGGATTGACATGTATACCCTTTTCATTCACCACATGGCCTAGGAAGTGGACTTCTCGAATCCAAAAGTCACATTTTGAGAACTTAGCATAGAGTTTCTCTTTACATAAGACTTCAAGGATTAAACGAAGGTGATTCTCGTGGTCTTCTTTAGTGCGTGAATAGATCAAGATGTCATCAATAAAAACAATGACGAACTTATCCAAGTACGGCTTACACACGCGATTCATTAAGTCCATGAAAACCGCCGGTGCGTTAGTCAAGCCGAACGGCATTACCAAAAATTCATAGTGTCCATAACGAGTCCTAAAAGCCGTTTTTGGTACATCTTCTTCTTGGATACGCAACTGATGATAGCCGGACCTTAGATCAATCTTGGAGTAAAAGTTGGATCCTTGGAGTTGATCGAAAAAATCGCCGATCCTGGGGAGAGGATAACGATTCTTAATGGTTAACTTGTTGAGCTCCCGATAGTCAATGCACATACGAAAGGTGCCATCTTTCTTTTTCATGAATAAGACGGGAGCTCCCCAAGGTGAGAAACTCGGTCTTACGAAACCCTTGTCCAGCAATTCTTGCAGTTGGCTGGATAGTTCCTGCATCTCAGATGGAGCTAAGCGATATGGCGATCGTGCTACGGGAGCGGCTCCAGGAACAAGGTCGATGCGGAACTCGACTTGTCGAGGTGGTGGCAATCCTGGCAAGTCTTCTGGGAATACATCAGGAAAATATCTAGCTATCGGAATGTCTTCCAACTTTCGCTCGTCGGCCTTATTATCTACAACGTGCGCCAAAAATGCGATAAGACCTTTCCTTAAACACTTTCGGGCCTTCATGCTTGTAATAATTCTTAATGGCGTCCCACGCCTTTCCCCTTGAATCGAAAGAGTTTCACCGCTTGCGAGGGGAACCTGAATTATTTTATCGTTGAAAACAACGACGGCACGGTGTGCGGATAACCAATCCATGCCAACGACTATGTCAAAACTACCCAGTACAACCGGTAAGAGATCAATACCAAACTCGTGACCACAGAGGTCCAACCTACAATCTTTCGCTACTTCTCTTGTTTCTATAGTTTTACCATTTGCCAATTCTATAGAGTAAGGTGTATCTAGCTTACTAGTTTTTAGCCCAAGTAATCTTTTAAACTCAACAGATACGAAGCTAAAATCGGCACCAGTATCAAATAACACAGAAGCATAATGACCATTAAGAGGGAACGTACCAGTGACCACGTTAGGGTCCTGTCGTGCATCACCAGCACCAATCACAAATGCCCGCCCACGTGCTTGGTTGTTAAGCTTGGGGCAATCCCTCTTCCAATGGTCAGGCGACCCGCACGAGAAGCAGGGCCTCGCTCCTCCAGTCTTTGGTGCTCCTGATCTGCACTCCTCAGTCTTGTACCCAGAGCGGCGGCACTTTCCACAGATCACTTCGTTCTTTCCCTGATAACCCTGTTTTCCACCATTTCCACGTCCTGTCGCCACATACCCTTTTCCTTTCTTGTTCGAACCACCCGATGACCCATCTTTCTTTCCTTCGTTACGCTTTCGCTTCCCGAACCTCGGCTTGTTCCCCTGATCGCTAAACCCAACCACTGAAGTTGAACCCAAATTCTTACCTTCCACACTACTAGGCTTTGAAATTTTTAATCCCGACACCTTTCGGATCAAGGTGCCCATTCGGATGGCGTCCTCAGTGAGGCTCAGAGCGAGGTTGATGGCCTCACGCATGGTTGTGGGCTTGGATGAAGTGACCATGCTGCGTATTTGTGGCGCCAGTCCGAATAGGTATCTTTCTATCTTCTTGCTTTCTAGTGTGACCAAACGGGGAACCAGTCGTGGAACCTGGACGTGTACCCAGCTACGTCCGCACCTGTCATGGTGAGGTTCCAGAATTCAGTCTCCAGTTTCTGCACTTCACTCGCCGGGCAGTACTCAGCGATCATAAGTTCCCTTAACTCCAACCAGGTTAAGGAGTATGCAGCATCGTCTCCTAGTGACTGAACTTGGCTGTTCCACCAAGTCAACGCTTGGTCCAGGAACAAATTTGTGGAGTACATAACAGTTTGTCCGGGGGTACAGCTGCTGATGCGGATTACCGCTTCAGTCTTTTCGAACCATTTGACTAGTCCAACGGATCCCTCAGTGCCGCTGAAGTTGAGTGGCTTGCAGTCCAGGAAGGCTTTGAATGTGCAGCCACGCTCTCGCGAGGCAGTTTCTGCAATAATAAGGTAGTATGTTATTATGGGATAGGAGCTTCATGATAATCTCCTATTGCTTTTGCATTTATTCATAAACCTCTTACCAGTAGGGGAGTTCTCACGTCGATCACTCCCGGTCCTGTCCCGCGATCGTTCGGTGCGGGCGGCCTCGTGCTCCGCGATAGCTCGGGCTATACGCTCCAAGACTAGTGTTTCGAGTTCAGCGGGTGTCGTGGGCAATCCGTCATTGCCACTGTTGCTACGTGTGGCTGGTGCCATTTTACTTCAATAACAATTATTAAAGGTTAATTTTTGACGAACATTCATACAAATATTGTCATACACAAAGCATAAATAGCAACACATCACATGAACATAAAAATCAACACAATCATCACCACACAATCGTACAGATCACAATATATAGAGTAAGTAATAATAATCGTAGACAATCACAGTTATACAACCACATATTTTACCATCATAACAATAAGATTTTCATTAATTTCAACAATACGAGTACAACGCTTTGTTTACAATAACAAAATAGGGGATAGCATCCCTCATACATCGTTTTGAAATAATAAAAACATCATGTCATATGCCGGCACACCCCGCACGGCTGGGCAAAATGCAAACGAGCGCTGTAATCCCTGCTATGCTATCATGCTACTACTACTATATATCGGGGATGTCTCCCCGTCTACTGCGGTGGTGGCGGTGGGTACTGGTACTGGGGCCATATATACTGATGGACATGCTGATAGTCATAATGCGATCGTATAGGAACTGGCGGTGCGCAAAGTGCGCGTCGCCGGTGATCCCACAGTGTGCGTCCATGCGCAGAAGCTCCTCTGCGTAGTGTGCCAGTGCATCCCTGGCGTCAATAATCCTGACCCACATGAGTCGGGCCTGCTGATCCATCTAGCTCACGGTGCGCTGCACCGTGTCAGCGAGAGTCTAGAAGTCGCTCTCTAATGAAATCACTGTGGACCAAGCCGGTCCGGATAGTGGGGCCATCCCGTGGGGCTGTGACGGCCCGGGTATGTCAGTGTATGTCAGCTGGGATGGGCCGACTAGGTCTGGTATCGGTAGAGGTGTGAAGGGCTGGGCAAAACCCAATAGTCCAGGGGTGAAGTGGGGTGGCATCTGGTACGGGTCTCCTGCACCTAGAGCATACGGTGCAGGCGGTGGTATCATGAAGGGGGCCCCTGCACCCAAAGTGTAAGGTGCAGGTAGTGGTACGGTAAGCATCTCTAGGAGGGGTGGCAGCATAGGTAAGGTAGGAATGGGTAATGTCATGGGTGCTGAGGGAGGTGCGATAAGCTCGGCCAAGGGGGTCATAAGGGGCTGTGTAACAGTGGCCCACTCCGGGGCGGGCACCATAACGGTGGGGGTAGTGGGGCTCGTAGTAGCGAACGCCGTCATGCCCGCTCTGCGTAACTCAGAGCTACGGGCTGAGCTACCCTCTAGAATGTGTCCTGCAGAGGCTGGCCCGTCCTGTGGTACGGGCTCGGGTAGGGTGAGAAGGGCTATAGGTGCAGTAGGGGCGTCCTCTATCATCGGAGCGATGGGCTCCTCCTGGTCAGCTGGGGGAATAGGTATGGCTATATGGTCCACAGACGCTACTGACTCGTCGTCAGAATCGTCTGAGATCCACCCGTTCTGTCCTCGAGCAAGAGGCACAAGCCTCATACCCGGGGGAACGGGAATGTGAGGGGCGGGGTAGCGGCTCATGATCGACGTGGGCATGTCGATCGAACGGAGACTCCACGGTCTCTGACCGGGTGGGGGCGGGTCTCGAAGGACCTGCGCAGTCCGCAGGGAAATCCCTGACGGCTCGATTGGGGTGTGGTGGTAATGGTGCGGCAGGTAGTGGCACGAGAGGCAGATCGGCCTGTGGTGCCTCTGCCATAGGCATGTCTGCTATGGCGGCCATGTCGTCTCCAGCGGGGGCCCACTCTGGGTGCTCACTAGGATCAGTCTCCTCGGAGCTGTCACTGTCTGCGCCTCCAATGGCGGCGTCTACCTCCATGTCATCATCCTCCGGGTCGAGTACTACTACCTCGATCGGTGGAGCTGGTAAAATCTGGATGCTACTATCGTAGCTCGGTGCGGCACTCTCAGCGTCCGACATCCCTGGCAAAAGAACCGTACTAATATTTATGTATTATTCATTAGAAAGTTAAGCGTACATTCAAGGTATCATTCCTAACTTCTAATACTAACGTAACACATATTAATACCCATGGCTAGCTTGGTCAGAATCTCTTCATACCCAATGTTCTTTTCTTTCGAAAAAAATTTCTTTATTGCGTTTTGCATAGATATTGTGAAAGCTTTATCTTTTGAACCAAATCCGGTTATAGTTTAGATTTTTTTTTTTAAAAAAAAAAATACTAGTTCGCTATAACCTTGGCTCTGATACCACTTTCTGTCACACCACATCAATGGCGGAAACACGTGGCGCGACGGTTCAAGCGTATAAACTCAAGGTTAACGCAAATCATAAGTAATTAAGAAAATGGGTCATTTATTAAGACGTCAAAAACCATGTTTCATGTTCACACATAAACGAAATTGTTTTTAATACAAATAAGGAGGCTCCTCAAATATATCCCGAATCCTTGGGAAATAAAGGTGAAACCCCTTCAAAACACCTGACGCCCAGTTGAGAGATTCCCCTGACCCAGCTTGCCATGTTGTCCATCATCAATCAATTACCTGAAAGATATGTTTAAAATTCGTCAATATATAAATATTGGTGAGTTCACAGGTTTTAGTTTTCCAAAACTTTATCTCTTTGGGAAATACCATGTTATGACAATTTATAGGAGTTGCAAGTTCCTACAATTCTACTTGAGCCTGCAACCAAACCAAGACAAATAATAATAATGCCCCGCTCCAAGTCGTTACTCGGTATCCTACGACTTGATTTCAGAATACGTGCACCCCAGGCATATGCCGATGCATAATCGACGCTATCGATTAGGGGTGGGCCTTGTCAGGCACCAATATTACTATTCAAATATTCCTTCGGTTTCATTTCCCTGAATTAATGATTATAGTAGAGAGGTCTCAACCTCGAGTGGCGATCACAACTCAAGTAATTATCCCGTCAAACATTTTCCCTAACATATCTTTCCCCCGAAAAACATAAAATAGTTTAAAATGGGGCCGTGAGACTCACCTGAAACTGTGCTCGGCTCAAAAGGAAGATAGCAAATTTGTGGTCTCGCACCTATAAACGTCCTAGACGTATAAGTCACTACACCTATAGTGTATGTGTCTTGGCAAGTTGTACACCCAACTCCCAGACCACGTGTTATTCCAATTCCCGTTTAATTAAACGCGTATCCTAGGTTCGTTGGCGATGGTTTACCCTTTTCTTACAAGTTATATATTATTTTTGTTAATATCCTTTAACTTGTATATTATTATCCTCGATTCGACTTCACCTAACGTATAATTATTTTCCCATTTAAATAATTATACTTAAGATCGTATCGTTCGATATAATATGTTCTTAACACCCAACTCGACTCACTTTGCCGCATATTTATTTTCCCATTCAAATAAATATGCTAAGGTCTTGTCGTTCGGTAGTATATTCTTAACGCCCGACTCGACTTACCACGCCGTATATTTATTTTCCCATTCAAATAAATATACTAGGATCTCGTCGGCATACATATATATATATGTATATCTTGTCTACTCGTCTCGGTTTTCCTTCCCGCATATCTACTTTCCCATTCAAATAATTATACTAGAATTTCATCGAGACGAGCACATATATACCTATATAAACGTGTAATTTTTCTTGTTAAGTCCATACGTTGTTGTAACGTTTTAATCTTTTACGTTATGTTTTCTCCCACGAATGTTTTCTCTACACTTAGGAAAGTGTTATATAATTTTCACCCATGTTATATATATTTTACTTCCTAAAATATATTTTTTCTCATCTTGCCGCAATGGCATTTTTCTCTTGTTTGTCCGTTTATCCGTTATAGTTAGTTTATGTATCTAAGTCCGATAGTAAATTTTCCAAGTTTCTCCCAATATGCGTCTTATAGAAATATTACTTATATTTCCAATTCCTCAACACATATTACATGAAAGGTTCAAAAATATACTTTTGTATTTTTACCCAACTTGTTAACTTATGTACCAAAAATGTTTCCAACACTTTTATATTCCCATTTATATAAAAGTATTCATTTTTGTATAAGTTTTCTCAAGTTTTTAGTCTTGTTCAACATTTTTAGAAAAGCCTCTATTTTTATAAAATCCTTATGTTAATACAAGTCCATTTTTTTTATAAACTTCCATTTTTATAAAAATACTCTTTTTATACAAAATACCTAAGTAGTTTACTAGTGTTTACCAAGACCATCCTTGGAAAATCATTATTTATGCTTTTGACACCAAACTTTCCATTGTTGCATTTTTGGATCAAAGTTTCTAGAATATTTATTTTAGTCCTTCAACTTTCAAAGTTACAACATTAGTCCCTTAACTTATAAATGTTGCATTTTCCATCCTAACATCCAAAGTTAGCATTTTTCTCCCAAATTAGTGTACTTTGAAGAATCATCTTCTTAATGTTAGATTATTTTTACATCATACCACTTTTTATAGTCTTATATTCCATCATTAAGGCTTCTAACATGTGTGTTTAGTGTTTTTATCCAACATATCCAAATTTTACTCATCCAAGTGAGTAGACTTTAATTATGTAACTTTTACATTTATGAACATCTAACATATTCCAACTTATATTAGACTTTAGATGGTCATTTTATGATGATTAAAACCATCTTTTAGCATATTCAAGTTACTTTCACAAATCATGTTCAAATCATCATCCTTCATAAGTGTATGTGTATGTTTTATAATTTTTAGAAATACTACATTACTAGCATCAAATCCGTGATCCATCTACATATTTTTACTCATCCATTTTACTCTTGTAAAATATATTAAAGCTTATGTTTCAAAACCACATTTTAATCCTTCATGTACAACTTACTTCTAAGAACACATAACATGAATATTAATGATCAAAGCAAGGTTAAAAAGCTTACTACTAGCTCAAGGCTAGGGAAGACAAAAACCTTGGATTTGAATGGGGTTTAGTGTGTTTTTCCAAGTGGTTAAGCTCCAAGCTCTTGAAACACACAATGGGGTTTTGAAAGATGAAGATTTAGAGGTGATTTGGAAGTGTTAAACTTGAAAAGAGAATGTATGTGGGGGTGGTATATGCTACGGCCAAGGGGAAGAAGAAGAAGAAGGAAGATTTTTGCTTTGTTGGTTCAAGTGTGCATATATGTATCTTTATAATATCCTCACTATATCTTTAAAGATTACATGCATCTTCCATGGATTGTGTAAGATCTAATGGAGATTATGTGGGATATGAAAAATCTTTGGGAGATTGATTAAGAGGGTGTTTGGCCGTGAGTTAGAGAGAGAGAAGGGGATTTGGTGATTTTTACCTAATGCTAATCCATGCAACTTTTAATCTCATGATTAGCTCTAATAATAAGTGGGTTAAAAAATAAAAAGAAAAGATTAATCATGGGTGTGGGGTTTAGGCCGGCCCCTTGGGGTGTTTGGGTGGGGTCCACAACACTAAATATTTACACATTATTTGTTATGTTAAATCCCTCCTCGTTCGGGTGTCGTTCGGGTATTTTTCGGGTTTTAACCGCGTGTTATCCGGATATTAAAAATACCTTTAATAACCCTTAAACATAGCCTAGTTTAAGCGTTGATTAGTTATTTAGGCTTTTGTCGGGTGAAATTATAAGTTATACGCGTATCGGGTGCGGTACGCGCACTTTATTCGTTACCGGGAGATTTGTATGAAAAGCTCTCACTTATGGCTTTGGAGTTCCAAAACCCATTATATTTTGTGAAATTACTCTTTATTTTATATCCCGGGTGTCCGGGATCCTTTTCGTTTATTTAATTTTTACCGGGTAACCGCCAGCGTCCATACCGGATAAGTTTACTCGCACATGATCCTATCATGTTTTGTCATTAAACGTATGCATTCCTATGCATTATTTGGGAATTGCTATCTTTCTAAGGCCTTGATAAATAAATCAACACATAATTGCATTTAATTACGTTAATCGCGTATTAGTTAATTAGTACGGAATTACCTCATTTTTGTCGGTTGTTACAGAGGAGGTGATTGAGGATCTGCCAATGATGAGGAGATGAATGTGCAACCATTTTCTAGGAGAGAATATTTCTGATTTATATATTGCTATTTACATATAGCTAATAATAATGTCTTTGATTCATAGAAAGGCAAAGAGCCATGGGAATAATTAAAATTCTCGGGTACGAACAGTGAGGAAATTAGCCTCAATGAAGGACTAAATAAAAGGCTGGTTAATGGATTTGTATATGGACAACATGGAGACAATATATTAATTCCCATAATTCGACTAGGAATTATATTAATTCATATAATTTGGGATGTTACAACTACTAAAGAGGGTCGCCTACGTTTGAGTTCAATTGTCAAAAAGGGCTTAGACAAGGTGATCCGTACGTTTGAGTTCAATTGTCAAAAAGGGCTTAGACAAGGTGATCCGTTATCCCCATTTCTGTTCTTAATTGTCATGGAGGCGTTGTCTAAGATGATCTCGCGGGCTTGCTCATTGGGGGATATGGAGGGTGTTACGGTTTCTAGGGATGGGCTGATCATTTCTCACATGTTGTATGCTGACGATGCGCTTTTGTTGGGAAGTTGGTCTGAAAAGAATGTGTTGATGACTAATCGTTTGCTACATATTTTTCATATGGTTTCTGGGTTGCGAATTAATGCTCATAAGTCTCAAAAATTTGGTTTGGGAGTTCCGGACTCGGATGTGGTTGGTATGGCCGAGATATTGGGTTGCAAGGTTGGTGTTTTCCCTTTTATCTACCTTGGGATCAAAATAGGTGCTAATATGAATAGGGCGGCTCATTGGGACGTGGTCCTAGAGACGGTTAGAAGTAGACTTCTTTCGTGGAAGGCGAAATTGTTATCAATGGGTGGTCGCTTAACCTTGATTAAATCAGTTTTAGCGAGCCTTCCAGTGTATTATTTTTCTTTATTTAAAGCGCCGAAAGAGGTTATTGAAGAGATTGAGAGGTTAATGCGAAAGTTCCTTTGGTTTGGAAACAAAGATGGTAAAGGGATTTATTGGGTTTCCTGGGATGTTGTTTGTAGACCGAAGAAGTATGGGGGGTTGGGTATAACAAAATTGTCGGAAGTTAATTTGGCATTAATAGTCAAATGGGCTTGGAGGTTCAAAACTAATAGTGAAGGGCTTTGGAGAAGGGTGTTGTGTAGTATACATGGTGGTCGTGGTAAATGATCGTTTCTGCCTATCAAAAAGGCGCTCCCAGGGACATGGAAGGCTATTGTTAATTTTCTGGATAAAAGCGGAATCAATGGATACAGTTTAGACACTATGATTTTGTGCAACTTGGGGAAAGGAAACAGCATTAGTTTTTGGAAAGATAAATGGTTCGGCGACATGCCTTTACGTATTAGATGGCCATCCCTTTTTGAAGCGGAGAAGAATAAAGATTGTGTGGTTAGTAGCCGGGTTAGTTTTGATGGGTCTCGTCATAAACTGTCTGCAGAATGGTCTGCGGAGGTGTACACTGTGGAGGGTCTCTCGGAGATGCAAGATGTCCATTTTATGTTATCACAGATCAGTTTTAAAGATAGCAGTGATAAATGGTTCTGGGACGCTGATCACCCGATGGATTTCTCCGTTTCTGCAGTAAAAACCACGCTGCAGCGGCAGCTGTTCAGCAGTAACAGCAGTGGTTTTTTTTGGGTTAATTGGGTGCCGATTAAGGTTAATTTGGTGGTCTGGCGGATAGTGAAAGGTAGGATACCTACACGGGTAGAACTACGCAAAAGAAAGATTGATTTGTCATGCTATTATTGTCCGATGTGCAGACTGGAAGAAGAGACTGTTGGCCATCTCCTTTTTGACTGCAGGTTCGCATCTGAGGTGTGGAATAAAGTTTGGCGTTGGAATAGATTGAGGCCCCATGATTTCGGTTCTTTACAAGATGTGTTAAACTGGCCGATTTCACCAGATGTGTCCACTGAAAAGCAGAAGTTGATTCGAGGTATTTTTATAGTTACCATTTGGGCGCTTTGGAAAGAAAGGAACAAGATGGTGTTTCAAGATTGTGATGCGAAGGCAATAGAGGTTGTTTGCATAATTAAGTCTTTGGCGTTTGTTTGGTTAAGATATTGAAAGAAATGTAATAGGATTGATTTGAAAGACTGGGTGAAGTACCCGTTATATATGTTGTAAGTTGTGGTTGTGGGTTGGTCCGTGTTTGTGGCCTTCCTTGTTTTTGAATGAAATTTTTCGTTTCAAAAAAAAAAATACACTTCACATATGACTTAAAGGGAAAAAAAGGGAATACAGAATAAGAAATGCAAGTTAACTATTGATTCACTTTCTTTATGCATTGTAAGTAACTATTTTGTACTACCAGTAAGATTATGCGGCATGTACTGTAAGAAAATCAATGTTAGTCATTGTTTCTTATAAAGTATATAAAAATGTTTTACAATTCCTTAAATATGACTGTTCTCCCTTGGTTTGTGCTCAAAATTTATTTTCTTTTAGGCCATTATGTGACTCTTTTCCTATGTCATGTAGGTAGTTAAAGAAAGTAGTACTCTGGAGACTGGTTAAATTTCAATTAGAATGACATGCAGCGGCTTCAAAAACCTTATATTATTGTAAATTAATTTCATCGCAGACACTTGGGTTAATTTCGTCTCTGGAAAAAAGATTAATATTTAAGCATCATTTTAAATTGTCGTTTATGTTTAGAATGAACAATAAATCTTTTTTTTGGATTGCAAATAAAACCAATTGTGTGAACAATAGAACTCTATTAACATGTTAGATACATTTTATGATGCAGGTTGTATCTGTTCCATTGAACATCTTGCATCTATGCAAAAGGATGTAGATACAAAACTCTTTGTTATCCGAATATATACAAAATTGTTGTGCGTCCTTCATAAATTAACATTCAAGGTATGCCTTTTTTATTTAACTGTTTTATTGTTTTGGTTACTAAGTTATTTTTCACCTTTTTATATAAAACTAATATACTTGCGAAATGCAAAATGATAGAAAAGTATTCTCGACGTATGACAATGTTGGATGTCTAGAAAAATATGAAGTATGGTGATCTAAGATTGACTTGGTATCATATGCTTATTTATATATTCATTCCAGATTTATACTTTTTTCTCAGACTGATACAAAAAGCGATGATGTATATGCTCTTACGAAACTGCAATCCATTCCTTTGGTATGGGCTTGAGTTAATTAATTGATAGATTTTGTCATATTGTATATTTTAAAATAGGTATAATACAATAATTAAATAAAAGTACAATTAGATTTTGAGATTTAAATAAAAGTACAATTAAAATTTTTCAGTTTTAGGGATTGATTTTGTTAAATGAAGACAGTAGTAAAGACTTTTACTTTTGATTTCCTCCATTTGTTTCTTCCTAAAAAAATATATTGATAACATTAAAATGATAGTTAGTAATAGGTAACCAACATACGTAAACAGACAAATCCTATTTTTGACCAATTTGAAATGACTCGAACCTTGTAAACGTACAACCCTTTTTACATTCAAAATTCCAATCCAGATCTATTCCGACTAATCTGAAGACAATCACGATTGATAACCCAATCATCAATCCTTTTTAAGCCCCGTTCCCTCACGTTCATGTGGAATAGGTCGCCAAACAAGGATGAGCAACAAATGCAGATTTATTATTTTCTGTTTGGTTCTTTTGTTTTATTTCCTCTCTTTCCTTCTATGGTGACATTTGATTTATTGTTTTAAAAATTTTGTTTTTCATTATGTTTCCAAAATTTAAGGCCAACTTCATAACATAGGCATATGTTCCACTTCTTTGGACTACTTCTAAAATTTTGTCCCTTTTATCACTTTGCGATTGATTATAGTTGTTTGCTAAATGTTGTGTTTCCTTTCCCTTTTATGTTTGGTTCTGACTGTGTAACCATTTTTGCAGATGGAGTTTCCCAATTTTAAGTTGTTAGGATCTGAGTTTGATTGTTTTGATTTGTTTTGAGTCGAATGAGAATTGAATGAAGTGAATATATATAGAAAGTGCAGCGAAATGATAAACTATAATCAAAACAAAAGGAATAAATGTTTTCTTAATCGAAAGCTTTCATTATATTGAAAGATTACAATCAAATACAAGTACTCCCCCTCAGCCTGATCACTCTATGATTGTTTGTCTTAGAGAATGTTGTGAGTGACTAATAGAACAGTACAAGCACTGTTCTATTTATAGACAAATCTAAACCACTGGTGACCTAGGCTGACATCACCTAAGATAGTGACATCTAACAGAATAACAACATAAAACATCTGCCCTATACAAACTACTGTTATATTACAAAACACTGTAAGGTAAACTACTGTTGAGGAAAACTCTGATGGTCTTGTATCATCTGTTGGAGCCTAAGTGCTGTTGGCTTCAACAGACCTTTAGTCTTCAGTACTTGATCAGCAGTTGTTCTTCATCAGACCTTTGGTCAGCAGTTGTTCTCTATCAGTTGTTATCCAGCAGTCCTTTGTAGCAGCAGTTGTCATAGCAGTTGTTTGGGTGGAACAGTTGTTAGGGTTAACAATCTTTTGGGAAGAGTATGTTGTAAAGACTGTTTATTTATGTGGATCAACTGTTAGTATATTTTGGCTTTCCAATCATCTGTTCTTCTTCAGGCCAGCAGACCCAACAATCTCCCCCTAGAACAGATGATGCCAAAACTAGACTTTATTCTTGATATTTATTCCTCATCAGACTTTCTCTGATTTGACCTTTGAATTGTAGCTCAAAGTTCAAAGAGTAGAGGTCTTCTGCATCTCTTTCAAGCTCAAGGTTCAGCAGTGTTTGGAAGTCATCTACACACAAGCTATATGCATCATCCATTCTTAGCTTTTGAGCTTCTCCATCTGACCTGAGCAAAGTCAATTCATGGGTGTCTTTGTTGACCTTCCATTTTAGAATTTTTGAGTCAGAGGATTTGCTGAGATGCACCTTTATTCTGGGATGAGTTTGGTGATGGAGGTCTCCCAATGAGTTCTCTAAGCTTTTCAGTAATGGGATCTGAGAAAAAGTGTACTTGATTGAAGAGGCCCTCCTTTATATAAGTATCGGCAAACTTCTTCTGATCCTCTTCAGACATTTCTTTCTTTTTCTTGAATTGTCTTCTAGCAGCAGCTGATATATCAGAAGTATCAAGTAGGCTGTCTAATGTAAAGGCCTGTTGAGGTCTCTTCATCAGTGGTTCATCAGAGTAGACAGGTTTTCTGGGCAGGTTGGGATCTTTCTTCCTGTATTCTTCCAGTTTCTTGTATGTTTCAACCAACCTCAACTCAGACCACCTTGCAACAGATCTCATCTCCCCATAGTCAGCAGCCACAATTTCTTGTCTCATTCTTTTGAATTTCAAGGCTCTGACTGGATCTCTGCCTTTACTAAAATCAGGAGCAGAGACCTTAGCTTGGGGATTCTTGGCCATCTCTTCAATTCTTAAGAGTTCTTCTCTGAGAGCATGAGTGGTCCACCCTGCAAACTGTTTCTTGTTTGCTTTATAAGGCATGGTTGCCAAGATCTGTTCAAGAAGTGATTCCCTAACCTCCCTTTCCATGTCACTGCTAAGAGGCATGGTAGACATGGAGTTGCTTTAGGTCTTAGAAAAATCTTCAATCCTTCTCAATTTATGAAGCTCTGCTAAATGGATGCCCTGAGCAGTCCTGTCATCTTTCCCTTTGCATTTCTCTTTTATGATGGCATCTGCCTGCTCAGCCTTGTATTTTAGATATGTGTCTATGTTTAGGGGAACAGGAAAATGTGGAAGAGAAGGGAAAGATCTTTCAGATGGTTGTTCAGCATTATAGAAGGATTGCATTTCCCCCTTGAGTAGATCAAGTTCAAGGGGATATTGAACAGCCAACGGTGTGATGGTTGATGGTGGTCTATGGGAAGTGAATTGTGATGTGTGTGGTGAGAATGATGAAAGTGGTATGGCTGATATGGGTGTAGATTGTGTGGTTGAAGTAGTAGGTGGTGATGTGTGAATGTTTTCATCCTGTACAACAAAGGTAGATTTCCTCTTCCTTTTGTACAAGATTTTTAGAGATGGTGGTGTAGATGCAGTGGTGGTGGTGTTAACATCTGTTGGTACTTTTGTAGGACCAGCAGATGTTTGGGATTTAGGTGGTGATGTGATTGTAGGTTCAGATGTTGGTTTGGTGGTAGTGGTGACAGGTTCAGATGTTGTGGTGGTATCAGTGGTTTGGGTGGCAGCAGTGGTTTTGATAGCGGTGGTTTTAATAGCCAGTTTGGATGGTGGTTGTTTGATATGTTTGGCAGGCATTTTCTTCCTCTTAGAGGAACCCACATCTTCAACTTCCTGCTTTCCCTTTTCTTTTGTATCAAAGCCTCTGCCTTGACTTCCAAAGTGTCAGCCCTCTTTTGCTTATCTTCAGTAGCTTTTTCAGCTTCTTCATTAGCAGAGTTGTCCACTTCTTTAGCTTTGCTGGTTTGTTGTTGTTGTTGTGGTGCTGTTTGGGTAGACCCTGGTTTGTTGGCAGACTTTGATTGACCTTTTTGTGAAGGTGGACAACCAAAGGGATCTAGCTTTGGCAATCTATCTCTGCCACTCTCCCCCTTTCTGGCATCATCAGCTGTGAATTCATCATCATCTTCATCTCTGAGAATGGTGGTAGGGGCAGAGTCAGTGGTCTTCAGCAGATGGTCTTTAATGGCCTGAATGTCTGCATGGGTATCATTGTACCTAGCATCTACCATTGTTGATGCACTATTATGTGGACGTCACTGTCGAATAGACTAGGGTTGAGTTGTGTATTGTGTTACATGAGATTGTGGTGATCCATAAGGGCATTTTATGGATCTGATGCATTTGTGAATATAGACCAAAACCTAAGTCTAGGTTCGACCATTTGCAAGGGGTGAACCTGCAGAATCTGCAGGTTCGACCTCCTTAAATGGGCGAAGGTGGCTTATGATTTTGGACTATAAATAGCAATCTCATGTGTTGGTTTTCATTTGTAGATTTGAGTTTATACTTTGAATGCTCTTAAAGGGGAGGTCATGCCCGACCTCCCCCGGCTCCGAGATAGATGTTTATCCTACTGATAACAGTGTCTGTAACCGTTTCTGAATTAATACGAATCTGTGATGAGTTTGTTATCGTATATTTCTGTCTCGTCTCGAATCTCCCGTCTGAAACCGAGTTGTTTTCGCTTAATTGATCCGTGAATTCGGTTTTTAACCGGATTCTCAACTGGTATCAGAGCTATGGTACCGATTTGAACGATCTAACAGTCGTTTGAATCAATCACAGCTCGTTTTCATGATTTCAGACGTTAAAATTAAGTTCTTGATTGAAAGGTTGAAACCCTAGAAACCCTAGATTCTTAATTGAACCCAAAATCATGTGATTTCACCATGTTTTTGTGAATTCGAGGGTTAGGTTTTCATTTCCGCATCTTTCTGTACAAGTTTCATCATCAAATTCGAACAATCATAGTGTTTATGGGCTGATTTGCAGAAAATATTGAAGAAGAACACGTTTTGCTGCAAACGGTCGAATGTGCAGTAGATTAGACTTTACGAGTGGTCGAACGTGGCTTGTAAACGGTCGAACGTAGGTTTTGAAGGTTGAATATGCTAATTTGAGTTGATAAGAAAGGTCGAACCTGGAAGTGTTCCACATTCGACCTCACGATTGGTCGAATGTGGAATCTTAATTTTAGTCAGGTTTAAATGAACTTGGTTCGACCCAATCATGGTACATTCGACCATACACAGGGATCGAATGTAGTTTTATTTCCACTTTCGCCCCTTCGACATAAAGAATGAAAAAATGTTATTTTAAGGGGTAAAAAATTTTGAAAATTTTCTATCGAAAATGGTAAGGCAATTTTTGAAGATTTTTGGGAGAATAGTGATGATGTCTACATAAATTGTTGAAGAAATGATGATGATGAAACGTTTTATTGTGGGGTAGTCATAAGAATCAACAGTTCGATAATCAGATTAAAATGACTATTATGGGCCAGAAAATAGACAGATTTTATTCCGCAAGATGAAGAACAGTCAACCCAGTTCCAGTGTGATTGAAGGAACTTGTTCAAACAAAGTTGTTATGTATAAGCATATCAAGACTGAGATCTCAATGTTCCGAAAGTAATGAGGGATCTCAGTAGGAGTCATGTGGCACGTAGATTCAACGAAAGTTTCAAGGTTACAGTCCTGAAGAATTTCAAGAGCTGTTGGTGGTTATTGTTGGCCCTATAGAAAACTTCAGTTTCTGAAGCATTTCAAGTCCACAATTGTACCGGTAGTTCCTGCTGAAAACTTCTGATTGCTTGATTCACTCGTCTACGGCTAGTATTCTGTCGAACAGATGAAGTTATTCAAGAACATTTAAAGAGAAAAATGTGTTAATGCTATCACAGTCAGCACATATGAAGAATTTCATAGAAGTACAAGTGTCCGAGTGGATTGTTTTGCACATAGTCACATTTGAGATGTTTAATTGGGTACTGACAGTTAGACTTCTCCTATTGGTGTGAAGGGTGATGCAAAGGTTAAGTGCAGATATGAGACGTGAATTAGTGGTAGTACCTACGTGTTACGTTGAATATCTGATCGGTCAGTATGGAATCCTTCTAGCAGAGGTCTTATCAGGCTAGTTGGATTGCGCATGATGTACTTGGTCAAGATGACATTCCTAGGTACTGATGCTATGAGACTGCAGTGCATTACATTGTCAACTTCACATTGGCGTAACTAGGTGATCTGGTTGTAATTCAGCGGCTCACTGATTTCGCAAATGATATACGTGGTCTAGCTGACTTCCTACGTATTGATGCTGAGGATCCGTAAGTGCATTACTTGGTCAGTTCACGAAGGATATTGTATTTCTAACTCAATGCGATAGTGCATGTATTGAGGGGGAGACCTGTGATTTTGATTGTTGATGTGCAAGAGATTTGTGGATTCACCAGCAACGTCCAAGGGGGAGATTGTTGATGCACTATTATGTGGACGTCACTATCGAATAGACTAGGGTTGAGTCGTGTATTGTGTTACATGAGATTGTGGTGATCCATAAGGGCATTTTATGGATCTGATGCATTTGTGAATATAGACCAAAACCTAAGTCTAGGTTCGACCATTTGCAAGGGGCGAACCTGCAGAATCAACAGGTTCGATCTCCTTAAATGGACGAAGGTGGCTTATGATTTTGGACTATAAATAGCAATCTCATGTGTTGGTTTTCATTTGTAGATTTGAGTTTATACTTTGAATGCTCTCAAAGGGGAGGTCATGCCCGACCTCCCCCTGCTCCGAGATAGATGTTTATCCTACTGATGACAGTGTCTGTAACCATTTCTGAATTAATACGAATCTGTGATGACTTTGTTATCGTATATTTCTGTCTCGTCTCGAATCTCCCGTCTGAAACCGAGTTGTTTTCGCTTAATCGATCCGTGAATTCGGTTTTTAACCGGATTCTCAACCATGTTTCTGATTTCAGCCATGTAGGTTTCATGAGTCTGATCTGCTAGTTTTCTGTGAGCTATGATGATGGGAGAAACAGACTTCCATAGCTCACTAGCAATATCAGCGGTGGATGGTTGACTCTTGGTGAGAGTAGCCAATGATTCCAATATTGACTTGACATCAGATTTGATATCAGCAACAGAGGTTTCAATGGACTGGACTCTGGCCGTCAATTCTTGGTATTTTAACTCATCACCTAAGTTAATAGGATCATCTAAATTCCTACCAGTGGTAGTTGTAACTGGTTCAGTCCTAGGAGGTGAGTCCAAGGGATGAGAACCAGATGCCCCTTTTTCTTGGTTCTGGGGACTTTCAACTGATTTTGGGGACACTATAGTGACCTCATCAGTTGTTGCCTTCAAGGGAGTCTTAGTTATGTAACCACTGTCCTGTTGTGAGACAATGGTCTCTACATCAGTAGTGGCTGCTCCACTTGAAAACTCACCTAGAGTTTCATTGAGCTCTAGGGGTGTAACCTCCTCTTCTGCTTGTGGGATGGCTGATTGAATTTCCTCAGTCCCAGTCACTTGTGGAGATATACTCTCATTGATAGGTGAAGGAGAGGAACTGGGATTTTCCTGAGTTTTCTCAATAGCCTCAAACAGAGGTTGCATGGTTTGTGCAACATGTGATGGTGAAGGTGGAGGAGTAAAAAGAGAATTAGCCCTAGGAGAGGGGCTTGTGAACATATGGCCAAGTGACTCAAATGTATCATGATGTGTTTCCCCTTGGCTTACAACATGATCCTTTTGTGAGGATGCATGAGGAGTTTGGTCAGGTTGAGATATTACCAACTGTTGTGAGGAAGTAACAGCAGTGGTTTCTTGTTGCTTTTGTGTTGCAACAGGGTTATCTTTTGGTATCTCATCTTCCAGAAGTCCCCTTTTTGGTTGAGTGGTGGTTCTTGTGGATGGACGTTTTCTTTTGGAAGTGGCTGGTGTGGGTTTCACAGCACTAGATGTAGTGCCATGATCACCAGGAGCAGTGGGCTCAACAACAGAGGTTTGGACAACAGTTGTTGTCTTAGTCCTCTTTGTTTGTGTTTTGGAAACTTTTGACACTTTTGATACCTTTTCTTGGGTGGTTGAACACAGCATTCTTGTGAAAGTTTCATCAGTTAGACTCTTCATTTGCATAGACTAACCCTTTTTAAAATCTTTTTCGGGTAAAACCTTTTGAAGGATTACACTCAAAATTCTTGGGTAAATTAAAAAAACATTATTAGACCCAGACTTTATGGCTTTCACATTTGACACTAAGTCCATAAACAGTCCCTGGGATAAATTGAAGTCAGAATCTAACAACATAGCATAGCCCAAGTACTGAATCCTCAATGGGATTTCATTAAAGGAAGTGGACTTAGCAGAGACACAGAGAATGAGGGTATGAAAGAAAAATTTCATGACTGGTGGGAAAAACTTTTTGAAAAGTGTTGACCCAGTCATCTGTGCATCATAATCTCTTTCCTGAAACTCTGTGTGAAGCTCTGCCTTAGGGAAAGAGTCTTTACCTGACAGGTCATTAAGTGAGAAGGTTGTGGATATGAGTTCAGGGGTAATGACGATACTTTTCTCTCCAATTTTTGAGATAATGGAAGTAGGCTTTTTGTCTTGAAGAAGAAACTCAGCATTTAGCCATAATTCTTGGAGAGTATCAAGATAGATAGGAGCGTCAGCGGTTAGGATTGTCAGGTATTTGGATTCTAAAATGATGTCGATGGTGGAATGAATGGAGTGTTTTCATCTGTTCTTACCAGATATGGGAGGTAATTGTGGGTGGCTTTAGCTTGAAGATCCATTGTAATGGATTCTGAGTGTGAGAGTGAGTGGAATTTAGAGTAAGGGTTTGAGAATGAAGAAGGCGGTTTCAGTATTTTGAATACAATAAGACAGTGTAATGACTGTTGTGATAAAAAAGGGTTTTTATGGGCTCTGGTGAAACCGCTGATGTGGCCAAAACTCTGCTTGTAGGAGCAGACGTGGCAAACATCTGATGGTTAAACATCTGGTGGTTTACAGCTGTTGCCAAAGATCTGATGCAAACAGCTGTTGATTTACCAAAGTGCTGATGCTATCAACACTTGATTTTTTTATTCTTAATAGACATATTTATATATGTATAGATATATATATATATATATATAGATAATAAAACAGTTGTTTTATCTGATCAGATGTTTGAAACAGATTTTTCAACTTAACAATGGATAGAATGGATGAAACAGTGGTTGTTTTATCCTAAACAGATTTTTCAACCAAAAGGCTATTTTTAAGGATGGATTTTGATTTTCTAAAACATTTTAATGCTTTTATGAAAAACATTTGTGTTGTTTAATCCATGTTTAGCATACCAATTCTAGAAATCAGATTTGTAAAGGTAGATGTGTCTAAAGCTTTTGTCAACACATTTGCCAACTGATCCTCTGTTGGAACATGGTGCAGAGAAATCAAACCTTTTTCATAGCTATCCCTGACAAAATGATGTCTGATGTCTATGTGTTTGGTGGTTGAGTGAGAAACTGGATTCTTGATGATATTTTCAGCAGCTTGACTGTCCAACATGAGTGAAGTCTTTAGTGTAGTTATCCCAAAATCCAGCAATTGATTTTGAAGCCACATGAGTTGGGCTGTACGGCTTGCAGCAGCAATGTATTCAGCCTCAGCTGTTGAGGTGGAAACAGCTGCTTGCTTTTTGCTTTGCCAAGAGACTAAGGCATTCCCTAGAAACTGGCACCCTCCAGATGTAGACTTCCTTGTGGTGTGGCAGCCAGCAAAATCACTATCTGAATAACCTGAAAGCTCATTGTTTCCATTAGCAGGATACCAAATACCAAGTGTGGGAGCACCTTTTAGGTATCTGAATATCCTTTTTACAGCAATAAGGTTTGACTTTCTGGGTGAAGCCTGGGATCTTGCACAAACACAAGTGGCAAACATAATGTCTGGCCTAGATGCTGTTAAGTACAATAAAGACCCAATCATGCATCTGTAATGTGTTTGGTCAACCAATTCATCCTTGTCATCAATAATGAGTAGCTTGACTGTACTCATGGGTGTACTACATGGTTTACAATCATTCATCTCAAATCTAGTTAACAAATTTTTCACATATTTATTTTGATGAATGAATGTGCCATTTTGCAGCTGCTTCACTTGGAGACCAAGGAAACACTGAAGTTCACCCATAGCACTCATTTCAAACTCTGCTGTCATGAGTTCCCTAAACTCTTCACACATTTTGTTACACGTGGATCCAAAAATGATGTCATCCACATATATTTGAACAATCATTAAATCTTTCCCTCTCCATTTCAAAAATAAGGTTTTATCAATTTTACCTCATGTGAAACCAATGGATAAGAGAAAGGTGGAAAGAGTTTCATACCAGGCCCTAGGTGCTTGCTTAAATCCATACAGAGCTTTATTAAGCTTGTAGACATGATCAGGATGGAATGTGTCTTCAAAACCAGGTGGTTGACACACATAGACCTCCTCCTGAATTTTTCCATACAGGAAAGCACATTTGATATCCATCTGATACACCTTGACGTTGTGGTTGACAGCAAAGGCTAGAAAGAGTCTGATAGCTTCTAACCTTGCTACAGGAGCAAAGGTTTCATCATAGTCTATTCCTTCTTCTTGTCTGAAGCCTTGAACCACAAGCCTGGCTTTATTCTTGACAACTATAGCCCTTTCATCAGTTTTGTTTTTGAAGACGCACTTTGTACCTATTGGACAAACATCCTTAGGTAGTGGTACGAGTTCCCATACTTGTTGTCTTTTAAACTGAAGGAGCTCTTCTTGCATAGCTTCTACCCAACTGTTGTCTTTTAGTGCCTCTTGGTACTTGACAGGTTGTGTGAGAGATAGAAACCCTGCAAAAAGACAGATATTGGAGGATTGGCTTCTTATTAGCACACCCTCTCTGATGTTGCCAATGATTTGGTCTGGTGGATGAGCTCTTAGGTAGATTAGATCTCCCTGATATGGTATGATGGCATTTTGTGGTGAAGGACAGAGGTTTGATGACTCTGTTGGTGTAACATCTGTTTGCACTTCTGTAGTGCCATCAGATGTTTGAAATGGAAGTGGGGGAATGGGTCCAAGTGGTGTAAAACTGGAGTGACTTTTGTCAACAGATGTTTGACTTATGTCAACAGATGATTGAGCAGTGGATGTAAAGGGTGAAGCAGTGGTTTGAGGGTAAGACTGGCCAACAGTGGCTGACTCAGCTGTGACAGAGTTTTGACAGTTGTTTTGAACAGCTGCTTCCTCTGATGCAGAATAGACTTTATAGTGACTTGGAATCACAACATCTGTTATGTAATCTTGTTGTGGAGATTGTGGAGTACCTGCATTGTTAGTTTTGACAGTAATATCTTCAAATTTGAATTTATCTAAATCAAACAGCTCAGCAGGATTTGCTGGGATTTTTAGGGATGAAAGTTCATTAAACTTTACATTCAGAGTTTCTTCTATTGTCTTGGTCCTTGTGTTAAACACTTTATAGGCCTTAGCAGTAGAAGAATATCCCAGAAAATAGCCACAATCTACTTTGGCTGCAAATTTTGAAATGGAATCTTTGAGATTTAAAATGAAACATGGGCAGCCAAAGATTTTGAAAAATGAGATTAATGGTTTGATTTTGAACAAAATTTCATAAGCAGTCTTTTGATGTCTTGGGTTGATCAAAACTCTGTTTTGAACATAGCAAGCAGTGTTTACAGCTTCTGCCCAGAAGGACAGTGGCAAACCAGAATCTGCTAGCATGGTTCTTGCAGCTTCAATAAGAGTTCTATTTTTCCTTTCAACCACCCCATTTTGCTCTGGTGTTCTTGGGATGCTGTACTGCCTCACAATCCCTTTTGATACACAGAAGTCATCCAACTCCTTATTTTTAAACTCTGTTCCATTGTCACTTCTGAAGACTTTTACTGGCAAGTCATATTGTTTTTCAACTTTAGTGACAAAGTCCTTCAAGATACCTGCAGTATCATCCTTAGAGTTTAAAAAGTAAGTCCATGTAAACCTAGAAAAATCATCAACTATGACAAGACAAAATCTTTTTCTTCTTAGACTCATGATTTTAACTGGGCCAAATAAGTCCATGTGCAACAATTGTAGACATTGACTTGTTTTGGACTCATCAATGGATTTGTAAGAGCTTTTATGTTGTTTTCCTTTTAAACAGGAAATACAATGCTCATCACATTTGAATTCTTTTGATGGTAAACCTCTGACAAGGCTTTGTTTGGAGAGTGAGTTGATAGTTTGAAGGTTGGTATAACCCAGTCTCCTATGCCACAATTCTGTTTCCTTTGTGGAGGCAACAGAAAACAAACAGACATTTGCCATAGGATTGTCCTTCAACATATCAACTACATACACATTGCCACTTCTATGAGCAACAAGTTGTGCTTTGCTCTCAGCAATGATGGTATCAATCTTTTTCACCACTTCTGGCCCAATAATCTTACAAGTTTTCTTAGTGAAGAATGAGCCATAACCTTTGTCACTCATTTGTGAAACACTAAGAAGATTAAATTTAAGATTATCAATAAGATTGACATTTTCAAACTTGAGTTTCCCAGCCTGAACAGTCCCTAAACCCAACACCTTACCTTTTGAATCATTACCAAAGGATATATCACCCCCTCCATGAGCTAAGAAGTCCAGAAGAAGGGATCTACATCCTGTCATGTGCCTGGAGCCTCCACTATCTACATACCAAAGACTATCTAAACAAGCAGAAGCTCCCTGCACAGCAGTAATGAATTAGTTTTGATGAGTGTCCAAAGCCAAGTTGGCTTTGGATGGGTCCTCAGACTTTTCAGACTCAAGCTTTGGAAGGTGATCAGTGGTTTGAACTAGTTTTTGAATCAAGTTCAACAACTGTTGCTGACCATTTGCAAGTGCTTGAATGTCAACACTTGGAGCAACAGTTGTTTGATCACTTCCAGACAGATGATAATACCCATAGGGATTTCTGTTCACTCTTGGTTTAGAAGGTCTTTTTGGTTCCTCATAAACATGTGACAAATTATGACATGGTGGTTGTCCATATCCTCTTGGGTACTTGCTTGTGGGTGGAGCATCTGTTACTTGGACATCCCTGGGAACAGATGTTTCAAGACTTTTGGTAACAGATGTTTCGACTGGTGTGAAGGTCTGTTTAGGCTTTCCTTTTGAAGTACTCACCACCTGACTTGCAAGAGTTTTAGCCTTGTACTCTTGTATTTTGACATCAAAATTTTTGAGATACAAACACTCTTTGGTTTTGTGATTCTTTTTCCCACATATTGAACATGTGGCTTTGGAATCACATGCACTTGTTCCTTTGTTAATATCATATGTTTTTAGAAGAAAACAGTTTTTAGTAACATGATTCTTCTTTTCACAGAAATCACAGAACAAGTGGACAGACTTTTCTTTCTTTTTCCCTTTTTCAACCTTCTTTTCAACAGATGTTTGAGCATCTGCTGGAAGGTTTTTCAAGGGAATGATCTTTGCCTGAGGTGTTGTCTTTCCCTCAGGAGTTTTGAAATCAACAGGTTTAAAGTTCTCAAGAGTACCACACTCATCAGACCAAGTAGGTTTAAATTCATAATTTTCAAGTTCAGTGAATGATGAAGAACCTTCTGGTTTTTCTAGAACAATTTTCTTACCATTAGGTTCAGTGATTTTAATCTCTTGACCCTTTAAATTTGTTGGTACTACCTCAACTAACTTTTGATCCCTTTTGTCAGTGTTTTCAAAAGCTGGAGCAGTGGTTTCAAAACCAAAACCACACTTCAAATGACTTTTGGTTTGGTTGTTGAGTAGCATTTCAAAACCTCTACATGATTCCACCCATTTCTGAAATTCAACTTGAGTGGACTCAAGCTCACTTTTGCAACTCTGATATTTAGTTATCATAGTTTGGAGCTGGTCTTTGGTTATGGTTGCTTCATGTTTTAAGCTGCTTATTTCAGATTCTTTTTCAGTTAAATTTGTTTTTAACTCTTTTGAAAGTTTCTCAAATTTAGCTTCATCATCTAAAATTTTCTTTCTAAGGTTTTCATTCTCCTCTTTGATGTTAGCAAATGCTATTACACATTTGTCAGAACATAAATCTTTGAGAATTTGAGGAGATACCTTAGCAGCAGCCATCAATGCACAATCACACTTGAACTCACAATCATCAGATGCACCCCAGGGATCTGAGAGATTCACAACCTCTTCTTCAGGTTTTTCACCTGCAACTACTTCATCAACAACATCATCAGTCACAACTTTAGATTCAGTCACCACCTCCTCAGATTCAACTTCTTCTACCATAGCCATGAAACAAAAAATTTCTAGTTCATTTTCAGCTTTGGCAACTAATGCAAAATTTTCATTTGTTAACTCATCTGGTAGACTGCTCCAATCAACAAAGCCTTGTGTGAAGAAACTCTGTTGACTGGTCTCTGCAGGAGAAGAGGATGAAGCAGCAGTCATTGGCACAGGTGCCTGAGCAACAGGTGTTTGCACATAGTGGATCTAAGAAACAGTGGTTTGGACAAACTGGACAGGAACAGTGTTTGAGGACTGTGCAAAATGAGCAGTGTTTTGCACATTTGGTCCAGGGGTATTATAGGAATTTTGATAAGTGTTGGTCTGAGGCCTTTGATTTGGATAGGTAATTATAGGTGTACCATGTTGACTCCTACATTCCCTAGCAAAATGACCAAGTCTATGACATTTATAACACTTTATCTTTGATTTATCCAACCCCACCTTTGATCTTCCAGTTAACCTTGGAAACTTCTCCCAGTTTTCTTGTAAAAATTGTTAGTTCTTACACTAAGAAGGGCCAATTGGTGCATAATGTCCATTTCTTTCAAATCATCAGGGTTAAAGTATTTTAGGTCATCATACTCAAAGGATATGTTATCAGATGTCTGGATATCACCACCACTTGCTGTAAAAGCATAGTTTGGTGAATAAGAATCAGAGTTAAAACCTGAAGTTATGTCAATAAAATGATCATAACTCTGATCCTTAGTATTTCCAGGCACCTCATCATGACCCAAAAGTGCTGTATTACCAAATACATAATCATCAGACACTTTTCCAGAGTCCTGGAGCTTCTTTTTCTGGTTAAGCTCTCTCTCATAGGTCAAGAGCTTACCATGAAGCTGGGTCAGTGATAGGTCCTTGAATCGAATTGAGTTTCTCATAACTATAGCAATAGTGTCCCATTTATCTGGTAGTGATCTTAAAAACCTATGGTTCAAGGTTGAATGAGGATAAGTTAGACCAACCAGTTTTAGTTCACTAATGAGACAGTTAAACCTCTCAAATTGTTGAGTTAATAACTCTCCCTTAACATGACTGAATGTTTCATATTGTTGGTTAAGTACTTCACGATTGTTTTCAATAACCTCTTCAGTCCCACCAAATTGTTCTTTCAGTGCATCCCACAACTCCTTTGCACTGTTACAGTGTAACAGCCCAGCATATGTATCATTGGGTAGAGCCATGGCCACAATACTGAAGGCCTTAGGATCTAACTCAATTTTCTGAAAATCCTGGTCGGAGTAGTTTTCAAGTTTCTTAGGCTCCTGAACCTTGGGATCTTTGGTACTCGGCATCATCGGAACATGTGGTCCGAAGATAACCGACTTCCAACACCCAGTGTTCTGTTGAGCTAGAACATGGCTCATCCGACGTTGCCAGATATTGTATTTAGATCTGACAAGCATCGGTGGCTTGTTGTTCGTGCCAGTGTTGTGTGTCCGTGATTGATTGAAGCCATTCTCTGATTTTTTTTTTAAAAAAAAAAAACAAAGTCTGTTTATAACCGGTTGAATCGAAAATAAACTATTACTCTGTTTTCAATCTGACAAACAAACGATATCAATAATTGTGAGCTGATCTGTTTATATTAAATTGATTGATTAGATCGAAATTAATTGACCAAGCTCTGATACCAATTGTTAGGATCTGAGTTTGATTGTTTTGATTTGTTTAGAGTAGAATGAGAATTGAATGAAGTAAATATATATGGAAAGTGCAGCGGAATGATAAACTATAATCAAAACAAAAGGAATAAATGTTTTCTTAATCGAAAGCTTTCATTATATTGAAAGATTGCAATCAAATACAAGTACTCCCCCTCAGCCTGATCACTCTGTGATTGTTTGTCTGAGAGAATGTTGTGAGTGACCAATAGAACAGTACAAGCATTGTTCTATTTATAGACAAATCTAAACCACTGGTGACCTAGGCTGACGTCACCTAAGATAGTGACCTCTAACAGAATAACAACATAGAACATCTGCCCTATACAAAACACTGTAAGGTAAACTACTGTTGAGGAAAACTCTGATGGTCTTGTATCATCTGTTGGAGCCTAAGTGTTGTTGGCTCAAACAAACCTTTAGTCTTCAGTACTTGATCAGCAGTTGTTCTTCATCAGACCTTTGGTCAGCAGTTGTTCTCTATCAGTTGTTATCCAGCAGTCCTTTGTAGCAGCAGTTGTCATAGCAGTTGTTTGGGTGGAACAGTTGTTAGGGTTAACAGTCTTTTGGGAAGAGTATGTTGTAAAGACTGTTTATTTATGTGGATCAACTGTTAGTATATTTTGGCTTTACAATCATCTGTTCTTCTTCAGGTCAGCAGACCCAACATAAGCCCAAGTTGATTACATATGCACATATTTAAATCATTTTATATTACAGCACCATCTTTTTTATTCTCTTAAGTTGGTGACATGATATACCATTGCGAGGATGGGAACATGGCTAAAGAATCACTTCAAGGTAGTGAGTTGCGCGGTAGATCACCGAAGATTGATTTTGCCAACCGGTTTTTATAGTTTTATTAGTTTATTTAGCATTATTATGTTTATTTAGATCAAATGTCTTCAACCACTTGACTCATATGAACATTACTCATTAGATCCATTTGGACCGGCCACCTTTACTTAACCAATGACCTTATTTAACATAATTTGGTTTTGTTTGGACAGGAGTTTTTATGATTACACTGTGCGAACGACATGACAAATCATTTATCTTGGTTTGATATCTAAATGTCTCCCTGTCTTTCCTGTAAATAGATGACATTAATGGATACTTTTGTGATGGTTTAAACCTAACTCCAACAAGAAAAATTGTACATTTACTGAAAATTACGATTTATGGTAAGCAAATCCCTACATAATTTTATTTAGTTTCTCAAAATAGAAACATTTAGAGCGTCATAAGTATGAATAAACACATAGTGTATGAATAAAGACACATCTTTAAAAGTACTTAGAGTCACCACAATTGTGGAAAAGCGACACCAAGAGAACCCGATATCCGGACTGACCCAAATATGATCATCACTCTTCTGGTTTTGACAACATCCTGTCAAACAATTTTTGTTCCCTAGCTTATTAAATCCTTTCATGTATGAAACCATGTGTGGTATGAAAGGCCTTTTGTAAACTGCAACACCTTTGTCAACAAAGGATGAATGCCAACATCATGTTGAATAGCTTTTATAATATGTAATTAGCTATGCAAGTATGGAAATGCTTTAAAACTCTTTAATATAATCTATGTAGGTTTGCATTTTGAACTCTTTAATGCAATGTATATATGAAAACCTTATCCAATCTAATATGTTAACAATGATATTTTCATTTACTTTTCGGATAATCTGCCGCGAGGCGCAGAAAGTAATTCTAGTTTAGCATTAAATTTGTCATGATGAATATATTACCCTCCTTAATAAGAGTTTTAGATTGTTTGATAACTCGTGTCCTTTTCTCTTTTAAGCTAAAAAGCCTTTTTCAAATATTTAGAATACAAAGATTTAAATAATTTATCTACCCTTTTTAATTATGTTAATAGTTTTAACTAGCGGTGTTTAAAGTCGGATAATTCGAATTTCGGAAATCAGAAATTTGGGGAATCCGAAATTTCGGATAGTCCAGCCATAAGCACTTGTAAGCATCCATTATCCGATCCTTGTGAACCTGCAATTATCCAAATATTCAATAACATTATATATATATATATATATATATATATATATATATATACAATAAAGAAATAATAAACATGTTAGTTAAGTACAATCAAAACATGCTTTTTGGTTGCTTCGATTCCTTAATACCATTTTTGTATTATAAAATAAAAGGTTTTACATCCGTCACACATTTCTGATAGTATATTTTTTCAAGTTGGATAGCTCTGAATGAAACGTTACATAGAAATATATATGATGGTGAGCTTTTGGAAAACGGGGAATCCTATCCAGCTCTAGCTGCATTTTAAAATCTATAGTGAGTTTTACCCATGTGATTTGATTGTCCTATTTCCCACAAAGCCTCGGTTGTTGTTGTTTCAAATAAGTTTGATTAATCCGGAAGTTGAGTAATATAACTTGATCATATTTGAATAATGTATACGTGCCACGCAACAACACACGAAGAGTGAGAATTTTACTTTCTCTTTTACTAAGGATAAAATTTCCTAGTTCTGGATTGGCTTTAATTTTATTGGGCACACTAAATCTTACTTGTTGCCCAAGTTTTGCAAGTGAATTAGTGTTGTTTTTGTATAAATTCACAGACTTACTTTGTACATCAGTAGTTTGGAGTTGCAGGCGATTTGTATCCAAAACTTGGGTAGTTATAAATAAGTGACTGATAAAAGAAATTATGAGAAGAATGAAAACTATTGTGACTTCTATCAAGGATATTTTGGTGCGTGTCTTGATTCTTGGTTTGTCGGTTCTCATCACATCTTCAACTCCCTAAAACAATTAAACAAAAAGAATTTCAATTTTTATTTCAAATTTATATGAAAACTAAAATGAAATATATCGTAAAAAGGGTATGGATTGGATGAGGTACCCAATTCGATCTTTGTAGTAGGGATGTTCAAAGTCGGATAATCCGAATTTCGGATAGTCGATTTTGGATGTTCAAAGTAGGATAATCCAATTTTCGGATAGTCGATTTTAGGATCCGAATCCTAAATTTCGGATAACTGAAATTCGAATTCGGTACCTTTTAAAAAAACCTTCACTTTATGCTTAGCATAAAACCAGAACCTACTTAAAGTTTAAACCAAACATTAAAAAGTTTACAACCATTCAAAGATGTGCAACATATAAAAATATTCAAAACATACTAAGTTTAAACAACCACAAACAAAACAACTACAAAATTACAAAGATAAGTTCCAAAAGTAGTTCATGAACACTTAAACATTTAAAACAACAAATCCAGCCATAAGCACTTGTAAAAATCCATTATCCAATCCTTGTGAAGTGCATTTATCCAAATACGCAATAACATTATACATACATACATACATACATATATATATATATACAATATAGCAATAATACACATGTTAGTTAAGTACAATCAAAACATGCTTTTTGGCTACTTCGATTCCATAATACCATTTTTGATTTATTACATAAAAGGTTTTACATCCGTCACACATTTCTGATAGTATATTTTTTTCATGTTGGATAGCTCTGAATGAAACGTCACATAGAAAATATATATGACGGTCAGCTTTTGGAAATCGGGGAAAGCTAGCCAACTCCAGCTGTATTTTAAAATCTACAGTGATTTTTACCCATATGATTTGATTGTTCTTATTCCCACAAAGCCTCGGTTGTTGTTGTTTCAAATAAGTTTGATTGATCCAGAAGTTGAGTAATATAACTTGATCATATTTGGATAATGTATACGTGCCACGCAACAACACACGAAGAGTGAGAATTTTACTTTCTCTTTTACTAAGGATAAAATTTCCTAGTTCTGGATTGGCTTTAATTTTATTGGGCACACTAAATCTTACTTGTTGCCCAAGTTTTGCAAGTGAATTAGTGTTGTTTTTGTATAAATTCACAGACTTACTTTGTACATCGGTAGTTTGGAATTGCAGGCGATTTGTATCCAAAACTTGGGTAGCTATAAATAAGTGACTGATAAAAGAAATTATGAGAAGAATGAAAACTATTGTGACTTCTATCAAGGATATTTTGGTGCGTGTCTTGATTCTTGGTTTGTCGGTTCTCATCACATCTTCAACTCTCTAAAACAATTAAACAAAAAGAATTTCAATTTTTATTTCAAATTTATATGAGAACTAAAATTAGATATATCATAAAAAGGGTATGGATTGGATGAGGTACCCAATTCGATCTTTGTAGTAGGGATGTTGAAAGTCGGATAATCCGAATTTCGGATAGTCGATTTTGGATGTTCAAAGTAGGATAATTCAAATTTCGGATAGTCGATTTTAGGATCCGAATCCTAAATTTCGGATAACTGAAATTCGAATTCGGTACCTTTTAAAAAAAACCTTCACTTTATGCTTAGCATAAAACCAGAACCTAATTAAAGTTTAAACCAAACATTAAAAAGTTTACAACCATTCAAAGATGTCCAACATATATAAATATTCTAAACATACTAAGTTTAAACAACCACAAACAAAACAACTACAAAATTACAAAGATAAGTTCCAAAAGTCGTTCATGAACACTTAAACATTTAAAACAACAAATCCAGCCATAAGCACTTGTAAAAATCCATTATCCAATCCTTGTGAAGTGCATTAATCCAAATACGCAATAACATTATACATACATACATACATATATATATACAATATAGCAATAATACACATGTTAGTTAAGTACAATCAAAACATGCTTTTTGGCTGCTTCGATTCCTTAATACCATTTTTGTATTATTACATAAAAGGTTTTACATCCGTCACACATTTCTGATAGTATATTTTTTTCATGTTGGATAGCTCTGAATGAAACGTCACATAGAAAATATATATGACGGACAGCTTTTGGAAAACGGGGAAACCTAGCCAACTCCAGCTGCATTTTAAAATCTACAGTGATTTTTACCCATATGATTTGATTGTCCTTATTCCCACAAAGCCTCGGTTGTTGTTGTTTCAAATAAGTTTGATTGATCCGGAACTTGAGTAATATAACTTGATCATATTTGGATAATGTATACGTGCCATGCAACAACACACGAAGAGTGAGAATTTTACTTTCTCTTGTACTAAGGATAAAAGTTCCTAGTTCTAGATTGGCTTTAATTTTATTGGGCACACTAAATCTAACTTGCAGCCCAAGTTTTGCAAGTGAATTAGAGTTGTTTCTGTATAAATTCACAGACATACTTTGTACATTAGTAGTTTGGAGTTGCAGTCTATTTGTATCCTAAATTTTGGTAGCTATAATTAAGTAACTAATAAAAGAAATTATGAGAAAAATGAAAACTATTGTGACTGCTATCAAGGATATTTTGTTGCGTGTCTTGATTCTTGGCTCATTGGTTCTCATCACATCTTCAACTTTCTAAAACAATTAAACAAAAAGAATTTCAACTTTCATTTCAAATTTATATGAGAACGAAAATGACATATATTGTAAAAAGGGTATGGATTGGATGGGGTACCAGATTCGATCCTTGTAGTACGGATGTTCAAAGTCGGATAATCCGAATTTCGGATAGTCGATTTTGGAATCAGAATCCGAAAGTTTGGATAACCGAAATTCGGATTTGGATTCGGATTCGGTACCTTTTAAAAAACACCTTCCCCTTTATGCTTAGTCTAAAACCAGAACCTGATTAAAGTTTAAACCAAATATTAAAAAGTTTCCAACCATTCAAAGATGTCCAACATATATAAATATTCAAAACATACTAAGGTTAAACAACCACAAACAAAACAACTACGAAATTAAAAAAGATAAGTTCCAAAAGTAGTTCATGAACACTTAAACATTTAAAATGACAAATCCAGCCATAAGCACTTGTAAAAATCCATTATCAAATCCTTGTGAACATGCAATTATCCAAATATGCAATAACATTATATATATATATATATATATATATATATATATATATACACACACAATATGGCAATAATACACCTGTTAGTTAAGTTCAATCAAAACATGCTTTTTGGCTGGTTCGATTCCTTATACCATTTTTGTATTATAACATAAAATGTGTTACATCCGTCACATATTTTTGATAGTATATTTTTTCTAGTTGGATAGCTCTGAATGAAACGTCACATAGAAAATATATATGATTGTGAGCTTTTTGAAAACGGGGAAACCTAGCCAACTCCAGCTGCATTTTTAACTCTACAGTGATTTTTACCCATATGATTTGATTGTCCTTATTCCCACAAAGCCACGATTGTTGTTGTTCCAAATAAGTTTGATTGATCCAGAAGTTGAGTAATATAACTTGATCATATTTGGATAATGTATATGTGCCACGCAACAACACACGAAGAGTGAGAATTTTAATTTCTCTTTTACTAAGGATAAAATTTCCTAGTTCTGGATTGGCTTTTATTTTATTGGGCACAATCAATCTTACTTGTTGCCCAAGTTTTGCAAATGAATTAGTGTTGTTTTTGTATAAATTCACAGACATACTTTGTACATTAATAGTTTGGAGTTGCAGACGATTTGTATCCAAAACTTGGGTAGCTATAAATAAGTAACTGATAAAAGAAATTATGAGAAGAATGAAAACTATTGTGACTTTTATCAAGGATATTTTGGTGCGTGTCTTGATTCTTGGTTTGTCGGTTCTCATCACATCATCAACTCTCTAAAACAATTAAACAAAAAGAATTTAAATTTTCATTTCAAATTTATATGAGAACTAAAATGAAATATATCGTAAAAAGGGTATGGATTGGATGAGGTACCCAATTCGATCTTTGTAGTATGGATGTTCAAAGTCGGATAATCCGAATTTTGGATAGTGGATTTTGGATGTTCAAAGTCGGATAATCCAAATTTCGGATAGTCAATTTTGGGATCCGAATCCGAAATTTCGGATAACTGATATTCGGATTCGGTACCTTTTAAAAAAACCTTCCCTTTATGATTTGCATAGAACCAGAACCTGATTAAACTTTAAACCAAACATTAAAAAGTTTACAACCATTCAAAGATGTCCAACATATAAAAATATTCAAAACATACTAAGTTTAAACAACCATAATCAAAACAACTACGAAATTACAAAGATAAGTTCCAAAAATAGTTCATGAACACTTAAACATTTAAAACGACAAATCCAGCCATAAGCACTTGTAAAAATCTATTATCCAATCCTTGTGAACCTGCAATTATCCAAATACGCAATAACTTTATATATATATATATACAATATAGCAATAATACACATGTTAGTCAAGTACAATCAAAACATGCTTTTTGGCTGCTTCGATTCCTTAATACCATTTTTGTATTATAACATAAACGGTTTTACATCCGTCACACATTTCTGATAGTATATTTTTTCATGTTGGATAGCTCTAAATGAAACGTCACATAGAAAATATATATGATGGTGAGCTTTTGGAAAACGGGGAAACCTTGCCAACTCCAGCTGCATTTTAAAATTTACAGTGATTTTTACCCATATGATTTGACTGTCCTTATTCCCACAATGCCTCGGTTGTTGTTATTTCAAATAAGGTTGATTGATCCGGAAGTTGAGTAATATAACTTGATCATATTTCGATAATGTATGCGTGCCATGAAATAACACACGAAGAGTGAGAATTTTACTTTCTCTTGTACTAAGGTTAAAAGTTCCTAGTTTTGGATTAGCTGTTATTTTATTTTATTGGGCACACTAAATCTAATTTGTAGCCCAAGTTTTGCAAGTGAATAAGTGTTGTTTCTGTATAAATTCACAGACATACTTTGTACATTAGTAGTTTGTGTGACACCCGGCATGTTCGGCTTAAACATATTAGTAACATCTAAGTCTACCTTAGCGAGAAACGTTTATAAACAAACTTAACCGGGTTAGTTGAGTTGGGTCAAGTTAGGATTGTCCAGGGTACAATGATCTGGAGGATCATTGGGAGTCGTTTTGGTAATACACTAGTACCGGGTTCCGTTGTTGGTGACATTACATGAACTAACTAAGTATATGTGTAGATTATGGGTTGTGTGGTGGTTTATATACATAGACGTGTTTAAATGATGTGTAAATGATTATCTGTGCTTTAATGTGTTAAATATAGACTAAGGATGCATGCTTATGTGTTAAGATGTGTTAGAATGCGTTAAACACGACAAACTGGAAACCTAGTTAAAAAGGGGCTCTGGTTCGACCACTTCGAGTGGTCGAAGGAGAGGAAAATTGTCTGGTTCGACCCATGCAAGTGGGCGAACCAGGGAAGTGGAGTTGAAGAATTCCCTTCGACCTGGACAAGTCTCATTCGACCCTGTGAAAGGGGCGAAGGAGACCACCTTCGACCAATCAATTGGTGCGAAGGAGGATCAGTATAAATACCAACCTTAGTCATTTTTCATCATTTCACAAACCCTAACCGTCCCAAAACGCTCTCAAACGATCTTAAACATTAAGGAAGGAGTTTTTGCTCTTCTTTTTCATAATCTAACCTATCTACAACATCTAAACAAGAATCCAAGGTGTGTTCATAATCCTAAATCTTTTAAAAGCATTTTAATTCGTTTTCATCTAACCTTAATTGTCCAGATCTGTTCTAAGGGTGTTTTTATGATTAAAAACCTTTTAAACATCTTTCTAAAACAAAACCCTATCATTTAACATGAGTTTTCATAATAAATAACATGTGTTAATTGAGTATTATGTGGTGTAATGTGTTATTCAATGCTTTGATGCTTTATCTATGTTAGAGACATGATGTAGGATTGCTTTTAATGCTGATTGATTGTTGTTTAGGGTTAGAATCAATTGGATGATGATATTATGTGTAAATTGGGGATTTTGACGAATCTAGACGTAACATGTGGTGTTTATAATCAATAGAACCCATAAGGATGATCGGATGATCGATAAACTGAGTATTTTAAATCAAACATGAGTCGATTTCAAAAGTTTCCAAATTGGGTAAAGATTTCATGCATGAAAGTGATGTTTCCATAATTTTTGCCATTTTGGGAAAGGGCTGAAACGGATATGGTTTGGGGCAAAATCAGTGGGGTTTTGTTAGGATAACATAATCATGTTTGACTGCTGTGATTGGTGATGTTTCGAGTCGTTTTGAATGTGTTTTAAGCGTTTTTAGGCAAAATAGAACAACAGGGGCGAACCTGGCCTCCTTCGACCAGTCGAAGGTGCGAAGGAGGAATCCCAGGGTCGAACCAGGCTTTTCAGTGGGCGAACGTGGCAAAACGTGCGAAGGAAGCATCAAACGGTCGAACGAGAGGTAAAACGGGCGAAGGAGAGTAAAAAGGTGCGAAGGAGGCCTTAAACTGACTGGTTCGACCGTTCTGATGCAGAAATGAGATTTTTGATACAAACTAAGTGTTTTATGCTTGAACCTTGCGTGTAATCTATGTGTACTTGATTAGTTAGAGTAATGGGTCACCAACGGGATGTCGGGTCGGTCTAGTGTGTCGGTTAAACATTTAAACACGTTTTAAAACATACTCGGTTATGATCTGGACAATCGGGGGCTAGATAACCTTATGGTTATTAGTCGGAACACTTATGTGAACATTTTGATAGATCTCCGGTAGAGGGATTATCAAGGGCTAAACATCTTTACTTATATTTGAAGAACGCTATCTAAGGTGAGTTCACGGCCCCACTTTTACTGCTTTAACTTTTGGGGGAGAAAACATGCGCTAAACGGTTTTGGTAACATATGTCATACTATGGTTTTAACTTTATATTGCTATACGATCTTTTGGAAAGTCCCGGGGGAAACCATGAATGTGCGGGTTTGCACAACGGGGGAAATGTGGATAGATCTATTGGGCGTGACCTGCCCCACTCGTCGGCTTAGAGGGCCGGGCGGGCTCATATTGTCTCGAACAGGTACATTGGTATCATGCTGAACATGCGGGCTGCTTAAACATGCTGAACATTGCTAAACGTGTCTAGTAATGGTTTCCAATCGTAGTAGTAATGAAACATACGCCTAGCTAGCGTACTTGGTAACATTGATATAGTATGGACATGGTAACACTTTGGTAACATTTTTGAACAAACCTGTGAACTCACCAGCATTATATGTTGACACCTTTTTGGCATGTTTTTCTCAGGTCGCTAAGGTAGCAATGAACGGAACTAGGCGCACGGGTCTGCATTGGCGTCTAGATTTTAGTGCACGTTTTGTAATAAATGTCTTGAATACTTGGGAACACTGTTTTGTAGAGATTAAATTCTTTAAATGCTTCCGCTGATGAAATTTATGTTTTTGGATTTACGTACTTCATATAGTGTCGTTTATTGTGATCGTTGACTTGGATCCTGGTTTGTCATGCGCCTCGCGGTAAAACCCCGCAAGTGGTAATTTGAGGGTGTGACAGTTTGGATTTGCAGTCTATTTGTATCCAAAATTTTGGTAGCTATAAATAAGTAACTAATAAAAGAAATTATGAGAAGAATAAAACTATTGTGACTGCTATCAAGGATATTTTTGTGCGTGTCTTGATTCTTGGCTCATCGGTTCTCATCACATCTTCAACTCTCTAAAACAATTAAACAAAAAGAATTTCAACTTTCATTTCAAATTTATATGAGAACTAAAATGAAATATATTGTAAAAAGTGTATGGATTGGATGGGGTACCCGATTCGATCTTTGTAGTAGGGATGTTCAAAGTCGGATAATCCGAATTTCGGATAGTCGATTTTGGGATCTGAATCTGAAAGTTTTGATAACCGAAATACGGATTTGGATTCGGATTCGGTACCTTTTAAAAAAACCATCCTCTTTATGCTTAGTCTAAAACCAGAACCTGAATAAAGTTTAAATAACCACAAACAAAACAACTACGTAATTTCAAAGATAAGTTCCATAAGTAGTTCATGAACACTTAAACATTTAAAACGACAAATCCAGCCATAAGCACTTGTAAAAATCCATTATCCAATCCTTGTGAACCTGCAATTATCCAAATACGCAATAACATTATATATATATATATATATATATATATATACAATATAGCAATAATACACATGTTAGTTAAGTACAATCAAAACATGCTTTTTGGCCGATTCGATTCCTTAATACCATTTTTGTATTATAACATAAAAGATTTTACATCCCTCACACATTTCTGATAGTAAATTTTTCAAGTTGGATAGCTCTTAATGAAACGTCACATAGAAAATATATATGATTGTGAGCTTTTGGAAAACGAGGAAACCTAGCCAACTCCAGCTGCATTTTTAACTCTACAGTGATTTTTACCCATACGATTTGATTGTCCTTATTCCCATAAAGCCACGGTTGTTGTTGTTTCAAATAAGTTTGATTGATCAGGAAGTTGAGTTATATAACTTGATCATATTTGGATAATGTATACGTGCCACGCAACAACACACGAAGAGTGAGAATTTTACTTTCTCTTTTACTAAGGATAAAATTTCCTAGTTCTGGATTGGCTTTAATTTTATTGGGCACAATCAATCTTACTTGTTGTCCAAGTTTTGCAAGTGAATTAGTGTTGTTTTTGTATAAATTCACAAACATACTTTGTACATCAATAGTTTGGAGTTGCAGACAATTTGTATCCAAAACTTGGGTAGCTATAAATAAGTAACTGATAAAAGAAATTATGAGAAGAATGAAAACTATTGTGACTTCTATCAAGGATATTTTGGTGCGTGTCTTGATTCTTGGTTTGTCGGTTCTCATCACATCATCAACTCTCTAAAACAATTAAACAAAAAGAATTTCAATTTTCTTTTCAAATTTATATGAGAACTAAAATGAAATATATCGTAAAAAGGGTATGGATTGGATGAGGTACCCAATTCGATCTTTGTATTATGGATGTTCAAAGTCGGATAATCTGAATTTCGGATAGTCGATTTTGGGATCCGAATCCGAAATTTCGGGTAGCTGAAATTCGGATTCGGTACCTTTTAAAAAAACCTTCCCTTTATGCTTAGCATGGAACCAGAACCTGATTAAAGTTTAAACCAAACATTAAAAAGTTTACAACCATTCAAAGATGTCCAACATATAAAAATATTCAAAACATACTAAGTTTAAACAACCACAAACAAAACAACTACGAAATTACAAAGATAAGTTCCACAAGTAGTTCATGAACACTTAAACATTTAAAACGACAAATCCAGCCATAAGCACTTGTAAAAATCCATTATCCAATCCTTGTGAACCTGCAATTATCCAAATACGCATTAACATTATATATATATATATATATATATATATATATATACACAATATAGCAATAATACACATGTTAGTTAAGTACAATCAAAACATGCTTTTTGGCTGCTTTGATTCCTTAATACCATTTTTGTATTATAACATAAAAGGTTTTACATCCGTCACACATTTCTGATAGTATATTTTTTCATGTTGGATAGCTCTAAACGAAACGTCACATAGAAAATATATATGATGGTGAGCTTTTGGAAAACGGGGAAACCTAGCCAACTCCAGCTACATTTTAAAATCTATAATGATTTTTACCCATATGATTTGATTGTCCTTATTCCCACAAAGCCTCGGTTGTTGTTATTTCAAATAAGGTTGATTGATCCAGAAGTTGAGTAATATAACTTGATCATATTTCGATAATGTATACGTGCCATGCAACAAAACACGAAGAGTGAGAATTTTACTTTCTCTTGTACTAAGAAACAAAACCTACTGCTAAATACTTATAGAAACAAAACAACAGAACGTATATGGGGTTAATCAGTTAATCTATACATATAATAAACCAAAGCCATTTTAATGACATGGCACTCAAAGAGGCATTCTCTTTCTTGAGTGTGCCATGTGTCATCCCATGTGGCATTGAGATATTTTAGGAAAAAAATAATTTAAAAACAAAATTGGATTTTTTCACCCTCATGTTTCCTCCCATTATTTTTAAACGTTAATATCTTTAATATACGAGATTGTTTAAAGAAAAAAATTACACCAAATTAACGAGCGTTTTATTATCTTTTCAACGAGTACCATAGTGCTATATAAAAAACGGAGAAATTTTTTTGTGAGGTTTTGTTCATACAGGAAAAAAAAACATAAAGTGTTCAGGTAAATCATTAATCATGTATAGACAAGTCACTAATTATGTTTAAATCAGTAAATATGAAAAAAAAATTCAACCAGAGCCGAATAGGTTAATAAAGTTATACGTTGTTTTAAGTTAGATATCAATATTAGTATGTTAGAGTTGTACATTTGTTTAGTCTTTAGGATATGTGTTAATATTAGAGTTATATTAAAGTTCTACATTATTTTAGGTTAGGTGTTAGCATTGAAGTTATACATTGTTAATTTGTTTTAGGTTAGATATTAATATTAAAGTTATACATCAGTCTATTACATATGTAAAATTGATGTATCATATTAAATTTCTCAACCCAGGATGCTCCCGGGGTATAATCTAGTGTACTTATATAAACCACAGGATACGTACAAGACAGTTAGAAAGGAAATAAAAACACTTGATAAAAGACGCCATTATCACATCAACAAAGAGTATTATTGTAAAGAAAGTATTGTCTTTTCGAATTTTTAGTTCCTTTCTACCGAAGAAATACATTGCATACTTTTTTTATATCTTAAATGAATTCCATACGTTTCCTTTTTGCACTTAGAATTTATAAAAGTTTATTTCACTTGATTCAATAGTTGTAGAGGCTAAGTTATTAACGGCCTTAAGTTTGATTAGTTAAACAAACAACTTATATAGTTTATTATAGAAAAACTTCTCATAATCACTAGACTGAATAGATATTGACGGGGATTAACCTTAATTTCAACATGGTCAGAAGGCGTCGGGTTGCTATTTATAAGTCAAAATAAATTATAACATCGTCGGTTAATTATATTAATTCGAAATGATTTTGTAGGAAACAAGTTAAAATTGTAGTAAACTAATCTTGGCAAATATAGAAATTAAGGTGCAATATATTTAACCTCAAAAGAACATGAAGTTTACTTATAAAAATCCAAGGTAATTTCTCAAATGTATACAACAACATACGTTTAACTACAATTAAACTTTCATTATAAAAATATTTCCAAACTCTAGTGTCACATTCGACATCTCTGTGCACAATTGTGACAAGGTCCTTCAAACTGACTGCAGTAGTGGAGACTCATATACCATCGTCTTTTTAAATTATATAGTCCTTTCGACCAAAAAAAAATGTGCACTTTTTTTATTTTATTTTTAACAACATAGAATTATATACATGCACACATGTATCGTACATTATTTTAGAACCGCAACTTTCGTACATCAATGTCAACAATTGTTACAAATACTAAAAATAAAGAATGCTAGCTTAACAAGAGACGACATCCATGTGGCTTCTAATCCCATTCTATTCTTCCCAGTCTATGCATGACTCCTCTCACTTTAGCAAGAATCTTAACTGATCATTCAATGCGTCTTGGACTTAACATTATACGCTTGGGCGGCTTGGAGTTTGAACAAGGTCGAGGTTCAGCAAACCCATCGTAAATGCACATGCCATCAACCATTTAAACACGATTCACGCATACGTGACACTTGAAGAAAACATCCCTTTAACGTACAATAAAAGTCCGTCATTTACATTGCGAGGTATGCAAAATCCATCGTACCATTTACATAGTGAGCCCGTAGGTGACTCGTCATCACTCATCCTGAGATTGTTTATACATTAAACTCTTATGGAACATAAAAAAAAAAATATGTCCTTTTTATTTTATAAAAATAAAGAACAATATACACGTACACGTTTTGTACATGTTTAATTTTAGAGTGACACACCATTCATAGATCTATATCAACAATTCTTAAAATACACAAAAGAAAGATGGTTGAGCAATAGATAAAGTAAAAAATCCAGCTAGACCCTCGCCCTAATAAGTAACGTTTACATTTTTAGTAGATTACTTTAGTTATGTTCATTTCACATTGAAATTTGGAAAATTGAGATCGACCGTATAAAATGAAATAGAATAAGTTTGGACGCCACTAAAATGTGCTTCTTCTTTACGGTTTTTTTTTTTTTTTTTTTTTTTTTTGTATAATAATTGGAGTATTAACTTTTTTTAATAAGATGTGTATTCATATAATCAGTATAATTTCTTCAAGCGTTGCAGTGGGACTTCAAGCGACTTTAGTTCTTATTACACTCTTAACATAATATGAGTACCTTAGTCATGTAATCTAGCTAAGCAGTCGTGGTGTTACAATGGTAAGCCACGATTTAGTCAAAAAGAGAACTATGTGAAATTCTAACACTTTAGCTCTTAATTATGAAACTTTTTGTGAAGATATAATCTTAAAGAAATATACTTTAATAAGACTAAAAGTAAACAAATAAAATGATTTTGAAAATTAGTTGGAAAAATGCTAGCTTACAGTGAATCCAATCATGTAAAACACAAAGTTTCTGGGTATATTTTCCAAGAAATAGTTTTATTGATAAAATACCGACAATTGACTTTTTATTATCTGTTCAAGCGTGTTTAATTTATTTTTGAGAAAATTGGACTAAATTGTCATTTAAAGCCCTAGACATCATCCGGGCAGAAGGTCCCCGGTTTGGGCTTATGCTTAATATTAAGAAGTCGGAGATCTTTTGGCCAACATGCAATGGTATTAAAGCGAAGTCTGGTATTTTTCCTAAGGAGATCGGAAGACCACAGACAGGGGTAAAGCTTTTAGGGGGGGCTGTTAGTCGTGATGGGGACTACATTAGCTCAATGGCAGTCAAGAGGGCTCGGCGTGCGGTTGGACTAATGGGCGTTTTGCAGAAGTTACGGGACCCCCAAAGTGAGCTCTTATTGCTTCGCTCATGTATGGGTGTGGCTAAACTGTTGTTTGGGCTTCGAACGTGCCAACCGACCTTTGTTGGGGAGGCAGTATCCATTTTTGACAAAGGTCTCCGAGGTGCTGTTGAGGATATCGTTGTTTGTGGGGGAGCTTTTTTTGGGGATCTTCAATGGCGATTGGCGTCCTTACCGATCAGCTCGGGGGGCTTGGGCCTGTGCTCGGCGGAAGATGTGTCCGCATATGCGTATGTGGCGTCTAGGGCGCAGTCTTGGAAGCTACAGGAACACATACTAAGGAACAGCGGGGTGGTTGGGATGGACGATGATTATAAGCTCGCACTGGACAACATTCGCAGCTCTCTCCCCAATGTAGATGTGGGCGGCTTTACAGATAAAGACACCGCCCCAAAAAAGCCTCAAAAAATCTTGGCGAGTGCGTTTAACTGTAAAGCCATGCAGACTATGGAGGAGGAGTTTAACATGTCTTCGCGCCAGAAAGCGGTGTTTGAATGCCTTAAAGAGGCCCATGCTCAAGATTTCCTCACTACACTCCCAATTGACGGACTAGGGCAACATATGTCGGCTATCGAATATCGGGCGGTCCTCAAATATCGCCTGATGATTCCAATGTTCCCCGTCGACGAACCGTGTCCGATCTGTAAAAAAACACGCTTGGACAAGTTTGGAGAACACGCCCTACATTGTAAGGAGTTACCAGGCTTTAAATACAGACATGACCTGGTTAGAGATGTTCTATGGGATGTTTTACGAAGGGCAGGGATTTCAGCCAAAAAAGAAGCCCCAGTGAATTTCTTGACGGACCCACGTGACGGGCGGTCCACATTGAGGCCAGCGGATGTTCTTGTGTTCGGATGGGCGCAAGGCAAGCATGCGTGTGTTGACCTGACTGGGGTATCCCCATTGGTGGGACTTCGGGATTCGGGTTTTGTGGCTGGGCAGGCAGTTTTGAAAGCTGAGGGCAAAAAAGTGGATAAACATGAAGCGGCTTGTCTAGAGAACCAGCATGTGTTTGTGCCCTTCGCTTTTGATACTTTTGGAGCGCTGGCCCCGCAAGCAATCAAGCTCCTCGATCGCATGAAGAAAGTTATGCAAAGTAATTCCCCAGCTGCTAAGGGCCAATGTTTTATTTTCAATAGAGTAGGTTTTGCAATACAAAAAGGGGTAGCGGCGCAACTTGTGGCCCGTTTACCTACGTATCACTTGTAATTGGCTGATAGTTTTTAATGAAAAATGTGATTTTATTATTAAAAAAAAAAAAAAAAAAAAAAAAAAAAAAAAAAAAAAAAATTGTCATTAAAAATGCTGTCATGGAGATTATATCGTAAATATTAACCTTAATATTTCTTCTTATTCTTATTCATGGCTACGCTTAAGGAAAAGAGAGAAAACAAAGACTAAATGGAGAGAATACCCACTTGTTAGAGATTGTTAAAATAACATCATTACAATTACAATTAAACTATACATGCATGCGAAACAATTTAAAAATGTTAATTATGTGATGAAATGATATGAATACCCTTCTGTCGACTCCCTTTTCTACCCACATAAAGTTTGATAACAAAATGGTTTACACACTTTCCATAGCAATTCTAATTACCAAATATGAGGCATTGTGTATACGGTCGAAAAATGGGCTATTGTCACCAAAAGTTACTACCTAGGAAAATGGTAGCAAAATTAGCAACCAATTTTACACCAAAATATGTATTATAAGATAAGGTAACTAATCGGTTGCAAATTTTGACACCGTTTATTTTTGGTGGTAAATTCGTGAGAAAAATAATAAGAAAGAATTAAAAAATAACAATTTATAAAAAAAACAACAAACCTATTTAATTGTGACCACCATAGCGGTAGCAAATTTAGGGACCTATTTTTTAAAGCGTAATGCATATATATATATATATATATATGGTAGCTAATCAGTGGTAAATTTTGAGACTAAATTGCTACCATATTAGCCACGATAACATTGTGCTATTGTCATCAAAGGTTTCTACATAGAAAAATGGTAGCAAATTCAGCAACCGACTTTACACCAAAATATTTATTATAAGATAAGGTAACTAATCGGTTGCAAATTTTGACACCGTTTATTTCTGGTGGTAAATTCGTGAGAAAATTAATAAGAAAGAATTAAAAGATAATAATTTATAAAAAAAACAAATGAAAGAAACAGAAACACGTCTTTTGGATTTTTTATTCATGTGACCAAAAATACATCTTTTGAAAACCTTTAGCCACACTTTACGAAAAAAAATGTGTCATTTAGTAGCCACACTTAATGAAAGAAACAAAACTAGTGACTATAAATATTTTATCATCAATTAAATCCAATGATGGTCAATTGGATCTAATGATGGTCAGTTAGGCCCAAAGACGCTCAGTTAGATTCAAGCATTGTTCTTACACCCAATGAAGGTCATTTAGACCCAATGATGGTTAATTAGACCCGATGATGGTCAATTAGGCCCGTTGATGGTCAATTAGAACCGATGATCGTCAATTAGATCTAATGATGGTAAATTAGATCCAATGATGGTTAATTACACCAATGATGGTTAGTTGGATCCAGTGATAGTCAGCTAGGCCCAATGATAGTCAATTAGATCTAATGATGGTTAATCACACCACTGATGGTCAGTTGGATCCAGTGATGGTCAGTTAGGCCCAATGATGGTCAGTTAGATCCAATGATGGCCAGTTACACCTAATGATGACTAATTAGATCCAATGATGATCGGTTAGGCCCAATGATGGTCAGGTAGATCCAATCATTGTCACTCAGACCCAATGATGGTCATTTAGACCCGATGATGGTCAATTAGACCTGATGATAGTTAATTAGGCTTAATGATTGTCAATTAGAACCAATGATCGTCAATTAGATCCAGATGGTCAATTAGATCCAATGATGGTTAATTAGAACCAATGATCGTCAATTACATCCAATGATGGTCAATTAGATACAATGGTGGTTAATTAAACCAATGATCGTTAGTTGGATCCAATGAGGGTCAGTTAGGCCTAATGATGGTCAGTTAGATCCAATCATTGTCACTTACACCCAATGACCAGATGATGGTCAATAGGCACAACGATGGTCAATAAGAACCAATGATCATCAATTAGATCCAATGATGGTCAATTAGATCCAATGATGGTCAATAAGCTTAATGATGGTTAGTTAAGAACTTAACATATATCAATATATATATATATATATATATATATATATATATATATATATATACAATTCCGATAACGGAATAAAAGAAGCATAATCAAGATCAATTTGTGATTAAGCCAATTGTAACAACTACTTTGTTTATTGCACAACGAAAAAATATAATAAGCGTCTATAACATAAACATCCCACCAAAAAAGACGGAATCAAAATCCTAAAGCACCTTTCTTATCGTCATCTGAACTCTAGAATTACGTTAAAAAAATACCAATCCCGCTCCTTGTTCCCACCTCAAATTTTCCTATCCCTCTCTAAAAAAGTAATAAAACCCTGGTTATTTTCATGTATTGTTATTTCTAAATATATTTTTATTATTTGTTAAAACCAAAACATTCAAAATGGATTTAATTTTTTCACAAATCGTTGTTTCCCTCCGTACCCTCTAAATCCCCCCCCCCCCCCAATATTTTTATTTCTACATTTCCTTTCCCCCTTGATATCTATTCTAAACCTAATCGCCTCACTCCTTTCCTATCAACATCTCAAACACAATCTAAATATAGAGAACACTTATGGGGTGGAGGCTGTGTGCAAGGGGCAACACTGTATGACGACCTCGATTGTCGACCCACGTTTGGAGACGTTAATCCCTATTTCCCAATTCCTCCTTCTAAAGGTATTATGTTTCTTGTTTTCTATTCGTAAATATATTATAGTTTTGGTTTGAATAGATCAGGGTTTAGGGCCCCTAAATTTCATGAGCCGATAAATTTTCAATGACTAGGATTTTCAAGATCGGTTATTTTGTATATATGGAAGCGCAAATGAACGATGAAAAGGAATAAATGAAAAAAGGGGATTTGTTACATTCATGTATTTGATGAATTCGGTTGTGTTTTCGTGAATACCATTATACATTGGTGATATTAACTGGAAATCGCAGTATGAATCATGTAGTTTGTAAAGGAAAAAAATATTACATAGCTCTCTTAGTTTTTACTTCACGTAAGGCCATGGTTTAAAAAAACGGTTGAGGCGTGCGCCATACATGTAGGTTGTTGCAAATCCCATATATAATTGAGCTTTTAAACAAAACCATAAGCTTAAGTTCAGGTTTTTTTTGTACTTTTTTCATGGCTCACATAGTTCACGTAATGCTAGAGACCCATATGTACATGACAGGGAAGACCCTAAGGTATGTTTATTCCTTTTCACCCTGATAGCAGTTTAAAATATATAAAAGAATTATTTACTCATTAACATAAGTGAAATCATATACATTAGTAATTTATAGTTGGATGGCAAAGCTTTCTCATGATTTATGTTCATCTTGATTCTTGTAAACATGAGGTAGATATGGAGATTGTAATGTAGATATTATATATATTACTCCAACTCGAGCGTTATTATAGGTCAACAATGAGCATAGGCACCCTAATTTTTCACTAATACTTGACTTCTTTGTCTACTATTATGCATTTGAATTGTTTCCCATGAATATTGCATTTCTTTGGTTTGTGTTTGTTTTTTTATTGTCAAGTTTGATGCCTTTAATGTATCGAGAATGTTTAGGAATTTCTTATTGAGTTGATTAGACAATCTCTGCTGATTGTTTAAGTAAATTTTTTTCCTAGTAATAGCACTAGAAATGTAACTCACAATTGGATTATGTTATTGTGCAACTCACTTAACTCGTTATTAGTTTTTGTTAATTCTGACTTCTTGATTTTATTCATTGCTTGTTTTATAGATTCAAAAGTTGAACTTGGTTATCAAAAGGCTTGTTAAGGAAAATGACGAAGATAAAGAAAGGATAAGGAATTATTGTGGGCTTGGTGGCTGAAAAAGAAAAGGATAATGCGGATAAAGAGGCTATGCTTAATAGAATGACACAAATTGAAGCTATGTTAACAGCTACGGGTCGTAAATAGGCTATAAACACTTAGACATGAATGTTTTGAAGTTTCTCATGGAAAATTTCGGTTATTTGATTTTTTAGTTGGTGTTTGTATTAGTCTTTTATATGATTTTAAAATTAGAAAAAACTGTAACAAATTTGATTTATATAATTTGATATTTTGTAATATTTGACTACTTTATATAATATAGTTTTTTTTAAATGTAATTGAATTAATACCTATATTAAAGTTAAATGGTAGCAAATTTTCAATGAAAGTGAAAGTGGTGGCTAAATGGTAGCAAATTTTCAATGAAAGTGGTGGTTAAATAGTAGCAAATTTTCAATGAAAGTGGTGATTAAATGGTAGTAAATTCTTAATGAAAACGGTGCAGACTAAATGGTACCAAAACGGTTACAAAAAAAGGTGTCTAAATGGTGGCAATATAGGTGGCTAAAGGGTACCAAAACGGTAGCAAAAGACCTTCCTAAAACATTGTAGGAGCGGTAGCAATAATTTTAACCGTTTTTGTGGTAACAAAAATATGGTTGCAAAATAAAAAAGTGGTAGCTATTTGGTGGCATTAGGGCAACAGACACGGGTGTTTTTGCTACCCGCATTTTCGGTTGCAAAATAGTGGCTATAGAGCAATTGCTACCATTATGTGACCGAAAATGTGGTGACAATAGCCCAATTTTCTAGTAGTGGGTGTAAAGTATACTTTTTGCATAGATAACAAAACCCTCAAGTTTTTCTTTTACCATAAAACCTCAATATGAAGCATTAGATTAGGTTAAAGCTTGTTGAGGAATAAAGCAATTTGTGCTTAGCGTCAAGTAAAAAACATTTGCTATTAATATCAAACCGATAAGGTGATAACATTAAAATAAAAATAAAAAGTTCAAAGATGAAAATGTGAAAAAAAAAGCCCATTTTTTGTTTGGGGAGCATGAACAGAAGAATAGAGACCGGATTTAGTTTACCATGGATTTCTGATAGAGTAAATTACAATCTTCATTGTTGAGGTTTGCTAAACTTAACACCTTTAGTTTGTCCTTAACACCTTCCGTCACTAACATATCATGTGTTAACATAGACTCTCCCTCCGACCAACGTTCGTCCATAGAGCTGTTGGACGTCAACCCCCCACCCCTACCCACTCTACCCCCCGCATCGCGCGCCATATATATGCTCTTCACGTGAGGGGTATTTTTGTGTTTCCCTTACAACCTTCAAAGCGCTTGTGCCCATCATTAGTTAATGGAAGTAAACACCGAACCTTATGTTCGATCGAACCGACCATCCAATTTAACCCCAATCAAATGATTTTCAAGCTAACCGTTGCAATGTGGGTATCACTATGGACGATTTGTGGTCCAGACATGGTTGATTTCGACCCATTTGATGTTGGTGCTGTAAGGGTTTAAACCAATTCCTTTAAAACCTAATGTAGGCTGTCTATGTTGTACCCATTTGATGGGGTACCCGATTCGATCTTTGTAGTAGGGATGTTCAAAGTCGGTAATCCGAATTTTGGATAGTCGATTTTGGGATCCGAATCCGAAAGTTTTGATAACCAAAATTCGGATTTGGATTCGGTACCTTTTAAAAAAAACCTTCCTCTTTATGCTTAGTCTAAAACCAGAACCTGAATAAAGTTTAAACAACCACAAACAAAACAACTACGAAATTACAAATATAAGTTCCATAAGTAGTTCATGAACACTTAAACATTTAAAACGTCAAATCCAGCCATAAGCACTTGTAAAAATCCATTATCCAATCCTTGTGAACCTGCAATTATCCAAATATGTAATAACATTATAGGGGAAAGATCCGGTACAAATAGTTTTTTTGGTAAGAACTGTGAGAATCAAAGGAAGGTATTTTTTTTTTAATTTTTTTTTTTCAAATTTTTTTTCCCATATTGTTAAACATGTATTATAGTATTGAAAACTAAAAAAAAATAAAAAAAAAAAAATTTTGGTGTAGAGTAATTACGTGTAGAGTAATTACATAATTACTCTAGTGTAAACTAATGTATTTACCTTAATGACGTAATTACACTAAAAAAATTTTTTTTATTTTTTTTTATTATTATTCATCTAGAAAGAATGTTTAAGCACATGGGAAAAAAAATAAATTTTTTTACCCCCTTTGATTCTCACAGTTCTTACAAAAAAACTATATGTATTTGATCTTTACTCTAACATTATATATATATATATATATATATATATATATATATATACAGGGTTGGGTTATTCTACAAAGGCTACAAAAAATGAGAAGGGTGAGAAGCCACTAGAAAATGACATGTGTCTAAAGGATTAACAAGTGGGATGAGTAATTTTGTCAAAAACATATGCACATGCAAGTCACATGCCATTTCCACCTTCATTTTTAAATGCCCGTAACTTTTTTATACGTCATCCGTTTTTAAAAAAAAAAAATTATACTATAAAATTGAGCGTCTTTTTATCTTTAATATGAGTACCATATTGCTATACTTTTGAAAAAAAATTTCAAAACCCACTTGCGTAAGACACAATGAAATGTAAAACACAATAAACACCAATTAAATATAGGGTATAAAACACAATCAAGAGTCTAGTAAAACACAATGGACGATATACTAAAGATACAATGAATAGAAGACTAAAACACAATGAATACTTTTGAAAAAAAAAGTTGAAAACCAGTTGCATAAGACACAATGGATGACATACGAAAGACACAATGAACAAAAGACTAAAATACAATGAATACTTTTGAAAAAAAAAAAGTTAAAAACCCAATTGTGTAAAACCCAATGGACAACATAATAAAGACACAATGAACAAAAGATAAAAACACAATGAATACTTTTGTAAAAAAAAGTTGAAAACTCAGTTGCGTAAGACACAATGGAGATAATGTAAAACACAATGAGTACCAATTAAATATGCAATGAACAATAGGGTATAAAACACAATGAACAGTCTAATAAAACACAATGGACGACATTCTAAAGACACAATGAACAGAAAACTAAAACACAATGAATAATAGACTTAAACACAATGAACAACATAATAAAACACAATGTACACCTAAATACAAAACTCATTTGCGTAAAACACAATTAAAATCATACTAAAAACACAATGGACAAAGTTAAATCATGTGTAGACTAAAAAAACATAAATAACATATTTATAAAACACACATGCATACTATAACACAATGAACGTGCAGAAGACACAACGGAGAAAAAAAACCATTTAGCATGAATTTTTTTTTTCAGTTTTAATGTAGCAATGTGGTACTCATATTAAAGATAAAAAAAACGCTCGTTAATATGGTGAAATTTTTTTGAAAAAAAAATGTCATATGAAAAAGTTATAGACGTTTTAAAATAATGGGGGGAACTGACATGTGCATTGCATGTGGAGAGAGAAAGTCAACAAATGTTGTTTTCCTTTTATGCCCTTTCTCTAATTTATTATTTATTTTTTTTCAAACTAATCTCAACCCTTCAAATATATGATTAATGGATCACAATCCTTCTCACCCTTCTTAGAAAAAGTATCTTGTATATTTGATCCTAACCCTATATATACAATATAGCAATAATACACATGTTAGTTAAGTACAATCAAAACATGCTTTTTGGCCGATTCGATTCCTTAATACCATTTTTGTATTATAACATAAAAGATTTTACATCCCTCACACATTTCTGATAGTATATTTTTTCAAGTTGGATAGCTCTTAATGAAACGTCACATAGAAAATATATATGATTGTGAGCTTTTGGAAAACGGGGAAACTTAGCCAACTCCAGCTGCATTTTTAACTCTATAGTGATTTTTACCCATATGATTTGATTGTCCTTATTCCCACAAAGCCACGGTTGTTGTTTCAAATAAGTTTGATTGATACAGAAGTCGAGTAATATAACTTGATCATATTTGGATAATGTATACGTGCCACGCAACAACACACGAAGAGTGAGAATTTTACTTTCTCTTTTACTAAGGATAAAATTTCCTAGTTCTAGATTGGCTTTAATTTTATTGGGCACAATCAATCTTACTTGTTGTCCAAGTTTTGCAAGTGAATTAGTGTTGTTTTTGTATAAATTCACAAACATACTTTGTACATCAGTAGTTTGGAGTTGCAGACGATTTGTATCCAAAACTTGGGTAGCTATAAATAAGTGACTGATAAAGAAATTATGAGAATAATGATAACTATTGTGACTTCTATCAAGGATATTTTGGTGCATGTCTTGATTCTTGGTTTGTCGGTTCTCATCACATCATCAACCCTCTAAAACAATTAAATAATAAGAATTTCAATTTTAATTTCAAATTTATATGCGAACTAAAATGAAATATATCGTAAAAAGGGTATGGATTGGATGAGGTAACCAATTCGATCTTTGTAGTATGGATGTTCTGTGACACCCGGCAAATTCTGGTTAACAGCGTTGTTTAGATGAAAGTCTACCTTAGCGAGTCACGCGTATATTGTACTTAACTGGGTTAGTTAAGTCGGGTTATGGTTCGGGAACTATTGGTTAGTCTAGAAGATCATTGGATGTTGGTCTAGAGGTTCGTTAGATGTCAGTCCTTAACCAAGTGTACAAACGGTGACGATTTGTAGGATCGTCAGGGCATACGGAACGTACGAGTCTCGAGTCCCGGGAATTGGTGAACGAGTGTAAATATGTGTATTTACTTGTGTTATGTGTTTACAATCATTATGTGACTTGTCGGTACGTGAATATGCATTAACATATGTTAAAACGGGGTTTAACGCGCAAAACGCACAAAACCAACCCCTATAGGCGAGTAGGAGGCCTAATCACCTATAGGGGAGGCGAGTAGGGAACCCTAAGGGCGAGTAGGACCCTACTCGTGTATAGGTAAGGGCGAATAGGCCCAATTGCCTGAACAATCAGGCGATTAGGATTCCTAATCGCCTGAAACTGCTGCATACTCGCTAGTAACGGGCTGGACGACTAAAAACGACTATAAATACCATACTTAACCTCCTAAACTTCATTATACCAACCCTAGTCGTCCCATAACCCGCCCCAACACATAAACAACCTCTAGAAGGCGATTTTTGATCAAAACTCAAGGTTTCAAGCTTGAATCATCATATTTTCATAATCCTAAGGTTTGATTTTCATCCATAACTCTTTATAAACGTTTTTAATCAATCCCTAATGGTCCAGACCTGTTCTTAAACGAAAAAGCTTTCTGAAAATCGTCAATAAGGGTTGTTAATCGGATTATAACTAATATGCATGCATTATGAGTGTGTATGATTAGAAAGCTAGGGTTTTTATGATTCATGATGATGATTTGATATGTTATTATGATAGATCAGTATTGATATTGATAGTATGATGATAGGAATCTCAGTAATTGGATATTAGGGTTATGATTACGCGTGTTAGTATGATGTTGCATGCTATGTGAATGGTGTCTGGATTACTTGGTTGCATGCAGGACTGATTATACGAGGTTAAACGAAGGATTTTGGGTTAAACATGTTTAGGATAGTGTTTGGGATGATATTGGGTGGTTACACACGTTCTGGATCTGATTTGGAGCGTTAAACGCGCGAAAAACCGGAACAGCTAGGTTACAGGCGAGTAGCATTCCTAATCGCCTATGTTATAGGCGAGTAGGGTGCTAATCGCCTATAACACAGGCGAGTAGAGGCCTACTCGTGTGAAAGATCAGGTGATTAGCCCTAATTGCCTATAAGTTCATGTGAATAGCCCTAATTGCCTATAAGTTCATGTGAATAGCCCTAATTGCCTATAAGTTCATGTGAATAGCCCTAATTGCTAGTAAGTTCAGGTGAATAGCCCTAATTGCCTATAATAGAGGCGAGTAGGGTTTCTAATTGCTAGTTGACCAACCTAATTGCTAGTTGACTTTTCCTAATTGCGTGTACTGCTGCTGTAAGTGTAAATTAGCATTCCGAGACCCGATTTAACATGTAGTAACATGCTAGGAACCCCGTAACATGTCTAATAACTTGGTAACATATATTTGGATGTAATTCGGTGATACGTGAACTATGTGCTATAACTTGTTGTGTGTTAACGTATGTTAAGTGTAATTGCGTTATTGTATGTTTTGGAGCGTAAACATAACACGGGGAGTCTCGGGTCACCAATGGGATGTCGAGTCTTGTACTTTGGGTCAGTTAACCAGTCACGGTGTTTTCAAACGAACTTGGTTATGGTCTGGACATCTAGGGACTAATTAACCTGCGGGTTATTAGTCTAAGTACTTGTAACTGTCGTATGTTAGGTCGCCGCTTTACGGGACTAGCATAGCAGCTGAGTTTACTCGGGTTAAGGAGTAACGCAACTTAAGGTGAGTTTACGGCCCCTCTTTTAAACTGGTTTTATACTTTCGGGGGAGAAAACATGTGTTAAAACGATTATTTGGTAACCACTGTCATACTATGGGTTTCTATTGTGCACTACACGATCTTTGGAAGTCCCGGGGGGAACCATGAATGTGCGGGTTTGCACAACGGGGAAATGTGAATAGCGCTATTGGGAGTGACCAACCCCACTCGTCGGCTTGGAGGGCCGGGCGAGTGCATATTGTCTCAAACAGGAACAACAGGAACATTTGGAACTATTCGGGCACAAATCTGGTATTCGAGTTAGTAATGGTTTTCCAATCGTGGTAGTAACAAAACGTACGCCTAGCTAGCGTATACTGGTTTTCGATTTATTATAGTATGGACAGGTGGACTTGGTTCTTGGATACAAAACCTGTAAACTCACCAGCATTTTTGTGCTGACGTAAACTTTTACATGTTTTCTCAGGTCGCTAAGGTAGCACGACTGGACTAGGGCGCACGCGTCTGCACGGCGTCTTACTAGGGTTGCATGGTCTTTTGAACGTTGAACTATTGTTTCATTATTGAGATATTGTTTTTGAATAAGCTTCCGCTGTAAACGGGATTTTTAAACTATGTTTTGAAATTGCATTTACATTCATTTAGACTTGTTTATTGTGATCGTTGGTTTGGATCCTGGTTTGTCATGCGCCTCGCGGTAAAACTCCGCAAGTGGATTTTGAGGGTGTGACATGTTCAAAGTCAGATAATCCGAATTTCGGATAGTCGATTTTGGATGTTCAAAGTTGGATAATCCAAATTTCGGATAGTCGATTTTGGGATCCGAATCCAAAATTTCGGATAACTGAAATTCGGATTCGGTACCTTTTAAAAAAACCTTCCCTTTATGCTTAGCATGGAACCTGAACCTGATTAAAGTTTAAACCAAACATTAAAAAGTTTACAACCATTCAAAGATGTCCAACATATAAAAATATTCAAAACATATTAATTTTAAACAACCACAAACAAAACAACTACGAAATTACAAAGATAAGTTCCATAAGTAGTTCATGAACACTTAAACATTTAAAACGAAAAATCCAGCCATAAGCACTTGTAAAAATCCATTATCCAATCCTTGTGAACCTGTAATTATCCAAATACGCAATAACATTATATATATATATATATATATATATATACACAATATAGCAATAATACACATGTTAGTTAAGTACAATCAAAACATGCTTTTTGGCTGCTTCGATTCCTTAATACCATTTTTGTATTATAACATAAAAGGTTTTACATCCGTCACACATTTCTGATAGTATATTTTTTCATGTTGGATAGCTCTAAACGAAACGTCACATAGAAAATATATATGATGGTGAGCTTTTGGAAAACGGAGAAACCTAGCCAACTCCAGCTACATTTTAAAATCTACAGTGATTTTTACCCATATGATTTGATTGTCCTTATCAGTGACAGAACCACAGGGGGGTCAGGAGGGTCACCGGACCCTCCGGCCGACCAATTAATCTACTGGTAGTGGTATGTATCGTGGCACTTTTGTATAGTTTGACCCATCTAAAATGTCACCATTAAAGAAGTTCTAATGAAAAGAGGGTGAAAATACGGTGATCGGAAAAAAAAATCCGTCGGAGGGTAGCGGAGTAGGACGGCCAGAGGTTGCAGACATGATGTGGTTCTTTTCTAACATAGTCAGAGAAAAGAAATAATAAGGTGGGGATCTTAATGTAAAAAAAGAATTAATATTTATAAGCATATTACTCCTCACCTACATCATTAATTACTCTACGGCTACAGTAAAAGTATCTCACCTTATCTAGTTGAGTGTTCACTATTTTAATTTAATTTTTATATAACTAAACTATGGCTTGAGTTCTAGTATTAAGTTATGTTTTAAACAAATGTTAAATATTTAGTTTTGTTAGAGTATGTTCTATAATTTTGTGCTTAATTTGATTCGAAAATTTATTTTATAATTTCTGTTCTTTAAAAAGGCATTAATTGTGCTAACATAATTTTTAGACACAACTATAGTCCGGATGTAACGAAAAGTGTATTTTGACCCCCTGGTTGAAAATTTCTAATTCCGCCACTGGTCCTTATTCCCACAAAGCCTCGGTTGTTGTTATTTCAAATAAGCTTGATTGATCTGGAAGTTGAGTAATATAACTTGATCATATTTCGATAATGTATACGTGCCATGCAACAACACACAAAGAGTGAGAATTTTACTTTCTTTTGTACTAAGGTTAAAAGTTCCTGGTTTTGGATTGGCTTTAATTTTATTGGGCACACTAAATCTAACTTGTAGCCCAAGTTTTGCAAGTGAATTAGTGTTGTTTCTGTATAAATTCACAGACATACTTTAAATCAAATAATTTTAAATTGCACTAAATCAATTATATATGTTATGTACGGATTTACCTCAATTTTGCCGAATGTCAATGATGATATGTTAATGTTTTGTTTAAAAGTTGATACATACATCGTCTAAGAGTGATTGTTAACTTAGATCTTTATTAATAAGAGTTTAAAATACATAACATAAACATTTAAGATAGTGTTTTTCGAAAACAAAGTAGTCATGTGTGTATATATGTATGACCGTAGGTATGGGTTGTTTGTATGGTGTTGTTAAGATTGTGGTGATAATATACAAGATCATCAAAGTTGTATGTTAATAACTAAACCTATATCAAAAGTCGAAAATATAAAGATAATGTTTTCTTTAAAAACAAAGGTTGATGATAATGAGTTTGATAAGATGAATGGTTTATAAAAGCATTAGTTGTTAACATGAAAAAGATGATGATCTAAACTAGATTTTGAAATAAAAACATATATTTACAAGTCTTGACATGAACTTGATTAATAAACTTAGTTGTTTGAACAAAGTAAAAGTTTATGTGAAAACTTATATTATTTCAAAGTTTGGGCATAACATGTAAAGTTTGTAAAGTTGTGAGTAATTTGAGAAGGTTTTACAAACTTAAAGTTAGAACTTGAACTTTTGAAAAGTAAACGGTGAAAATGACTTTTTACAAAAGTAGGGTATTAAGTGCAAAGTTGTGAGCTTAAGGGTTACTTTTGTAAAGAAACGAAAGTATCAAGTTAACTATATTTTGAGTATGAAGTTATGTTAAAATAATATAGTTAATTAATCGAGTCAATGCGCAAATAACCAGGACAATACTAAAAACGTTGATATATATATATATATATATATATATATATAAAGTTTGTGACGAGAAATGAGGTGTGAATGATAAAGTAATTATTCTAAAAGTATATAAATATATTTTCGAAAGAATAATTACGGGAGCTTTATAGAAAACATTTTTTGTAAGTTGTCGAGTTGTTAAGGAAGTAAATACAAAAACAGTACTTAGACTTGGGAATATAATTTAAATATTGATTCTTGTTGGTAAATTACTATCCCAACGTGAGAGAAGAAATTGAGCGGTGATTGGAGCTTGCTTTGACAAACATGACTAACTTAAGGATAATATTTAAGGTTATAAAACTAAGTTGTTGATAACTTAACATCGGGAATCCATCACCAACAGGCATAGGGCATGTTTTTTTTAATCAAACGAGATTTGAGTATTATAGTGGTGTTAAGAGTTGGGTAAAACAATTTGTCCGATAAACACGCACTAGTAAACTGGTATATTATGGAAATTGTTGAGTCGTATTTGTTGCCATTCCTCCAAATTGTGTGGAGCTGTTTGCTGTGTGTAATTGTTAAGCAAAGGTGAGCTTTCGCGGCCCATCTTTAAACATTTTTAAATGTTTTTAAACTCGGGGGGAAAATGTAACACCCCAACCGATGGCGGAAACATCGGGATGTCACGTATTGATGATTGTTCAGTAGCTCATGGTAATACATATGTTTAAATAATCCTTTAATACATTACAATATTGAATTACATTAAAGTCTACATCAAATAATCAAACAAAGCTTAAAACTTCAAATATCTCCTCATGCTAGCTCTAGACTTCAAGCATCAATATTTCCTGTTGAGTTTGGAAAAAATGGGGGGGGGGGGTCAACTAGAAGTTGGTGAGAATACATAAGCCATGTCAAGAAATTAAGTTTAAGAATAAAAGTTTAGCAATTCGTATGTCTATCGTAAATTTAAGTCTACATGAATAGTATAATATGTTGAATCGACATAATCAAACCTCCGACTAGTTTAGGTCCATCCCGTCATCTACGGTTCACCTTAGTAATATGTTGGAACGATAACAATCACCCACGCTACCTATGTAGGAGGTACACGTATCCGGGTGGGATTGTCAATCCAATAGATCTATTATTGAGTATCGCCGGCTTGGCCATAGCTAATGATTATGTAATGTTGAAACTCGTTGAAACTCGTTGAAACTGCTGACTAATTCATGAGGCAATAAAGTTTACAACTAGACATGCATGTTGAATTGCTTAAATAAAATGTTGCAAGTATAAAGAATCGCATAAACATGGTTACGTAAACTCACCTTGATCGTGATGGACTTGTAAGAATTTAACAGGTATCAATGAATTAAGCTTGCACCTCAAAAGAATAGAAGGAGACCGATGGTGGTGACTATTGGAATAGCTCCGGCGGAGGTCCTAAACCGGAACAACCCAAATGTTTCAAACGGTGGTATGGTAGCAACAACCGGTATAGGAGAGATGTAACGGCGACGGGCTGTGTGGCTAGGATAACGGTGCGGGGGTGACAGGTGATGGTGTCATCGGTTCGTGGCGGTGGCTGATCGAAGGTATTGGTTTTGTATGTCGAGCCGTTCGAAGAGCAAGGTGTCGAGAAAAGGATTGGAGTGATCGAATGCCTTGAAAATGTGAGACTAGACTTGGTAATATAGTCCATGAAAATAAATTTCATAAAACTTGCCGGTTACGTTAACGAAATTGACGGGGAGAATTTAATGGCTTTAAGTAATAAGATCAATTTAGAGAAATTCAATCAATCTATTATTATGCCAAAATTGCTTACTTTAAAAGCTTTCAAGTAACAATTCGTTTAAAAATCAGTGTATTACAACTAATATTTTCTATTTAATTTAATCAAATATAGTTTATACTTTAACGTTGTTCATAATTAACATCATTAACAAAAATAACGATAATAAATAAATAAAAAATAAAATAAAGAGGTTAAAATATATAGTTTATCGAGAAAATTCTGTATTTATTAGGATTTATATAAATTTGAAAATTGTTTAAAACGGATAAAAATTTAGACATTGATTATAATTTGTAGATGAAAACGGTGACTTTATAAATTGAAAATTTGGGAAAATACATGGGGTTACAGTCTCCCCTACTTTTGAGAATTTCGTCTCGAAGTTATTATAAATGTAAGTTTGAAGGTGGTTGGGTAAATGTTTGGACGTCAATCGTTTTGCATGGAAAACTTGTATAGGTATTGGGATAAAGTGTTTTGAAATGATGGAATGATATGTATGAATTATATGGTGAAGTGAATAAGAGTTGGATTACGTGGGTCTGAACTAACTACGAGGGTTTGTAATTGGGTACCTACCGAAAACTAATAGAATTTCACACCACCTTAATGTACCTGTAAATTCATGATTACGTTCCGGACCGCAATCACCAATTTACCTTACATTAGGGTTTTGTGTCCTTCTATAACTCTAAACACACATGTAAAAATGCAATTAACCTTGTTATTAAGTCATATACATTGTAATTGTATCCAAAAATGAGTCCAACTGTTGAGCAGGAAAAAGACTTCTACCAGTCAGTGAGTAAGAACCTCTACCGATTGTTGAGCAGGTGCGATAGCCTCTACCAGTCGTTGAGCAGGTTATTAGAACCTCTACCGACTGTTGAGCAGGCATAATGACCTCTACCAATCGTTGAGCAGGTTGTTAGATACTCTACTAACTGTTGAGCAAGCACTTCATCCTCTACCAGTTATTTGATTAAGTGTAACAATTGTTTTTGATTTAGCACGTAAGTTGCAAGTTGTTAATATATACATGTAGCAAGTTTGTAAATGCATCAAGTATCAAGTATAGCATGCGAGTTGTAATAGAGTTTCCCTAGACAAGGTAAATGACTCTAGGTGTATTTATAGCAAATAGTTTATATTCCATGCTTTCAGGTATCATGAATAATCAAGTGTTCAGGTAGATAATCAAATTCTCGTGTATAACTAATATTCAAGTTTGATGCAACGAACAATTAAGTTTTCAATAGTGTGGTTATCGTGGAGATCAAGTTCATGTTCGAGGGGGTAAAGGATGTGAATTTGGATTTTGAGAGATGATGAAAACTCAAAGTAACATCAAGGTTGTAAAAAAAAAAATGGTGAATGTGTAGATGGTTGGTAAATGGTTTAATTTATAGAGTTTCAAAACGACGCAAGTAGTAAGGTGATCATACAGAATAATCGTGGGGTTTGAATAAATAGTTAGATACAAGCGTATGAGGAAACATGATTGTGGTAATTGCCAAAAAGTCGTAAAAGTTCGAACAAGTTGAAAATGAGTAGGTGTCAATGGGGAATTGGAGATTAAATTTTGTTTATGAGGATGGAAAGATTTTATTTTGTTTAAAACTGGTTTTGTATATAAAACAAAAGTTGTTAAATAGTACAAACTAAGTAGCTTTAGATCGAAATATTTCAGTTAGTCGGAGATCTTAAACACAACGTTAGGTTTTATAGATCAAGGTGACATTATATCGAAAATCCTCTGTTACGATAATGTATAAACATTTGAATTTAGAAATTTAAGGTTGAAGACATTTTTTTTTGACAAAAATATGTATTTTTCATAATTTATAGGTGATAAAATTTAACAATATTAAGAATTCTTTAGTGTTGTACTAGGGTATACTCAGGTTATGAGGTTATAGGTTAAAAATATATAATATGTTGAAAAAGAAAATAATATGATTTGGATAGGGTGTTGAAAATAATCAAACGTACGAGTAATATTATAAGTCTGTAAAATGAAGTGTGGTGGTGAACTCCACAGATGATTCATGAAATTTAGGCTAACAGGGGAATTATATAAGGGAACAGATTTGAATTGCAAAAAAATTTTAAGATTCAAAACTTAGAATTTATACGGGAGTGAGAGGGTATAAATGAAAATGAAGCACGGAGATTGTAAACATTTAATCACGAATAAACGAAGATGTTGACTTATCGAAACAGATCAGGTCTAGGCCCCAAGGAATTTGCCATAATAACCTAGAAGTATGTTAGGATTGTAGCAAGTAAGTGAAAGAGAGTAGACAACTCGTAGGACTAGGGTAGTATAAGGTGTGGAATAGGGATAAGGATAAGGAAGCAATTAGGGTTGCAAGTAGGAGAAGCAAGTACTGTTTTAAACCCTATGGTTATAGACTAGATTATTTTTCTAATAACCTAATTCCCTATAACCATGGCTCTGATACCAATCTGTAACACCCCAACCGATGGCGGAAACATCGGGATGTCACGTATTGATGATTGTTCAGTAGCTCATGGTAATACATATGTTTAAATAATACTTTAATACATTACAATGTTGAATTACATTAAAGTCTACATCAAATAATCAAACAAAGCTTAAAACTTCAAATATCTCCTCATGCTAGCTCTAGACTTCAAGCATCAATATTTCCTGTTGAGTTTGGAAAAAATGGGGGGGGGGGGGGTCAACTAGAAGTTGGTGAGAATACATAAGCCATGTCAAGAAATTAAGTTTAAGAATAAAAGTTTAGCAATTCGTATGTCTATCGTAAATTTAAGTCTACATGAATAGTATAATATGTTGAATCGACATAATCAAACCTCCGACTAGTTTAGGTCCATCCCGTCATCTACGGTTCACCTTAGTAATATGTTGGAACGATAACAATCACCCACGCTACCTATGTAGGAGGTACACGTATCCGGGTGGGATTGTCAATCCAATAGATCTATTATTGAGTATCGCCGGCTTGGCCATAGCTAATGATTATGTAATGTTGAAACTCGTTGAAACTCGTTGAAACTGTTGACTAATTCATGAGGCAATAAAGTTTACAACTAGACATGCATGTTGAATTGCTTAAATAAAATGTTGCAAGTATAAAGAATCGCATAAACATGGTTACGTAAACTCACCTTGATCGTGATGGACTTGTAAGAATTTAACAGGTATCAATGAATTAAGCTTGCACCTCAAAAGAATAGAAGGAGACCGATGGTGGTGACTATTGGAATAGCTCCGGCGGAGGTCCTAAACCGGAACAACCCAAATGTTTCAAACGGTGGTATGGTAGCAACAACCGGTATAGGAGAGATGTAACGGCGACGGGCTGTGTGGCTAGGATAACGGTGCGGGGGTGACAGGTGATGGTGTCATCGGTTCGTGGCGGTGGCTGATCGAAGGTATTGGTTTTGTATGTCGAGCCGTTCGAAGAGCAAGGTGTCGAGAAAAGGATTGGAGTGATCGAATGCCTTGAAAATGTGAGACTAGACTTGGTAATATAGTCCATGAAAATAAATTTCATAAAACTTGCCGGTTACGTTAACGAAATTGACGGGGAGAATTTAATGGCTTTAAGTAATAAGATCAATTTAGAGAAATTCAATCAATCTATTATTATGCCAAAATTGCTTACTTTAAAAGCTTTCAAGTAACAATTCGTTTAAAAATCAGTGTATTACAACTAATATTTTCTATTTAATTTAATCAAATATAGTTTATACTTTAACTTTGTTCATAATTAACATCATTAACAAAAATAACGATAATAAATAAATAAAAAATAAAATAAAGAGGTTAAAATATATAGTTTATCGAGAAAATTCTGTATTTATTAGGATTTATATAAATTTGAAAATTGTTTAAAACGGATAAAAATTTAGACATTGATTATAATTTGTAGATGAAAACGGTGACTTTATAAATTGAAAATTTGGGAAAATACATGGGGTTACAGAAAAGAAGTGTTTCAAATTGTGCTGTGACGTAAGAATGATTGTTACATAATATGGGTACTTAGGTAACGGTGAGCCGCAGAGTGGCGAACCCCGTCGTGAACGATAAAAAGTTGTTCTGAAGAGAGAGGTGAAGGGACAATACGTGTAACGTAGCCATAGGGTATGATGAATAGTACTATTGGTGCTCGACGATGCCAACCCTGGATCGATAGCGTTGGTCCCTGTTTGGGTGCATTGTGTGCCGAGTTAGTTGTTTTACTGTGGAACAACGAAACGGGGGATAGTCTTGGTTTGGTTATGGGCTTAAGGGACGCCATACACTGAGGGGAGTAGCTACCCTGATAGGTCAACTTATAATTATTTCTGTTACATGCACTGTTTTGATGAGAACTAAAACCCGTAAACTCACTAGTATATTTTATATTGACAAATTTTTAAACATGTCTTTTGGTAGGAGTTTTACTTCCATCTCCCATGGTTGAGAAATGGACGAGAAACCTCTATTTTGGATCGACCGATTTTGACCCAAACCCGAACCCGTTCTGACCCGTCACCCAACCCAACCCGTACCAAAGAGCCCCCTTTTTTGGTTCGACCTATTTTGACCCAAACCCGGTTTGACCCGAACCCGTATTGACCCGTCACACAACCCGCCCATTTTGCGAGTTGTAGACCAAACCATAAATGGACACTTTTGAATAAAAATAAATAGATATAAAAACATATGGCTATGTTGAATCAACAACTTTTCTCCCCATTTCTCCCATATTAGACATCGAGTCATCGACTCCGCAAATTAGGGTTTATGCTATTGATGGTTTTATAGGGCTTTTTAGATGAGGTGAACACCGGCAACTGTAATTAAATTAATGCTCTTTTATGTACAAATCTAGTGTGTCTTTTAGGGGTGTTCAACGAATCGAATAACGAATTTTGAATTATTCGAATCGAATTTCTCGAATTTTTAATATTTTTTTCATGAATTAGTATTCGATTCATATTCGCTTAAAACTCAATTTATTTGATTCGTATTCGATTCGAATAAGAAACTCGAAATTCAAATCGAATTCGAATAAATTCGATTTAGTTCAAATTCACCATAAATAATCAATTGTTTTACTTTTAGTTTTAAAACTAATACAAACTCATTATTTTTAACATATAAAATACAAATCTACAAAATTAATAAACAACAATATGTCAAATATAGGAATAGTAAAAATAGTAGATAGTATAGTATGTTAGAGTTTTGTGATGTATAAGGTAAATATGTAAAATATGGTTATGGTAAAAGTTGTAGACGCTATGGGTTCTTAGAGTTTGACTAAAATTTAGAAGTTCTTTTTTTCATTGTGTATATAATAATGTGTATGTGTGTATATATATTTAAAAATCATAAATTCGTATTCGATTTACTTGGCTCGAATTTGAATCGAATTCGAATTCTTAATGAACGAATCGAATTTCTGGTAATCGAATTGAACAAAGTCGAATTTCGAATCGAATTCTGAACACCCCTAGTGTCTTTCTATGCATCCATGTATGTGTATTTGCAAGGGGGGGATCCCTAGTTCGATTCCCGTTAGGCGTCAGCTCTTTACTCCGTATTTGTTTTTTTTTTCTTTTAAAGAAACTTAGGGTTTCACACTACAAGCACTCTCCTTCCTCATTTCTCTGGTGACATACAGATGAAACGCCTTCTTCGGCCAACCACAGCACCGTCCATCCACTACATCTGGCAGCCCCTAACTCTCTCAGGTATCTTCTAAGTTGTTGATTTTATCATGTTGAGTTTCAATTTGCTGTCTTTTAATTAATATGCTGCTTTATAATATGATTAGTGATGTTAATTTCTAGAGTTCAGTTACACTCAGTCATATAATATAGTATTCAACCATTTTTCTTCTCCTCTGTTTGTTTTGTTTGGACCTATGCATGTAGAAGAAAAAACTAGATGGAACTTCTTCTTGTCCGTAATCTTGACAAAGATGAATAATATATATATAGCCTAGCTAGGGCATTGTATTGTAAATAATATATATATTTGATGTCATACAATACAATGTTAAATACCTTCTCATGTGGTAACACACAAAGAGAGAACAAAAATGACTTTATGACATGAGCTTTACTAAAATTATAATTTTATTCAACCATTTTTTTATTGTCTCTATTATCATCTTGTTTTATTTTAGAAACAATCAAACTGTTATTTGCAAGGGACAACCTCTACAGTCTAGTCTGATGTTGATATCGTTAGTTTTCTTGTACCTGCTTTTGAATCCTGGTCTGTTCAGAACTAGTTTTCATTATTGTATCGTATTAATTTTATTTATGTGATGAACTTTACCTGATCCGAACCGTCTACCCGACCCGGATTTTTTTTCCTATGAGATTGGGGCATTTAGAAATGGGAACCCCCCCACCGAAAAAATTCCTGGATCCGCCACTGGATAGAGGTAAAGCCTATCTACGTCCCACCCTCCCCAGACCCTTTCATTTGTTGTTGTATTTGTGAGATATATTGGGTTCGGTGGTGGTTGTTGTATATGTAAATGTAAACTATACTCTGTCCATCTGTTTATGTATTACAGGTTAAAGAAGATTTCTGGCCCGTGGGTGTTTACATCTGGTAATGTCATGAAGAGGTGAAACGACATCAACTGAACTCCCGCCACGGAGCGTGGATAAATCATTAGAATGAGTTTGTTCTCACTATAAGCCCCTAAATAAACCCTGTTAAGATAATACCCAACATTCATGGTTTCTTCTGGTTCCCTCTTTCGATTCCCCAAAACACACAAACCGCTTTTGTGCTTTTGTATCAATTCATGTTTCCATTCACAAACCCAATTCAAACAAACCAAACCCATCAAGAAAATCACAGCAAACTCCAAGAAAACCAACAAAGAAAGCTTAACCACCCCTAGACTATACATGAAAGACACAATCACAACCATATCAAACATACTCAGGTATTCAACATGGGAATCTGCCCAACAACAGCTCCAAAGCCTCCCAATCAAATGGGACTCGTACACGATAAACCAAGTCCTGAAAACCCACCCGCCCATGCATAAATCTTGGCTTTTTTTCAACTGGACATCTGGGTTGAGAACCTTTAAGCATGACCACTTCACTTACACCACAATGATTGATATTTTTGGTGAGGCAAGGAGGATTTCATCGATGTGGTTTGTGTTCCGACAGATGCAGGATAAAGGGGTTAAGGTTGATGTGGTTACTTATACTTGTATGCTGCATTGGCTGTCGAACGATGGGGATGTTGATGGGGCTGTCAAGTTGTGGGAGGAGATGAAGGAGAAGGGTGTTGGTTTGACTGTGGTTTCGTATACTGCTTATATGAAGGTTTTGTTTGACTGTGGGCGGGTTAAGGAGGCGGTTGGGGTTTATAAGGAGATGATTCGGGCTGGGTGTGTGCCGAATTGTTTTACTTATACGGTGTTGATGGAGCATCTTGCTGCTTCTGGTGAGTGTGATTTTTTTTAATCACAATAAAATTAGGATAAGATACTTCATTGTTGCTATAGAGTTAAACTTGTCAATAATTGTTTTAAGTGTTAGTGCTTTTAGTGTAGTATATATCATCATTATCCTTACTTCAGATGACAAGCATATGTTCAAAGATGAACAGAAAGTGTTTCTGGTAACTCTGTCTGGTCCAACCCATACTAAAAATACTCATTTTGCCCAGATTTTGTTTGGTCTGTTTCTGATCTGCCAATTATGCCGCCTTTAGCCTTTAGGTAAGATACACCTAGAGGTGGCAAATTCAACTCATTGGTTGTTGATTAGGGGTTGTCTAATATTTAATGGGCTCAAACTGGGTGAAAGATGACCGAAGAGTATTTTTAACGCATACAACCTCTTAAATAGCTTTATTTAGAAAATCAGTGTGTCGTTATGATACAGTTATGTAAAGTGTAAACTATTTATATAAAAAAGTGTTTTTGCTCAAGTAATCTGGACTGACTCGTACTGAATAAAAAATACCCATTTTGCTCAGAACTTGATTAATCTGTTCCCTTGGTTTTAAAAAGTGCTAGGCGCACAAAAGCGACGAGGTCTAAGCGCATCATGCCAAGCGCAAAAAAACGTGGGATTTTCGTACCCGAAGCACGCACTAATTATATATTTTTTTTATATATCCCATGTACATTCCATAAGTTTTTAGCTTCATTTACCTAAAATATAGCTATAAATAAGGTTTTTATATGATTTTACCTATATGTACAAGCCAAAAACACCAAGGTACAACATTTTTATGCATAAAAATATATGGTGGACGAGAGGCGCGCGCCTCAAGGCCAAAAGCGACTGGAAAAATGCCAAAATAGGTGCTTTTTCTGCGCCTTTGGGAAAATGGGTAGGCGCCCTAGGCGCGCTTCAGGCGCACTTTTTAAAACCCAGTCTGTTCCTGATCTGCTAATCTTGCGGTCTTGCCACATTTAGGTATATCTATCAAGTAATTTCTATATTGAGTCTTGCATTAATCAAGCATATTTAGGCATTCATCTTTTGTAGATGAGTGTTTGCCAATTTATGTTTATGACCCCGTAAGATTTTTCTTACATTAATTAATTTTAGTTCCTGAAAATTGATTTCAGGAAAATTTAATGAAGTCCTGGATATCTTTATCAAGATGCAAGACGCAGGAGTTCAACCTGATAAAGCTACATGCAACATCTTAGTTGAAAGTTGTTGCAAAGCAGGTGAAACACGGGTTATGTTGAAAATCCTTGAATATATGAAAGAAAGCACGCTTGTTCTTCGCCATCCGATATATACAAAAGCTCTTGAAACTTTAAAAAATGCAGGGGAAAGTGATGTTCTTCTTAAGGAATCAAATCGTCATTTGTCTATACATTACAAGAAACCGGAACCCCTAGTAAACAATAGCGTTTCTGACACAATATCCATAGATCAACGCCTTGTGCTATATCTTTTGAACAGAAAGCACTTTGTTGGTGTTGACTCTTTATTTAAAGATATGATGGACAAAAATGTCATTTTGACTCCTGAGATTGTTTCATCAGTTATAGACACATACACTGCTCATGAGAGACCTCACGGTGCTGTTTTGGCCTATGAGTACGGTAAAAAAATGGGAATAAAATATGATAAAATTATGTATCTTTCTTTAGTGGGTCTATTTATTAGGACAAATTCTTACCCGAAGATTGTGGATTTTGTTGAAGAAATGGTAAAAAATGGAATTTTTCTCGGAGTTAATCAAAGTGCATTGTTGATATACAAGCTCGGGTGTGCTAATAAGCCTGTTTCAGCCGCGAAAGTATTTGACTTTTTGCCTGATAATGAGAAGAACACGACAACTTACACTGCTTTGATGGCAGCGTACTTTGCTTCAAGAAATAGTTCTAAAGGAGTTCAGATTTTTAAGGAAATGAAGAATGTTGGGATTCCTATTGTTGTTGGAACTTATAGTGTGTTGTTGGCTGGTCTTGAAAAAAGTGGCAGAGTTATTGAGTTTGAGTATTACAGGAAAGAGAAAAAACAGATGCAAAACATTAGTTGTTTTGAAAGTAAAGAATCTGCAGAAGAAATGAGTTGTAACATGTTGTTTGGTAGGGATTATGCATCTTGAGACTTGAATAACTTGACATATGTGATTTAAGGGGACAATTGGAGATGGGGAATTAAAAAATGTTTTCATTACCGTTTTTGATTCTCTCTAAATCGAGAGAAAAGGGAGAAATGAAGGTTTTGTCACGGAGTGAGATATGGCCTCTTACCTTTGGAAGACCTTGACAACAAGTCATCAACCAAAACCAAAGGGTTAGATGAATCAAGTTAATTTGTGTATTAGTCTAGCAGGGGCACACAACAATGCACGTCTCTGGAAAGGGATACAAAAATGTACAACCTCTCACAATAATATCGCCGCTTGTCCTTCAATTTGTAAGGTTCCACTTTATACTTTATTGCACAGTTTACCTGTTATCGGTGTTAAATTGACTGCTGAAATTTGAAAAAGTTAAGATGAGGATAATAATTCAATTTGTTTCTTCAGTTTCAGCCCACTCGAATCCGCTGTTTACTGGTCCTTCTCAGGTTTGTCCAATCTTTGCTCAGTTTCTGTAATTGTATCTGGTTTCCTCTGATTCGGTCGCTGTTGTTTGGGGTCAATTTTTCTAAACATATTCTTTTGTGTATGTCTTTGTACTATTTGTTCTTTGTATAATATATTCCTAGGTTTTTCTTATGGTACCATTGCTTAAGTTACTAGTAAAGGGCATATGAAATCATTGGATGAATTTATGAAGCATCTAAGCATATAATTAACTATTATCATATTATGTTATTCGTATATGTTAGCAACAGGCACATCACGCATTATGCGCACATTTTAAAACCAAGGATCTCCCAATATTTTGATCTTTAGTGGATCCTGAATCCTGATCCTCTGATCTCTGCCAGTTTCTCTGATCTTCGGATTTTCAGACCCTCTGATCCTGATCCTCTGATCTTGGTCGTTCCTATCACTTTTCGCTCTTCCTTCTTCCGCCATGATAAGCCAATAAACCGAACCCGAAAATGGGAGCCAAACCTGGGAACCATGAACAAACTGAACCTTGGATCTGATACCATTTGTTCAGATATAACGGATGTTCCAATACACTTATCTTTTCTGTTGACGTTTTCTGGTCAAACCCGACTCTCAACCGAGTGCTGGTCAAATATTTTTTCTGGTCTTCAATCCTCCTGATCAAACCAAAGAAACACAGCAAACGACTGTTGTTGACTTTTGTTGACCCACAACAGTTGGCCTACGTTGACAGACCTGCTGATTTGATCTGATCTGATCTGCTGACCGTCTGCTGAATCAGCTGATGATGATGCGCAATCAGCTGCTGATCTGAACTACGTTCATGGGTGTAAGTAGCGGGCAGTGTTGTAAGCATCGCTAGACTCTAATCTGCCTGCGGGCTATCGACTAGCGATTAATCAGGATTAGTTGGGTTAGGATTTTATATGTAATTTTTAGTTATAAACACACACACACACACACACTTTAGTGTGTATTTTTTTAAATAAACATGTTTTAACCCCTTCCATGACACATATTTTTTAAGTACATAGTATTAATCGCCAGAATCTACATGTTTTGATCGGATTTTGGTCTGAATCTCTAGATTGCCGCCAACTTTTGGCCGATTACGATCGGTTTTGACCACCCTTGATCGCCTAGCAATTAATTGACCGATTAGATTAAAATTAATCAGTGAACCACCACCTAGCGATTAATCGGTGACTAATCAAAAGCTAGACGTGATTTCTATAGAAACAAGAAATAAATAATAAGGCAAGCTGCCTAAAATAAACCGAGACAACAAAGGATACTAGGGCTGGCTGCCATTTCTTGACTGAAAAACCTCCACAACCCAACACCAAGATTTTCTCAGTAGGGCCAGTTACTGATGTTATGGCCTATGGGTATGCCAAGTATTGTGCATATTGTCCAAGATATGATAAGACACACAATCATTTTTGGAGTTGCCCAATGCGTGTTGTTGATATGCAAGCTTGGGTATGCTAACAATCCTGTTCCTGCTGCAAAAGTATTTAACTCTTTGCTTGATAATGAAAAGAACACGACAACTTACACTGCTTTGATAGCAGTGTATTTAAGTATTTAACTACTCTTTTTGTTTTGTGCTTCAAGATATACATAAATGACTCCAGATTTTTAAGAAAATGAAAGATGTTGGGATTCCTGTTGTTCCTTGGAACTTATAATTTCTTGTTGGTTGGGCTTAAAAAAAGTGGTATGTGATGATGAGTTTGAGTATTAGACAAGAGTTAACTTCCTTTTCGGTCCTTGTGGTTTGCTTAAAAAATCTATTTCAGTCCAAAAGATTTTTTTTTGTCTTTTTTAATCCAATACTTTAGGTTTGGTATCTATTTTGGTCCATTCCACTAACTCATCAGTTTTCTTTGTTCTTTTTAATCCAATAGTTATGGTTTGGTATCTATTTTGGTCCATTCCACTAACCTCATCCATTTTCTTTGTTAATTTCTTAATAAAAGACCAAAATGCCCTTATAATTAAAAAAGTTAATATATAAAAACCCTAAATGTTATTCTACAACATTAATATATAAACCCGATTATATTAAACTTAATCATATTTTATGATTATCTCGGAAGAAGAAACCGGGTGAGTATTTCACATCTCCTGTCATTCTCACCTCCCTAAAATTCCAACCGATTTTTGTATGTATACAATTGTACTTAATGATGGAGATTGTTGATGTTTGTTAGCTTATACTGTGAATTAGTAGTTGCCATTAAAGTTCTTTCGCTCAAATTTGTTTATGTTTTGGGGAAATGGAATTTAATAATCCCACCCAACTTTGGGGAGTTGGAAGGGAGCGGTCCTAACTTGAAAGTTGTAATATAATGGTCCCAACTTGTCAATGTTTTTATTCTAATGGTCTCAAACTAACCCCAGTTAAGTTTTTCTGTTAAGTGCCACGTGGCAGTCCTACGTGGCACAGTATGTCCAGCTGGTAAAAAACGTGGGCTCCACTTGTTTTTCAATTAAAAAAATCTATTAATTATTTAAAAAAAATCTTTAAAAACATGGCCCCACACCACCCCACCTACACCACCACCAACACCACCAACCACCACCACCACCATCCACCAACCACCTGCCACCACCACCAACCACTTGTTACGAAGAACCCCAATTCTATACTCGATCAATTGACCAACGATTCGAACCTGTTAATCAAATTAATGTTAGGGCTAATATAGAAAAATGAATTCCGAACAAAACCATACTAAATAATCACACTAACCTGTTTGTTTTCGAGGTGTAATCGATTAAAAAGGGTGTTCGGCTACCGAGTATAAAACCAACGAATTGGAGCTTGATTTGGATGTTTTTGATGGGCTTTTTTTGCACAGAATGGATCAAATTGAAGCTGGCAACATGTGGGTATGACGAGATTTGTGATTGGGTTTGATTTGAAGGTGGTGGTGAAGATGACGGTGGTGGCAGGTGGTTGTGGTGGTGGTGATGGTGGTGAAGATGACGGTGGTGGCAGGTGGTTGTGGTGGTGGTGAACATGATGAAGATGATGGAGGAAGAAGGAAGGTGGTGGTGAGTGTTATCATTATTATTTGATTGTGGGTCCCACTTTTTTTTAAAACATTAAATTAAGTTTATTTTACACATATGCAATCCGGACCATCTTTTTTTGACAGATATAACACTTTATGCCATGTAGGACTGCCACGTGTGATGCCATGTGGCACTTAACAGAAAAACTTAACTGGGGTTAGTTTAGGACCATTAGAATAAAAACATTGACAGGTTGGGACCGTTATATTACAACTTTCAAGTTGGGACTGCTCCCTTCCAACCCCCGAAAGTTGGGATTATTAAATTCCATTTCCCCTTTTTTTTGTCAGATCTGGATCCCCTTGTTTACGTATACACGATGAATACTAGATGTCTAAATCAAGAACAACAAATTAATCGGCAAAGAAACGCATGGTTAGTATTTGTTCTTCTGTATTTCAGTTTGTGTGATGGATTAACAACTAGAAAATTTGAGGTGAGTAACGGAAAAATTAATAGAGGTGGAAAATTTGAAATATCTATAATTTACTAGCGCATGATAAACGATATGATCTTGAGTTTTGGTTTGATAGTTTTCGCAGAAAATCCGCCATATAGTTGACTAATCCAAGGATTGGGAGTTATCAAGGGCATTGAATTTTGGTTTCTTCATCCAAAGTCTGGGGTGATGACAAAGCATTTGTTGAATCGAGGAGATGGGTGTTTTGATGTTGAGGGTTTGCAGGGTGCCAATTTGGAGATCTCACTAGAGAAAGGAAGCATACTCTTACATTGCTTCAATGGTTCTTACTGCTCCACCAATGACCTTTTTTGCGATAATGGGAATTTATCATCTGTTAAGAAGTGGTTTAGTGGTTGGTAGTTAATTACTAATCTTAGCTTTCCTCAGACTTGTTCACTTCGTTTATTGACATAGCATGCTTCACATGGTGCTTACATCACTTTAAGAGTGATTAAAGCCTAACTTATTCTTAAGCACACTATTATCACATTAGCACACTTCGTTTATTGACATAGAATGCTTCACATAGTGCTAACATACTCCACGTTATCCGAAGGACCTTGAAAGACATTATAACCAAATGTCTGAAAAGTTCTATTGTCTTCAAGGAATTGATGATGTCAATCTTAAACGGTATGATCTTGAGGGTTCCAATGAATTCATTGTAAATCATATTTACGAATTGTTATGGGGACCTACAAGCCAAGAGGTTTGTTTGCCTGTATTCACCAAGGCTTATGTACTAGTCTCTAAGCCCGGACTGTATGGTCTTTAAGGTTCCCAATGAATTCATTGTAAATCGTACTTACGAATTGTTCTGGGAACATACAGGCCAAGAGGTTTGTTTGCCTGTATTCACCGAGGCTTAGCCAATATGAAGAGATTCACGGGCCCTATGTGGGTCGACTTTGAACAAAATTTATATAAGAAACGTAGAGAAAAATAAATACATAAAATGATCTGTTGAAAAACGCAAAAGCTAATATATACATCCAGAATTGGTTTTACATTGCAGGAATAGTTGTTAATTAAATTTAGGGTTTATTTTTTCATTGAATTGCACAATACAAAAATAAGAAAGAGCATGGTTTGGTTTTCATAATCAAATGAATGCCTGAATTTAACCCAAAAATTGAATGGCCATTAAAAGAAATAACGAAAAGTACAAAAACTTATTAACAAAATGATAGTCTTTTCATATAGGATTTTAATATTAGACAGTCTTTTCATAGCAATTGAATTCAACAGGGGTCCATCTCAATTCCACAAATGATATCATAAGAAGAAGCAATTCTCTATTTATGGGGTGTTCCGATATCTTAACAAGCATTGTTCAAATTAGGGGTGACCAAAAATATCCGAATCCAAAAATCCGATCCGATATATACGATATCCGAAATCTGAAATTATCCAAAATTTCGGATATCCGAATTTTCGGATTCGGTTAGTGATTTCAAAAATTTTGGTTATTTCAGACATCCGAAATATTTCAAAATCTATATACTTACTTTTTTCGGATATCTGAAATATCCAAAAGTATCCAAAAATATCCAAAAATATCTGAAATATCCGAAACTTTCAAAAACATATCCAAAAATATTTGAAATATCCCAAAACTATCCGAAATCCCCGAAGAATATCCAAAAAATTATATTTTAGAATGTATAAAAAATATAAAATAAAATATATTATAATAAAATTGATTCGGATACGGATTCAGATAGTGAAATCGAGTATCTGAAAATTTCGGATATCCGATATTCAGATATCCTAATTTTGGATATTGGGTTTTGAACACCCTTAGTTAAAATATATCCACCCTTATTTATACGGATTTGCATTACAGCCTGAGCTCACACATAAGCATTCTAGCTTATAGTATAAGTTATCATAGTTTTGCAAATTACATGACACTTTTTATAATATATCTTTTGAAGATGGATAACTTGAAACCCAAAATCACAAATAAAAAGTAGATGTCGATGAGCTTTGGGAAATGCTGGGAACCTAGCTAACATGACAAAAATTTTAAAGTCCCTACTCAGCCGCATCCATGACATGGTTTGATCTTGTAGCTTTTTTTCCAGAGCCGTCAATAGGTAATTCAACCATATGACTTAATCAAAGTTCGAAACATTGTATTTGCATGTCGAAGTCGGACTTAGAGTGTTGATGTTTACAATTGTAGTAAGTACAAGAGTCGCAACTTCCGGATGAACTGTTGATCGATCCTTATTGAATATAAGGGAAAACATGATAATAAATAATACCTCACAGATTGGTGAGGCCAGAGACAGATGCCGACAGAGTGTTGGAATACGACATCGTCTTAGTTGGATAGAGTTTTCGTTTTGGGTGTATGATTAGGATGGCTATTAGGTGATCTGAAGATCATGGTTATGAGGGAGAGAGAGGTAGACGAATTAGGGTTGTAGTGTAATGTATGCATTAGCCTCTAACCTCTCTTGTAATCTCCTTTATATACACCCAAAGAAAAACCCTATTATTATCTAGTAATGGTAATTACGTCCATCGAATAATTATCTATTAGTGATATAAGGGTATTAAGGTCAATGATCATTATTAGATAAATGATTATAATGGCCATATAATAGAATATATAAAATATATTCTTACGTGAACCTTTTGGCTTTAGGCTACTGGGTACAGTGAAATATACTTGAATCCCCACTCTGGGTTCAAGCGACAAGTGGTCCTTTTCATAAGCATTAACCGATATATTTTGTATATCGACCATATTAGGATCAGGGTGTTCGGTTTTCAGGAAATCCGTAGCTAATGAAAATAATCACAAGTAGAATGAAGATAATCAACTCAGCAAACAACAATATTTTTTATATGCCTGTTTCGTTGGTAGTTGCATGCTTATTCGAGAATTCAATTCCCGGAAAACAAAAAAATAAATAAATAAAAGCTAAATGCTCACATTTGAAAATTGTTAAGTAAAAAAACAATAGATCAAAATTCTTGTTACGTCATGGGAGAAACTTCTATGTAACTTGACCTTATAAACCGCCTCTCAAAAATTAGTAGTTAAGAGTAAAAAAAAGGAAAAAAAGGAAGACTATTAAGTTACCATTGTTGCCTTTTTTTCGGCCTATCGATGACATTTGGCATCTAAAGGGAAGTTTACATTTTTAAGTATCTATAAATTTTATTTTAAAAGAAGAAAAACAAGGTGTATGCCTATGTAAAAATCAAAAGTTAGACTACAAATAAAACATAATGTAAAAAAAATGTTATTAACTCAGAAAATAACAAAAGATTTAAGTGTTGTCAGAACTTAAAAATGGTTAAATATTCATTAATCCTGAATAAAGTAGCCAAGGAAATTAAATAACGTTTGAGCAATTTGGTTTAGAAAAGATGATTATAGACTTTAACCCTGAATTCATAACATTAGATCACTTGAAACTAACTTAATTATTAGAAAGTTACTTTCAATGGTATGGGTGTTCAAAATTGGATATCCGAATATTCAATATTTTTGGATAAATGGTTTAGTGTCTGAATTCGTATCCGAAATTTCAGATATCCAATCAGATATCCGAATAACCGATTTTATTATGATATATTTTATTTTATATGTTATATATATATATATATATATATATATATATTGAATATTTTTCAGATAGTTACTGATATTTTTTTCGTATACATTTTGGATATTTTTAGATATTTCGAAAATCCGATAAAAAAATTTAAAATTTTTGGATATCCGAAAATTCGGATATAAATTCGGATATCCGAATTTCAGATATCTGGTTTTTCGGATATTTCCGGATCGGATTTCATATTCGGATTTTTTTTAACACCCCTATTCAATGTTAATATAAACTCAAAATCAAATTAGTAAACATCCTTTACAAAAAAGTGTGCTTATCTATTATATTAAAATCAAGAACATAGTTTTCTAAAATTCATAAATTGAAGCGTAATATTAATTAATCCTCACCAAGAAAATAATCATCCTGGTTGAATTAATTAATCAACATATCCTTGGTTAAATCATTTTAATCCAACTTGTTTCTATGATCTTTATTTAAGATAAATTTTATTTCTACTTTATTACACTAACAATCTTAACTTAGTCGCTTTTACCTATGTTAGAGTATGACATCTTCCCACTAAGAGATATATGCCTCTACCAAGTGGGTTAGCCCCTCAGTGGCACTTGTGCAGATAATTATTACCTGAAAATTCGACCTTAATTTCATATTTAAACGGTTTGTTTTCACATGAGAAGATTTTTGCAACTAAATGAGATTTGATTTGGAAAAGATGATGATGAAATTCATAACATTAAAATCAGTTGAGTCGAAAAAAACACAATTTTAAATCTAAGGCTATCAAAATTAGAGTGAAAAGCATCATGTTACCATTGTAGCAGTTTTCTAGTTCGTGGTGTTAGACATCTTAATTTTGCCAGTGAAAGTTGACAAGAGGAATGTGAAATTAGTTGGAGAGATATAAAACACCCATCTCCTCGACTCAACGAATGTTTTGTCATCACCCTAGACCCATCGTCATCGAACACGCTAAAACCATCGTTGAAATCTAAAAGTAGCTTGTTGAGTGAGTGGTAAGACGGAAAGGGTCTGCGGTAAAGGAAGCTGAAATGAATTTCCTTAAGGCTCAACTCACAGATCTGGAGAGACAGCATAAACCGCAAAGACAAAAGAATCCTCCAAACATACGCAAGTGACGAGCACTAGGCAGCAGTCCTACTTGCAGAAGACAACAAAGGAAGCAAAACAATTTGTAGCTATAAAAGTGGCACGTCCTTCCTAGTCTCCCGAGTCCTAGCCTATGTCCAGTGTGTATTTTTTTAAATAAACATGTTTGGGCGGCTTGGAGTTTGAACAAGGTCGAGGTTCAGCAAACCCATCGTAAATGCACATGCCATCAACCAATTAAACACGATTCACGCATACGTGACACTTGAAGAAAACATCCCTTTAACGTACAATAAAAGTCCGTCATTTACATTGCGAGGTATGCAAAATCCATCGTACCATTTACATAGTGAGCCCGTAGGTGACTCGTCATCACTCATCCTGAGATTGTTTATACATTAAACTCTTATGGAACATAAAAAAAAATATGTCCTTTTTATTTTATAAAAATAAAGAACAATATACACGTACACGTTTTGTACATGTTTAATTTTAGAGTGACACCTTTCATAGATCTATATCAACAATTCTTAAAATACACAAAAGAAAGATGGTTAAGCAATAGATAAAGTAAAATATCCAGCTAGACCCTCGCCCTAATAAGTAACGTTTACATTTTTAGCATTTCACATTGAAATTTGGAAAATTGAGATCGACCGTATAAAATGAAATAGAATAAGTTTGGATGCCACTAAAATGTGCTTCTTCTTTACGTTTTTTTTTTTTTTTTGTATAATAATTGGAGTATTAACTTTTTTTAATAAGATGTGTATTCATATAATCAGTATAATTTCTTCAAGCGTTGCAGTGGGACTTCAAGCGACTTTAGTTCTTATTACACTCTTAACATAATATGAGTACCTTAGTCATGTAATCTAGCTAAGCAGTCGTCGTGTTACAATGGTAAGCCACGATTTAGTCAAAAAGAGAACTATGTGAAATTCTAACACTTTAGCTCTTACTTATGAAACTTTTTGTGAAGATATAATCTTAAAGAAATATACTTTAATAAGACTAAAAGTAAACAAATAAAATGATTTTGAAAATTAGTTGGAAAAATGCTAGCTTACAGTGAATCCAATCATGTAAAACACAAAGTTTCTGGGTATATTTTCCAAGAAATAATTTTATTGATAAAATACCGACAATTGACTTTTTATTATGTGTTCAAGCGTGTTTAATTTATTTTTGAGAAAATTGGACTAAATTGTCATTAAAAATGCTATCATGGAGATTATATCGTAAATATTAACCTTAATATTTCTTCTTATTCTTATTCATGGCTACGCTTAAGGAAAAGAGAGAAAACAAAGACTAAATGAAGAGAATACCCACTTGTTAGAGATTGTTAAAATAACATCATTACAATTACAATTAAACTATACATGCATGCGAAACGATTTAAAAATGTTAATTATGTGATGAAATGATATGAATATCCTTCTGTCGACTCCCTTTTCTACCCACATAAAGTTTGATAACAAAATGGTTTACACACTTTCCATAGCAATTCTAATTACCAAATATGAGGCATTGTGTATACGGTGTAAAGTATACTTTTTGCATAGATAACAAAACCCTCAAGTTTTTCTTTTACCATAAACCTCAATATGAAGCATTAGATTAGGTTAAAGCTTGTTGAGGAATAAAGCAATTTGTGCTTAGCGTCAAGTAAATAACATTTGCTATTAATATCAAACCGATAAGGTGATAACATTAAACAAAAAAAAAAAAGTTCAAAGATGAAAATGTGAAAAAAGCTAATTTTTTGTTTGGGGAGCATGAACAGAAGAATAGAGACCGGATTTAGTTTACCATGGATTTCTGATAGAGTAAATTACAATCTTCATTGTTGAGGTTTGCTAGACTTAACACCTTTAGTTTGTCCTTAACACCTTCCGTCACTAACATATCATGTGTTAACATAGACTCTCCCTCCGACCAGGGCCGTCTTCGAAAACGTCAAAAAAAGTTTGGGCCTTGGGCGAAAAAGATTTTGGGCCCAAAATTTTGTAAAGATGAATGAATTATAAAAAAAATTAAGTATAGTGCTAGAGCCAAGGATTGAACTTGAGACCTCTACATTAAATTAACATGGTTTTTCCAACTCAACTAACAAGACTTTAAAGTATAAATTACAAATATATATCCTAAATATAGAATTTAATATATATATGCGCATATTTTAAAAAAACGTTCGGGCCCATTTGAAGGTCGGGCCCGGAGCCGGTGACCACCCGGCTCACCCTCCCAGCCGGCCCTGCCTCCGACCAACGTTCGTCCATAGAGCTGTTGGACGTCAACCCCCCACCCCTACCCACTCTACCCCCCGCATCGCGCGCCATATATATGCTCTTCACGTGAGGGGTATTTTTGTGTTTCCCTTGCAACCTTCAAAGCGCTTGTGCCCATCATCAGTTAATGGAAGTAAACACCGAACCTTATGTTCGATCGAACCGACCATCCAATTTAACCCCAATCAAATGATTTTCAAGCTAACTGTTGCAATGTGGGTATCACTATGGACGATTTGTGGTCTAGACATGGTTGATTTCGACCCATTTGATGTTGGTGCTGTAAGTGTTTAAACCAATTCCTTTAAAACCTAATGTAGGCTGTCTATGTTGTCTACAAATTTGTTTTCAATTTTTTGTTATGATTTCATTGTAGCAAATGATGACACATTGTTCGGGAATATAACGTGTATGTGCAAAAATGGAACAAAACTGATTGTCAGTACCATATGTATAGCATACTAAATCAAACTCCCAACTTCTTAATACACCACTAAAGCCACCAATTATCTATCTATACTTCCCATAATAGGAGAAGCGTGAGTGACGTCAGAAAGCTGATGTGTCAACAGAGAGACTGGCCACCAATGCCTGTATGATGCAAAAACAGACGTCACATTAAATAATAAAATAATCCCACTTGGTGCTTACATCACTTTAAGAGTGATTAAAGCCTAACTTATTCTTAAGCACACTATTATCACATTAGCACACTTCGTTTATTGACATAGAATGCTTCACATAGTGCTAACATACTCCACGTTATCCGAAGGACCTTGAAAGACATTATAACCAAATGTCTGAAAAGTTATATTGTCTTCAAGGAATTGATGATGTCAATCTTAAACGGTATGATCTTGAGGGTTCCAATGAATTCATTGTAAATCATATTTACGAATTGTTATGGGGACCTACAAGCCAAGAGGTTTGTTTGCATGTATTCACCAAGGCTTATGTACCAGTCTCTAAGCCCGGACTGTATGGTCTTGAAGGTTCCCAATGAATTCATTGTAAATCGTACTTACGAATTATTCTGGGAACATACAGGCCAAGAGGTTTGTTTGCCTGTATTCACCGAGGCTTAGACAATATGAAGAGATTCACGCACCCTATGTGGGTCGACTTTGAACAAAATTTATATAAGAAACGTAGAGAAAAATAAATTCATAAAATGATCTGTTGAAAAACGCAAAAGCTAATATATACATCCAGAATTGGTTTTACATTGCAAGAATAGTTGTTAATTAAATTCAGGGTTTATTTTTTCATTGAATTGCACAATACAAAAATAAGAAAGAACATGGTTTGGTTTTCCTAATCAAATGAATGCCTGAATTTAACCCAAAAATTGAATGGCCATTAAAAGAAATAACGAAAAGTACAAAAACTTATTAACAAAATGATAGTCTTTTCATATAGGATTTTAATATTAGACAGTCTTTTCATAGCAATTGAATTCAACAGGGGTCCATCTCAATTCCACAAATGATATCATAAGAAGAAGCAATTCTCTATTTATGGGGTGTTCCGATATCTTAACAAGCATTGTTCAAATTAGGGGTGTTCAAAAATATCCGAATCCAAAAATCCAATCCGAAATATACGATATCCGAAATCTGAAACTATCCAAAATTTCGGACATCCGAATTTTCGGATTCGGTTAGTGATTTCAAAAATTTTGGTTATTTTGGACATCCGAAATATTTCAAAATCTATACACTTACTTTTATCGGATATCTGAAATATCCAAAAGTATCCAAATATCCGAAATTATCCAAAAATATCTGAAATATCCGAAACTTTCAAAAACATATCCGAAAATATTTGAAATATCCCAAAACTATCCGAAATCCCCGAAGAATATCCAAAAAATTATATTTTAGAATGTATAAAAAATATAAAATAAAATATATTATAATAAAATTGGATATTCGGATACGGATTCGGATAGTGAAATCGAGTATCTGAAAATTTCGGATATCCGATATTCAGATATCCTAATTTCGGATATTGGGTTTTGAACACCCTTAGTTAAAATATATCCACCCTTATTTATACGGCTTTGCATTACAGCATGAGCTCACACATAGGCATTCTAGCTTATAGTATATGTTATCATAGTTTTGCAAATTACATGACACTTTTTATAATATATCTTTTGAAGATGGATAACTTTAAACCCAAAATCACAAATAAAAAGTAGATGTCGATGAGCTTTGGGAAATGCTGGGAACCTAGTTAACATGACAAAAATTTTAAATTCCCTACTCAGCCGCATCCATGACATGGTTTGATCTTGTAGCTTTTTTTCCAGAGCCGTCAATAGGTAATTCAGCCATATGACTTGATCAAAGTTCGAGACATTGTATTTGCATGTCGAAGTCGGACTTAGAGTGTGGATGTTTACAATTGTAGTAAGTACAAGAATCGCAACTTCCGGATGAACTATTGATCGATTCTTATTGAATATAAGGGAAAACATGATAATAAATAATACCTCACAGATTGGTGAGGCCAGAGACAGATGCTGACAGAGTGTTGGAAGACGACATCTTCTTAGTTGATAGAGTTTTCGTTTAGGGTGTATGATTAGGATGGCTATTAGGTGATCTGAAGATCATGGTTATGAGGGAGAGAGAGGTATACGAATTAGGGTTGTAGTGTAATGTATGCATTAGCCTCTAACCTCTCTTGTAATCTCCTTTATATACACCCAAAGAAAAACCCTATTATTATCTAGTAATGGTAATTACGTCCATCGAATAATTATCTATTAGTGATATAAGGGTATTAAGGTCAATGATCATTATTAGATAAATGATTATAATGGCCATATAATAGAATATATAAAATATATTCTTACATGAACCTTTAGGCTATAGGCTACTGGGTACAGTGAAATATACTTGAATCCCCACTCTGGGTTCAAGCGACAAGTGGTCCTTTTCATAAGCATTAACCGTTTGTATATCGACCATACTAGGATCAGGGTGTTCGGTTTTCAGGAAATCCGTAGCTAATGAAAATAATCACAAGTAGAATGAAGATAATCAACTCAGCAAACGACAATATTTTTTATATGCCTGTTTCGTTGGTAGTTGCATGCTCATTCGAGAATTCAATTCCCGGAAAACAAAACAAATAAATAAATAAAAGCTAAATGCTCACATTTGAAAATTGTTAAGTAAAAATACAATAGATCAAAATTCTTGTTACGTCATGGGAGAAACTTCAATGTAACTTGACCTTATAAACCGCCTCTCAAAAATTAGTAGTTAAGAGTAAAAAAAGGAAAAAAATGAAGACTATTAAGTTACCATTGTTGCCGTTTTTTCGGCCGATCGATGACATTTGGCATCTAAAGGGAAGTTTACATTTTTAAGTATCTATAAATTTTATTTTAAAAGAAGAAAAACAAGGTGTATGCCTATGTAAAAATCAAAAGTTAGACTACAAATAAAACATAATGTAAAAAAAATGTTATTAACTCAGAAAATAACAAAAGATTTAAGTGTTGTCAGAACTTAAAAATGGTTAAATATTCATTAATCCTGAATAAAGTAGCCAAGGAAATTAAATAACATTTGAGCAATTTGGTTTAGAAAAGATGATTATAGACTTTAACCCTGAATTTATAACATTAGATCACTTGAAACTAACTTAATTATTAGAAAGTTACTTTCAATTGTATGGGTGTTCAAAGCTGGATATCCGAATATACAATATTTTTGGATAAATGGTTTTACTGTCTGAATTCGTATCCGAAATTTCAGATATCCGATCAGATAGTGAATCAGATATCCGAATATCCGATTTTATTATGATATATTTTATTTTATATGTTATATATATATATATATATTGGATATTTTTTAGATAGTTACCGATATTTTTTTCGTATACATTTTGGATATTTTTAGATATTTCGGAAATCCGTTAAAAAATTTTAAAATTTTTGGATATCCGAAAATTCGGATATAAATTCGGATATCCGAGTTTCAGATATCTGGTTTTTCGGATATTTCCAGATCGGATTTTCAGATTCAGATTTTTTTAACACCCCTATTCAATGTTAATATAAACTCAAAATCAAATTAGTAAACATCATTTACAAAAACATGTGCTTATCTGTTATATTAAAATCAAGAACATAGTTTTCTAAAATTCATAAATTGAAGCTTAATATTAATTGATCCTCACCAAGAAAATAATCATCCTGTTGAATTAATTAATCAACATATCCTTGGTTAAATCATTTTAATCCAACTTGTTTCTATCATCTTTATTTAAGATAAATTTTATTTCTACTTTATTACACTAACAATCTTAACTTAGTCGCTTTTACCCATGTTAGAATATGACATATTCCCACTAAGAGATATATGCCTCTACCAAGTGGGTTAGCCCCTTAGTGGCACTTGTGCAGATAATTATTACTTGAAAATTCAACCTTAATTTCATATTTAAACGGTTTGTTTTCATATGAGAAGATTTTTGCAACTAAATGAGATTTGATTTGGAAAAGATGATGATGAAATTCATAACATTAAAATCAGTTGAGTCGAAAAAAAACACAATTTTAGATCTAAGGCTATCAAAATTAGAGTGAAAAGCATCATGTTACTATTGTAGCAGTTTTCTAGTTCGTGGTGTTAGACATCGTAATTTTGGCAGTGAAAGTTGACAAGAGGAATGTGAAATTAGTTGGAGAGATATAAAACACCCATCTCCTTGACTCAACGAATGTTTTGTCATCACCCTAGACCCATCGTTATCGAACACGCTAAAACCATCGTTGAAATCTAAAAGTAGCTTGTTGAGTGAGTGGTAAGACGGAAAGGGTCCGCGGTAAAGGAAACTGAAATGAATTTCCTTAAGGCTCAACTCACAGATCTGGAGAGACAGCATAAACATCAAAGACAAAAGAATCCTCCAAACATACGCAAGTGACGAGCACTAGGCAGCAGTCCTACTTGCAGAAGACAACAAAAGAAGCAAAACAATTTGTAGCTATAAAAGTGGCACGTCCTTCCTAGTCTCCCGAGTCCTAGCCTATGTCCAGTGTTCTCACCTCCCCTATTAGTTTTACTAGTCTTCTATAGATCAGACCATACCAGTGGATTTTTTTCAGCATGGGGAACAAGTGTATTGTGTTGTTTGATAGTTTTCGCAGAAAATCTGCCATATAGTTGACTAATCCAAGGATTGGGAGTTATCAAGGGCATTGAGTTTTGGTTTCTCATCCAATGTCTGGGGTGATGACAAAGCATTCGTTGAATCGAGGAGATGGGTGTTTTGATGTTGAGGGTTTGGAGGGTGCCAATTTGGATATCTCCCTAAAGAAAGGATGCATACTCTTACATTGCTTCAATGGTTCTTACTGCTCCACCAATGACCTTTTTTGCGGTAGTGGGAATTTATCATCTGTTAAGAATGGTTTAGTGGTTGGTAGTTAATTACTAATCTTAGCTTTCCTCAGACTTGTTCACTTCGTTTATTGACATAGAATGCTTCACATTGTGCTTACATCACTTTAAGAGTGATTAAAGCCTAACTTATTTTTAAGCACACTATTATCACATTAGCACACTTCGTTTATTGACATAGAATGCTTCACATAGTGCTAACATACTCCACGTTATCCGAAGGACCTTGAAAGACATTATAACCAAATGTCTGAAAAGTTCTATTGTCTTCAAGGAATTGATGATGTCAATCTTAAACGGTATGATCTTGAGGGTTCCAATGATGTAACATCCCAAAAATCCAAAGTTAATCATCCGGGTGTTTGACATATCTGAATACCTTCCTTAATGAATGGGTCAAGGATCGAATCGCGACTAAATCTTGATTTAAAAATATAGGGGCCTGTTTGGCAACTAGTTAAAGTTGATTTTATTTAACTTTGGAAACAAGTTATTATCTTATAGAAATTTAAGGGGCTCTATGTAAAATAAGAGTTTTTTTTTTAACTTATATATATTCAAAAAAAACCCTACACACAACAGGGATTCGTGACAGCTGCTGCGGCTTTGTTTCTCATTGACGCAATCAAGAAACCCAAAGGGAAAAAGACTCGTCTTTTGAATCCGCACCGGTCTTAGGTTATACTTCAGGTGCGGTGCGCGTTTTGTCTCGGTGTTAAAGGTGTTGCATTTTTCCCATGGTGCCATCTCATCGCTCGTTACTATGATTGTGAGCTCTCGTATCGGCTTAACATTTTAGCGGAAGAAGGAGAGGCGTCGAGAGAGATGGAGATGACGTGGTGGTTCGCGATGATGGTTCGTGGTGCATCCGGTCATCCCAACCGCGTCTCATGGTAATCTTTTATGCCGCATACCATGCTTTATGTTGTGTTTTCTAGCATCGATGTCGAACCAAGGTGTTAGTAAGTTGTAGGGTTATGAACACGTGCCTCATCTTGGTGATGTATGAGCGAGGTTGATGGTGAAAAATGATGTGGGTGTTGTGTTTTGCCTTATGAGCTCTGTAGGTTTGCTTAAGTGATTATCTCACAATACAACTTTGTTAAGACCTTCAAGAAATATATTCATGCATGCTAGAAAACTTTTGTAGCTGGATGTCTTGATTGTCATATGTAGATAAAGATAGTTAGGCATTGAAGAGTTCATGGAGGTTTGAGACATATACCTGAGAACCGAAATAATAACTATGGTGCATGGATTTGTGTGAATTCATGGAGAAGAAATCTACATAGGATTTGTATGAAAGGTAGTGGTGGTGGACGTGCATGGGGACCCGAAGTGGGATCGTGGGTTCGAATGGTTTCAGGGTGATCCGAGTCTAATGACGCGCGGATTAGAGTTTTTATGGAGATAGGTTTGTTTCCGTTCAGGGACGCGGTTCGAGACAACTTAACTTGTGTATTGGAAGCTTTGCAACCAGTGAGTTCTTGCGCCCACTCTTTTAGTTATTATTTTTCTAAATATTTTGGGTTGACGTGCATGCTAAACCACTATGATTATTTTATGAAGTCACAAAATATTTTTATGGAGTTTTAAATATTTTGTGTACGAATGAAATCCATATTAACTCATACATATTATTTTGGTATGAAACGTGAGTAGGCGGAATGCGCCTAATGTTTTATTATATGGTTTGAGTTACATGTGTTATTAGAAGTGGGATAGGCCTGCTCTAATTTATAGTATAGTTTTTGTCATGGTTCACATAGTATATGGCTTATGTGTTAATATAAGTGGGATACGCCTGCTTGTCGTGGTTGCTACATGGTTTATATTGTATGGGTTATTATAAACTGAGCTATGACAGAAGTGGGAGATGCCTGCTTTGATCCCTAGACTTGGTTGAGTTAAATAGACTTGATTGTACTTTGTGTTGATAAGCGGAATGCGCTTAATATATATTTGGAAATTGAAGTCTTAGTTAAATAGGCGGATTACGCTTATCCTAGACTTTGATGGTTGCTTGGAAAAAAAAATTAGCGGATTGCGCTATTTGTTAGTTCCGAGGTTGAGGTATTTTGTTAATTCTTATTTTAACAAATTACTTGTTTATATAAATTTATAAAAACTTGAACTCACTCAGCGTAGCTGACTTTTGCATACACGTTAGATTGATTTCAGGTTTGTTGATGAATAAAAGGGACGCCTTGGCATGCAGTGGAGCTACTTAGTTGCAGTTGGCATTTCGAATAAGAAGACGTCTAGGGGATTTTGCTCAAACGTCATTTATATTATTTCTAATTTTCTAGTTGGTTTATAATTATTGTTTTGACCCGTTTCGGGAAACCATGTTGGGAATCTTAAAAACTTACTTGACATTCCGCTGTAAATTATCTGAAATAAAATAAAATCTCTTTGAACTGCTAGCATGGTTTTACTATTTAAATGCCAACAGTTTGATACCGGTTTTGCGGGTCTTACAAATGAATTCATTGTAAATCATATTTATGAATTGTTATGGGGACCTACAAGCCAAGAGGTTTGTTTGCCTGTATTCACCAAGGCTTATGTACCAGTCTCTAAGCCCGGACTGTATGGTCTTGAAGGTTCCCAATGAATTCATTGTATATCGTACTTACGAATCGTTCTGGGAATATACAGGCCAAGAGGTTTGTTTGCCTGTATTCACCAAGGCTTAGCCAATATGAAGAGATTCACGCGCCCTATGTGGGTCGACTTTGAACAAAATTTATATAAGAAACGTAGAGAAAAATAAATACGTAAAATGATCTGTTGAAAAACGCAAAAGCTAATATATACATCTAGAATTTCATAGAACATTATAACATGTAATTTTTATGCAACGAAACGGTGTATTTATATATTTTAAAAGTTAAATAAAAATAAAAGGATATACAAAATTAATTATAACAATGTAAATTAAAAACAATTAAACTTTATGTTTTGAGACATCCACTCTTTACAAAGAAGGGTGTGAGGGGGCTTGGGTTGGGGGTATTAGTTGTCATGTGGTAAGAGTGGGGGTCTATAACTCAAGCCCTCAAAAGAGAGGGAAGTGGAGTAGGGCTGGGAATTTAGACACAAACACAATAATACGATACGAACCTACACGACCTTAACAGGTTTCGTGTTTGATCTTAATACGTTTCGTGTCTTAAACAGATCAACAAGATAAGGTCTTAACAGGTTTTGTGTCTAAACAGGTAAAATACCTGTTAGCATGTTAAGCACCCATTAATAATTTTATTTAAAAAAAGTTACATTAGGGGTGTGGGTATGCTTTATACATATGCGGATTAAAGATCAAGGAACCATAATTTTCAATTTTAAAATCACAGAGTACAGACGTATACACCGTTCAGTCATCCCTCATTTTCCTTGTCAACTCCACCATCCTCGTTACCCGTCCACTGTTCCGTCCGTTGTCACCCATCACCTGTCCGTCGTCATCCGTCCCCCTTCTCAACTCGGCGCCACTCAGTCTTTCATTCATTGGTTTGTGGATACATTTTTAGGGTTAATGTTTATAAACAAATTCTTGTGTTGACACGTTATAAACAGTTTCGTCTTCTTGTTTACATGTTTCTTGTTCGTGTCTTAACATGTCGTGTCTGAAACGATATGCCAGCCCTAGAGTGAAGGAGCATAGGTTTGGGGCTTGGGTTTTAAATATTCCAACCAATAATGACTAGTTATTATTTAAAAAAAAGGCCTCCAACCAAACATATCCACCTCACCCTCTCCTCCTACCCTACGCCGACCTTCTCCCCCACGCCAAAGGGGCAACGCTCAGTCCACACTCAACTGGGATGGTGTTTGGGGCGTGGGTGAGCTTTCCACGCTCAAACCAATGCTCCACTCCCTTCAGTCTTATACAAGCGGAGCTTTGCCGCCTCACCCATTTGCTAGTCAAACTAGCGGATTACCTATGGAATCGAAACCCATTTTAACTTTTGCTTAGAAACCATTAATTAGTTTTATCCTAAGTCCGGATAGTTTAGTATAGTTATAGAAAAAAAAAACTGTACTTATTTCGATTTTTCTTGTAAATTCCTATCCCAAAAGCAATCGTGCCGTACCACATCAATAAAATTCTAAAATTACACACATGTATAGTGAAATGGGGTAGCATGTGTGAAGTTTCGTGTAACATACATCCGGTTAACACCCGCACGCTTGTGAGAAATTATAAAGAAAAGTATTTGAGTAAGATGCAATCAAACTAGTTTAAGATTTAATAAAAAAAAATTGTCACTTTAGTAAAAGAAGGCCAAAACAATTAAAATTAGTGATTGATGATAGAATAAAATTTGAAGATTACACTCGTGTATGGTGGCAATGGGATAGCATGTGTGGAATGCTTGTTGTAACATAAACATCGAGTCTACAAGCACGCACTTGTAAGGTATTTGATGTTAATAATTAATTGATAAGAATGATAAGTTGCAATATTTGATGGATATTCCGAATTACCATTAGAACATTTTGTGTTCGCGGTATATTGTTGTAGGTTCTTCGTTCGTTTTATGAGAGAAGTTTGTTAGGTTTAATCTTGACGTGGTTTTATATTTTAGTAGTTTATTTAATAATTATTGGTTGTTGGACTTGGTAGATTGTTTGATTGATTTCAATGGAAAAGCAGCGTACATTGGAAGGCTAGAATGTGTCACATCTCAACCAATGGCGAAAACATCGGGGTGCAACGTGATGATTGTTCAAAAGCTCAAGGTACTAAATTGAAATATCATTAATTAACTGATGGAATGAGTTCGTAATGGATGTTTAAGTGTTTAAATGTTAAACCTTAGGTGTTTTTGTGTGTTACTAAGCGTGGAATTAAGTAACTATGAGATATTGATGTTTTGCAGGTTAAATAGGAAGATTGGACGTGTTTTGGAGAAAATACGTGGATTGGAATTGAATATTATAATGGATGACATGATAGAGGATCGAAAAACGAAGACGTGCCCGCAAATGAGACGGTCTAGTAAAATATATGCAAATGTCGTAGAATAGAAACCGAGTTTCCTTTTTTGTACACATTTAGTCACTAAAGTTGGCAAAAGTGTCTCATTTTGCAACTTAGCATTTCAAATGTTCGATATTTCTGATATGTCCAGTTATAGTCCATATTTTAGATGTTCGATATATTTGATCCACGTAAATTTCCAAAATTTGTAGCTTGCCGCTATGCATGGGCGAAATAAGTTTGACCCTCAACCAATGAACTAGGATCATTTAGGTGTACTTCACTTATATAGAGATGGATTTAGCAACAACGGTATGAAATTATGATCTTGCTTCCTGCAGTGGGTGGCTTATCAACACCGATTAGAGTAGAGACCCAAATTCCAGTTCCATTTTCTCAACACACAAAAAAAAATTAAATAAATAAATAAATAAATTCAAACGACACCTAAACTAAAGACAGGCAGGCTGTTTATTTTTAAACCATGACCATCTATAATTCTACATTGCAATGAGCTTATATCTGTAATCTGTATCAATATTATTTATGCATATGCTAGAGATTATAGGAAGTTTTTTTTATTGTTACTGTGAAAATATGGTACATTCACTTTATTATCAAGAACGTACAAAACAACAAACAAATCAAACGATTACACAAAATAAACTCTCAACTATCTCTAAACCAACCCAGCAGATCATCAATAGATGATCTGCAATATTACACCCACAAATCTAACCTAATCAAGACTGAGATTGTAAACCCTAGGTGAGAGAGAAAGACTGAAACAAAGAGAAAGTAATCGAAAGTACAACAATGATCTGATCTAGAGAGAGAAGAGAGAAACACAACCCTTATATACTGCTCTCTCATACACTCCTCTCGAAACAAAACGAACAGACAGGATTAAAAGGGACAAGCAGATCCAACGGGTGAAACATAATGTGTTTGTTTCACCCGGATTGCCAAGCTGGCACGGGCTATGGGCAATGGGCCATTATCCAGCTGAGCCCAATATCATATCATCCTGGGCTTGATCTCACGAGCTTCTTCCAATCAGACTTCTTCCAAGTGGGCCCAGCACAGCTACTCAGCAACCTAATAATAATATGATCCCATCAACTGATCCATAAGCCCAAAACCTGCAACATACCTTATGCAAAATGTTCAAATAATAAGAAAAGTGATATTAAAAATGTTTATAATTGAAAGAGATAGAAGAATAGGTAAATTGGGTCCTTGCCCTCTTTGCATTCATAACCCTCTATAAATAATGTTTACATGTACATAATTATAACAACAATATAACTACTTTACATAAATATATGGGATTTGGAGTTTGCCATATTTATCTGTTGACTTTGCCAAGATTATCGCCTATTATACCCCCGCAGTCGAAGCTGGAGGAGACCGGATGCTGAGACTGGATCTGAAGTCTTGAAATAGTTGACGATGAAGACCTTTGGTGAAGATGTCAGCAATCTGGTAGCGAGAGGCGATGTGAAGAACTCGAACGTGACCGCGGTGCACCTGTTCCCTAACGAAATGGATATCCAATTCAATATGTTTAGTGCGTTGATGTTGAACTGGATTGCCAGAAAGGTAAACAACACTGACATTGTCGCAGTAGACCAATGTGGCTTTGGAAAGTGGGTTATGTAATTCAAGTAAGAGATTTCGTAGCCAGCAAATCTCAGCTACAACGTTGGCGACCCCCGATATTCGGCTTCGTCACTTGAACTAGATATGGTGGGTTAGCGTTTGGATGACCAAGAGAGGAGATTGTTGCCATAGTATACACAATACCCCGAAGTAGATCGTCATGTGTCAGAGCAACCGGCCCAGTCAGCATGAGTAAAGGCGGTCAATGAAGCAGACGGTGCAGGCTCAAGAGTGAGGCCTAGAGTGGTGGAGCCATGTAGATATCGAATGATCTGTTTTAAGGCGGACCAGTGGTCAGTCATGGGAGCATGCATGTGCATGCAAATCTGTTGAACGGCATAATCTCAGGTCGTGTGAATGTAAGATACTGAAGAGGGCCTGCCAGACTGCGGTATAGGGTTGGATCATCAAATGGGGTGCCGGTCACAGCACTGAGTTTAGAACCAGTGTCAACGGGAGTGTCAACCGGTTTGCATGTTTCCATACCCGCTCGTTTAATAATATCCTGAGTATACGCCTGTTGTGACAAAAACATGGAGTTGCCCGTTCTTTTGATAGAAATGTCGAGGAAGTAACTCAAATGGCCTAAGTCCTTCATTGCGAATTCAGTGGCAAGGTTTTTCATAAGATGTTGGCGAAGGCGATCAGACGAGGTGACCAGGAGGATATCATCCACATAGAGAAGGAGGTATGTCGTGTGACCTGGTTGGTTAGGGGTGAAGAGGGAATTATCACATCCACTTTGGCGAAATCTTAACCGAAGAACATAGTCTGTGAATCTTTGGTACCAGGCCCTAGGAGCTTGCTTTAAGCCGTATAGAGACTTTTTGAGACGGCAGACATGATTGGGAAAGTCTTTGCTCCGAAATCCCATGGGTTGATACATGTAGACGGTTTCATTCAGAGACCCGTGTAAAAATGCATTAGTAACATCGAGCTGGTGAACAGGCCATGAATGACTAAGAGCGATTGTAAGAACTGTGCGTATGGTAGCTGGTTTGAAAACTGGACTAAATGTTTCCCCGCAGTCAATGCCCACCTGTTGTAACCTGCCATCATAGACCAAACGAGCTTTGTATCGCTCAAGAGAACCATCAGAATTAAACTTGTGTTTAAATAACCACATGCTATGAATGACATTCATGTTGGGGTGTCGTGGAACTAATTCCCAAGTCTCGTTTTTAATAAGTGCTTCGTACTCAGTAATCATTGCACGGTGCCATTCTGGTGAGGTCAGGGCAAAGGCGGGTGATTTTGGGATTGGGACGATGGTGGTATGTAAGTTTAGGAAATGTTTGGGTTTGGATATACCGTCCATGGCGCGTGTGCGCATGGTACGAGGTGGTTGAGGTGTAGGTGAGGGTGAAGATTGGGAAGAAGAGGTATCGGATGACGAGGGGGTGGTGGTCGGGTCGGTGTCTGTGTCTGTGTGGGCCGTAGGAGATGTTGGGGTGGAAGTATTGGACCGGGTCGAGGATGGGGTGTGGGCTGAGGAGGGAGAGTGGGCCGAAGGGGAGGGATGAGTGGGAGTGGGGATGGTTTGGGCCGTGGGGCGGAAGGGGGGGATTGGGCCTGTGAAGGGGTTTGGGCTGGGCTGGGCGAGTGTATGTGAGAGTGAGGATGGACAAGAGGTGTAGAGTGGATATGGGGCCAGTACATGGGGTGAACAGAGGTGTTAAGAAAATCATAAGAGTTTGTGTTTGTGGGTGTTGGTGTAGACATGTGTTTGAAAGAGTAGATGGTTGCGTCAAATAAGACATGACGAGATAGGGTGATTTGGTTTGTTGTGAGATCTAGACATTTGTACCCCCGGTGTTGAGTGGGATAGCCTAGGAAGACACAAGGGTGAGAGCGGGGGGAGAGTTTGTGTATGGTGGTGGATGGAATTAGAGGGTAGCAAAGAGAGCCGAGCACGCGTAGGTGTTCGTATGATGATGTGCTGTGATAGAGGAGTTCGGTTGGTGAGTGGTATTGGTGTGTTTTGCTTGGTAGGATGTTGTGGAGATAGGTGGTGACATCAAGGGCATGATGCCAAAATTGGGGAGGAAGGTTTGCATGGGCAAGAGAGGTACGCACGATGTTGTTGATAGTGCGGATTTTGCGCTCTGCCTTGCCATTTTGAGAGGAGGTGTGTGGGCATGTGAGGCGAAAAATCATGCCAGTTTGGGCACAAAATTGCTTAAAGGCATTATTTACGTATTCGGTGCCGTTATCACATTGGAAGGTTTTGATTGGTTTACCAAATTGGGTTTTTATCATGTTTGCAAATTGAGAAAAAATGGTAAACACTTGTGATTTATTTGCTAGAGGGTATGTCCACAAAAAATTGGTGTAATCATCCAAAAAAAATGTAATACCGGTGACCTTCGTTAGTGAGGACAGGAGATGTCCAAAGGTCACTATGTATTATGTCAAATGGTGCAACAGTGGAAGTAGTAGAAGCATGAAAAGGTAAAAGAATGCTCTTTCCCAAAACACAAGAATGACAAATGTTTGTATTATTATTGGAACTAACATCAATAAACTTAGAATGTTTTAAAGAATGCAAAAGGGTTTGGCCTGGATGACCAAGCCGTTGATGCCATAATTGTTGGTTAGAGGGTTGTGGGTCTGATTTTCGGGGCAGGTTTGGAAGAGGTATGGAGGGCAGTTCCTGCGGTCTTCGCCGCCTAGTGTACCTGAGCTGCTTTCCGGTTCTCGTTCATGCAGAGTTGGGAGCGGATTTCATAGAAAGAGGTTAATGGTTTGGTGTTGGTAAGGATGGTTCGGATAGTTTCGTATGCTTCGGTTAGGCCAGAAAGGGTTTGAAGAGACAAATCTCGGTCAGCGACGGGAGCGTCGACGCTCGCCAGTTGGTCGTCTAGCGTTTTGAGCTCTTGACAATAATCAGAGATGGAGGTAAAGTTTTCTAAACGGGTGTTTGTGAATTTTTGTTTGAGAAAGAGAGCACGCACCGCTTTGTTGTCCTGGAATAGATTTTCAATAGCTTTCCAGGCACTGTAGGCGGTGGTGTCGGGTTGGAACACGGTGTTAAGGATGCCTTGAGATACGGTACCATACATCCATTGGAGGACGATGGCGTCGATCCGATCCCAAGATTCGGTTGAAGGGGTTTGGGGGGGAGGAGTTGTCTTGGGTGTTTCAGTTGAATCGGGTTGGGTTTGTGCCGAGGAAGAGGTGGCAGGGGAGACGGGTCTGGGCTCAAGGTGGTCAGCAACCAAGAATGCGCGGCAGTGGATGCGGAAAAGTTCCGACCAGGTGTTGTAGTGGGTCGATTCTATCTCCAATACAATGGGAATGAAGGATTTGATATTGGAGACAGTAAGGGCCGGGTGTATTTTATTGTCCATAATAAGGTAGAGATGAAGTATAGGTCAGAAAGGGGAAGAAGAAGCAGCGGAGCTGCAGGGTGGCTGGCGGCAGAATTAAGGAGGAGGAGGAGCCTTACTCGATACCATGAAAGAGATAGGAGAATAGATAAATTGGGTCCTTGCCCTCTTTGCATTCATAACCCTCTATAAATAATTTATACATGTACATAATTATAGCAACAATATAACTACTTTACATAAATATATGGGATTTGGAGTTTGCCATATTTATCTGTTAACTTTGCCAAGATTATCGCCTATTAATAATATTAATAATATTAAGTATGTGTGTTATTTAACATTTTAACAGTTACTGTTGCTACAACAAGGAAAATGACCGGGATTAGGTTAAGAGACGTTTGGGTTTATATGTTAAAAGTATATCAAGTTAAGGTTATGATTGAGGGGATCCTCTAGCTCCTGGAATGGACCTGCACAAGGTAACAGACACCGTTAGCCTTAACGCAGGAGGGGGTCTCCTGCGTTTGGACTCCGGCGTGAGAATAAGTGTATATTCTTTTGGAGTAATAAAGTATAGAGTATGAGGTTAAAAGGAGTAGTGAGAAGTGTGTGTCGAATGAATACCTAAGGGTCTCCTTATATAGGCAATGGAAATCTGCCCAGGAGCTCCCTTATGGTAGCATCCTTACTATACCTAGCCATGGTTGACTCTCTTTATGCTGCCAGCAGTGAGACTTTGCCTTTTTAGTGCACTTTCAGCTTTTACTATTTCCTAGGCATGGCTTGGAGTTGTGTGATGTTTTGTTTTATGCCAATAGTAATAAGCTAAAGCACCTTTTTACATTTCCAATGTTTTTATTTTTTACTTTCTGCTGCATAGCTACCGTATGGCAGCCATGCTGCCTGATGTTAGCTGTTCAGCTCCAAGAGGTCAAGCAAACCTTAATACTTTTTACTTTGCTTTATTTTCTTGACGAGGGTTTAGACGTGGTCGTTTTAGGACCCATGTCATCAGCCCCCAGTCATAAGCATTTGTAAAGAAGTTATAAGTGCTTGTGACTTGTAAGTTGTTTCTTGCCTCGGTAGCAGCGTTAGCGAAGCTTACCTTGGTACCGAGGAGTTATTAGATCCCAAGCTCCCTCATGGGAGCTATATATTTGTGCAATGCCCTTGCCAATTTTTGTCTTAATTCCTGTCCCTTCGTTTCTCATTATGATTTTATTTATAATTAATATCGCTGGTCATCATTACTTTTGGGGGCAGATTTATGTCCCATCAGCTGCTGCTATGGCTGGGCGCCCTAGGCTGACGTCATCCTATTGGGCAGATGGATGATTTCTTCATTGGTAACCATTTTTGGTTATTAACTTCAAATTTTGAATTTATAAAAAGGGGATAACTTCTCCTAATACTTCATTTCATTCCCTTTTTAGAATAACTTCTCTCTTCCACCCACGATTCCCTCTTTCGCCGGCGTCTCTATTTTCTTCTATAAAAACTGGTAAGTACCTTCCTTTTTTTTCACTCTTGTTTTTCGTTATGGGTAAAAGCGATCTTGCTTCTCAATTTACTCGGTTGTCCAAGTCCGATGCTGAACAGTTTTGTTCGGAAGTTGGTATCCCGTTGTCTTTTGAACCCTCTGTTCCAAAGGGAAAGACTCTGGTAACCTCCGTTTCCCCTGGCAAAGTGGCTGTTTACACCCGTCAGTTTGATCAGGGTAATCTCTGATACCCTTTTTCTAGGTTTTTTTCTTAATGTCTTAGAGTACCACTAACTTGGTCTTGATCAGTTGTGTCCTTCCGGTGTAGCCCGGATTGTTCACTTCGAAATAGTGTGTCGTTGTCTTGGTTATGAGCCTTCTTTGGCTATGTATCGTCGCTTTTTCAGGTTGGCTAAAAATGGGAACTGGTTTACTATTGAGAAAACTCAATGTGAACCAGCCCTAATTTCAAGTGTCATTGGTCTTGTGTCTACCTGGAAAGATAAATTTTTCTTCTTGAACTCTGATTTCCTACCCTTCAAAGCTCCAAGGAGGTCTCCTGATGCTCCTCTGAATGAGAGGAAGCCTGGTCCTGACACCCTTGATCAGGAGTTGTTGGAGAAGCTTCGAATTTATCCTACCCGTTTCCGCACCTTTCCTGAAGACTTTTTGGTCATGATGGGTCTGAGTGTTAATTGGGATGATCCGGAGACTAAACCTGTGATTTATCATGGTGGGGAGGGTATGTGTCGTTGAGGCTTATTTCCTTTTCCCCACTTTTGCTTATCTGTTTCCTTATTTGATGTCTTTTTTCTTTTTTGCAGAAATGAGTACCCTTGATTTCCTTGCTTTGGATGACACTGCTGATGTCAAGTTCAATGTCCGGGCCTCGGCTGAGGGGAAAAATGTGGTTGTAAGGACTGAGCATGTTCGTTTCCAAGCGGAGTATACTAGTGTTATTTCCTCCCCCTCTACTGCTGCGGAGCCTGCAGTGAAGAAGTCTGTTACTGTTCGTCGCTCCAGCAAGCGACTTCAAGGCGTTTCCTCTGGCCCAGGGAATATACCTGCTATTCCCTTGGTCATTGAAGACGAGGATGAAGACTCTTCCCTGATAGCCTCTGCCATAGGATGTGTGCCTGTCTCTGGGAAGGGCAAGCTGACCTTGTCTTCCCCTAAGAAGGATGATGCTTTGTTCAAAAAGCCTAAGGATGTGGTGATCAAGGGTGGGGATCAGAAGCTATTGTTGTCGAGAGCTGAAGGAGGCGAGAGTTCAAAGCCGGCTACCAGTGTTGGTGTTGACACCCCTGTTCAGCAAGGTCAAAGTGAAGGAGTGTATGTACCGAATTGGGACATTAAGAGTTCTGATGTGTTGAAGAGGGCTTCCGTTTGTCAGGATTTGATTGATCATTGCATCCCTGATGCAGAAAGGGCTATGCATAGGGAGTGGGCGGACAAAGATTTGATGAAGAAGATGTACTTTCATTTTTGTCAATTTCTGTCTTTATTTCCAGATGGTATGGCTAGGTGGGGTGGTTTATTACTTCAGAGTGAGTAGGTTGAAGTTGCTTATGAGAAACACGAGGTTGAGTTGGTGAAGGCGAAGGAGGAGTTAGCTAAGTATGTCTTACGGGAGAAGGATCTGGTGCATGAGTTGGCCGTGTCTAGGACCCAGCTAAGTTTGGAGAAGGAGAAGTTTGACAAGATGTTTAAAGGTTTGAATGATGAGAAAGCGAAGGTTGCTGAGGAAAGGGAAGATCTAGCTCGGGCTAGGGAGGCGGTTAAACAAGAGTTGGTTGCTGTGGAGAAGGTTGGCGTGGAGCTTAGGGCTCAGGTGGATCATTTGACCGGAGAGAAAGAATGGCTGATTTCAAAAGGGGTTGCTCGTTTCGTTACTAACTTGCTGCATTCCCAGGAGTTCAATGCTCCGTTGGCTGATATTTACGCCAAGGCTATAGCCTTCGGTCGTCATGGGGGAATTCAAGCTGGTTTTAAGGCAGCCGAGGAGGGTTAGAAGATCGAGGAGCTCCCATCTTTTAAGCCTTCCTCTGGGGAGGAGTTTGTGAGTGCTGTGAAGCCGATGGAGGTTTCCACCTATCCTTATATTGCAAACATTGCCAAGGCCTCCCAGCAACCTATCACTTTCCTGCAAGGTTTGGAGCCGGAAGGTTTGAAGAAGGAGGTGGCCAACGAAGTCTTCAATTCTTATGTGTCAAAGAGGCCCCTTAGGATCATGTTGGAGGGGGCTGATGGTAGGGAAGGTAGCTCAAAGCATTTAAAGCCTGCTGATTCGTCTAAGGTTCCTGATTTGGAGCAGGTATTTGAGAATCCCTCCCCCTTCAAGCTTTGAAGATTGACTCCACCCTTCCTGCTGGTGAGGATGATCCGTTTGCTGGCCTTGACACTGAGGAGCTCTATGGAGATGTTGGGAACCATGTTCTGGCTTTTACCGGTGAGGGCGATACCACCGATGAAGCCAAAGATTTCGTTACCCCGTGATCAAGTCATGTTTTAGCCTTTTGTTATGTTTTGGTAGTCTTTGTAGTAAAACTCTGTTGTACCTAGCCTTAAGGCTTTTAATCTATGGGAATGCTCCCCCTGTAGGGGTGATGCCTTTTATGTTTAATGTTTGGTTGTGTTGAATATTTGTGCTTGTCGTTTATAGTGTTTGTAATGTCTTTAACCTTTTGCCATGAGGTGGGTGCTGCAGTCACCCATCCCAGGCTACTAAGCTAGAGAACCGATGCAATGCTTATCCTATCAGCTTGTTTGTAACCGTTCTCAATGGTTATCTATATGCAATGTTCGTTTTGATGCCTGTTATGAACATGTATGAGCTGTCTTGGTGTGAGGAACTCACCCTGTATACAGGAAGGTCATTATCCTTGTTACCTGTTGAGCAGTTGTGGCCTAGGAGCTCATCCCCGTTTCATGGGTAGGTATAGCGCCGGATCCCATGGAGCCTTGTTAGGAGGGGCTCACCCTTTGATAAGATAAGTGACAAGTGAACTATTTTAAAAGAAAGTTCATTCATTCATTAGCTGTTTCATGTGGGATACATAGTAGCATTACAACCATTAAACATAGAATCATTTCAAATGCTTGTCATTCCAGTGCCTTGGGACTATGTTGCTGTTTGGATCAGCTAGCTTGTAGGACCCTCCTTTGTGGGCTTCCTTGATGACATAAGGACCCTCCCATCGGGGACCTAGCTTTCCTACGCTCTGCTGCCTGCTAGCTTCATTACATCTCAACACGAGATCCCCTGGCCTGAAGACTTCCTTTCTAACCCTCATGTTGTAGTAGGCTTCGAGTTTCTTTTTGTACCTAGCTTCTCTAATAGAGGCTTGATCTCTTGATTCTTCGAGGAGATCCAGGTTAAGCAGTACCTCCCTATCATTGTGCTGCGCATCTCGTCGTGTGCTTCTTCCTGAGCTTACCCCAATTTCGGCTGGTATGACAGCTTCGCTTCCGAAGACGAGGCTGTAGGTTGTCTTTTGGTGACTTGTTTTCTCCATGGTTCGGATAGCCCAGAGAACACTTGGGAGCTCGTCAACCCATTTTTTGCCATACCTTCCTAGCCTTGCTTTGATACCTTCGACAATGCTTCTGTTCATACGTTCAACTTGTCCGTTGGACTGGGGGTAAGCTACTGAGCTGAAGACTTGCTTGATGCCCAGCTCGGTGCACCAGCTGCTGAACGGCTTGTTGGCAAACTGTTTTCCATTGTCTGTTACGATTTCCCCTGGTAGCCCATATCTGCAGATTATCTGCTCCCATACGAAATTCACCACATGCTTTCCCGATATGTTGGCCAATGACCTGACCTCCGGCCACTTGGTGAAGTAGTCAACAGCTACCAAAAGGAACTTCAGTTTTCCTGGGGCCGGTGGGAAAGGACCCACTATGTCCATACCCCACTTATAGAAGGGCCAAGCAGAGATGATGAGTACAAGATCGTGCTTCGGGTTGGTCTTCACCGGTATTTGCAACTGACATGCTTCACATTTTCGGATTGTCTCGAAGGCATCTTTGTGCATGGTTGGTCAATAATAACCGAGGTTCATAAGCTTCGAAACCACGGCGCGGGGCCCAGCATGCATGCCACATATTCATTCATGTACCTCCCTGATGAGATAGTCACTTTGATTGGGTCCAACACACCTGAGTAGGGGTGCCAAGTATCCCTTCTTGTAGAGCTTGCCATCTTCAATCACATATTGCCTTGCCTTGATGACCAACCGTTTTGCTTCTTGCTCGTTATCTGGCAGCTTCCCTTCTTTTAGGTAGGACATAATGGGAGTCATCCATGTGGATTTTGTTTCCGTGACAATATCCTGGACCTCTTTGTCATCAATGGATGGTTCCCGAAGCACCTCAACCAGAACCTTTTTTGTCAAGTGAGCAAACGTTAGGGAAGCCAGCTTGCTCAGGGCATCTGTCTGCTTGTTCTTGGTTCTTGACACTTGCTCTATTGTGAAGGCTTTGAATTCCTTGATGAATTCCTTGACCTTGTCTTTGTACTTGATCATTGAAGGTTCCTTAGCGGTGTACCCTCCATTCACTTGCTTGACTACCAGGTTTGAGTCGACAAACACTTTCAACTCTTGTACTTTCATGCTTCTTGCCAACCTTAGACCGGCTAGCAGGGCCTCATATTCAGCAACATTGTTGGTGCAGGGGAAGTCTAAACGGAGGGCATAAGTGTATTCGGTTCCGTGAGGGTCTCTAATGACAAGACCAGCCCCAGAACCTTCTACACTTGAGGCTCCGTCAGTGAAAAGACACCACTTCCCTTGGAGGTCAGGTTGTTCTTCCTCGACCTCATTCATCTCTTCTTCTGTCTGCAGGACGGGCAGCTTGGTTAAAAAATCAGCAAACACCTGGCCTTTGTAAGCCCTCCTGGGTACGTATTCTATCTTGTGCTCCCCAAGGCCAACAACCCATTTTGCCAACCTCCCCGAGTCTTCCGGCTTTTCAAGGATGGAACGTAGGGGTTGGTCAGTGATTACCCTCATTGGGTGAGCTTGGATATATCGTCTTAGCCTCTTAGCAGTGTGCACGAGTGCTAGTACAAGCTTCTCCAAGGGAGCATAATTGATTTCAGCGTCTTTGAGGGCCCTGCTGACGAAGTAGACGGGTATTTGCTCCTTTCCTCTATCAACCAGGAGGACCGAGCTAACCGCTTCAGATCCTGCAGACAAGTAAACTGTTATTACTTCCCCCTTTTCAGGAGCTGCCATTTCTGGCAGGGAAGCTATGTGTTTTTTAAGCTCAAGGAAGGCAGCCTCTGCCTCTTTAGTCCAACGGAAGTCCTTCTTGTCGATACAATTCTTGAGTGTTTTAAAGAAAGGTAAGGACTTTTCCGCGGACTTAGGTAAGAAACGTTCAAGGCAGCGATTTTATGTTGGGTGTCGAATCCAGCAAATAAATATATAATAAACCTACTAGTATGAGTGAAAGTAAGGTTAGTGTCCTCAGGGATACAGATTAACCAATTATCCCAAAAACGTTTCAAGTGCAGATACGATTGTTTAAAGGGGGGGTTTGATTTGATAAAAAAAAATGACGAAAACTAAATTAAAAACTAAGACGATTAAAATGTTGGGGAATTCTGATATTAAAAACTAATTTCAACACCAGGGAAATTTCTTGATTCGATTCGGCTTACGATCATTAAAGGTCACGGTGCAATGATCCTTTTAGTTAATGGTTTGTATCAATACTAGACGTCACGCCGTTCGGACATCCACTCCATCTAAAGTCTAACCAAGCGCAGTTCGTCGATTAGAGCCAACCCGCTACTCCAAGCTCACGCCGTTCGGATCTTAGCGTGCGGGTTGCGTGATAGAAGTATCGATTATAATTAAACACTCACATCGTTCGGAATGTTTAACTAGATCATGTGAATCTATATTAATTTTGGGTTCATAGACAAACTCAATATATTATTTGTTCCTTGTATCAAAAACTAAAACTTGATTAGGGTTTTAAATATTGATGAACTTTATTAGAAAAATTAATAAGTTGATCAGGTTTATTAATAATATAATATTTTCCGGATTGAATCCGTATTAAGAACAAGAATCACACAAACAAACCACTAAAATAAATGGATCTCATAATTATTTCACATAAGTTTATGAATCAAATCAAACAAACCCTAGTGTTGAAACTATATTGTTCTAACCGAACATGACGGCTAGAGCAACCAAAATAAATACAAAACAAAACATTAGAATAAAACCTTACTAAAAAATTGAAATCAAAAATCAAATGCTTCTCCTTGTTCGATCCCTTGCAGCCAAAAAAACCTCCCAGGAGATGAATAATAATCGAATAATAATACTCCCCAAGATATGCACCCTTTAAATTATCTCCCCCTTTTATCTCAAAGTTTGTTGTTCTTTTATTTTTATTTTTTTAATTAAAATTCTTTCAATTATATTTTCAATTCAGCCCCCCTCTAGTTCTTTCCACGCTACTTGCGGCCTAAACTTCTTTTTAAAGACGCCAGTGAAGTCCAAGTAAATTGCGGCCTTGCCTCGTCAATGCTTTTGTCAATTCTTCACACCTACAAAATCAACCAAAAACAAGCCAAAGTAGATTCAATTCCACCAAAACATGTATTTCACGAAAATGATGCAATATGTACAATCCTAAATGCATAAAAACGCTAAAACTAGCTACTAAAAAGATGATAAAATATGCCTAAAAATGCAACTAACATTTTACCGTTGAGGCTCTGCACTTCCTTCTTCGTGGAAGGTGACTTCATGTCTAGGACAGCCTAGATCTTGCTTGGATTTGCTTTGATGCTTTGTTTCCCGACTATGTGACCAAGGAACTTCCCTTCCTCGAATCCAAAGGAGCACTTTACTGGATTGAGCTTCATGGTTATCCCCCGGAGGTTATCAAAGGTTTCACAGATGTCTTTTATCATTGCCCTCCCAGACTCGCTTTTGATGAACAGGTCATCTACATAGGCTTCAATATTTCTCCCGATTTGTTTTGAGAAGGCCTGATCCACCAGCCGTTGATAGGTAGCTCATGCGTTCTTCAAGCCAAAGGGCATCTTTCGATAGAAAAAGATTCCGTTATCTATGTGGAAGGCTGTCTTCTCTTCGTCTTCCCGCTTCATTTGAATCTGGTGATACCCCGTATAGGCATCCAGGAAGCACTTGTATTGGAAGCCAGTGAGGGAGTCGACCTTCCAATCGATCTCGGGTAGTGGGTAGCAGTCTTTTGGGCAAGCTTTGTTGAGATCCTTGAAATCTACGCACATCCTCCAGGAACCATCTTGTTTGGCCACCATGACCGGATTCGCCACCCACGAGTGATATTGTACCTCCCTTAAAATCCCCACTTCCACCAACTTTTCTACCTCCTGGCAAGCAGCCTGGCTCCGGGCAGGTGCCAGACTCCTTTTCTTTTGAACGACAGGTTTGTAAGAGGGGGCTATGTTGAGGGAGTGCTCTGCCAGACTTCTTGAGACCCCAACCATGTCTCCGGGACACCAAGCAAATACATCTCGGCTGGCCTGCAAAAGATTGATTAGTTCAAACATAACCTTATCAGGGAGCAGATTATTTACTTTGATGGTCTACTCCGGATAGGCAGGGTTTATGCTGACTTCCCTGATGGGACTACTGGCTGGTGCCTTCATCTCTCGGGGACCTTTAGCTTCCTCTACAGAAGCTATTAGAAGGGCTTCAGCCGACGGCTTCAGGGTTGCAATCCCGTTGGGTGTTGGGAGCTTCATGAGACCATGCGTTGTAGATACTACAGCATCAAAGGTGGCAATGCCCATCCTCCCAATTAGGACGTTATAGCTTGTCGGGTATCTGATCACAGAGAAGGTCAGCTCCTCCGTCCTGGATAGGTCCCCATCTCTGAAACAGACGTTTAGGGTGAGCTTCCCCAAGGGATGTACTCGTTCCCCCGAGAAACCTACAAGGGAGGCGTCTGACGGTTTGAGCTTGGACCTGATTTCTGGGCTCAGTGATTCGAAACATCGCTAGTACATCACTTCTGATGAGGCACCACCGTCCATATACACTCTGTCTATCGGGAAGCCATCCAGTTCAGCTTCCACTATTACAGGGGTAATGATTAATTCGTCTGGAGCAGGAGGGAGGCAGATGTATTGCTTGTTCTAGGGCTCGGTTCGAGCTCTCTTGATCTGCTCGGCTCCCTCGTATCTGATAATGTTGACCTCTTTGTCCTTCCTCCCCTCATCTTTCCTTCCCTTGATGTCCTTGATCAGGTGAGCCAGTTCTCCGGACTTAACGGCTTCTTCTATTCTCTTTTTCAGCTGGTAGCAGTCGTTTGTGTGGTGTCCGGTGTCGTTGTGGAAGGCACAGTGCTTGTTGGCATCCCTCTTGTTGGCGGGCTTGGACAAGGGTCTGGGAGGTCAGAATGTGTACTTGACCTCCTCGGTGGAGAGTATCTCCTAAGGGGTCTTAGTTAGGACTGTGAACACATGCCTTTCTTTTTCTTGGTATCTTCCAGGTCTGGGAGACCGTCGCCTTTCCTCGTTCCTTCTTGACTCGAATGGTCTTCCAGATCGCCTCTCGTTGTAGGGTTGGAAATTGGATCTTCGGGAGCTTGTTGAGCCGTCTCTCCAACTTCCCCGATCCCGTTTTCTGGTATCCTGTCGAGTGAGAGCTTCCTCTTCCCGAAGGAAGGCTTCTTCCATGGTTTGAGGAACATCCTCATGAAATCTTCTCAACAACTTCTTGGGGCGGATGGCCCCCATGAATCCCGATACTCGAATCTTTTCCGTGGCACCACTATATTGCAGGCCTTCCCTCTTGTATCTTTCGATGAAACTACGAAGATCCTCATGTTCCCTGTAAATCTGCATGTTTTCATATAACGTATCCAATATATGTATTCGGGAGGAATTTGCAACTAATAATATACCTTATAACACTTTTCAAACTCGACTTCTCGTAAACACATGAAAATGTGAACCTACGAAATCTTTTCAAATGAACCTGTTTTGAACTTAAAACATTCTTCGGTTTCGAAAAAGTTATCCTCGTACCAGTAGACTATACGTCTGTTCTGCGCACTTTCATTTACAGTAAATTTCATTATTTTTTTCTTACACCATTCTATTTATAGTTACGTTCGTACATTATCTTATTATTTTTGTATTATTCTTTTGTTGGTAGTTATTTTCACGCGTTATTCGCAACTATTCTTGCACTAGTTATTAGTAGTTATTCTTACAACACTATTTTTGAAAATTAATTTAACTCGTTTACTTTCATTTTGTGCAAATTGTGCGATTTACTTGATTTACGTTATGCTATTCTTTTAATCGAAATTTTAAGCTATACTTATATACTTACATGAACGCATATTTGGTATGCATATTTTTTTTTGTTGTGAGCAAAACCCTGTTATACTTTACATTATTTTGTTCATCATCATGGCCAACGAACATACTAATTGATAGCTCGTACAAGATCTAAGCTAGTTCCCATGTACGACTCGGTTCAGAGTATTCCTCTAACCCGAGGGGAACAGTGTAATCCTCAGAGTTTATCAATATGGTTGTTTAGAGCCCAATGATGTGAACAGAAAATTTACCGGTTAAGGGTGAACCCGAAAGGGGAAGAACCTTAAACCGCATCTTATACTTAAGCAGTATCTATTACTTAACACATTTCGGTTGCACGCATTGTCACACCCTCAAAATCCACTTGCGGAGTTTTACCGCGAGGCGCATGACAAACCAGGATCCAAGTCAACGATCACAATAAACAAATCTAAATGAACATATGCAATTTCAAAAACATAGTTTAAAAATCCCCAAGTACAGCGGAAGCTTATTCTAAAAACATAATTCAAAAGTAACCCAAATATTCAATGTTTGAAAACCATGCAATCCTAACTAGACGCCGTGCAGACGCGTGCGCCCTAGTTCCGTAGTGCTACCTTAGCGACCTGTCCATACTATATCAATTTGCAAACCAAAGTACGCTAGCTAGGCGTATGTTTTGTTACATCTACGATTGGAAAACCATTACTAACTCGCAAACCAGATGTTGTGCCCGAATAGTAAACCTGTTCCTGTTTGAGACAATATGCACTCGCCCGGCCCTCCAAGCCGACGAGCGGGGTTGGTCACTCCCAATAGATCTATTCACATTTCCCCGTTGTGCTAACCCGCACATTCATGGTTTCCCCCGGGACTTCCAAAGATCGTATAGTAAACCATAGAAACCCATAGTATGACAGTTGTTACCAAAACATAAGTTTAACACATGTTTTCTCCCCCAAAAAGTGAAACCAGTTAAAAGAGGGGCCGTAAACTCACCTTAGGTTGCGTTACTTCGAAAATACGAATAAGATCAGCAAGCTATGCTAGCCCCGTAAAGCGGCGACCTAACATATGACAGTTACAAGTACTTAGACTAATAACCCGTAGGTTAGTTAGTCCCTAGATGTCCAGACCATAACCAAGTTCGTTTGAAACCACTGTGACTGTTAAATTAACCCAATGTACAAGACTCGACATCCCATTGGTGACCCGAGACTCCCCGTGTTATACTTGCAATCTCAAACATACAATCATGCAATCACACTTAACATACGTTAAAATCCAACAAGTTGTAGCACGTAGTTCAAGTATCTCATAAATAAGTCCGAGCACATGTTACCAAGCTATTAGGTATGTTACGGGGTTCCTAGCATGTTCCTAGGTGTCAAATCGGGTCTCGGAATGTCAAAATACACTTACAGCAGCAGTACAGGCGATTAGGAAAAGTCAACTAGCGATTATGAAAGTCAACAGGCATTTAGGAAGGCTAATCGCCTATACTATAGGCGATTAGGGTCATATGGTATGCAAATCAGGAGTTTATAGGCGATTACGTCGTAAGGCATGCAATTCAGGGCTTAACTAGCAATTAGGATCGTAAATGCATGAAGTAAAGGCATTTAGACCCCTATTCGCCTATACTATAGGCGATTAGGGTTTCCCATCAGGCGAATAGCCTCCTAATCGCCTATAGTATAGGCGATTAGGGTTCCTATTCGCCTTTAGCACAGCTGTTCCGGTTTTTCGCGCGTTTAACACTCCAAATCAAATCCAGAACGTGTGTAAACATCAAATATCAATCAAACAACCATATCAAACATATTTCAATCAAAATCCTTCGTTTAACCTCGTTCTATCAGCCCTGCATGCAACCATGTATCCCAAAAACAATACATATAGCATGAACATCACATTAACATGCATAACCATAACCCTAATGAACAATTACTCAGATTTCATCAACATGCTATCATCATTAATCTGTAACTACCTTAATATCATGTTAACAATCCTCCTTGAATCACAAAAACCCTATCTTTTAATCATAAACACACATACAACATGCATAATAGTTAGAATCCAATTAACAACGATTATTAACGAATTTCAAAGAACACATATGTTTATAAACAGGTCTGGACCATTAGGGATTCAATAAAAACATTATTAAAGGTTGCATGAATGAAAACCACACCTTAGGTTTATGATAGATTGATGTAATAGGCTTGAAATATTGTGTTTTGATCCAAAATCGTGTTCCAGAGGTTGTGTGTGTGTTGGGACGAGTTGTGGGACGACTAGGGTTGTTATAATGAAGTTTAGGAGGTCAAGTATTGTATTTATAGTCGTTTTTAGTCGTCTAGCACGTTATAGGCGAGTACGCAGCAGCATCAGGCGAATAGGGCTCCTAATCGCCTATAGTATAGGCGATTAGGGCCTACTCGCCCAAAGGGGAACCCTACTCGCCTTCCCTATAGGCGATTACAGATGCTAATCGCCTATAGGGTCTGGTTCAGCGTATTTGGCGCGTTAAACTCCGTTTTAACATATGTTAGCATGTTTTCACATACCGACAAGTCACATAATGATTGTAAACACATAATACTTGCAAACAAACACATTCACACTCGTTCACCAATTCCCGGGACTCGAGACTTGTATATTCCCTATGTTCTGACGATTCTACGAATCGTCACCCCTTGTACACTTGGTTAATGACTGACATCTAATGATCCTCTATACTAACTAACAGTTCCCGAACCATAACACGACTCAACTAACCCAGTTAAGTATCATATACGCGTGACTCGCTAAGGTAGACTTTAATCTAAACAGCGTTGTTAACCAGAATTTGCCGGGTGTCACATCATCCCCACGTTAAAAGAATTTTCATCCCGAAAATTGCACAAGTACAAAAAGGAATAACAAAAGAAACAGACAAAAGATAGAAACCAAGAGAGAGATTTACCCGAGTTGTCACATCATCCCCACGTTAAAAAGGAATCTCGCCCCGAGATTCATTCAGCTGCAGTGGTAACATATCTCGATTCGAACGCTTCCTTAGGAAAGAGATGAGGATACTTAGACTTCATCTGATCCTCCCGTTCCCAAGTGTACTCTGGTCCCCGGTTCGAGTTCCAGCGAACCTTAACAATGCGAATCTTGCTATGACGTAGGCTACGAATCTTGTAATCAAGGATCTCAACGGGTTCCTCCACAATCCGAAGACGATCATCCACCTTGATCTCTTCCAGTGGAACAATAAGAGACTCGTCCGCCAGACACTTCTTTAAGTTGGACACATGGAAGACGTTATGTACGTTGCCGAGCTCCGTCGGTAAATCAAGACGATATGCCACCGGTCCAATCCGTTCCAGAATTGTAAATGGGCCGACATACCGAGGGTTGAGTTTGCCACGCTTCCCAAAGCGTATGACGCCCTTCCACGGTGAAACTTTCAGAAGTACTTTGTCATCAACTTGGAATTCCAATGGCTTGCGACGCTGATCGGCATAACTCTTTTGCCGATCCCGTGCCGCTGCCAACCGGTTACGAATCTGTACGATCTTTTCCGAAGTTTCGTACACTAGCTCAGGCCCAGTGAGTTGACTCTCACCCACCTCAGCCCAACAAAGAGGAGACCGGCATTTCCGCCCGTACAATGCCTCGAACGGAGCTGCCTTGATGCTCGTGTGGTAACTGTTGTTGTAAGAGAATTCTACTAACGGTAGGTGAGCTTCCCAACTTTTGCCAAAATCGATCGCACATGCTCGTAGCATGTCTTCTAAGGTTTGAATCGTGCGTTCACTCTGACCGTCAGTCTGTGGGTGATAAGTTGTACTCATGTCCAGCTGAGTACCCAAAGCCTTGTGCAAAGACTTCCAGAAGTGAGAAGTAAAGCGGGAGTCACGATCCGAAATAATAGAAACCGGCACCCCGTGCTTAGAAACAACTTCCTTCAGATAAAGACGAGCCAAACGATCCATGGTGTCGGTCTCCTTAATAGCGAGAAAATGGGCTGATTTCGTCAACCGATCAACAATCACCCATATCTTATCATTCCCGCTCGGTGACTTAGGTAGTTGCGTGACAAAATCCATTGTAATCCGTTCCCATTTCCATTCCGGAATTTCAGGTTGTTGCAAAAGACCCGACGGTTTCTGGTATTCCACCTTGACCTTAGCACAGGTCAAGCATTTGCTCACGTATGAGGCTATATCTGACCTCATGTTTGGCCACCAGTAAAGCACCTTCAGGTCTTGGTACATCTTATCCGAACCAGGATGAATAGAATACCGGGACTTGTGAGCCTCATCTAAGACAAGCTCCCGAAGTCCCCCAAATAAAGAAACCCATATGCGTTCTGCGAAGTAGTGCAGGCCATCAGGCCATCGCTCGAGGTGCTTGTCGGCACCGTGCATAGTCTCAGCTTTAAGGTTTTCCTCCTTCAAAGCTTCTAACTGAGCAGAACGGAGTTGGTCAGGTAAAGAGGAACGAATGGTGAGCTGTAACGCCCGAACGCGACGAGGATTAATTGATTCCTTCCTGCTCAAGGCGTCTGCACGTTATAGGCGAGTACGCAGCAGCATCAGGCGAATAGGGCTCCTAATCGCCTATAGTATAGGCGATTAGGGCCTACTCGCCCAAAGGGGAACCCTACTCGCCTTCCCTATAGGCGATTACAGATGCTAATCGCCTATAGGGTCTGGTTCAGCGTATTTGGCGCATTAAACTCCGTTTTAACATATGTTAGCATGTTTTCACATACCGACAAGTCACATAATGATTGTAAACACATAATACTTGCAAACAAACACATTCACACTCGTTCACCAATTCCCGGGACTCAAGACTTGTATATTCCCTATGTTCTGACGATTCTACGAATCGTCACCCCTTGTACACTTGGTTAATGATTGACATCTAATGATCCTCTATACTAACTAACAGTTCCCGAACCATAACACGACTCAACTAACCCAGTTAAGTGTCATATACGCGTGACTCGCTAAGGTAGACTTTAATCTAGACAGCGTTGTTAACCAGAATTTGCCGGGTGTCACATCATCCCCACATTAAAAGAATTTTCGTCCCGAAAATTGCACAAGTACCAAAAGGAATAACAAAAGAAACAGACAAAAGATAGAAACCAAGAGAGAGATTTACCCGAGTTGTCACACGCATTGTTTTTTTTGTATTACTTATGTTAGTGTTATGGAAAAGCATAGCACCCTAGTGTAAGGTAAATCGATGATTACAGTCCGGAACGCAATCATGGGTTTACAGGTACATGAGGGTGGTGTGTAATTCTATTTAGGCGGTTGGTAGACAATCAGTACGAGTCCAAAGTATCGGGAGTGTGGTGGGTTAGCTGCGGTACACCCTATATATAAGCATAAACGATACTGCGGGAACGGACTAGGAGTCTGACCAAGAACCTACCCATTACTACCTCTTCAATATGCCGTTGACTAATAGCTAGCATTTTTGATAAAGAATTTTAAATAAGCTTCAATTAGTTTTGTTGGAGTCTTCCTTGTTAACCACCTCTACAGTAAACCTTAAACTTTGTATACTCTTACACTCTCTGCTAGTCGAAATCTTGTTGCATGTCCTTAATAATGTTCGGTCAGAAACCATTCAAAAGTAGGGGAGACTGCTTCATTAGTACTTCTGCCCTTCACCAGTTACACATTCCCAAAACCTTTTTTCATTTACACTCTCAAGTTCCTAACCTCGGGTCAAACGTCAAAGATATTCGCTTTAAACACCTACTTGAAAATTTGTCAAATCAACTCATGCATTTCTTTTAGGATTCCTAAAACTTAAAGTTTAGTATTTTGTTAGATTCTCATTCTTCTTGCTATTTCAGACGAACCTAATCCAATCCTTAAAACTCACACATATCAAACCTATTATTCAAATTATTCGAAACAGATTATTATATTACCTATAAATTCATGTCGTGCCTTAACCCAAATTTTCAATCACCCTCAACCCTGTGTTTTTAATAACTTCGGGACGAAGTTCCCAAAAGTAGGGGAGACTGTAATTTTAATTGATTTTTGTTATTTTAAAACATAAATAAATCATAATAAATTCATTTTTCAATATTTTTATACCAAAATTTTACATAAATTATTTTTGTTCATTTAGAACAGAAATATAAATTTTAATTTGAAAATTCTTTAATTTTAATATTTTTAGATATTAAAATTATATCTTTGACAAATAGAAATAAATATACTAAATATTCAATTTTTGAGGAAATAATTTTATAAAAATTATTTCCATACTTAGAAACATGCGTCGGGTTCTCAGATTCGTTTTAGGGTCTCGACGGTGAAGGTGGTTCGAGTTACAAGTTCCGGGTCAGAATTATTATGGTGCAGAAGCAACAGTGACAGTGGCGTGGCACATGTATCGGTTATGGGTTGGTTCGATTTTGATACTGTGGTCCGGTCATAATACAACGATTAACAGTTTTGGTTCTGTTTCGTTTCTGGTGCGGCACTAGTAAGGGGTGTTGGTTAGCGCAGATAAACCCGACTAAGGCTTGAACTAATAATGGTCAAGGTTAGGATCTCGGTCAACCTCAGTCAGTTTGTTCAAGATCTGGTCAAACCTGGTCAACGCTCAGCACATATTCCGAGCCGAGTTCGTGTCACGAGTATAGCTAACGGAAAGGTATAACGCTCGCGTGCCTTTGTTTTGTTTATTTTTGGCGTTAAAGTTATATTTATGTAGCTTAAGTTATTTTTGTAAAACGAACCGAAGCGACTTGCGACTAAGGGTTATCTTATTAATAACTTGAATGAACGAAAAATGATCTATAATATACTTATTGTCGCGAGGTCAATCAAATGTCAAACTATATATGGACACATCTATGTTTAGATATTTAAACGCAATATTTAGCGAAACGTAAATTATTCGGAGTTTAAAGGATTAGTTAACTTATGTCGTGTGTGTTATGGAAGTGGGCGAATTAGTAGTTGATATCATATGGGATATTCAAGTAGGGAAAGTTTATAAATACTTATACATAAACTCATATTATTAAAACTATTATTCAAGTATAATACTAGTCAACTTACTATTTTGTTTTCGAACCATCAAATAAAGAGTAACTTATACTTATGCAAATTATTGTGGCGTCTATCAATGTTGAACTATAATATATAAATGTTACTTGTTGAAAGATATGCTTTACTCGCTTATTATTGCTTTTGAAAGTTAAACTATGTGTCGTGTATTGGTACATTGATGTTTTGGGAAAATATGGACAACTTGAGTTGTCTGGCTTCTTACAAAAACATGGGAGACTCTACTCAAATTTTTATAAAATATAAGAAGCATGTCGGATGGTCAAATCTATTATTTTGTACAATTAAAGCTACGCACCTTACTTTATCATACTAGAAATATATATATATATATATATATATATATATATATATATATATATATATATATATAAATCTAATATATACACTATCCAACCTACGAGGCAAGTTAACATTCGAGTCAAGTTATACCAATAATATTTTCTTAATACAAACTGTGTCTTAAACAATTACTTCTAGACGCGACCCTGAAAATAATATATTAAAGTATATATTTTAAATAACTTTACACGTACGCATATTTTCAATAACCCAAACCAAGTTACCATCGGTTCGTTAAGTCATACATACTTTAAGATGCGCATTCGTTCAATGCGAGTTTAGGTAGTTGAATAAGCTATCTTTACAACCAAGAAATGAATTAAACTCATTTGCATTAGAAATTAAGGTGTCCTTTATTTGTAATAGGGCACAAGATGTTCACTTAATCCAAGTTCAGACTTGTTGCTACTTGCTAATACTTACACAGTGAATTTCAAGTGAGTATTTCCTATCCCCTTTTTGTCTTTATTCACTTTTGGGGTGTTACATGTACACTTATACAAATTACAATTACAAGTTTACATTTTTTTTACAATACAATTCTAGTACTATGTGCATTTGCTTACAAACGTGCTTTATGCTTAGACATTACATGTAGAATACATTTGTACTTAGTGAAATCATTAACATTGTACAAGCCGACCTTAACATTGGATAGCGCTATTGGATTGACAACCCGCCTAGGTTGATTCTCCCCCTTTTTCATCGGAGAATCCATGGTCATTGTTAAGTTATTATCCAATTATTTGGATAAGTACACCGCCGTTCATTTAGTACATTATACAGTCACAGGATTGATTTCGCTCATTTGTATGATACATAGTTTACATAAATGCACTGTAACTTTGCACTTGAATTGTATAACATTTTTCCAACTATTATATGTATTAAATCTAGGAATTCTCACCAACATTTCATATGTTGACAAAACTTATTTTGTACATGTTTCAGGTGCAGTTTGATCTTAGTTCCATAGCATTGGATTTTAGTGCTTGCTTTTAATAATTTATTTCAAATTTCATGTTTTGATCGGACTTTTGTATTTTTTTTTCCATTTCATCCATGTAAGACAATTTAAATTATTCAATAATATATTTACATTTTAGTACCATGTGCTTTTGAACAATCGTCACTACGTGACACCTCGATGATTCCGCCATCGGTTTGGGTGTTACATTCCCCCTGTTGGATCTGGTACAGTATGGCAGCATCTTTAGTGCATTTCCTCAGAGGATTGAAGTTCGAGGTGAAGCTTCTCCTCAGATCATCAAATGAGGAGATGCTCCGGGAAGGGAGACCACAAAACCATAAGCGGGCCGGTCCTACCAATGTCTGCATGAACATGTGGCAACACTCGGCGTTGTTCCATTTTTCTACAGTGGCTGCTCCAGAAAAGACGTTCAGGTGGACATCGGGATCCTCGGTCCCGTCGTACGTCTTTACGTTAGCTGGCATTTTGATCTTGTTGGGGAAGTCAAAATGTGCTATGTGCTCGGCGAAACATTCTAACGACTTGGGACGGTATGGCTCAGAGGGGGTAGCCTTAGTTCGGGTTCCGCCATAGAGGTCTGAGCGAGGGGTTGGGGAATACCTGACCCCTGACCTCCGGGGAGAGATGTTGCTGGTACTTGGTTTAGTGGAAGTGGGTACTGCCATGGGTACCCTCCATGCCATGTAGGGAAATATGGCGATATATAAGGTGCGTGCTGAGGCTGGGATTAGTTGAGATACGTCGCTGCTGAAGGAGTAACCGGTCCCCCAATGAGACATCCAGCTCCTGCCATGGAGGTGGCAACTGCACCGCTGGCCAGGGGTTGGGACCTCAGAGCTTCCGCAAAGGAGAGAGGTGTCGAGGACGACAAGGACACTTGTGTGGCTTCCAACAACTGTCTTGTCGTGTGTTCTTGGACTCCGGGAGAGAGTATGGTTCTGCTAGGACCTTCCCCTGAAAAATACCTCCCTGACTATTCAAGTAGGGGTGAGGATTCGTGTCAATACGTTGGGTTGTTGGGGAGGTGGTGGTACTCCATAACGGAGGAGTAGGTGAGAGGGTAATTGTAGGTTCTTCGTCATAAGACAACCTGACTTTCACACCCCTGGACCTTTCCTCCCGCACATAACCATTCAAGAGGTCTCGAAGTTGCAAGAAGTTTCTTCGTATTCCCTCCGGGGTGATGTCCATTCGTTCAATAGGTAGCAACACGTCATCTCTAGGAGACGAATAAACAACCCTTGAGGCTGGTGGAGTTTGATAATTAAGCATATCTCCTAGAGTCGATTCGACGTGTGGTCCGTCTGTTCCAGGTGTTTCATGGCCTGCAGCGTCACCGGAGGTGTGACTGCTGGCCGGAGTTTCTTGAAGACCCGGTCTTGGTGGTTATCTCCACCGGTCATCACAAAAGAAGATTGTAACATTTCGCATTAACACTTGTACGTTACCATCATTTTGAAAAAAAAAAAAAAAACGTCAAGTTTCTCATCATTATTTTCTTTTAAAAATATTAATGTGGCGTATTTTGGAACCCTAATACTATAATAATTATACATAATATACTTATATATATAAGAAAAATGTCAAAAAAAAAATTAAAGCTTGGGCCGGGATTCGAACCCGCGCCCAAGCCGAGCCACATAACACACACGTCTTAACCACCTGCTCTACACATACTTATTGTTTTAAACCCAACTCGTTATAATTATATCACATGATTTATTCTTCACAGTTGACTTGGAAAGTCAACTGTGGAATCAATCTACCATAATTAGCATCCATGAACGCGTTTTTAGTCCAGGATTGGCATGATATCGTGAATTCCGGCCTATTACGAGTCAAACACACATACAATTTTCATTAATTCGTACCAATTATACATATTACTTACTCCGTCATCTCCGTCCAAGTGACCCTGCAACTCCGATCATCTCCGTCTAACAACCCTCCTAACACCTCTGTTACCCTTCTCCTTCCCGATCCCCGTCACCCCTCTCCGTCCCCAAACCCTTCAACCTTCGCCATTACCCTTCTCCGGTCTCCCTCGTACACATCCCCTTCTGTCCAATCCCTCCGGTCTCCCTCGTCTTCAATCCCGTTTATAATTCCATCCGACTTCCGACCGTCCAACGGTTCTATTTCAAATTTCAAATCTCATTCGTCCCTTTCAATATCCGTTCGACCCTTTGTGTAGCCTTCACAAATCTCATTCGACCATCCATAAGTTACGTTCGACCTGTTTTTTTTTTTTTTTTCATTCGGCCTTCTAAAATCCCGGTCTTCAATCCAGTTCGACCCCTGCTTCAATCCATCTATAATTTCATTCGACCCCTGCTTCATTCCCTGCCTTTTCTCTTTTCTTTTATCCTTTTTATAATAACAATAAACTATATATATGGGATTTCATAATGGGGTTGGGAGATAACTCGGTTATCTTGTCATTTGAGATATTGTTATGTTTTTATATTATGATTTCAATCTCCTAGGTGACTTTTGTACCCTTATAATAATAATAATAATAATAATAATAATAATAATAATAATAATAATAATAATAATAATATAGTATCATGGTGTAATAAAGGTGTGGTGCGGTTAACGGGTACGAGGTGAGCAATTGTTGGCTGCTCCCCCTCTACTTTCGTGTTGTCTGCCTCGAGTTTTAAGTCTTTGTTTTCATTGTTTTATCGCCCCACCTCGCCTCGAGTAGGGGTCATTTGGGTTTTTCTTGCTTTTTATTTGGGTTGGTTTAGATGTGTTTATGGCTCCTAAAAAAAGAGACCGGATTGGTAAACTAGGAGGTCCGGGCCCTGGCTCAAGCAGTGGGCTTAGAGCATGCCCCTTCAAGCATTTCCATGAGTGTAAAGATGGTAAACCGGGGTCTTCGGGGTTTTTCCGCCTCCTAGAGCACATGCAGAGTCTGCATTTCAAGACAGAAAATCGGAAGGCGTCCATGAGAGATGCCATATCTCAGGACTTGGACCTCTTCATGGATGTTGGGGGCGCCCTTCAAAATGGGGCTAAATGGCTATGTGGGAGGTGCATGGTGCTGCATGCTCTTAGCAAAAGGTGTAATCACGGCGCTGATGATGTCTTCTCCTTCTCTGTTAATACAGGGGATGTGGAAGATTTCATTGTGGGGATTCAGATACCTCGTCATGCGACTGTTGATATGGAACCGGGTCCTTCAGGAGGGGTTGTCGGGGACTTATCCCTCCTTGAAAAGGTTTTCTCTCTGTCTATTCAAACTGTCAAGAGCATTCCCCCGAGCTGTCGATTGGCGTTCGCCCAAGCTTTGACAGGTGCCTTACGAAAGGTGGTGGCCTCTCCAGGGTCTGTAGAAAGTTGGGTCAAATTGCTTTTATTGCCGAGGTGTACCCTGCGGGTGGTCAAACCGTCCACTAGACAGGAGCGGAGGTCTGGGAATAGGAAATCCTTGCAGTGTAGTAGCATCCTGCAAGCGCTTTCCTTGTGGAAAGATGGTTCTGGGTTTGCAGATTTGGTTTCTTCCCTTTTTGATAGTGCGGGGGAAGGTGTTTCCTTTGCCCATGATGTGAGGAGGATTGAGCCTTCTGAAGACAGCCCCAATGTCAAACAATGCCTAAGAAAAGTTAGGGACGGTCACTTCACAGCTGCCGTCAAGGTGTTGTGTTCCAGTGGGGTTGCTCCTTTTGGGGAATCCACCATGAAAGCCCTTATCGACAAACATCCGGTGATGCCTCCTCCATCCTTGCCCGCCAACTCTGACATCATGCCCGCCCTCATTGTGGATATGGATTGTGTGCTTGGATGTCTTCGATCCTTCCCTAAAGGGACTTCTTGTGGGAGGGACGGTATGAGGGCCCAACATTTGCTAGACGCTCTTTCTGGAGAAGGGTCTGTGACTTCCACGGGGTTGCTCTCAGCTATTACTGAAGTCGTCAACCTTTGGCTAGGGGGCTTGTGCCCAAGAGCTTTAGCTGAATTCATTTCTTCCGCCCCCCTTACCCCTTTATTAAAACCTGATAACGGGATTCGGCCCATAGCAGTAGGGGCCATTTGGCGCAGATTAGTTTCTAAAGTGGCTATGAGGAAGGTTGGGAAGGAAATGGCTAAGTACCTTGGGGACTTTCAATTTGGGGTAGGAACTCCCAATGGGGCGGAGGCGGTGCTTCACAGCGCGAACAGGTTCTTAAACTCCTTCCACGCGGACGGGTCTTTGGCTATGCTCACGGTGGATTTTTCGAACGCGTTTAATATGATCGACCGCACTACCCTTCTTCGAGAGGTCCATCAACATTGCCCGTCTATCTATCCATGGGTCCAGTTCTTATATGCCCAGCCAGCTAGGTTGTATGTTGGTAATGATTGTATAGGGGCTACTACTGGGGTTCAGCAGGGGGACCCTCTAGGTCCCCTCCTTTTCGCCCTTGCTTTACACCCTATGGTTCTCCAGGTACAAGAAAGTTGTAAACTTCTATTTCATGCGTGGTACCTGGACGATGGGACGATTATTGGTGATGCCACTGAAGTTGCTAAAGCCTTAGACATTATCCGGTTGGAGGGGCCATCCTTGGGGCTTCAACTTAATATTAAGAAAACAGAGGTTTTTTGGCCGTCTTGTAATGGGGTGAAACTTCGGGACGGGCTTTTTCCCAGTGGGATTGGTAGGCCAGAAAAGGGGGTGAAGCTCCTCGGAGGGGCCGTTAGCCGTGACTCTTATTTTATCCGCGAATTGGCAAGGCAGAGGGCATCGCGCGCGGTTGAACTTATGAAACTCTTGCCTTGCCTTAGGGATCCCCAGAGTGAACTCCTCTTGCTCAGGTCCTGTATGGGGGTTGCTAAGTTGCTTTTTGGGTTACGGACCTGCCAACCCCCCATGATGGTTGAAGCGGTGTCGTGTTTTGACAAGGGTCTAAGGGAAGCCATTGAAGACATAGTGGTATGTGGGGGGCCCTTTTTTGGTGACCTACAGTGGCGGATGGCGTCTTTGCCGATGCGTATGGGAGGATTAGGGCTCCTCTCTGCGAAGGATGTCGGCATGTATGCGTTTGTGGCGTCGCGAGCTCAGTCCTGGAACCTCCAAGACCACATCCTACGTAATAGCGGGGTTGTCGGCGCAGACTTGGACTACGTGCAGGCCCTCGAAAAACTAAATGACCATCTCCCAGGTTTTGATATTGGCGGTTTTTCTAACAAGGACACCGCCCCCCCAAAGCCTCAGAAAACTTTGGCGAATGCCCTTTTTGGCAAAATCGCTCAGAGCCTGGGTGAAGAATTTGGTTTGTCCCCTCGTCAGAGGGCAGTTATTGAATGCTTGCAAAGCCCCCACGCCCAAGATTTCCTGACTGTTATCCCGATCGAAGGTCTAGGCCAAAGCATGTCCGCTATTGAATACAGGGCCATTCTTAAATATCGTCTCATGATCCCCATGTACCAGGAGGATGAAATCTGTCCGCTTTGCCGTAAGGCCTGCTTGGATGAATACGGGGAACATGCGGTTCATTGTAAGGAGTTACCCGGTTTCAAATATCGGCATGATTGGGTTCGAGACGTTTTGTGGGACATTTTAAGACGGGCTGGAATCTCAGCTAAAAAGGAGGCCCCTGTGAACTTCCTCTCGGATCCAGTAGAAGGGAGATCCACCCTACGACCAGCAGATCTCCTTGTCTTTGGGTGGGCCGGGGGGAAGCATGCTTGTGTTGACCTGACGGGTGTATCTCCCCTAGTTGGGTTGAGGGATAGTGGCTTCGTAGCAGGGCAAGCGGTGCGGAAAGCAGAGGCAAAGAAGGTAGAAAAACATGCTAAAGCTTGCGAAGAGAACCAACACGTTTTTGTACCCTTGGCTTTTGATACCTTTGGCTCATTGGCACCAGAGGCTACCCGTTTCCTGACCAGGGTCCAGCGGGTTATTCATAGTAGTGTCTCGTCTTCGGGTGGGCATGGTTACGTTTTTAGTAGATTAGGATTTGCTATTCAGAAAGGGGTGGCGGCGCAGCTTGTTGCCCGTCTGCCCGTTATCTTGATGTAATTTTCTTTGTCTGGGAATAATAATTGATTGATCTTTAAAAATAAAAAAAAAAAAAAAAAAAATTATACATAATTAGACGAAACCCATTCAATTCGTGGTCAACCTTACCAATACGATCATCCAAGCCCCAACACTATAAATTGGACATCACTGAACATTCACAACTCGCCAAACATTCTTTCTCAATCCCCAATTTCTTAATCAATCCCACTGTTCTTAATTTTTGATCGTGTTTTGACCTTCGAGCATTGACTGATCAATCCGTCACCAATCGTGTTTGTAAGTCTGTAATTTTTGATGGGTTTTGATGTTCGGCATACACACAACAATAACCCTAAGGTTAATTGGGTTATTGTTGTGTGATTTGTTCAATTGCAAAAACTAGGGCTCGAACGATTATTTTGGGGAAGAACACTGATTTTGCATTGGTTTTATAATTATAAAGAACTGGAATCAAACACAACCCCTGATCTAGATCAGGTGGTTGTGTCTGATGTTGTTTAACCAAACCACGCGGGTTCGAGTCCCGTGTAAAACGTTTTTGTGATCATTTCTTTTAAAACAAATATAAATCAAATTCACATATATTATATAATTATTATAATCTGAAACAGATCGTTCTCAGGGTCCAGACCAGTTGGTCTAGGCTTGTGATTTAAAACACACGAACCGGCCAAGGGCCCGGGTTTGAACCTCGACATCAACAAACTTATTTTTTTAAAACTTATATATATATATATGTATATTCCTTTATAGTTTTAAATTCATTTTAAAATACCAAAACTCTTTTAAAAATTCTACAAAAATTATTTTGTGTTAATCTAGTGAAAATGTTTAACATACAATTTTTAGTTTTCAAAAATTTATTTATTTAATATATATAATAAATAATCCAAGTTTATTCTATTTTATTTATAAAATTCTATAAAAATATCAAAACAATTTTATAAATTTCCACAAAAATTATTCTGAGTTTTTAACACAATAAACTTTTCTGAAATGATTTTTATTTCTGAAAAATCATTTATTTAATATTTTTAATCAATTTTTGTTAGTTTTAATCATAATTAAATCATAATAAATTCATTTTTCATTATTTTTGCACCAAAATTTTATATAAATAATTTCTGATTATTCGGAACAGAAATATAATTTTTAATCTAATAATTCTTTAATTTTAGTATTTTTAAATATTAAAGTTAAATTTTGACAATTTGAAATAAATCGATTTAATATTCTATTTTTAAAAAAATAATTTTATAAAAACTATTTTTATACTTTAAACTCATTATTGTGACCATCTTTGATTCAAATTTTATAAAAAGACTTTTGTTTATTTATTTATTAAATTTCTCTTATTATTCAAACATTTTATTTATTAATCAAACGATCATTTATCCCCAATTCGAAGCCCTAGAATATATTTGTAGACTAGATAGACTTAGACATATTTATTACCTTGATTATAGGGTAATACTTGGCATTGTTTGGGCAACACACTATTCTGTTTTTCAAGAGAAATAACATTTTGCTAAGGTGAGTTTTAAATAGCCCCTTTTCTATTTATCACCGTTTTTGGGGTGAAACATGTTACAACATACTATATGCAATTCAATCATCAAAGTGTCTATGTGTTTTTCTACGTTGCATTATGTCTTGAACATGACTAGGGTAAGCACAATTCTAGCATAATCATTAACATTGATCAGCCGACGGTATACATTGATAGATCTATTGGACTGACAATCCCACCCGGATACGTGCCTCCTACAAAGGTAGCGTGGGTGTTTGTTATCGCATAACATATTCGAGTGAACCATGAGCGTATGGGATGTACCACATTATAACAGTCACAAGGGTTGATTATGCACTCGATTTACTTCTAGTATCTTTTCACATATGGACTAGACTTGCCATGACACTTGAATTGTACAACATTTTTATTCGATTATCAAAACCTATGTAATTCTCACCAACTTTTGTTGACCCAAAAATATTTTCAAAATTAACATGTTTCAGGTAACAATGAAGCTGAGGCTTGAGTATGCATGAGGATTTATCATGAAGTTTTTGTTTGAAGTTATGTGAAGTTGTTGCTTTATTTGATATCATGTATTTGGATTTCTAGACATCATTTCATTTTGGATACTTATGTTATGAATAAATTATTTAAAATTCAATTTATACCATGTGCTACTGAAACAATCATCAATACGTGACATTCCGATGTTTCCGCCATCGGTTGGGGTGTTACAGATTGGTATCAGAGCCATGGTTATAGGGAATTAGGTTATTAGAAAAATAATCTAGTCATAACCATAGGATTATAACCAGTATTTGCTCCTTTTACTTGCTATTCTCTATATCCCTCCTACTTCTTATCCCTACTTTCATCCTTACAAGAAGGTTGCTCTCCATCACTGGATCTACTCTTAGACTAATAGGACAAATTCCTCAGGCTTAGCCTGACCACCTTGAGATCTCGTCGAAGTTCTAGATTTTAATAACGAACACGTGCAATCTGGAAGGGTGAACGCCTGTATTCTGAGTTTTCTGTCTAGGACTGGCATTGCGCATATATCCCAATCAGACGAGGGACCCGGATGCCTACCTGGGAATTCTCAGGATGAGTGTTCACTTATAGGCTAAAGCATGTCTTCACTATGTTATTAGAATCTAGAATCTTTGATAAGTCAACGTTTTCATTTATTCGTTTTAAATGAATAAATGATTACATTCCTTATATAACCTCATTCATTTCATTGTGTCTCTTACAGATCATGCCTCCACGTCGCAGCACACACAATAACAATGGTGGTAATCATGAGGAAGGAAATAGCAACAATAACAACCACGACGCTAACCACAACAACAACAACAATGGTGTCGATGCCCAATTGGCTGCGATCATTTCTCAACAAATGGCACAGCAGATCGCAACTCTGGTTCCTAATTTACTGGCTCAAGTCATCCAGATTAACGGAAACGGCAACGGAAATGGTCATGGAAACAGGAACGGTAATGGAAACCACAACGGAAACGGGAATGGCCTCCCAGCTTGCACTCTTAAGCACTTTAATTCTTGTAATCCCCCTAAGTTCAGTGGAGAAGAAGGAGCTACAGGACTCCTACAATGGTTCGAGGGTATGGAGAATACCTTCATTAACAGTGAGTGTCCTGATAACTTAAAGGTCCGTTATGCCATGAGTGTTCTTCACAAACGAGCACTCAATTAGTGGAATGAGGAAAAGCGCACCCGTGGGGCTGAAGCTGCACTAGCCTTAACCTGGGATCAAGCTAAAGACATTATGAAGGCAGAGTTCTGCCCTCGTAATGAAATCAAGAAGCTGGAAGATGAGTTACATGATCTTGCTCAAGATAGTGGAGAAAACCTTGCCTACAACACTCGTTTTCACGAACTTAGTCTACTGCTACCACACAAGGTCACCCCCTTGCCTATTGCGATCGAAAAATACGTTGGTGGCTAACGATGCAGATTCAATACACAGTGTGGGGAAGGAACCCTGCAACTCTGGAAGAAGCAAAGCGTTTGGCGGCCACCTTAACAGATAACCATGTGAAGGCAGGAACCCTGACCCGGAAAGGGGAAAAGAAAACTGTTGCAAAGGATACTCCCCAACCTGCCGTTGAAATCAAAACTGAGGCCTCAACCAATGAAAGGTGCAAGGTTAGGAATTTTGCAATAGACACCACTGTCCCACCCAACAAGAAACCATACAACGGGAACCAACCTAAGTGTGACACCTGCCAGTATCACCACCCAACCCAAGTGCCCTGCCGTCAGTGTACCAATTGTCAAAGGTATGGGCATCTTGCGGATGCTTGTCGAATTCCTGCTACAAACGCCCTTGCTGCTCCAAATAATCCCGCTAGGGACCCTCCAGCTACTTAAACAACAAGCCCCACCATTTGATTGATGTCTGCTTTTTAATTCTATGTATTGATTCAAGTAATAAATTCTAGTATTATCATAAACACCTGGATGCATGCTTGTTTGAATGTGAACTAATTGCTATATCTATATTTAAATCATACTTGCTTACTTGTACAACAATTAGTTGACTACCAAACAACCTACTCAACGATTGGTAGAGGTCATCATGTCTTTCCAACAGTCGGGAGAGGCCCTACAACCTGCTCAACGACTGGTGGAGACTATCGAACCTGCTCAACAATCGGTAGAGTCATAGAAGGACGCAAAACCCTAATGTAAGGTAAATTGGTGATTGCGGTCCGGAACGTAATCAAGAATTTACAGGTACGTTAAGGTAGTGGGAAATTTTATCAAGGTTTTCGGTAGTTGACCAATTGTAAACCTGGTAGTTCATTTAGTTCTTCTATAGTCCACCAACTCATTTCTTTTGGGACTCCTAAAACTAAATGCTTTGCTAGATTCTTACTCTCCTTGCGATGTCAGACGAACCTAAATCAACTCAGAAAGCTCTCACCTACCCGACCTCCTATCCAAATTACCCGAAACTGCTATCCTATTACCAATGAAAGAACTTTCAAATCACAGTTGCCCCAATCACCCTAAAACCTTGTGTTTTTCTTTTAACTTCGGGACGAAGTTCCTAAAAGTAGGGGAGACTGTAACATTTCGCATTAACACTTGTACGTTACCATCATTATGAAAAAAAAAAACGTCAAGTTTCTCATCATTATTGTCTTTTAAAAATATTAATGTGGCGTATTTTGGAACCCTAATACTATAATAATTATACATAATATACTTATATATATAAGAAAAATGTCAAAAAAAAAAATTAAAGCTTGGGCCGGGATTCGAACCCGCGCCCAAGTCGGGCCACATAACACACACGTCTTAACCAACTGCTCTACACATACTTATTGTTTTAAACACAACTCGTTATAATTATATCACATGATTTATTCTTCACAGTTGACTTGGAAAGTCAACTGTGGAATCAATCTACCATAATTAGCATCCATGAACGCGTTTTTAGTCCAGGATTGGCATGATATCGTGAATTCCGGCCTATTACGAGTCAAACACACATACAATTTTCATTAATTCGTACCAATTATACATAATTAGACGAAACCCATTCAATTCGTGGTCAACCTTACCAATACGATCATCCAAGCCCCAACACTATAAATTGGACATCACTGAACATTCACAACTCGCCAAACATTCTTTCTCAATCCCCAATTTCTTAATCAATCCCACTGTTCTTAATTTTTGATCGTGTTTTGACCTTCGAGCATTGAATGATCAATCCGTCACCAATCGTGTTTGTAAGTCTGTAATTTTTGATGGGTTTTGATGTTCGGCATACACACAACAATAACCCTAAGGTTAATTGGGTTATTGTTGTGTGATTTGTTCAATTGCAAAAACTAGGGCTCGAACGATTATTTTGGGGAAGAACACTGATTTTGCATTGGTTTTATAATTATAAAGAACTGGAATCAAACACAACCCCTGATCTAGATCAGGTGGTTGTGTCTGATGTTGTTTAACCAAACCACGCGGGTTCGAGTCCCGTGTAAAACGTTTTTGTGATCATTTCTTTTAAAACAAATATAAATCAAATTCACATATATTATATAATTATTATAATCTGAAACAAATTGTTCTCAGGGTCCAGACCAGTTGGTCTGGGCTTGTGATTTAAAACACACGAACCGGCCAAGGGCCCGGGTTCGAACCTCGGCATCAAACTTATTTTTTTAAAACTTATATATATATATATATATTCCTTTATATTTTTAAATTCATTTTAAAATACCAAAACTCTTTTAAAAATTCTACAAAAATTATTTTGTGTTAATCTAGTGAAAAAGTTTAACATACAATTTTTAGTTTTCAAAAATTTATTTATTTAATATATATAATAAATAATCCAAGTTTATTCTATTTTATTTATAAAATTCTATAAAAATATCAAAACAATTTTATAAATTTCCACAAAAATTATTCTGAGTTTTTAAAAAAATAAACTTTTCTGAAATTATTTTTATTTCTGAAAAATCATTTATTTAATATTTTTAATCAATTTTTGTTTTTTTTAATCATAATTAAATCATAATAAATTCATTTTTCAATATTTTTGCACCAAAATTTTATATAAATTATTTCTGATTATTTGGAACAGAAATATAATTTTTAATCTAATAATTCTTTAATTCAAGTATTTTTAAATATTAAAGTTAAATTTTGACAATTTGAAATAAATAGATTTAATATTCTATTTTTAAAAAAATAATTTTATAAAAACTATTTTTATACTTTAAACTCATTATTGTGACCATCTTTGATTCAAATTTTATAAAAAGACTTTTGTTTATTTATTTATTAAATTTCTCTTATTATTCAAACATTTTATTTATTAATCAAACGAGCATTTATCCCCAATTCGAAGCCCTAGAATATATTTGTAGACTAGATAGACTTAGACATATTTATCACCTTGATTATAGGGTAATACTTGGCATTGTTTGGGCAACACACTATTCTGTTTTTCAAGAGAAATAACATTTTGCTAAGGTGAGTTTTACATAGCCCCTTTTCTATTTATCACCGTTTTTGGGGTGAAACATGTTACAACATACTATATGCAATTCAATCATCAAAGTGTCTATGTGTTTTTCAACGTTGCATTATGTCTTGAACATGACTAGGGTAAGCACAATTCTAGCATAATCATTAACATTGATCAGCCGACGGTATACATTGATAGATCTATTGGACTGACAATCTCACCCGGATACGTGCCTCCTACAAAGGTAGCGTGGGTGTTTGTTATCGCATAACATATTCGAGTGAACCATGAGCGTATGGGATGTACCACATTATAACAGTCACAAGGGTTGATTATGCACTCGATTTACTTCTAGTATCTTTTCACATATGGACTAGACTTGCCATGACACTTGAATTGTACAACATTTTTATTCGATTATCAAAACCTATGTAATTCTCACCAACTTTTGTTGACCCAAAAATATTTTCAAAATTAATATGTTTCAGGTAACAATGAAGCTGAGGCTTGAGTATGCATGAGGATTTATCATGAAGTTTTTGTTTGAAGTTATGTGAAGTTGTTACTTTATTTGATATCATGTATTTGGATTTCTAGACATCATTTCATTTTGGATACTTATGTTATGAATAAATTATTTAAAATTCAATTTATACCATGTGCTACTGAAACAATCATCAATATGTGACATCCCGATGTTTCCGCCATCGGTTGGGGTAGTGAGAAGTGTGTGTCGAATGAATACCCAAGGGTCTCCTTATATAGGCAATGGAAATCTGCCCAGGAGCTCCCTTATGGTAGCATCCTTACTATACCTGGCCATGGTTGACTCTCTTTATGCTGTCAGCAGTGTGACTTTGCCCTTTTAGTGCACTTTCAGCTTTTACTATTTCCTAGGCATGGCTTGGAGCTGTGTGATATTTTGTTTTATGCCAATAGTAATAAGCCAAAGCACCTTTTTACATTTCCAATGTTTTTACTGTTTACTTTCTGCTGCATAGCTACCGTATGGCAGCCATGCTGCCTTATGTTAGCTGTTCAGCTCCAAGAGGTCAAGCAAACCTTAATACTTTTTACTTTGCTTTATTTTCTTGACGAGGGTTTAGACGCGGTCGTTTTAGGACCCACGTCATCAGTTACCATGACAAATGGTTTGCAGTTCGATTAATAAGCAGAATCTTTTAATATTGACTTCTTTCTTTGTATCAATATTATTATGAGCAACTCCTCTAGATCCCAACTTCATACTCGTAGACATAACTTGGAACCATTTTTTTGAATTATCCAAAATTACAGGCACCTTGTTGGATATAAGATCCAAATCATACAAGGAGTCCATTGCACAAGAGCTTGCAGCCACGAGGCTCTTCCTTTTTCTACACCAATTTTCCTTCCCAATCACTACGACTCCTTTGCTCATCAGTGCTGAAATCATAGAGGTCGATTTGTAGCCATTTTGTCAAACGCCTTGCTGTACACTATTGTGAGTTTAGAAGAAAAACATGGCCCAAAATCAGCAAAATTATCGTCAAGGTCCATCCTTACAGGCATATCTTCGAATGCTTTATATTCAACTTAAGACTTTTTGTGAGTTTAGAAGAAAAACATGATCCAAAAACGTCCTCCATTATCACTTGCATCATGTTGATCATTTACTTACTACTTCAATTGTCTTTTCTTATGAAGACTATTGTGTTAATTAATTCAACTTTATTCGCTCGCCACTGCTGATAGCTTTTCCGGTAATGCAGAGAGGTTGGAAGAAATCAACGGCGTAGAAAAGAGGGAGATTTCCCGAGAGGTTTTCAGTAGTGCCTTTGGTGTTGAGTAAAACGTCGAGTTTTTTTGGAAAAATACAGGACTTTCCCATTTGAATTTAGTTTGTGGTGTAGCTTGAAATTCAATTTGGTAAACAGGTATTGCTCTAGTTGGCAAAGCAGATTCTGACAATCCCTTCACTATTCAGCTGCCATGGATAACAGATTACAGTTTTAACAATGAAAAGAATGGACACTTAATTGCTAAAACACTAACCAAAGCACCTTTGGCCTAATGGTAACATGTTGGATAAGGCTTTGCCTATCCAAGTGTTGAGGGGTTCAAATATCATGTGTGACAAAAATTTAGCCTTTCAAATAAATAAATAAAAGATCGAAAATTTAGCGTGTTCAAAAAAAAATGTGTTCGAAAAAAAACGTGTTCGAAAAAAAAACGTGTTCGAAAAAAAACGTGTTCGAAAAAAACGTGTTCGAAAAAAAACGTGTTCGAACAAAACGTGTTCGAGGAGTTCGAAAAAAAACTTGTTCGAAAAAAACGTGTTCGAAAAAATAAATGTGTTCAAAAAAACGTTTTTGAATTTTATTTTTTTATAACTTTCCATTAATTGCCATTTTGGCCCCTGAGGACATAAAGGACGAAATTGCCCATGAGACTTAACTAACTTTCAAATCTCAGTTAAAAACTCAGTTAAATGTGGACCATTTTGGCAATTTTCGATCTGTGAGGGGTGATTTTGGCAAAAAAAATTAATTTTGTGACCAAACAAGCAATTTGGACCAAACCTCAGGGGCCATTTTGGCAATTAACTCTAAATAAAAAGAGAGAATGAACATTAAATTGCTAAAACACGACCATGATTATTTCTTCCCATAAAAATAAAAGTACTTTGCATTCCCTAACATAACCCATTTTGTTGATCAAATCAAATTTATTCTATTACATATGACAAGATAGCTTTATTAAACAATAAACTAGGGGTGCAAACGAGCCGAGTCGAGCTCGAGCCTTGCATTATCGAGCTAGGCTCGTTAAAATTTTCAGAAGCTCGAGCTCGATTCGAGCCTTGTATTTTGGGCTCGAGCTTGGCTCGATAGTATATTTAAAAACTCGAGCTCGGCTCGAAAGCTCGATCAAAATGTATGTGGCAAGAGTTTAAACGAGCCCAAGCTCGGCTCAAACTCGTTTTAGACCATTAAGGAGCTCGTTTTGACTATTAAGGACTCGTTTTGGACCATTAATGAGCTTGTTTTGGACAATTAAGAAGCTCAAAGCCCAAAGTAATTTAGTTAATGCATGGGTTGCAATACAATTGGGCTATATAGTATTAATTGACATAAATAAGCAAAGCTCGATAAGGCTCAACGAGCCAAACCGAGCTTTACATTCGAGGCTCGAACTCGAGCACGATAACCAAAATGGGACCGGTATTCTTTTGAATGGTAGGGGGCATGTGCGATGCTCGTATAATTTCTAACTCTATAGATACTTCTTTCTTTGTCGGTCTATCCATTCCCTTCATGTTTAAGCATCGCCTTGCTAAGTTAGCAACAATCATAAGCTCTTCCCCAGTACCCTCTTTAATAATTGTTGCATCAAAAATTGACCTAACTTGCCCTTCTTCCATAGCCAGCATAAAGTGTATAACTAAGCTTCTACTCTCACCAACTCTAGTTTGGGAAATCGGCTTTTCCCCCGTTAACAATTCAACCAAAACAACTCCAAAACTATAAACATCACTTTTTTCGGTGAATTGGCTAGATCGAAAATACTCAGGATCAAGGTAACAAAATGTACCTTTGACTAAGGTTGTCAAATGTGTTTAATCTACTGAGACCAACCGTGAAGCCCCAAAATCCGAAACTTTGGCTCTGTTTTTATTATCCAAAAGTATATTGGTGGTTTTGATGTCTCTATGGTATATTGGAATGGAAGTTTCCGAATGTAAGTAAGCAAGTACTCCCGCAACCTCTGTAGCTATTTGTATTCTCATGTTTAAAGACATTGGAAACTCGTCATTTTTATTGTGAATCCGATCATACAGAGTACCATTTGGAATGAATTCATAAATGAGCAGAGGAACCCCTGTCTCTAAGCAACATCCCAATAGTTTGACCACATTCCTATGATTGACTTGCGAAAGAACAACCACCTCATTAATGAACTGCTCTAATTGGCTTTCATCAACTACTTTTGATTTCTTGACTGCCACAATCCTTCCATCTACCAACATCCCCTTGTAGACGGTACCTTGACCTCCTCGGCCAAGAATCCTATTCTCATTGAAGTTGTCAGTGGCTTTCTCCAACTCATGTGATGTGAAGAGTATGGTTTTATCAACTAAAGACGGGTCAGCTTCTTCTTGCTGTTTTAGTAGTGGACCACCGTTGCGTTTAAAAAATCTCTTTCTTTGTCTCCTTTCTTTTCTCCTTTTTATCACTTTGTACAATAGAAAGCTAGCTGCAATCAGAAAAATCACACCCATGCTTATGCTAACACCTGAATAAAGGCCAATACAAAGTCAATCCTTAGTATGTTGACTAAAGTATATCTGAAATTCCCACTTATGTTTTAATATGTTTTTAAGTTTCCAAAGAATGAAATTATGTTACATGTAAACATAGATAATAAATTATTCTAACTTTCTTTGTGATGACAATGTAACCTACTAATAAATGTTAAAAGTTAAAATTTATGTTGCCTATATAAGCAACTGGTTACAGTTTATGGAAAACACTCATTACCTAGGATTAGCCTTAGGGGAGTTCTTTCTACACCCACACAAATGGTTTTTTTTACTGGTTACTGAATCATCATCGTCATATGTCCTGACATAATCACAATAACCGCCCCTCTTACTGCACCTTCTACAATATTCTGAATCTTCATCACCTATAATAGGAAGTTCCATGTCAGCAAACAAACAAGACAAGCTACCAACCAAAATATATAGATACTATATATTGATTTACATACCAATGTAAACGATACTAGCACACCCATCTATTAAATAAGGGGATCCGAAAGACCATCCTCTGCATAGCAAAGTATCCATTGAAGTACCATTAGACATATCCACTATGCTTCTTTCCGGGGCAACGCCATCACAACAAGTTACTTGGTCGGAATCTTTAGAGTCCACCTAAGTGATATACGAATAAAAGAGGAATTCCCGACAGGCAACCATCCTTTCCCATATAAAGTTTCATCCACCAAGAAAGTACACGGACAACGTAAATCTTCCTCTTTCAAGCCAGTTAGGCGAATGTTGTACGACTTGAGCAAATTAGGAATTGTGATTTGACAAGAACCGATTCTAAAGCAGTTGTCTCTATCGCTTTGTGTAACACTTTCACAAGATGCAGAACACGCTGCGAGCACATTCCCATTGTCCATCAAATAAGCAGTACCACACCCCTCAAAAACTAATTTGTTTTTTAATTTCAAAAAAAAAAGGGGGCTCCTGCCAAGATAGATGCTCATTGACTAGATACTATTCTGAACTGGCTTTTGGCAAGACGATTTCTTATGCGTACCAACAATGACTGTTGAGTGCAGGTAGATATGGCTTGGAGGAGTTGCAATTAGGGGTGTTCATCGGATTGGATAACGGGTTATTCAGATTATTTGGATCGGATTATTCGGATTTTGAAATATTTGGAGCCTATTCGAATCTGATCCGATCCAAATTGGATGTATACCCATCCGATCCGAATTCAATTCGGATCGGATTCGGATAAATCTGAATAATCCGAACGGATATCCGAATAATCCAAATTAAACCAAACAACAATTTATCAATTATTTTTATTTTTCCTAATTTATGGTTCCTAACATTTTATTAAATTGAATTCGATAAACATACAAAAGCGAAAATAGAGATTAATTTAAAGCACAAATACAAAGTTCAAACTTCAAAATGTAGTATTCAAAACATAAATTTAAACATAAAATCAAACTTTAAAACACAGTCTTAAACACAAAATCAAGCATCACGAACGTGACACTAACTAGTCCATATAGATGGACGATGTTGAAGAATTATGGTTTAGTATTGGCCTCATGCCTCATGGGTTGAACTAATTTCAAACAATTGGTCATTCCCTTACTAAAACTCAATTGAAGCTTATTTGGGTTATTCGGTTATCCGAATAACCCAAATAATTTAATTGTGAAATCCGAATCCGATCTGAAATCCGAATAAGTAATTCGGATTCGGATCGGATCCATCCGAATAAGAATTTGGATCGGGTTTTTTCGGTTCGGATATCGGATCGGATTTCGGATTTTTTGAACACCCCTAGTTGCAATCAACTATGTACCATCGGTTAACAGAACAATCCGCACAGATTCCAAATGAGTATGGAATCCTCACGTTCCCACATGTGTCATTGCACCCTGTCTTGGCATACTTTTGATTTTCTATTCAAAGGAAGCAGAGTAAATAGTAAGCTTGAAATAACTTTATATTAGTAAAATAACAAAGCTTATAGTAGAAATGTAAGAGTTTGGCTATAATATAACATTAAAATGGTGCTTTAGATCGGAGGAACCTACAAAATAACACGAGTCTATTTCGAATAAACAAATAAATACTATATTAGAAAGAAGAACGTAATTCATAAATCTTTAGAAGTAAATTAAACAAATAAAGATTTTATTGTGTTTGGAACACCACACCCCTCAAAAACGATTTTATTGTGTTTGGAAATCAAGAAGGGGCTCAGACCAAGATCGAAGCTGGTGGCATTGTTGCTATTCCTAACAGGGTTTTGGCAAGCAGAGTGCGTTAGCATATTAACGGTCACTGTTCGATTCTCCAATCTTACACTCAAGATTTCCAGGGGGTGGAATGCAGATAGATATGGCGTCAAGGAGTTTCACTCAACAACGTACCATGGGTTGACAGAACAACCTGCACCGATTCCAAAAGGTTATGGAATCATCACGTCCCCGCATGTATTGTTGCATCCTATCTAGGCATAGTTTGCAGCTGATGTTGCTGCTAATGAAAGGAAAATGAGCATGTGCAGGTAAGCTTGCAATAACTTCATATTTGTAAAGAAGAAGGAAAGGATTGTAGGATAAAATCTTACACCTCCACCTTGTATAATTTGAACCCACCACCTTATATAGAGAAGAGACACACTTAACGATTACGCCCAGAGCCAGCCTTGTAGTGTTAACATGTTAGGCTTGGGCCTAGGGGCCTACACATTTACATGTGTAGGTAAATTATATGTGGGTAAACACCTTAATTTCTTGTAGTGTTGGGTCTAAGTAGGGGTGTTCAAATTCGGATAATCCGAATTTCGGATAGTCAATATTGGGATCCGAATCCGAAATTTTGGATATCCGAAATTTCGGATATCCGAAATTCGAATAATCCAAAACTTAAAAAAAATGTCCTCCTTTATTTCAAAAAAAGTGAACCTGTTAAAAAAAACAGAAATTGAAGTTAGATAAATGAAATTGGAACCAAAAAAATGTAAAAAAAAAAACTTACCGTTTGGTGGATGGAGGCTGGGGAGGTTGGAGACGAGGTGGACGGGGGCTATTATAGAGAAGAGAAGAGGGAGCAGCTGTTATGGATTGGAGGAGTATGGACTTAGGGTTAGGAGGATTAGGGATTTGGGATTGTGTATTGTGTTATGTAATGTATATAATATTATATATTTTTTTAGTTTAAGGTTTTTTCCATTAACAAAAAAGGGTAAATTACATAACGATGGTAGGATTATATATTTATATATTTATTTTTTTAATATTCGGATTCGGATAATCTGATTATCCAAAAATTTTCAAAATCAGGACCTGAATCCAAAATTTCGGATTTGGATTATTGGATTTTTCGGATTCGAATTTGGATTCGGATTTTTTGAATGCCCCTAGGTCTAGGTGACAATTACTAGGTCTACCTAACCATCATTGGGCCTAACTGGCCATCATTTGATGTAACTAACATCATTTAGCTTACTAAAAATCATTGGATCTAATTGACTATCATTGGATCTAATTGATGATCATTGGTTCTAATTGACCATCGTTGTGCCTATTGACCGTTATCGGGTCTAATTCACCATCATTGGGTCTAACTGACAATGATTGAATCTAACTGACCATCATTGGACCTAACTGACCATCATTGGATCCAACTGGCGATCATTGGTTTAATTAACCATCATTGGATCTAATTGACGGTCATTGGTTCTAATTAACCATCATTGGATCTAATTGACCATCATTGGATCTAATTGATGATCATTGGTTCTAATTGACCATCATTGGGCCTAATTAACCATCATCGATTCTAATTGACCATCATTGAGTCTAAATGACCATCATTGGGTCTAAGTGACAATGGTTGGATCTACCTGACCATCATTCGGCATAACCGACCGTCATTGGATCTAATTAGTCATCATTGGGTATAACTGACCATCATTGGATCTAGCTGACCATCATTGGGCCTAACTGACAATCGCTGGATCCAGCTGACCATTAGTGGTGTAATTAACCATCATTGGATCTAATTGACCATCGGTGGATCTAAATGACGATCATTGGTTCTGACCATCATTGAATCTAACTGACCATCAATGGGCCTAGCTGACCATCATTGGATCCAACTGACCATCATTGGGCCTAGCTGACCATCATTTGTATGATGTTACCAAATTTGTTGTTTTTTTATAAATTATTATTTTTTAATTATTTCTTATTATTTTTTCACAAATTTACCACAAAAAATAAATTGTGTCAAAATTTGTAACCGATTAGTTACCTTATCTTATAATACATATTTTGGTGTAAAAGTAGTTGCTAAATTTGCTACCATTTTTCTAGGTAGCAACTTTTGGTGACAATAGCCCAGTTTTATCGTGGGTAATATGGTAGCAATTTAGTCTCAAAATTCACCACTGATTAGCTATCATATATATATGCATAGGTCCCTAAATTTGCTACCGTCAAGGTGGTCACACTTTAATAGTTTTGTTGTTTTTTTATAAATTATTATTTTTTAATTCTTTCGTATTATTTTTTCTCACGAATTTACCACAAAAAATAAACGGTGTCAAAATTTGCAACCGCTTAGTTACCTTATCTTATAATACACATTTTTGTGTAAAATCAGTTGCTAAATTTGCTACCGTTTTTCTAGGTAGCAATTTTTGGTGACAATAACCCAGTTTTCTAGTAGTGGAATATTGATACCGTACCGTAGCGATCATTTTCACTACAGTTATCAATGCCCATTTTTACCTTTTTTGGGGACCAATGTCGGTTCTATACATGTTTACTGATTACGTTTCGCGGCAACACACAGGTGTAAACCACTTCCGGCCAACAACGTGCGACCATTTGCTAAAATATGTGATGGCACTGTAACGAACTTATTGTCGCATCGCGTGAAAGAATGCAGAAAAGTCATTGTCCATGGTACTATTAAACATTCCAGCACAACAAACGCTGCCCCGCAGCGAAGCGCGGGATAACTAAATCCCTAGTTATATGTATAGATATGATTTATTTATAATATAAAACTGAATATGTTAACACTATCTAATGTTTCTATATTACATTAAATATTTATATTATTTGTAATGTTATCTGGTTCTTAAATTTGTTTCAACCGGTCGGACCAATAAACGAATAAGGAGTCTGATTCAATGTTTAAACCGGTCTTGAAAACATTGATCGAAATACAATTCATTGAATTTTGAATTTTGGTATTGTTGAATTTTGGTATTGTTATTCTTTTCACCAAACTTCAAATTGAATCCCTGTTCAATTAAACGTCACCTAGTGACCCGTGTTCATTTCATCATCATCTTACTTAGTTAATCTCACCTATAGCAAAGCTAAGGTAGGGTCTAAGGAGGGTAAGATGTAGACAGCTTTACCTATATCCCTAAGAATAGAGAGGCTGCTTCTAGTGGGACCCCCGGCTCGATGTGGTTTGGTATCAAGCCTTGGACATAAGGCACAAAACACTTAGCAATCAGGACAAACCCGATCGGTGCATGTACCCCTTTGTCTTTTGGCTATCAACGCCACCACATGATGCATGATTAACCGTCCGTCGTTTTTAACGTTATTTTCACGAAATTAGTAAAATAACGTTAAAACTAGTGCAACTTTACTTTTGCCCCCCAAGTGACCCGTGTTCATTTGTTTCTGTCAAACCAAAGTCAATAAAGTCGAATATGGTTCTTGAATTGTTACCCAAACCTATATAAAATGTTATCTAGCTACATATATTTAAATTACTCAAACTTATATAAATTGTTATCTAGCTACATACATATATATTTAAATTACGATAAAAAGTTATGACAAAACTTACATTTTTCTGTTAAAAAGTTCTCAGGGCAGGAGATAAATGGTTATGTGGGAGGTGCATGGTGGTGCATGCTCTCAGTAGGGGGTGCAAGCATGACGATGAGGTTGTATCGTTCGTCGTGGTCGTGGGAGATGTCGAAGACTTCATTGTTGGGATACGGAAACCATGTCAAGCGGTAAACGACGCAAACCCATGTCACCTAAACGGGATGGTTGGGGATGTTGCCCTCCTCGAGCGTGTTTTTTCCCTCCCTATTCAGACTGTTAAAAGCATCCCCCCAGTTGTCGTCTGATGTTTGCTCAAGTGTTAACAAGTGCCCTACGCAAAGTAGTGGCATCGCCAGGCTCAGTTGACAATTGGGTCCAATTGTTATTACTTCCACGGTTAACCTTGAGGGTGGTCAGACCGTCCTCCAGGCAAGAGCGAAGATCAGGGAACAGGAAATCTCTGCAGTGTAGTAGCATCATGCAAGCGCTTGGAGTATGGAAAGATGGGTCTGGGTTTACGGACTTGGTCTCTTCCCTCTTGGATAGCGTGGGGGAGGCTGTGGTATCTAGGGGAGAAGTCAGAATGGAAGAGGACAATGCAAGCGAACCTAATATAAAACAATGTCTTCGAAAAGTCAAGGATGGTCACTTCACGGCGGCGGTGAAGGTGTTGTGCTCTAGTGGAGTCGCCCCTCTATGTGAATCGACCATGAAAGCCCCCATTGATAAACACCCAGTGATGCCGCCTCCATCCTTTCCTTCTAACTCTATCGCCCAACCCGCTCTATCAGTAGATGAGGATTGTGTGCTTAGATGTATCCGATCCTTCCCTAAAGGGACGTCTTGTGGCAGGGACGGGATACGTGCCCAACACCTGTTGGATGCTATTGGGGGCGAAGGCTCCGTGACTTCCTCGGGTTTGCTCGCGGCCATTACTGAAGTTGTTAACTTATGGCTTAGGGGGGCCTGCCCTAAGACACTTGCCGAGTATATTGCATCAGCCCCCCTCACCCCCTTATTGAAACCCGATAATGGAATTCGGCCTATTGCTGTGGGGGGCATTTGGCGAAGGTTGGTCTCTAAGGTGGCAATGAAGAAGGTTGGGAAAGACATTGCCCAGTACCTGGGGGACTTTCAATTTGGAGTAGCGGTACCAAATGGGGCAGAGGCGGTGCTTCACAGTGCCAACAGGTTCCTCAACTCTTTTCATGCGGATGGGTCTCTGGCTCTGCTTACAGTAGACTTCTCCAATGCCTTCAACATGATCGACCGCACAGTTTTTCTCCAAGAGGTTCACCAGCGGTGCCCGTCTATCTATCCGTGGGTCCAGTTCCTTTATGCCCAGCCTGCTAGGCTGTATGTAGGCAATGATTGTATTGGGGCTACCACCGGAGTGCAGCAAGGAGATCCTTTGGGGCCCCTTCTCTTTGCCCTTGCCTTACATCCCCTTATCATGCGGATTCAGGAACACTGTAACCTACCGTTTCATGCTTGGTATTTGGATGATGGGACGATCATAGGCAACGCAGTGGAGGTTGCTAAGGCTTTAGACATTATCAACGTGCATGGGCCATCTCTGGGGCTTCATCTCAATATTAAGAAAACAAAGGTCTTTTGGCCGACGTGTGACGGGTTGAAAGGTCAGGACGGGCTTTTCCCGAGAGGGATTGGTAGACCAGAGAAGGGGGTTAAGCTCCTTGGTGGGGCTGTTAGCCGAGATCCTACCTTTATTAGGGAGTTGGCAGGGCGGCGGGCTACGGGTGCGGTTGCCCTTATGAAACTACTGCCCCGCCTTAGAGATCCCCAAAGTGAACTCCTGCTGCTCAGGTCTTGCATGGGGGTCGCTAAGTTACTTTTTGGGTTGCGAACTTGTCAACCCCACTTGATGGTGGATGCGGTATCCCTTTTCGATGATGGCCTCCGGGAGGCTATCGAAGATATAGTTGTGTGTGGTGGTCCCTTCTTCGGGGACCTCCAGTGGCGCTTGGCATCCTTGCCGATGCGTTTAGGTGGTTTGGGCCTCCTTTCAGCTCAAGATGTTGGAGTTTATGCCTTTGTGGCGTCTAGAGCTCAGTCTTGGGAACTTCAGGATCATATCCTTCGAAACAGTGGGGTTAGTGGGCTAGACCCAGACTATCAACAGGCGCTCGAACGCTTAAATGTCTATCTCCCGGACTTTGATATTGGCGGTTTTTCTAATAAGGACACCGCCCCCTCAAAGCCACAAAAAACTTTGGCGAATGCTCTTTTTAACAAAACTGCTAAGAGCCTGGGAGAAGTTTTTGAGTTGTCCTCTCGCCAGAAGGCAGTGATTGAATGCCTAAAGGGCCCTCATGCTCAGGATTTTTTGACCGTTATCCCGATTGAGGGTTTGGGTCAATGCATGTCTGCAGTGGAGTACAGGGCGATACTCAAGTACCGGTTGATGATCCCTATGTATCCGGATGATGAAACATGCCCCATCTGTCATAAAGCTTGCATGGATAAATACGGGGAACATGCAATTCATTGCAATGAGCTCCCTGGTTTCAAATATCGGCATGACTGGGTGAGGGACGTTTTGTGGGATATCCTGAGAAGAGCTGGGATCTCTGCCAAAAAGGAGGCCCCTGTAAACTTCCTCACGGACCCTACAGAAGGGAGATCCACCCTGCGACCCGCAGATCTGCTTGTCTTTGGATGGGAGAGGGGGAAACATGCCTGCGTGGACCTCACCGGGGTATCTCCTTTGGTTGGGTTAAGGGAAACAGGGTTTTTAGCTGGGCAAGCATCAAGAAAGGCAGAATCAAAGAAAGTAGATAAGCACGCTAAAGCTTGTGCAGATAACCAACATGTCTTTATCCCTCTGGCTTTTGATACCTTTGGCTCCCTGGCGCCAGAAGCTATTCGTTTCTTAACCAGGGTCCAACGGGTCGTCCACAGCAATAGTTCATCTCCAGGGGGCAAGGATTTGTCTTCAGTAGACTAGGGTTTGCAATTCAGAAAGGGGTGGCGGCGCAGCTTGTTGCCCGTCTACCTTCTATTATGATGTAACTTTCATATTTTGTTATATGTTACATAAATTCTTCTAAAAAAAATGTACATAAACAATTTAAATGGTTCACTTTATATTGTCATATCTTGACTTTTTGAAGTGGACTAGCGCTGTTTTGTGAGCATGATGCATCAAACCCAAAAGTTCAGATCTAACTATTTCAATCTTTTTTTCTTCACTCTAGTTGTTCTACCTGATACATATTCAAGGTTTAAGGAGCAACTGTAAATTTTTATGAAGGGGCTCAGGATTTTAATGCACCGTTAATCATTTCAGGATTATACTTTTATCATGTCAGATTTTAACAATAATGATTTTGATAATTACTTAAAACTCGATCCGTTACGTAGTTAGAGTAAAAAAAATATGTTCTGATGTTGTTAATTAATTTAAGTTTTCTTAAACAAATAAGCACTTCTATGTTTAATCTTTTTTAAACAATGGTTGGGATTATTTAAATCCATTACTTCTAAAATTAATAATTCTCATAGTGAATTATATTTTCTTTTAGTAAAAACACTAGCTGATTACCCCGGAAGGGTCCCGGGGTTGAAAAATCTAATTTTACGTGATAACCTATTGCAAATGGCTCAAGTTAACAAACCACAAAATCTCTCAATCATTGCATGTTCATAGTATTCTAATCAGTAATAACTCATATTCCCCACAAAATCTAATTTTACGTGATAACATGAACAATTTGTGTGTTTTTTTCCTGTATGAACGCAGTGGCGAAGCTTGACCCAAAAGTTCGGGGGGTCGGAAGTCAGCGGGTGTTCGGAAGTCACTGGTTTCGGGGGGTCGAAACCCTATATTTTCAAAATTTTCTATACGGATACTATATAATCGGAACTTTTGCGCGAAAATCCGGGGGGTCGGCCGCCCCTCCCCGCCCCTACAAACCTTCGTCACTGTATGAACGAAACCCCACAAAAAAATAGTCGATTTTTTCTCCGTTTTTTATATAGCACTATGGTACTCGTTGGAAAGATAATAAAACGCTCGTTAATTTGGTGTAATTTTTTTCTTTAAAAAATCTCATATATAAAAAATATAAATGTTTAAAAATTATGGGAGGAAATATGAGAGAGAAAATTTTAATTTTTTTTTCTTAAAATAACTCAATTTAATTAAAAAAAGAAACAATTCAAAAACATCAAAAACTCTCCATTATGATGCCACGTGGCACTCTCAAGGAAAGGTTGAGGCCTCCATTGCACGCCACGTCAGCATATACGTTTTCTTTTATTTTATATATATAGATAGATGAACTTGTAGAAAACCAAAACGAGATTATAGGGCATACAAAGTGAAACTAAAGCATCAGCCGGTGCTTAGCTTGAGTAGCAGGGATTGTTGGATTACTTATAGTAAAATGGAGACCGATCAGATTCTGCAAAAGGAAACAAACAGGAAAATAAAATAGATTAACAGAACCGGGCTTGTGTTTGACACAATTCCCTTAAACAGATTCGTCGTCTGTTCCCAGGGTACACCGGTTCAACAGTGACGGTGCACTGCGGACTATCTCACTTGCCTGAAAAGAAACCGGAACTGGACTGGTACTGGAACTTGTTGCTGCGATAAAACAGATGTGAGAGTATATGATTCTGTGTGTATTCTGTTCTGCACACAAGTCTGTCTTATATACTTGAACAACCAAAACTGCTGGAAGCTGTTCAGACTCTAATTAATCATGCGAATTAATCCCCATTATTATGATGTTAATTGCTGATGATAATCAAGAGTTGCAACTGCTGGAAGATGAAGGCAAAGAGTTCTTTCTAGAACAATCAGCTACATTGTGCAAAAATTAAAACAGACATCAAAAACCAGTCTCGCACGGACCCGGGTTTTTCGAGCTGCATTCGTGTCCTCATGTCGTGCGGGCGTCGCGTTGGTTCAAGGATTTTTCCAAGCCAGAACGCATTTTTGCACCCCCCCTGCGCGCGGGTAAGAGCCAGAGGATAATGTAACTTTAACAATTTAATTCCTCCATTCAAACTTTACCTTATAAAGTCTTCCAACTTTCATCTTCCCACCAATGTGGGACACAACCAACTCACACACTTAACTCACATTCACTTCTATAATTTTCCAACAGGGATCACCAGCTCACGTACGCCACCCCGAGCAAAAAAAAAATCCTTAGACCGATGCATAGTCCCACACATGTTTGAACGTTGTAGTGGGACTAAGATGGATTAGCAAGGGGCAGATAGTGTCCAGGATTAAGGCATACAAACCGAATCTAAAAAATGTAGCCAGTTTTAATAAAACAGAAGATATTGAATAAAAAATTTTAATAGCATATAGTAGTTCAAAGAGATTTTTTTTTCTAAACATGATCATTATATATAACCTTAAAAACAAACGTCGGTGCCTCCATTTAAGCCAATGACGTATTGCCACGTGGTGACACATTGTTTTTTCTTTTTTTTTTACTTTTTACGGATTTCGTTTTTAGATTTATAGATTTTTGTCTGACTTTTTGATTAATAGCCTTTAGTGGCTTGGTGGTAGCTAGCTCTGTTTGTAAGTTTTTGGTGACATGTTCGACTCCCGGCATGAGCTTCTTTTTTCCTTTATTTTTAATTAATTATGTACATATATAAATTTTTATTTGAATTTACGTTTGTATCTTTGGTGATAGAGGCTTTGCTTTATATTGGGTTCTAAACCTAACGCCATCTTCTTTTCATTTTTTTTTATTTTTTTTTTGTGTTTTTTAGGTCTCATGTTATCTTTATGTTTTACGTTTATTTACGTAAGGTTTTTTTTTGTCGATCCATAATTTGGGAAAAAAGGGTCCTGTGACTTTCGGTTCTCACCATCAAGGTCATTGTGCAACAGACGGTAAGATGTTTTAACTGGTTTAGCACGCTGCAACGCGCGCGCGGGTCTAAAACCTAGTTTGTGTAAAAGGCTAAATATTGTTAATAGGTTATTGCCTTAACTAAGGGATGTTAAACGTAGGGTTTAAATGAGAAAGCAAACAAAATATTTTTTTGCGTATTTGTCTAACTAAGCATGGGAGATGAGGGACTAAAATATAAAAAAAATAAAAGTTAGCGGTGTCGTGTGTTATTGCATTTCATCCCATCTATACAACTAATATATGAAACTCAATGTGGACACTTGTCAATCCCACATTAAGCCTCCAATTACATAGCCAATCAACTAATGCCAAGTGTCCAAGTGTGGGATTTTATAAAATTTTGATATTTTTTAAAAATACAATTATAGAAAATATATATGCCCAAAAAAAAACACGCACATAACGTTTTCACACAATCACACATAACCTACCCTAATTCCCAATTCAGCGATCTTCTCCTCGCCAACCACAAACCCTAATCAAGGCGATCTTCCGGATCAACCATTGTTCTACCATGTTCTTCATCTCCTGTCCAAGGTTTAATCTCTTCTATTCTCTATTAATCAATCGTTCTTCATGTCTATGTATTCTCGTTATTTTTTTCGTGTTTTTTCTGATTTGTTTGTCCATTAAGGTCTCTTTTGCTTATAATACTTGCATTTACATCTATTATTGGTCAGTTTTGTTAATATTTACTTTTAGGGTTCATGTTGTATGGTTCGTGTTTGATGATTGCTAACCGCGTGTACCGGGTCTGATGTAATTATGTTTTTTCTGTTGTTTATTGTTTAAATGCTGCGTTTGATGGTTTGATTGATACAGGAAGCTAACAACGTTGTCTGTTATCATGTTTGGTTGTTGATAGATGGATAAAGATTTTGATAAACGACTCGCGTTGTGACATCCGTCACCCGCGTCTTTCACCTAATTTACAACAATAGCCCTTCAAATATGTCCATTATAGTCTCTGTAAGTTTCGTCGTCTTCAAAAATTGATTAACGAATTAAAAATTCATCCTTTGTATTTATTATGGACCGGGTATACGTTTTAAGCAAATGCGTATGTTGTAACGTCTACGCAATGGATTTTATAAAAATTCCAAGTTTTATAAAGTTTCATAAAGTTTAAAAAACATTTGGGGTTAAGATAACTAACTTGGTTAGTTTTTATAAAGGAGAAAACTAACAAAAATATAATTAAACTAACTTGGTTATAGTTGAGGGACCTAAAGTGTCAAAGTGGGAAAGTTTCAAAAAAATCAAATGATTTTGCCTCCTGCTCGCGTTTTTCCGGCAAGATGTTTTCCGGCCACCGGAATTATTTCCGGCCAACATTAAACCCCCACTTTTAACATGCTTTAACGCGTTTTAATGTTTGCCAAACATTTCCCCATGAATATTAAACGATTTCCAACCATAATAATTGAAGCATAACGCGTTTTTGTGAATTAAATCGGCACATTAGTTAGTAACCGATCGGAATTTATAAGCTTAATTAATAATGCGTTTTCGTCGAACAAGTATATAAGATATTGGTCCCAATTCATTTCTGCACTACTCTACTTCACAAACCCACTCGTAAATCATCAAAAACATGACCTGAAGGTCTGCAATTCTCGCACGCAAGGTTGAACCTGTGCGTTTGGTTGTTCGACCCCTTCTAAGCTTCGTGAGTCCCTTTTTCTTGTGCCATTTTGATATTTGTTTACCCCTTTACGAAAGCCCTCTCAGTTCATGTGTTAATCTTATTGAATTTGGGCGATTGAATTTTTAGGTTAGGGTTAGGGTTTCATGGAACATTTGGGGAAGAAGATGAAGTTTAAATATAATGTATAAATACAAATCTGTTTCATTAAAATTAACAAATCAAGGGTTGGTCTAGTGGTTGTGTGTGTGTCATGTTCCAGCCAAGACCCGGGTTCGAGCCTTCATGCCCACGGGTCTAGCTATGTTTTTGTTTATCCTTATTTTTTTTGTTTAATTATCATTATATATATGTATTATTCTTATAATAATCATAATAAATTCATTTTTGCTCCAAAAATTATAAAACTTTAGGAGTAGTATCTTGACACCATAAAGAAAATTACCACATTTTTATTTTCGGGAAAATGTTTTATTTTTATATTTTTATTCAATTAAATTATTTTAATCATATTTAATTGATTAAAAATTCATTTTTAATGATTTTAATCTCAAATTTTTTTGTGAAACTATTCCTAATCATTATGAACTGAAATAAAAATATTTGGTTCAGAAAACAATTATTCTTATTGATTTTCCTAATTTTAATCATTAAAACATAATTTAATCTAGTTAAATCAGTTTTAAATATAAATAAGTTTATATAAATTATGGGAAAATTATTCTAATTTGTTTACATCAGAAATCATCCATTTTCTATAAAACTAGTATTTTTGGATCATGTATGGTATTATTAGTCTTATTTACGTTTAATTAGACATAATAAAACATTTATTTATTTATACAATTTAAACGTCTATTTTATAAATATTTTTCTTATAAAATAGAAATACGCATATGGTTTAATGTCTTTATTAACTTTTGTTGGATCATTGTGTAACTCAAAATTATTTATTTATATATTTATGATTATTGTATTTATTTTAATTTAGTTAAAGTAACTAACTAAATTAATTTGTCTTAATTATTCAAACATATTTTTATTCAATAGGTAATAATTATATTATTTAAACCACATTTACAACCTTTCATATATTATTTGTGGTATACAACTTGTACATTAACGCGACTTATCATAAAAACTCTAATTCCCCAAATCGACTTAGCAAACCCTAATGCCTTAGACCCTAGATACCTTAGACTTTTTAGACATTTCCTTATTAGTATGCTTGCACATTATAGGTTGAATTCCTCGGAATTCCCATTACTTAACTCACGACCGCTTAAGTGGATTTTGATCGCTTTCGCAAACTGTGAGTATATCTTTCCCCTTTTTACTGTTTTACTACTTTGGGGTGACTCATGTACCTATATATTAATCAAGTTTAAATTTCTTATACTTAATGCAGTTCTCATGTGTGTTTGCTTTATGTTAATTGGTGAGTCTATGACTTGTCAAAATCATTAACCGCTGGGCGGCCTAGCTTTTCAATGAATAGTACTATGGTATACCCCCTCGAGACTCTGTTGAGAGAATCTTGGTCATTGTCTTGTTAATTCATTATTCAGTTGGTTAGTCATGTGTTAGTCATTATTCTCAGGTTTGGTTTTGAACGGATATTACTTATTACATAATTGCAAATGGTACCGCACATGAATTGCTAAACACTTTTCTACTATATTTATTTAGACAGGGTATGCTCACCAATACAATTTTTGTATTGACCAAATTATTTTGTACATGTTTCAGGTTGTTTTGAGATGCATCCTTTAAGCCTTCGGATTTATATTAGATTTTGATTCATTGTATTTCAATTTAGTTGGCAGTTAGAATCGTTGTATTTCATTTGAATGTAATAAATTATTTAATCAATGTATTCAAAGTTACACTTTAGTCCATGAGCTATTGAACAATCGTCACTACGTGACACCTCGATGTTTCCGCCATCGGTTGGGGTGTTACAGATTGGTATCAGAGCCATGGTTATAGGGAATTAGGTTATTAGAATGCCTTTTAGCCTAGACTATAACTAAGCTTACTTTCACGAGTCCTCTCGTTTATATTTCTCTTATTTCCTATTATTTTCTTTCAAGATATTTTCGTTATGATTATTTCTCGTTATTCTTTCGATATTTTGCTTGGCAAAGAAGACACTCGTATTTCACAAACGAAACGATATCATCAAGTTAGGAGTGGTATCCATACCTTGGTGATTAGTTTCACTCCTCTATAGGTTATTTATCTTAGGAATATATCTTTGAGATAGGAGTGACATCCACACCTCAAAGAGTATTTCCTTCAAAAAGAAACTTAACCACTAAGCTAGGAGTGATATCCTTAAGTTAGTGATTGGTTTCATTCCACAATCGTTTTCAATTTTGAAATACATCTTTGAATTAGGAGTGAAATCCACATCTCAAAGATCTATTTCTGCATCTCGTTTTTAATCTCGCTAAGGTTTTGGAATTTACTAGTGACGGGGCACGCGCAATCTGGAAGGGTGAGAGCCTGTATCCTGAGTTTTTTTTGTCTAGGCCTGGCATTTCGCATAAATCCCAATCAGACGAGGGACCCGTATGCCAACCTGGGAACTCTTGGGATGAGCATTTACTTATAGGCTAAAGTACGCCCCCACAAGTCACTAGGAAATTTCAAATACTTGAGTTAGTCAAGGTTTCCTATGGAAACAATTTCAATGTTTTACATCATTGATATTTATGTTTGTTTATCATTTAAAGACTTAATTTAATCATTTGATGTTTCATATGCCATTATTCTCTGATCATTTGTTTTTGGATTCCTTATCGTCATTTTTAAAAACTTTTTGTTCGTTATATTATCACATTAAAACTTACACTATATCATTTATGCTTTGTGACTTTTACCCTATAAGGTATTACTCTTTTTGCATTAAAACATTTTTATCCACGATTTAAGTTCTAAACTCTGTGTTTAACTCCGACCACATTTTGATTTTTTGGAATGTTGCGTCATCAGCCAGTTAAAATGAACATGGTTTTCCTAAACTTATTATTCAACCTGTTTTATATCTTCATGTTTACAAACTTACTTGATCGAAGTTACAATATATCCCTAAATTATGATTTTTGTATCCGCTTATGCACCCACAAGTCACTAATAACATTTCAATTACTTTAGTTAGTCAAAGTTTTCTATTGAAACAATCTCAATGTTTTATGATATTAAAATTTATGTTTTGTTCATCATTTGAAAACTCAAATGATAAATTATAAATTTTCTTAAATATTGGTAATCTATTGCATACGTTAATCTTATCATTCACGTCATTTTAACTCTTGGTCTTTTAAAACACATTAGATTTATGCATACTTCATGAAATGGTTTCATTTTGCATTTTACAAACTTGTGTTGTATATTTTAAAGGTCAAATGTAAACCTTTTGTTTTCATATGACGTATCCAATATATTTTCGGGAGAAATTTGCAACTAATAATAAGCTTTATAACACTTTTCAAACTTGACATCTTGTAATTATGAAGATTTTTCAAATGAACCTGTTTTGAATCTAAAACATTCTTCGATTCCTAAAAAGTTATCCTCATGCATTACTACTATCCTTTCAACTATATCACAAAGTTTGAGCAAACTACATTTTTGGATAAACGGAAATTTATCTTATTACACTCGCACTCTTTCAATCGCAAAACTTTTGGTCTAACAAAATATTTTACATATCCTATCAGAATGTTACTAATTGTCTTATATCATATAGTGTATATATGTAAAACTAACTAAATTTAAACCCTTATGTCAGTAGACTATACGACTGGTTGCGTACTCTCACTTATCGTAAATTTCATTATTGTATCCTTACACCATTTTATTCATAGTTATTTCTAACACGTTATTTGTGATTTTTTTTTATTTCACACTGCTGGTTTGCAAAAGTTCAACTCGTTTATCTTCATTTTGAGCAACTGTGCGATTTACTCGATTTATATTATACTATTCTTTCAATCGAACTTTTATGCTATACTTATATACTTACATGAACGCATATTTTGTATGCATATGTTTCCTGTTTTGAGCAAAACCCTGTTATACTTTACATTATTTTGTTCATCATCATGGTCAATGAACATACTAATTGATAACTCGTATGAGATCTAAGCCAGTGCCCACGTATGACTCGGATTAGAGTATTTCTTTAATCCGAGGGGAACGGTGTAAATCTCGAAGTTTATCAATATAGGTGTTTAGAGCTCAACGATGTGAACAGAAATTTACGGTTAAAGGGTAAACCCGGAAGGGGATTACCTCTAACCATGTCATGATTGAGCATTATTTCATAGCAGTATCTATTACTTAATACATATTGGTTGCACGCATTTATTTCTTATTAGTGTTATGGAAAAGCATAACACCCTAGTGTAAGGTAAATCGATGATTACGGTCCGGAACGCAATCATGGGTTTACAGGTACACGAGGGTGGTGTGTAATTCTATTTAGGCTGTTGGTAGACAATCAGTACGAGCCCAGAGTATCGGGAGTGTGGTGGGTCAGCTGCGGTATACCCTACCTATAAGCATAAACGATACTGCGGGAGTGGACTAGGAGTTTGATCAAGAACCTACCCATTACTTTATAGTTACCTCTTCATTAGATCGTTGACTAATAGCTAGCATTTTCAAAGAGAACGTTTTTACACGAGCTTCCGTTCACTTTCCTAGAGTCTTCCTCTTGACCACGCATACAGAAAACACGAACCTCGTATCTCTTACATACTCGATTATTTGGATACTTGCTGCATACTCTAACAACATTTAGTCAGAAACTTTTCTAAAGTAGGGGAGACTGCTTCTTGAATACCTATGCCCCTCATCCGTTACACATTCCCAAAACCATTCTCATTTAAACTCTTAACTTTCTAGTTTCGGGTCAACTGTAAAAAGATTTTGAAATTTTTTTTACTTTTAGTATTAGACAACTACCTTAAACTTTATTGAATCATAAATGATGGAAATCTCTTTAAAAAAAAATCTAGTTGGCTTTTACAACGCCTTCGGTTTCATAGTAGCCTCCACTTGAAAGAAATTTCGAAACGAAATTTTCTAAAGTATGAGAGACTGTGACATCCGTCACCCACGTCTTTCACCTAATTTACAACAATAGCCCTTCAAATATGTCCATTATAGTCTCTGTAAGTTTCGTCGTCTTCAAAAATTAATTAACGAATTAAAAATTCATCCTTTGTATTTATTATGGACCGGGTATACGTTTTAAGCAAATGCGTATGTTGTAACGTCTACGCAATGGATTTTATAAAAATTCCAAGTTTTATAAAGTTTCATAAAGTTTAAAAAACATTTGGGGTTAAGATAACTAACTTGGTTAGTTTTTATAAAGGAGAAAACTAACAAAAATATAATTAAACTAACTTGGTTATAGTTGAGGGACCTAAAGTGTCAAAGTGGGAAAGTTTCAAAAAAATCAAATGATTTTGCCTCCTGCTCGCGTTTTTCCGGCGAGATGTTTTCCGGCCACCGGAATTATTTCCGGCCAACATTAAACCCCCACTTTTAACATGCTTTAACGCGTTTTAATGTTTGCCAAACATTTCCCCATGAATATTAAACGATTTCCAACCATAATAATTGAAGCATAACGCGTTTTTGTGAATTAAATCGGCACATTAGTTACTAACCGATCGGAATTTATAAGCTCAATTAATAATGTGTTTTCGTCGAACAAGTATATAAGATATTGGTCCCAATTCATTTCTGCACTACTCTACTTCAAAACGCACTCGTAAATCATCAAAAACATGACCTGAAGGTCTGCAATTCTCGCACGCAAGGTTGAACCTGTGCTTTGGTTGTTCGACCCCTTCTAAGCTTCGTGAGTCCCTTTTTCTTGTGCCATTTTGATATTTGTTTACCCCTTTACGAAAGCCCTCTCAGTTCATGTGTTAATCTTGTTGAATTTGGGCGATTGAATTTTTAGGTTAGGGTTAGGGTTTCATGGAACATTTGGGGAAGAAGATGAAGTTTAAATATAATGTATAAATACAAATCTGTTTCATTAAAATTAACAAATCAAGGGTTGGTCTAGTGGTTGTGTGTGTGTCATGTTCCAGCCAAGACCCGGGTTCGAGCCTTCATGCCCACGGGTCTAGCTATGTTTTTGTTTATCCTTATTTTTTTGTTTAATTATCATTATATATATGTATTATTCTTATAATAATCATAATAAATTCATTTTTGCTCCAAAAATTATAAAAATTTAGGAGTAGTATCTTGACACCATAAAGAAAATTACCACATTTTTATTTTCTGGAAAATGTTTTATTTTTATATTTTTATTGAATTAAATTGTTTTAATAATATTTAATTGATTAAAAATTCATTTTTAATGATTTTAATCTCAATTTTTTTTGTGAAACTATTCCTAATCATTATGAACTGAAATAAAAATATTTGGTTCAGAAAACAATTATTTTTATTGATTTTCCTAATTTTAATCATTAAAACATAATTTAATCTCGTTAAATCAGTTTTAAATATAAATAAGTTTATATAAATTATGGGAAAATTATTCTAATTTGTTTACATCAGAAATCATCCAATTTCTATAAAACTAGTATTTTTGGATCATGTATGGTATTATTAGTCTTATTTACGTTTAATTAGACATAATAAAACATTTATTTATTTATACAATTTAAACGTCTATTTTATAAATATTTTTCTTATAAAATAGAAATACGCATATGGTTTAATGTCTTTATTATCTTTTGTTGGATCATTGTGTAACTCAAAATTATTTATTTATATATTTATGATTATTGTATTTATTTTAATTTAGTTAAAGTAACTAACTAAATTAATTTGTCTTAATTATTCAAACATATTTTTATTCAATAGGTAATAATTATATTATTTAAACCACATTTACAACCTTTCATATATTATTTGTGGTATACAACTTATACATTAACGCGACTTATCATAAAAACTCTAATTCCCCAAATCGACTTAGCAAACCCTAATGCCTTAGACCCTAGATACCTTAGACTTTTTAGACATTTCCTTATTAGTATGCTTGCACATTATAGGTTGAATTCCTCGGAATTCCCATTACTTAACTCACGACCGCTTAAGTGGATTTTGATCGCTTTCGCAAACTGTGAGTATATCTTTCCCCTTTTTACTGTTTTACTACTTTGGGGTGACTCATGTACCTATATATTAATCAAGTTTCGATTTCTTATACTTAATGCAATTCTCATGTGTGTTTGCTTTATGTTAATCGGTGAGTCTATGACTTGTCAAAATCATTAACCGCTGGGCGGCCTAGCTTTTCAATGAATAGTACTATGGTATACCCCATCGAGACTCTATTGAGAGAATCTTGGTCATTGTCTTGTTAATTCATTATTTAGTTGGTTAGTCATGTGTTAGTCATTATTCTCAGGTTTGGTTTTGAACGGATATTACTTATTACATAATTGCAAATGGTACCGCACATGAATTGCTAAACACTTTTCTATAAAACTAGTATTTTTGGATCATGTATGGTATTATTAGTCTTATTTACGTTTAATTAGACATAATAAAACATTTATTTATTTATACAATTTAAACGTCTATTTTATAAATATTTTTCTTATAAAATAGAAATACGCATATGGTTTAATGTCTTTATTATATTTTGTTGGATCATTGTGTAACTCAAAATTATTTATTTATATATTTATGATTATTGTATTTATTTTAATTTAGTTAAAGTAACTAACTAAATTAATTTGTCTTAATTATTCAAACATATTTTTATTCAATAGGTAATAATTATATTATTTAAACCACATTTACAACCTTTCATATATTATTTGTGGTATACAACTTGTACATTAACGCGACTTATCATAAAAACTCTAATTCCCCAAATCGACTTAGCAAACCCTAATGCCTTAGACCCTAGATACCTTAGACTTTTTAGACATTTCCTTATTAGTATGCTTGCACATTATAGGTTGAATTCCTCGGAATTCCCATTACTTGACTCACGACCGCTTAAGTGGATTTTGATCGCTTTCGCAAACTGTGAGTATATCTTTCCCCTTTTTACTGTTTTACTACTTTGGGGTGACTCATGTACCTATATATTAATCAAGTTTCAATTTCTTATACTTAATGCAATTCTCATGTGTGTTTGCTTTATGTTAATCGGTGAGTCTATGACTTGTCAAAATCATTAACCGCTGGGCGGCCTAGCTTTTCAATGAATAGTACTATGGTATACCCCATCGAGACTCTATTGAGAGAATCTTGGTCATTGTCTTGTTAATTCATTATTTAGTTGGTTAGTCATGTGTTAGTCATTATTCTCAGGTTTGGTTTTGAACGGATATTACTTATTACATAATTGCAAATGGTACCGCACATGAATTGCTAAACACTTTTCTACTATATTTATTTAGACAGGGTATGCTCACCAATACAATTTTTGTATTGACCAAATTATTTTGTGCATGTTTCAGGTTGTTTTGAGATGCATCCTTTAAGCCTTCGGATTTATATTAGATTTTGATTCATTGTATTTCAATTTAGTTGGCAGTTAGAATCGTTGTATTTCATTTGAATGTAATAAATTATTTAATCAATGTATTCAAAGTTTCACTTTAGTCCATGAGCTTTTGAACAATCGTCACTACGTGACACCTCGATGTTTCCGCCATCGGTTGGGGTGTTACACGCGTGCTCCATTCTGGACAGTCTTCTACTACTGGCAACATTGTCGAGTGGCTCCATTTAGAGGCAACTGATGTTTTAAGGGTTGGTTTATCAATAGTGATTAGTGGTATGAGTTTTAGATTTAGAATTAGGGGTAATGTTTAAGTTTAGCATTTCAGGTTACATTTATGTTTTAAGAAATATACCAATGGATTGTTATGGTTTTAGGTTTCAATTTAGGGCTTAATGATTTAGGTATGGATTTAGTTATTGTAAGAGTCAATTGATGTTTTAAGGTTTGGTTTATTAAGACTGATGATGATTAGTGGTTTAAGTTTATGATTTATGGTTAAATTCAGGTTTTAAGAAACCTAACAATGGATTCTTATGCTTTTAGGTTTCAATTTAGTGGTTTATCATTTACTTATCGATTTAGTGATTTTTAGGGTAAATTGATTTTTTAAGGTTTGAGTGATTCTTCTTTAATTTTCAATTATTATTATTCATATTGATTAATGTTTTATGTTTTAGGTTACAACTTAGTCTTTGTGTTTTAGGTTTCAACATTTATTATTATTCATATTGATTAATGGTTTATCAATACTGATTAGTGGTATGACTTTTAGATTTAGAATTAGGGGTAATGTTTAAGTTTAGCATTTCTGGTTACATTTATGTTTTAAGAAATCTACCAATGGATTGTTATGGTTTTAGGTTTCAATTTAGGGCTTAATGATTTAGGTATGGATTTAGTTATTGTAAGAGTCAATCGATGTTTTAAGGTTTGGTTTATTAATACTGATGATGATTAGTTGTTTAAGTTTATGATTTATGGTTAAATTCAGGTTTTAAGAAAGCTAACAATGGATTCTTATGCTTTTAGGTTTCAATTTAGTGGTTTATCATTTACTTATTGATTTAGTGATTTTTAGGGTAAATTGATTTTTTAAGGTTTAAGTGATTCTTCTTTAATTTTCATTTATTATTATTCATATTGATTAATGTTTTATGTTTTAGGTTACAACTTAGTCTTTGTGTTTTAGGTTTTAACATGTATTTCCAAATGTTTTTTCAAGCTTTTATTTAAACAGTGTGAATATTTTTTCAAATTACTTTGATCTATGCTTACAGTTTTAATTTTTGTATATGAAACAGTGACACAATGTTGTATGGGTTTTGGTTATATATGGAGGATAACGACGTCGCTGCTTTGGTAAGATATCTAACATGTCTTACTGTGTTGCCATAATATATGTTTTAGAGTATAATATGTTTTCAATATTTTAAATTGTGTGTATTTTTTGATTCAACCGTTACCTTCTGATTATGGTGAATGGATCAACAAATATAATTATCCCACTGGTGTTACCAAGGTCCGCACATTAACCTCTGAGGTGTTTGACGTTACTGTAACAAGCATCAATGGAAGCTGGTACTTTTACGACGGCTGGAGAAGCATGATCAATGAATTAGGGTACCCACCTGAATGTAACTTCATATTTCAATATGAAGATGATGTGCTAAAAGTAGTTTAATAAAAATAACTAAATTAAACCTAAAACTAGACACCTAGTAATACTCTAGACTCTCTAAAACTAAACTACTGACAGGCAAGTGAACCTATCGACTCTAGTATAGCTAAAGTAAGTCCGGATATCGAACCCACGAGACTCTAATGGAAAACGAAAACTAGACTCGATTACTTATCCTAAATACTGACTTAATAATGTTTTATTGCTTAAAGGGGGGGTTTCTAAAAGACTAATGCAAATAAATAAAATAATAAAACTAAAATAACTAAATACACAAACTGGAGACTGTAACTGAGGTTAGATGGATGGGAAGGCAATACCTAGGCTAGAATCCTACACATGAATGATAAATTTCTAATGGCTTTGGAACTGGCGTGGAACCGGGATCTTAAAATACTAAACATCAAGAATAAACTAGACACCCTCGACCCTTCTCAAGGGGAAACCCTAGAATACTGTTGTGCTGTTAAACCACCGGTTGAGAGGTTACCCTCACAGGCTTACCTACTCGAATCTTAAAGTACCCGCTAGACAGTCTACCTCACAGCGCGAAAGTCACAATACACCCTAAAGTGCAAGGGGTAACTACAATATTTCTGATAAGACTTGGCCTACAAGGAATGCTAGGGAAACTAGGAAGATCTTCTCACAAAGCCTCTAGAACTAGCAATTTAACACCCTAGACAGACCAACAATCTCGCACCTCACAGCTATTGAGAATTGGTAGAACACTTAGAATCATCTAACTGACAATTACAACTCCTATGGATAACCTGCAGAAATTAACCATAAACTAGTTGCTAACACCCAGTCCGCAACCTAACCCGCATTCATACATGAAAGACATTCACAAAAACGCAAGTGGAGTTTATAAAAATTAATTAAACAAAACTAAATATGCATATACATCAAACCAGAAAATAAAGAGTTCTTTACTTTAAAATTCAACCCACAACCAAAAAGTTCCAAGACCAAAAGAAAATAAATCAAACATGTGCAATCATCTTTAACCTAGGTAGCGAAAAGGTCTAGCCAATAAAAGGCATGATAAAATCAAAACAAATAAAACTAAACATATTCATGGCGTTCACAACGGGTTAGAATAAATAAATAATAAATATTGAATTAGAACCGACCCATGCTGGCACCTATGCCTCAACCCTTCACCTCCTTCTCTTTTTTCTTCCAAGAATAATATGATGGCAGCTTCGAAGAATATTAATATATCCCTCTACTTGATGTCGGCTCCTTCTTCGATGTCCTTGTTAAAAATCTCGCCGCCTCCACTCGAATTAATTCCTTCCCCTCTGGTTAATAATATTGCTGCTCCCAACTTTCGTATTTAGCTTTGGGCCGTGGGCCAAAACTTGTGACAAAAGTCACATTTTCAGATTTTAAGTTTTATTTTATTATTATTATTATTATTATTATTATTATTATTATACTATTATTATATACAGTATTATAACTCCTTGCTTTTGACTCGGGTGTTCTTGACTCAACCAAAGTTGTTCGTTTACGCTCCAACGTCCATAAACACCTACAAAATAAAAAATAAATACACAAAACTAATAAAAATCTATAAAAACCTATACTAAATAAAATAGACCGGTACAAGCCTAAAACTAATAAAAATACTATTTAAACGACTCGAAAACTATACAAACTTTACACCGGAAATAGATGTATTTTACAATACATCAGAAGAAAATCTTCATTCATTCCGGATCATCAGTTTTCATCAGGATGCAGTATCGGCACCTGGCAGCTTTTTTTACTGCAGTTTGAAGGATCATAAATCAACGCAAAAACGTCTTGTAAGTTTAATCAATTGTGATTCAATTAAATTATGTAAATATTTTTTTACACACATTTATTAATGGTTTATAAATAATTATTTTTGCTTCTTAGCATATTAGTCCCTTTGTTGCACATGGATTACTAAATAAAAAGCTTCCAGTAAATCCAGTAGAATGCAGATCTGTTCGTCGTTCATGCTTTGAGTTAGAGATTGTGCGTGAAGATGGTCATTTTTATGTTACTAGAGGATGGCCTTGGGTGCAGGATGCTCTTGGAATAACAAAGGAGCATTTAATTGTTTTTGAAATTGTTAAGCCGGTATTATTTTCTTCATTACATACATGTTTTTTCTATTTTTAAAAATTATTTTACTGCCTTTATTCTAATGCGTTTTAATTTTTCATTGTTTTGGATACAAAAAGAGGATCTACAATTTGTCGTTGTTTTTGAAGAACAAGCTTACTCTTCCATGTGAGGAGTTTTGGGCAACAAGGGTGAAGGTGGAATACGAAGATGAAAATGAACTGGATGAAGATGTTGTTATTATTCTATCTGATGATGATGGACAGGATGATGCTGAAGGTGAGCCGGTCGAACATGTTCCAGACAGTTCAATGGAGGTTGATGATGATGGATCTGAAGCTGTGGAAGATGAAGGTGTGCCAGTGGTGTTCACTGTTGACAATCACTTTGTAAGTGTTACAACTTACCTCTTACAGTTTCCATTTATTTGCCCATTAATCAATCATTTTTTAAAAGTGTGTTTATAGTATAGTAATAGGTTTGTTGCAACAAAGTTGATGTTCATTCTACATAGCTATAATATATAGTTAGTTAATAAGTAACGATGGAATGATGACATCTTGAAATGGTAATCAACTAAAATAATGAATTTATGTGATTGTTATTGCTATTACAAGCTTTATTGTATCTGTTTATTCTAAATTCAACAAATATGCAGGCTGATTTGAATTAATTTTTAGTGTATAGACTTGGTGTCACAAAACTTTAGTTGTTAATCTGTCAAGGTTATTTTCATTCATCATTTGTTTTGTATAAACGTAGATAATAATAAACGGAAACTGTAGATATGTCATATTGCATTAAATGGGTGACTAATATGTTTTGTGAAATTTCGTTAATAGGTCAAGTAATGAGTAGTTGTGATTGTTATTACAATTTCAAGCCTTATCATTTATGTTTCTTCTTATGTAGCGTATGAAGCTTGAGTGGGCAAAGCAGAACGGTTTGAACCGTAAAAGGTCGTTAAGCGTTTCTGATGGTGAGGGTCGGTCATGGGGAGTGTATGTGGGAATCGAGGGGTCAAGAGGAAAACCCCGTTACAACATCAGAGGCATGCAGTCTTTTGTCGATGATAAGGGACTTCATACGGGTGATAAACTGCATTTTCTGTTTTTCAAAAACCAAGGTTCGTTCAGGCTTTCTAATGTGGTTAGATGTGACGGTAATTAGGTGGTTTTAGGTTGATGACACTTTTTTTGTAGGATGACAACTTTTGGTGGGTAACATAACAAAAAAAAAAGGGGTTGTGGTTTGCAGGGACTAACTTTTGCACGTTTACTACTTATGTGGTAATTCGTGAATTTTGGGGATTTTTATGTTTAGAATCAGTAATATTCTGACTGATGATGTGGATTAGTTAACAACACTAAATATTTCATAAGTATGTTATGGATAGTAGTTGTCTATGTTAATGTTAATTGGTTGTTTATAAAGTAAGATAGTAAACATAGTGTATAATAGTTTTAAAAAAATAAAACTTGAAAATTTAAAGATAATGTTTTTTGTTTTTATTAAATTGTTTGACTTTTTAAAAATTTTATATTAATCTATTATTTATACCATTTTCTTAATTATGGAAATCTGTTTTATAAACGTATTTTTGGTTAATAAATGGTTTGACTTTTTTGAAAATCATATTAATTTCTTATTAATGCCAAATTTTAAAATTAAAAAAAAAGTCAAAGGTCACATACTTTTTTACCTTTTAAATCTTATGTAGTAAACTGTGTATTTTTTGGGATGTTATGTCTTTAAACCCGAATATCATGTTATGGTTTGAATAGATATGATCATGAATCATGAGATATTCCTAGGAGTAGTCTAATATTGTAAATGTTAATGCAAAGATTTGTAAAGTATGTTAACCATCTTTCAATGTTATAGTATTATAGTAAGTTACAACTATTTAGGTCAAATATAAAAATTAACTACAATGATTTTTTCTATATTAATGTTTAGTAATTAGTAATTATGTTTTAGATTTTTGATTTTATATATTAAGTCCTCATAAAAGTTCATATACAAACAATTTTTTTAAGTTATGAAACTATAAATATTTTTAAAAAAGTCATACGCCTCCTTATTGATATACAAGTTAGTCAAATTTTAATTTAGTCAAATCAACTATTAAATTTGGTCAACTTTTAAAACAAGTAAAAAATTTTAGCTTTACAACTTTCTAAATCAAGGTGTGTCTAACCTTTATAATGTTGTTAAGGTTAATGGTAGTTAGTGTGTTTATTGGTGGTGGTTTCTAGATTTGGATTTGACTTTTTATTAAATTTGGTTGATTTCTATAATTTTTAATTTGACTCAAATTTTGGTAAATTGCAACACAATAATATCAAACGGTTTTCATTTAAAAATTTTCAAACATATTCGTTTTTTTTTGTCAACCTTTGACTTATTATTAAATGTAAATGTCTTAGATTTTTTCACGTTTAACACAAAATTCCATTATTATTAAATGATACAAATTTAAAAATTATATTAAAAATAAATTCTTTATACTTAACCAATTCGTTTTATACCCAAAAACAATTATTTGTTAAATTTTAAACCTTTAAAAAGTTAGATTACGTTTATTTTATGTATTTTGAAACCTTTATATTAGATAGGTTTAGATTTTAATGTGGTATATAGATTTAAATAAAAAAATGTTTATTTTTTTAATTTTAGCAACATTTAAATCTAAATTAATTCAGGTTTCCATTTTATAATTTCCTTTTTAATATTATTAATTCCTTAACATAAATAAATCTTGCAATTTAGAACTTTATATACAGATTTTGTTTTGTAAACTATAGTGTAATTCCTTCAACTCTGTCAGGTATGTTTATCAAATTTTACATAATCATTCAGTTATTTTTTTATTCATGTAATGTTGTATTACTTACATTCTATTAAATTGCAGGTTTATGGATCCGAACAACATTACGTATTGAATGACATCAATTGGAGGATGTCTCAATATACATTCAAACTTAAGGTGCTTAGGATCTCGAACCGACTAAACCGCAAGAATCTTGCAGAAATTCTTTGTCTACATATGTTTCTTATGGATTTACAGGTTAGTGTTTAAGGTATTAACATGTTATCGTTACTAATAATTCTGAATAACTTTATTTTGTGTCTCTTTAATAGAGTGTTTCATTTTAATCAATATTATTTTTATATGCAGAGGGATGAATAAAGTTATTGTTAATAACCCTAACAATTGTTAGTACACATAAAGTACACTTATTGTTCATAACAATAACCAATAACTTTTTTAGTTTATAATTACTATTTCAAATTTTAAATTCATATATTAAGAACCGCCACTTTTTAATCTTTTGCAGAAACAAGTCTTTTCATATGCTATACAATTAATACGGAATATTAATTATTATTAGTGTTGAAAATCTAAGTTGTCCCTTCAGTTCTTTACACGGTTTTTAACATATCTATAAAATCATAATCACTAAACATAAATCACAACTCTATTTTCTTCAAAATAAACACACATAAGTTCTAAAAAAAATATTAAGCAATGGAAAAGGTTGTCAGTTGGAGGTTCTGCAGTATCAAACGAAGATATCTTGTGAACATGAATGACAATTCATGTTTACTTTTCGGTTCAAGAAAAGCTGTTATGCAAATGGGAGCAGATTTTCAAAGAGAAATGTATGAGTTTGGAAGAACAATGAGGTTGCCAAGTATTGAAGAAAGGAGACTGATTTCGAAGTTGGAAGACATCTTTCAAGTGGATGAGTTTGATGAACTTTTGGAGGTATTTCCTGTCTGTAGTTGGTTTTTTGCTGAAAATCTTAACATTGCAAGTTTGCAGTTTACCGATGGGTCACATCGGTTGATGTCAAGAGACGAACTTGAAAACTGCAACGACTATGACTTGCTTGTGGATCTGGATAAGGTAGGCATGTCTAACAGCAGCAGAAGCTTAGAGATGGTGAATCCGGAACAAATGATTCGCCTAAAAATCAAGAATCTGGAGGAGGAAGCGGCCATGGTGGAAGCAGAGGAGTCATCCGAATCTGAAATGGATGATGATGAAGATGCTGATTAAATATAGTATGTTTTATATGAACTTAAAATACTTTTTGGTTGCTATGTAATGAATCTATTATGATGCAGTTTATTAACAACTTTATTAAAAGTTGAAATTTTGATGTATAATTAGTATAACAATCGTAATCAGTTATGTTTAAAAATCTATTGGTTTTGTTATTAGGTTAATTTTTTTCATTACTTTAATTTGAACTTGGCTTTAGGTTTTAAATAGAGTGTTCCAATAATTCTTGATTATAGTGGTAGTAAATATGCGTTGCTTTAAGTGGTAAGAATAGAATTTAGAAAACTTATGAATAGATTTAAAGTTCATAGTGAAAGTTTTGAATTGCAAGGCTATGATATGTACAATACATAAGTAAAATATAAATATTGATTTGAATAATTGTTATTAGATGAGTAACTTTTAAAAGTTTATAAAAAGCTAGGTTATAGTCACGCGTGTACACACGTTGTATACCGAAGTCAAATTACAATATGCCAATGATATGTTGGTGATAAAAAAACTAGCTTTTGTTTAATGATTATGGATATATAGATATAATCTATGGATTTTATTTTACAATATTGCTAATTAACATTTTTTAATGTACCGACTATCGAGTAAGTCAGTTGTTCAATTTATGAATAAAACTTTTTCATTATGGACCGTGAATGGGTAAGCCCAATTGTCTATAGAAGTCCAACCCAATTCATAAAAGTTTGTTGCCATGGGTTTTATACTTTTAGTAAAATTATATTCTGTCGCATATTCTTTGTATTGTCTGTTAACATTATAAAAACTGTTTTGATCATGTTATATTAATTTGCACTAAGTGGTGACACCTTCTTAGTTATTGCAACTGGATTTTTAGTAGAGATGGAGTTAAATTGTTAATACTTAATAAAGAGGGTAAACCACAAACAAAGACAACAAATGTTGTGTACAAAAAGATTTTCTTAAATGTATGACTTAATTTTGTAATTCGTTTCCTTCTTCTGCATAGTAATCAAATTCTTTTAACACTTAATTACTTTTGCCAAATCATCTCTTCAAATCTAATCTATGATACTATATTCCTCATTCATATATTTCATAATAAATTTATAATTTGTTAGTTTGTTTTATACTTATACATCTAAATAATAACCTCACCAATATGTTTACCTATGTATGCATTCTAATGTTCCCATCATATATTCAGCTTCGTATTCTTTGAGACACATTCCACATTTCTTACACTAAATATTATTAGATTTCAGTCTCGGGACTCCCCCGTATCTTTTAGATTTCATATCAGGTGGAAACATTGGTATCAAAACTATTATTACTAGAATAAATATTAAACCATCTGATATCAAGATTCCAGTAAATTTCCAAAGGCGTCAATTACCAATAAGTATATGTTTCGCAATGACCGTCAATAAAAGGCAAGGACAGTCTTTATCTAAGGTTGGATTCTATTTAAGAGAACCTGTTTTCTCACATGGCCAACTTTATGTTGCATTTTCAAGAGTTAAAAGCAGCACATGAGTGAAATTACTTATACTTGATGGTGATGTGAATTTGAACACTACAACGAGAAATGTGGTGTATAAAGAAACATTTATTAATAGTTGAATAAAATTTGTATTCGTTGTGTTATACTTTAAAAAAAATATTTCTACTGTATTTTTCTTTATATGTTATAATTCCCTAAGTAGATGTACGTTGGTGAACCGCGTGTACACGCGGGCTAAAATCTAGTAAGCTAATAAAAAAGGCACTCGTTGTTACTTTTGTGTCTTTACTTTGTTTTTTAAGAGATGATATTTGTTCATTGTTGTTTCATGAGGTTATTTATAATGTATACTTAAACTTCTATGTAATTCATTCATTACTTATTTTATTGTTTTGTGTTTGTCTACTTATTTATAGAGTTAACTGCACAGATAGCCCTTATGGTTTATAGAGAGTAACATCTTAGGGTACTAACTTATTTTTTTAACATGTTAAAAGGTTTATGGTTTTAGTTTTGTAATATGTTGAGGTACTTAGACTAACTCGGTTAGTTTTTCTAGTTAAGTTTTGATAAAATGATTAAAATGCCCAATAATAGCAAGAGGGTTAGTTCTTCTAATTAATTTTATTTTATTACAAGGATAATTTTTGCATTTTATTGAAATAAGAATTATCTATTAACATTATTAAAACATTTAAAAAATTTAAATTATAAAAAAAATACTAAATTAAATAATTATACGGTATACATTTTAATAGAGATTTTTCTTATAAAACAATACTTTTATCCATCAACTACCACCGAAGCTAAAAGGAGTAAAGAGGGAAAGGGGAGACTCCACTAGTGATGTCGAAACCGTCGTAGAGGCAATGGTGGACAATGCCGAATGTGGCACAAGCAATAACACTTTTATTGATATTACTAGTGGGAATGTCCGCGCGTTGCGGCGGGTGTCCCGACGAATATCATATTCATAATGTCTATCACGAACCACAACCGATTTCGGGTTTCTTAAATTTTATCCCATTCAATAAAAAATAGTCATAGACCCAAAAGGTAACAAGCACACAAAGAAAGTCTAGAATTTACAAAAGAAGAGGCATGTTAACCAGCACATTGTGGCAAAGTCGACATTTTACAACATTGTAATTGTTTTCTCTTTGTTTGTTACAATGTGGAAAGTAGAAGAGTTAGGTAACATTTAATAGAAGTTATCAAAATATTCATTGTTTTATGGCTTACTTTTGCCTTTTTTTTCTACATTGGCCCAAAAGATGTATGTTAAGAAACTAGTATTTGGAGACAGTCTACGACATCACTTTTCTTCGCTCGTCTCTTATAACAAAAACAAATCAAAGCAATAACTATGAAAGTGTAACAAACAAAACAAATTAAGTGTGATCCATAACACAACTTCATAAAACATAAAACAACAAAGTAATAATTAAAATAATATTAACCTGATGAATCCACTTGACTAAACGAACTACAGACGAATTATCTCACCCGTTGGACAAATGATGACATGATGGTAGTTGTGCCAAAGATCTTCCAGAGAATCAAGGGCGAAGGATATGTTAGGGCCAGGGGTGGCCCTGGCCCCCCCTGTTTTTTGGCGCAGTGGTATAAATTTGCGATTTTCGTAGGTAAATTAAGTCCGGGTTGAGTCCGGCCCCCGCCGATTTGCCACTACCGATTGAAAAAAGTTGAGTCCGGCCCCTCCCGATTTAAAACCCAAGCTTCGCCCCTGCAGAGAATTGAATGTCAACATAGATGCTTATAACAACTATGTATATTTAGAAAACAATTGGCCCGGAAATTGAACATGTTGTCTATTGGAGACCTTTCCTGAAAATGAGACAGAATAAAGCAAATCTTTATCCCTTTCCTTTCCTTTGTGAGAGCATAGACCTGTAGTAATATTAAATAAAACTAGGTGTTAGTTGGCCCGCACTTCGCCGCGGGCGCCGCTGTTGTGCATACATGTTACGTACAATTGTCGGCGGTTCGCTGTTGGGAGCTCCTGTTGCGTCGAGTGTTTGATGGACAAAAAAATAACATTAAGTGACTGTTATGTTCGCATGAGCTTTACAAAAATACTCGCAACCCATTAAGTTTTAAAATAATAACAAAAAGTTAGCTTTACTTCCTCGTAATATCATACTAAACTCAAACCAATATCCCACCTCGTAATATCATACTAAACTCAAACCAATATCCCAAACACCACTTGTACATTTCCATTTTAAAATCAAACAAAATGGCTCCTAGTAATATTAGCTCTGGAAAAGCAAAAGAAATATTGCAAAGCATATCTTTAAAGTGGAAGTTTGTAATACAAGTTAATATTTTAATATTCATCCACTATCATTATTTTTCATATGGATTTGTAATACCAATGAAGCAGCGTATGTTAAATTTTGACACTATTCAAGTGTCGTAAATTTAATTTAATATAGATACAATAAGTATATTAGCAGCACTAATTTCTTGCTTTCAATTACCGAGGTTACATGCACCCTACGAGAGTGGACAATCGAAAGGTAGATAAAAACATGTTGTGGTTGTTAAGTCATGCCAATCGTAATGTAGGATCCAGGTTCTATTCGTTAAATATAAACTAAAATAAAGCCACTATCATACGCTTCAAGCCCTTTGACATGTTCATTTTGTAGCAAAATTGTATCGTATTAGCAGTTAGGGATTAAATAACATGACTTGAATGAACCCATTAAAATGTAAAATAGTCTAAATCACCAAGGTTATAAAACTTAAATAAAAGAATTACATAAATGATTTTTTTTTTTGAAAAGTTAACTTCATTAAAAACGGCACGTCCTCAAAACGAGGACCACCAACAAACATTACAACATACACAATGGAAAAGTAACCCACTCCTTCCAAAGAAGGGTCTTAAATCTAGATCGATTTTTAAGCCAAAGAAACGCTAAAGACTTTATAGTCGCCGCCACTTCACTAACCTTCGCTTCTTTTCTTTGAAAAGCCCTATCATTTCTCGTCTTCCATAATGCCCACATAGTAATCATGACAATCCCATCGACCACTTTTTTCGACCATATATTCCCTATCACAGTTGACGAAAGCTGCATCAGGTCTTTTATCTCAAGAACCAAGAATTGATCCATCTTGCACCATTTGCAAATCACAGCCCAAACCCCATAGGAAAAAAACGCAACCTGTGAAAACATGTAAAGAAGTTTCAACATCGACATCACAAAGCGCGCAAGAGCTGTCCGATATATTAATATTTCTTCTAACCAGTGCCACTCGAGTAGGGAGGCGATCTAGCTCGGCTCTCCAAACCATCAATTTCATCTTGATTGGGATCCAAGACAGTCATCTCATATGATGTTCCCTGCATAAGCCTCTCTCCATGATAACCAAACTCTTAAAATTATTGATCGTAAATGACCCATCGATACTATCATCCCATCTCCATTTATCAATATCCGAGTGAAGACAGATCGGTTGCAGCAGATTTATCATTTGACCCAACTCAGCTTGTTCCTCTATCGATCTAGGAGTTGTTTTCCAAACATCAGTGCAGCCCTGTCCGTTGATCCAAACAGTCCACATCTCTCGAAGGCTGCTGCTTCTGCACACGGCGAGACGAAACAAATGCGGAAATTTATCTTTTAACATATTATTGCCATTCCATCGGTCCAGCCAGAAGCGAATATCATTCCCATCACCTACTGCACCCTTTAAGAAACACCCCAGCGTCCAATCTTGAACCTTTAAACTGTTAAGAAATATCGCAATCTTCTTCCAGCAACCTGAAACACAGCGCTTAACTGGAACATAAGAAGAATTACCTAAATGAATTACCTAGTGGAACATTGTCAGGAACCCGGGATGGAAGAACTTGGTGTGGTGCCTTTTTTAGCAATAATCACAACGTACTTGAGACACCACTTGACATCCAAAAACTTGTACCAATTTGATAAATCAAGTAAAGACGATAAAATTCATTGAACGTCAATGATCTGGAAACATAAATAAATAATAAAAGAATAATAATTTTATTAGGCTTAAAAAAGATGTTCTATCATTGGTGTACATATATATATAAAAAATATATATTCAAATTCTTTGGAAAACTGACCGAGGTACTTCCGTTCCCACATCTCGGACCTTAGGTTCCACATGCCTGTTGGGTTTAAACTCTCTTTGCTTTATTGACTTCTCCTTTTACAGTAATGAGAATGAGTATTTTATAAGTGAAAAGAAGTTTACAGTGAAGAATAGAATATGAATGCAAAGGACACTTTATTCATCATGCAAACAAAGCCTTAAATAGGCATACAATATCCAACGGACTAAAAGAAAAATTCAACCACTAAACAAACTCTCTTTATTCAACACCTACTAAGACTCCCTAATACCCGGACAACTACTGACACATTCAAAAGAAACAATCTAAACTTGCATACTAACTCATACTCACGTGATTTATTTGAATAAGGCTATAACCAATTTTAGTTGACCCATTATTAGTCAAGATTAACCAACACTCACCCCTTTAATCTTGACCCGTTTCTTTATCAAAGGAGTGTCGGTTCATCCTCTTCGATCAAATTCGCTTCTTTCTCGTCATCCTTCCATTTAGTGCACTCATAACCAAAATGTCCAAATGCTCCACAATTGAAACATCGAAACCTACTTTTATCGCCTCGACCCGTTCCTTTTCCTCGGCCTCTTCCACCTCTTTCATAATTCCTACCGCGACCTCTTCCTCGTCCGCTACTTTCACCATTCCTTTGTTCGGCCATCAAGAGTTGGTTTTGATCTCCCTCCTTTTCACCATGGCTCTTGAGTCTTTCTTCATATGCCTTAAGTCTACCAACCGCTTCATCAAAGAGCATTGAGTCTAAATCGAAACATTGCTCGATTGAAGTTACAATTTGAAGAAAGGACTTTGGCATTGCATCAAGTAACCTTTGCACCATTTCTTGTTCTTCAACTTCATGCCCAAGACTCCTTAACTTTGAAACCAACCCGCTCACCTTAGTGGCACCATCATCAACAAGCTCTCCTTCCTTCATCCGCAAACCTTCAAGCTCTCTTCTCAATGTTGCAATTCGAGCCGTCCTCACCCGATCTACACCCAAGTATCTTGTTTTTAAACCATCCCATACTTTCTTTGGGTCCGTGTGACTCGACACTTGCAACACCATATCCTCCGGTATAGCTTGCAATAGAAAGGCAAGCGCTTGTTTTGATTTCTTCAAGTCCGGTTCTTCACCTAATGCCCTCGGCTCAATCGTTTCCAAAAGACCATGTGCATCCATGATCGCCTTCACTTTGACCGCCCATACCGGATAGTTTGTCGCGGTCAAAACCGGAACTTGGTAGGACATCGAACCTGCTTCCTTTGCTTGTACCATCGCCATTCTTCACTTTCTTGTCTGGTTTCTTAATCCTTTCTCTGTGAACGACAAGAGACTTTCTTTCTTTGTCGATTTCTTTCTCCTCTTCTTTTTTTTTTCTGGTTACGTGACCTGCTACTTTCTTTCTTCCTTCTTGCAACGTTTCCTTCTTCTTGCTTTGCTGATTTCAATCAGCCCTACTTTCTTCTTTCTTGTTCGACCGGTGACTTTTCTTCTTTCTCTTCCCGGTGAGCTTCTTTCTCTTTCTAGCAGCCCCTTTCTCTTTCTGTATGGCTGCTTACTTTCTTCGCTGATCTAGATCAGCCTTCTTTCTACTGCTTTGTTACGAGATCGTTACATAAACTCGCCTACTTTCTTCAGGATCGAGCCCTAAGGGCTCTGATACCAAATGTTGGGTTTAAACTCTCTTTGCTTTATTGACTTCTCCTTTTACAGTAATGAGAATGAGTATTTTATAAGTGAAAAGAAGTTTACAGTGAAGAATAGAATATGAATGCAAAGGACACTTTATTCATCATGCAAACAAAGCCTTAAATAGGCATACAATATCCAACAGACTAAAAGAAAAATTCAACCACTAAACAAACTCTCTTTATTCAACACCTACTAAGACTCCCTAATACCCGGACAACTACTGACACATTCAAAAGAAACAATCTAAACTTGCATACTAACTCATACTCACGTGATTTATTTGAATAAGGCTATAACCAATTTTAGTTGACCCATTATTAGTCAAGATTAACCAACAATGCCTTGGTTGTCCGCAAAGTATGCCCTGAACATTTAGTAATAACAAATCACCATTATTTCAAATTATACTATTAATACTTTCAACTTATAATACAAGTTAATTAGACGAAAAATAGACTAAACAACTTACATTTGCTCTTTGCACATCCTAATCAACTTACTATACACCTCTGTAATAACAGTAACCAGATGCACATGATCTAACTGCAACTCTTTGTAGCATCTTACTTCAAGATACTTTGCAATCTATATATAACAAAAGGTTTTCAATGATACGTTAACACTGATTATTTCTGCCATTAACAGGCTCAGTTTCAAAAAGAGTGAGGCGCACCAAGACAATATGGTCCAGAGCTGGGGCGCTAGGAACAAAGTGCAAAAGTGCATTGTTATACATCAAATACTCTACATCACGTCCCGCACCGCTTCATTACACGTGGCGCCAGGTATTTAAATAAATATTTATATTTCTCATACGTTCCTATTGTCACTTACTTAAAACTTAGACATAAAATAACTTTGATAAATGATTTAATATATTAATAAACTATATGTACGTATAAGGTTATATTGGAAACCCTTGTTATATGGTAAACTCTGGAAACTCTAACTTCCCGACTTTTTTTTTATATGAAAATTTTAGGTTATGTAATATACATGATCTTAAGCATTTTGGTCCAAAAAAATGGAAAAAGCGCCGAGCCATTTTTTAAAAATAAAAATAAAAAACCGTCTTTAGGTAACAAATGGTTAACACATGTTAGTTTCGCTTAACATGCGTTAGTCAAAACTTTATTTTTTTTTAAAAAAAAACTACTCGGCGCTTTTTTGATTTTTTTTTTGTCTCAAAATGCTTAAAATCATGTATATTATATGCCCTATTTTTTTCAAAAAAAAAAAATGGGAAGTCAGAGTTTCCAGAGTTTACCATATAACAAGGGTTTCCACATTATCCTTTCCCCTATATGTACAACCTAAAAGTTATATGTACAACGTTCTTATGCACAAAATCTTCCATGTACAAGAGGCGCACCTCAAGCCTTGTTTTCCTACGTCTCAGGTGCACCTTTTGTACACCAATCGCCTCCAACATTCTGAAGCTCAAAGACTTGCGCTTGAGCGCGGCTCACACTTAGGTGAGCCTCAAGCACACTTTTTAAAACCTAGTTAACAGGTTAACCAAGATGATAAAATACAAATACAGTCACTAACCTTCGGGATACGAGCTAGTTAGAACGTCACTTACTTGAACGCAAAGTGTATTTAATATGCAAAAAATCTCCTAAATCCTTTTATGAAAAAATGTGATAATACACTTTCATTGGATCATACGTTATATTTTAACATTTAATCTAATTTGAAAAAGAATATAAAGTATTTGCAGTTTAACCAACACCCATTTAAATACTCCATATATACCTGTTTAGACCCATCAATCCATTACCCAACCCCAACCATTTTTCACTTATACCCTTAACGTTTAGCTGAACATTTAGCATTGCAAGATTTATAGGTAAATACCTGTTGTATTGGGCATTTCCATGTGTTCAAAGCTGTCAATCCAATTGTTCCTGCACTTCTACCATCATATGCACTTCTCAAGGAAACATCCCGAGATTGTCACTATACAGTCGTGCCATCCAAATTCCAGCTCATTTGCTTCAGTTCTAAAATTACCAAAATACACCTTGCAAAAAAAATTATTATAACAGCCCGATCCAACTAAGAGTTAAGAAGTTATTGTTAACCTTTTTTAGTGCATTTTTAATAAATTTAGGGATAAAGTATACAAAATTAGTTAACTAATATTTCCATGTATTTTTTGCAAGTTAAGAAGTACACCAAAATTAGGCTGAAAGACCTCTCCATAAAAAAGTAGGAAAGTATATTGTATTTTTATAGTATTAACATGGTAATGTAATGTAAATGCAAACTTGTATGCTTCTATGTTTAATGTAACCAATTTAAACTAAATATTTACACATATTCTTTTTGTTCTTCATGAACTAAATTGTTAAACATACATATCTTATAAAAATAAAACAACTCCTAAGGTTATTTACCTGAAGCTTTGACCACAAAAATCAAACCTGACCCGATAGTAGTTTGTTTAAGCTTAGATGATTTATGGTTATTTACCTGAAGCAACAAGATGAAGCAAAGGTCCAAAATAATTAGCCTTGGCCATCTGCACAATATTCTGATTTTGAAAAGAAAGATTATCCAAAAGTCATTTCGCATCATTTGCTGCTTGAGGATCATCACTGCCTGCTAAGGTTACAAGAAGAAGTATGCAACCTTGACTGTCCCCAATCATGTTTCATGCCAAATCATTGTCTGATAATTCCATTAGTAATTGTAATGCCAACTTACTTTCTTCTATCTTTCGTGCAAGGGAACACACGATTAATTTGATGGCATCATCTGTTTTTGCTATGCTTTCCTGTAAGTTAACAATGGTAGATGATGAGCTTGTAAATCTTTATGGTGTTGGCAAACGATCTATCAGCATTTCTCTCGTGGATCCCTTGTTCGATCTTCTCTTTGATTTCTTCTTCTGCTGGTGTTGTTCTATAGTTTGTATCAGACATGTATGAAACTTGGTGCCGCTAGGTTCGCATCAGAATCTTCTTCATCGGCGTCCCATAGAAACCGCGCATAAGAAGCCATATAACATAACCGTATCATCATCAAACGAAAATTCTTCAGTCAAACAATGAAAATAACTTAATTTACATATCAAAATCAAGATGTTATTTGACCTGTCATATGGAGAAGCATTAACCACTTGATCAAAGTAACTCTATGCACGTGATGCATCCTTTTGCGTCTCCCAAATCAAAATCTTTTAACGTCGTTATCACCATGGGCCTATCACATAACATAATCCAAATCATTAATGGATAATTGAATATATAGTACTATTGAAATTCAGACAACTTATAGCAAATACTAACCTGTGTACCAGCAACTTTAGCAAGTGTATTCGACACTTCATATAATACATCAGCAATCGTACGAGCTTTAGTCAAAACGTCCCTGCAAGATAATTATTTGTTAGCATAAAAAACATGAAAATTTCAGGGTGTTATGCTTTATTACCTGTTCTCCAAACCACTTTCGCCACCATGTTTGATAATATAATCTTTGTATTTACGATAAACACGCCTGACTTCACGTACATCACTTTTTTCCTTCCCTTTTCTGTAAGTAACCTCTTCATCTTATCATTCTCATGTATCAAAAGATGGTTTAAAAGTTAACATTTAAGAAAGTTATCAACTTAAATATGCAATATTTTTTGTTTTATTTAGGTTTGAAATCCACCTATTCAAGTCTCTGAAGAAGAGCAGTCTTGAATTGCCTAACTCCACATCCACTTGATTTAGGATCCATATCATGTGCAACTACCAAAGCATGAAAACGACCTGCTCCAAAAACCCGTTAAAATGATTATAAAGTCAATTAAAGTTACATGATATTTGAATTCAGAAGCCAAAAGGTAACATACATCACATATTTAGGACTCAACATCCATCATTTATTCATGAAGGGATCAAGAAAACACTCGGTTATTATTATTTTTATTATTATTATTATTATTTATATGATCTTCAATAGATTCTCTAAATTCAAAAACACTATTAGGATGTTGCATGTCATATATAAAAATCACACAAATGAAACTAATTCAACAACCTAGAAATTCAAGTTCTAGATTCATGATTAAACAAACAATCAATTTCAAACTGAACGGAATTGTGCACCAGAAACGACATCGATATTCCTAGTACTATTTCGTGACTGCCATACGCCAACCCCTATAATCAGAACATAACGGAATTGTGCATCAGATAACAAGATATAAATAAGTTTTAATGAGTCAAACTAATTGCAGAACTGATTAGTTATCTTACTCTGCCATCGACGGTAAGGATTTTGAGTTCCGTTGGTGATGATGATAGTGAAGAAGACGATTGGAAACATAGGGAGAGCATAGTGAGAAGATTAGGGCTAATCGAAATATGGTAAAGATGATACGGTGAACTCACATTCAATGGGGGATTTCATAGGGTGATGGGAATTCAATTCAATTTAAGGGTGATATTGATTCAATTAAAAAATGTGAATGAGATTAGAAGACAGGAAACGATTGGTATGACAGAGAGTTTCATTAAGAAGAAGGAAGGCTAGTATTGTAATTTGGTTTTGATAGTGTAAAGGAGTAGGATAGTGAAATGACTACTTTACCCTCCTAAGTGTCTTAATTGTCACCAAGATCCCTATAATTTCTTGCTTAAATATGTTGTACATGTTGCTTCTTAAGTTGTACGGAAATAAAAATTACAATCTTGTACATCACTCCTCCTTTATAATGTATTATAGATTATAGATTATAGATTAGTATACATTTATAATTTAACATTTTTAAGTTTTGTTTTTTCAATACAATTCTCCTTAATAATTTTAATATTTAAAAAAAAGAATAAACCCTTTTAATGAATAAAAGTATAATTACTTAATTTAATATAATTAATGTGGCTGAACATTTTAGTCATTTTTAATGATAACCTACATTAAAATGATATTAATAATATATTTTTTTTATAAAACAATACTTTTTAATAGCAATAACACAATACCTTAGTCTAAACCATAATTGGCACATGTATTTTTTATAAACTATATTTCGGTATGTGGTTACATGGATAAAAATATTGTTTTATAAAAAAAATATATCAAATGTATAGAGTATAATTATTTAATGTAGTATATTTTGATAATTTAAAATTTATAAGTTTTGATAATATTAATAGATTATTCTCATTTAAATAAATTGCAAAAAAAACCCTTATAATCAATTAGAGTTAATTAAAAGAATAGCTCCTCTAGTTATTATAGGGTATTTTAGTCATTTTATCAAAACTTAACTAGAAAAACTAACGAAGTTAGCCTTAGTACTCTAACTTGTTACAAAACTGAAACCATGAACCCTTAACATGTTAAAAAATAAGTTAGTACTTTAAGATGTTAGTTTATATGAACCTTAAGGACTATCTGTGTAGTTAACTCTTATTTATATATAGTGTTTTTTATAGCTAAAAGACAAAGGGGTACATGCATTGATCGGGTTTGTCCCGATTGCTAAGTGTTCTGTTCCTTGTATCCAAGGCTTGATACCAAACCATATCGAGCCGGGGGTCTCACTGGAAGCAACCTCTCTATTATTAGGGGTAGAGGTAAGGCTGCCTACATCTTATGCCACACCCTCAAATTTCTACCGCGGGGTTTATACCGCGAGGCGCATGACATACCAGGATCCCAGAGCCATAAGTCATATGAACGAACTCTAAATGCCCAAACCATTTAGTTCGTTTTCAAAAATCAAGTTTAGTTAAGCTGCGGAAGCGTAAACCAAATTTAAACCTTTTAAAACCATACGCAAAACAACGCGCCCAAATTAAAACCATATGAAAGAAAACATAAAAGCATAATATGTAATTTAGGTGTATGCCCAAGACCCCAAATGCAGTGAGGTGTGCAGTGCTTTCTAATCCTGGCACCGGAAGCTAACTACCTGCAAGAGCATGTATATTGTGGGTCAACAAACAGTGTTGGTGAGTTCACTAAGTAAAGTAAATGAGTATGTAAATGCGCTGGTTTCCAAAACCACGTAAACAAGTAATTGAGTTGGTTCCAAGAACCGTGTAAACACTAGTTCATCGCATGCCAAGAGTAGCTAACCCATTCATGATAACTAACACCGATATACCGAACTGCTGATGTACGTGTAGTCACAAACGTGAGCTGCATGCCTTACATCATTGCCTATCAACAATGATAAAATCTGTTAAGTTATAGTTCACTCCCGCACTCCCCGAGCTGGTGTGAGGTTTGTAAGACCTAATAGCGCTATCAACTAATAACCCGCTTGCCATAACCCGGCAACTCATTCGGTATGTGAAGGACTTACAGATGATAGAGTTGGTTTAGTTCATCAAGGACACAGTTTGTGAACTAGCAAAAATCGACCCACACAAGGATCCATAGCATTCCAACCCGGGATGTGTAAGTAGTCCCAAACCGGACTAGAAAATAGTAGTCCCAACCCGGACTAGAAAAAGTTAAGTACGTTGTCTCAACCCGAGACGCATGCTTTTGAGAAAAGAGTAGTGAAACTCACCTTAGGTTGCACATGAATAATCCAAATTCCTCAGACAGTAATGAGCTACCGACTCCCTATTACAAATGTCACTAAGTGTAACACCCCAACCGATGGCGGAAACATCGAGGTGTCACGTAGTGACGATTGTTCAATAGCTCATGGTACTAAAGTGTAACTTTGAATACATTGAATTGAATAATTTATTACATTGAAAGGAATACAACAATCAAAACTAGCAATCTAAAATAAATACAGTAAATCTCAATCTACGCCTAAGTTCCAAAAGCTTAGAAGTGATCTCATAAGAACCTGAAACATGTACGAAAATAATTTTGGTCAATACAAAAATGTATTGGTGAGCATACCCTGTTTGAGTACATATAGTAGAAAAAGAGTTTAGCAATTCATGTGCGGTACCATTTGCAATTATGTAATAAGTAATATCCGTTCAAAACCAAGCCTATGAATAATGACTAACACATGACTAACCAAATGAATAATGAATTAACAAGACAATGACCAAGATTCTCTCACCAGAGTCTCAAGGGGGTATACCATAGTACTATTCATTGAAATGCTAGGCCGCCCAGCGGTTAATGATTTTGACAAGTCATAGACACACCAATTAACATAAAGCAAACACACATGAGAATTGCATTTAGTAAAAGAAATAGAAACTTGATAGTAAGTATATGAGTCACCCCAGAATAGTAAAACAGTAAAAAGGGGAAAGATATACTTACAGTTTGCGAAAACGATCAAAATCCACTTAAGCGGTCGTGAGCTAAGTAATGGGAATTCCGAGGAATTCAACCTATAATGCGTAAGAATACTAATAAGGAAATGTCTAAAAAAGTCTAAGGTATATAGGGTCTAAGGCATTAAGGTTTGCTAAGTCGATTTGGGGAATTAGAGTTTTTATGATAAGTCGTGTTAATGTAAAAGTTGTATATCACAAATAATATATGAAATGTTGTAAATATGGTTTAGGTAATATAATTATTACCTATTGAATATTTAGATAAAAATACATTTGATTAATTAAAACCAAATGTTTGAGATTAAAATCATTAAAAACGAATTTTTAATCAATTAAATACGATTAAAACAAATTAAATCATTAAAAATATAAAAATAAGACATTTTCCAGAAAATAGAGTGTGTTAATTTTCTTTATGGTGTCAAGATGTTACACCTAAATTTTCATAATTTTTGGATCAAAAATGAATTTATTATGAATATTCTAAGTTTATATGCATTATAAATAATTAAAATAAATAAAAAAAATATGAAATAATAACTAAAAAAAATCAGAAAAAGGAGTTGCATCTGGTGGGATTCGAACCTTGATCCTTTCCAGCTACATTCACACACCAAACCACTAGACTAAACCCCACTTTTTTTTATTTTATTCAAATGAAAATACATTTAACCATTAAGTAAAAGGTCATCTTCTTCCCCAATCCTACCAAGAACCCTAACCCTAGGTTGAAATCCAATAACCCAATTAAGGCAACAATAACCTCTGGAATCATGGGGCTTTCAATCGGAATCGAGTGAGGATTAAAACGGCATAAGAAAAACGGACTTACATTGCGTTTCAAGGTCGAACAAGAGGCATCAAAACCCGATCTTAAAATCACGATTTGAGGAGTTTGCCACGACAGTTTCACACAATTTTTAGTAGGTTTGAAATGTAGAATGGTGCAGAAACGGAATAGTGCGTGTAACACCCCAACCGATGGCGGAAACATCGGGATGTCACGTATTGATGATTTTTCAGTTGCTCATGGTAAATAATAATTCTCATTATATGATTTAGATAAATTACATACAATTGTTCTACAAGAATTCATACATCAAATTGAATAAAAATATGCACACATCTTCAAGCATTGACTCAAATCTTCAAGCAAGTAGAACCTGAAACATGTTAAGTTGAAAATATTTTGAGTCAACAAAAGTTGGTGAGAATTACATAGGTTTTGATAATCGAATAAAATTGTTGTACAATTCATGTGTCATGGCAATCTAGTCCATATGTGAAAACATACTAGAAGTAAATCGAGAGCATAATCAACCATTGTGACTGTTGTATTGTGGTACATCCCATACGCTCATGGTTCTCTCGTTTATATTGCAGTAACAAACACCCACGCTGCCTTTTTAGGAGGCACGTATCTGGGTGGGATTGTCAGTCCAATAGATCTATCAATGTATACCGTCGGCTGATCAATGTTAATGATTATGCTAGAATTGTGCTTACCCTAGTCATGTTCAAGACATAATGCAACATAGAAAAACACATAGACACTTTGATGATTGAATTGCATATAGAATGTTGCAACATGTTTCACCCCAAAAATGGTGATAAATAGAAAAGGGGCTATGTAAAACTCACCTTAGCAAAATGTTATATCTGTTGAAAAATTGAATAGTGGTGTTGCCCAAATGTGTCAAGTTGTATGCGCGTGAAAGGATCGGTAAGCTACAAAGACAATCAAACAATTTAGTTTTGGGTGCGGAATCCCCAAAACCAGCACAAAATGATAACTAATTAGATAAACACACACAAATCATCATTTTCAAACGTTTTCATTAATAATCAAACTTGAATACACGTAGAAAAACAATTACATTCAAGGACTCGACGCAAAACAAGTTTATAAAAAGTTACAGAGAGAATTCAGAAAGTGGCGGGAAATAAATGACTCAAAGTTCGCTGCAAAAACTGAGTTTGCCTATTTATAGACTGCACATTCGCCCACTTTGTTCGTGCGAATGTGCAGGTTCGCCCACTTTGAGTGGTCGAACCAAACTCCATAATAAACAATCTTCATTCGCCCCAAAAAGCTTCCTTCGCACCCTTGAAATCTCTCTTTCGCACCATCAAAATTGTTCCTTCGCACCAACGACAGTAAACAAAACAAATGAGTTATCCAATCCAAAGCATTAGTCGCACATATGCACCTACAAACTCCCCCTCGACTATTGCTTGGATTGTTGTCTTCTCTGTTCATCCATGTGCTTGTTCATTATTCTGATGTGTCGTATAATCTTTTGTTCTCTAGTCAGTTCCGGTTCCTGAAATGTCTTCTTCTTTGTTTTCTTCACAGGCACAGTCTGCTTCTCAACAGTTTTACCCAACTTCTGTTCATAATCACATCCAGCGTTGATGTCATATGCAAAGCACAGAAATACCACCTTCTGGTACTTTCCTGCTTGCTCAGCGTCTTTAGGATCAGCAAAAGTCGGATTATAGAATAACATGATGATATCCTCATGTGAGCAATTGATTAGCCACATAGGATCAAAAATAAGCACCTTCTTATAATCCTTCTCACCGTCTTTTAACACAATCACGGCCTCTGCTGTCTTCCAATCATAGTACCACCATATAAAGTCTTTAGCAAAATGCTGAGGAATAGGCAACAACGGAATTTTCTTCAGCACCCGCGGTGGTTTATACTTCAAAGTAACCTTGGGCAACCCAGTTATCTCGTTAATTTCCTTCTTGTGTTCAATCCTCTTTGGATACTGGGGTCTAAACAGATTCCACTCGGTTCGACTCTCATGGGTCATCTTCTCAAAAAAATAATCAATCTGGCTATTTGGCGCTCCCGTTAGACGGTGACGACAAATATCCCTGATTGCCCAGTAAGGAAGAGTCTTTAAGTGATGAAACTTCTCAAAGTATAGAATACCTTTCTCCCATTTCACCGCAAAACACCTAAGCTCTTTGACAAACTTCCAGGCCAAGGCACGGCCTTTGAACATACTGCTATGAAGTTTGTAGAAGCTTCCCTGAATATCAGCTTTAGGGCAGTTATTCTCCTTCTCCTTTAGTTTCCTCAACAACTCCTTCAAACTGTCTGTTTGTTCGAACCGAGGCTTTTCATGCCCTTTAAAGATGTGTTCTTCAAATATCTTACTCTTCTCTTTGGCTATTTTCTCAGCATGGTTTAGCAATTCATCTGAGAAAGAAAATCCACATTCTTGATTTGTTCTGAAATATTGTGGATATTCATCGCTCGTAATATCTTCCATCTCGACTTCCTCGAATGCAGGAACATCACGATCATCCGAGTGATTTCCAGCTTCTTTCTCAGGAATCTTAGGAATAAAATTATCAGCAAGTAATTCTTCTAACGTCTTACCCACTTGCTTTGCTAAACCTTCCAGAATTTCTTTCGAAATAGCTCCAGACACTTCCCCATCCTCAAGATCAGGGTCATCATATTCCAACTCGAAGAGTTTATTATTAGATTCAAATATTTCTGGAAACCTGCTAGTCATGTCTATCGTCCAGACTCGATCGGTTAACATCTGACGATACTTATTCTTATCTTCTTCAGACAATGACTTCAATCTTTCGTTCCAGAAAATATCTTCATCATCAACATTCTCACCAGGAGCTTTCGAGCTCGATTCACCGCCCTTATCCGAATCACGTTTCTCGTAAGAAAACTTATCAACATCATCATCATCGTCATCACTACTATCAAATGCAGAGCCGTCTTCTCCTGAACCATCACTCGAACCATCATCATCTTTATCATCCTTTTTCTTTGTTTTTGTATCATCACCAGCATCTTCATCTAATTCATCATCTTCCTCTTCATCAGATAATTCGAAGTCAACTTGTTCTTCTTCTCTTTCTTTGTCAACTTCTCCAGCTTGAAGTTGAGGAGCCTGAGAATACAAGTTCTTGATCAGATCGTCCATATGCTTGTTATTCTTTTTCAGCTGTTGATTCTCCTTCTTCAAGACTATTATCCTTCGGGTGTTACGTTGCTCATGTTTCAGCAACTTCTTGTTTTCTCTTTTCAACCTCTTGATGGTTTTCTTCATCAATGCACCATCATCCGCTGATGTGACCACAACCTCTAACATCTTCTTGTCATTCGATTTTAATTGTTCAATCTCACTCTGCTGTTTGTTAATGATATTCATCATTTCAGTCAGTCTTTGATTAACAGCATCCATAACATCACTATCAACAGAAACCTTTTTCTTAGCAGGTTGTTCAACAACTTCTGGCAGTTTGCCTTTCCTGATTTTCTTCAGCACATTATCCAATGCTTCATTCACTTTGTCCATTGGAATATCTTCTGTTTGTGGTGCGCATGAAGTTATCGTGGTTTTCTGTTTCTTCTGTACCTGCTCAGCAACCGGTGACTTTGAACTAGTAGCTGGTGGTAAATTCTTGCCAGCCATTAACATTTCTAGCTCTTTCTTTCTCTTCAAACTTGGCTTCTCCTGTTTCTTCTTTTTCTTTGCTTGAACAGGAGAACCAGCTTCAATATCATCCATATTCAGAATAACTTCAATTACCTCGTCCTGAATTGGACTCTTATCTCTTTGAACTTCAACATTAGCAGACGCACCAGCCTCAGTGGCCTTGGGCAAAGTGGTCTCAACGGTTTCAGCATCAGAATTCCATCTCTCATCTTCCTGTGTCTCTTCAGATTCAATAGACACCTCATCAACCAAATGTGTACCTTTCTGAGCTTTACTCTTCTGCCTCCTTGGTGCAGACTTCGGTTTCTCTTTTTCAGGTTCAACGACCTTCATTATCACCTCTTTCTTCTTCATTTTACTACCTTTTGCACCCACATTCACTACCTGTCTCTTTCGCTTTGCATCAGGATCAATATGATGTAAAGGATCATCAGGTTCAGAATTGCTATCATCATGTCTCACTATCCCTTTTCCTGGATCTTCTTTGCCTGGATCTTCGTAATCAAGTCTTGCCAAGTGTCCAAATAAACGCCTAACAGGAGGACGTTCATCAGCTGATAAGCCTTTGTAAGCTTTCATTCTGGCAAGTGTGTTCAATGTCATGTGTTCTTGAACAACAATATGTGTGGGATCCTTTTTCAAGTCTTTATATTTATTGTCGAACACCATTTGTAGAAAACGAGGATATAGCAAAAACTTCAGTGTTCTCGTGCCATTAACCGGCTCAAGTAAATGATCCATAAGCATGCCAGAAACATTGAACGGTTTGTTCAATATTAATGCAACCATCATAGAGCTTATGCTTTTCCTCATCAAGTCATATCCACCCGCAGCCGATCCAAATACATGAATCAAAACATGTGCCAAATATTTAAACTGAGGGCACAGTTTTCCTTTATGTAGTGAACCATCGGTGATACGTCCATTATATTTCATCCTCAAGAAACACTTACGCTGATCCATGAATCCCAACTCTTTAAGGTCCTTCTTCTCATCATGCAAGTTCAACGCCTCTCGTAAATCTTGTTCACAAACAATTATTCTCTGTCCTTGAACCTTGCTTGTCAAACATGACTCACAATTCCAAAAATCCAGCTTCGCGTTTGACCAAAACTCCTGCATAATATCGCGGTAAATGACGGTAGGTGTAGCAATCGCGTCAATTACTCTGCATCTCTTCAAATATTCTATGATATCAGCGAATTCAGTGTGCTTCTTTACATCTCCCAAATAAGCACAGCAGTTATGTGCGTTCTCGAAATCCAACTGCTTCAGTGGTACCGTCTTAGCAGGTTGTGAAGATGATCCTGCTTGTTCGGTAGTTTTCTTTGGCTCGGACATGTTCAAATTCTGTAAAACAAATCAAAAACACATGTTAAAAGTTGTTAAAATTTCAAACATTGAAAATTTGGTAATTCAGTTTCTCATTCGCCCAGTCGGGGGTGCGAAAGAGAAAAACACATGGTACGAATGTGAATATTATGGTTCGAATGTACAACATTTTTGGAACAAATTTCATTCGACCCTTATTCATTCATTCGACCAGTTTAAAGACTTCATTCGACCGGATTTGTTTCCTTCGCCCAAACGACTGGATGCGAAAGTGACTGTTTAAATTCAAAATTTCAATAACGAAATTAACAGATTCTAAGCATGATCATTTGATTGTAATACTACCTAAACATGCCGACTAAGCTATTAAACCAAACAAAAACGATTAAAGTTCATTATATGTATGTTTTCTAATTGACACTAGGGTTCGAAAAGGGGTTTTGATCAAAAACATCATCCTGATGTTAATGAAACCTAGATTGTTAGTTATTCTCCCCCTAAAACATACATAGAATGAAAACCAGTCAACAATTGAAACAATTATCCAGTGTAAAACAGTTTTTAGAAACTTAGGGTTCGAGACACAAAAACCACAATTAATCCTTGTAAAACAGATGATAACCTGAAACAATTATAGAAAAATGATCAGTAGATGAAGGCGCAAACAATGGTAGATTGTAAAACAAAAGAGCAACAAGGTGACTTTATGTTGAAATTCTGAGAAAAAATATATGGGGTTCGAATGAGCTGGAAGTCTTTATATAGACAGTCTCCTTCGCCCGTTTTGTTCATGCGAAGGAGAAGCTTTTGGCTCCTTCGACCCTACTGAAAGGGTTCGAATGAGGCAAAAGGGTTCGAATGAACATCAGTTCAAGAACTCTCTCCTTCGCCCGTCCAATTCATTCGAAAGAGCTGGAAAATTCCTCATTCGACCAAACGAATGGGCGAATGTAAAATGGAATTTTTGAAAATTTTCCAAATCTCAAAAACGAATCCCGGTTCAATTATTTCTCAACTTTTAAGCATCCATCATTCATGTTTTCTCATTTTAAAAATTACAAAGCTCAAATGGTGTATCAGGTTTTAGAAAATCGACATCAACCACCATCAGTTATCAAAAATAAGATGAAAAAGAAAAATCTTTTTGGATTTTCTAAAGTTTATGCTAAAACACACCGAAAATCTTTTGAGTTTTGTGATTTTTGACGAGAAAATAAAATGCAGAAATGTAAATGAAAAACTGTAAATGTTTTTGTGATTCCGGTAAAGGGATCATATCAGTTTATGAGAAATCTGATCACACCTTTGATCTTTTTGAAATTATTATCATTAAAGACAATGTGTGATCTGGCAACTGCTGATATTGTGATCCACATAAACTCACATGCAGACTTTTGTGCAGTGCTTTATACTGATACTAATATTTATAGTATAAACGCAATTGTCTGTGGTTCCCACGCACACGACATACTCCCGTATCAAGAAGTAAATGCACAAAGACTCATTGTAAAGCGTGATTATGCTTTCGTTGTCTGTAATTGTACAAGATATAATGCATAGAGGTATACAGGTCAGCAAATTAATGCAGCAAAGTAACATATGCACTATACCAGGTTGAGGACTGATATTAATCATGATTTGCATCAATGATCAATACGATGTAATAGATAATCTTTGATTATCATATAACATGAAAAGTTCCTCAATTTGGTAACTTTAGGATTTGGCATATAGCTCTTTTATAAAGACACCCTGGCTGATCTAGGTCCGTATTGACTTACAACAGAAGATCAGAGAGGCTATCCCCAGACAACTAATAACATAACGACCCTAAACCTCCGAGTTTTGTACAAATAGCCTATCAAACGAAATTACGGTACTAAGACCATATGCCCATGAGGAGTTCATCCACACAACAAATCGTTTGATATGTATGTATCAGGCACGCAGTAATAGGTCTACGAAGCCTATCAGCACATCGCACAGACTCAGACACACGCCCTATATAGCATTACATTATTTAGAATGTGTCAGATCCCCACTGATGTACTATCATTTCCCTTTATACTCCAGGAAATCATTTTAGAATTTTCTGATTTTTATAGATTTTCGAATTTACTGTTCCCAAGGATAAGCTGGAGCATTTCAAATATGTGACTGCCCAGATATCGTTTGTTCACAGAAATCTGACGGCATTAATCTAAGGGAAGAAGATATAGCAGTCAGCAAAGAAATTTTCTAATTTTTATGAATTTTGAAATTTTTCAATGTTTTTGGATTTTTCGAAATTTTTCTGAAAAACAGTAAAAAGTTAAACTAAAAAGTGATAGACTGAGGTGGTGATCAGTCCTGTTTTTCCTTAATACCGTTTGCTTTCAAAAGATAATCAAATCTGGATTTATCAAAAGCTTTGGTAAAAAGATCTGCGCGTTGATAATCAGTGTGGATTTTGACCATATCGATCAACTCTTTAGCATAACAATCACGGATAAAATGATATTTAATCCGGATATGTTTAGCCTTTGAGTGATTTACTAAGTCTTTTGTTAATCGATTGCGGCCTCATTATCACAGTAAATAGGGGTTTTAAGAAATTGCAAACCGTAATCCACCATCTGCTGTTGGATCCAAAGAACCTGTGAGCAGCAGCTCGATGCTGAAACGTATTCTGCTTCACATGTGGATAGTGCAACTGCGGTTTGTTTCTTGCATTGCCAGGTCACGAGCCTGCTCCCCATAAACTGACATCCAGCCGTTGTGGATTTGCTGTCTTTGTCACAGCCGCCCCAATCTGCATCACTAAAAGCGATTAGGTCAAAATTATCATCATGAGGGTACCATAGTCCTTTCGATGGACAACCCTTCAGATATCTAAGGATACGCTTCACGGCTGCTAAATGACTTTGTTTCGGCTTCGATTGATAACGAGCACAAAGACATGTCGCGAACATTATATCAGGCCTAGACGCTGTTAGGTACATCAGAGATCCGATGATTGCTCTGTATGTAAATGGATCTGTCAGCTCCCCCTTAAGGTCAACTCCAATCCCGTGATTAGGTTGTATCGGGGTATCCATCGGCTTGGAATCTTTCATCTGGAACCGGCTCAAGACTTCAGATACGTATTTGGTTTGGTGAATAAAGATCCCCGTTGGTCTTTGCTCCACCTGCAAGCCGAGGAAAAACTGCATTTCCCCCATAGCGCTCATCTCGAACTTCTCCTGCATAACTTTTTCAAATTCCCTGCACAAAAGTTCGTTAGTAGACCCAAAAATAATGTCATCAACATATATTTTCACTAGAAGCAAGTCATCTCCTGATCTTTTCGTAAACAGGGTGCAGTCAACCAATCCGCGTTTGAATCCTTTCGAGAGAAGATACGTGCTCAGCTCCTCATACCATTGCCTCGGAGCTTGGTGCAAACCATACAGTGCTTTGTTTAAAACGTAAACCTTATCCCGGTGGATTGGGTCTTCAAAGCCCGGTGGTTGACCAACGTAAACTTCCTCTTTGACCACACCGTAAAGAAAAGGGCTCTTTACATCCATCTGATACACCTTAAACTTCTTCCATGATGCAAACGCTAGAAACATGCGAATAGCCTCCAAGCGTGCAACCGGTGCATAGATTTCATTATAGTCGATTCCTTCAACCTGATGGAAACCTTGAACCACCAAACGAGCTTCGTTTCGCACAATGACTCCTCTATCATCTTTCTTGCACTTAAACACCCATTTGGTGCCTATCTTCTTTCTTCCAGGAGGTAAATCAGTCAGGGTCCATACACCAAGTTTCTGGAATTGTAATAACTCCTCCTGCATTGCTTCCACCCAGGCGTCATCCAAAAGAGCATCCTTGTATGTCCGCGGCTCGACCTGCGAAACATAACAAGCAAATGACCAGTCATTCTGAAAACCAGATTTCTGAATTTTGGCATATAAAGCAAGATTGCCAATGTTTTCTGGTGCTTGAGCATTCTTCAGCTGTCCTCTTGTCATCACACTGCTACCAGGATCACCAATAACTTGTTCAAGCGGGTGTATCCAATGTATCCGAGATTCCGGATAATCAGGTACTTGTACTCCCGTCTGAGTTGTCAAATTCTCTGTAGAATCCAGATCATTACCCACATTCGATGTTGAAGCATCAGTAATAGATGGGTTCACTGGTGGTGTCACTGTAGCATTGTCCAGAATAGCTTCACTTGTTGCATCATCGTCTTCGTATTCTGATTCGGATGAATTAAGCGATGTAGAAGCCTCTTGGAACACCTCTTCTTCCAATACAGGAGCAGTAGTATCATTAGAAGCTGCTTGGGGGTTTACCGTGATCGGACGCACTAACGGTGAAGTTACAGCGTTTTTGACCTCGTAGTATAATCGAAGTACAGCTTCTTCAACCATGCTATCTAGATTGAATGATTCAAAGAAATCTTTGTAATCAAACATCCAATCTGGTCCTCCACCCTGTACATTTTGTGTATATCTTTGAACTTCGACATTAGCCCACTCCTCGACTTTTCTAGTTCTTTTGTTGAATACCCGTTTTAATGGGGTTGCATATCCAACAAAATAACCTTCCTCAGCCTTTGGTGCAAACTTTTCCGAAGGATTCAGCATTGTACAGGGGGCACCAAATGGTTCTAGATACTCAAGATTTGGCTTGCGTCGGTTCAACAGCTCATAAGAAGTCTTGCCAAACTTCTTCACTGTCAAAACACGGTTGAGAGTATAACATGCCGCGTAAATAGCTTCGTTCCAGAACATGACTGGAAGATTTGAATCCGCAAGCATAGTTCTCGCCGTCTCTATAAGAGTCCTGTTCTTTCTCTCTGCGACACCGTTCTGCTGGGGTGTATACGGAGCGCTATATTCATGATGAATTCCTTTGTTTGCACAAAGATCCTCCATCTGAGCATTTTTAAACTTCGTCCCATTGTCACTCCGGATTCTTTTGATCTTCAGACCATATAAATTCTCCAGACGTGTAAACAGAACCTTCAAGTTGTCAAAAGTGTCGCTTTTCTGATGCAAACACATTACCCATGAAAATCTTGAATAATCATCAGTCACCACAAGACAGTATAATTCTCCTGCATGACTTTTACGTCTGACTGGACCGAATAAATCCATATGCAAACGTTCAAGTGGCAGCTCAACAGAATTAACTTTCTTTGGTCTATGGGATTGTTTGTGTTGCTTGCCCTTCTTGCAACTGATACACTTGTCATTCAGATGGAAGTGTTTGACATTAACTCCCGTGACAAGTTCATTCTTCACAAGCTGATTCATCTTTCTCAAATGGATGTGTCCCATTCTCCTGTGCCACATAATGGATTCTTTTTCTGTAGCCTTGGAGAGGAAACATGTGACTTGGCCATGGGTGGTCATTGCTTTAGACATGTCGAGAATATACAAGTTGTTAACTCTCGGCGCCTTCAGCATCACCCACTCTTTTGGTAACTCAAACCCAGGTTTCAAGATATAACAGGATTTGTCATCAAAATACACTGAAAATTGTTTATCACAAATCTAACTACCACTGAGCAGATTGTAGTCTATCTGTTTCACATAAGAAATCCGCTCAAATGTTACGACCCCATTGCTTACACTACCCTCCATAGTAATGTAGCCTCCCTTATTTCCAGCAAATGCCACATAACCTCCGTTAATGTTTTTGATGTCAAAGAGTAGCGCGAGGTCCCCTGTCATGTGACCAGAAGCTCCACTGTCAACAATCCATAGGCTGCTAACAGGGCCAGCTGGAGCTCCCTGCACATTTAAAGTAGATCAATTAGTTCTTTCGGGGGACCCAAGCCTGTTTGGTCTTGGGTCTTTGAACAGGTTGTTTCAAAGAATCTTTTGGCTCACAAACATCTTGGGTTACTTCAACCCCTTTCTTCTCACTAACAACTTTCTTTTTCTCATTCTTCTCGCTCTGTGAAGTAGAGGCTCCTTCAGATTCCTTAGATGACCAAGATTGCTCAGATCGTTTCAAGATCCGAATCTGAGATTTTGAAGTCTCAGTCGGTTTCTTTACTTCTTCTTTGAAAGCAACCTTCTTGGTTACCTTCTCTGATTTAACAGAGACAGGTCCAACTGCTTGTTTACCACTAGGCTTAGGAGTTACCTTTTTGGTATCAACAGTTGAGTTCATCTGAGGTTTCTTACCAGATTTATCAGTTATAATCCGGTTGCGCTTATCATACGTCATCGGACGATTTTCCCCCTTGTTATAAAAATTGTTTTGATTATGATAAAATTCTTTTTGGGGAAAATGCCGTCTCTGTTGATAGCCATAGTTGTCAACCGGATACTCATAATATTGCCTCATCTCCATCTCGTGCCTTTTGTGTCGTACGTACGGACAGGCGGCAAGTAAATGTCCCCGTTCCCCACACTTATAACACGCACGGTATTCCTCGTAGATTCCTTGATCGGCGACTTGGAAAAACTAGCAATGGGATATCGATCGACCATGCATTGTTTCCTTAAACTCTCAGGAGCTGGGTCCTTCGAGTAAGTCGGTTCAATAAAACTATTTTCTTTATGAACAGGCAAAACAAACTGTGTGACATTGACCTTTGCTTCTTTTTCCGAATAAATTTTGTCTAAAATCTCTTGAGGAATGTCGTTGGTCCTTTCAAATTTCGGGAACCAAATCGTACTTTCCTGCCATATCTTTTCGATTTTTGTAGAATTGACAAATTTAATCGGAAACTCATCATCTGATAAAATCTTATCGGAGCCTTGCATCCGATAGAAGATTTTGACAGGTTTATCACACACTTCATTGCTCACATCATTGTTTTTCTCAGAATTTAACCCATTTTTCTTCTCAACCGGTTTTACCACATTTTTCTCAATTTTAATTTCAACTTTCTTTTCAACCGGTTTTATCACGTTTTTCTCAACCTTCTTAACCTCTTTCTTTTCAAAACTTTTACCAACAAACTTATCATTTTTCTTACCCTCATTTTTGCGATGAGCATTTGCCATTGGATGAATGATCTGAGACGGTGAGACTGGCTCAGTAGTGATTATATGATTTTCATCAGGGATATCACTATCACTTCCAACCGTCTCAGATGACTCATCTTCTTCATCTGAATCATCAGTAGCGACCACACCCTCACTATTTCCCAGTACTGGTCTCACATCAGAATATGGATCCCCGACACTAGAAGTGTTAGGCTCATTTTCTGGTGTGGGCTCAGGATGAATTAAAGTCTCCGGTGGTATTGCATGTAAAGTGTGATTCGCAAACAATACCGGAGATGGAACTGACTTATAGTTTGCACTATTCGTCTGGGAGGGTTCTTCAATGATATGATCAACTACGTATGCTATGTGCTTGTAACTTTCTAATTTCTTGTTAACTTTTTCCGCAAAGCACTTGATGGTTGCCATTTCTAATTTAGTGTTTTCCATTTCATTGATGTAATTATTAATGGCAAGTTGTTTAATAGATAATGTCTTTTTCAATTCTGACACATCCTTTTTATAACCATCAAGAACTTTGTTGAAATCTTTTAAGTCCTTTTGATAAATCTGACAGTTGAGTTTTGCACTCTCAAGTTGAACCTTGAGAAGCTTGTTTTCATCAGTCAGTTTTTCAAAATCAGCACATTTGTCACATTTAACACAAGATTGAGTTTCAGAACTTACCGGCTTAGGAGGTTCTGTCATGGCCATTAGAGCAAAGTGAGCTTCCTTTCCTGCAAAGAATTTGGAGTAGTCAATCTTGGTGCATGCATCATCCACCATACATGACTTGCGAGTCATCAGGAAGTCAGCTTCAGCTAGCAGATGGTCAATATCATCATCTAGTGAATTCACACTAGTCTCTGAATCAGATTCGCTCTCCATATCCGAGTAAGCTGAGTCATATTGATCTCCAACATCGGTGACAGAATCAAGAATCATCCCCGATCTCTTGTCTTCACCTTCAGCAATCACATCATCATTCACTTCTTCAATCTTCAACTCCGACACCTTTTCAATCACAACCTCTTCTTCAACTTCCTCATTCTCATCCAACTTCATCTGCTGTGCCACACACGCAACATTCCCAGCAGTGATTTCCTCCACCCCCAATTGCATACCAGTCCAGTCAAAACCTTCATCCTTTTGGATGACAAGTGCTTGGTTTTGAGTATCAGTTTGGTTTTGGTTTTGTGTGTTAGGTGTAGAGATAGGAACAATAGTTCGGTTTGGGTTTTGTTGAGGTTGGTTTTGGGTTGTGGATTGTCTGGTGTTGTTGTTTTGTTGACGGTTCTGATAAGTGTTTTGGTTTTGTGGTTGAAAGCTTGAGATGTTGGGATTATTGTAAGACACTTGATTCTGGTTTTGGTTTTGTCGGTTTTGGTATGTAGAATTGAAAGGATTTCGGTTACCTTGTTGTGCTGGTTGTGTGCACTCCCTTTTAAAATGTCCCTTTTCACCACAGTTAAAGCAAGTAACCTTTGCTTTGTTGAATCCATATGTGGTATTGGGAGAGGTTGAGAGATCAGTCCTGCCAGTCTTCTGAATGAAATTAGTGGCTCTCCTCATAATGCTTGCAAAAGCCCACTGAATGTCCATCAACTCCATTTCCTCTTTATCAATTTGAGCATAGTCCTCATTGGTAAGATTATTGTTACTAATTTGACTTGCTACCAAACTGTTGTAAAAAGCAACCATGGCAGATACTAGAGCAACATGCTGTTGAGCAATTTCAACAGTCACATTCTTAAGGTTTGATGTCTCTAACACAATCGGGTTTTGACTTGATTGTGCTTGAGTAATCTGCATCTGGTTCACTTGAGGAGGATATTGTTGTTGTTGTTGCTGTTGACTTGATGTATAGCATGCGGCTTGTTGTAATGGTGAAAATGGTGGAATAAAGTTTTGTGTTTGATAAGGTTGTTGTGTGTATGATGGTGTGTAGGATGAAGTTTGAGCAAGGTAGTTAATGGGTGCTTTTGATGGTTCAACAATGTTAGACACACATGCTATGTGAGGTGCAACAGTAGATGTGGTGCTAGAAGCAGAAAGAGAGTTAGATGTACCACTCACATATAAATCAGGATTCTGTGGAATCTGAGCTCTCTTAGCTTTTCTCTTTTCCTCCATCTCTTTGTTTTCCAGCTTTTGGATGAACTCATTAATGGTCCAATACTGGTAAGCATCCTTCTCCTTTAACACTTCGATGTGTTGATTCCAATAGGGTGGTAATGCATCAGCAAATTTATCAACTAATTCCGACATTGGAATGCTGATCTCATAGCTCGACAATTCAGTGAGCAAATGGCAGTACCTTGGAACCAACTCTTTTAGGGTCTCATTACCCATATAACTGAAGTTTTCAAACTCCTTCCGAAGCTCCTCCATCCTAAGCTTCCTGGTCTTCTCATTTCCATCATGTCGATTTCTCAGCATATCCCAAAGTTGTTTGGATGTAGTGCACGATCCAAACTGATGTAGTAGATCAGTGTTGATCGCCTGGGATAACTGAGAAAATGCTTTCTTCTCTATAGCAAACCTTTTCTTCTCGTCATCCGCCAAATTCTCCAAAGGGATTGGTTTTCCAGTATTCTCTAGAATAGGAGCAACGTAACCCTTCACAATCATTTGCCATGCTTCTGCTCCTTCAAGTCCTTGTCCCTCAACGTGAATCTTAAACTTCGTCTTCCAAGTGTTATACTCCTTCATGTCCATTAACTTCGGTGGACGATTGCCGCTTCCAGAAGATAGATCATGAATAAGAGTAAAAATAGTGTTGGTCGTCTGGGAATGGACTGCTGCTGCTGCGACTCCCCAATAGTTGTCAATCGGTTGGGGTAATGATTGAACAACTTGTTGTGGTGCCGAACTAGTCATAGCCATATAATTGATCGGCTGAGATGATTGTTGTCCGGTCTTTTGTGCCGCTACTGTCCACGGATCTTGAATCTGTTGTTGTTGTGGTGCTTGAGTTGGTCTAGGGGTTGTTGGAAAGTTCCACATTGTATCCTGCAAACAATCAAACAAACAAACACGAAACGATTAAAAATTTTTCAAAAACAGAATACTCCTTCGTATGAACGGAGGTGCGAAATGAAAAAAAAAAATCTTCTCTTTCGACCGAATAATCTGATACGAATGTGAAAAACAAATATCAAATCTCCTTCGACCGCTTTAGTCTTCCTTCGACCGCTCTACTTTTCTCCTTCGACCGAACGACTATACGAATGAGACACAGTAGTACGAATGAAAAATATAAGCAATCAAAGTTCACTTTCGACCACTAAAATCACTCTTTCGACCACAAAAACACTCTTTCGACCTAATAGACTCCCACTTTCGACCGAATTCTCTTGTTCGACCCCTGTGATTTCAAAAACGGTTATTCTTTGAAAATCAGTTAGATTTGATCATGTTTATCAAAAGTTGATGGATTTTGATGATCTTTATCAGGTTTTGAATCGGATAAGATTTGGAACAACTTTAATAAAGTGAATTATCCAATTCAAACTCGAAATCAAGGTGAAATCAATCAAAAACACATCATTTCAGTTTGTTCATTTAAAACAGAAATTTTTTTTATCAAATTTGGGTCAAAATCAACTGAGAAGCTATCAATTTGTGGTTGTTTGATTCAGAATGGCTCTGATACCACTTTGTATGCACGTGAAAGGATCGGTAAGCTACAAAGACAATCAAACAATTTAGTTTTGGGTGCGGAATCCCCAAAACCAGCACAAAATGATAACTAATCAGATAAACACACACAAATCATCATTTTCAAACGTTTTCATTAATAATCAAACTTGAATACACGTAGAAAAACAATTACATTCAAGGACTCGACGCAAAACAAGTTTATAAAAAGTTACAGAGAGAATTCAGAAAGTGGCGGGAAATAAATGACTCAAAGTTCGCTGCAAAAACTGAGTTTGCCTATTTATAGACTGCACATTCGCCCACTTTGTTCGTGCGAATGTGCAGGTTCGCCCACTTTGAGAGGTCGAACCAAACTCCATAATAAACAATCTTCATTCGCCCCAAAAAGCTTCCTTCGCACCCTTGAAATCTCTCTTTCGCACCATCAAAATTGTTCCTTCGCACCAACGACAGTAAACAAAACAAATGAGTTATCCAATCCAAAGCATTAGTCGCACATATGCACCTACACAAGTATCACCCTATAATAAGGTAATAAATATGTCTAAGTCTATCTAGTCTACAAATGTATAAGTTCTAGGGCTTCGAATTGGGGATAAATGCTTGTTTGATTAATATTAAAAATGTTTGATAATTGAGAGAATTTTAGTAATAAATAACCAAAATTTCTTTTATAAGAATTATAATTTAAGATGGTCACAATAATGTGTGTAAAGCATAAAAATAATTTTTACAAAATTATTTTCTTTAAAATAGAATATTAAATCTATTTATAACAAATTGACAAAATTTTACTTTAATATTTAAAAATATTAAAATTAAAGAATTATTAGTTTAAAATTTATATTTCTATTCTAAATAATCAGAAATAATTTGTATAAAATTTTGGTGCAAAAATATAAAAAATTGGATTTATTATGATTTAATTATGATTAAAACTAACAAAAATTGATTAAAAATATTAAATAAATGATTTTTCTGAAATAAAAATCATTTCAGAAAAGTTTAGCATTATATAAACTCAGAATAATTTTTGTGGAAATTTATAAATTTGTTTTGATATTTTAATGGAATTTTATAAATAAAATAGAATAAACTTGATTTATTTATTAAATATATAAAATAAATAAATTTTTGAAAACTAAAAATTGTAAGTTAAACTTTTTCATTAGATTAACTTAAAATAATTTTTGTAGATTTATTAAAAGAGTTTTAATAATTTAAAATGAATTTATAAAATATAAGTATTATATATGTAATTAATTTTAATTGTTTTTGATTTAGAATCAAAAAGGATAAAAAAAAAGGGTTGCCACTGCCGGGTATCGAACCCGCGTGGTTCAGAAGGATGGCACCAGACACAACCACTTGGTCCAAACCAGTGGTTGTGTTTGGTTTCTGTTTAATTAAAATAAATAATATACGAGAATCATGTTCTTCCCCAATTATCATACATACGAGCCCTAGAATTTGAAATCAGTACAATCACACAACATTAACCCAATTAATCATGGGGTTAATGTTGTGTAAGTTTCTATAATTGAAACCCATAACAAACATCACACTTACAAACACGTTTAAGGTACGATTTGGTCTGTCAAGCCCGAAGTCAAAGAACACGATCAAAAACACCAGAAAACAGATTTAATGTAGAAATTGGAGGTTGGAAGAGGATGTTCGGCGACTTGTGATGGTCCACTGATGCCCAATTTATAGTGTTAATGTCCAGATCATAGAATTGGAAAGTTTGACTCGTTTTTTAAAGTTGACGCGTTAATAATAAAAATTAGAATCAATTGATTGACAATTGACGAGAGTATGAGTCAGAATAGGCCGGTTATCACGATGCATTACCAATTATAAATCAATTACGAGTTAGTGATGTTGATTATGGAAGGTCGTGGATCTCAGTTGACTTTTCCAAGTCAACTGAGATATTTCAAAGTCGTGTTATAATTATATAAAATCCGGATTAGAACAAAGATCTTGGCTAGGGCAACTGGTTGTGTGTGGTGTGTATATGGAACCGGTTAGGGACCCGGGTTCGATCCCCGTCCCTAACATTATTTTTCAAACATTATATTTTTATGGGCCGGGTATTGGGCTAGTATCTGGGCCGGGTCTGATGGGCCTTGGGCTCTGATACAAGAAGGAATTGAGGGGTTTTGGGCTTTGGGTTTGGTTTAAAGGTGTAGTTTTAAAAAAAAATGTGGGTATTATTATTATTATTATTATTATTATTATTATTACATATATACATATATATATATATATAAGTTGTGTGTTTAATGCTAAAGGTGTATAAAGTAAGGTTTTCACGTATAAAAATTTGGGGGAAAATTTTGCGATGTTACAGTCTCCCCTACTTTTGGAAACTTCGTCCCGAAGTTAAAAGAAAACACCAAGTTTACAATTGGTCGACTACCGAAAACCTTGATAAAATTTCTCACTACCTTAATGTACCTGTAAATTCATGATTACGTTCCGGACCGTAATTACCAATTTACCTTACATTAGGGTTTTGCGTCCTTTTATGACTTTACCGATTGTTGAGCAGGTCTGATAGTCCCCACCAGTCGTTGAGCAGGTGGTAGGGCCTCTCCCGACTGTTGGAAAGACATGATGACCTCTACCAATCGTTAAGTAGGTTGTTTGGTAGTCAACTAATTGTTGTACAAGTAAGCAAGTATGATTATAGATATAGCAATTAATTCACATTCAAACAAGCATGCACTCAGATGTTATGATAATACTTGATTTTATTACTTGGATCATAAAGTGTCAATACATAGAATTAAAAAGTTGACATCATTCAAATGGTGAGGTTTGCTGTTAAGTAGCTGGAGGGTCTCTAGCGGGGTTATTTGGAGCATCAAGAGCGTTTGTAGCAGGGATTCGACAAGCATCCGCAAGATGCCCATACCTTTGACAATTGGTGCACTGTCGGCAGGGAACTTGTGTCGGGTGGTGATACTGGCAGGTATCACACTTAGGTTTGTTCCCGTTGTAACGTTTCTTGTTGGGTGGAACAGTGGTGTCTATTGCAAAATTCCTGACCTTGCACTTTCCGTTGGTTGAGGCCTCAGTTTTGATTTCAACGGCAGGTTGGGGAGTATCCTTTTTTCTTTTCCCCTTTACGAGTCAGGGTTCCTGCCTTCACATGGTTATCTGTTAGGGTGGCAGCCAAACGCTTCGCTTCCTCCAAAGTAGCAGGGTTCCTTCCCCACACCATGTCTTGAATCTGCATCGGTAAGCCACCAATGTATTTTTCGATTGCAATAGGCAAGGGGGTGACCTTGTGGGGTAGCAGTAGGCTAAGTTCGTGAAAACGAGTGTTGTAGGCAAGGTTTTCCCCACTGTCTTGAGCAAGATCATGAAATTCATCTTCCAGCTTCTTAATTTCATTACGAGGACAGAACTCTGCCTTCATAATGTCTTTAGCTTGATCCCAAGTTAAGGCTAGTGCAGCTTCAGCTCCGCGAGTGCGTTTTTCTTTATTCCACCAAGTGAGTGCTCGTTTGTGAAGAACACTCATGGCATAACGGACTTTAAAGTTGTCGGGGCATTCACTGTTGATGAAGGTATGCTCAATACCCTCAAACCATTGTAGGAGTCCCGTAGCTCCTTCTTCACCGCTAAACTTTGGGGGATTACAAGAATTAAAGTGTTTAAGGGTACAGGCTGGAAGACCATTCCCATTCCCGTTGTGGTTTCCATTTCCATTCCCGTTGCCGTTACCATTTCCGTTGCCGTTCAACTGGATGACTTGAGCTAGTAAGTTGGGAACCAAAGTTGCGATTTGCTGCGCCATTTGTTGAGAAATGATTGTAGCCAGTTGAGCATCGACACCATTGTTGTTGTTGTGGTTGTTGTTGTGGTTAGTGTCGTGGTTATGGCTGTGATTGCTACTCCCTTCATCATGATTGTTACCACTGTTAAGACGAGCACTGCGACGTGGAGGCATGATCTGTAAGAGACACAATGAGGTTATATAAGGAATGTAATCATTTATTCATTAAAACGAATAAACGAAAACGTTGACTTATCAAAGATTCTAGATTCTAATAACATATGAAGACATGCTTTAGCCTATAAGTGAACACTCATCCCGAGAATTCCCAGGTATGCATCCTGGTCCCTCGTCTGATTGGGATATATGCGCAATGCCAGCCTAGACAGAAGACTCAGAATACAGGCGTTCACCCTTCCAGATTGCACGTGTTCGTTATTAAAATCTAGAACTTCGACGAGATTTCAAGGTGGTTCAAGTTAAACCTGAGGATTTTGCCTTATTAGTCTAAGAGTGGATCCAGTGATGGAGAGCAACCTTCTTGTAGGGATGAAAGTAGGGATATGAAGTAGGAGGGAGATAGAGAATAGCAAGTAAAAGAAGCAAGTACTGGTTAAATCCTATGGTTATAGACTAGATTATTTTTCTAATAACCTAATTCCCTATAACCATGGCTCTGATACCAATCTGTAACACCCCAACTGATGGCGGAAACATCGGGATGTCACGTATTGATGATTGTTCAGTTGCTCATGGTAAATAATATTTCTCATTATATGATTTAGATAAATTACATACAATTGTTCTACAAGAATTCATACATCAAATTGAATAAAACTATGCACACATCTTCAAGCATTGACTCAAATCTTCAAGCAAGTAGAACCTGAAACATGTTAAGTTGAAAATATTTTGGGTCAACAAAAGTTGGTGAGAATTACATAGGTTTTGATAATCGAATAAAATTGTTGTGCAATTCATGTGTCATGGCAATCTAGTCCATATGTGAAAACATACTAGAAGTAAATCGAGTGCATAATCAACCATTGTGACTGTTGTATTGTGGTACATCCCATACGCTCATGGTTCACTCGTTTATATTGCAGTAACAAACACCCACGCTACCTTTTTAAGAGGCACGTATCCGGGTGGGATTGTCAGTCCAATATATCTATCAATGTATACCGTCAGCTGATCAATGTTAATGATTATGCTAGAATTGTGCTTACCCTAGTCATGTTCAAGACATAATGCAACATAGAAAAACACATAGACACTTTGATGATTGAATTGCATATAGAATGTTATAACATGTTTCACCCCAAAAATGGTGATAAATAGAAAAGGGGCTATGTAAAACTCACCTTAGCAAAATGTTATATCTGTTGAAAAATTGAATAGTGGTGTTGCCCAAATGTGTCAAGTATCACCATATAATAAGGTAATAAATATGTCTAAGTCTATCTAGTCTACAAATGTATAAGTTCTAGGGCTTCGAATTGGGGATAAATGCTTGTTTGATTAATATTAAAAATGTTTGATAATTGAGAGAATTTTAGTAATAAATAACCAAAAATTCTTTTATAAGAATTTTAATTTAAGATGGTCACAATAATGTGTTTAAAGCATAAAAATAATTTTTACAAAATTATTTTCTTTAAAATAGAATATTAAATCTATTTATAACAAATTGCCAAAATTTAACTTTAATATTTAAAAATATTAAAATTAAAGAATTATTAGTTTAAAATTTATATTTCTATTCTAAATAATCAGAAATAATTTGTATAAAATTTTGGTGGAAAAATATAAAAAATTGGATTTATTATGATTTAATTATGATTAAAACTAACAAAAATTGATTAAAAATATTAAATAAATGATTTTTCTGAAATAAAAATCATTTCAGAAAAGTTTAGCATTATATAAACTCAGAATAATTTTTGTGGAAATTTATAAATTTGTTTTGATATTTTAATGGAATTTTATAAATAAAATAGAATAAACTTGATTTATTTATTAAATATATAAAATAAATAAATTTTTGAAAACTAAAAATTGTAAGTTAAACTTTTTCATTAGATTAACTTAAAATAATTTTTGTAGATTTATTAAAAGAGTTTTAATAATTTAAAATGAATTTATAAAATATAAGTATTATATATGTAATTAATTTTATTTGTTTTTGATTTAGAATCAAAAAGGATAAAAAAAGAGTTGCCACTGCCGGGTATCGAACCCGCGTGGTTCAGAAGGATGGCACCAGACACAACCACTTGGTCCAGACCAGTGGTTGTGTTTGGTTTCTGTTTAATTAAAATAAATAATATACGAGAATCATGTTCTTCCCCAATTATCATACATACGAGCCCTAGAATTTGAAATCAGTACAATCACACAACATTAACCCAATTAATCATGGGGTTAATGTTGTGTAAGTTCCGATAATTGAAACCCATAACAAACATCACACTTACAAACACGTTTAAGGTACGATTTGGTCTGTCAAGCCCGAAGTCAAAGAACACGATCAAAAACACCAGAAAACAGATTTAATGTAGAAATTGGAGGTTGGAAGAGGATGTTCGGCGACTTGTGATGGTCCACTGATGCCCAATTTATAGTGTTAATGTCCAGATCATAGAATTGGAAAGTTTGACTCGTTTTTTAAAGTTGACGCGTTAATAATAAAAATTAGAATCAATTGATTGACAATTGACGAGAGTATGAGTCAGAATAGGCCGGTTATCACGATGCATTACCAATTATAAATCAATTACGAGTTAGTGATGTTGATTATGGAAGGTCGTGGATCTCAGTTGACTTTTCCAAGTCAACTGAGATATTTCAAAGTCGTGTTATAATTATATAAAATCCGGATTAGAACAAAGATCTTGGCTAGGGCAACTGGTTATGTGTGGTGTGTATATGGAACCGGTTAGGGACCCGGGTTCGATCCCCGTCCCTAACATTATTTTTCAAACATTATACTTTTATGGGTCGGGTATTGGGCTAGTATCTGGGCCGGGTCTGATGGGCCTTGGGCTCTGATACAAGAAGGAATTGAGGGGTTTTGGGCTTTGGGTTTGGTTTAAAGGTGTAGTTTTAAAAAAATGTGGGTATTATTATTATTATTATTATTATTATTATTATTATTATTTTTATTATTATTATTATTATTATTATTATTATTATTATTATTATTATTATTATTATTATTACATATATATATATATAAGTTGTGTGTTTAATGCTAAAGGTGTATAAAGTAAGGTTTTCACGTATAAAAATTTGGGGGAAAATTTTGCGATGTTACAGTGCGGTCAATTTATAAAGTTACAAGAAAATAAATCGTTTTGATCGGTTTACATAATTCCGATCGTTACAAGTTTTCACTAATTAAAGCTTGATTAAACCATGTTAAATGCTTGTTTTAAATCTTAAAACAGGTCATTCATTGATGGAGAAAGTGTTTGAGATTATTAAAGTCTTGAAACTGACATTAAACTCGCGAATTTGAGTTCGCCGGAAAATAATTCCGGCCGCCAGAGACTGCCGGAAAAAACGTGGGACAAAAAGGGAGGAAACCTGATTTTTAAAGTTTGGTTAATTGACAATTTTGACCCCTCACTTTGTAACTAAGTTAGTGTACTATGTTTAGGTTAGTTTTTCCTTTATAAAAGCTTAACCAAGTTAACTAAACTAACCTAAAATGTTTTTAAAACTTTATAATACTTGGAATTTTTATAATCTCCTTTCCGTATGACATTTTGAACATACGCATTTGCTTAAAACGTATACCCGATCCATAACAAAAATAAATGATTAAATTTTAGTTCGTTCTAAAATTAAATTTAAAAACGACGAATATTACATGGACTATAGTGGAAATATTTGAAGGGCTATTATTATCAATTGAATGAAAGACGAGGGTGACGGATGTCACAGTCTCCCCTACTTTAGAAAATTTCGTCTCGAAATTTCTTTCAAGTTGAGGCTACTATGAACCCGAAGGCGTTGTAAAAGTCAAAAGAGATTTCCATCATTTATGATTCAATAAAGTTTAAAGTAGTTGTCTAATACTAAAAGTAAAAATTTCAAAATCTTTTGACAGTTGACCCGAAGTTAGAAAGTTAAGAGTTTAAATGAGAAAGGTTTTGGAAATGTGTGACTAGTGAGGGAGGGACACTGACGAAGCAATCTCCCCTACTTTAGAAAGGTTTCTAACTGAACTTTATTAGAGTATGCAACAAGAATCCAATTAATCGAGAGTGTAAGAGTATACAAGGTTTGTGTTTTCTGTGTGGGTGGTCAAGCGAAGAACCCTAGGAAGACGAATTGAAGTTCGTGTAAGAACGTTCTTATCGAAAATGCTAGTTATTAGTCAACGATCCAATGAAGACGTAATTATAAAGTAATGGGTAGGTTCTTGGTTAGAATCCTAGTCCGTTCCCACAATATCGTTTATGCTTATATATAGGGTGTACCGTAGCTGACCCACCACACTCCCGATACTTTGGACTCGTACTGATTGTCTACCAACAGCCTAAATAGAATTACACACCACCCTCATGTACCTGTAAACCCATGATTGCGTTCCGGGCCGTAATCATCGATTTACCTTACACTAGGGTGTTATGCTTTCCCATAACCCTATCCTAAGTAATACCAGAAACAAATGCGTGCAATCAGGATATACTAAGTAATTGATACTGCAATGAAACAATGACATGGTTAGAGGTTCTTCCCTTTCGGGTTTACCCTTTAACCGTAATGAGAGTCACATGTAAGTAATAGACATGGTTAGAGGTTCTTCCCTTTCAGGTTCACCCTTAACCGGTAACTTCTGTTCACATCATTGGCTCTAAGCACTCATATTGATAGACTCTGAGGTTTACACCGTTCCTCTCGGATTGAAGAAATACTCTAATCCGAGTCGTACGTGGGCACTGGCTTAGATCTCATACGAGTTATCAACTAGTATGTTCGTTGGCCATGATGATGAACAATATAATGTAAAGTATAACAGGGTTTTGCTCACAACAGGAAAAATATTCATACCAAATGTGCGTTCATGTAATTATATAAGTATAGTATAAAATTTCGATTGAAAGAATAGTATAACGTAAATCGGGTAAATCGCACAATTTGCACCAAATGAAAGTAAACGAGTTAAATTTATGCTCAAAATCAGTGTTGTATGAATAACTACTAATAACTAGTGCGAGAATAGTTGCGAATAACGCGTGAGAATAACCACCCGTAAAATAATAATACAAGAGTAATAAGATAATGTACGAACGTAACTATAAATAGAATGGTGTAAGAATAATGAAATTTACTGTGAATGAAAGTGTATGGTACAGGTGTATAGCCTACTGTCATGTGAGTTAAAATTTAGTAAGTTTACATATATGCGTTATACTATAAAAGACATTTAGCAATATTCTGTTAAGAGGATATGTTCATTGTTTAAACCAAAGTTTTGCAACTGAAAGAGTACAAGTGTAAAAGATAAATTTTCGCAGTTTACTCGACTTTGTGATATTGTTGAAAGAATAGTAGTAATGCATGAGAATAAATTTTTAGAAATCGAAGTGTGTTTTAGATTCAAAACAGGTTCATATGAAAAGATTTCGTAGGTACACATTTCCATGTGTTTACGAGAAGTTGAGTTGAAAATTGTTATAAAACATATTATTAGTTGCAAGTTTCTCTCGAAAACATATGTTGGATACGTTATATGAAATCAAAAGGTTTACATTTGATTTGTAAAATATGCAATACAAGTTTATAAAATGCATGATGAAACCATTTCATGTAATATGTTTAAATCTAATGTGTTTCAAAAGACCAAAATTTAAAATGGCATGAAGGTAATGAATGATCCCAGATGCCTTGACTAATTTTTGGAAAATAGAATTTAAACGTTTCATCCCAAGACTTCTAAAGTTCAAACCGTGTAGTGACACCTAATGACTCTACATGCACAAGTAAGTCCTACGTATCCCGTTGGTGATCATATTGATTATTATCAGTTTTATACCTCATACACATCTCGTATAAGTATTCATGCAAGTTCATGTCAAATACATACCATATAAGACTCCAAATAGTCACGTAAACATCCCTTACACAATCTGCGTTTTCAGGGCAGATTGTACGCTGTGAAAAACGAATTATTTAAAATACTTAACGAACGAATTAAACTCCCAAATTTTTACTGAATATTCATTGGGATTCATTTGATAACCCATATTTTTGTTTTGTCTCAAAACCAAACACAAAAATTATTAAAATTCGTACAACACAGCTATGTCCAGAAAATTTCCACAGCAGGTTAGTTTAGTAGAAAAATTCCCAAAAATTGTGTATTCACCCAAACGAGGTGAATCAAATTGGAAAAGCCAAGTTTTTCTAATGTTGACCTACTGTTCAAATTTCATAACTTAACCCTTTGTAAATCTTGAGTTATGGCCGTTTAAAGTTGACCCAATTTATAATTCCGAAAATCTGATATGACCTTTAATCAAACAAAATTCCAAAAACCACTCAAAAGATGTCCAAATCTGATGGTTTTGCCCATTACGAAAACCTAAGACCACATACAATACAATCATGCAAAGAAATCATCAAAAAAAATAATTTAACATCACGATACAGACCCTACAAAACACCCTAACGAATCTGTAAGAAATCAGAATTCTAATAACATGCTTCTCATGAACCCTAATCATTCTTATTAACTCATAATCATAAAATAACTCATGTTAACAGTATTCAATCCATATTATCACGTTCAAATCTATGTATTTACGTACCATATATCCTAGATATGATTTCTGTCAACAATACTCATCAATAACCACTACAAACATCCAAGATATCCTTCATACAATGATTTGCGATTTTTAACATGCATGTTTCTTAGAATTTTACAACTTTTCAGCATTAAAATTAATCGTATAACACATAAAACATGTACCTTGCAAAGCTAGAGTCCTTAAAACCTCAAGATAGCACCCGAATCAACTTGAACTAGTGAGAAATTTTTGAAGATTGAGATTGAAAGGTGGGTGTGGGGTGGTTCCTAGTCCACGGCGCCTATAGAGGCTATTAGGGTTTGTGTATTTTTTTTTAAATAATACACTAGGGTTAAGATCATGGGCCAAGGTTTCGGGTTCTAAGAGTTATTATCTGTTAATTGAGCCCGTTAGTAATATCTAACTCCCGAGACTAATCCCGACAATAATAATCATACTAACTCGTATAAAACTATTGTTTTATCATTTCATAGCATGGTTATCATAGGTGCACATATCTCATAAAGTTTACGTAACTAATACGCAGTAGTTCACATAAGCATGTAATTCACATACACGTGTTATTCACATTCATCAACACTCAACAGTTCATATAATCATGCATGCCTAACCAATCACCAACGTTCGGGATACAGGACTCGCGTGTGTGTCAAGACAAGGGTTTTCCTAACTATAACGTACGTTAATGTCACCTAACATATGTTATTGTTACATAACATCCTGAAGGGCCTGTTTAACTAACCCAGGCTAAGTATTTAACAACGTATGATTATGGAAATTAACTAGAGTTCAGTAAAAGAGTTAACATGAAAATGCGGGGTGTCACATCTTACCCTCCTCAGACCCTACCTTAGCTTTGCTATTGGTGGGATTAACTGAGTATGATGATGATGATGATGTTTTTTATATAGAGTCCTCCATGTCAAAAGTACATAAGAATACAATTGTCACTTAGCTAATAATCATACAGTTAGAAGCAAAAACACAACAAAGCATCCGTCATTCAATAACCGTCTCCATAACATCCAAACGGAATCGTCTCAGTCCATATCTACAATCAACTAATGCATAGCCGGTGGTCAGTATGGCATCTATCACCATACAAAACTCATAATTACGCATTTACTCCTCAACAACAAAAACATAGTAAACACTCCACAAATTACAACTAAACTAAATATATTCCAAAAATATATATACACACACACGCAAATTAGTGTTTTTTACCGCAGTTCTTAATAGGAACTTCGAGCTCTAACAAATTAGGCTGTTGAAGAAATATTTCACGAGAAGTGGTACTGTAACACCCGCGTGTTACGAATCCGAGATTATAATAATAAGTATTGCTAAATATTGGATTATCATAAGTATTAAAGAATATTTAGTTAATTATGAAATTCAATTATAAAATAAAGAAAAGAAAAGTATATAAAGGAAAAGACTTCATGTAAGAAGTCATGATACCACAAGTTCTATACATTCCTTCTAATCTAAGTTATGACAACTTATATGTGCACATGCCTTCCTTATTGCCTACCATTCTACACGCACACATATACATTCAGATAAGGATTCATGTGTTCATGCACCTCTCCTTTGCTTCTTATCCACATGCAGCCCCTTTTTCCTGCTTCAATATTACACAAAACACATCACACCACCTCTTCATATATAGGTGTCCAAGCTTATCATTATGTAATCATTACCTTATCCAAATTATATTATAAAATACATACATACATTACCTTATTAAAGAACACCACCTTCATAATATGTATACTGCACTATTCGAATACAGAGAGAGAGAGAGAGAGAGAGAGAACGTGAGTGAGATGGAGGAAGGCCAACGTTTTCCGGTCATCTTCTCCGGTTGAGCTCTGCTCGCCGGCAACCGCACCAAACACCATAACCACCAATACCTCCATCTCTGATCACTCCCTTCGGTCTCCATCGACCCTCCACAACAACACCCGGCTAACCACTGTCATTACCGGTCGTTCGTATCACCTTTCAGACCATCTTCTCCGGTCACCTTCTAACACCGGTGACCGGTTACGAGCAACCCGATAGCCCACCATCTTTTGTAAATTGTAATCATATCCATAAGAACCTTTAAACTACTTACACTCGATCTTGAGTTCGACTCCGACATCAGGTGGCTCGGGTTATGTCCCAGTTAAATTTGACGGGTCATAGTAATAGTTCCAAGATAACATATCACCTCCAACTCCTATTCTTTTGTTTAGAACCTTGACCCAAACGGTTCTGTACATAACCGGGTTTGAACCCATTCACTCCATCGAGAGGTTAGATGATTATTATTATTATTATTATTATTATTATTATTATTATTATTATAAACGTGAAACGTGCGGGACGTTAATATTAACCGGGTATCTATCGACCAACTTATATATAAATAGAAGAATATAAAAGAATACAATATTAAAGGATTGTCCCCCGGCGTTATCACGTGCACAAGCCTTGCACGCGCTAATGTTATTAAATATAACAAGTACAATATATCTTGGAATATACCGTTAAGAGATAGACTACAGAACCAGAAGAATATAAATAAGGTGAGTACATGACCCTTTCCCTTTTTATTTATAAAGCTTTTGGGGCTGATTACATGCTTGTCCAGTCGTTATCAAAGTATTTTATATGGTTTATATTATAAAACTGTTATCGAGTTGTTAATAGAATATCATCGAATCATGATCATGTTATATAATAGAATTCGGTCGAATAGAAATCACGTAGAATGGATCCATTCGGTATCAAGTGAATATATTTTTCTGAACCAAGTAGAGGTTTGGAACCACAATAAGCATTTGTATGGTGCTCCATCGATAATATATTCCACCTTAGAATGACCGAACCATATAGAAAGAGTTGCATGTTTGTTAAACTTGAGTTATTATTATCAGTATGTCTAAATCTCGGCATGTCTCACTAGTATGAAAATACTAACGTACTTTAAGCATGTGGTCAGGTATTTATACAAGATTATTAAAGAGAAAGTTGACGAATAGAAGATCTGGATAAGAAGAGGATGCTATGGCTACATTTTATGTATTTCATTAGTATTTAAATTCAGTTTAATGTAATCATTACAATTAAACCTGATAGTGCTAATCTGCTGCGTCACCTGGGTCGTTACAGGTGGTATCAAAGCAGCAGGTTTAATTAATAGAAATCCTCTTTTGATCCAAGATCAACCAAAGAAAGAAATTTATGTCAATAGAAATTATAAGAAAGTACAGAAAAATTATCAAGGAAATTACTAGAATAATATTGTGAGGTAAATTGACAATTTTTAATGGCCAGAAAATTGTGAGTTTACAGGCACGATTGATTTCTAGGAATTTCTTTGGTAATACCAAAATATATAAGAAATATAAGAAATACAAATTATCTATAAACGAGAATTTTATTATTAAGTTATTATAAAAGTATTCTTTGTATCCCTCATATCAGTCAGGAAAAAAAATATTAAGAATAAGAATATGTTAAACAATAGATCAGGATTATAAGTTCCATATCATATCACGTGGAAACTTAGAAAATCTTTTATATCTCGAGAGATAAGAAAACAATCTATTATAGAATGTAAAATATCTCAAGATGTCGCATACTATCGTGAACAACCAGAGATAATTATTTATCGAGAAATTATTATATAAATAGAAAAGGATTAAGATATAATGATATCTTGACACCACCAGAAAATCCATAATAAGAATCAGTATAGACAGAAGATTGGCAAGAATAAATTATCCTAAGAATTATAATTCGTATAGATAGGTAAACTATAGATGATTATAAATATCATTGGTTAATAAAAATAATAGAGTATGTGGATATCATACCACCATAAGAAAGGTTATAATAAGAATTGATGTGGCCAAAGGAGTGGCCAAAGATAAATGATCTTATGAGAAACCATAGAAAGTAAGATAATCATTATAGAAAGGCTCCAAGATTAGAAATCCAAGATTTTAACCCTCTCCTTATAGAGTTTAGAAATTATTTTGAAACTAAGAAAAAAATAAGAGGGGAACAAATTCTATAGGTTGGGGAGAATCTAATAATAAGTATTATAAAATAAAATAATAACTAAAAGATATTTATTAAGCATCATAAGATAATTTGAATCGAATCTCGAGGACGAGATTCCAATAGGTAGGGGAGAATGTAACACCCGCGTGTTACGAATCCGAGATTATAATAATAAGTATTGCTAAATATTGGATTATCATAAGTATTAAAGAATATTTAGTTAATTATGAAATTCAATTATAAAATAAAGAAAAGAAAAGTATATAAAGGAAAAGACTTCATGTAAGAAGTCATGACACCACAAGTTCTATACATTCCTTCTAATCTAAGTTATGACAACTTATATGTGCACATGCCTTCCTTATTGCCTACCATTCTACACGCACACATATACATTCAGATAAGGATTCATGTGTTCATGCACCTCTCCTTTGCTTCTTATCCACATGCAGCCCCTTTTTCCTGCTTCAATATTACACAAAACACATCACACCACCTCTTCATATATAGGTGTCCAAGCTTATCATTATGTAATCATTACCTTATCCAAATTATATTATAAATACATACATACATTACCTTATTAAAGAACACCACCTTCATAATATGTATACTGCACTATTCGAATACAGAGAGAGAGAGAGAGAGAGAGAGAGAGAACGTGAGTGAGATGGAGGAAGGCCAACGTTTTCCGGTCATCTTCTCCGGTTGAGCTCTGCTCGCCGGCAACCGCACCAAACACCATAACCACCAATACCTCCATCTCCGATCACTCCCTTCGGTCTCCATCGACCCTCCACAACAACACCCAGCTAACCACTGTCATTACCGGTCGTTCGTATCACCTTTCAGACCATCTTCTCCGGTCACCTTCTAACACCGGTGACCGGTTACGAGCAACCCGATAGCCCACCATCTTTTGTAAATTGTAATCATATACATAAGAACCTTTAAACTACTTACACTCGATCTTGAGTTCGACTCTGACATCAGGTGGCTCGGGTTATGTCCCAGTTAAATTTGACGGGTCATAGTAATAGTTCCAAGATAACATATCACCTCCAACTCCTATTCTTTTGTTTAGAACCTTGACCCAGACGGTTCTGTACATAACCGGGTTTGAACCCATTCACTCCATCGAGAGGTTAGATGATTATTATTATTATTATTATTATTATTATTATTATTATTATTATTATTATTATTATTATTATTATTATTATTATTATTATTATTATTATTATTATAAACGTGAAACGTGCGGGACGTTAATATTAACCGGGTATCTATCGACCAACTTATATATAAATACAAGAATATAAAAGAATACAATATTAAAGGATTGTCCCCCGGCGTTATCACGTGCACAAGCCTTGCACGCGCTAATGTTATTAAATATAACAGGTATAATATATCTTGGAATATACCGTTAAGAGATAGACTACAGAACCAGAAGAATATAAATAAGGTGAGTACATGACCCTTCCCCTTTTTATTTATAAAGCTTTTGGGGCTGATTACATGCCTGTCCAGTCGTTATCAAAGTATTTTATATGGTTTATATTATAAAAGTGTTATCGAGTTGTTAATAGAATATCATCGAATCATGATCATGTTATATAATAGAATTCGGTCGAATAGAAATCACGTAGAATGGATCCATTCGGTATCAAGTGAATATATTTTTCTGAACCAAGTAGAGGTTTGGAACCAGAATAAGCATTTGTATGGTGCTCCATCGATAATATATTCCACCTTAGAATGACCGAACCATATAGAAAGAGTTGCATGTTTGTTAAACTTGAGTTATTATTATCAGTATGTCTAAATCTCGGCATGTCTCACTAGTATGAAAATACTAACGTACTTTAAGCATGTGGTCAGGTATTTATACAAGATTATTAAAGAGAAAGCTGACGAATAGAAGATCTGGATAAGAAGAGGATGCTATGGCTACATTTTATGTATTTCATTAGTATTGAAATTCAATTTAATGTAATCATTACAATTAAACCTGTTAATGCTAATCCGCTGCGCCACCTGGGTCGTTACAGGTACATAGCAAACGGATCTCGGCCTTTTGAAAATCAGATTTGTTCTTCATCTGTATGCTGAGACCAGTTTCAAGTGAGATAAAGATTGATGATCTTCATGTTCAAGCAGCCAAGGTAATAGGCTAAGTTTTGTAAACTATGATGAATGCAATAATACTATGTAAAGTTAGTTTAGTTAACGTTTTATTTCGGATCAGGTTACATACTTTTGATAAGATAAGAAGTTTTTTTTAACACATCATTAAGTTGATTATTTAGAAAGTTCATATTTGATTTTTCAACTCCAGGACCCTCCCGAGATATAAAGCTGGTATATATATATATATATATATATATATATATATATATATATATATATATATATATATATATATAGGGTTGGGTTAAATTAAAAACCCTCACGAGTTGTGAAAACCCTATGTAAAAACATTTTTTTTTCCTGATTTTTTCAGAATAGCTTTTATATTCAATTTTATTAGTTTTGGCCGAACAAAATCAAAAAAGTGCCGAGTAGATTATTTGTTACACATATGTGTTACGTAATTTTTTTATGTGTAAACAAAAAAAATCTATGTAACATCTGTGTTACGTAATTTTTAAAAAAAAATCTATTCGGCGCTTTTTTGATTTTTTTTGGGCCGAAACTCATACAATTAAGTATACAAGCTATTCTAAAAAAAATTAGAAAAAAACAATGTTGTTACATAGGGTTTTCACGGGTTTTCACAACTCAAGAGGGTTTTCACAGGATACTTAGCCTATATATATATATATATATATATATATATATATATATATTTGAAAAAGGTTAATTCTACATGGCACTCATACATGCAATCTCCCCCTTGATAGTGTTATGTGGCATTGAGTTATTTCAGGAAAAAAACAATTTAAAACAAAATTGGATTTTTCTATCTCATGTTTCATCCCATAATTTTTAAACGTTAATATCTTTTATATACAAGATTTTTTAAAGAAAAAAAATTACACCAAATTAACGAGCGTTTTATTATCTTTCTAACGAGTACCATAGTGCTATATAAAAAACGAAGAAAAAAATGACTATTTTTTGTTGGGTTTTGTTCATACAGGAAAAAAAACACAAAGTGTTCAGGTTATTCATTAATCATGTATAGACAAGTCATTGATTATGTTCAAATCAGGTGTTAGCATTGGAGTTGTACATTGTTTTAGGTTAGGTTTTAATATTATAGTTATACATTGTTTAAGGTTATGCGTTAACATTGGAGATACATTGTTAATTGTTTTAGGTTAGGTGCTACCCGAAACTTTCCTGCATGTAACTATAAAGCGCATCAGTCTATTTTGTATGTAAAATTGTTATGCCATATTAGATTTCTCGACCACAGGACGCCCCCGGATGTAAATCTAGTTTTTCATAAAGTAAAGAGAGAATTACTATTTGCGTCCATGTGTTATAGTGGTTTTAACTACTTGAATACAAGGTTGAAAACTTTAACAACTTGTGTCCCTAAACTGAAATTAACTAATACCTTGAGTCCAAATTTCTAACTCTATTAACTACTGGTTTTATACCCGTCCGGTGGACGGGTTGTACAATAACATTATACAAAAACTTATAAATGTTATAGTTCTTTTTATTGGTTCACCACCTTGACAATTTAAAACACTATGATAATAGAGGACATACATAAATAACCCAAATTGACTCGTTTATAAGTAAACGGGTCAAACTTTGCAACTATGCACATAGTGTGTCATAAATTCTTGAATTAATATTTAATACCCATCAATCTGGCTTTATGTAAATGACCTGATCCTTGAAGATGCATCATCACTTATCCCATCTAAACTCCCATCCACAATCTGTAGGATGAAAAAGATAATTAGAATTCTAGTTATTCTAACATAAAGCAATAATTTATAATGGTTCTCTACGAGCTTCACATGCTCATGAAAAATTTTATTATCGATTTACCTTTGTGAGTCAAAGCCAATTAGCCAAAAAAACCATATCTTGTTTAGAATTGCCGAATCTTTCGATGTATAATATTTCTTTTACATCATCACAAGAAGAATGATGGGTTGTAGCTTGGGTCGCTTCAATTAATTTTGTATGGACTTAGGTCGCTTCTTCGGCTTCCAATACTTGTCAGCATCCAAAAATAGAAACATCATACTAAACAAATTTTGGAAAGGCATATTCTTTCATAACAACTCTGTTATGATGCACATGGCAAGTTTAGAGTATAGCTGTACCAATGCAAATAATTAGTAATAATAATCATTTTAATCTTTCTACCTGATATGCAAAGTACAACACACTTTGTTAGGAATTTTGATGCAATAGAAGCTATCTGGTTGACCACTTCAAAACATGTTATCGGACCTGCACATTTTTCTCAATCCAAGATATTTTGGCTGACTACTTCAATAATCTGTTGTGAACTAAAAGCAAAAAACTTATAAATCTTTTAATTATTAAGAAAATATAGGAGCTTATCCGGAAACAATTAACCTACAAAAGAGTAATGGCAAAAGAAACAAAATGAAGTAATGAAAACACTAAATAATGAATAACAAATAACAAATACTGATATCTATCATTTGAATACCAATAGATCTGATAAACCAAAATCTAGGACAATGAAGTTCATGAAACTTTAAAGAACATAAATTGTTAAAGGAAACTATCCAGTCTAGCTTGCACTATATCAATAACCTGTTGGCTGACTAATTTAATAGCCTGTTGTCGGACCTGCACATTTGATCAATTCAACCAGGACGACACTTGGTACACGAATAAAAATCTTAACAAATTGATCAAATTTTGTAATATGCTTCAACTGGTTCTTTCAATGAGCCAATGGCCTCATGAAAGAACATAATTTTGGAATGTTGGAAACCATCTAATGATATATATATATATATATATATATATATATATATATATATATATATATATATATAAACTTAGATTTTAATCTACAACAAAAATCACTAACCAGTTAAATACGATTGAATTGATCAATTACAAATATATTCTCACTTTAGGTGAGTTTCAACCTATACAACTTTAATATTCATCATGATTGCCCGCAAGAAGTATCCAGAATAATATTGAAGAAGGAAGGAACCAATTTTTTTTAAATGAGGAGAGTATGGATGATACAAATACCACTGATGGTGCTCTTAAAGATGCAAAACATAACACATAAAAGGTTCACATAAGTTATGCCACTAACCACACTGAATGGACCATTTCATAAAACCGACCGACTACAACTTGCAAGTTTCAAAAGCTCATTATCTAAATTTGGATACTGATAAAACATAAACAGATTAAACAAAAAAAATCAAAAACAAAATTAGAAGACATGAGTAAAAAAAGTTAGTTTATTTGATCATCAAACAACATATACATTCAAAACATTCTCCGATTGCTGTAACAAAATGTATAATCATTTTCAAAATCAAACGAAAACGTATATAGATTGTACCACGTGAACTGCAGATCTCGAGATGATCGACGTCAAATGCTTAACCATTCAGCATATTCAACACAACAAAACCTAAATTTATGAACAGATGAAGAGATTTATAAGTAAGAAACAAAATATTAAAGGAAGAATATATTCACAGTATTGTAGATTTAGAACATATAATGAAAAGAAAAAAATTAAATATCCATTTATAATGAAGTCAAAACACTATTTTTCTCAAATTTGGAAGAAATCAAAGAACTAAACACCTAAGAAACAAAAACATACCAAGATCGTGTAGATTATGGACGCAAATAACCAGAAATCATCAGCATAGTAGATCGGCAATAAGAGGCGATGACAATATTTGGAGCAGATTTAGGTTTTTTCGGAGAAAATGATGCCAGAGAAATAAGATGTAATATGTATTGTGGGTTAACAAATGGGTGGGTTATTATGAAATAGCTATATTGTGGGTTAACAACTTGTTCTGTTTTATAGGAAACTATGACACTCCCGGGGTAAAAAAATCTAATATGACTTAATAAAAATAATAAAAGTAGAAAAAATACAAATCGTAAACTTAGTCATACGGATTATTAATTCTCATTTGCGTTCACTGACACACACTCCTGTGGTGGCTGAAGAGTACAGATGGGGTTGCGATGAGAAAATTTGTTGTTTTCAGGCAAATAATAAGGAACATCTTTCATTGAGTGCACAACTATGTGTCTTTAGTGAACAGCTCTTTGCCACCAATATATGCACTAAGTTGACTAAAGATTTTATCACCTGATCACCACAATTTCCATGGCCGTATCTTCTCTCACCTCGTTTCTTGTGTGCCGGTACCTAATGGAGTGCTTCACCCATGTCATGTAAAAGTAGACAAAAGATATTAAACATTGCGCAAAAAAGTTGTTACTATTTATGTAACTTTTACTAATCATACCTGGTTTGAGGACTCCTAACCACTGTTGTAAAAATCGGCCTAGGCGGCCGCCTAGGCGGCGCTTAGGTGCTAGGCGGAGACATTTAGTCTAATTTTGACCTAGGCGGCTTCCTAGGCGTTTTGGCCATTAGGCGGTCATTAGGCGGTCCTAGGCGGGGCCTAGGCGGTGGTTTTTTTATTTTTTTTATTTTTTTTAAATTTCTAGGTATTTCTAAGTATTTCTTAGTATCTATCTATATATATAAAAGAATTGAAGTTAGATGATGTGGCATTCAATGATGGACTTAACCCTTTTTTGAATATGCCATGTGGCATAATGAGGTGAAAGTGTTTAGTTTTTTTTATTTTGTTTTTATTATTAAAATCTAATAATAAAATTAATTAAAACCCATATGCCTATCTTAGAATTTAAAATAAAAGATTTACTTATTGAGATATTTTAGGAAAAACAAAATTTAAAAACAAAATTAGATTTTTCTTTCCATTTTCCTCACATACTTTTTAAACGTTAATATCTTTTATATACGATATTTTTTAAAGAAAAAAATTACACCAAATTAACGAGCGTTTTATTATCTTTCCAACGAGTACCATAGTGATATATAAAAACAGAGAAAACAAAGCCCACCAAATTAACGAGCGTTTTATTATTTTTCCAACGAGTCCATAATGCTATATAAAAAACGGCGAAAAAATGACTATTTTTTTGTGGGGTTTTGTTCATACAGGAAAAAAAACACAAAGTGTTCAGGTTATTCATTAATCATGTATAGGCAAGTCATTAATTATGTTCAAACCAGTAAATATGATATCTATTTACAACATGTGTTAGCATTGGAGTTGTACATTGTTTTAGGTTAGATTTTAATATTAGAGTTATACATTTTTGAAGGTTAGGTGCTACCCGAAGCTTTTTTGCATGTAAGTGTAAAGCGCATCAGTCTATTTCGTATGTAAAATTGATATCTCATATTAGATTTCTTAACCCCGGGACGCTCCGGGGTATAAATCTAGTTATGTGTATATATCTAAGTATTATGTGTATATATCTTAACATATTTTCAAAAAACCCCTAAATTTGTGTATATATATATAAAATACGTATAAAATACCAAAACGCCTAATTCCGCCTAATTTTCGCCTAGTCCCGACTAGTCCCTAGGCTGGACCTCACCGCCCGCCTAGCGCCTAGCGCCTTTTGCAACACTGCTCCTAACAAAGTATTCTCTTTTCCTAACAAAAATACATGTTTAAATGATGAAAAATGTTCTTCCATTTAGATGTTATTTTAGAAAGAAAAAGTATCATCTAGTTTTTTTTTAAAGGTAAATTTCATTCAAAACAACCACAAGCGGTCTTCAAAACAAGGACCCCAGGCAAAAAAAACGAATTACATCACGTTCAGCGGATAATTACACCAATCAATCCAATCAATACCTTTCAATTAGATCTATAACGAAACTAAAAATACGACGTCGGATTAATATTTTCCATCACTTCAATGGCTCTACGAGACTTACCCTTGAAAATCCGATTGTTTCGTTCATTCCAAAGAGCCAACATTGTAGTGTAAATGATTCCTTTTAGGACATGCTTATTTGTTTCGTCATTGGTTGAGTATCCGGAACCTTCAATAAATCCTTGACTTCAAATGCAAAAATAGGACTTAATCGACACCACGAAGACAACCTAGCCCAAATTTCGGATGAAAATATGCAACCCGTGAACAGGTGCAATACAGTTTCAGCTTCATCTTTGCACAAGGCGCATGTGTTAAAATGATAACATTTAAATGTCACTTTTATTTGAATATATTGCATAAGTTGTTTTGCAGGTATTTGGTCGTTGGAATGTTGATTGGTCTAGTAGCTGGTCGATAGCTGGTCGATGGATTCTCGAGTGATTGCTGTTCAAGTGCTTGTGAGTTCCAGGAGATGGTCTAGAATATTAAGCCCAAGATAATATTAAGCCCAAGATAATAACGATTATGGGCTACTGATGATTATGGGCTCTCTACAGCTTATGGCCCATCGGCTTATGGCATGTTTGTCTTGACCCGTGCCACGTTGGCAATCCGGGTGAAACAAACACACTCCGTTTTCACCCGTTAGATTATTTTTACACTTTTGATCTGAGTCGTTTATTTTGTCTCGAGAGCTGCAATGTGAGAGCAGTATAAAAGCTTGTGCTTTCTGTCTCTCTCCTCAGTTTAGATCATTTATACTTTACGATTGCTTTTGTTCTCTCGTGTTCTCTCTCACCTAGGGTTTACATTACAGTCTTGATTAGGTTAGATTTGGGTGTAATCAGCAGATCATCTATTGATGATCTGCTAGGGTTGGTTTAGAGTTTGTTGAGAGGTTCTTTGGTGTAATCGTTTGTTTGGAGTTTATTGTTTCATTGTTTTTTATAATAAAGTGAATATACCATTGTTTTTGACATGGTATCAGAGCTAAGGCTTTGATCTGGATATTCACTGGGTATTATCTTTGATCTGATCGTGTATCTTGATATCTTGGGTAGTCTTCAGATCTTTATCTGATCTTGGTGGCTATTGGCTTTCCTTGTTGTGTGAAGCTGATTAGAGATATTATTTCTTGTTGGCTGTGTGAAGGCGATGTGCTAGGGGTCGTAAAAACCCTAGCAAAGCATTATTTGCCCTTTATCCCCAATCAAAGGATAACGGTCTTGGAGAAACCCTAACTTGGGTGCTTATTGGTGAGATCGTTCTTACTTGTGTTCTTGTTTCTTTGTTTGTGTCTAGGAGTCGCCTGGCCGGGTTAGGTGGACCGGCATTGAGACTCAGTACTTGGTTGTGTCTTGTCTAGAGGTCTAGGGTAAAAAGGCTCCCAAGCTAAGACTTGCACAGGCATCCTTGAGTGATGAACCTGTGATCTGGCCCTTGGCTTGGCTTCGGCTGTCCTTTCTTGGTTTGTTTATCTGTTCTTGATTTGTGATTGGTGTGTTTCTGTGCTATTTGTTTAAAATTACTTGTGTAGCTTTGTGAAACATGGCTGATGATGAAAATCCTAGTGTTCATAGTGATAATAATGATGATGATACCACTATTATCAATAATAAAGGTGTCACATTAATAAGTAAACTGGATCCTAGTAACCCATTATATTTACATCCTAGTGATTCAGCAAACTTAACTATTGTAAATGTGAAACTTAAATGAACAGATAACTACAATGTGTGGGCTAATGCTATGATCTTGGCACTTCAAGTTAAAAATAAAATTGGATTTATCAATGGGGAATGTGTAAAACCAACTGATGATATTGTGTTAGAAAGGCAATGGAATCGGTGTAACTCAGTTGTTTTGACTTGGATTCTTAACTCAATCTCTGAGGAACTTTACTTGGGACAAGTTTATTCCAAGTTAGCCTCAGAGGTTGGGAAGGAATTAAAAGAAACTTATAATAAAACAGATGGGTCTGTAGTCTTCAATCTTTATCAACAAATTAATTCTTTCTCACAAAATGGAATATCTGTTTCAGAATATTATCATAAGCTTAATGTCATGTGGAATCAGCTTGATCAGATACTGCAGTTACCTGCATGTACCTGTGAAGCTGCTAAACAATTTAATGACTTTAGTAATATGATAAAATTAATGCAATTCCTTATGGGACTTGATAATATGTATCAGTCTATTAGAACTAACTTGTTAATAAAAGATGTTTTACCATCTGTTAAGGAAGCTTTTGCTATAATTTCTAGGGAAGAATCCCATAGAAATTCTAGCACCTCAAGTTTAAAGGACCCAAGTCAAGCATTGGGATTCTTTGCTAAAACCAACCAGACCATTGATAAAGGGAAATTAAAGAATACAAATCAGAATGTTAAATGTGTTCACTGTAATAAGACTGGTCATAGTATTGACAAATGCTTTGAGATCATAGGATATCCTAGTTGGATAAGGCCTAGGTCTGGTCAAAATAGGAAAGGTTTGGGAAATAATAATGTAAACACTGCTTCTGCTGAAAGTAATAATGCTGCCTCTCCTAGTGTGTTGACTTCTGAGCAGGTTGCTCAGTTGTTGAGTCTGTTAAATAAGAAACCTGAAGAGCCTTCGACCAGCTGTAATGCTGCAGGTAGGAGCAATGTCTTTTGGTGTTCTTTTAGTTTTTGTGGAAATTCAAAAAGAATTTTCTCATTTGCTAGTTTCAATGACAAGTATAGGATCTTAGGTTGGATTTGTGATTTAGGGGCAAACCAACATATGGTTATGAGTGACAAGGGTTTAATAAATCAAATTGATGTTAGAGACTTAAACTTAAAAGTAAATCACCCTAATGGTACACTTGCTAAAGTCACTAAAATATGAGATATTAAACTTAGTAATGATGTCACTCTCTATGATGTGTTTGTGGTCCCTGATTACTATGTAAATCTTTTGTCTGTAAACAAACTTGCTAAGGATAGTAAGATGACTGTGTCATTTGATGAGTCAAAATGTTATATTCAGGATTCTTTAACCAAGAGAGTCCTGGTGACTGGTAATGAACATGATGGTCTTTACTTCTGTGGTGAGTCTTCTGTCTTGTCTTGTGCAAGTGGTATTAGTAATGAGTTAACTAATCTATGGCATGCTAGATTAGGTCACCCTTCTGAAACTGTGTTACAAGTATTAAAAACTGAATTAAAAATAAATAAGGTTGGTAATGATAACCCTTGTGAGACTTGTCATAAGGCTAAACAACATAGGGAACCATTTCCCATTAGTGAACACACAACTAAGAACTTAGGTGATGTGGTTCACTTGGATGTATGGGGTCCTTATAGGGTCACTAGTAGAGATGGTTTTAGATACTTTCTAACCATTGTGGATGATTATACTAGGGCTGTTTGGGTATTTCATATGAAGTCTAAAACTGAGGTTTTTGATAACATTGCTTATTTTACTACTTGTTTACTAAATCAGTTTAAAAGAGGTGTTAAAATTTTTAGAAGTGACAATGGTACTGAATTTGTCAATTCTCAATTTAAAAATTTTTGTAATAAACTTGGAATTTTTCATCAAACTTCCTGCCCTTACACTCCTCAACAGAATGATATAGTAGAAAGGAAACATAGACACTTGTTAAATGTAGCTAGGTCTTTATTGTTTCAAAGTTGTTTACCATTGAAATTCTGGTGTGAAAGTATTTTAACTGCTGCTTATCTTATTAACAGGACCCCATCTTCTGTGTTAAAAGGTAGGACCCCTTATGAATTACTGTTTGGTTTTAAACCCTCTTTAGAACACCTTAGAGTATTTGGGTGTTTGTGTTACAGTACTGTTTTAAATAATAATGATAAACTAGAAAGTCATGCTGATAAGTGTGTATTATTAGGGTATTCAAATGAAAAAAAGGGTTATAAACTATGAAACCTTGAATTAAAACAAGTTTTGTTTTCAAGAGATGTTAGGTTTTATGAAATGATTTTTCCATTCAAAGAAAATCATATCAATAAGAACTTTGATTCCAATGTTTATGAAGATGTTAATAATACAAACTTTTTTGATTTTTCTAATGACTCTGTTACACAACACTCAGCTAGTCTAGGGCTTCCCAATGATGATAAGAGGGTAAATAAGGTCTTAGAATCAGAAGTTCATGGGTCTCAGCATCCAACTCATAGTCTTAACACTACATATGGAGATGCTGAGACTGTGGACAGTCAGCAACCAAGTAGGACAAACAGTGAGTTAGGCAGGGCTGAGCATGAGCATTATGATCATGATCAAAATCACAATTCTAAGGGAAACTCAGTCCCTGAGACTCAGTCAAGTGTTGTTAGATGGTCTAATAGGCAGTCTGTGTTACCTAAGAGACTAGAAGAGTATGTCATTGAGGGTAAGGTGAAGTATGGTATGGAAAATGTGGTTAACTATGCTAATCTATCTCCTGAAAATGTTTGTTTTGCTTCCATGCTAAACAAATCTATTGAACCCAAATTTTATCATCAGGCATGTAATGATCAGAATTGGATCAATGCCATGAATGATGAAATTGAAGCTTTACTTAGGAATCATACTTGGGATATTGTAGACTTACCTAGTAATAGAAAAGCTATAGGCTGCAAGTGGGTCTACAAAATCAAGTATAAAGCTTCGGGAGAGATAGATAGGTATAAAGCTCAGCTTGTTGCCAAGGGCTTTAGTCAAAGGGAAGGTATAGATTTTGATGAGACATTTTCACCAGTTGTGAAAATGGTTACTATAAGAGTTGTATTGACCTTAGCTGTTCAAAACAGCTGGCCTTTGTTTCAGTTAGACATCAATAATGCATTTTTATATGGTGACTTGGTTGAAGATGTTTATATGAAATTGCCTAAAGGGTATTACTCCAAAACTGATTCTAGGGTGTGCAAGTTAAAGAGATCCTTGTATGGACTTAAACAGGCACCTAGAATGTGGAATGAAAAGTTAGTTAGTGTCCTATTTGAAACTGGGTTTGTTCAAAGTGAGTGTGATCATTCTATGTTTATTAAAAGTAATGATTCTGTGATGATTGTGTTATTAGTGTATGTGGATGATATTATTATCACTGGAAACTGTTCTAAGGAAATTGAAAATGTTGAAGTATTTCTTAAAACCAAGTTTCAAATTAAAGACTTAGGAACCCTTAAGTATTTTCTTTGTATAGAGGTAGTTGATACTAAACATGAACTAGTTTTGACCCAAAGGAAATATTGCATGGAATTGTTGGCAGAGTATGGTATGACAGGCTGCAAACCTGTCAACTGTCCTTTGGAATCAAACCATGTCATTACCTCTTTATATGATAAGGAAAGTGAGAACCTTATTGATATTACTGGATATCAAAGACTTGTTGGCAAGTTGATCTACTTGTCTCATACTCGTCCTGATATAGCTTACTCTGTGCATGTGTTGAGTCAATATATGCACAAGCCTACTAAGGCTCATTTTAAAGTAGCTATGAGAGTTTTGAGATATCTTAAAAGATCACCAGGGAATGGTATAAGCTTTAGAAAAAGTAATAACTTGGACTTAAAAGCTTATGCAGATTCTGACTAGGCCAAATGTCTAGTATCTAGGAAATCTGTAACTGGTTTTTGTGTATTTTTGGGTGATTGTTTGATAACATGGAAAAGTAAAAAGCAGTCCACTATATCACGATCCACAGCAGAAGCTGAGTATCGATCTATGTGTACTGCAACATGTGAAGTCCTTTGGTTATTAAATCTTCTTAGTGAGTTAAAGGTTAAGGTTAGTATTCCTGTATCTTTATTCTGTGATAACACAACTGCTATATCTATAGCAACTAATCCAGTCTTACATGAAAAAACAAAACACTTTGAGATTGATATATTTTTCTTAAGAGAAAAAGTTTCAAAAGGTGTCATTAAACCTGAAAATATAAAATCAGCAGACCAAATTGCTGATATTTTTACAAAAGGCTTGTTGGCTTATCAACATGATCAGATTTGCAAATGGCTTCGAATGGTTAATGTGTTTGGACAATAAAAGTGAGGGGGGGTGTTAAAATGATAACATTTAAATGTCACTTTTATTTGAATATATTGCATAAGTTGTTTTGCAGGTATTTGGTCGTTGGAATGTTGATTGGTCTAGTAGCTGGTCGATAGCTGGTCGATGGATTCTCGAGTGATTGCTGTTCAAGTGCTTGTGAGTTCCAGGAGATGGTCCAGAATATTAAGCCCAAGATAATATTAAGCCCAAGATAATAACGATTATGGGCTACTGATGATTATGGGCTCTCTACAGCTTATGGCCCATCGGCTTATGGCCTGTTTGTCTTGACCCGTGCCACGTTGGCAATCCGGGTGAAACAAACACACTACGTTTTCACCCGTTAGATTATTTATACACTTTTGATCTGAGTCGTTTATTTTGTCTCGAGAGCTGCAATGTGAGAGCAGTATATAAAGCTTGTGCTTTCTGTCTCTCTCCTCAGTTCAGATCATTTTTACTTTACGATTGCTTTTGTTCTCTCGTGTTCTCTCTCACCTAGGGTTTACATTACAGTCTTGATTAGGTTAGATTTGGGTGTAATCAGCAGATCATCTATTGATGATCTGCTAGGGTTGGTTTAGAGTTTGTTGAGAGGTTCTTTGGTGTAATCGTTTGTTTGAAGTTTATTGTTTCATTGTTTTTGATAATAAAGTGAATATACCATTGTTTTTTATTGCATGCATCATCATCTAAGGTGATCCCCCGTTTGATAAGTTCCGTCTTTGTTGGCAACCTATATATTAAGTTCAGTTCGCCACACCATACTTTTGCATTTCAATGGTGTCCAACCTTACATTTTATCAACAGCTTATTAGCCGTTAACGAAGTTGTTGAGATAAGTTTCTTCGCCTTGTTAACCGTAAATACTCCATTGGTGGCACCCGTCCGATTCCATTTATCCGGCCTCATATTCCAATGATGATCATGAATTTCCTCCAAAAGATGAAAGAGTTCACGAGACCTCCTGAGATGTAGTAGGGCTCCTCCTCCATTCCCATGTTAAATATTTAATATCATTTGCTTCTTCCAGTCGATCCTTTTTCAAAGCCCACTTCTTTTATTCCAATTGAAACAAGGACGGATAGGATAGTCTCAACGGTTCATGAGTTCATCTCGAAGCCACTTATCTCCCCAAAAATGGATTGAGGACCCATCTCCGACTATGCCAAGAAAGTAACTATAAAGATTCCGACTGTTTGTCAATTTTTTCGCCTATTTTGACAATACGTTTCCAACACCCACTCGCCGAAGAACTACATGGTAACATAGACCACGACCGACTTATTCCATGACATCCCACCACTACCTTTTTCCACAAACAATTTCCATCCCTTTTAAATCAAGCCCACTTGAGAAGAAGAGCATCGTTGACATCTTGTAATTTATTCACTCCTAAGCCACCCGTTTGTTTTGGCCTAGTTATGATATCCCACGCCACCCATGGGATCTTTTTTTCTTCATTTGAGCCGGCCCACAAAAAACGCTTCATGATCGCTTCTATATTATCAATCATCGCCACCGGAGCTTTATAGAGAGAAAAATAGTAAATCGGTAAGTTTTCAAGAACCGATTTGATAAGGATTAAGTGCCCCCTGTTGACAATGTCTTTTCCTTCCAAGAAGCAAGTTGAGCCTTGTTAACATCAATCACCATATTCCAATTACTTATACAATACATATTTTCACTCACTTTTATCCCTATGTAATTGAAAGGAACATCCCCTCTTTTGCAACCCAAAACCGCCATCATATTTGACTTGTGTAAGTTAATCTGAAGACCCGAGCATAGATAAAAAAAAACACGTAGGATCCCAGCCGTGCTCTGTATGTTCTCACGAGACCACTCTCCCAAAATGAGAGCATCGTCCGCATAAAACAAATGAGTAATATCAGCTTCACCTTCCGAAAAATTTATACCTTTCAATTCATCAATCGCTTTTGCCTTTTTCAAAATCTAAGATAGAGATTCCATAACGATTAAGAATAAAAAAGGAGATAAGAGATCTCCTTGACGAAGCCCCTTTTCACTTTTAAATTAAAACGTTGGGGAACCATTGACAAGAACCGCGGACCGAGCTGACATGAGTATCCCTTTTATCCAATTGTACCAAATCAAAGGAAAATACCATTTGTGCCATAATAGATAAAAAGAAATTCCAATTTACATTGTTATAAGCTTTCTCGAAATCTATTTTTAAAAGAAAAGCTTTCTTCTTACGCTTTTTCAACCATTCCATTAATTCACCAACCACAAGTGGAACATCAAGAATAAACCGGTTAGACAAGAAAGCCGATTGTGATTCAGAAATCACTCCTCCTAACACCTTTTTGAGACGATTAGCAAGAGTTTTGAAAATAATTTTACTAATGATCCCAATAAGCATCATATAGTTAATCCTAAATTCAATAAAACGATGACAAATAAAGTAATTTATTTTTATAAAATAAATAAGTTTAGAAGCTTTTCTACTAAATCGAATAAAATCAACTATTTAATAAATGAAATTTACTCAATAGGTTTTCTCTTTGATGTTGTAGTCTAGGTACAAAAAAAATCAAATAAAATAAGAAATGTCCCCTGGTGTACTCCCCGATGTGTCACCATCGTTGTGAATTATTGTTGAGAGTTAATTATTAAAAGAGTGTTCACACTCCAAGAGTACTCCCAAGCTCTTTAAGTAATTTACACTTATAAGTTGTCGTATGATCCGGTTTTGAACTCAGAAAGACTAGTGTTACCTTATACGGAGTAAGTGTTTTGTTGCTAATATAACTTTATTTTCGATGAGTTTATAATGTCACATAGAGAAAATTATAAACGAATACGACTTCCGTTCCGATTAAAACAACACCAGTTTGACTCTCCATGATAAAGAAAAGATCACTATATTGGTACCGTAAGTACCAGTTCGGTAAGAGTACTTAGTACCAAATGTTCATCCCTAAAAAGAAAAAAAGTACCTGACATCAAATAAAAAGTGGTTTTATTTAAAAAAAAAAGACTTTTTTCTTAGACATAGATGTACATTAACAAAATAGGGTCGTACACGTTAACAAAGTAGGGCGGTGCACATTAGCACCGGAAGTCAGAGACACTATTAAATTGTCCCCTTTTAATATAGAGATAAATAATAGGTTTTGTTAAGTATTTAGATGATCTTTTTAATTTCTTTTACTAGGTGAAGGTGTGTAAAATGATATTTTTCCCATAAGTTTATAAGTTATGATGTAAAATTGAGAGTAACTTGTAGGAACCGCTCGTGTAAATTTAAATAAAACAGAATTATAAATACGATTACAAAGAAGAATGAAAGCTGAAATCTAATACTATTACAACAGATATGAATAAATGCAAGAAAGGAATAGAAACAAGCAAACTTGGTGGCTGAGGATCGTGTTGAACACGGGGCCCTTAAAACAAATTCCGAGTCTATTAACAAGAACTCGTTTTATTTCCCAGGGTACAACAGCCGGAACAGCTAGAGTGCTGCCGGAGTTAGCTCTGACCCGAAGTGTACCTGAAACAAGAAGAACCGACAGAAAAGTATTGCTGGAGAAGAAGAAAGGTGATTCAGATCAGTATGTCTGAGGTGTGTCTTCAACCAAGGCTCTCCTTGGTATTTATAGGAGTCCAGAAAGAATCAGTTTCGGAAAGCATTAAAAACGAAAAATAAATGTCATTGAACGTCTTCAATGGCATTTATTACGTTCTTAAAGTTCCAGACGAAACTGATTGACCAGACAGTTACACTGCTGAGCTGTTACTGATTTGCTGTGAAGCTGATGAGCCCGTGCGCGCGTCCATCTGCGCGCATGCGCACAACGTAACTCTCGTTCTACGTCAGCGGAGCAGATGTCCGCGCTGAACCTTACGTTCTACGTCAGCGGAACGACTCGTCGCGCGCCTGCGCGGAAGCATCCGCGCAGACCAGGATGCTACCTGGTTGTCTGCTCGTACTCGCGCGCCATCACCAGCCTCTGTCCTCGAACCTGCTTTCAAAAATACTAAGGCGGCTCTCAAGCGGCTCGCGGTGATGCGTGTGTGCGAAGTGCAAAGTGCGCCATCAAAGCGCCACATTGCGCCCATCGCCCACGCCACGCGCGTGTGCGAGTGCGAGTGCGAGTGCGAGTTGGGGTGCTCCGCACCCTTCGCGAGTTCCACAGTGTGAGCTCCTATGAAACAATAAGGGAAGAGTGTTCCTCCTTATATACCACTCATGGTATCTTCACTCTTCCTATGTGGGACAAGTTCCACCTTGTTTCATTTCAGCATCAAGTGCTTCAATCACCAATCTTTGAGCATCGATATCTCATTCATCTTAGCTCCGTTTTGGACGTGGTTTGGTTCGTTGCGAAGCTCTCACAACATAGAACATAAACCCACAAAGAAATATATAAATAAACTTCTGTTTCAAATATATATTTAAGTCCAAAGTTAGGAAAAACTCATTTTCCTATATTTTGTGAAAATAGCATTTTCACTTAAATTTCCAACAATCCCCCACATGAATGGAGATCGATCCGTTCTTACAAGTTTCAAACGATACAATTCGACAGTAGAGCGTTGCAGGATAGGTAGGTTTTGCCTTTGAACCTTCCTTTGTGAAGCATACTTAGCTTACTGGCGATCAGTAGAACTTGATGTCTTTGAACTGATCCCCGTTTGTGTAAACGACAATACACCTCACACAACGCCCCACTTGGTGTAGCCAACCCCTCATTGTCGTATCCGTTATGGTCATGGATACTCCTGGTTCTGCGAGAGCTCTAGGATTTGCGCCTCCCCACAAATCCATTCGAAGCGACCCTACTTCTCTCTAACATAGGTGATTCCCCTGAATCATTAAAAGCAAAAGTTATATTGATTTACCACAATCATTAACTTGAATATGCTTAACCTCGACACACTGTCACTGATTGGAATGGACTAGGAAGTATATACTCCCTTTTGTATTTTGGGGTGCCCCCCACAGTGACTCCCTTTGGTCATATGATTAAGTTGTCCTATTGAATCTAGATCTTGGGATCTCCAGTCAACTAGATTAGGTTTCCCTCATACTCCCTTTTTGCGTGGGCTTTAGTCCCATTCCTCTTGACGACTTATGAACTACCTCTTTGCTTAAGCCTTTTGTTAACGGGTCCGCAATGTTATCCATTGACTTCACATAGTCAATCGTGATAACACCCGTTGAGAGTAGTTGTCGTATTGTTTTGTGTCTACGTCTTATGTGCCTCGATTTGCCATTATACATTGTGCTTTGGGCTCTACCAATCGCCGACTGGCTGTCACAATGTATGCAAATAGCTGGTAAAGGTTTACTCCATCTTGGAATATCCTCCACAAATTGACGTATCCACTCCGCCTCTTCTCCACACTTATCTAAGGCGATAAATTCAGATTCCATCGTGGATCTTGCTATAACAGTTTGCTTCGAAGACTTCCAAGATATAGCAGCACCCGCAAGTGTAAACACATAACCACTTGTTGATTTGGAATCTTTTATATCCGAAATCCAGTTCGCATCAGTGTATCCTTCAACTACTGCTGGATGACGGGTATAATGCAGTCCATAGTCCCGTGTGAACCTTATGTATCTAAGCACCCATGTTATACTTTTCCAATGTTCATCACTTGGATTACTTGTATATCTACTTAGCTTACTCACCACGTATGCTAAGTCGGGTCTAGTACATGTCATTAGATACATTAAACTGCCAATGATCCTTGAATACTCTACCTGAGCAACACCCTTTCCTCTATTTTTAAGTAGATGGTGGGTGGTATCAATTGGAGAGCGAGCTATAGCCTTGTCTCCTGAATTGAATTTTTCAAGGATTTTGTCCACATAATGAGATTGAGTTAGAACTAGACCATGTTGGGTTCTAAGGATTTTTACTCCAAGGATAACATCCGCTAAACCCATGTCTTTCATATCAAATCTCCCTTTCAACATGTCTTTAGTAGATTTAACCATCTTATCATTACTCCCAACGATAAGCATATCATCCACATATAGACATAAGATCACATAACCTCCTGGCGTGTCTTTGGAATAGACACATTTGTCGCATTCATTTATTTTGAAACCATTGTCAAGCATGACTTGGTCAAATTTATGATGCCATTGTTTTGGAGCTTGCTTCAAACCATATAGAGATTTGACTAATTTACATACTTTGCCCTCTTGTCCTGGGGCAGAGAAACCCTCTGGTTGCTCCATGTAAATTTCTTCTTCTAAATCACCATTTAGAAATGCGGTCTTTACATCCATTTGGTGAACATCCAAATTTCTTGAGGCCGCAATTGCAAGAACCAATCTTATAGAGGTTATTCGTGTTACAGGCGAGTAAGTATCAAAGTAGTCTAGACCTTCCTTTTGTCTAAATCCTTTGATCACTAATCTAGCCTTGTATTTATCAATACTTCCATCAGTTTTCATCTTCTTCTTGAATATCCAGCGATATCCAAGGGGTTTACAACCCGGTGGAAGATCTACTAACTCCCAAGTATGATTTTGCAATATAGAATCAATCTCATTCTTAATTGCTTCTTTCCATTGAGGTCCTTCTGATGAGGAGACCGCTTCGCGGTAGGTATTGGGCTCACCCTCTACCATGTAGCTCAAGAAGTCTGGACCAAAAGATTTTTCAATCCTTGCCCTTTTGCTTCGTCTAAGCTCACCCTCCTCAACCTCGGGTCGTTTATGTCTTTCCTCTTGAATTTCATCGTCAACCAATGTTGATGGACCTGCTTGGTTATCGTTAATTGGCATTGATGATCTAAGAAGTGTTTGTCCTAGCATAGGAAAAACATGTTCAAAGTACTCGACAAAACTAGGATTTACCTCCATGAAAGTGTTTTTGAGTATATCGGGATTCTTGGATTCATATACAAGAAAATGATGCGCAGTACTTTGATATGCATATCCAATGAATATGCAATCAACAGTTTTGGGGCCTATCCTAAGAGCCTTAGGAGGTGGTACAGTCACCTTGGCTAGGCACCCCCACACTTTCAAGAATTTGTATGAAGGTTTTCTACCTTTCCACAACTCGTAGGGAGTCTCGTCCCTAACTTTTAGAGGTATCCTATTCAAAAGATAATTAGCCGAGAGAATGGCGTCCCCCCACATTTCACGGTTCACTCCCGAACTTATCAACATGGCATTCATCATTTCTTTCAATGTGCGGTTCTTTCGTTCCGCGGTGCCATTTGATTGTGGGGAATAAGGTGGTGTACATTCATGTATTATGCCACTTTTTGCACATAAATCGGCAAAAGGTGCAACATATTCACCACCTCGGTCGCTTCTCACGGCCTTAATTTTCTTTTTAAGTTGATTCTCAACTTCATTCTTATATAAGGTAAACTTATCTATTGCCTCATCCTTACTCTTGAGTAAGTATACGTAGCAATATTTGGTGCAATCATCAATAAACGTGATGAAATATTTATTCCCACCAATTGTAGGAATTGCCTTTAAATCACAAACATTGGTGTGAATTAAATCAAGGGGTTCGGTTATTCGTTCAACCGATTTGAAAGGTGATCGAGTTAGTTTGGATTCAACACATGCTTCGCATTTAGAATCGGATTCAATGTGGAATGTTGGTATGCTATTCAATTTAATCAAACGACGAATTGAATTATAATTTACATGTCCTAGTCTACCATGCCAAACATTAGAAGACTCAAGCATATAAATAGAAGTAGTAGGAGTTTTATTCATTGAATTGTTCACAACCATTACATTCATTTTGAACATACCATTAAGGGCATAGCCCTTTCCCACAAACATTCCACGCCTAGACAGAACAAACTTGTCCGATTCAAACACTAGGCGAAATCCAAACTTGTTGAGCATCCATCCCGAGACGAGATTCTTGCGTATGTCAGGCACATACAGCACCTTGCTCAACGTGAGGTCCTTCCCCGAAGTCATCCTCAAAATCACCTCGCCTTCACCCTTGATGTCGGCAGTAGCTTTATTCCCCATATAAAGCTTGTCTCCACCCGTGAGTTCCTTGAATGTAGAGAAAAGAGCCTTGTCTCCACAAACATGACGGGTTGCACCAGTGTCAACGAACCAGCCAGGTAGGTTGTCGCCCACCACGTTGACTTCATCTTCAACCATAGCACCTTGCTCAGTTATCATTGCTACAAGAGGCATGCCATCCTCATCGACCATATGCGCACGCTCACGCTTAGGCTTCTTGCATTGGTTGGCGCGGTGGCCTGTCTCTTGACAGTTGTAACAAATACCAGAAAAAGGCGCAGGCTTCTTTTTCACAGCCCCCTTTTTAGGTCCAAGATCCACCTTCGCTTTCCCTTTGTCCTTTTTCCCTTTATTCTTGTGGCCCTTGGAGGATTGCCCAGTTTCCACAACATTAGCCCTAGCCGTATCTTGGACAAGGCTACCTTTTTGGGCAATTCTGTTGTCCTCTTCAATCCGAAGACGAACAACAAGTTCCTCCACAGTCATCTCCTTTCGTTTATGCTTAAGATAATTCTTAAAGTCAGTCCACGAAGGAGGTAACTTTTCAATCATTGCTGCCACCTGAAATATCTCACTAAGTATCATGCCCTCCGCGTAGATTTCATGAAGTATAATTTGTAATTCTTGGACTTGATTCATGACTGTTTTAGAGTCAAGCATCTTATAATCCAAGAAACGGGCTACAACGAATTTCTTCGTTCCAGCATCCTCCGTTTTATACTTCTTATCTAAAGACTCCCATAATTCTTTGGCAGTCTTTATTGTATAATAGATATTATACAATCCATCCACGAGGCCGTTTAATACATAGTTACGACACAAGAAATCCGAATGCTTCCAAGCATCTAACGCGCTCTGAAATTGAGCGTCGTTCTCCCCTTCCTTAGGTTGGGGAGCAGTTTCTGTCAGGAACCTCGCAAGGTTCAAAGTGGTCAAGTAGAAGAACATCTTCTGTTGCCACCTCTTGAAGTTCAAACCAGAGAACTTCTCAGGTTTCTCAGCATGATTGGCCACAGTGGACGCTCCCACTGTGTTGGCAGCCAAAGGGGTACCAAGAACAGCTTGGTTCACGGTGTTGTTGTTGTCACTAGTCGACATTCTGAAAATTTTAACCAAAATACGTTACTATTTTCAGTTTATAAAAACTCTACACGTTTATATATAAAAAAAATGTCAACTTTTAAGACAATAATAAAAACAAACTGTGGCTTCTAAGTCCAACTTTGAAGTCCAACAGAAAGTTTTTATTTCGATTTTAGACAAAGGTTTTAGATGTAACCGATAATGTTTTCTAACAAAATAACAAACCGTAGGCTTCTAAGTCCAACTTTGAAGACCGAACAGTAAGTTATAATGATTCGAAAATCCAAAAAAATATCTGTTTTTAAAAATACAAACTAAGTGAGACAAAACTCGTTTGAATCACAAATAGAATGGTTTTGTTAAACACGAACGGTTTTAAGAATTTGTTTTAAGATTGTAGGAACCGCTCGTGTAAATTTAAATAAAACAGAATTATAAATACGATTACAAAGAAGAATGAAAGCTGAAATCTAATACTATTACAACAGATATGAATAAATGCAAGAAAGGAATAGAAACAAGCAAACTTGGTGGCTGAGGATCGTGTTGAACACGGGGCCCTTAAAACAAATTCCGAGTCTATTAACAAGAACTCGTTTTGTTTCCCAGGGTACAACAGCCGGAACAGCTAGAGTGCTGCCGGAGTTAGCTCTGACCCGAAGTGTACCCGAAACAAGAAGAACCGACAGAAAAGTATTGCTGGAGAAGAAGAAAGGTGATTCAGATCAGTATGTCTGAGGTGTGTCTTCAACCAAGGCTCTCCTTGGTATTTATAGGAGTCCAGAAAGAATCAGTTTCGGAAAGCATTAAAAACGAAAAATAAATGTCATTGAACGTCTTCAATGGCATTTATTACGTTCTTAAAGTTTCAGACGAAACTGAGGCGGCTCTCAAGCGGCTCGCGGTGATGCGTGTGTGCGAAGTGCAAAGTGCGCCATCAAAGCGCCACATTGCGCCCATCGCCCACGCCACGCGCGTGTGCGAGTGCGTGTACGAGTTGGGGTGCTCCGCACCCTTCGCGAGTTCCACAGTGTGAGCTCCTATGAAACAATAAGGGAAGAGTGTTCCTCCTTATATACCACTCATGGTATCTTCACTCTTCCTATGTGGGACAAGTTCCACCTTGTTTCATTTCAGCATCAAGTGCTTCAATCACCAATCTTTGAGCATCGATATCTCATTCATCTTAGCTCCGTTTTGGGCGTGGTTTGGTTCGTTGCGAAGCTCTCACAACATAGAACATAAACCCACAAAGAAATATATAAATAAACTTCTGTTTCAAATATATATTTAAGTCCAAAGTTAGGAAAAACTCATTTTCCTATATTTTGTGAAAATAGCATTTTCACTTAAATTTCCAACATAACTTAGATTTTTGTTAAAAAACTATGGCATCTAGGCACCGCCACATCCCGCAATAGTTAAGACACGAAAAAAAAAAAAAAAAAAAAGTCTTGTTATCTTCATTTTTCTCTTTTCACTTCAGCTTCAACTACTTAATTTACTAGTAGTCTCTAGCTTATTGGGTTTTGGGGTGTAATACGTACAATTTGGTGATGTGGATAAAAGGTTCCGTTTGAATGTTAAAAAAAAAAAAAAAAAAAACCTTGATTTACTAGTGTTAATTCATATAGAAGCCTAAGAAACTATGACATTGCATAGGAAGTTGAAATAATAGAAGAGCCTCATATATCCGGATGTTAATGATGTGTTTAAGATTGGTCTTCCCATCAATGACCAAAACAAAGGTTTACATAGATTTTGTAGCAACTCAGATTCTCAAAACCTTTATAATATAGTGACACACTGACACATAACACATTGTGCGTGAATTTGTATCAAGGGTAACTCAAATTCCCCATAATGTTAAGGATGTAAAGTATAGTAACTAGATAAGATAAATCGCGAGTTAAGGAACCATAACAAAAACAAAAGGTATTAAAAATAGTAATATCAAGCTATTACTAATAGACTACATGCACTTCCTTAAAAAAAACATATACGTTAAGATCTAGATGAAGGAAAACTAAAGCCAAAGCAACCCATAGCGTAGGAAAAACAAAGACCTCACTAAAAAAAGTTATGGTAGATGTATGCACTCCCAAAAAGGTCAATAACATTTTTCCGACATCTCTAAGAACTCTCATAGTAGTTTGAGTCTGCCCCTGCTTCTCCCTTCCACATTGAGGATTTTCATAGTACTTACTAGCGTCGACATCTACCTCCTCTTCACATGACCAATGCATGTAAATCACCCGTCCCTTATCCTATTTGAGATACACATCAACTTCTTTTTTCAAAAAAAAATAAAATAAAATAAAATAAAACTTTATTTCTTATCGGGTCCAACCTTGTGTGCCCACATATATACTTCAACATCTTCATCTTGCTACCTTTAGCTTTCGTTCTTTGAATGAGATAACTCCCACAAATCATGAAAAGAAGACTAAAAGTACACACCTTCAATTTAATCCAAAAAAATAGGGCTTGGAAATTAAACAAAATACCTCACATTGATTCACCTAATAGCAACAAACATTTCAAACAAAAGTTCTGTTTAGGCAGTAGAACAATCTATCATGGGATGTCAAGTCTAGAAATACCTAAACCATTTGCCGTTTTGCTACATGTCATCTATCATCCAAATGCATACATGCATCGATATTGCATGCAATTGGGATCATACATGCACCCAATTTTGATTCTGATTCTAATCTTTATCATTTAAATATTTCTTCATTTTTGGAATATTTAAATCATGAACATCAATTACTAATCCTAGCAATCTTAACCCAAGTTTTTAAAATTGGGTAGTCTTGGGCTTTAAATACAAAGTCATGGGTTTTTTGAGTGATGTTCCTAGCAATCTTAACCCAAGTCTTTACTACTGTCTACAAACCGAATGGCAGACATCAAATCGACATGGCCCTCGTGTCCCTCAAATTCCCATTCCTCGAAATTAAAAGTAGAATTAAAAACGGTTGTCTTTTTCTATTTGATAAATGACATGAGTGACAAAAATCAAATGAAGGTTCATTACATTGAATATTAAAACGACTAGAAAGAAATTTTAAAACTTATGGTCCAAGATGTCCAACACGATCATGCCACTTATTTGATGAAGACGCAACAAGAGCTTGAGTTGGTTGAGCTTGATTTGGTGGAGTGAATGGGTAAAGATCGCCGGTGCTATCATAGTGCGAAATGGGTTGTCCAGTCTTGAGGCCCTTTAAAGTAAAGCCATATGGGCCAAATTCAACGGAAACAAGGTTATCACGGGTAAATTTACATATGGAAATAAGGTTATTAACAACATGGGGCATAAAGTATATAGTTTAGGTGAAAGGTGTTATTAGGTGTTTTGTGTAAGCCTTTTCCCAAACCCAAAATCAGCAAAGATTGACCATTACCCACGAGAATATTAGCATTAGTTGAATTCGAATTTGGGAATTGAATTTTACCTTGGTCCGAAGTGATATGCGAGGAGGCCCTTGTGTCCATATTCCATTGTGGGTCGGGCTGATTCAAAGTCAAAGTGGAGAGCGCGACACTAAGTTCGGTAGGTTGTTGAGGATCGATGGGTTGGTTAGGATTTGGAGGGTATTGATAACCGGTTTGTTGTGGAACAGAGAGGCCAAATCGGGGTGGGACATGTATGTTTGTGGGCTGTTGTGGAGTTAGAGGGGGCACATTAGGCTTGGCCCAGGTTGTAGTCCATGGTGATTGGGCTGGATGTTGACAAGGCGGAGGTGTGGGCCACCAATGGGAGGGACCGAAAGGTTGGTTTGGGTATCCAATAGGTGGTTGTAGGCTATAGTTGGGGTAAGTTTGTGGCTGGGAATGCGGGTATGATGAGTATCGCCCACGGCCGCGTCCTCCGCAATAGTTGCTTTGTCGGCGACCACGACCTCGGGGATTGGATCTAGGTTGGTATGTTTCATATTGTTGCGCCGGATTGTAGGAAGGTGGTGGGGTTGGAGTCGGGTAACCAGGATTTGGGGTGGTATTGTTTTGTGGCTGTGGGCTGCTGCGCTGTAATGCCCCAAACCTGAAATTTTAATTTAAAAAATATATTTTCTCATATTTTGGTATGTAGTAAAGTAACTAAGTTATCTAACTTTGTTATACTGTGAGTTAAATAAGAAAGGATGAAGTTTTAAACAAAAATGGAAAGAAAGAAAACATGAGGGTCTGAATGGTAACTTCATAATTAATCTTTAAAACTAAAGTATGGTGTAAGAAACATCCAGATGTTATCTGGATGTGTGTAGGTCAACACACACACACACACAAAAAGGAAGAACAAGAACCTCCAAACAAAACCTTAAATTCTTAAACTGAAAGTGTAATTTAGCCCCAATGGCATGCATGATCAAGAATTATAAATCATCTAGTGATTTGAAGCATGAGGTAAGTGATAGAATTGCATTTGATGATGAAATCTTGGGTTCTTGTTAATTGTTGTAAGAACCTATGTAAGTATTATATGTGAAAATTGTTAATTTAACTTGGATGAATGCTAATTATATGGGAATTTAGTAAATTGAGGAGATTTCATGGAGTTTGGAAGTGGGTGTTGATCTTTGGAATGTAACCCATAATCATTCTTGCTCAAATTGATAACTAAATTGAAAGAATTTGGTGTTTTGCTATGTTTGATGTTTATGTATGAAAGGTATTTGTATTTGGTAATAAAACATGGTAATTGATACTACGAGCTAGGAAAGTAGCCGTACATTACTTATACTTTATGCCTTAAATGTATACCAAGTGTTTGATAAAATGCCTAAGTGAATATAATGTGTGAAGTTATATGCAAGAACTTAGCGATTGTGAATGAAATATGAAACTTAATGTAATTGTTAGTAAACTAACATGAGGAATATGTTTTAGAGGAATTCATATGTGAATGGAGTTGATTCTATGATTTGATAGAAACTTGCATTAGGAGTTTGTACCCTATGCTTGAATAGAGTAATAAATACCAAATGCTTGATTGATTGTTATTTGAGATCAATAGTGAATATGTGCTAATAATGGGACATGTGGACTTACTAGCAAGTAATAATGTTAGAATTATGATATAATGGGTTACTTTGGATTTGTATTGCCAAATGTGGAATCATGAAAGCGCTAATATGCGTGGAATGAATTATATGTGTACCTAAGTGATCATAAGGTTTTATGTGTCCTAAGTGGTACCTATTTCCATACACTACTTGTTTGACCAGTTAGTAAAAAATCGTGTTAAAACATGATTGAATACCCATGTATGAACGGACCTCAGGGTCAAATTGCAAAAGAATGAGCAGGGGATATTTCCTCATATCAGATGATAGTTTAGACTGGAGGAAGAATGAACAGAGGATATTTTCTTATACCAGAGGAAGAATGAGCAAAGGATGTTTGCTTATGCCAGAAGATAGTTTAGACCAGAGGAAGAATAAGCAGAGGATGTTTGCTCAGACCAGAGGATAGTCTAGACTAGAGGAAGAATGAGCAGAGGATGTTTGCCCAGACCAGGGGATAATTTAGACTAGATGATGAATGAGCAGAGGATGTTTGTTCAGACCAGAGGAAGAATGAGCAAAGGATGTTTCCTCAAACTAGTGAGGCTTGTCAAAAATCAGTTTTCTTTTATTTAACTTGTTTAATCGTGTAAAGGGTTGTTTGTTGAAGTTCAACCCTAGGTATGAGCTACTTTGGAGCTGAATGGGGATCAAGCTATTCTGAAGAACCGAACACGCTTAACCCTTTTTGTTATGAGGATGGTAATAAAGATTAAGGTATGTAAGTAAGAATGCATAGAAGTTGGAGGTTAGGATCCGGACTTGCAAAAAGGTGTTTGGACATGATCATTGAGTATTGTTGAATGTTATTTCCACATTATGAGTATTTGCATGAAGTCACTTAATGAACTAACGAAACGGTTATGTGGTGGTTGCAGGTTGTCTAATCTACCTCTCAAAGCAAGGAATTGTAGGAGATTGAGTGAGGACCCGAATTTTACGGGGTCGCGATCACATAATCTAATAAAGATGAGTCATGTTGAATATACTAAGAAACAATAAAAGACATAACACTTATAATATCTTGAACATTTGCTTTCTAAACATTTGAGAATGTTTTTATAAAGCAAGAAATTTTCTGGTTCGTATTTCCGCTGCACATTTCTGTTAGAACGGGTTAGGGTGTTACACGCACGATGCCATAAGAGCCGACTATGAAGCTTATTGATGAGTCGATTGCCTCCTTTGTTCTATATCAATCATTTCTCGTGCATCATCCCAAGATTTGTTTGCTAGGGTGATGAAAGAAGCAACCGTATCATACTCTTGAGGGAGACCGGTGACCATTTGTAAGACGAGCCTTGATTTGGAAACGGGATTGACATTTTTCAATTGTTCAGCAAGGTCCTTCATTTTCTGGCAGTACTCGTTCATGGACAAGCAGGAGGCCATAGTGGCTGTTGTGAAAGCATGTTCGAGTGTCGCCGCCTGTGAATTTTTGTTATTCAGAAAGAGTGATTTGATTCGATCCCAGGCCTGTTGAGAGGTTGAATCGGACTCCAAAACACGAGCCAATATATCGTCCGATAAGGTTCCATATATCCACTGTAGAATGATTGAATCTATCTAGGACCACGTCTCGTAAGACGGATTAGTTATGGCTGGAGAGGCGGTTCCATCAATGTGGTTTAGGACATCATTCCCGTGGGCATGAAGCTTGATTAGTTTGACGCATGATGAGTACGTGACTTTGACGCCATCGAGAGTTCGAACCTTGTTTTGTGTGTTTATCACCGAGTAAACGGGGTGTAGGTGTTTGGAAGGTTCAGTGGTGGCTAGTGGGTTGTTGATGGTGTTATCGGCCATGAGTGGATCGGAAAAGGTGACTGAAAACGAAGGGAAGAAGAAAAAATTGAATGGTGTCGGCTGTTAAATTAGTGCTCTCATTACCATAAAAGTGTAATGCTTTTGTATATGAATTCACAAAATAATGAGTACAATCTATCTATATAATAATTGAGGTCACTTGGGTTGAATGAAGGCTTAGGAGAGAGTTTAAGGTATCCATATTGAATATGGAGCTCCAACTTGCTCCCTATAAATAGTCTTTTCTACATTTTAATTTCCTACATTCTTCCATTACACTCTCAAATACTCACTAACAAATCTTCCAAACCACATTCATCACTGTAATGTGTTCCGATTCATAAACGTTAAAAATAGGCATATCATATGATCCTCAAACCTGGAAAACTTTTATGTTATCGTAACATCAATCAATTACTTTGACATAAACTGGTTTAATATTCAAAGAGGAAATCGTGTTTTATAAAGGTTAGTAATAATATGGAATCACTTCAGAATGTGGAAACAATATTCAAACCTTTATGAAGAAATCGTCGTTTATAAAGGTTCCATATTCGTTTTCTTTATGTCATCGTTTTGTAAAGTAATCGGATGGTATATATTGACTCTTTTTTTATGTTTTTTCATTTGATTAATATGGAACAACTCTTTTTTGTAAAGGAGTCGGTTAGTTATAATATGGAATCACTTCTGAAAGTGCAAACGATCTTCAAACCGTTATGAAGAAATATATTGAATGTTTAGATGTTTTTTTCATTTTAATACTAGAATACCATCCACCGCTGCAACTAAAAGGTATGTGGTAGATCTTTTTTTTTTTTGTGTGTGTGTGTTTATTAATGCGAAGTAGCTATTTTTCTAAAAGCAGAATGTCATTGTTTGTATCTTTTATTATTATGTGTTTGTGATTAGTGATGTTAACTATTATGTTGGATGGGATGCATGACTTTTAAGGTCGAGATATGATGTTCATATATTGTTCATAATTGTTCTTAAAGATCTCATATGGTTTGGTGTTAAAGAGTGGATTGTTATGTTAATATAATTTGATCGATTAAGGAGCCAAATCTCAGATCGGATTCTGGATATGGATCTGAAATAATTATGGAGCATTTAATTTTATATTATTAGTTTCCTAAGTTTGTGCCACATATTTGGAAAGTTAGTAAATATCCTTGAATGCATTAATTATTGGTTGACTAAGAAACTTAGGCGCCAAGCATAATTTTTTCAAAAATTATAAAGGAGTCGGGTTTATAATAATTCATGTTTCTTTTATTACTTCTTTTTGTCATATTTATTTTTAAGTTAGCGTATTTAATATTTACGTTTTTTAAGACTACTCGATAAGCTTTTTCTACTGCATTGTATATACTCTTTGAATATGAAAATGCAAATGAGACAAATGCTATTGTTTTGGGGCACACCAATGTCAAATGTAATGTTGTAATTGCTTAGGTACATGTTTTTTTAAATCTTTAAATTTTTATAATTCAGTGTTTTCTTTATCTTTAAATTGATTTTGTAAATTGTTTATTCGTGTTTTTGTTTACGAGCTAATTGACTGATTATATGCATTCGTGTGTTAGGGTTTCGGTTTATAAACCGAATTTTGGATCATCAGGAGCAGGGCAGACTTTTAATAAAAAAGTTGTGGAAGCTATGTCGTCAATAATATGGGGTAATGATATGTACCCAAGAGTTTATTCTTTTGTATTAATTATATTGACTGTCAATCAATTAAAATAATTAATGTGATTTAGGTTACCATAATAGGTGGAGTAATTTTAGGACAAAATTTAAATTTCAAATACTAATTTGCACTACATAATTAATGCTTTATCATAATTTACGCTTTCTATATTCATACTAAAATTTAAACTTTCCATAATACAAATATATAAGGAAAAAAAACACTTATATTATAATTGTATACTAAATTAAATAGATTTTGTTACAGAAAAATATGTTAATTTATATATTTAGTTTACATTTTATAAACCACCATGTTTGATATATAACATCAATACATATATATTTAGATGTAAAAGACGTATTTATAATATGTAAACAACTAACAAACCAATCATTTTTATAATATGTTTGAATTTCGTAAGGCATAATTATTACTCGTAGAAATGAATAAACAAAAAATAGCCACATTTGGTATATTTTATTTTTGAATTTGAATTTCAAAACTTATAAATCTTTTACAAAAAAATACTAAACACATAATGGAAACTTACCAATTTTACTTATACGAATTTAATAATCAATCAATATTTGATCCTGAAAACTATATTAAGCGTTTAATGTGATTTGTTAAGATTTGAATATTAATTCACATTTATTCTTTTGTATTAATTATTTGACTGTCAATCAATTAAAATAATTAATGTAATTTAGGTTAACCATAATAGGTGGAGTAATTTAGGACAATATTTAAATTTCAAATACTAATTTGCACTACATAATTAATGCTTTATCATAATTTACACTTTCTATTTATTCATTTTTAATGTTATTTATTAAGAGTTTTAATGTTAATTATTGACATTAATAATAGTTGACCGAATTTAATGTTATTTAGTAAAAAAAATAATCTCATTTATGTATATTTCTAATTTTACGAATTTATGTTTAAAATTATTGACCAAATTTAATTTTTTATATTATGCCTTTCGTTTAATCAATTCTTATTAAAAGATAATCATCAAAATCATTTCAATAGTAATATGCTAATTTTAAGATGTCTATAATAATTTGTCGATAATTGGTAAGTCAATTTGAAACGCGGATGTTTTTATGTAACTGATTTGAATTATTGATTACGATTTTAAAGTTATTTATTAAGATTTTTAAACTCATTTATTTGTATTACTATTTTTACGAATTCTGATTGGTCTTGATTGCAATTAAAAAGATTTATTCATTTTTAATGTTATTTATTAAGAGTTTTAATGTTATTTATTGACGTTAATAATAATTGCAAGAATTTAATGTTATTTAGTAAAAAAATTTAATCTCATTTATATATTATTAATTTTATGAATTTATGTTTAATATTATTGACCGAAATTAATTTTTTATATTATGACTTTCTGTAATCAGTTTTCATTAAAACATAATCATCAAAATCATTTTAATAGTAATATGCTAATTTTAAGATGTCAATAATAATTTGTCGATAATTGGTAAGTTAATTTCAAATGCGGATGTTTTTAATGTAATTGTTTTGAATTATTGATTACAATTTTGAGGTTACTTATTAACATTTTTAATCTCATTTATTTATATTACTATTTTTACAAATTTATTTTTAATATTACTGACCCAATTTAATTTTTCTATTATTTTTAATATTATTGACCCAATTTAATTGATTTGAATTATAGATTACATTTTTTGAGGTTACTTATTAACATTTTTAATCTCATTTAGTATTGATTTTCACCGTGGTTTTAGCTTGATTTTTAGGTCATTGGTTATGAGTCAAACCGTCAAAACAGTTTAGGGTCTTCTGGATATATTTACCTTTAATTGTTGATGATAATACAATTATAATGCCAAATGTCTTTCTTTACCTCACCAGAGTTGTTTTTGACAAATTTCACTGTTTTGTTATTCAAATGGTTCAGGGATCCTATAAGTGGACATAAATTCTTTTCAAAGCCACAAGTTTCAAATCGTCTTGCCATGTCAAATCGTGTTATAGAAGCTAAAATAATTCAGGGAGTAACATTGGAATGCGAACTTTTTTCCAAAGAATTAGGCTGTCCCCATCTGATAAGAAGATTCTTTTCAAATTTAACAGAAGACAATTCCCTCTTACTTTATGTTTCGCAATGACAATAAATAAGAGTCAAGGACAAACCCTATTTAGGGTAGGTCTGTAATTGAAAGATCCTGTTTTTACACATGGGCAGTTTTATGTCGTTGCCAAGTGACAAAAGTAGAGATGGCCTGAAGATACTAATATTGGGCAAAGATGACAGCGTTAATAATAAATAGCAAATGTTGTCTATAAAAAAATATTTTGAAGTTTATGAATAAGTATGCGATCATATTTTGCATAAATTGTTTAATTTTTTTTTATAATTTTTGGGTTGTATGATTTGTTAAACTACATTTATTTACTTTGAATTTAATCTTCATTTGTATGTCGGTACAATAAATATATGTTTATTCATTTCATTATTTGTTTTTAAATCACGTCAACTCAAACAATTGTTGATTCATATATATGTTATTGGGTAACATTAAACTTTTTTATGATAATATACAATCAACCAAAATTCACACGAATTGTATTACGTAATTTTCAATAAATAAATTTGCATACTACAATCTTTATAGAATTTTTTTCATTTGACATGGATATGTACCGTATGTACACGCGGGACTCTAACCTAGTACATTTATATAATGGTTCTAATGGAAACTAATCCTTCGATGATTATGCTCTAGTAATTATCTTCCTAAAATACATATATAGTTTCCTAATAGAAATATCAAGTGCCTCCGCCAATGGGAATTGAGGTAAAATCACTAGGTACAACTGTACAAGTATCATGTGTTTGCCAATTTGTGTTAAGTTTGTCGGTCTTAAGTTTGTCGGTCTTAGGGGCTGTTTGGTTGATTAAGCGCTGAATCATTAACATGGTCTGAATGGTTAAAAGCTGAATCATTTAGCATCCATTATTAGCTTAATGGTTCAGCACTTAATTATTCCATTTAGATGCTAAAACAAACAGTCTAAATGCTGAATGATTCAAACCTAAATAGTTAAAAGGCTGATTAAGAGGCTACCAAACAGCCCCTTAGTGCCAAAAGTAATTTTATGTGGCATTGTGGTTTTATATTGAAAGTTATTGTTAGATCAAATACTGTAGTCCGTAAAAAAAGGTAACTAAAGGTTGTTTAGACCCCCGTAGTGGGGCTTTATTTTTCAAAATTTTGCAAAAATAGCGCCCCCCACACCGTGTGACACCCGGCAAATTCTGGTTAACAACGTTGTCTAGATGAAAGTCTACCTTAGCGAGTCACGCGTATATTATACTTAACTGGGTTAGTTAAGTCGTGTTATGGTTCGGGAACTGTTAGTTTAGTATAGAGGATCATTGGATGTCAGTCTAGAGGCTCATTAGATGTCAGTCCTTAACCAAGTGTACAAGTGGTGACGATTCGTGGAATCGTCAGAGCATAGGGAACATACAAGTCTCGAGTCCTGGGAATTGGTGAACGAGTGTGAATATGTTTGTTTGCAAGTGTTATGTGTTTACAATCATTATGTGACTTGTCGGTATGTGAAAATGTGTTAACATATGTTAAAACGGGGTTTAACGCGCAAAATACACGGAACCAACCCCTATAGGCGATTAGGGGAGGCTAATCGCCTATAGGGGATGCGATTGGGCATCATCAGGGGCGATTGGCATGCTAATCGCATGCCTTAGGGGCGATTAGGCCCTAATTGCATGAAGTGTCATGCGATTAGGAGCCCTAATCGCGTATAGCTGCTGCACAATCGCGTGTTACGTACTGGACGACTAAAAACGACTATAAATACAATGCTTAACCTCCTAAACTTCATAATATCAACCCTAGTCGTCCCATAACCCGCCCCAACACACACACAACCTCTGGAACGTGATTTTGCATCAAAACACAAGGTTTCAAGCTTATTTCATCAATCTATCACAATCTAAGGTGTGATTTTCATCCATGCAATCTTTATTAACGTTTTTATTAAATCCCTAACGGTCCAGACCTGTTTTAAAACGTATGAGTCTTCTGAAATTCGTTAATAATCATTGTTAATTGGATTCTAACTATTATGAATATTGTATGTGTGTTTATGATTAAAAAGCTAGGGTTTTTATGATTCAAGATGGATGATTAACATGTTATTAGGTTAGTTTCAGATTAATAATGATATCATGTTAATGAAATCTGAGTAATTGTTCATTAGGGTTATGGTTATGCATGTTAATGTGATGTTTCATGCTATGTGTATTGTGTTTGGATTACATGGTTGCATGCAGGATTGATAGAACGAGGTTAAACGAAGGATTTTGGTTTAAACATGTTTGGAATAGTTGTTTGATTGATATTTGATGTTTGCACACGTTCCGGATCTGATTTGGAGTGTTAAACGCGCGAAATACCGGAACAGCTGGGTTACTGGCGATTAGCAACCCTAATCGCCTATGTTAGAGGCGATTAGGAGGCCAATCGTCTGAATACACACCCTAATCGCCTCTGATACATGCGATTGGGGGCTAATTGCCTCTGTTACATGCAATTGTGATCCTAAATGCTAGTTAAGTCCTGAAATACATGTCTTATGACCTAATCGCCTATAAACTCATAATTTACATGTCTTATGACCCTAATCGCCTATAATATAGGCGATTAGCCTTCCTAAATGCCTGTTGACCAACCTAAATGCTAGTTGACTTTTCCTAATCGCGTGTACTGCTGCTGTAAGTGTAAATTAGCATTCCGAGACCCGATTTGACATATAGGAACATGCTAGGAACCCCGTAACATATCTAATAACTTGGTAACATATGTTCGGACTTAATTATGTGATACTTGAACTACGTGCTATAGCTGTTGGACGTTAACGTATGTTAAGTGTGATTGCATGATTGTATGTTTGAGAGCGTAAGCATAACACGGGGAGTCTCGGGTCACCAATGGGATGTCGAGTCTTGTACATTAGGTCAGTTTAACAGTCACAGTGTTTTCAAACGAACTTGGTTATGGTCTGGACATCTAGGGACTAACTAACCTGCGGGTTATTAGTCTAAGTACTTGTAACTGTCATATGTTAGGTCGCCGCTTTACGGGACTAGCATAGCTTGCTGAGTTTATTCGTATTACGAAGTAACGCAACCTAAGGTGAGTTTACGGCCCCTCTTTTAACTGGTTTCACTTTTCGGGGGAGAAAACATGTGTTAAAACTTTTGTTTGGTAACTACTGTCATACTATGGGTTTCTATGGTTTACTATAAGATCTTTGGAAGTCCCGGGGGGAACCATGAATGTGCGGGTTAGCACAACGGGGAAATGTGAATAGCGCTATTGGGAGTGACCAACCCCGCTCGTCGGCTTGGAGGGTCGGCGAGTGCATATTGTCTCAAACAGGAACAACAGGTTTACTACATCGGGCACGACATCTGGTTTGCGAGTTAGTAATGGTTTTCCAATCGTGATAGTAACAAAACATACGCCTAGCTAGCGTACTTTGGTTTTCGATTTGTTATAGTATGGACAGGTTGAACTTGGTACTTTGATTACAAACCTGTAAACTCACCAGCATTTTTGTGCTGACGTATTCTCTTACATGTTTTCTCAGGTCGCTAAGGTAGCACTACGGAACTAGGGTGCACGCGTCTGCACGGCGTCTAGTTAGGATTGCATGGTTTTCAAACTTTGGATATTGGTTTACGTTTGGATATTGTTTTAAGAATAAGCTTCCGCTGTAATTGGGGATTTTAAACTATGTTTTCTTAAATTGCATATGTTCATTTAGACTTGTTTATTGTGATCATTGGTTTGGATCCTGGTTTGTCATGCGCCTCGCGGTAAAACTCCGCAAGTGGATTTTGAGGGTGTGACACACCGCTACAGGGGGGCGCTATATGCTAAAAACCGGTGGGGGCTTTATAAATATAAAGCCATGTGACAAAAAAACCAACCAATTAAATTATGCCATGTGGCAAGGTCAAAGTCAAAGGGTTTTTTTTATGTTTAATAATAATAATAATAAACATAATAATAATTGAAAATTTTGAATTTCAAAATTTCCCCCCAAACCGTTTGAATTTCAAATTTGCTAACCCTATAAATACAACACCAAATCTGATTTTTCAGTCACACCTCCAATTCCTCATCCTCCTCCTCAATGAATAATATGTTCGGTTTTCAACCAGGAGCTGCCGGACCGTCTAACGTCCGACAGTACTCTCGCCGGGGCCGGGGACGGGGCCGCCCCCGGAGACTACCATTCACCTCATCTCCTCCTCCTACCGCTGCACAACCTCCTCTTTATCCTCCTCCTCCTCCTCCACAACATTGGTTAGCTCCCTCTCCTCCTGCTGCTGCTGCACAACCAACCATTCCTCCTCCTCAAGCCGATGATGACTGGACGGATGAGGAGATGTGCTGGGCCATGGACTATGTCTTGGCCCAGCAAGAAATGAAGCGACTAAGGTTGTCGGCCCCTACCCCATGGGCTGCTTCAGTCCCCACCCCTATCCCCCAACACCAAACTACCCCCATCCCCATCCCCCAACACCAGGCTACCCCCACCCCCTACCACAGGACTTCTCCAACTGAGAGGGACTTGGAAGCCTTGAGGGAGATTGAGGAGGAGGAACTCTACTATAATAATAATAATAATAATAATAATAATAATAATAATAATAATAATAATAATAATAATAATAATAATGATAATAATAATGATAAAGAATTTTTTTTTTAATAATGTTGGCTTTAAACATTTCACTTAATAAACCAACCATCCTAAACCTTCCTACAAGCCCAAACTTAAGCCTTTTTACTAAGGCCCAACAATCAAACATCAGGCCCACAAGTCCAGCCCAGCTTGCCCCTCCTTCCCTTCCTTGTACCGGTTTAAAAAAAAAAAAAAGAAACAAAACAGCTCCTGCCGGGACTCGAACCCGGGCAGAAGCTGTAACACACGCCCGCCTTCACCACTTGAGCCACACCACATGATTGTCTTAATCCCAGCCTATATTATATATATAACCTGTTTCGCTGACTTCCTTTTCCTTCCCCCTTGCTCTGTTGATCGAACGCTGCAACAAACAAAAAGAAAGTTCATTTGCTGATGCAATAATCACGGCCATTGACTAATCAATCCGATTATTGCGCACCATTATCATCTCACCTTTCTAAAACAACAAAACGCGAGATTTAAACGCGTTGAATTGACCAAAATCGAGTTAAAAACCATTAATAAACCTTCCTATTAAACCCGATTGAAACCTGTATAAATACCCGTTTTTGATTCAATTAAACTTGCCCACAACCTCTGAAAAGAGTGATTAACCAACCCCCACTCTCAATTCCTCTGAAAATTTCGTGTTTATCAAGCAATCCTCGCTGTTGACTTTTTCGTTGACTCGATCTTCTGATAGCCTCGTGTATTGTAAGCCCCAATTAAATACATGTTTTTGTTCTTTGATATGGTCCAATTAATAACCCTATAGTCCATGGGGTTAATTCTTGTTAATTGGATCAATTGATAAATCTAGGGTTTATAGGTTAGAATTGGGGAAGATGATTGTTTATGGAGTAATATAAATAAAACGCGAGTTCAAAATGATCAACAAACAAAGACCCAGACCAGCTGGTCTGGGCATGGTGTTGCTACACACAGGTCACAGGTTCGACCCCCACCTAGAACAAACACTTTTTTTGGTTATCCTTTATACATGTATTATCTCCATTTTTTTTAAAATCATTTTAAAATACTAAAACTAATTTATAAATTCTATAAATTTATTTTATGTTTTTCCACTGATAAAGTTCATCATTCAATTTTTAGTTTTTCAAAAATAATTTATTTAATATATATTATAAATATTACAAGTTTATTCATTTAAAATTGTAAAATTCAATAAAAATATCTAAACGATTTTATAAAATTCCACAAAAATTATCCTAAACTTGTATAACAATATACATTTCAGAAAATATTTTTAATTCAGAAAAACCATTTGTTTAATATTTTTAATCAATTTTTGTTAGTTTTAATCATAAATAAATCATAATAAATTCATTTTTCAATATTTTTGCACCAAAATTTTATATAAATTATTTCTAACTATCTAGAACTGAAATACAATTTTTAATTCAGGAATTCTTTAATTTTAATATTTTTAGATATTAAAGTCATATTTTGGCAATTTGAAATAAATAGATTAAATATTCTATTTTCAAGAAAATAATTTTATAAAAATTATGTTCATACTAAAGACTTTGTTTGGTGACCATCTTTAACTTAAAATTTACAAAAAAAAAACTTTTATTCATTTATTTATTAAATTTCTTATATTTAATAAACAATTTGTTTATAAATCAAATAAACGTTTATCCCCAATTCGAAGCCCTAGAAAAATACTTATAGACTAGATAGACTTAGACTTATTTGTTACATTATACATAGGGTGATACTTGGCAACGTTGGATACACTTATTCAATTACACAAGACTTAACACCTTGCTAAGGTGAGTATTACTTATCCCCTTTTTTCGCTTTTACAACTTTTGGGGTGATTCATGCACAAGTATACAAAAGTTTCATATTCATTTACACATACATTTTTATTCATTTACAATTCATATACGTGTCTTGATTATCTTTGTGCTTATGCTTGAACATGAACGTAGCTTACATACAAAATCATACATACAGACATAACTTTGTGTTATGGTGCTCTTTACATACAGACATAACTTTATGTTATGGTGCTCTTTACATACAGACATAACTTTGTGTTATGGTGCTCTTTACATACAGACATAACTTATGTTATGGTGCTCATTACATACAGACATAACTTGGTGTTATGGTGCTCATTATCAAATTCATTGTACAACTTTACATGTGATCTTTGTCTTGTTTGGTTACTTGCGTGTTTACATAATGCCTTGGTGATGCTAGACACATGAATTGTACTACCTTTTCAAACTTATACTATATGTACAAAACTAAGTAGTACTCACCAACATCATATGTTGACAAAATTATTTTCGTGCATGTTTCAGGATAAGCTGCTTGACGTTTCACATAGGACTTTGGACTTAGACTAAATCAATCAATTATCTTTATTTTTGTTGTATTGTACTTCATTTCACATGTTGTAAAGCAATACTCAATAATCATATATTTACATTTTAGTACCATGAGCTTTTGAACAATCGTCACTACGTGGCACCTCGATGATTCCGCCATCGGTTGGGGTGTTACAGATTGGTATCAGAGCCATGGTTATAGGGAACTAGGTTATTAGATAAAATGGCCTAGACTATAACCGAAGCTTCATGCATAATATTTCCTAAATTGCCCTACCCTCATTTCCCTCTACTTTCCTTCCTCTATCTTTCTCTTCTTCTCTATTTCTCCTCATCTTTCATCCTGGTGCATAGAGATGGTGTCCTACAAGGAATGGAAAGTCTACATCATCATGGGACGGAAGCAGTACCTTTCATGAAGACACTCTTAGGCATAATGTCTACTCTTATTCTGCTCCTTCAAAGTTGTTGAACTTTAATGAGTGTGATGAGGACACGTGCAATCTGGAAGGGTGGTGTAACACCCCAACCGATGGCGGAAACATCGGGATGTCACGTATTGATGATTGTTCAGTAGCTCATGGTGAATAATAAATTTCATTAATTGATTTAAATAAATTACATACAATTGTTCTACAAGAATTCGTACATCAAATTGAATAATACTATGCACACATCTTCAAGCATTAACTCAAATCTTCAAGCAAGTAGAACCTGAAACATGTTAAGTTTGAAAATATTTTGGGTCAACAAAAGTTGGTGAGAATTACATAGGTTTTGATAATCGAATAAAAATGTTGTGCAATTCAAGTGTCATGGCAAGTCTAGTCCATATGTGAAAACATACTAGAAGTAAATCGAGTGCATAATCAACCCTTGTGACTGTTATAATGTGGTACATCCCATACGCTCATGGTTCACTCGAATATGTTATGCGATAACAAACACCCACGCTACCTTTGTAGGAGGCACGTATCCGGGTGGGATTGTCAGTCCAATAGATCTATCAATGTATACCGTCGGCTGATCAATGTTAATGATTATGCTAGAATTGTGCTTACCCTAGTCATGTTCAAGACATAATGCAACATAGAAAAACACATAGACACATTGATGATTGAATTGCATATATAAAGTGTTGTAACATGTTTCACCCCAAAAACGGTGATAAATAGAAAAGGGGCTATGTAAAACTCACCTTAGCAAAATGTTATGTCTCGTGAAAAAAATAGAATAATGTGTTGTGAATGTATGCGAGGTGAATCCCAAAGACTCAACAACGTAGCTAGTCCAAATTGAAGAAAACGAAAAAGAAAGAATATCAAGCTTCCAATTCGCCAATTACAATAGCTTATAATCAAAGCTTCAATTGTAGAAGTAATAGACTATAGAAGAAAGGTATGAGGGAAAGTTTAATCGGATTGAAACAATCGATTTAGAGGTGCAAAGTATAATGGGTCATAGGTGGGTTTTTATACTAGTTTTGGAGTCAATTAGCCATTAAAATTGGTCAACACCATAAAGTAAGGTTTTATGATGAATTGACTATTTAACTAAGACTTTGACTGTTTGACTAAGACTTTGACTAATAAATTTAAGGAATGTGTTAAATTTATTTTCTTCTGAAATACTACACAAGATGATAGTTGGCTCAGTTGGTTGTCACTGTGTGTTGGTTGGCTGTGGACGCGGGTTCGAGTCCCGGTCCACACAAATCTTTTTTTTGACAACTATTTCCCTAAAACTATATTATTCTAAATTCATAATATGATTATATAAGCCCGAAAGTGACTCGAAATATTTTAAAAACGTACAAAAGTGTCGAGATACAAATAATTATTAGTTTAAGGTATTTAAAACATATATTGTTTAAAACAATACATTCTCTTTATAAAAAAAAATTAGGGGAAATTCGCGATGTTACAGTCTCCCCTACTTTTGGAAACTTCGTCCCGAACTTATTAAAAACACAGGTTTGAGGTTGATTAGGTAGAAATTAAGGCAGCTGTGGTTTGGGTTAAGGCACGACATGAATTTATAGGTAATAGAATAATTTGTTTCAAATAATTTGGATAAGAGGGTTGAGATGTGCGTTTTAAGGATTGGATTAGGTTCGTCTGAAGTAGCAAGAAGCATAAGAATCTAGCAAAGTACTAAACTTATGTTTTAGGAATCTTATAAGAAATGCATGAATTGATTGGCTATATGAAAACCAAATGAACTACTAAAACCTTATTAGAATTTCACACTACCTTAACGTACCTGTAAATTCATGATTACGTTCCGGACCGCAATCACCAATTTACCTTACATTAGGGTTTTGTGTCCTTCTATGACTCTAAACACACATGTAAGTAATGCAAAATAACCTTGTGATTTAATCGTTTACAATGTATCCAAAAATGAGTCCAACTGTTGAGTAGGAAAAAGACTTCTACCAGTCAGTGAGTAAGAACCTCTACCGATTGTTGAGCAGGTGCGATAGCCTCTACCAGTCGTTGAGCAGGTTGTAGGGCCTCTACCGACTGTTGAGCAGGCATGATGACCTCTACCAATCCTTGAGTAGGTTATTTGGTACTCAACTAACTGTTGAGCAAGTACTTCATCCTCTACCAGTTGTTTGATTAAGTGTACCAATTATTTCACACATAAATTGCAAATTGATAATATGTACATATAAACAATCAAGTATCAAGCATAGCATGCGAGTTGTAATAGTGTTGTCCTAGACAAGGTTAATGACTCTAGGTGTGTCTATAGCAAATAGTTTATATTCCATGATTTCTAGTATCAAATGTTAAAATATGGTAGATAATCGAATCCTCGTGTATAACTAAGGATTAAGTTTGATGCAACACACAACCAAGTTTCAATAGTTTGGTTATCATGGGTAACTAGTTCATGTTTGAGAAGGTGAAATTGGGTATGAATTTAGTTCTTAAGAGGATGATGAAAAATCTTGAAGCAGAATCAAGGTTGTGAGAGATAGTGAATGTGAAGATAGTTGATAAAGAGTTTATTTTATAGTAAGGAGATTATGTAGCGGTGTAAATTTTGGGGTTTGAATCAAAGGTTAGAATCAAGTGTATGAGAAAACATGATTGTGGTATATGCCAAATATTGTAAAAATTTCGAAATAGTTGAAAATAAGTAGGGGTCCATGGGGAGTTGGAGATTAAATTTTTTGTTCATGAGGATGGAAGGATTTAAAAATTGGTTTAGTACATAAAAAAAGTCGTTAAATAGTACAAACTAAATGAGCTTTGATTATAATATTCCCATGACATTAGGTTTTATAGATCAAGGTGACATTATGTCGAAAATCCTTTGTTATGCTAATGAATAAACATTTGAATTTAGAGATTAAGTTTGAGGACATCTTTTGACAAAAATACATATTTTCCATAGTTTATAGGTGATGAAAATGTGACAATATTAAGAAATCTTTAGTGTTGTGTTAAGGTATGAGATTATAGTTTAAAAAAAAATATATGTAACATGTTGAGAATATGATTTGGGTAGGGTGTTGAATATTTAAAAAGTGGCTAAGATGGTAAGGTGAAGTGTGATTGTGAAATCCATAGATGGTTATGAAATGAGATTGATTTAAGCTGTAAAATTTTGAGATTTTAGAGCTTAGTTTAAGGAAAGTGAGTGTAATCATTTATTCATTAATTAAAACGAATAAACGAAAACGTTGACTTATCAAAACTTCTAGATTCTAATAACATAGTGAAGACATGCTTTAGCCTATAAGTGAACACTCATCCCGAGAATTCCCAGGTAGGCATCCGGGTCCCTCGTCTGATTGGGATTTATGCGCAATGCCAGTCCTAGACAGAAAACTCAGAATACAGGCGTCCACCCTTCCAGATTGCACGTGTTCATTATTAAAATCTAAAACTTCGACGAGATCTTCAAGGTGGTTCAGGCTAAACCTGAGGATTTGTCCTATTAGTCTAAGAGTAGATCTTGTGTTGGAGAGCACTCTTCTTGTAGGGACTAAAGTAAGGATAAGAAGTAGGATAGAGAATAGAAACAAGTAAGGTTGCAAGTAAAAGGAGCAAGTACTGATTATAATCCTATGGTTATAGACTAGATTATTTTTCTAATAACCTAATTCCCTATAACCATGGCTCTGATACCAATCTGTAACACCGCAACCGATGGCGGAAACATCGGGATGTCACGTATTGATGATTGTTCAGTAGCTCATGGTGAATAATAAATTTCATTAATTGATTTAAATAAATTACATACAATTGTTCTACAAGAATTCGTACATCAAATTGAATAATACTATGCACACATCTTCAAGCATTAACTCAAATCTTCAAGCAAGTAGAACCTGAAACATGTTAAGTTTGAAAATATTTTGGGTCAACAAAAGTTGGTGAGAATTACATAGGTTTTGATAATCGAATAAAAATGTTGTGCAATTCAAGTGTCATGGCAAGTCTAGTCCATATGTGAAAACATACTAGAAGTAAATCGAATGCATAATCAACCCTTGTGACTGTTATAATGTGGTGCATCCCATACGCTCATGGTTCACTCGAATATGTTATGCGATAACAAACACCCACGCTACCTTTGTAGGAGGCACGTATCCGGGTGGGATTGTCAGTCCAATAGATCTATCAATGTATACCGTCGGCTGATCAATGTCAATGATTATGCTAGAATTGTGCTTACCCTAGTCATGTTCAAGACATAATGCAACATAGAAAACACATAGACACATTGATGATTGAATTGCATATAAAAAGTGTTGTAACATGTTTCACCCCAAAAACGGTGATAAATAGAAAAGGGGCTATGTAAAACTCACCTTAGCAAAATGTTATGTCTCGTGAAAAAAATAGAATAATGTGTTGTGAATGTATGCGAGGTGAATCCCAAAGACTCAACAACGTAGCTAGTCCAAATTGAAGAAAACGAAAAAGAAAGAATATCAAGCTTCCAATTCGCCAATTACAATAGCTTATAATCAAAGCTTCAATTGTAGAAGTAATAGACTATAGAAGAAAGGTATGAGGGAAAGTTTAATCGGATTGAAACAATCGATTTAGAGGTGCAAAGTATAATGGGTCATAGGTGGGTTTTTATACTAGTTTTGGAGTCAATTAGCCATTAAAATTGGTCAACACCATAAAGTAAGGTTTTATGATGAATTGACTATTTAACTAAGACTTTGACTGTTTGACTAAGACTTTGACTAATAAATTTAAGGAATGTGTTAAATTTATTTTCTTCTGAAATACTACACAAGATGATAGTTGGCTCAGTTCGTTGTCACTGTGTGTTGGTTGGCTGTGGACGCGGGTTCGAGTCCCGGTCCACACAAATCTTTTTTTTTGACAATTATTTCCCTAAAACTATATTATTCTAAATTCATAATATGATTATATAAGCCCGAAAGTGACTCGAAATATTTTTAAAACGTACAAAAGTGTCGAGATACAAATAATTATTAGTTTAAGGTATTTAAAACATATATTGTTTAAAACAATACATTCTTTTTATAAAAAAAAATTAGGGGAAATTCGCGATGTTACAGGTGGATGCCTGTACACTGGGTTTTCTGGCATAGGCAAGCATAGCGCATAAATCCATTTACGGACCTGTTATGCTTACCTGGGGATTCCTGGAGTGAGTGTCCACTTATAGGCTAAAGCATGTCTTCTTTGATCACCATTGGGTTCAATTCCTTTGAAAAGTCAACGTCCTTGTTGGGCTTTACAGCTAGACAAGGGCACTCCAAGCATTTATGCAAGTTTTTCAATAATACTCTCTCGTTCATATACAATATCCCGTATATCATGATTTTCATATATTGCTTACAAGTTCATACTTTCATAAACATTTGTACAGTTATACACTCACATTTTCTAATCTCATGATTATTCATTGACTACCTCGTAGATGTCTGCTCGCCGCATGCTCCGTGATGTCCGCCGACGCCCTGTTCATGCTTCTGGACAACGTTCTGATCGTCGCCTCGCGTCTTTAGTCGCTAAGGAAATTGCTGCAGTAATCCCAAACCTTGTCAGTGAGATAACCCAGAATAGTAACAGTGCCAACACGGGGAGTACGACTCAATTTCGGTGCACTTTCAAACACTTTAACTCCTGCAACCCCACAAAATTCACTGGTGAGGAGGGTGCTACTGGCCTCCTCCAATGGTTTGAAAGCATGGAGAGTACTTTTGTGAACAGTGAATGTCCTGATGAACTCCGCGTTCGCTACGCTACTAGTGTCCTCCAAAAGGGAGCTCTAACCTGGTGGAATGGCGAAAAGCGCAATCGAGGAGCTGATGTTGCTTTATCTTTATCTTGGGCTGAAGTTAAGGAACTCATGATCGCCAAATCCTGCCCTAGGAACGAAATCAGGAAGCTGGAGGATGAGTTTCGTGAGCTCAAACAAGACAGTGGTGAGAATCTTGCGTACAATACTCGATATCATGAACTTAGCATATTGGTCCCACACATGGTCACCCCGGTCTCTCGAGCAATCGAGAAATATATCGAGGGATTACCTGACCTGATACAAGACGTAGTCACTGGGAGCAAATCTACTACGGTGGAAGAAGCCATCCAGCTTGCAGCCACTTTGACGGACAAACACGTAAGGAAAGGAAACTTGGTTAGGAAGGGCACCAAGACGTCTGCTGAGAGAACCACCCATGTTGTTGAACAATCTAAGACTGTTTTAGCAAAGGCCGCCACTACTGCTTCGAACCCTAAGAAACGAATGGGCGATAATCAGAATCATGCCGTTGTGGATCCTGTAACTCAGCCTCCTATCAAGAAAGCCTACACGGGAGTCCATCCTCAATGCAACACTTGCAAGTATCATCACCCTGCAAATCTTCCATGTCGTCAATGCACTAGATGTGGAAGGTTTGGACACCTTGTCACTACTTGTCGAGTAATGATTGGGACACAGGGTAATCATCAAACAGCTGCCCAGGAACCACTACAGATTTCTAACGGTCGGGCATGTTATCATTGTAGAGACCCTAACCACATGCGACCTCAATGCCCTAAATTGAATAATGTAAACCTGGTGGCACATGGACGAGCTTTCGATATCAATGTCAACGAAGCAAACGGCCAGGATGACGTTAACCCCCCTGGCTAAGCCATGGATGGAACCTTCTTAAGACTCGGGAATCCGACACTTTGCGTTTTCATTTTCTTGATTCTATTTTCATTTTGTACCCAATTTTGTCGCACTCATTAGCATACAACATCTAGAAACTTCCTTGCATACTATTGTGTATTAACACAGATTGGAAATTTATCATATTGATTACGTTTATTTTAATCATACAAGACTCTACCTTACATTCATTTGAAACGTTTGGACTTGACACTTGATCTTACAGAGCTTTTCTAAGAAAAACATCATTGCTTGAGTGAAACCTGATTTTTCCTTAATTCAACTATTCATTGAACATTTAATTATTCATGATACTCGTAAACTATTCCTATAGGCCACTAAGATAACACTTACACTCAATGGTTGTAATGCTTACAAACTTGCTTGCATGTGTGTATTATCCATGCAACTCAGATAAACATTTCATTTAAAGGGCTCCTCGGACGAGTGGTAGCTCATACTTAAATACTATTCTGCTTACAAGTCATTGCAAAGCCATGCAATTGGCCTCATTATTACATGGTCTCATTTCATTGATAACATCTCATTGTAACTCAACGTGTTTGTTGTGTCATCTTCTTGTGAAATTTATTTGCGTTAATGTGTTGTTAGAATAGGATCATAGAATGACATAAAACCCTAATGTAAGGTAAATTGATGATTCCGGTCCGGAACGTAATCATGAATTTACAGGTACGTTAGGGTGGTGTGAAATTCTATTAGAGTTTTTGGGAAGACGTCCAGTACGTTTTCAAGGTATCAAAGGTGTGGTGGGTTAGCTGCGGTACACCCTGTATACAAACACTAATGATGCATCGAAAGTGAGACTGGAAGTCGGACCAGGAACAAACTCTGTTTACTTGGTAGTTCAATTAGTCTTTCTATAGTCAATCAACTTGTACATTCATTTTAGGATTCCTAAAACTTGAAGTTTAGTGTCTTACTAGATTCTTATTATCCTTATTATTCGAGACGAACCTAATCCAATCCTTAACTCACACCTATCAAACCCCTTATCCAGATCATTCGAATTTTCCAAACCACTGCTACCTTAATTTCTACCCAAGCATCCATAACCCCATGTTTCTGATAACTTCGGGACGAAGTTTCTAAAAGTAGGGGATGCTGTGACATCCGTCACTTTTATTTATAATAATAATAATTATAATAATAATAATAATAATAATAATAATAATGATAATAATAATGATAAAGATTTTTTTTTAATAATGTTGGCTTTAAACATTTCACTTAATAAACCAACCATCCTAAACCTTCCTACAAGCCCAAACTTAAGCCTTTTTAATGAGGCCCAACAATCAAACATCAGGCCCACAAGTCCAGCCCAGCTTGCCCCTCCTTCCCTTCCTTGTACCGGTTTTAAAAAAAAAAAGAAACAAAACAGCTCCTGCCGGGACTCGAACCCGGGCAGAAGCTGTATGTAACACCCCAACCGATGGCGGAATCATCGAGGTGCCACGTAGTGACGATTGTTCAAAAGCTCATGGTACTAAAATGTAAATATTATTAAATAAACCAATAACTGTCTTACATGGAAATGAAAAAAAATACATTGTCTAAATGAAATGGAAATATTGAAATAACTGAATTGAAATAAAACACTAAATGTCTCTTGCTAAAGCACTAGATCAAACTGCACCTGAAACATGTACAAAAATAGGTTTGGTCAACATATGAAATGTTGGTGAGCATTCCTAGATTTGATATATATATATATAGTAGGTTAAAAAGTTATACAATTCAAGTGCAAGCTACAGTGCAAATATGTAAACCATGTATCAAACAAATGAGCGAAATCAACCCTGTGACTGTATAATGTACTGTATGAACTGTAGTGTACTTATCCAACAAATGGATAATAACTTAACAATGGCCACGGATTCTCCGATGAAAAAGGGGGAGAATCAACCTAGGCGGGTTGTCAATCCAAATAGCGCTATCCAATGTTAAGGTCGGCTTGTACCATGTTAATGATTTCACTAAGTACAAATGTAATCCACATGTATTGTCTAAGCATAAAGCACGTTGTAAGCAATGCACATAGTACTAGAATTGTATTGTAAAAATGTAAACTTGTATTTGAAATTGTAATAGTGTACATGTAACACCCCAAAAATGTATAAAAGCAAAAAGGGGTAGGAATACTCACTGTTCACGTAGTAACTTGAAATTGGACTGGACAACGAAATATGAATTTGAGATTTCTCCCAAATGATTAACCTAAAGTAATTGATAATGTGTGAGTGAAATAACTCTAGGAGACATGTATTTCTAGGGCTTTGAATTGGGGATAACGTTTATTTGTTTAATAAACAAATTGTTTATTAATTATGAGAAATTTAATAAATAAATAAATAAAAGTCTCTTAGTAAAGTTTGAATTTAGAATGTACACAATAAAGTGTTTGAAGTATAGAAATAATTTTTATAAAATTATTTCATTTAAAATAGATTTTTAAATCTATTTATTTATAAATAGCCAACATTTAACTTTAATATTCAAAAATACTAAAATTAAAGAATTCTTATTTTAAAAATCATATTTCTGTTCTAAATGATTAAAAATAATTTGTATAAAATTTTGGTGCAAAAATGATGAAAATTGGATTTATTATGATTTAATTATGATTAAATCTAACAAAAATTGATTAAAAATATAAAATAAATGATTTTACTGAATTAAAAATTATTTCAGTAAAGTTTATCTTTATAAAAAGTCAGGATAATTTTTGGAGAATTTAATAAAGTTGTTTTGATATATAAATGGATTTTTATAAATCTAATAGTATAAAAATGATTTAATTATTATAAATATTAAATAAATGAATTTCTGAAAAATAAAAATTATAAATGAAACTTTTATATCAGATTAAACAAATGTAATTTTTTTAGAATTTATAAAATAGTTTTGATATTTTAAAATGAATTTAAAAGATTAAGAGAATTTAATATATATATATGTATAATTGTTTGTTTCAAAAAAATAGAAAAGAAAAGAATAAAAACCGGTCAGAGCCGGGACTCGAACCCGGGTGACCACTGGAATGGACCATGGTCACAACCACTTGGCCTAGGCCGGTGGTTGTGATGTTTCTGATTTAAAATTAGTTAAATACACAACATGAAATCAAGATTATCCCCAATTCATATACACGAGCCCTAGAATTTCCAATCAGACGATCTAGGCAACATGAGCCCGATTAAATATGGGGCTTTTGTTGCTGGATTGCCGATAAATAAAACCCATAACAGAATGAAGACTCACAGTGTGTATTCGTGGATAATTGACTGGTCAAAGACCAAAGTCAAACGTCGTTTAAAAATTGGAATCACGGAGATGTTTCAGAACAATTGTAGGTTAAGGAAGATGAGTGAGCGAGTGATCAAGGTTCGTAGATGGTCTATTTATACTAAGGATCAAAGGGTTGGTTAATTGGAAGGTTGACCTACGATTAATACTATACGCGTATAATAAAGAATTGGTCAATGATTTGGTGTATTTGACGTGTAATTGAATCACATAGGACCGATAATCAAGTAAATTTACCATGTATGTGTTTTTTGATTGTGAATCAAAGATTTAAAAAGAACAAAAAAAAGAAATGTCTACTGCTGCTGCTTGAAACGCGATCCAGGGGAAGAAGAAGGCCAGATTTAAAAAGGCTTAATTATAAATTAGGTTGGAATTAATCCAACTAAAGGGTTGTGGCCCAGCTGGTTCGTGCCTCTGCTTGTGTGTGTGGTGACTCGGGTTCGAGACCCGGGTGGAACATAACATGTTTTTTTTTTTTTTAAACAGGTAAGAGGATCTTTGGGCCAAGGCTGTTGGGCTTAGCTTTGGTGGGCTCATGGGGTTGGGCTCAGTAACAAAAGAAATGGTTGGGTTTCAAGGATGGTTGGACTAGACCAACATTATTGTCTATTATTATTATTATTATTATTATTATTATTATTATTATTATTTTAAAAAAAGATATATATATATATATATATATAATGAAAAAGTGACGGATGTCACAGCATCCCCTACTTTTAGAAACTTCGTCCCGAAGTTATTAGAAACATAGGGTTATGGATGCTTGGGTAAAAATTAAGATAACTGTGGTCTGGAGAATTTGAGTTAAGGTACGACGTGAATTTATAGGTAACAAAGTAAACCGTTTCAAATGATTTGGATAGTAGATTTGATAGGTGTGGGTTAAGGATTGGATTAGGTTCGTTTTGAATAACAAAGAGACTAAGAATCTAATAAAACACTAAGCTTAGAATCCTAAAATAATTGTGTGAGTTGATTGAAGATCAAATGAACTACCAAATAACGAGAGTTTGTTCCTGGTTCGACTCCCAGTCTCACTTTCAATGCATCATTAGTGTTTGTATACAGGGTGTACCGCAGCTAACCCACCACACCTTTGATACCTTGAAAACGTACTGGACGTCTACCCAAAAACTCTAATAGAATTTCACACTACCCTAACGCACCTGTAAATTCATGATTACGTTCCGGACCGGAATCATCAATTTACCTTACATTAGGGTTTTGTGTCCTTCTATGACCCCACCGATTGTTGAGCAGGTTCGATAGCCTCCACCAGCCGTGGAGTAGGTTGTAGGGCCTCTCCCGACTGTTTGAAAAGACATGGTGACCTCTACCAATCGTTGAGTATGTTCGATAGCCTCCACCAGCCGTGGAGTAGGTTGTAGGGCCTCTCCCGACTGTTTGAAAAGACATGGTGACCTCTACCAATCGTTGAGTATGTTCGATAGCCTCCACCAGTCGTGGAGCAGGTTGTAGGGCCTCTCCCGACTGTTAAAAAAAAGGCATGATGACCTCGATTAAGTGCAGCAATTATTATTCACATAGATTGCAAATTGATAGCATGTTATGCAAGCAAGTTTGTAAGTACTACAGCCATTAAGTGCAAGTGTTACATGAATAATTAAATGTTTACGAGTATCGTGAATAATTAGGTGTTCAATGCGTAGTCGAATTAAGGGAAAAATCTAGTTTCAATCAAGCAATGATGTTTTTCTTAGAAAAGCTTTGTAAGATCAAGTGTTAAGTCCAAACGTTTCAAATGAATGTAAGGTAGAGTCTTGTATGATAAATGTAATCAATATGATAAATTTCCAATCTGTCTTAATACACAATAGTACGCAAGGAAATTTCTAGATGTTGTATGCTAATGAGTGCGACAAAGTTGGGTATAAAATGATAATAGAATCAAGAAAATAAAAACACGGGTATGGGATTTCTCGAGTCTTGGGAAGATTTCATCCATGGCTTAACCAGTGGGATTAACGTCATCCTGATCGTCTGCTTCGTTGATATTGTTATTGAAAGCTCGTCCATGTGCCACCAGGTTTACATTGTTCAATTTGGGACATTGAGGTAGCATATGGTTAGGGTCCCTACAATGATAACATGCCCGACCGTTAGTAATCCGTAGTGGTTCCTGGGTAGCTGTTTGATGATTACTCTGTGTCCCAACCATTACTCGACAAGTGGAAACAAAGTGTCCAAACCTTCCACATCTAGTGCATTGACGGCATGGAAGATTTGCAGGGTGATGATATTCGCAGGTGTTGCATTGAGGATGGATTCCCGTGTAGGCTTTCTTGATAGGAGGTTGAGTCACAGGATCCACATCAGCATGATTCTGATTATCGCCCATTCGTTTCCTAGAGTTCAGAGCAGTAGTGGCGGCCTTCGCTAAAACAGTCTTAGGTTGTTCAACAACATTGGTGGTTTTCTCAGTAGGTGTCTTGGTGCCCTTCCTAACTAAGTTTCCTTTCCTTACGTGTTTGTCTGTTAATGTGGCTGCAAGTTGGATGGCTTCTTCTACCGTAGTGGCTTTGCCTCCAGTGACAACGTCTTGAATCAGGTCAGGTAATCCCTCGATATATTTTTCGATTGCTCGAGAGACTGGGGTGACCATGTGTGGAACCAGTATGCTAAGTTCGTGATATCGAGTATTATACGCTAGATTCTCACCACTGTCTTGTTTCAACCCATAGAACTCTTCCTCTAGTTTCCTGATTTCGTTCCTAGGGCAGAATTTGGCGATCATGAGTTCCTTAACTTCAGCCCAGGATAATGATAAAGCAACATCCGTTCCTCGATTGCGTTTTTCGCCATTCCACCAGGTTAGCGCCCCCTTTTGAAGGACACTAGTAGCATAGCGAACGCGGAGTTCATCAGGACATTCACTGTTCACAAAGGTACTCTCCATGCTTTCAAACCATTGGAGGAGGCCAGTAGCACCCTCCTCACCAGTGAATTTTGTGGGGTTGCAGGAGTTAAAGTGTTTGAAAGTGCACCGAAATTGAGTCGTACTCCCTGTGTTGGCACTGTTACTATTCTGGGTTATCTCACTGACAAGGTTTGGGATCACTGCAGCAATTTGTTCGGCGACTAAAGATGCGAGGCGACGATCAGAACGTCGTCCAGAAGCACGAACAGGGCGTTGGCTGGCATCACGGAGCATGCGGCGAGCAGACATCTATGAGGTAGTTAATAAAAAAAATTATAAGATTAATAAATGTAAGTGTATAATCGTACAGATGATTATGAAGATGTGATTTCGTAAGCAATCATGATATGCAAAGTATTGTATATGAAACGAGAGGGTATTATTGGAAAAACTTGTACAAAATGCTTGGAGTGTCCTTGTCTAGCTGTAAAGCTTAACAAGAACGTTGACTTTTCAAAGGAATTAAACCCAATGGTGATCAAAGAAGACATGCTTTAGCCTATAAGTGGACACTCACTCCAGGAATCCCCAGGTAAGCATAACAGGTCCGTAAATGGATTTATGCGCTATGCTTGCCTATGCCAGAAAACCCAGTGTACAGGCATCCACCCTTCCAGATTGCACGTGTCCTTATCACACTCATTAAAGTTCAACAACTTTGAAGGAGCAAAAGTAAGAGTAGGCATTATGCCTAAGAGTGTCTTCATGAAAGGTACTGCTCCTGTTCCATGGTGATGTAGGCTTTCCACTCCTTGTAGGACACCATCTCTATGCACCAGGATGAAAGATGAGGAGAAATGGAGAAGAAGAGAAAGATAGAGGAAGGAAAGTAGAGGGAAATGAGGGTAAGGCAATTTAGGAAATGTTATGCATGAAAGTTTGGTTATAGTCTAGGCCATTTTATCTAATAACCTAGTTCCCTATAACCATGTCTCTGATACCAATCTGTAACACCCCAACCGATGGCGGAATCATCGAGGTGCCACGTAGTGACGATTGTTCAAAAGCTCATGGTACTAAAATGTAAATATTATTAAATAAACCAATAACTGTCTTACATGGAAATGAAAAAAAATACATTGTCTAAATGAAATGGAAATATTGAAATAACTGAATTGAAATAAAACACTAAATGTCTCTTGCTAAAGCACTAGATCAAACTGCACCTGAAACATGTACAAAAATAGGTTTGGTCAACATATGAAATGTTGGTGAGCATTCCTAGATTTGATATATATATAGTAGGTTAAAAAGTTATACAATTCAAGTGCAAGCTACAGTGCAAATATGTAAACCATGTATCAAACAAATGAGCGAAATCAACCCTGTGACTGTATAATGTACTGTATGAACTGTAGTGTACTTATCCAACAAATGGATAATAACTTAACAATGGCCACGGATTCTCCGATGAAAAAGGGGGAGAATCAACCTAGGCGGGTTGTCAATCCAAATAGCGCTATCCAATGTTAAGGTCGGCTTGTACCATGTTAATGATTTCACTAAGTACAAATGTAATCCACATGTATTGTCTAAGCATAAAGCACGTTGTAAGCAATGCACATAGTACTAGAATTGTATTGTAAAAATGTAAACTTGTATTTGAAATTGTAATAGTGTACATGTAACACCCCAAAAATGTATAAAAGCAAAAAGGGGTAGGAATACTCACTGTTCACGTAGTAACTTGAAATTGGACTGGACAACGAAATATGAATTTGAGATTTCTCCCAAATGATTAACCTAAAGTAATTGATAATGTGTGAGTGAAATAACTCTAGGAGACATGTATTTCTAGGGCTTTGAATTGGGGATAACGTTTATTTGTTTAATAAACAAATTGTTTATTAATTATGAGAAATTTAATAAATAAATAAATAAAAGTCTCTTAGTAAAGTTTGAATTTAGAATGTACACAATAAAGTGTTTGAAGTATAGAAATAATTTTTATAAAATTATTTCACTACAACAAAAATGGGTTTTTAGTACGCACAAAAGTGTCCTAAAATGTTATTTTATAGGACCTTTTATTTAATAGGACCAACGGTAAAAGCGTTTCATGTAAGGGGGTCGTAATAAGTCACGAAACTTAAAAAGCGTCCTAATATCTCAAATGAGATTATGAAACCAATTTTATGGTCGCATAATATGTCCCAAAAAAAACTCCTAATAAAACATATTAGAACACTTTTACAAGGTTTTAACATGTGCTTACCTAGTTTTAATCTTTTAATACACATACAAGAGTCCTAAAAAATTAAGTTATAGGACCCTTATGATGTAACATTATAGAAGCATTAGTACCAAAAAAAGGGTCCTAATATCTCAAATAAGATTATGAAACCAGTTTTATGGTCGCATAAGATGTCAATGAACAAACAATATAGCGTCCTAAGAAAAGCATATTCGTACACTTTAATAGGACCAAATTTGAAAGTCCTAACAAGTCATGATACAACGGTTTTTTAAACATATACACACACAATTTTATGATATACTGTATATAACATCAACTAACGAAAGAAATAAAACTTTATTATATTTCAAATAAACATATTCATAACAAAAACACTAAACATGAATAAGTTATAGCATCATCCAACATAAAGTTTTGTAACATTTAACAAAGAAACTAAAAGCAACGAAAGAGATAAGCAGCATAGAATCCTGAGTCATCATGTGTCCTCAATCCTCACGGACTACCTACAAATAAACCATCCGTGTATAAGTGTAACGCCCCGAAAACCCGCTTCGTTTAAAGACATTGATAGGCGTGATTAATAAATGATATTGAGTCAAGAGGTTATAAGTTGGAGGGTGGAAATGGTCAAATACCCAAAGTCCATATTAAAAGTGTTAAATATGATGAAAACACCAAAAAACACACACTTAGGTGTGTTGGTCGATTATCAGGAAGAAGAAAAGGGGTTTCAACCCCAACCCAACTACCAAGCTTGATTGAGCAAGAATTCAAAGGGGAAATCGATGCATTATTCAGAAAGGGACCATTTAAGGTCGATTGAACCCAAAGGTACCTTTGATTTGGCTTACTATGATGTTATGTTTGTTTTTGAATGTGGTGAAAATCTAGGGTTCATGTGAAAACGTGAATCAAGGATGGATGAAGGTGTCTATAGGTTGATAGACACTAAAGGAGCCATAAATTGTGATATTACATAAGGCTATGCTTGATTCATGTGCTAATTGGGTTGTCTTACACCTATGATGAAAGTGGGTATTGATCTTGGTGTAATCCAAGACCATTCTTAGTTAATTGTTGAGTGCATTGAAAAGGAAGTGATGATTTGCTATGTTGATAACTATTGAAATGAATGGTATGTAATGTAGGTAAATAATATAATGATTGATGTTATGAGCTATGAAACTAAGCATGAAGTAATTGTACATTGAGCTTAGAATGTTGTACGCACACCATGTGTTCGATGAAATGCTTAGATGAACTTGCGTACAAGTAATTGATGAGAATGAATGGAATATGATGATTGTAGGAAATTAGTATACAGGATGTGTTGTGATGGAAACCATGTGTGAATTATAATAGATTGTATGTAGGTATGTATGTATGCACATAAGTGATCTCATGGTTGTATGTGTGTCCTATAATGTGTGAAATTGTATGCAAGACTCGACAAGTATGAAAGTAATGTGATAGTTGGTGCAATTGATAGTAGGTTAATATGGGGATTTCGTCTTAGAGAGAAATCGTGTGGGAATTAGTTGATTGTATGATTTGGTAAGAAGTATGCATTAGTAGTGTGCACACTATGCTTAATTATTATGATGTACACGATGTGTTGATTAATTGGTGTGATGAATGATCTTGTATCTTAATGAGATGTGAATATGATGTTTATGGTGAGTCTTATATGATCTAGTACATCAATATGGACATAGGTTTCTAAGAAGGATGTTGGTATAGTTGGAAGTTGACTTTCTGGAAAGTCAACAATGTTAAAATAACATGGTTATGCTTCCCAAACTTGATTGTGTGATTAGAAACACTATGTGACGTATAACATGTTAAAACTATGAGACATATATGATTATAAGTGGTATTACTATGTGAGAATAAATGTGGTTGTGAATGTATGTTGTAGATATGATAGAAGTTGACTAATGGAAGTCAATGTGATATTTGGTTGAGAATGGTTGTTAGTGTGTGATGATCATGTATGCTAACAATGATGTGAACATGATGATATGAAAGGATAGGAAGGATGGACTCAACCATGGGAAGCTAATGGGTCAAGATGAGGCAAATAAACAGGCATGAACTTGGAGGACTTGAGGTAAGTGATTCCCGAACTTAACTCGTATCTATGATATTGAATTATGTTCACATAGAATGGGAATCTTAAAGGAGTACATGGTTTTGGTTATGGGTCAAGGATCCACATGGTAGTTAACTTGGACATTGTCTTTTAGTAAATGTAACTAGTGTAGACAAGGTTTGAGCGAATCAAGTATATTAGGCACTTGAACTCAAACCGAAAGCTCGTAGGGGCGTGTATTCGCTCCGAGGCTTGATCAAGGTATGTGTGGAATGATGGGTGGGAGGGTAGTAAATGAGTTGTTAGAATGTCGGAAATTGTGGGTAAGAATGGCGTGAAAGATATTGCGTTGAAAAAGGAAAGCATTGAGCAAGATCTGCTGTTGGCGTAGGATACGCCAGTTTTGGCGTAGGATACGCCAAGTCTGGTTTGCCTACGCCAAACTCTGCTGCCCTACGCCACTCTGTCACCCCTTGCCTACGCAAGTGGCGTAGGCTACGCCACTTTTGGCGTACCCTACGCCAAATCCCCTTTCGGCCTCGGATGTTGATTTTTCAGCTCGTTTATGCATCCGTACCTTGCCCGAGCAACTCCAAACCTCATTTATAGTACATATGTGTACTCATGCTCGGGTTTGAGAGAGAGCTTCATGTATGTAAGGGTTGGTAGTTATATGTAGATTGAGAAGAGGATTGGAAACGTCACATTTGTCTTAGAGATTGGCGAAGGAAGAGTAACATGACGGGTAAAGTAGGTTATACGAGGGAATTGTATGCTTGTATGTATTGTGGGGTATACGAGGGAATTGTACGCTTGTCTGTAAAGTAAGTTATATGAGGGAATCGTATGCTGGTCTGTAAAGTCAGTTATATGAGGGAATCGTATGCTTGTATGTAAAGTAAGTTATATGAGGGAATTGTATGCTTGTATGTACTGTGGGGTATTGAGGGAATTGTATATTTGTATGAATTGTGGGATTATTAACCTTGTTATGTGAATGGTAAGGAAGATGCAGGTATGTAAGGGTGAATGCATGAGACTTGTAGGTTCGGCTCGGGGTGCCACACCCGAACTTGCAAATAGGCGTTGGAACGAGATCGTGGAGTACCCATGGATATTATCTCCGCATTTTGAGTAGTGTGCATTAAGTCACTAAATGAACTAACGAAACGGTTATTTGGTGATCGCAGGTTATCTTGTCTACCTAATAGAGTAAGGAAAGGATGGAGATCGAGCAAGGAGGCGGATTGTACGAGGACACGGACCATAACGTGACATAGATGGGTCACGTTTAATGTAATAGAACATTTTTAAAAGATGTAATACCTAATATGCTTAGTAGATTTGGTTCTAAACATCCAAGGTGGTTTTTAAAAGAAATGAATTTTTTTTTGGTTGGTATTTCCGCTGCACGTTTTTTCTGTAAATTGGTTTAGGGTGTTACAATAAGCATTAAGTTCCAGATTATTAAAATTATTCGTATCACAAAATTAATAATTACATACCGAGATGAAAGGACAAGGCCATGCAATGGAGGCACCAATACAATCTTGAATTGTGGAAAATAACCCATATGGTCTCACCAACTTTTCATCTATTTTTATTGCTACTTGAACGTTTACCTCACACCATTCTTGTCCAATCTCTGTACCACCAACTAGCTCATTTGGGTCCAAGCTCTTCACCCATCCTCTTGCTACAATCTCGGTAGAGTTTAGAATGCTTTTGAGGACAACTTCATCTCCGACCTAGATTTTAGTTTTCAACAAACATATCAAACTCTAGTCACAATAGTACAAGTAACGTTTCACAAAAAAAAAATAAAGATTTATATAGAAAAATACCTGTAAACGTGGAGGTCCATTGGTTGCAATGGGAAAATGTGGTGATGTAAGAGGTGGAACACTAGGACCATCCGTACTCCCTTTACTCTCCGATACTTGGGCTTGTAACCGAGCCACAATACTAGTAAGTTCTTCACATTTAGACTTCAATTGGATGTTTTCTCTACGACATGTTGAACGACTTGATGTTACACCCCAAACATCAGAAGCACGAACACCCAGACCATACATGACTGCATCACCATTTCGATCTTTCCCCATTACTTTAGAAAAAACATCATCTGGTCCAGGCTTATCGATCGAACCATCAGGAAGATTAGAACTAAGTTGTTGCATCTGTGCCTGTATTAGATATAGTAACAAAAATAAGATATGTATTTTTAACAACATCAAGAACATAAAGAAAAGATATGTATATGAATATATAAGAAATTACTTACAATTGCATTTGCAGCTTCCACATTTTTTGTAGTTCCATGTTTGGAGAAACATGCACGAAACATTTCCAATCGACTTGGGTCTTGTCCCACAGATGCCTGTTTGAATAAAAAGAAAATAAGTAGTAACAACGGATATCGACATGCTACATTAAGAATTGCACTATTTCATACAATCACCTTTAACTCTTCACGGACTCGAGCATAACTTTTTTTACCCGTAACTTGCACCATCTTCTTTTTTGACCGATTCACCTTGTTTTTTTCACTTACCATCTTCAATAGAAAATAAAATATCATAATGAGAAATAAACTAATTGTAACATCCCAAATTTTGAGGATTTATATTTGAAGTGTAAGGTTATTTCATACCTTAGACTTTGTTTTATTCCAATACTTCACAAGTCTCCTCCATTGTTTTTTTTGAACTTGTTTTGGCCTAAAATTTATTTGTTCCTGAAGTGACAAAGACGGATCATAGTAGCTTTCCTTAACTCTTGCCCTCCAGTTCTTGACCTTCTTCCCAAATGATTTCAATACCCAGCCTTCAGCATCCTCTGGAATATCAAATTTTGTCTAAAAATGGAACATGTCACATTAGAAAACAAATACTTTAGTCATTCATTAACAAACATATTTTTAATTATGTACCTTTATGAATTCGAGCAACGTTTGTTTTTTGCTGTCCTTAACTTTATTCCATGGTTTATAAATCGGACAGTACTTTCCACTCCTTGAAAGGGTTCCCATGAAATGGGTTAGTTTACTAACTTTGTCACCAATAGGTTGTCCAAGTTCATTAACTAAAATAGGAATTCTATCCCCTTTTTCTTGGGCCCAAACTTCTGGCATACGCGTAGGTCCTCTCACTCTTTTACGTACATGTCGAACTACAAAAAGTGAACATGATTTACAATGTACATGTATACATTAAAAATACTATATAAATTGAAAGGCAATATATTAAGTCTGTACGTTTTCTTAGTTTTATTATAGTTTCTTATATATTCATCATGTGTCAAACAATATATGTATTGAGAAACAAAAAAAAATGAAGCAATCAAGTAAATTAGATAAACCTGCTTCATTTTCTTGTTGTGGGACTTCAAACTCTTCATCCACCAGTTCATCGATCTCATTTTCTAAACCATCCATGTGTTTATTTACATCATCTTCAGCGGCATCTTGTTATTAATTGATATATATAGTTACAAAAACAGTAAGCATCGAAAACAGTTAATTGAATCAAACTTAATACTAATTGAATATCATAATAAAATATTTTAGAAAGAGAAAATATAGGTACCATGAAATATCATGTCACGCTCCCCGTGGTCATCATTGTTGTTGACTGCAAATAACTTTCTTTTAGTTACAACTGATCGCCCTCTCATGTGGCCTTCATCAGACTCTGGTACACCACTATTTATTGGCCTCGTTGTGTCAATCACTTGTACCTTTCGCATATGAGATTTTGTAGATGCTAGCACATGAGAGACATTAGGAGCAGTAACTCGTTTCTGTGCTGAATAAACATATCTTTTCATGGACTGCGGAGCAATGTATCTTGGATGTTTCTGTAAGTCAAACGGTTAGAAAACAAACATAAAGACATTATATTATCCAAATTTGTTATTAATTAGTACCTTTTTAGAGATATTTGTAGCAACTTCTTTTAAATAATCTTGATCAACACCAACATCTTTCTCGCTTGTATCAATTGGTTTCTTTTTATTTTTCTTTGTTTTATCACGCTCTGCTAGACTTTTCAAAGACTTAGAAGCATTTTTCAATCCCAGGGCTTGTAATTGTTTTTCGTTCTCTAGAATATTCAACATTCTACTCTTTTCATAAGCATTCATAGGGCTTTGGCCTTGCATGCTTTTATCTTCCATTAGTAGTGTACACACAAAGAAAAATTCTTATCAGATCAAGTTATCAAGAATAAATGAATTCCTCACAAGTACAAATATATTACATGAAAAGATTAAGTGGCATAAGAATAAATGAATAATACAAAACACTAGCATTTAGATGCATACCTTGAAATGTCTATTTTTTCGAAGTTAGTAAACATGGACATATAATGCATAGCATTCCAAATCAACATAAAAAATAACTAGTGGGATGCACGGTCGCGCGTTGCGCGACTTTCAACTTGTGTGTTTCTAAAATGTTTAAAGCCTAAATTAATTAGCAAGCAACAAATGATAATTAAGTTGTAACAATAGCATTATGTGCACTATAGCTAAAAACCATAGGTACATGCGTCCATTGATTGATAATTTTAAAGCCTATTATAAAAAAAAATAGAGTTCAGACATTACACCGCGTGCTGTAAGCCTTGTGATAAGAAAAGTAAGGTTACATCAAGACCAAACCTCAATTAATACCACATGCAACTTAATATTCCATTTCATTTAACCACTTATGTTCAGACACACACACATTGAACTTTAGTTGTTTTTCCTTTTCAATTATAGACAATCAACCTTCACGGACCTGGGTGCCGTCAAAGAAAGTAAAAAAAAAATCCAACTCTAACCTGCCACCATAAACAAATTATTTAGGATCATATAACCAAGTGTAAATTACAAAGGTAAATAAAAAATAATTAGTATTATAACCATCCAAAATTTGCAAAGTCTATAAATGATCAGAACTTGTAAAGAACACCATCCAAAATGTGTGTGAACCATAATATGTAGTTCAACGGCTTAATTATGCTATTTGATGTTGTTATTGGCCATGTAAAAGGAAAAAAAAGAACACAGTAGGATGATAAATTAGACAACAGAAAGTGCTAGAAGAATATCATGAGACTCAGACATATAAACCGACCAAACCAATAGAGAAAAAAATATACACTTGTGAAAAAGTTATGCATGTTTTTAACCCTAATTCAAAGCTCAACAGAACTGCAATTTACAGCAGATAACAAATTGTAAACAAACTAAAGATACTATTAAGGTACATAAAAACCGCATTAGAAACATACAAGGACGATTGAAAAAGAAAGACGAAATTAAATTAAACCAGAAGTAACGGGTCAAACGGGGCAAATAAGATTTCAGTAAATGTACATAATGATCAAATAATCATGAGTCATTACCATACGTTATAATTGTAAACAATTAAATTATATTTTGCAAAATTCAATTTCCAAACACAAACATATTTTATATGAAGAAGATATAGCAGTTAGTGTTTGGATTTATTGTACCTTGTTTCAGTTTATGCGGGTCAATTTGTCCAAAATACTAATTCATATAAACAGCAACATACTAATACTTCATTTTGCAGCCTCGCGACATCTGTAACAAACACAAACATTTTTAGTCCTAGGAATAGTACTCCCATAGTCCCATCCTTTATGCTAATTAACTCAAATAAAATTGTCAATAGTTCACTATGACCAATTGGAACACACTCGCTTTCTTCATCTACATCATGAAAGTAAAATGCGAAACAACATAGATATGATACGAAGCAAGCGATAGTGTTAATACTATAAGAAAAATATTAGAATCCAGCAACCAAACAGTTTTATAATATACCACAACCACTTAATATTTGAACCTCTCTTTAAGCAACAAATTTAAAGAACCAAATGAAATCTACAGACCGCAATAATAGCAGCACATATAAATAATAGGCAACTACTTTATGATATATTCGAAGTGTAGCAACTTTGTAACACTTGATAGAGAAAGATACCTAGTATACAAAGAAGTGATTGGTTTATATGTTTTTAAGTACTGTATTGCTGTCAACTTTGACCTCTTTAATAGGTCAAAGGGTTGACTTTTTTAATGGTGATTGTGTGTAGTTTTTAGTGGTGAATGAAGTATGGATTAATAGTGGTGATTTGATTTTGGGCAATCAAGAATATGACTTCAGCATTTTGTTTATCATACTGCATATGATTTTAGACTATGTGCATTTTTTTACTGCAACCTTTACCGGAATTGATTACACTATAAAGCATTTCATCAAACAATTCGAGTGCATGACTCTTTTGTCCATCTTTCTAAACTCCAGCAAATAGTTAAACCACATACATCATACATCATTATCTTCAAATACATTGCGACAACCACCACAACCCAATCAAAAGCACTATCGAGAAAAGATAAAAAAAATTGCGAACAATAATTGAACAAACGAAGCTACAATGCAGAGAATTTAGACAACCGAACCTATAATGCAAGCGGGTTTCTTGTTGGAAGCAACATGCAAGGGAAGAGCAAAGTTTGTGACCTTCAACGAAACCACAAACAAATGAAAGATTAGTTGGTCACCTAAAATCGACAAACAAATAACCCTGAAATCAGAAAACAAAGAACCCTAGAGCCGGAAAACAAAGGACTTAAAACCATCTACAAAAGTTAAAATGGTTAAAACTGAATCGACATGTATCATTAAGTGGTCGCACTCACCCTAAATTATGCTCTCCTAATACCTCTTGGGGAACACCTACAAGATTATATAGTACTTAAAGCCTGGCCGAAAAAAAAAAGTAATGTTCTTGTGCGACTAATATAAAAAATAGTTGCACCAAGGAACAAACAAATAAAAAACATGTCTCAGTATCTAACCAGTCAAAAAGAAAAGCTTCACGCTCATTACAACCAGTCTAAAAGTTAAACAAATTAATTTTTCAAGTAGGTTTATAAAAAAAATAAAAATAAACTTAAAATTAGTGCTGAACAACATGGAGCCATTAGAAGAAAACCCAAAACCTCACTTTATCAACACTCCACAACCATAGCACCAACTATCAAGTTTGCGTTGACTAAAAGTGCACATAGATAATAATTGGTTCCCATTTCTTATTTAAAAACAACTCAAGGTATACAAATCAAGATGGTATATGATTTATGAAGCAACAAATAAATAATGAATTTTGCAGGCTACAGAGATAATAATTTGTCAATTTTGCAACTGAATTTCCAATAAATTATCCAATGAATTTCAAATAAATTATCCAGTATTATAAATGCTGAAAAAAACACTATTCATGAAGCTTAGTAAATAAATATATAGGATAATGTATCATCTAGCACCACAATGGCACAATAATAACAAAAGATTTTACAAGTAGTGGCAAAGAACCAAACCAATTGACATGTTCATTGAGGCATTTTATCATACAGTTGGTAGGCAATAGTGAATCAATCAAGAGATAACATGGTGAATGTTGTTGATCGTGCTTCCCGTTGATCGTAATTTTAAAAAAGATAATACGATAATACCTGGCTATTTGCAGATTAATAAAAAGATAAAACTGAAGCAGGTGCGAGATAGGAACAGTTAGAACCGACTAGGTAGATGATGATGGAATATCAATGGCGCTTGAATGTCCTATTGCAGAAGTTTCGATGATTGAAGACGGTTGATTTAGTAGTCAAATTATAATATCATCAGCCTACAATCACAAGGAAGTGGCGTGAATTGTGGAAATAGGGTTAGAAATTTTGGGATTTGGGGGGAAATAAAATTCTAGAGGGAATTTTCAACATTTAATATATTTCAACATTAATTAGGTGAGAACAAATAATTATGGGATTTGTATATTTTTATTAGGGGTATAAACGAGCCGAGCTGAGCCGAGCCAAGAGCTCGTCTCGAGGTATTTTAAAAATAATTTTAAATAACCTAAAAGCTCGGCTCGAGCTTGGCTCGAAAGTAAAACCTAAGGCTCAAGCCCTGCGTTTTTAGTCGCTTAAGGTGCACTTTTTTCAAAAATAAAATCCCACGAGTGGCGCAAATTGACTATTGTGCATTAGCTTGTTGTACAACATGATCTTCATGTTGTACACGTATGCAAGTCCATACTAAAACATATATAAAGCTTACTTGTCTTAAAATACTTGGTAAATAATAATAGAAACCTACAGTAAATATATAAAAAGTTGTATAATCATTTGCGCCTCGGGTACGAAAAGCAGTGCGCTTGGCGCTTCGCGCCTTAGTTTTAGACATTTTCGCTTTTGTGCACTTTTCGCTTTTTAAAACCAAGAACATCATTCATCTAAACTTTGACTTTTAGAAGCAAATTTTGATAGTTACTTAAACTTTGACTCTCAAGGGCCATATATGGTCACTAAGCCCAATTCGGGTCATTGATGGTTTGTTAGGGTTACTAATGTCGCGTTCATACCAATGGGGTGGTGGTCCATTGGCAAAAGGCAAAGCCTTTAAAACACCTAGGTTGTGGAAGGTCTGGGGTTCAAGTCCCATAGACCACAGGATTTAAAAGAAATTAACCTTCAAAAAAAAAAAACTATATGGAACTAGTTGTTGATCTCGTAATGTAAGGCTTGATTCAGTTCTAATATAAATCAAATAATTAATCAAGCCAGTAACTTAACAACGCATAACATCCGACTACACACTAAGCCAAGACGGCCAAAACCATTTTCAGCAAGATTTAACTAAATATTCGACGCCCAGTATAACGGAAAAACTGTTAATTTCATGTTATAATGTAGTATAGATATTGTATGCAATAGATAAGTTTTCTACGTGTTTTTTTTTATTATTACTAAAATATCAAGGGTAATGTTACGGTGTATTATAATAACACCATCATGATTAAGCGTCCTATAAAAGTTAAAGTTATAAGACTCAAATGTTAAGTATACCATTTAGTTATGTTATAATAAAACTCTAGTGAAAAAGCGTCCTATAAAACTGATGTTTTATGACTCAAATATCATGTGTCCTATTATGGTGTATTATAATAACATCACAATGATTAAGCGTCCTATAAAGGTTAAAGTTATAAGACCCATGTGTCAAGTGTCCTATTAAGTTATGTTCTTATATGACTTCTACTAGAAACGGTCCTATAACATCAAACATTTATGACTTAACTACAAAGTGTCGTATTAAGTTATGTTATAATAGGACCCCCAGTGATCAAGTGTCCTATTACATTACCACATAATAGGACACCCACAACTAAATGTCTTATAAATTACTTTATTAGGATCTACATTTTAAGGGTCTTATTAAGTTATATGATAATAGGACCCCAAAGAATCATCCATCCTATTAAATAACTTTTTAGGACACTGGTTTAGTAGCGTATATTATAAAAGGACTCCAAAAGTTCATTCGTCCTATTAAATAGTTTTTTAGGACCCCATTTTACAAGCGTCCCACACAAAAGGTCCTTAAAAGCCCTTTTTGTTGTAGTGTTTCATTTAAAATAGATTTTTAAATCTATTTATTTATAAATAGCCAACATTTAACTTTAATATTCAAAAATACTAAAATTAAAGAATTCTTATTTTAAAAATCATATTTCTGTTCTAAATGATTAAAAATAATTTGTATAAAATTTTGGTGCAAAAATGATGAAAATTGGATTTATTATGATTTAATTATGATTAAATCTAACAAAAATTGATTAAAAATATAAAATAAATGATTTTACTGAATTAAAAATTATTTCAGTAAAGTTTATCTTTATAAAAAGTCAGGATAATTTTTGGAGAATTTAATAAAGTTGTTTTGATATATAAATGGATTTTTATAAATCTAATAGTATAAAAATGATTTAATTATTATAAATATTAAATAAATGAATTTCTGAAAAATAAAAATTATAAATGAAACTTTTATATCAGATTAAACAAATGTAATTTTTTTAGAATTTATAAAATAGTTTTGATATTTTAAAATGAATTTAAAAGATTAAGAGAATTTAATATATATATATATATGTATAATTGTTTGTTTCAAAAAAATAGAAAAGAAAAGAATAAAAACCGGTCAGAGCCGGGACTCGAACCCGGGTGACCACTGGAATGGACCATGGTCACAACCACTTGGCCTAGGCCGGTGGTTGTGATGTTTCTGATTTAAAATTAGTTAAATACACAACATGAAATCAAGATTATCCCCAATTCATATACACGAGCCCTAGAATTTCCAATCAGACGATCTAGGCAACATGAGCCCGATTAAATATGGGGCTTTTGTTGCTGGATTGCCGATAAATAAAACCCATAACAGAATGAAGACTCACAGTGTGTATTCGTGGATAATTGACTGGTCAAAGACCAAAGTCAAACGTCGTTTAAAAATTGGAATCACAGAGATGTTTCAGAACAATTGTAGGTTAAGGAAGATGAGTGAGCGAGTGATCAAGGTTCGTAGATGGTCTATTTATACTAAGGATCAAAGGGTTGGTTAATTGGAAGGTTGACCTACGATTAATACTATACGCGTATAATAAAGAATTGGTCAATGATTTGGTGTATTTGACGTGTAATTGAATCACATAGGACCGATAATCAAGTAAATTTACCATGTATGTGTTTTTTGATTGTGAATCAAAGATTTAAAAAGAACAAAAAAAAGAAATGTCTACTGCTGCTGCTTGAAACGCGATCCAGGGGAAGAAGAAGGCCAGATTTAAAAAGGCTTAATTATAAATTAGGTTGGAATTAATCCAACTAAAGGGTTGTGGCCCAGCTGGTTCGTGCCTCTGCTTGTGTGTGTGGTGACTCGGGTTCGAGACCCGGGTGGAACATAACATGTTTTTTTTTTTTTTAAACAGGTAAGAGGATCTTTGGGCCAAGGCTGTTGGGCTTAGCTTTGGTGGGCTCATGGGGTTGGGCTCAGTAACAAAAGAAATGGTTGGGTTTCAAGGATGGTTGGACTAGACCAACATTATTGTCTATTATTATTATTATTATTATTATTATTATTATTATTATTATTATTATTATTATTATTATTATTATTATTATTTTAAAAAAAGATATATATATATATATATATATATATATAATGAAAAAGTGACGGATGTCACACTGTAACACACGCCCGCCTTCACCACTTGAGCCACACCACATGATTGTCTTAATCCCAGCCTATATTATATATATAACCTGTTTCGCTGACTTCCTTTTCCTTCCCCCTTGCTCTGTTGATCGAACGCTGCAACAAACAAAAAGAAAGTTCATTTGCTGATGCAATAATCACGGCCATAGACTAATCAATCCGATTATTGCGCACCATTATCATCTCACCTTTCTAAAACAACAAAACGCGAGATTTAAACGCGTTGAATTGACCAAAATCGAGTTAAAAACCATTAATAAACCTTCCTATTAAACCCGATTGAAACCTGTATAAATACCCGTTTTTGATTCAATTAAACTTGCCCACAACCTCTGAAAAGAGTGATTAACCAACCCCCACTCTCAATTCCTCTGAAAATTTCGTGTTTATCAAGCAATCCTCGCTGTTGACTTTTTCGTTGACTCGATCTTCTGATAGCCTCGTGTATTGTAAGCCCCGATTAAATACATGTTTTTGTTCTTTGATATGGTCCAATTAATAACCCTATAGTCCATGGGGTTAATTCTTGTTAATTGGATCAATTGATAAATCTAGGGTTTATAGGTTAGAATTGGGGAAGATGATTGTTTATGGAGTAATATAAATAAAACGCGAGTTCAAAATGATCAACAAACAAAGACCCAGACCAGCTGGTCTGGGCATGGTGTTGCTACACACAGGTCACAGGTTCGACCCCCACCTTGAACAAACACTTTTTTTTTGTTATCCTTTATACATGTATTATCTCCATTTTTTTTAAAATCGTTTTAAAATACTAAAACTAATTTATAAATTCTATAAATTTGTTTTATGTTTTTCCACTGATAAAGTTCATCATTCAATTTTTAGTTTTTCAAAAATAATTTATTTAATATATATTATAAATATTACAAGTTTATTCATTTAAAATTGTAAAATTCAATAAAAATATCTAAACGATTTTATAAAATTCCAGAAAAATTATCCTAAACTTTTATAACAATATACATTTCAGAAAATATTTTTAATTCAGAAAAACCGTTTGTTTAATATTTTTAATCAATTTTTGTTAGTTTTAATCATAAATAAATCATAATAAATTCATTTTTCAATATTTTTGCACCAAAATTTTATATAAATTATTTCTAACTATCTAGAACTGAAATACAATTTTTAATTCAGGAATTCTTTAATTTTAATATTTTTAGATATTAAAGTCATATTTTGGCAATTTGAAATAAATAGATTAAATATTCTATTTTCAAGAAAATAATTTTATAAAAATTATGTTCATACTAAAGACTTTGTTTTGTGACCATCTTTAACTTAAAATTTACAAAAAAAAAACTTTTATTCATTTATTTATTAAATTTCTTATATTTAATAAACAATTTGTTTATAAATCAAATAAACGTTTATCCCCAATTCGAAGCCCTAGAAAAATACTTATAGACTAGATAGACTTAGACTTATTTGTTACATTATACATAGGGTGATACTTGGCAACGTTGGATACACTTATTCAATTACACAAGACTTAACACCTTGCTAAGGTGAGTATTACTTATCCCCTTTTTCCGCTTTTACAACTTTTGGGGTGATTAATGCACAAGTATACAAAAGTTTCATATTCATTTACACATACATTTTTATTCATTTACAATTCATATACGTGTCTTGATTATCTTTGTGCTTATGCTTGAACATGAACGTAGCTTACATACAAAATCATACATACAGACATAACTTTGTGTTATGGTGCTCTTTACATACAGACATAACTTTATGTTATGGTGCTCTTTACATACAGACATAACTTTGTGTTATGGTGCTCTTTACATACAGACATAACTTATGTTATGGTGCTCATTACATACAGACATAACTTGGTGTTATGGTGCTCATTATCAAATTCATTGTACAACTTTACATGTGATCTTTGTCTTGTTTGGTTACTTGCGTGTTTACATAATGCCTTGGTGATGCTAGACACATGAATTGTACTACCTTTTCAAACTTATACTATATGTACAAAACTAAAAAGTACTCACCAACATCATATGTTGACAAAATTATTTTCGTGCATGTTTCAGGATAAGCTGCTTGACGTTTCACATAGGACTTTGGACTTAGACTAAATCAATCAATTATCTTTATTTTTGTTGTATTGTACTTCATTTCACATGTTGTAAAACAATACTCAATAATCATATATTTACATTTTAGTACCATGAGCTTTTGAACAATCGTCACTACGTGGCACCTCGATGATTCCGCCATCGGTTGGGGTGTTACAATAGTGGAGAAAATTAGGATTAATAAGTAATTTAGGAATATTAATAAGTAATTTAGGAAGTGTGTAATTTTTTTTAATATTAGTTGTAATTTTTTTTAATATCAGTTGTGTGTTTTTATTATTATTTGTAATTTTTTTATATTTATTTGCATTTTATTATAATTATTTTGAGTTAAAAAGAAAAAAAACAATAATATAAAAATCAACCAATCACAATCAGGGGCTTTATAAATAAAGCCCCACCACAACACCCCTTTTTCAGTTTCTCTCTCCACGCTGACTCAGCAGCCACGTGGACCAATCAGGAAGGTGGGCTTTATAAATAAAGCCCCCCACTACGCATGGTCTTAACCACAGAATGATGCATTGAGATATGATACTGTCTTGATGACTTAGGAAAATTGGCAAAAAAAAAATTGTATTCTTAATTTTCTTATTATAGGATAATGATTAGACCATGCATAATGGGCATTATAGGGGCATGAATAAGCATGATAATGCCTTCAACATCATCTCCTTAGGCATTATATGGGCATTATGAGGGAGGGACATTTCTAGTATAATGCCCAAATATGATAAAAAATATGAAAAGTAATAACTAAAAAAAGCATTAAGTGGTTTTAACCATTACACATTTTTTTTGAGAGGCCTTATGATAATGATGTGGCGAAAAATGCCCCTTAAAAAGCATTAACCATTACTTATTACTTATGGTCTTAGTGTGGAAAATGTCACCAAGATATCAATCTATTTATCAATAGGTGGGAACATATTGAAAGCTACTGATTGTATGTGTGGCCCAAAACAAAAATGTGTGTCACGTTTAAGCGTTTTGTCTGTGTGCGCAAAATGCTTTTCTTTTGATTCATGTTGCATTCCCAAACTTCAATATTTAAACTATTTTGGTGAAAGCCCGTATTTGTTTTCTTCAAAACATGTTCTTGCCCAAACAAAAATAGAAAGTATTATGTAAAAAGTATTTTAATATAAAAGAATAACAATAATTTTAGGCTTTTGATATAAATGAATCAATATATGAGATTAAAAGGGTGAATATATTTTTCAAAAGAGAATGAGAAGAGCGAAATAGGTATAACCTACAATTGTTGAGTTCCACTCACATTTTTTAAACGTCCATAATTTTTTCATACGACATTATTTTAAAAAAATATATACCATAAAAACAAGTTTTTTTTATCCTCTTTAATTTGCATACCATATTGCTATACTTAAAAAAAATTGGGTTGGTAACTTGCGTTTTTATCAGGTATAACTTGCGTTTTTTATCGAATAATAACTCGCATCTTTTTTATCAGGTATAATTTGCGTTTTATCATGTATAAATTGCATCTTTTTATCAGGTATAACTTACGTTTTATCATGTATAACTTGCGTTTTAGTAGGTATAGTTTGCGTTTTATCAGTTATAACTTGCGTTTTATCTGGTATAACTTGCTTTTTATCATAAAACGCAAGTATACCCTCAACAAAACGCAAGTTATCAACCCAGCAAAACAATTTTTTTAAAGTATAGCAATAGGGCATGTAAATGAAAGAGCATAAAAAAAACTTGTTTTTATGGTGTCTTTTTTTTTTAAATAATGTCGTATGCAAAAGTTACGGCCATTTTAAAAATGGGGGGTGAAACTTGAAAAAAGTCAACAATTTTGGTGAAACTTGAGTTTTAGCATGTATAACTTGCATTTTATCAGGTATAACTCACAAGCATACCCTCAACAAAACGCAAGTTATCAACCCAGCAAAATAATTTTTTTTAAAGTATAGCAATAGGTTATGCAAATGAAAGAGTATAAAAAACTTGTTTTTATGGTGTATTTTTTTAAATAATGTCGTATGAAAAAGTTACGATCGTTATAAAAATGGGGGTGAAACTTCAAAAAAAAAAAAAAATAACAATTATGGTGATGCAAAATAATACCATTTTGACTAGCTAATGACATGTGTTAGCCTCTTATTCCTTCTTACACTTTTTACGTTAAGTTACTTTTTACAATAGCCTCATCCAACAAAAATTACCATTTTTAAGTGTTACTTCAATATAATGACTATAATCTTTACCCTTTTAGTAACTTTTAATACACGTTATTGTTTAAAAAAATAGTTCAAACTGTTAAACCTCTAAACCGCTAAGACAACAAGTATGACCAACCAACCCAACTCGCTTAGTTTATTGTTTCCTAAGACCATACTTAATGGTTGAACTAAAACATGTCATAAAAAACAAACGACTTAGGGGGTGTTTGGGATTGATTATTTAAAACAGATTATGCGTTTGGAAAAGTATGGGTGGATCTGCTTATAAATTATTGCATTTTGATAGCCTAAAAAACTGATTATCTGCGTTTTCAAAACACAATCTAAACACTAAAAAATGATTATTTGCGTTTTCAAAACGCAATAATCTAAAAATATGATTCAAAATGCAACCTCAAACACCCGCGTAGAACATAAACCCATAGAATCACTTACTTTTCATAAACAAGACATAATAGAGTGTCTAGTGTAATTGAGTTTTATTTCACAGTTATATATTATTTAATGATATAGTTATCTTTTATTATTATATGTAATATAATATTTAATATGGGGAAAGTTTAACAGAAAACTTATGGTTAAAGAGAAAACTTGAAAACACCTACTTAAATTTAAAAAAAAAAATAAAAATAAATCATAACTCAAAATTTAAGTTGAAAACTAAAAAACTGGTTCTGAGTTTCTCTTTCCCACATCACTCCGTTCAGAAAAAACAAGCTAAAAAAAATAACAACAACAACAACCTTACCCAGTAAATCCCACCATTAGCAAAGCTAAGAGTAGGGTCTGGGGATGGTGAGATGTAGGCAGACCTTTCCTCTATCCTTGCAGATAGAGATGCCGCTTCCAGAGAGACCCCCGACTAAAAAAATAAAAAAAAATATGAATTTTAATGTACATGTGTAGTAAATGCCCGGTTAAGCTTTAGGGTTTAGTGTTTAGGTTTAGTTTTAGCTTTTAGGTTTAGTTTTTTTTAGTTTAACTTGTAAGGTTTAGATTTTGGGGGTAAGTAGGGTGGGTTTAGGTTTTTGGGTGGGGGATTAGGTTTTTAATTGTGGTGGGTGGGGGTTATGTTTTTTGGTAGGCGGTGGGTGGGGTGGGTTTAGGTTTTTGGATGGGGGTGGATGGGAGATTTAGGTTTTACGTAAGTGATTTAAGTTTTTGGGTAAAGGTGGGGGTGAGGGTGGGTGGGGTGGGTGGAATTAGGTTTTTGGGTGGGGGTAAGTTGAGGATGAGGGATTTAGGTTTTTTGGTTATACTATACATACGTAGTAGCGTTTTTTAGGTTTTTTTTTATTTTTTTTTATTTTTTCTAAACGAGTATGACACTTTTCATTGCGGTACTTATTTCAAATTTGTATAGTATTTATTGTAGCATCATTGCGGTAGATATATGTCATAATCGTTATAAATTTCTGGTAACTAAAAACATTTAACATTTAAATTGAAAAGTACTTCAAGAAACATTTGATAAAATAAAGTAACATACGAAAGGAAAAATATGTATTAATAAATATAAAAGTTGAAAAATAAAAGCTTAAGTGTGAACTACTTGAATCATAAGATCGATTTAGTCATACGCCTTCCAAATTTGCATGATCTCATCTATATTGTCTGCCCACCATTCGTCATCAAGAGCGATCACTGGAATTTCTTGTATATCTTCATGTTTGATTATTACATCTTTTGGTAAGGATGAGTTTCGTCCATCTTCTCCTATCTAAAGTGTCATCAAATACGTATTCTTTGTAGTTTTCATCATAATTGTCTATATCAATAACTTGACTCCATTTCCATTCATAGAGCCTCTTGGATCTCTTCTTATTAGTTTCATGCATCTAATCCTTAAAATATGTTAAAATATTTAATACACAAGTTAATAGAAGATGAAATAAATATTGATATTACCTCTTCACCAAATTCACATCGAAGATTAGACTTGTAGGGACTAAACATTGCACCATAACAAATAATCTCAATACTATTATCACCATTATCCTGCAATAAAACACATATAATATACCACATAAAATAACAACCATGTTAATATTAAAAAGTAAACATTAATAAATACAACCTTAGACGCTACTTTAGACGCTTGTATGGCTATTGGTTTGTTCATTTTCGTATGTTTTTCATCTAAATGAATCTGCAAACCCAAGAAGTTAACATTTAAATTACTAAGATGTGTATAAAAAGGTATAATTAGTAAAATTGGACGAATGGAAACAATAAACTAACAAATAAACATTAAAAGCTTCAACCTTTGAATTCAGATTTAGATCCATGCCTAAGTATTTTAGCAAGTGAAATAGGTGTACAGTACTATGTATTTACAGGATAAAATTTAATAGGTTAGTATAGGGTTTAAATTTTAAAATTCATGATTTTCCCACCCGTTTAAATTATGAAATTTTGTCTATCTTTGACTAAAGTGTAGATAAATTATTATGTTTTATGTGAATATTAAATCCAGTGGTTTTGTCTTTTATTTTTCTAAAACATTGTTAAAAAGAACCTATTCAAATTATAATGTTTTGTTGTTATTAACATAGGTGTTAATATCACATGAATATATAATATGGGTCATGTGTTTTCTGCCAAATTGATGCAGCCGAGGTTTTTAAAAGAAATTTACCTACAATAATATTTACAATGCATTTTTACATTTTCTAAATTTAATGATATTTCTTTTAGTTAATTATCTCTATGTGTATACCTATTAATATATGCATGCATACCCATATACATATGCACATATTGCTAGTGTTGATTATTTAAACAGAGTTCTATAATTGAATTTATCGATAACAAATGTGATAAAACACTCATAGAGCTCAGGCTTGTATTGTTATCATGTGACAAATATTTGTCTCCCAAAGCAAGGATGAATCATAATGCTTAACAACATTATCATATTTTAAGAATCACCAGAGCTGATATGTGTTTCAAGTGCCCTGTTTAGTTTTTTGATTGATGTGAATTTTTTTATTATTGGGCGGAACGGTATTTAAAACAAATTCAATTTTACGATTTTGAGTTTTACTTGGTCATGAAATGGTGTTATGATTCAACATCCATATTAAAATAAACATGTCTAAATTCTTTAATTGCGTCCAAATTATGTTGATCTGTAAACCGCATTTCATCTATATTTCAGTTTTTAATTTAATGTCTATTCAAGCTTTATATTATTTTCTCCTAAAATAACGCGTTAGCGGCTTTATGTTTACTTCTACATTAATGGAATGTACCTTATAACAAGATTAGTTACATCTTTTAAAGTTTTAGCTATAAATCATTTTGTTGTAGGTGAAATTTGGATTCTTTCAGTTAATTAATAAATATTCATTTCTTTTAGATTATTTCAGTCAAACATGCAATGCGATAATCACTTGTACATAAAACATTTATTTCTTTTACATTTCAATCTACACGTTAATATTGACTAAGACAAGTATCAAAAAATCGACAAAAATGAGCGTGTTCTCACAGCATTTTTGAATGTTTTTAAAACATAATAGTTTAAAAGTTATGATAGGATTAGAAAAATGAATTATAACTTTATAGTGGATGGGAGAAAAGTGTAACTAATAACTAAAAATGTGGGAATAGGTATTAAAGTGTAAAAATGTTTAAATGACTATTTTACCCTTATTTTAGGGTGGTTAATAAAAATAAAGTTTTTAACTTCTGGGTATGTTAAACAACCCTTCGCTCATACATTATATATAGTGTAAATATTGATATTTTGTATCAAGTATTCAAGTATACGAATCAATTAGTGATCTTATCATGTTGAATTTTGAGTTTGTCTTTATTGTTCCAATAATCCTGTATTTTGGGCCTATCGTTTATAGCTAAAACAATTTGCTTCCATGTAATTTCATCCATTGTCTTGATCTGTTTTTTTTTTTTTTTTTTCCTCTAACGGCTCTAGACCTCTAGTCATACTTTAACCTAAAGTTACTCCACACTTCAAATTAGTGAGGTTAGCACCCAACGACACCACTTGGGTGAAGGGCACACTACCATTGCCAGTGGTTGTTCTTGATCTATGTGTGTTGTCCGAATCAATCAAGTATGAGTTTAAGCAACTTTAAATATGAAAATTACATCCAAAGCTCGCAAATCATTGACATGTGGATTGACTTTTATGAGTAAAAAATTGTTGACTGACTTTCGTTAAAAAAAAAAGTATAGTGTTTTTAATGGTATTTGCTCTTGTTTTTTTAGAAAGTAGCATAAGTTTTCAAGTGTTCGCTCAACTATAACATTTTTTACACAACGTCACATCCCATTTGTCGTGGGTCAACATGTAAAACAACACACTAGCAACGTACACCTTTGGATTAGAAAACCAACCTAGTTCCTAACTTCCATTCATGTTTAGACAATCCCGAAGCCCAACAAAAGAAACACTACAACATCTACAAGTTTATATGTATCATTGTGTTTGTCTACCCTTATTTGGTGATCCATCACCTCATTAGATCCGTTTTTTTTTAATACCAACTATGAGTTATCTTCATATCTTAAATGAATCATCAACTATATGTGGTCTAGGAGTGAAATAAAATGTTAATAATAATATGTTAATAACAATATTATAATTAAAACCAACAAGTTTACATTATAATGAACGAAATCTAAAATTATATTTTTTTATATCAAGAAAAATATTTATAATAGGGTGGGTTTTCTCTTAGGGGTTCCTATCCTGGGGGAGGTCACAAGTTCGATCCATGCATACCACAAAAAAATTCCCCGTGACGGTTTGAGCTTAGGCAAGGAGGACACCGGTGCGTGGGTAAGGATTTGAACTTGGGACCAATAGGTTAGGGTTGTATAAGGATTTCCATTGATCTAAACCTTTCAAAAAAAAATAAATGGGCCAAGTAACCTTCTATTGATTTATAGTGCTTAATTTAAGTGAATGTGGATTGCGGGCTAAGGGAACGTAAATCTCATGTGTCCTGGGCCTTCTATTGGGCTGAGGGCTCGGGGTTTATTCAAAATATTGCAAACATTACTTCTCTAGTTAAGTTTCTAATATTTCAAAATATTTTATTAAAATTACATTCAAGCAATTTGTGAAATGAAAGTTGTAGCGTTTAGGTGATAATGTTTCAGTATGGAAACTGTATTTTTAAATTAGGTTATGTTTGGCAATGAGCTTTTAAAAGTTTTTAGGAGCTTCAAGCTTCAAGCTTTTAAGAAAAAGCTCATACTCAATAAAAAGCTTTATTTGGTTGAAGAAGATGGAAGCTTTTAAGTTAGAGAAAAAGTTCTATAGTGAAAAGCTACTAGTACTAGCTTTTAAGAAAAAGCTCTACTAGCTACAAGCTTTTAGTTAGTAAATGACACAAATACCCATTATATTTTAAAAATAAAATAAAAACCTTCTTTACAATCTTTTAATTATGACCATTTTGGTCATTTTACACATTTTATTAAAAGCTCCAGCTACTCTGCCAAACACCAAAATATATTTAAAAAGCTTCCAGCTACCAGCTTCCAGCTACCAGCTTGCAGCTTCCAGCTATTAAAATAACCATTACTCACAACCCTACTCACAAACATACCCTAAGAGCATTCACGGTAGCTTCCCCATCCCCCATTTACTCACAACCACACATTACATTAAAAATCATTATAGTTTCTCTCTCCTCTACTCACAACCACTTTCAACAAATATTAAAAATAAATACAGTTTTCAGTTTTCCCCAAAAGATTCCCAAATAACCCTAAATATACCGATCAACAGTAGATTCCCCATTTTTCTTCACTCACAAACCCTCAAAACCACTCCATATAATTTGGGGGCTACTCTCACATAAAAATGGGGGAGCTATTGTGAATGCTCTAAGTACTAGCTTTTAAGAAAAAGCTCTACTAGCTACAAGCTTTTTGGTATGTTTGGCAAAATTAGCTGGAGGCTGGTAGCTGTGAAACAACATTTAAATTTTACTAGAAAAAACCCTTTTATTTCTTGCCTTCCAAATATGTCAACACGTCATGATTGCAATCCCACAGAACACTGTTTTCTTGACCAACCAACCACCAAGATACTTATGCAGATCAAGAATATCCCTAACCGAGAAAACATAGATCAGCAGGTACCACACCAATTTGATATACCTTGCCAAACGCCAGCCAAAAAACAACATGCCGAAAAAAGATGATCCATTGTCTCTTTGTACTCCTCACATAACACACACTTCACATCCTCCACATAAATGTTTCTTCTCCTTAACGCCAATTTGTAGGAATCCTGTCAGCAACCACCCGGGAAATGGCCGGTTGAACTGTTTTTTTAGGGGTTGAACCGGTTTTGATATATTTTTTTAAATTGTATGCTATTAGCTTTTACAACATTTGCGATAATATCCCGTTCTTACATCTGGTCGGACAAGTAAACCGGTAAAAAAAACTTGTTTAATATCCGGTCCGGTTTTAGTAACATCTCATAAAATAATTTGAAATAGAGTTAATGGCCAAAATCGTCCCTGTGGTTTGGCTAGTTTTGCTACATCAGTCCAAAATCAAAACTTTTTATATCTGGGTCATTCTGTTTTACATTTTGTTGCCAAATTCGTCCCTGACACTAAACCCAGTTAACTATTGTCGTTAACTCTGGAGGCATTTTTGTCTTTTTGGCTGCCCTCTTTTTACATCTGGGTATTTTTGTCTTCTGGGGGGGTATGAATAACTCTGTTTAAATTGGGTTTTAAAAATGGGGATAGACAAAAATACCCCCAGAGTTAACAACAATAGTTAACTAGGTTAAGTGTCAGGAACGAATTTAGCAACACAATGTAAAAAAGAAGGACCCAGATGTAAAAAATTTCAGTTTTAGACTGATCTAGCAAACTGGCCAAACCTCAGAGACGATTTTGGCCATTAACGCTTTGAAATATTTCACTCCATAAAAGTAAAAAAGTTGTCTGACAAAGGCATTAACGTTTTTTTTTTTTTTTTTTTTTGAAAGTCATGTTCCAAAAAAAAGACATTAACGTATTAATAAAAGCTTTTCAAAGATTTTATTTTTTGGATAGCTTTTTCATTTATGTTACTCTTTTGTTGTTAAGAGGCATAATAAAAATTATAATGCGTCCTTAAATTCATTTGGGAGGGATACTGCAAAGTCGTAGATAGTATTTTAATACTTTATAGTGCGAGGGGCTGAAAAGAATTTAAGAAACTTTGAGGGCCAAAAATGACAGTTTTTATAAATGTTGTAGAAAAATTATTTCCGTTGCCGGGACTTGAACCGGGGTCTTTCGGGTGAGAGCCGAATATCCTGACCAACTAGACTACAACGGATTCGTTGTTTGTTAACCAAGTAAACTTTAAGTATTAGATATTGAACCTGCTAAAAACTAGCCTTTTGTTTTTTGTTTGCTTACTTTATGTTTCTGTTTACTTTCTAGGCATGGAATCATTAGTTGGCACTAGAAATTATGAGTTTATTCTTTAAATTTATATACTAAGGTATTTTTTTTAATTTCTAATCTAATAGTGAAACATGTTGATAAGTTGATTCATTGGTAATTTGCAAGATAATGAGGTATTTTGCGTATTCATTCTATATCAAAGAATACCCACCAAGTTATATGAACTAAATGTTTATCAAATGCGCGAAAAGTCACATTACTGTTATACTTGTGACATATCTAAACCTGAAAAACAAGTAGAAACAAGGTTGGGCTAAAAATTTCAAATGATAGAATAAGCAATTAAGTTAGCCCTACAATCAATCACTTTTGTAAAAAAGTAAAAGGAGAAAACAAATGTGGAAAGATGGGTACATAAAATGAGACATTAGGTGCCACAAAGATTTTGTTAAAAGTTTTGGTTGTAACTACATACAAACCCGATGATGTAATGATATGATTAGATTTGATGAGCTTGCATTATAACTAGAGGTGTACAAAATACCCGAACCCGAATCCGAACCCGAAAAAAATACCCGAACCCGGGTATTTTAAAACCCGGTCATTTAATACCCGAACCCAACCCTACCCGTTGGGTATTTTAAAACCCGGTTATTTAATACCCGAACCCGACCCTACCCGGTCAGTTAATACCCGAACCCGACCCTACCCGTAGAGTATTTTCGCAAACTAATGTATTAAAATTAAAATTTTACTACAAAAAACACAAATATATATAAAACATTTATGTTTTATTTATAAAATCTCATACCAATTTCTATTTTAAGTTATAAGTGTAGCATAAAATACCTAACCAATTTAATTTATAACATAAAACATAATGTAAAAAAAACAATATATAGTATAACCAACCCGCCCGAGTTGACCCGAACCCGACCCGTTTAGCTAAACGGGTTCGCGGGTTTGACCCGAACCCATTTAGACTAAACCTAAACCCGCTAATTTCGTGTTAGGTTCGGGTCGTGTCGGAAATTCACACGCTTACTTGAAAATAGGTATCTAGTACCCGAAAATGGGTATACCCGAAACCGGGTATTGAAAACCCGAACCCGACCTGAACCTGGTATATAGGGTATGGCTTTTCACGAAAATACCCTACCCGAACCCGACCCGATTATTTCGTAATACCCGGTTATACCCTACCCGGTCATACCCGAACCCGGGTACGTAACCGAACCCGGGTATTCAAAAAACCCGCTTTTGTACACCTCTAAATTATAACCATCGTAAAAAAAAAAAACATAATCTGAAAAGGTAAATCATTAAACAATAGCAGTGGCGGATTCATGATTTTTTTCCTAAGGATTCACTGTTTTTAAAAGCTCTAATTTCATGGACGGTAAATAAACATTTCTCAAGTTGTTAGAACATTTGGGTCAGGTTAGGTTGGGTAATTGTCACAATTTAGCAAAATAACATTACTAATTGTCTAATACAAGTTCATATAATCATTCAATTAGCAAAGTAACAATATTCATATTCACAATTATATATATATACAATTACCAAGCCTTCTATGCATACTTTTTTGTACTTTCACGTACAAGTCTTTAATGCTTTGTCTTTTTATAGGTTTTTCACGGTTACCCTTCTCAATTCTTCCTCTTCACTTCCTATACATCTCCCCCTACGACTCCCTCGCCGCCCCTTCTCCTCTGCCACCACCACAGTCACTAAATCTGGCTCTTCTCATCTCCGAAATTTGTTTTTGGTTCTTCGTATTCCACATTGTTGTACGTCACTTTGTATCCTCCGTCCTTGGTGGTTATTGACGGTGCTTTGAATCCTTACTCGATGTTGAAGGTAGGTATTAACGGTTGTGGGAATCCGAGATGGTCTCCGGTAACGGAGGGGATAGCGGTGAAGTCGTAGGTAGCGCTGAAGGTGGTGCTGGTATGGTGGTGGCGGTCATGGAGGGCATGGCGGTGAAGTCGCAGGTACTGGTAACGGTGATACCGAGGGATGATCGTTTTACCGGCGTCATAGGTACCGGTGACGGTGTCTACACCCCCTGCCTCTCCGATGTGAGCACATATTTCCCTCCAATTTCAATACATAAACAACTTTGCGAGTTTTTTATTTTGAGTTTTGGGGGTTTCAAGATATTGCAGTAGATCAATAGTGTGCGTGCGTGTTTTTTCAAGTATTATTTGTTAGTTTTAACGGTGGGTGAAGATGCTGGTTATAAGCGGTGACAGCGTTAGGGTTTGATTGCATAACGGTGGCGGCTCAATCGGAGCCTAATACAATGGTGGAGGTTTGTAGATTTGTTATGACAAATGTTAATTGGTTGTTTCGTTTAGAGTTGAATGCCACAATCAACCAAGGCCTAAATGCACTCGAGATTTACGCATATCTTCTGCAATATAATGGTTTTATATCTCATCATTTTAATTTGTATATTTGAATGTTTCATCGTTATGCTTCTTCAACTTGTACGGCATCTTAGATTTTTGGGCATACGCATTGTAGCTATAATTCTACTGTTTCATTTTGTTTGTAGTAGACTCAGTTGAAGGCAATCTATGCAGCTCGGCCTTTACAGGTTCTAGCTTTGTGTGTAAGTCGATCTTCTATTTGTGTGCGTTTTGCAAATTTTGGTTATTATTCAGATCCAGAGGTAGGTAGTGTATGCGATTCGACTTTATAGGATTTACCACAAGTTGACCAACAAAAGATGTTGAGCTTTAGTGCACACACACACAAAACATTACAACAGGCTGCAACTTACATTTTTAGAAACAACTAGAACTGTCACTCATTTGTTCTATCTATAAATCCCACCATCCCACAATTAATGTCCAGGTTTCTATTTTAAATTTAATTGTGAGCTTATAAAAATAAGTAGTTATAATATAATGATTTGTACATTTGCTCTAATAGATAATCAGCTTTATTATGGGTTGTTTATTAATGTGTTCCAAGAGTTTAGTGAGGTTCTATATATTTGTAATGAACGTTGATTTTAGATGGTGATCGACTATGGTGAAAAGTGGTGGTGGTGCATGGTTTTTATTACAACTATTGTTAAGACGAGTTCTTGACGAAGTTTAGTTTTTGTTAGAAAAATTGTATCAATGTCGGATTGCTAAGTTTGTGGTTGGAAGGCGTCTTTGTTTGATTTGTGGTTTTGCTTAGGTTTGCTAGATGATTTGGAAGTTGATGATGTATGGAATCAGATTTCTTTAGGTTAGTATATTGCGATTTAGAGTTGATGGTCAACTGTTGTTTTAGGTCTATATTAGGGTTTAAGGTGATCTAAGTTTGTATTCGAAAACTGAATTTTTTGAGTTTTGTTTTTGCTTTTTTTGCACAGGTAGGAAAAAACAGGGAGGTTGTTATCACGTTTGCTTTTGTGGAAAACTCCAACGTGCTATGATGATTGTGGCAGAGATTATTGCTTGGCCTGGAATAATCGAGGACGACAACTGGTCCTTTTTGCACTTGCAACCCGTGTTCAGCCACGGCGTTTCTAAAACCACATCTGAGCCCACCTATGGGGGTAGCAACATTTCCGGCGACGGATAGGGTTGGACTGTGGTAAGGATTCCGGCCAAGGTAAATCTTTAGTTTGTTCTGTCTTGGTCCGATTGGAGATTCTACTGTCTTTGTACAAGTAGAAAGGGGTATTTGATTGTTTGCGTGAAAATCATTCTACCTGAATTGATAGAGCACCTACCTTTTAATCACGTGGTCATGGATTCGAGTCCCTCGGATGGCGTTTTCTTCCCGGACATATTTATTCTTACCAGGATAGATACGTGTCTGCGGGGCAACGCCCGCGGGTCAAATACTAGTTTCAGACAAATAGGAAAATGAGAAGTTAAAAAGTCTACCTATTTTATAGTTTGAACAACAACGAATATAATAGAGTAGTTATATTTAAACCCCCCACCTTCTATTTTAATCCCCTCCAAGCGCTTCGCTTAGGCCTAAGCGAGGCGCTTGGAGGGGGTAATTTATTTTGGTAGTTTTTTGATGTTTTGAGTTGTTTTTTTTTAATTTAATAATTATAAAAAGTTAAAAAAATTTAAAAAACAAAGTAATAACCCTCAACATTGTCAATGACTTAAACTTGACATCATCAACCACGTAAAGTCAATGAATGCGGTATGCGCGTTAAATTTCATTAAATGCGGCAACACAGGCAAGTCCTCGTCTGATAACAACTGAAAAGTTGTTTTACTAATTTCATAGTCTTGATACTTTTAACACTTATGCGTAGATCAAGGAGATTGATGAAGATATCATCAAGATGAGCAGGAATTGTTAACCTTCCTATTGATTTCAAATATGTTGCCTTGATCGTTGACAGCTATCTCTCCGATAACAACTGACTTTTACTTTGTACGAAAATCGAGATCATCTCATTCCATGTTCTCCATATCCATACCTTGTTTCAACACACACCAGCTTTGTCATCACAGTTTCCAACCACTAGGAGTGTCGTGGAGGAAGATCGTCGGTTTGCCGTAGTCGATGATGGCGCAGAGGTTAGCGGTAACTTTAAATTTTGAATGATCGTCGGTTTGCTCTCAATATACCAATCAATAGTCGATCCGACTGTTCATTTCTCTCTATAACCGGTACAACTTTTCAGGCAAGAAAGTAAAATTCAGTTGTTATCGGTCAACGATGAAGGCAACCTGAAACGACATGAATCTCTCTGATCCATGCTATCCACTAACCGTAGCGATTATTACAGTTATTTGGAATGTTTCTGATCATTGTCAGAGGGTCACTATTCATACATAAAGAGCATAATCAAACAAGGGTTGTTATCGGAGAGATATCGGTCAACGATGAAGGCAACCTGAAACGACATGAATCTCTCTGATCCATGGTATCCACTAACCGTAGCGATCATTACAGTTATTTGGAATGTTTCTGATCATTGTCAGAGGGTCACTATTCATACATAAAGAGCATAATCAAACAAGAGTTGTTATCGGAGAAATATCGGTCAACGATGAAGGCAACCTGAAACGACATGAATCTCTCTGATCCATGGTATCCACTAACCGTAGCGATCATTACAGTTATTTGGAATGTTTCTGATCATTGTCAGAGGGTCACTATTCATACATAAAGAGCATAATCAAACAAGGGTTGTTATCGGAGAGATATCGGTCAACGATGAAGGCAACCTGAAACGACATGAACATTTATAACCTTTCTGTACCTGTGGCCAAAAGAACCTGATAAAGGCTGTACACGAGTTATTTGGACTGTTGCTAAAATAGTTAAACAAAAGCTGAAATATACAGTTCTTTGGAATATTCTTGATCATTACAGTGAGATTGGCTGTTATCGGAGAGATATCGGTCAACGATGAAGGCAACCTGAAACGACATGAACATTTATAACCTTTCTGTACCTGTGGCCAAAAGAACCTGATAAAGGCTGTACACGAGTTATTTGGACTGTTGCTAAAATAGTTAAACAAAAGCTGAAATTATACAGTTATTTGGAATATTCTTGATCATTACAGTGAGATTGACTGTTATCGGAGAGATATCGGTCAACGATGAAGGCAACCTGAAACGACATGAACATTTATAACCTTTCTGTACCTGTGGGAGGTGAATGGGAGGTGAATAGTGATATAATAAGTAGGAGGAAGATGAATTTCATCATTAAATGAATGCAAAGTTTATTTGTTGATGATGAAGTTGTTTGTGAAAGTGTGAGTGTGATTGTGTGTTGGTTTTATGAAAGAAGTGAAAGAGAATGTGATGTTTTGAGAGAGGGACAACAAATGTTGTTTGCTTGTGTTAATGTTAGTATTATTATTAAATGGGTAGTTATATTTAAACCCCCCACCTTCTATTTTAACCCCCTCCAAGCGCCTCATATCATGGATCAGAGAGATTTAAGCTAATTAAACTCATATCTCAAGCCGGTGTAAGTTATGTTGTAGCAGTCAAGATTCCAATGCAAGCAAGTCAAATTCACCGAACACACTACAATTATTCACTATTTTATACATACAACACAACCCCCGGAGTTTGACCGTACTGTTCTTCTAAAGCTAGGCTGTTTGTGCCTAGCTTTGGCCAAAGCGAGGCAAGCAAACGCCTCGCTTTGACCAAAGCGAGGCGTTTTGTCATTTTTTTTAAAAAAATTGAATTTCTTTTAATTCTTTAAAATTATCTGTTAATCACCAAAAAATAATTTTAATTCATTTTTGGTTCTTTTAAGTTGTTTCCAAGCCAAGAAAATTATATCTCCCCGTTTCGCTTCGTTTATTGCTCGTTCTGGTTTTCCCGTACAAACATCCAACTTTGTACAACAATGATGAATCAAAGGAACTAAGTTGCAAATACGATAATTATCAAAATAACAAAGATGAAACCGATTAAATTAATGTTCTTTATATATGAATAGTGACCCTCTGGCAAACCTGCGTAAAGGACTACAAAGAAGATGATCAAAGATGCTACAACATAACTTGCACCGGCTTGAGATATGAGTTTAATTAGCTTGAATCTCTCTGATCCATGGTATCCACTTTCAGGTTGTCTTCATCGTTGACCGCTATCTCTCGGATAACAACTGAAAAGTTGTCTCATTAATTCCAATTCCAATTCCACTGGTGCAATCAGAATCTGAAGAGAAGCTATCATCTCAGAGAGATATCTGTCAACGATGGAAGGGAACCCGAAACAATAGAAAGTAATTACAAGAAGATGATCAAGGATGCTACAACATAACTTACACCGGCTTGAGATATGAGTTTAATTAGCTTGAATCTCTCTGATCCATGGTATCCACTTTCAGGTTGTCTTCATCGTTGACCGCTATCTCTCGGATAACAACTGAAAAGTTGTCTCATTAATTCCAAAACCTAAAGAGAAGATATCATCTCAGAGAGATATCTGTCAACGATGGAAGGGAACCCGAAACCATAGAAGTCTTGAAGACTAAAATGTCTTTTTCAAAAAGGTAGACTACACCACTAGAGCAAAAAAGTTGTGTGTAAGTTTTATTTTGGGTAAAGACATCATTGTACATATACCTCCTTATCTAAAAGAAACCACATCATTGTACATATACCTCCTTAGCTGAAATTGGACGGTTATTTGGAATGTTCCTGATCATTACTTTTCATGCAAGCAAGTAAAATTCAGTTGTTGGACAGTGAGATTGATAACTGGACAGTAAAATTCATCGATGAAGGCTAGCTCATATGTTATTATCTCTTCTCTTATTCTCTCTTTCTCAAGTTCTCGATGGATTATTGCTCTCATATCATGGATCAGAGAGATTTAAGCTATTAAACTCATATCTCAAGCCGGAGTTTGACCGTACTATTTATACATACAACACAACCCCCGGAGTTTGACCGTACTGTTCTTCTTGATCTTGATCTTCACACTTACTTTTCATGCAAGTCAAGTCAAAAAAACATTTTTTATAATAATTATATTAAAAAAAAACAAAAAACTAACTCAAAAGACCAAAAAAAAAAAAATGATCCGAAGCGCCTCGCTTAGGCCTAAGCGAGGCGCTTAGGCCTAAAAATCAGCTTTTTGCCCCTCGTACTGACCTCCTCGAATTCAGCTCCCAAGCGCCTCGCTTAGGCCTAAGCGAGGCGATTGGAGGGGGTTAAAATAGAAGGTGGGGGGTGGGAATGTGAAGAAATTTAATTAATTTAATAGTAAATTGTGTCATTCGATTTAGACTATATGGTGTGGTGCCTTTTTCTCCCAACTCCCCCCAAGTGCCACATCATTTCCCTCATTTTCTCCCTCAAAGTCTGGAAATGGTTTCCCCTAATCCCCCCATTCCCCCTTCTTTTTTTGTTATATTTATTTAATCTATATAATATTTTATAATTTTAAAACATACATTAAAATTAATATATATATATATATATATATATATGACACAATATATTTTTTCTTTTCATTGATGTTTTTAAAATAAAAAGACTATCCCCACTTGTTTAGCCATATGTTTGACTTTCCCATTTGTTGACCACCTCCATCCCCCCATATTCATCTTCTTCACAGCAAACCTCCAACAGCCTTCACATCCATCTTCTCCACCATCTATCACAGCCATCTACTTCACCTTCTTTCTCCATATATATAATTTGAATTAAAAATACAAAAAACAAAAAAACAAAACAAAAATCCACGTTCACAAACCTTGGCCAATCAAAATTCTCGGTGAGAACGGTGGAATTCCACCGATTGTGCCAAAATATTATCGGGGGGCGCGGTGTTTTGCTTAGGTGCCGACGCCAACTCACCTCCTCGATTGAGCTCCCCGATGGCACACCATATAGTCTTATGTAGAAAAAAAAATGAGAAAAAGAACAAGTTTTTGATGCGTAATGAAAAAGAAGTAAGAAAAGTTGTTGATTATGAGTAAAAAAAGTGATTTTGGAGCCATATAAGTCAATTATGGAGATTCCATACAAAACTTGGATTGCTATGAGGCCAGTAGGGGTGGTCTGTGATGGCCACCTTGCGGAACCTATGAGGAGAAGACCCACCTTTGAAAATTACGGCTTGAAGAGTCTTTCGGGTCCACAGGGCGATGGGCTGATCAGAGCGTTTAGTGAGGATGAGGTTTGAAAGGTGGTTAAGGAGTTTGGCGGTGGGAAAGCCCCGGGTCCTGACGGGTATACTATGCGATTCTTTAAACATTATTGGGGATATTTGAAGACGTTTGTGTTAAAGGTGCTGGATGATTTTCATAGTTGTGGGATAATAAACGAGGGCTGTAATTCTTCATTCGTTGCTCTCATCCCCAAATCGGCAGACCCTCAACGTATTTCGAACTTTAGACCTATTTCATTGATTGGGTCGTTTTATAAAATACTTGCTAAGGTTCTTGCGAATCGGTTAAATGTGGTGGTTGATAGCTTGGTTTCCTCATCACAAGCTGCTTTCGTGGGTGGTCGTAACATATTGGATAATCCGATGATCGTTAGTGAAACTATCTCTTGGGCGAAAAGAAATAAAGTTAAACTTCTTATTTTAAAGTCGATTTTGAAAAGGCGTACGACTCGTTAACTTGGAAGTTTTTATTTAAGATGATGGAGCTTATGGCTTTCCCGGATAGGTGGATACTGTGGATAAAGGGCTGCCTGGAATCGGGAAGAGGGTCGGTGCTCGTCAATGGGGCGCCGACGGATGAATTTCGCTTTAAAAGAGGTTTACGCCAGGGGACCCGCTTTCCCCTTTCTTGTTTATTATCGCAATGGAAGTCCTTGATATGTTTATGCGACGAGCCTTGAATTTGGGTTTGTTTCATGGGGTTCGGATATCTGAGGACGGGCCTGTTATCTCCAATATTTGCTATGCGGACGACGTTTTCATGGGTGAATGGTCGGATGATAACGCTAGAAGCCTAAACCGGTTCCTTAGATGTTTCAATCTTGTCACGGGGCTTAAGGTTAATCATGCTAAAAGTAAAGTGTATGGTGTTGGGGTCGACGATAATGAGGTTGAACGGGTGGCTCGAATTATGAATTGCGAAGCGGGTGAATTTCCTTTCACTTATCTGGGTATCCCTATTGGCGCGAACATGAAGAGGGCAAAGTTTTGGCTCCCGATTATAAATAAATTCAAGAAAAAATTATCAGCTTGGAAGGCGAGGTATCTTTCCTTTGCAGGAAGAGTGACGCTCGCCAAGGCGGTACTCGGAAGCTTGCCCTCATACTATTTATCTATTTTTCCAGTCCCAAAAGGTGTCCTTTCCACACTTGTTTATCTGAGACGTGAGTTTATTTGGGGGACGAGTGGATCCAGGGGTAAAATTAAATGGGTCAGGTGGTCTAAGATGGTCAAACCCAAGAAGTTTGGTGGTCTTGGGATCGGCGGGATAGAAGACTACAATATGGCTATGTTGTCAAAATGGTGGTGGCGTTTCAAGGAAAATCCCGATCAGCTTTGGGCCAAAGTGATAATAGTGATTCATAAGTCAAATGTCAATGGTAATGACAAACTCGTCCCGGTCAAGAACTCTATTCCGGGGATGTGGAAAGATATTAGCAAGATGGATGTGAAATTGGAGAGAATTGGGATAGGTGTTAAAGATAAGCTTAAGGTGGTGCTTCGAGATGGTGGAAAGACCCGTTTCTGGAAGGATGTTTGGCTCGGTAATGCGTCTTTTAAAGTGAGGTTTCCCGCAGTTTATAGGCTGGTAAAAAATAAGGATGCTTGGGTGAAGGACAATTATGTGTTGGATGCTTTGGGTCTGCGTTGGAGCTGGGAATTGTCACGTCGTCTATCGACTGCTGCGGAATGGTCTGACTTTGGCAGCCTCATGACTGTTCTGCAGCAAGCCGCTATTAGGGATGGGACAGATTCTTGGGTCTGGAGAATAGTGGTAAAGAGGCCTTTTCGACTAAGTCTCTTCGGCTCGACATCATGGCTGCAAGTTTGGGGACTGAGATTGAACTGGAGTTCAGATGGAATACGTGGGCTCCTTTGAAGGTTAATTACTTCATGTGGAGAGCGATTTCGGGTCGGATTCCTTCTAAGGTGGGTCTTCATTACAGAGGCGTTTCGATTACTAATACTGAATGTGACAAATGCGGCTGTCACAGTGAGTCTGCTGATCACCTCCTTGTCGGCTGCTTGTTTGCAAAGAGTATATGGTGGAAAGTGATGGTCTGGCTTCGTATTCCTTGGACTGATAATTTGGCCACGATTTCTGATGTGTTACGCGTTATTTCGGAGTGTCCGGGATGCAAAAAATGGAGGCAAATCGTCTACACAGTGGTCATGGCTGCAGTGTGAAGAATATGGATGGCGCGAAATACCAAAGTTTTTGAAGGAAGATTCGTTTCTGTTACCACGTCGATGGAACTTATAAAGGAGGATGCGTTCTCTTGGATCTCTAATCGATACAAGGCGGCAAAGATTGATTGGGATAAATGGGTTATGTTTGATGTTTTAGACCTGTTGTAATAGGTACTCGTTTGGTGTTTTTGGGGTGTTTTTTTGTACTCGTCTTTTCAGTTTCTTGCTGGGCCTTTATATTTATATATAAAGTTTTTTGACTGTTAAAAAAAAAGAACTAAAGTAAATTAAAAAATATACGTGATATGTATAAACTTGAATAGTTGATTTTTTATCTACTTATTGAATATAGTTGAGATGATATAGTACATACGGAAATTGGATTTTAACACCCTAAACTATTGACAATTGGCCGTTGACGCATTGAACTACAAAATTGACGAACACCGCACTGTACTTTTAATTTATTGGCCTGTATCACCCGCAGACTAACCATAGTTAATTTTTTGCTGACGTGGCATGGTGACGTGTCCATTTTTGTTGACGTGACAGGTGATGTGTCCATGCCACGTCAGCAAAAATGGACACGTCACCATGTCACGTCAGCATAAATTAACCATGGTTAGTTTGAGGGTGATACAGGCCAATAAGTTGAAAGTACAGTGCGGTGTTTTTCAATTTTGTAGTTCAGTGCGTTAGCGGCCAATTATCAATAATTTAGGGTGTCCCATCATCAAATATGCCGTAAAATGTGGAGACAACAAGCTTTTCTCGTGATATAAATAGCATTTGTATTTAGGGTACATGTTAAAGTCCCGAGCCCCTTTGTGGAAGTCTCGCGATTGTTGTGTCGACCGTTCTAAAAAAACGGGTACATGTTAAAGTGTAACTGAAAAAGAATCATGTTACTGATCAAATAAAAAAAATTATAAGTTAACTGAATCTATTAAATAACTATCAATTAAGCCTAAATAGGAAGAAATCTAGGAGGTTAAGGGAGGGGACGCCCTAGGCTTCAAGACTAACTGCACCAATCTAATCGCACCACGTCATTTCAATTTCAAACTAGCCTAAAGTAGTATAAATACCGGAAATGCCAAGCCTAAAGTAGACTGAAACCAAAGACCCCATCACTTTGCTATACCCACCAATCACACACGTACACCCCATGAGATGGTCGATCCCCACCACTTTACCCACCTTCACCTTCGACGAGCACATGCCGAATTTGCAAGCCTAAAGCCCAAGCCGATTATGGCGGGGCAACGTAGCCGCTTCGGCTACCTAGCCGATGACCCAAAGCCGAGGGTGCCCTGTTATCCCTAAAAATGCAATTTTTTTTATTATTGCATGAGTGTTAAAACATTAGTCAATAAAGATGATAAGATATGATCAAAATTCAACGATAAGATTCAGTACTTTGTTTTTTATACTCGATACAAAATAATAACACTTTTTAAACAATAATATTACATTTTACTTGAAGATACATAATTTATCATGTAAATACTCCAAGGGTGAGCAAAAAGGGTGTAAAAGGTGTAAAAAAGAGTGTGAAATTAGCCGTTCAAAAAAAAAATACTCGAAAGACATATAATTTATCATGTAAAATATGAATATGCTGGTTTTTGTCACCAGGTACTTAGCATCTAGTGTACATTGGTTTAATCAATATTTGCACTATAAATATCCCCAAACATCAATATTTTCTATCAATCAATCCAAAATGGCAAAAAGCATGAAAGCTTATACGTCTTATTTTGTTACTATCTTTGTTTTCATCCTACTAATTCAACCAGGTTTGAAAAGAAGAAAAAAAAAAAAAACATTTTAAGCAAAACATATAAGTTGATATTGCACAAACTACGCCATACATTTTTTTGTTTGCTCAAAATATTATTTGATTTATATGACGTAGTTAAATATAATTGCAGGTATGACAATAACTACTAAAAAAGAGACAAATAAACTATGCGAGAGGAGAAGCGAGACATGGTCAGGATACTGTGGGGACTCAAAACATTGTGATCAACAATGTCGAGAATAGGAGGGGGCAGCTCACGGAGCTTGTCATCGCCAGGGAGTGGGAAGAGCACGCTTTTGCTACTTCCACTGTTGAATGTTACAAGGTCAATCGGTGGATAAAGATGATGATGCATGCACTGAGTTTTATTTAATAATAGTTGTCAAATGTTTACTTAAAGGAACTTTTTATAAAAATAAATATATACATGAAATATTTGAATAATGTGGTTATAATGAATAAACATGTGTTTGGTTATTGTTTTCAAATGAATTATCCTTATTTGAGATTGTTTTACAATGTTATAATTCTTTATATATTGTTTACTAGATTATATCCCGGGAGCGTCTCGGGTTGAGATATCTAATTTGAAATATCAATTTTACAGCTGAAATAGACTGATGCGTTTTACAGTTACATGCAGGAAAGCTTCGGGTAGCACTTAACCTAAAACAATTAACAATGTATCTCCAATGTTAGTGCATAACCTTAAACAATGTATAACTTTAATATTAAAACCTAACCTAAAACAATGTACAACTCCAATGCTAACACATGTTGTAAATAAAATTCATATTTACTGGTTTGAACATAACTAATGACTTGTCTATACATGATTAATGAATAACCTGAACACTTTGTGTTTTTTCCTGTATAAACAAAACCATACAAAAAAATAGTCATTTTTTTCTCCGTTTTTTTATATGGCACTATAGTATCCGTTGGAAAGATAATAAAACGCTCGTTAATTTGGTGTAATTTTTTTCTTTAAAAAATCTCGTGTATAAAAGATATTAACGTTTAAAAGTTATAGGAGGAAACATTAAATATAAAAATCTAATTTTGTTTTTAAATTTTAAATTATTATTTTCCTAAAATAAAGTCATTGCCACATGATATGTCATATCATGGCACATTTAATAAAGAGAATACTCTCTTTGAGTGACATGTCATTAAAATGGCTTTGGTTTATTATATGTATAGATTAAATACTTTCTTTATTTTACATTGTTATAATTCTTTTTGATATTGTTTATTGTGTAGCTTTGTTTTGATTTAACGGTTTGGGACTATTGTATAATCTTTTTAAACGATTTAACAATGAACTACTACCATTTCCAGGTTATCTTGTTTGATTGGAGAAGCTAGAAGCTTTTAGGTTAGAGAAAAAGCTCTATAGTGAAAAGCTACTAATACTAGCTTTTAATAAAAAGTTCTACTAGCTACAAGCTTTTAATTAATAAATGACACAAATACCCATTCTATTTTAAAAATAAAATAAAAACCCTATTTACAAACTTTTAATTATACCCATTTTGGTTATTTTATTAAAAGCTCCAACTACTCTACCAACACCAAAATATATTTAAAAAGCTTTTAGCTACCAGCTCCCAGCTTACAACTACCGGCTTCCAGCTAGTTTTGCCAAACATATCCTATTTTGGAGGTAAAATCTTTGCGTTATATTTGATATAGGAATAGATTTAAAACGGGTACGATGGATTAGCTGAGTTGGACTAAGTTCAATGTAATGCAATTCTTATTATGTTCCGGTGGCCTGCTTCCGCTTTGGAGATACTTTGCTCTGAAATCAAGTGCATATTATGTAACACCCCAACCGATGGCGGAAACATCGGGATGTCACGTATTGATGATTGTTCAGTAGCTCATGGTAAATAATAAATTTCAATAAATGATTTAAATAAATTACATACAATTGTTCTAAGAATTTTGTACATCAAAATGAAGAATACTAGCTACGCATCTTCAAGCAATAACTCTAATCTTCAAGCAAGCTATAACCTGAAACATGTTAAGTTTGAAAATATTTTGGGTCAACAAAAGTTGGTGAGAATTACATAGGTTTTGATAATTGAATAAAACTTGTACAATTCAAGTGTCATGGCAAGTCTAGTCCGTATGTGAAAACATACTAGAAGTAAATCGAGTGCATAATCAACCCTTGTGACTGTTATAATGTGGTACATCCCATACGCTCATGGTTCACTCGAATATGTTATGCGATAACAAACACCCACGCTACCTTTGTAGGAGGCACGTATCCGGGTGGGATTGTCAGTCCAATAGATCTATCATTGTATACCGTCGGCTGATCAATGTTAATGATTATGCTAGAATAATGTGCTTACCCTAGTCATGTTTAAGACATAATGCAACATAGAAAAACACATAGACACTTTATGATTGAATTGCATATAGAATGATGTAACATGTTTCACCCCAAAAATGGTGATAAATAGAAAAGGGGCTATGTAAAACTCACCTTAGCAAAATGTCATGTCTCGTGAAAATAGAATATGTGTTGCCCCAAAGTTGCCGATTACAAGAGCTTATAATCAAAGCTTCAATTGTAGAAGTAATAGACTATAGAAGAAAAGTATGAGGGAAAGTTTAATCGGATTGAAACAATCGATTTAGAGGTGGCAAGTGTAATGGTTCATAGGTGGGTTTTTATACTAGTTTTGGATTCAATTAGCCATTAAAATTGGTCAACACCATAAAGTAAGGTTTTATGATGAATTGACTATTTGACTAGGACTTTGACTGTTTGACTAAGACTTTGACTAGGACTTTGACCAGGACTTTGACTATTTGACTCAAGGCTTTATTTAAGAAAAAAAATCATTAGTTTGAATTAGAAAATAAAAAAAAACACCGTCTTATAAAATGACGATTTTATAAATAGAATTAGGATAGGATATATGTCATGATTGAAGATTTTTTTTTCAAGTACAATGATAAAAAGAACTTAGAAAAATAGAGTGTACGGATAAAGATAAGAATACTTAGAAATAAATTAGACTTTATATCATGGATCGGGAAATACTTTAAAGCAAAATAAATGGGAAAATTCGTGAGGTTACAGTCTCCCCTACTTTTGGAAACTTCGTCCCGAAGTTATTTAAAAACACAGGTTTGAGGATGGTTGGGTAGAAATTAAGGCAGCCGTGGTTTTGAAAATTTTGGGTTAAGGCACGACATGAATTTATAGAATAATCTGGTTTCGAATAATTTGGTTAAGAGGTTTGTTATCTGTGAGTTTTAAGGGTAGGATTAGGTGTGTCTTGGAATCGCTAGGTGAATAAGAATCTTAAGTTTTAGAAATCCTAAAAGAAATGCATGAGTTGATGGACTATAGAAAGGCTAAATGAACTACCAGGTAACTAGAGTTTATAATTGGTTACCTACCGAAAACCTTGATAGAATTTCACACTACCTTAACGTACCTGTAAATTCATGATTACGTTCCGGACCGCAATCACCAATTTACCTTACATTAGGGTTTTGTGTCCTTCTATGACTCTAAACACACATGTAAGTAATGCAAAATAACCTTGTGATTAAATTGTATACAATGTATCTAAAAATAAGTCCAACTGTTGAGCAGGAAAAAGACTTCTACCAGTCAGTGAGTAAGAACCTCGAGCAGGTACGATAGCCTCTACCAGTCGTTGAGCAGGTTGTAGGGCCTCTACCGACTGTTGAGCAGGCATGATGACCTCTACCAATCGTTGAGTAGGTTATTTGGTACTCTACTAACTGTTGAGCAAGTACTTCATCCTCTATCAGTTGTTTGATTAAGTGTACCAATTTACACACACACATAAATTGCAAATTGATAATATGTACATGTAAGCAATCAAGTATCAAGTATAGCATGTGAGTTGTAATAGAGTTGCCCTAGACAAGGTTAATGACTCTAGGCGTGTCTATAGTAAATAGTTTATATTCCATGAATTCTAGTTTCAAATGTTCAAATATGGTAGATAGTCGAATCCTCATGTATAACTAACGATTATGTTTGATGCAACACACAATCAAGTTTCAATAGTTTGGTTATCATGGCTAACTAGCTCATGTGTGAGAAGGTGAAGGATATGAATTTAGTTCTTCAGAGGATGATGAAAAATTCTTGAAGCAGAATCAAAGTTGTGAGAGATAGTGAATGTGAAGATAGTTGATAAAGAGTTTATTTTATAGTATGGAGATTATGTAGCAGTGTAAATTTTGGGGTTTGGATTAAAGATTATAATCAAGTGTATAAGAAAACATGATTGTGGTATATGTCAAATATTGTAAAAATTTGAACAAGTTGAAAATGAGTGAGTGTCGATGGAGAATCTAGAGACTAGATATTATTCCTATGGATTAAAAAAAATTATTTTCAATATTGGTTTTGTACATAAAGCAAAAGTTGTTAAATAGTACAAGCTAAGTAGGCTTTGATTAAAATATTCCCGTTAGTTGGAGATTTCAAACATGACATTAGGTTTTGAATATCGAGGTTCTATTAGTGACTTTTAATAGTTTAAAGCATTATATAGAAAATCGTTTGTTACGTCAATAAATAAATAAAAAATTGAATTTAAGTTCGAGGACATCTTTTGACAAAAAAATATGTACTTTGTAAAGTTACTAGGTAATGAAAATACAACAAGATTTAGAAATCTTTAGTTTGTGCTAAGGTATGAGGTTATTGTTTTTAAAAATAAGTAACATGTGGAGAAATGAAATAATATGATTTGGGTAGGGTGTTGAATATTTAAAAAGTGGCTAAGATGGTAAGGTGAAGTGTGATTGTGAAATCCATAGATGGTTATGAAATGAGATTGATTTAAGCTGTAAAATTTTGAGATTTTAGAGCTTAGTTTAAGGAAAGTGAGTGTAATCATTTATTCATTAATTAAAACGAATAAACGAAAACGTTGACTTATCAAAACTTCTAGATTCTAATAACATAGTGAAGACATGCTTTAGCCTATAAGTGAACACTCATCCCGAGAATTCCCAGGTAGGCATCCGGGTCCCTCGTCTGATTGGGATATATGCGCAATGCCAGCTTAGACAGAAGACTCAGAATACAGGCGTTCACCCTTCCAGATTGCACGTGTTCGTTATTAAAATTTAGAACTTCGACGAGATCTTCAAGGTGGTTCAGGCTAAACCTGAGGATTTGTCCTATTAGTCTAAGAGTAGATCTTGTGATGGAGAACAATCTTCTTATAGGGACTAAAGTAGGGATAAGAAGTAGGATGGAGATAGAGAATAGAAACAAGTAGGGTTGCAAGTAAAAGGAGCAAGTACTGATTATAATCCTATGGTTATAGACTAGATTATTTTTCTAATAACCTAATTCCCTATAACCAAGGCTCTGATACCAATCTGTAACACCCCAACCGATGGCGGAAACATCGGGATGTCACGTATTGATGATTGTTCAGTAGCTCATGGTAAATAATAAATTTCAATAAATGATTTAAATAAATTACATACAATTGTTCTAAGAATTTTGTACATCAAAATGAAGAATACTAGCTACGCATCTTCAAGCAATAACTCTAATCTTCAAGCAAGCTATAACCTGAAACATGTTAAGTTTGAAAATATTTTGGGTCAACAAAAGTTGGTGAGAATTACATAGGTTTTGATAATTGAATAAAACTTGTACAATTCAAGTGTCATGGCAAGTCTAGTCCGTATGTGAAAACATACTAGAAGTAAATCGAGTGCATAATCAACCCTTGTGACTGTTATAATGTGGTACATCCCATACGCTCATGGTTCACTCGAATATGTTATGCGATAACAAACACCCACGCTACCTTTGTAGGAGGCACGTATCCGGGTGGGATTGTCAGTCCAATAGATCTATCATTGTATACCGTCGGCTGATCAATGTTAATGATTATGCTAGAATAATGTGCTTACCCTAGTCATGTTTAAGACATAATGCAACATAGAAAAACACATAGACACTTTATGATTGAATTGCATATAGAATGATGTAACATGTTTCACCCCAAAAATGGTGATAAATAGAAAAGGGGCTATGTAAAACTCACCTTAGCAAAATGTCATGTCTCGTGAAAATAGAATATGTGTTGCCCCAAAGTTGCCGATTACAAGAGCTTATAATCAAAGCTTCAATTGTAGAAGTAATAGACTATAGAAGAAAAGTATGAGGGAAAGTTTAATCGGATTGAAACAATCGATTTAGAGGTGGCAAGTGTAATGGTTCATAGGTGGGTTTTTATACTAGTTTTGGATTCAATTAGCCATTAAAATTGGTCAACACCATAAAGTAAGGTTTTATGATGAATTGACTATTTGACTAGGACTTTGACTGTTTGACTAAGACTTTGACTAGGACTTTGACCAGGACTTTGACTATTTGACTCAAGGCTTTATTTAAGAAAAAAAATCATTAGTTTGAATTAGAAAATAAAAAAAAACACCGTCTTATAAAATGACGATTTTATAAATAGAATTAGGATAGGATATATGTCATGATTGAAGATTTTTTTTTTCAAGTACAATGATAAAAGGAACTTAGAAAAATAGAGTGTACGGATAAAGATAAGAATACTTAGAAATAAATTAGACTTTATATCATGGATCGGGAAATACTTTAAAGCAAAATAAATGGGAAAATTCGTGAGGTTACAGTCTCCCCTACTTTTGGAAACTTTGTCCCGAAGTTATTTAAAAACACAGGTTTGAGGATGGTTGGGTAGAAATTAAGGCAGCCGTGGTTTTGAAAATTTTGGGTTAAGGCACGACATGAATTTATAGAATAATCTGGTTTCGAATAATTTGGTTAAGAGGTTTGTTATCTGTGAGTTTTAAGGGTAGGATTAGGTGTGTCTTGGAATCGCTAGGTGAATAAGAATCTTAAGTTTTAGAAATCCTAAAAGAAATGCATGAGTTGATGGACTATAGAAAGGCTAAATGAACTACCAGGTAACTAGAGTTTATAATTGGTTACCTACCGAAAACCTTGATAGAATTTCACACTACCTTAACGTACCTGTAAATTCATGATTACGTTCCGGACCGCAATCACCAATTTACCTTACATTAGGGTTTTGTGTCCTTCTATGACTCTAAACACACATGTAAGTAATGCAAAATAACCTTGTGATTAAATTGTATACAATGTATCTAAAAATAAGTCCAACTGTTGAGCAGGAAAAAGACTTCTACCAGTCAGTGAGTAAGAACCTCGAGCAGGTACGATAGCCTCTACCAGTCGTTGAGCAGGTTGTAGGGCCTCTACCGACTGTTGAGCAGGCATGATGACCTCTACCAATCGTTGAGTAGGTTATTTGGTACTCTACTAACTGTTGAGCAAGTACTTCATCCTCTATCAGTTGTTTGATTAAGTGTACCAATTTACACACACACATAAATTGCAAATTGATAATATGTACATGTAAGCAATCAAGTATCAAGTATAGCATGTGAGTTGTAATAGAGTTGCCCTAGACAAGGTTAATGACTCTAGGTGTGTCTATAGTAAATAGTTTATATTCCATGAATTCTAGTTTCAAATGTTCAAATATGGTAGATAGTCGAATCCTCATGTATAACTAACGATTATGTTTGATGCAACACACAATCAAGTTTCAATAGTTTGGTTATCATGGCTAACTAGCTCATGTGTGAGAAGGTGAAGGATATGAATTTAGTTCTTCAGAGGATGATGAAAAATTCTTGAAGCAGAATCAAAGTTGTGAGAGATAGTGAATGTGAAGATAGTTGATAAAGAGTTTATTTTATAGTATGGAGATTATGTAGCAGTGTAAATTTTGGGGTTTGGATTAAAGATTATAATCAAGTGTATAAGAAAACATGATTGTGGTATATGTCAAATATTGTAAAAATTTGAACAAGTTGAAAATGAGTGAGTGTCGATGGAGAATCTAGAGACTAGATATTATTCCTATGGATTAAAAAAAAAATTATTTTCAATATTGGTTTTGTACATAAAGCAAAAGTTGTTAAATAGTACAAGCTAAGTAGGCTTTGATTAAAATATTCCCGTTAGTTGGAGATTTCAAACATGACATTAGGTTTTGAATATCGAGGTTCTATTAGTGACTTTTAATAGTTTAAAGCATTATATAGAAAATCGTTTGTTACGTTAATAAATAAATAAAAAATTGAATTTAAGTTTGAGGACATCTTTTGACAAAAAAATATGTACTTTGTAAAGTTACTAGGTAATGAAAATACAACAAGATTTAGAAATCTTTAGTTTGTGCTAAGGTATGAGGTTATTGTTTTTAAAAATAAGTAACATGTGGAGAAATGAAATAATATGATTTGGGTAGGGTGTTGAATATTTAAAAAGTGGCTAAGATGGTAAGGTGAAGTGTGATTGTGAAATCCATAGATGGTTATGAAATGAGATTGATTTAAGCTGTAAAATTTTGAGATTTTAGAGCTTAGTTTAAGGAAAGTGAGTGTAATCATTTATTCATTAATTAAAACGAATAAACGAAAACGTTGACTTATCAAAACTTCTAGATTCTAATAACATAGTGAAGACATGCTTTAGCCTATAAGTGAACACTCATCCCGAGAATTCCCATGTAGGCATCCGGGTCCCTCGTCTGATTGGGATATATGCGCAATGCCAGCTTAGACAGAAGACTCAGAATACAGGCGTTCACCCTTCCAGATTGCACGTGTTCGTTATTACAATTTAGAACTTCGACGAGATCTTCAAGGTGGTTCAGGCTAAACCTGAGGATTTGTCCTATTAGTCTAAGAGTAGATCTTGTGATGGAGAACAATCTTCTTATAGGGACTAAAGTAGGGATAAGAAGTAGGATGGAGATAGAGAATAGAAACAAGTAGGGTTGCAAGTAAAAGGAGCAAGTACTGATTATAATCCTATGGTTATAGACTAGATTATTTTTCTAATAACCTAATTCCCTATAACCAAGGCTCTGATACCAATCTGTAACACCCCAACCGATGGCGGAAACATCGGGATGTCACGTATTGATGATTGTTCAGTAGCTCATGGTAAATAATAAATTTCAATAAATGATTTAAATAAATTACATACAATTGTTCTAAGAATTTTGTACATCAAAATGAAGAATACTAGCTACGCATCTTCAAGCAATAACTCTAATCTTCAAGCAAGCTATAACCTGAAACATGTTAAGTTTGAAAATATTTTGGGTCAACAAAAGTTGGTGAGAATTACATAGGTTTTGATAATTGAATAAAACTTGTACAATTCAAGTGTCATGGCAAGTCTAGTCCGTATGTGAAAACATACTAGAAGTAAATCGAGTGCATAATCAACCCTTGTGACTGTTATAATGTGGTACATCCCATACGCTCATGGTTCACTCGAATATGTTATGCGATAACAAACACCCACGCTACCTTTGTAGGAGGCACGTATCCGGGTGGGATTGTCAGTCCAATAGATCTATCATTGTATACCGTCGGCTGATCAATGTTAATGATTATGCTAGAATAATGTGCTTACCCTAGTCATGTTTAAGACATAATGCAACATAGAAAAACACATAGACACTTTATGATTGAATTGCATATAGAATGATGTAACATGTTTCACCCCAAAAATGGTGATAAATAGAAAAGGGGCTATGTAAAACTCACCTTAGCAAAATGTCATGTCTCGTGAAAATAGAATATGTGTTGCCCCAAAGTTGCCGATTACAAGAGCTTATAATCAAAGCTTCAATTGTAGAAGTAATAGACTATAGAAGAAAAGTATGAGGGAAAGTTTAATCGGATTGAAACAATCGATTTAGAGGTGGCAAGTGTAATGGTTCATAGGTGGGTTTTTATACTAGTTTTGGATTCAATTAGCCATTAAAATTGGTCAACACCATAAAGTAAGGTTTTATGATGAATTGACTATTTGACTAGGACTTTGACTGTTTGACTAAGACTTTGACTAGGACTTTGACCAGGACTTTGACTATTTGACTCAAGGCTTTATTTAAGAAAAAAAATCATTAGTTTGAATTAGAAAATAAAAAAAAACACCGTCTTATAAAATGACGATTTTATAAATAGACTTAGGATAGGATATATGTCATGATTGAAGATTTTTTTTTCAAGTACAATGATAAAAGGAACTTAGAAAAATAGAGTGTACGGATAAAGATAAGAATACTTAGAAATAAATTAGACTTTATATCATGGATCGGGAAATACTTTAAAGCAAAATAAATGGGAAAATTCGTGAGGTTACATATTAGAGGTCCAAAATCCAATAGTATTAAAAATTAAAATCCAAAAGAGATATCAAGAGTGGTTCATAAAGCCCGCCAAGGGGACCCCCTGTCTCCATTTCTATTCATATTGGCGATGGAGGCCCTTACTAGTTTTGTTCATAAAGCCCGAGATTTGGGACACATCAGTGGGCTGCACTTACCAAATTGGGGGCAAGTAATTACGCATCTTATGTATGCGGATGATATAGTGTTTGTTGGGGAATGGGGAGAGGAAAATATTAGAAATATTGTGCGACTAATGAGGTGTTTTTCGCTTGTTTCAGGGCTGAAAATGAACTACCATAAAACATCTTTATTCGGCATTGGTGTGGATCAGCCAAGTGTAGATCAGATGGCTGAAATGATTCATTGTAAAGTGGATTGCTTGCCGTGTAAGTATTTGGGTGTTCCAGTCGGCGCTAATATGAATCGATGTAGATTTTGGGACCTGTCGTGGAGGTTTTCAAAAAGCGACTATCTAAATGGAAGGCTAAACATTTATCATTCGGAGGTCGAGTGGTTTTGATCCGGTCAGTTCTTGATAGCCTGCCCTTGTATTTCTTCTCACTTTTTAAGGCGCCGGTTGGAGTTATTAACACGCTTGAAGCTCTCAGACGTCGCTTTTTTGGGGGCGGAGATGAGGATAGATCGAAAGTCAACTGGGTTGCTTGGGAGTGTGTGATTGGTCAGCTACCCAAAGGCGGACTTGGTTTTGGATCTTTAAAAGCGATGAATGAAAGCCTTATTGTCAAATGGTGGTGGCAGTTTAAAATCGAACAACAATCTCTATGGTGTAAGGTTGTTTCGGCCGTTCATTATACCTCCAACTCAGCTGCATATCTCCCAGTTCGTAGGGGATTATCGGGTGTCTGGAACGCAATATACAAGACTGGCGATGTCGTCCTTGAGCAAAATCTGAGCATCCCTGATACCATTAAAGGAAAACTCGGTAATGGCGAGTCCATCAGATTCTGGACAGATTGGTGGGTGGGTTCTGGGCCGCTTAAAGATCGTTTCCCGTCATTATTCGCTCTCGAAAATTTGAAGACTGTTACTGTGGCTGCTCGTTTCCAAAACTGGAGCTGGAAACGAGTACCTAGTTCTTACTTGGAATTGACGGAATTGCAACAATGCACTGCGTTGTTTGCTGGTACCGTTTTGACTTCTCAGCCGGATCATTGGGAGTGGGTTGGGTCTTCGGATGGAGTTTTTTCAGTTGCTTCTTGCAGGAAATTATTACAAAACTATGCTGCCTCATTTTATCCATTTCAATGGGTGAAAGGGGTACCAAAGAAGGTGTCGGTTTTTATGTGGAGAGCCGAACAAGACCGATTGCCGACAAGAAATGGGCTGCTCAGAAGAAGAATCATTCAAGGTTCGGCTGAATGTAAATTATGCGGAGATTATACTGAAGACGCGGATCATCTACTAACTTCATGCTACGTGGCTTCATGGATTTGGCACAAGGTTAGCTTATGGTGCAACATTCCTCCAATCTTTGCATTTACTGTTCGTGACTTACTCAACATACACAACAACCGGGACATACCGAGTAACAAACAGAAGTGGCTTAGAATCTTGATTATGGTTGCATCGTGGTGCATTTGGAAAACCCGCAATGCGTTGATTTTTCAAGGAAAAAGGATTAATTTGGATAGCATATTCGGGGAGCTACAATCGATCTCATTCAGTTGGATAAACCATAAGATCAATTCAGCTGGATGGTCTTGGGAGACTTGGAAGAAGTTTGATGTACCGATTACTTGACTGTTATGTCTGATTGTTTTAAATCTGAATTGGGTGTATCTTAGGGTGATGTTTGTTATGCGACTAGTATCTTATTAGTTTGCATTCATGTAAATATTTTCGGGTGAAATTAAATACAGTTTGCCGTTAAAAAAAAAAGATATCAAGAGTGGTTAAAATGCTGGAAGGGTAGGGGACAAATGGCATAACTACGTGGAAAAGTCCCTTTTCTTAAGCCGGTGGTATTCCAAAATTTTCAACTTCTTAATATCGATACCAAACTGCGGTTTTATACTTTTATATAATGATTGACGAACTTAATAAAGCGTTAGAAAATTACATAGTTATAAAATTATATCTAGAGTTATTATAAGTGGCTATTTCTTAGTTAGTAAGGAAGGAGAGTGACTGGGCCATGGTCCATTTCGTTTGTCACATCACATTGGACATCCTCTTGCCGCCTAACTAATTCTTCTTCTAAATGATAAATGGATAAAATACTGAAATTGGTATGATTTATGTCAAGAGTGTATAAGGCGGACGGGGCACTATCCGTGAGTTTTTTAAACTTTACTGATTTTAATCAATCTTACACTTTCACGCCACTTCACTGATTTCCTTCACTGAAACATTTTTTTGAAGGCAATGCTTCACTGATTATTTACCAACAATCAATTAGAGAGAGATAGAGACAAAGAGGAGAGAGAAAGAGAAAAATCACGGGTACCAGCCCGTTAACTAGAACCAGAATTTGGCTCACGGGACCACTACCAGCATGGGTGGCAGCGGTGTTACCGTGCTGATAGTGAGATATGTAACACCCCAACCGATGGCGAAATCATCGAGGTGCCACGTAGTGACGATTGTTCAAAAGCTCATGGTACTAAAATGTAAATATTATTGAATAAACCAAAATTGTCTTACATGGAAATGGAAATACATTGTCTAAATGAAATGTAAATATTGAAATAACTGAATTAAAATAAAGCACTAAATGTCTCTTGTTAAAGCACTAGATCAAACTGCACCTGAAACATATACAAAATAGGTTTGGTCAACATATGAAATGTTGGTGAGCATTCCTAGTTTTAATATATATAGTAGGTTGAAAAGATATACAATTCAAGTGCATGCTACAGTGCAATTATGTAAACTATGTATCATACAAATGAGCGAAATCAACCCTGTGACTGTATAATGTACTGTATGAACGGCGGTGTACTTATCCAATAAATGGATAAAAACTTAACACTGGCCACGGATTCTCCGATGAAAAAGGGGGAGAATCAATCTAGGCGGGTTGTCAATCCAAATAGCGCTATCCAATGTTAAGGTCGGCTTGTACCATGTTAATGATTTCACTAAGTACAAATGTAATCCACATGTATTGTCTAAGCATAAAGCACGTTGTAAGCAATGCACATAGTACTAGAATTGTATTGTAAAAATGTAAATTTGAATTTGAATTTGTAATAGTGTACATGAATCACCCCAAAAATGTATAAAAGTAAAAAGGGGATAGGAAGTACTCACCTTAGCGAGGTGGTAAGTCTTGTATTATTGAATAAGTGTAATCCAACGTTGTCAAGTATCACCCTATGTATAATGTAACAAATAAGTCTAAGTTTATCTAGTCTATAAGTATTTTCTAGGGCTTCGAATTGGGGATAAGTATTTATTTGGTTAATAAATTAAACGTTTAATAAATAAGAGAAATTTGGTAAATAAATAAACAAAAAGTCTTTGAGTAAACTTTAAATCAAATATGGTCACAATATAAAGTTTTAAGTGTGAAAATAATTTTTATAAAATTATTTTCTTGAAAATAGAATGTTTAATATATTTATTTCAATTTGTCAAAATATGATTTAAAAAATATTAGAATTAAAGAATTCTTGAATTAAAAATTGTATTTCTGTTCCAAATGAATAGAAATAATTTATGTAAAATTTTGGTACAAAAATATTGTAAAATGAATTTATTATGAATTATTTATGATTAAAACTAACAAAAATTGATTAAAAATATTAAACAAACGGTTTTTCAGAAATAAAAATTATTTCTGAAATTTTTATTGTTGTACAAGTTTAGGATAATTTTTGTGGAATTTTATAAAATCGTTTAGATATTTTTATAGAATTTTATAATTATAATAGAATAAATTTGTAATATTTATTATATATAATAAATAAAAGATTTTCAAAAAACTAAAAATTGGATAGTAAAGTTTATCATAAGAATAACTAAAGATAATTTTTGTAGGATTTATAAACCACCATAACTATTTTAAATCATATTTATAAAACCAAAGGTAATAATTGTTTAAGAAATAAAAAAATGCAGAAAACGGGGATCGAACCCAGGACCTAACCCGGTCTGATCCCCAAACAAGCACAATCATACCAGCTGCTCCAAAGGTCAGTTTGTGTTCATTTTCATTTCGTGTTATTTATAAACAGACTCCCTTGGGAGTTATCTTCCCTAAATGAGTCTCATTCGAGCCCTAGATTTCCAATCAAACAAATTACCAAGCAATAACCCCGAACATCATAGGGTTATGGTTCGTATGATGTAAATGGATCAAAACAAGGTAAGGATTAAAACTTACAATATGTAATTGGCCGTGAATCGATGAGTCAAACAGAAAGTCAACGGCGAGTGGTTTTGGATTATAATGAGGATTTTAACATAAATTGTGAGTAGGGGTTTGTATTTCGGCATCTAGTGGATGTAGGGATGGTCCCAATTTATATTATGATCACAGATTAGGAATGTTTAGATGATTGGTCCCAAGTTTGGTCAACACCGAGTCACGAGGCTCGATTCAGGCGCGTATGGTCAAGATCGAGTCAATACATTAAATATGGTTTCCATTTTAGTCCTAGTTATTGGTCAAAGCATCAATTGTTTGCATGATTTCAGCTGGTTGATTTCCTCTTTTTTTTTTGTTTGACGCGTAGCAGCAGCAGCTAAGAAAGGAGAAGCTGGATCAGCAATTTGGAAGGGTTTATATATATATAGTGTTGAAGTTAGATCAGGAAAAGGGCTTGGCCCAGTGGTTACGTGTGTTGGTGTTGTGTGGCTTCTGCCCGGGTTCGAGTCCCGGCAGGAGCTGTTTTTTGTTTTTTTGTTTTTTGTTTAAAACAGAGGGAGAAGGAAGAGGGGTGTTGGGCTGAATGGTGGGTTATAGGCCGACTGTTGGGCCAAGTTTGTGAGCTTCTGCTGATGGGCTCAGGATTAATAAGAGTTTTAGTAAATATGGTTTGGATTTGGGCTTATAGATGATAAGAAGAGAATGAAAAAAAATATATATATATATATATAATCTGAATTTTTATTATTATTATTATTATTATTATTATTATTATTATTATTATAAAAATAAAAGTGACGGATGTCACAGCATCCCCTACTTTTAGAAGCTTCGTCCCGAAGTTATTAGAAACATAGGGTTATGGATGTTTGGGTAGAGAACAAGATAACCGGGTTTTGGAAAATTTGAATGATTTGGATAGGAGGTTTGATAGGTGTGAGTTAAGGATTGGATTAGATTCGTCTCGAATAATAAGGAGAATAAGAATCTAGTAAAACACTAAGCTTAGAAATCCTAAAATAATTGTATGAGTTGATTGATTATAAAAAGATCAAATGAACTACCAAATAACCAGAGTTCGTTCCTGGTCCGACTTCCAGTCTCACTTTCAATGCATCATTAGTGTTTGTATACAGGGTGTACCGCAGCTAACCCACCACACCTTTGATACCTTGAAAACGTACTGGACGTCTTCCCAAAAACTCTAATAGAATTTCACACTACCCTAACGTACCTGTAAATTCATGATTACGTTCCGGACCGGAATCATCAATTTACCTTACATTAGGGTTTTATGTCCTTCTATGAACCTAATCTAACACACATTAACGCAAATAAATTTTACAAGAAGATGACACAACCAACACGTTGAATTACAATGAGATGTTATCAATGAAATGAGGCCATGTAATAATGAGGTCAATTGCATGGGTTTGCAATGACTTGTAAGCATAAAAGTATTTAAGTATGGGCTACCACTCGTCCGAGGAGCCCTTTAAATGAAATGTTTATCTGAGTTGCGTGGATAATACACACATGCAAGCAAGTTTGTAAGTACTACAACCATTAAGTGTAAGTGTTTTCTTAGTGGCCTATAGGAATAATTTACGAGTATCATGAATAATTAAATGTTCAATGAATAGTCAAATTGAGGAAAAATCAAGTTTCATGTAATAACCAATGATGTTTTTAGAAAAAGCTCTGTATGATCAAGTATCGAGTTTTTTTTTGTAGTTTGGTTTTCATGAAAATCAAGTCCAAATGTTTCAATAAGATGTAAGGTAGAGTCTGAAACTTATACGATATAAAATAAACGTAACCGAATTTGATAAATTTCCAATCTATGTTCGTACACAATAGTATGCAAGGAAATTTCTAGATGTTGTATGCTAATGAGTGCGACAAAATTGGGTACAAAATGAAAATAGAATTATGAAAATGAAAACACAAGTATTGGATTCTCGAGTCTTAGGAAGATCCCATTCATGGCTTAGCCAGTGGGATCAATGTCATCCTGGCCGTCTGCTTCGTTGATATTGATATCGAAAGTTCGTCCATGTGCCACCAGGTTTACATTATTCAATTTGGGACATTGAGGTAGCATGTGGTTAGGGTCTCTACAATGATAACATGCCCGACCGTTAGTAATCTGTAGTGGTTCCTGAGCAGCTGTTTGATGATTATCTTGCGTCCAATCTGTTACACGACAAGTAGTGACAAAGTGTCCAAACCTTCCACATCTAGTGCATTGACGACATGGAAAATTTGCAGGGTGATGATACTTGCAAGTGTTGCATTGAGGATGGATCCCCATGTAGGCTTTCTTGTTAGGAGGCTGAGTCACAGGATCCACAACAGCCTGGTTCTGATTATCGCCCATTCGTTTCTTAGAGTTCGAAGCGGTAGTGGCGGCCTTTGCTAAAACAGTCTTAGATGATTCAACAGCATGGGTGGCTTTCTCAGCAGACGTCTTGGTGCCCTTCCTAACCAAGTTTCCTTTCCTTACGTGTTTGTCTGTCAAAGTGGCTGCAAGTTGGATGGCTTCTTCTACCGTAGTGGACTTGCTCCCAGTGACTACGTCTTGTATCAGGTCAGGTAATCCCTCGATATATTTCTCGATTGCTCGAGAGACCGGGGTGACCATGTGCGGAACCAGTATGCTAAGTTCATGATATCGGGTATTATACGCAAGATTCTCACCACTGTCTTGTTTGAGTTCACGAAACTCATCCTCCAGTTTCATGATTTCGTTCCTAGGGCAGAATTTGGCGATCATGAGTTCCTTAACTTCAGCCCAAGATAATGATAAAGCAACATCAGCTCCTTGATTGCGCTTTTCGCCATTCCACCAGGTTAGCGCCCCCTTTTGAAGGACACTAGTAGCATAGCGAACGCGGAGTTCATCAGGGCATTCGCTGTTCACAAAAGTGCTCTCCATACTTTCAAACCATTGGAGGAGACCTGTAGCACCCTCCTCACCAGTGAATTTTGTGGGGTTGCAGGAGTTAAAGTGTTTGAACGTGCACCGAAATTGAGTCGTACTCCCTGTGTTGGCGCTGTTACTATTCTGGGTTATCTCACTGACAAGGTTTGGGATTACTGCAGCAATTTCCTTAGCGACTAAAGATGCGAGGCTACGATCAGAACGTTGTCCAGAAGTATGAACAGGGCGTCGGCGGACATCACGGAGCATGCGGCGGGCAGACATCTATGAGGTAGTCAATGGATAATCATGAGATTAGAAAATGTGAGTGTATAACTGTACAAATGATTATGAAAGTATGAACTTGTAAGCAATATATGAAAATCATGATATGCAGGATATTGTATATGAAACGAGAGAGTATTATTGAAAAACTTGCATAAATGCTTGGAGTGCCCTTATCTAGCTGTAAAGCCCAACAAGAACGTTGACTTTTCAAAGGAGTTGAACCCAATGGTGATCAAAGAAGACATGCTTTAGCCTATAAGTGGACACTCACTCCAGGAATCCCCAGGTAAGCATAACAGGTCTGTAAATGGATTTATGCGCTATGCTTGCCTATGCCAGAAAACCCAGTGTACAGGCGTCCACCCTTCCAGATTGCACGTGTCCTTATCACACTCATTAAAGTTCAACAACTTTGAAGGAGCAGAATAAGAGTAGGCACTATGCCTAAGAGTGTCTTCATGAAAGGTACTACTCCTGTTCCATGATGATGTAGACTTTCCACTCCTTGTAGGACACCGTCTCTATGCACCATGATGAGAAGAATGGAGAGAGAGAAGAAGGGAAAGATAGAGGAAGGAAAGTAGAGGGAAATGAGGGTAAGGTAATTCAAGAAATATTATGCATGAAAGTTGAAGTTCGGTTATAGTCTAGGCCATCTTGTCTAATAACCTAGTTCCCTATAACCATGGCTCTGATACCAATCTGTAACACCCCAACCGATGGCGGAATCATCGAGGTGCCACGTAGTGACGATTGTTCAAAAGCTCATGGTACTAAAATGTAAATATTATTGAATAAACCAAAATTGTCTTACATGGAAATGGAAATACATTGTCTAAATGAAATGTAAATATTGAAATAACTGAATTAAAATAAAGCACTAAATGTCTCTTGTTAAAGCACTAGATCAAACTGCACCTGAAACATGTACAAAATAGGTTTGGTCAACATATGAAATGTTGGTGAGTATTCCTACCCCCTTTTTGCTTTTATACATTTTTGGGGTGTTACATGTACACTATTACAAATTCAAATTCAAATTTACATTTTTACAATACAATTCTAGTATTATGTGCATTGCTTACAACGTGCTTTATGCTTAGACAATACATGTGGATTACATTTGTACTTAGTGAAATCATTAACATGGTACAAGCCGACCTTAACATTGGATAGCGCTATTTGGATTGACAACCCGCCTAGATTGATTCTCCCCCTTTTTCATCGGAGAATCCGTGGCCAGTGTTAAGCTTTTTATCCATTTATTGGATAAGTACACCGCCGTTCATACAGTACATTATACAGTCACAGGGTTGATTTCGCTCATTTGTATGATACATAGTTTACATAATTGCACTGTAGCATGCACTTGAATTGTATATCTTTTCAACCTACTATATATATTAAAACTAGGAATGCTCACCAACATTTCATATGTTGACCAAACCTATTTTGTACATGTTTCAGGTGCAGTTTGATCTAGTGCTTTAACAAGAGACATTTAGTGCTTTATTTTAATTCAGTTATTTCAATATTTACATTTCATTTAGACAATGTATTTCCATTTCCATGTAAGACAATTTTGGTTTATTCAATAATATTTACATTTTAGTACCATGAGCTTTTGAACAATCGTCACTACGTGGCACCTCGATGATTCCGCCATCGGTTGGGGTGTTACAAGATACCCGTGCCCAATTCTGGTAACGCCCCGTCTGCCCTAATATGTATTTGAGATTGAAAATATAATATGTATTTCTCAGTTTAGTCGACACTTGACAGTGTTTACTGTTTGGAGTCTGTCTATACCGAATGTAGATCTAGATAAATCAATCTATACAAGTAAATGTTGAGCATGTTAATAATTTGATGTTTGTTTTTAAATTTTACTTTAGGGTGGAGTTAGGTTACGACGGATGAAAATTCTAAGAAGGGTGATAATTATTAAGAATTAACATGCAAGTATAATGTTTTAGACTTAGGTATGATGTTTTTTGTTGTTTTGAATAGAAAGATATCAAACACAACAATTTAAAACAAAATGTAATGTAATATCTATAATCTATAATCTATAATACATTATAAAGGAGGAGTGATGTACAACATAGTAATTTTGTACATCATCCAACTATTATAGCAACATGTACAAGTAAATTAAGCTTATATCACAAGGGTATAATTGGAACTTTTTGTAACATTAAGACACTAAGAAGGGTAGCAATGTAATTTTACTTGGTCTCATACCTCACAACCTAGAATCTTATCCCAATTCTACCCTCATGTCCTACTTTTAAAACATAAAATACAACCTATGAAACACCTTAAATGTGAGACCTTTCAACCCCTCATAATCATCAACCTCTCATAATCATCAACCTTTCATCATCATTATCATCAATTCATTAGTAACTCCTTCCTCTTATATATCTATATATTATCTATATGAGGTCAACAACAACAAGAATCACCACATAAATCACTATACGCAATTATTTGGTTTCTCGCCTCAAAACCCTTCTATCATCACAGGTTCCTTACCATATCTTTCAATTTATATATTTATCATTTTTTTCTCTATGGCATTTCATTAAATCTTAATACGCAAACATAATTTCCTTTCCGTATCTTTCATTTTATTTATTATTATTACTTTTTTTCTCCATGGCATTTCATTGAAGCTTGATACGCAAACATTGTGATGTTAATTAGTATTTTTTTAGGAATCTTGATTTAGTTGATCAAATAGTTTTTTTAACCATGAAATTGTGTTAATGGAAAAAATGAGTTCGTGGATTTACAGTGATTGATGATAATTGACAGGGGAATTAATATTGTCTCTAAATGGCAAAAGATGGATTCGAGATCACCGGGGATAACGCGAAAGGTCTCATCATCTCCTTATACTCATAATAATCAACCTTTCATCATCATTATCATCAATTCATTAGTAACACCTTTTTGTTATATTATCTATATGGGGTTAACAACAACAACAACAATCATCACATAAATCACCAAACGCAATTCTTTAGTTCCCGGCCTCAAAACCCTCTATTATCACAGGTTCCTTATCGTGTCTTTCATTTTATTTATCATTTTCTTTTTTTTTTCTCTGTGGCATTTCTAGAAGCTTGATACGCAAATATTATTTTCTTTCCATATCTTTCATTTTATTTATTGTTTTTTTTTTCTCTATGGCATTTCATTGAAGCTTGATACGCAAACATTATTTCCACTAAAACTTGATACGCAAACATTGTGATGTTAATTAGTATTTTTTTAGTAATCTTGATTTAGTTGGTCAAATAGTTTTTTTAACCATTAAACTGTGTTAATGGAAAAAAATGAGCTCGTGGATTTATGGTGATTGATGATAATTGACAGGTGGGATTAATATTGTCTCTAAATGGCAAAAGATGGATTCGAGATCACCGGGATAATGCGAAAGGTCTCATCATCTCCTTATACTCTTATAAAGATTTTCAAAAGCAGAGGTGATTTTTGTTTGAAGTACCAATTTTTTTACGTATCAAGCATTTTGCTACATGTTGTTTATAAGACTCAATACGTGCTATTTCTTTATGTTTTTATTCCCTTGATTTTGATTCTTAACTCTTTAGTACTTTTCTATCATCATGAATTCTATGTTTTCTTTAGCAAATATTTATATGTCTCTATTTCTCTATTACCTTATTAAGGACCAAAGGTGTCTAATAAGGTAATTTTATCAAAGTTTTAAGATGGGAGTTTAAGGGTGTCTTCACAAATGTCTAATCTTTGGTAATTTTCTTCCCTTTATGCTCCTTGTGTACAAGATATAATGCTCATTGTATATGTGTGTAATCCACAATTTATATCACACTCAACATGTAACCTCCTTTCATGACACCAATTCAATTTCAATAAAACCATGCTCTTAATTAAGTCCTTTATGGTGCCATTATATAACATTAAACTAGATAGATAAAGTGGTAATTTTTTTTTTGACCGGCCAAACACCCACTGAGCGCCCCCCCAGTGGCCATAGACAAGGGCTCAACTGGCCCACTCCAGACCCAGAGGGCATTTGAAAAATCCCAGTGCGGGAAACCCCAAGACTCGAACCCGAGACCTTGGGGGGAAAACCCTCACACCTCCACCACTCCGCTGTGGCTTCATTGGCGATAAAGTGGTAATTTAACATCAAGTTTAAGATGGCATTTGAAGGGTTTCCAGCTCCACACAAAATTTGGTACATCGTCGCTTCATTGTTTGTTTCCGCACGGAGATTCAATAATATTTAATGCGATCATCAATTTATGCAAGTTGAGTTGTTTCTCCTCCAAGAGGTCGATGTTCTTCTTATTTAACTTGATATTGTCAACCATGCATCTTCATGTCAAGTCTTATAAATAGTGGTCATGTATTTGGTATATAAATAATGTGGTGACTCTTCACATACATAACTTACATGTCTTTCAATGTTTATAGTATAAATAAATTACATCATATATTATTTATTTATATCTTCTTTTTAAATTTATGTGGTTGCAGGATGGTATGATGTGACACTTCTGCACATAAATATGTAGGCTTGAAGTTTGCCAACACACCCAGCCCATGACACGTTTCAACCCATTAAAGTGAGCGATATATGTAGGCTTGACGTTTATACAAGCAGATATGGTAGAGATACTTCATGAGCAATGTCATCGTCTTCCTCGATGGTTTTTTGTTTTCTCTGCTACTATAAGCTTCTAGGAATAGAATTTAAGTTGTTGATCTTACGAAATCATCAATTGTTTACATATCCAAAAGAAGACAAGTTCTTATCAAACGATTTGGTAGTTTTAACTATATTGATTACTAATTTGTTTGGTCCAATATATTTGTTACGGCGTTTGTCAAACTAACATAAAACGAGAGTATCTACGCAAATCATTGACTCTGCTGCATTTCGCGGGTGCCCTAAAATAATAGAAATATGTTGCACACAACAAACTGCATTTTAGTAATTACATATCTTCCACTACAATATTATGGTCATTAAGAGATACAACGCCACTTCACTACGCTAAGCACCGCTCTACGATGTCATACTTATCTGCCTTCGAGATACATCAAAAGGGTCCCACCAAAGGACGTGGGCCAATCTAAGACCATGCGTAGTGGGGGGCTTTATATATAAAGCCCCCCTTTCTGATTGGTCCACGTGGCAGCTGAGTCAGCATGGAGAGATAAAGTGAAAAGGGGGTGTAGTGGTGGGGCTTTATTTATAAAGCCCCTATTAATATTTTATTATATCTTTTATTATATCTTTAAAAAAAAAAAAAAAAACCTGATTGGTCCTCGTCCACGTGGCCTTGAATGGTTGGTTGGTGGATTTGTAGTGCAGCGCCATTAAAATAACGCGGTACCCCGGTTTTTGCCACATAGCGCCCCCCCGTAGTGGTGTGGGGGGCGCCATTTTTCAAATATAGCGCCAAACAACGCCCGAGTACGGGTGGTCTAAGGGTGTTGCAAGGAATAGTAAGGAACAATGTACCCATTTAAAATTTTCAGAAGATATACTTATGAGTTTCAGTTTTCAATAAAATATATTTTATACATCGTTGTTTTCTACTTCATTATAACGAATAGCCAACAAACACGATGCACGAAGGGCAAAACAGATGCACCCGCTGCAACGCGCGAGCATTCATACTAGTAATATATTATAGCTATAGGATTTAAAACATAACTAATACAAGTGTATTACTTAATGCTTAAAACGCATCACTTAACTTTTTTGGCATTGTGTTTTACTAAACCTAGAATACATTACTTTGTCACTTTAATTGATATGTTTGGTCTTTGGTGTTTTTTTTTTTTTTTTAAAACAATCCAAAACATCATGACCAGATAAAAAATGATGTTTACATATCAATTCTTAATCCTTCTCATTTTTCTTAGGATTTTAGTCATTTGTACCCAACATCTTTTACTTCATTTAGTTATTTATTAAATATCACAATCCACACAAACAACTACATAAATAATATGTGCTAAGAAAACTTGGATGATACTATCGCGTTGGATGAATAACGGCACGTATTATTCATGTATTGTTTCAAAATAATGTATGTGAGAAGGTTTCACTATAATTTTTTTTTAATCTACATGTACAAGTCCTAACATTACGTGTATGAGCTTCTATTGTTATCTTCCATTAGACTATTACTAAAAGTAAAATTCTTCTCTTAGAATCTATCTATCTATATATATAAGAAAAGAGTGTTGATGACATGACATTTATATATTGAACCTCACCTCTTTAAATGTTCCAAGTGGCATAATGTGAGATTTTTTTAATTTTTTTTAGTTTTTTTAATAAATTAAATATTTCTTTAAACCATATATAATATTTTCTCCTCTCACAAAATCACAAACCCTAAAACCCATCCCTTCCTTTATTGTTTTATAGTCGATTATATCAGAATGTCTTAGTTAATTGATGATATGTGGATGATCTCGAATCGGATAATACAGTTAAGTTTTCTTTATTAAATATTTTATCACTGATTTTTGATCATTAACCTACGTCATCAAAGATTGGGCTCCCGTCGTCCTAATATTTTTGAAAAACTCGATAAGGTAATATTAATATTATATGAAAATTATACTAAGATTATGTTAAAATTTAAGAACTGTAATATTATTATTGATTAATTGGTGATTAGATAGGGCAAAGAATGTATAACATGTGTATAAGGCTTGGGATTTGATTATTGGAAAGATAGTAGCTCTGAATAAAGCTAGAGTGCACACTTTGAAAGCTGAGAATGTTAAGTTTATGGCTAGAGAGATATTAATACTCAAGAAGCTTTATAATCATCCTAATATTATAAAGCTTGAAGGCTTGGTTACATTCGTATAATATGTCATGTATCTTTTACCGATTCGGGTAGGTTTTTAGTGGTTCTTTATGTTGAAGTATTAGGTGTTAGCATTAGATTTATAGATTCTTTTAGGTTAGGTCTTGAATATTGATATTAGAGTTATGCATTTTTTTAAGCCTTTATGATAGGTATTAATATTGAAGTTATATATTGTTTTAGGTTAGGTGTTAGCATTGCAGTTGTGTATTGTTTTAGGTTAGGTATTAATATTGCCTCTGCCTTCTGTTCTCCCTCTCCTCCACCAGCCTTCCATCTCCTACTACTAATTCACATGTTCAAATAAAACCCTACTCTTCATACCCTTCTCTTACATTTTTTCACAAACCCAATGTAACGCCCATCGTTTCTCGAATAATATAATAATAATAATAATAATAATAATATATTCGCTTAATGGGTCTAAATTCGTTAACAATAATATCAAGTTAACAAGAAATATTATTTTTTTTTAGTCACCAACAAATTTAATTATTTAATTACGCCATATTGTGACACGGCGAGAATACACCGGAGGTTAAACGACTAGTCGATTCTAAATCTAATGGATTTAAATATAATATACTTTCCAAATACTCGTTTCGAATCGAATTATATAAATAAATTACATGAGATAATTATCCTATTGATTAAGCGAGTCCAGTTTGTAAACGAGACACGAGCCAATACTGGTTCGTCTACGCGGTGTCCACCTAACCTACCCACACTTAACCTCACCTATTTAAAGACCTTAACTCCTCATCTCTTTCTTCTTCACCAAAACCCTAGCCACCATTTAATCTTAAACACCTCCATTCTTTCTTTATCTACATTCTTTCTCCATACACATACCCCACACCTCCAATGAAATAATAATGGTTTCCTCATAACTTCCAATAGCCCTCTTTCCCTCTCAAGAAACCCGATCAGAATCATTCATTGGCAGCGGCAGCAGTGTACCACACCCGAACCGACCCCATAACCATCTTCTATAACACCCTTCTTGCTTTATTCGATGGTCCATGCTCGAGTCTGGTCATGGTTCTGACTGTTACAATGGCGACATCCGGTTGGTTTTGGTTCAGTGATGATGCTCGTTTGGTGGCTCACGGTGGATGTTGGTTGTGGCGTGGATGTCGTGCTGGTTGTTCAAGGCTCGGGCCGGGTTTAGTGTGTGTTTCCGAGTCAGGTTTGGTCCAGTGTCGTGGTGGGTCAAGATGGATTCAGTTTGGGTTCTTCTGTCAATTCTCGGCTTTGGGTTAGACCTGGGTAGTGGATGGCCGGAGATGGTGGTGGTTGTAGAAGGCGGCGGCGGCGCAAGGATTCAGACCGTATAGGGCATGGCTGACGGCTAACCAAGGGTGGCTTCTGGTCACTCGGTTCAGATTCGGCTACAATAACATCGATTGGGTGGTTGGAGTATATTTGGAGTTGTTGTTCCGGATCTGGTTTAGCGCACGATTTCGGGTTGATTATGGTGTTCGTGGTGAGTTCCAGTTAAGGTGCACCGATTGGAGACAGATTAACAGGAATGCTCGGCTCAGATCTGATTTGGTGATTGGGAATTCGGCTGTGACCTTCGTAACGGTGCAGCGACAATGGTGCGGTTGGATGTGGCCTGTTCGTTTTCATTTTTTTCTTTCGGGTCAACTATGGTCAACACTGGTCAAACCCTCAGTCAACTGGCTCACGGTTCGTTTCGGTCAGATCCAGTCCACGCACTGTACAAGCTGGTCGAAGTTTGGGTCCGGTCAAACTTGGTCAAGAAATCTGGTCAACGCAACGTCCAAGACAGTTTTGGGATGCGCGCGTAGTTTCGGTATAATTAACTCGCAATTTCATTATTGTTTATAAATTTATATATTTTTTTATGTTTAACTCGCGAACGAACCGAAAATAATTATAAACGATAAACTTGTATATTAAAAGTGTGACTTCGTGATGTATTGTCGGGCTAATTGTTGGACTATGTTTATAAATTGTTATATACCTATATAAGCATAATTTATATAAAGTGTCGAACGTATAAGTCTCGTTGGTTTAAAATTGCGGATAAATGAATGGGTCGTCTTGTGTTGGAATTGATGTTTTGAGTTAAAATAGACGACTTGTGTTGTCTGGTTTCTTATAAAAACAGAGGAGACTCTGCCCAAATTTTTATAAAAATTTAAGAACCAAATCGGCCTTTCAAGTTTATAATTATGTGTAGACAAGATGATGTTTTACAAATAAATCCTAACTTTCAAATCTTACGTCGTCATAAATAGAAATATTTATAAGTACATATATACTATCCAAGATACGAGACGAATTAACATTTGAGTCAAGCTACGTAAATATTATTTTGTTATACAAAATGTGTCTTTACCAATAACTTTAATAACTTATTTATTTCCAATAACTATACATACGGATACATTTTGTGAAACCAAACCAAGTTACTATCGGTTCGTTAAGTCATACACACTTTAAGACGCGCATTCATTCAATGCGAGTCTAGGTAGTTGAATAAACTATCTATACAATCAATAAACGAAACAAGCTTACTTGCATTAGAATTTAAGGCGTCCTTTACTTGTAATAGGTTACAAGAGTTCAATTAATTCAAGTTCAGACTTGATGCTACTTGCTAGTACTTACACAATGAATTTCAGGTGAGTTTATGTAACCATGTTTATGCGATTCTTTATACTTGCAACAATTATTTAAGCAATTCAACATGCATGTCTAGTAGTAAACTTTATTGCCTCATGAATTAGTCAACAGTTTCAACGAGTTTCAACATTTACATAATCATTAGCTATGGCCAAGCCGGCGATACTCAATAATAGATCTATTGGATTGACAATCCCACCTAGATTCGTTGACCATCTTTTATGGGGAGCGTGGGTGATTGTAATCGTTCAACATATTATTAAGGTGAACCGTAGATGACGGGATGGACCTAAACTAGTCGGAGGTTTGATTATGTCAACATATTATACTATTCATGTAAACTTAAATTTACGATAGACATACGAATTGCTAAACTTTTTATACTTAAACTATTTGCTTAACATGGATTATGTATTCTCACCAACTTCTAGTTGACCCCCCCCCCCCCCCATTTTTCCAAACTCATCAGGAAATACTGAGCTAGCATGAGGAGATATTTGAAGCTTTGTTGATTACTTGATGTAGACTTTAATGTAATTCAATATTATAATGTATTAAAGGATTATTTAAACTTGTGTACTACCATGAGCTACTGAACAATCATTCATACGTGGCACCTCGATGTTTCCGCCATCGGTTGGGGTGTTATACCCAAACCCTACCTCTCTCCCTCAAACCGTAATCCTAATCAAAATCTAATCTTGTCAACAAGTTTCAATCTTGATCTATAAAAAACGAAACAAACATTCTGAATGCTGAATGATTCAGACCTGAATAATTAAGAGGCTGCCAAGCAACCCCTAAGTCATATTAGATTTTTGAACCCCGGGACACTCCCGGGATAATCAGCTAGTATTAGTATAACTATCAAATAACCCTTATGGTTTACTTTTAATTTTAATAAACCTTTTACATTATAAATTTATTTAACCATTATTAAAATTATATAAATTTAAACCTGATTGAGTTGCGAGATAACATGTCATAACGTGCATGCTTGGTTTAACGTATTTTCGTCTAGTTTTTGTTCGGTATAACAGTATCGCTACAACACCTTCACTTTTTACATAAGATTCCGAATATTCTCAACATCTTTGCTATAACACGTGGGTTTAGATAAAAGATTTTGCTTATATTTAAATAAAGGGGTGGGCTAAACGTACCCCCTTGTTACTTGTCATACCCCCTCCCTGAAAAACCACTTTAAAATTTGTCAATTTTCCCCCTTTAATTTTTCAGATTTATCAAATCGTTTAGCCTATACATGAATATCAATTTAACGAACTTATCAACTCAAATCTTGTGTTCTCATGATCCATCAAAACAATTCTACAATTTTGTAATATATATAAATTTAGATTAAATCTTTTGAAATTATGAAAAAAGATATTGATAATCTTTATAAAATTATATATATATAAATTCAAAAGATTATGAAATAAAGTTTAGCAAAAAAGAAAGTAAAAGGATAAATTTGTATTATACAAAAACTTAAAGAAGGGAGTATATTTAGTAAAAATAATATAAAGGGGGGTACGTTTAGGAGCCCCCTTAAATAAACTTTCAAATTCAAATGTAAAATATGTTTTTGTTTTTAATGTATCTGTCATAACACGCGGGTAGAGAACTACTAGTTTTGTTTATCTATCAAAGTTAAATGAAAGTGAATGTAAAAAAAAAAAAAAAAAAAACACAATGTTGACCATTAATTACTAATATATTCATGTTTCTTAAGCATTAACGGTAAAGAGCTAGGATAATACTGGGTGAAGCATGCAAGCTTCTTGTAAATATAACATTAAATCTTTTTTCCGATCATAAACTTTTGTTTGAACGGCCAGCGAAATCTAACCCGAACACTTTCGGAACACCCTTTCATCAACCAGGTACTCCAAGAGTACCCGAGACGTCCACCACTTATTTCGGGGAAAACCCGATAATTCACTCGCGCGTAGATACGACAATAAATTACCGGTAAAACCCGTTTAGCTCAAGAATCGAACATAGGATCCTCAGGTCTTATATTATTGTCAACCAATGCCAATGGTATTGGCTTTCCAATCATAAACTATTATTAATCCTTTCAACAATTGTTAATACTTACATTTCTATGTTTAAATCATGTCAATATATTACGTCTAATGTAATCAACAATGCGATTAACAAAACTAATCTATGCTGAGTTAAATAACGTCTTTACGAAAAACTAAAATAAACTAAACTAGTCAATTTCTAATGCAATTTTCTTCCCTTGAAACTCTACAAACAAAATAATTCAATTTTGTTCTTGTTCAATACTAGTGGGTGTGCGAATTTGTTGTATGTGTTTAACAGAAAAAAAAAGGTACATATTAAACTCAACTCCAACAATAAAACTGAAATATAACTGCATGTCAAACTAGTATATATTCATAACTTTAATTTAATTACTAACTTGAGACAAAAAAAAATCTTTTTTATTAAATTTGATTATTTAAAAGAGATATGTTATCTTGTAAAATTTTCATTTTATTCTTTATCATATTATTTATCCCTTTACTTTAGATATCTATATAACTTGTTACTTTCTGTTTAGATTCACACGAATATATTCATTTTGAAAAAAAAAAATATATATGCTAGAACCTTAATTAAAAATAATATTATTGAGAGTAATTTGGGTACATTATTTAAGATAACTAATTGCTTATAGATCATTTTAGTTTTTTTTTTAACGATCAACTTCATTAGAACCGGCAAATGGTCCGTAAATCACGGACCAGAGCCAAACCGATTACAACACATGCATGGGGTTTTTACACCAATCAATCCAATTTAAACTAGTACAACCGAACTTATGTTTATACCAAAAAACAACCTCGGTTTAATTTTATAAACAATCTCCATAGGTTTGAAGCTCCTCTTGTTGAAAACTTTTTCGTTGCGTGCCGTCCAAATAACCTAAATAGCCACGATGACAATACCCTGCACAATCCGCTTCCCTTGTTTTCCTCCATCCACGGCTTTGTAAAGAGTAAGCAAGTCCCTAACATCAAAAGCGAAAATAGGAGCAATGTTGTACCACGACCCAATCCATGCCCAAATTTCCATGACTGAATGACATGTTGTAACGATATGGTTCACCGAATCGAATCTGTCTTCGCATATAACAAAATCTATGTTACCAAAGTGTATGTTTCTTTTCTCCAACTCGACTATAGCCGGAAGCCGATGCATCTCCGCTCGCCACACATTTATGTTACACTTTAAAGGAACCCAGTGAGTCCACCGCATCCGAAAGAAATCAAAAGTCGGCCGAATAATCATCTCTTTCTTAACCGCTTTGACTGAAAATCCCCTCCAATCAGACCCATTCCAAACCCACATGTCCGCATTGGAGTTAATATGAACACCAAACAACATGTCACATAAACCGAACAACTCCGCAACTTCTTCAGACGAAACAGGCGATCTACTCCATCTCCAATTCATACATTGAAGTTGTTCAGAAGTCGGCATTCTATCACTCACGGTACACTACTTATTCTTTTCAAGGAGGTAAAGGTGAGACCATTGAAACATAAGAGGGACTTCTCCAAACCAGACGTCACACCAAAACCGTATTTTAAAGCCATCCCCAAGTTTGCTTTGATTAGATTACTAATACATTTACCATTTGGCAAACCCGTTCCGCATTGCTCAAGATTCTCAATAACTACTTTAGGAGCCTTGTAGAGCGAAAAGAAATATACCGTTAAACTTTCTAAGACCGAATTAATTAACGTCACTCTAGCTCCAATGGAGAGAGTATTGGCCTTCCAGCGACTCAATCGACTTTCCAGAATATTAATGACCCGCTCCCAGCTTTTCTCCCTATTCATACTACCAACCGTGATGCCCAAGTATTTAAACGGAGTTTCTCCTCTTTTACAACACAAAATACCTGCCAAGTAATCCACCTCCCTATTTGAAACCCCTACCCCAAAGAGATTGGATTTGTGAATGTTAATCATAAGTCCTGAGCAAAGGTAAAAACATCTTAATAGCCGGGCCGTGTTTTCCAAGTTATCTTTGTTCCACTCTCCCATGATTAGAGCATCATCAGCGTAGAAGAGATGAGAAATAGCCACACCCGCACTATCAATATATAAAGCCTTTAAATCCCTCAACAACACCGCCTTGTCCAACATACAAGACAAAGCCTCCATCACACACAAAAACAGAAAAGGGGATAAATGATCCCCTACCCTTCCCACAATTGAATTCAAAAGTGGGACTTCTATTCACTAACACCGAGGTTCTTGCCGAAACTAAGATCCCTTTAACCCAAGCCACCCATCTATCTGGAAAACGCATTTGCGTCAACATAGAAATCAGGAAACCCAATGGACATTAAATACGCCTTTTCGAAATCAATTTTCAATAAAAAGGTCTTCTTTTTATTTTTTTAGCCAAGCTAATAACTCATTGACAATGATTGGGCCATCCAAGAAATATCTACCTTTAATTTGTTGTACCTTTAATTTATTTTAGTTGGTGCCATATAAAATGAAATGTTAGAAAATGAGTATGTAAAACTTGTGAATTTTACATTTCCTACTACCAAGACATGGATCTGATTATGATTAACGGAAAGTTTTGGATAATTATTAATTTGACAATGGGTTAAGTATATGGATAACTATAATAACAGCTATATGTGTTTATTTCCTATACTTGAAATATGACGTTAGATCGACTGTTGTGGTCGTCTAACTAAAAAGTACAACAAATTATGTCATGTTACTGGAGCGTAGACATCGAGCTTTTTTTTAACTACATTTTTACAAGTATTTAGTGATTTAACTAAAAATTAAATAAAAGAACATAAAAGGAAAAAAATGAGGAGATTGGTTGATGAGAGAGTGGGTCTCAATGTCTCATCTCTACTCACTCTCACCCTCGTTATAGAGTTGGCGAAGGTGCCCATGACGCCCCAGCTTGTTTTGATGTTTAACGCCATGAAGGCTGAGGTGGGAACGGGCTTTAACTAGGGCTGGCATAACAGGTTACACGAACCTGTTAAGACACGAACACGAAACTTGTAAACACGAACACGACACGAAATCTAATCGTGTCATTTTTTTCAAACACGAACTTGTGTATAACAGGTTAACACGATAAGACACGATAAGAAACACCTAGTAAAATAAGTTAACACGAAAAGACACGATAAGACACGAACACGAAACAGGTAAACACGAACACGACACGAAAATAAACAGGTCTTAACGTGTCGACCTATTATAGACACGAAACCTGCTAAGGCCAAACACGAAACCTGTTAAAACCGTGTAGGTTCGTGTCAGGTTATCGTGTCTGTGTCTAAATTGCCAGCCCTAGCTTTAACGCCGTGTATATTTATTCCTACTTAGCGTCTTAAAAGAGAAGTTGGAGTCCACCACTTTATTAAGAATATGTAAATAATACAACAAAAAAATTTCCATTTTATTATTAATTTTTTAGAGCTTTATATACCGTTTGAAAATACACATCTCTTTAGAAGAGTTCAGGAACCGATATGAGTTTTGTTCCAATTCATCTTTAACTTTTAGAAGTTGGATTTTTTATTAGTTAGATTTGTATGTACAGAAATCACTATAAGATTACACGGAGCGTTAATGGGGTGAAAGGGGCATGAAGTGACATACAATGGCGGATTTAGAAAAAAAAATTGAGGAGTAACGTTAAATAAATTGGGTGATGTGCATTCCACTTTTTACAAGTTAGCGTTCAACCTGGATTTTGGTGAGGAAGGATAAGGTGGACGGTAAAGTGGAAAATTGGGGGTAATGATGTGGCTATATCCGTAACCTGAGGTTGTGGATTTCTGTATAAAAAGTGGTTGCAGGTTTCCGCAACCTCAACTTGCGGAAAAACCACCTCACTACCTATCTCCATCTGAGGAATACAAATGTTGTTTTTAGGTGTTACGGGATTGGGGTGGGCCTGATTTGGACTTACTTATTTGGGTCAAGGGGGTTTGATTTGGACGTGGGTTTTGGGAATTGAGTTGGGTTTAGTAATAGATATAGACTTTGTGGTTTAGACAAGGGTAGCCACGTTAATTGAGGGGTTGCGGGCGTGGCCCCTAACTCTATGCTAGGTCCGCATCTGGTGACATGTGTAGCCACGTCAATTCCCTTCCAACCCCCAAAAAATCACAGGGTACGTGGTGTTGACGTGAAGAGTTTTTTAAATCAACCAACCAATCAAAAATCATCCATAACCCAAGAACCAACCTTTACTTTTTGCCCCACGCCTATAGAAATCTCAACCCAACCTACCACACGTCACATACGTAATGGTGTTGATGACGTGAAGAAGGTTTCACATCACCTTCCAAACAACCCACCCCCACCCCGTCTAAGATCTTGATTTATTTAGGGTCTTGATATTTAAACCCCCTAAACTTATTTTCACCCCATTTAAAATATTTAGCTGTGGCCATAGCTTGGTGCTTTGGTAACATCAATCAACCATAAAGCTGACAACATATTAGGTTGTCTGATAAAATAAAGTATGTAACTCCTAAGCGTCGAGCTATGGTCATAACTCGGTGCTTTGGTGTTTTTTTCACCCCAAAGCACAAAGCTATGGCCATAGCTTGGTGCTTTGGGGGTTTTTTTTTTAAATAATAAATTTGTTTTAATTGATTTAAAATTTTTTTTATTGATTTTAAATTGTTCTAATTTATTTTTAAGTGTTTTTACTGATTTTCAATAAAAAAAAACTTGTTTGACATGTTTTGGTTGTTTTAATTGCTCGTTGGTAGTTTTCAGAATAAACATCTGAGTATGAACAACGAATCAAGGTTTTTGTTGTTTGTCCTTAGTACATCGAATCGATAACGCGTTGCACCACACACCAACCTACTATGTTCATTTCCTTGTCTTGGTAGTTGAAGGTGGTGTGAGGGCAGTTGGTTTAATGTATTTTGTTTTGTATGTATCAACTCATTATATATCTATGCAGGTATGTTTGTTTCGAATGTTTACAATCTTTTTTAATGTTTGTTTCACAACATATTGTATCAATGTTGTAGCGTTTAATTAAACATGTTTGCGTTATTTTATAAAAATTGAAGTTTTTAATAAATAGACTAATAAATAAAAAATTGAAGTTTTATAAAATGTTAAACGACGTCGCTGTTGAAGTTGAAAATAATAACAATAATAATAACGTAGGGTTTGTGGTATTGACTGTTATTCCGGAAGTCCAGGATATTGATTAGAAATGTAAAATTTGTATTTTGATAAATCATGGTATTGATTGTATATTCATGTATTACGTACATTAAATTATGAAAGTTGTTTATACCCGAAAGTTTATTCTGAAAATTACAAACGAGCAATTAAACCAACCAAAATGCATCAAACAAATTTGTTTTTTGGAAATCAGTAAAAACACTTAAAAATGAATTAAAAAATACAAAATCTATTCAAACAAATTATTAAAAAAAAAAAACCTCAAAGCACCGAGCTATGGTCATAACTCATCGCTTTGACCCCACAAAAATCCAACCAACAATCTCCCAAAAAAAACAACCCCAATCCCAAGACCTACAATGATTGTGTCAGCATCGTGCTTCAAAGCACCGAGCGATGGCCATAGCTCGATGCTTTGACCCCATATGAGGGGGTGAAAATAGACAAATGGGGGGTGAGAATAGATGTGCTAAATATTTTATTATTTTTTATTACATTTTATTAAACCCAATAAAACTATAATATTTTTCAGTCTCCCACATCACACACCCTCGATAATTTTGACACTACAAAACTGTCCTTAATTTTAGTAGATTTGATTTTCTATTTTGTTCTTGTTCAATTCTAGTGGGTGCATAGATAAATTGTTTGTGTGTGTTTAATAGAAAATAATTAAATATTTTCATTACATATTATAATCAAACGATCAATAAAACTGAAAAAAAATACCTAGTACTAAGTAATAACTTTAAGTACTAAGTCGAGACATGAAAGAATATAATCTAACAATTTTGATATTATTATTTTTTTCTGTTAAATATGTAATATCTTATAAAATTTCCCACTTTATTCTTTATCCTCTTATTTATTCCTTTACTTCATATATATAACTTACGACTTTCTGTTTATATTCACATGAATATATTCACTTTGAAAAAAAAAAAAGAATGGAATTTAATAATCCCAACTTTAGGGGTGGGAAGGAAGCAGTTATAACTTGTCAATGTTTTTATTCTAATGGTCCCAAACTAACCCCAGTTAAGTTTTTCTGTTAAGTGACACGTGGCATCACACGTGGCAGTCTTACGTGGCACAGTATGTCCAGCTGGTAAAAAACGTGGACCCTACTTGTTTTTTCAATTAAAAAAAAATCTATTAATTATTTAAAAAACTCTTTAAAAACGTGGGCCCCACACCACCCCACCTACACCACCACCACCACCAACCACCTACGACCACCACCAACCACCTGCCACCACCACCAACCACCTGTTACGAAGGACCCTAATTCTATACTCGATCAATTGACCAACGATTCGAACCTATTAATCAAATTAATGTTAGGGCTATTATAGAAAAATGAATTCCGAACAAAACCATACTAAATAATCACACTAACCTGTTCGTTTTCGAGTATGTGGTTGTGAAGATGACGGTGGTGGCGGGTGGTTGTGGTGGTGGTGGTGAACATGATGAAGGAAGAAGGAAGGTGGTGGTGGGTGTTATTATTATTATTTGATTGTGGGTCCCACCTTTTTTTTAAACATTAAATTAAATTTATTTTACACATGTCCAATCCAGGCCCACCTTTTTTTTTTTTTACAGATATAACACTTTATGCCACGTAGAACTGCCACGTGGCACTTAACAGAAAAACTTAACCGGGATTAGTTTGGGACCATTAGAATAAAAACATTAACAAGTTGGGACCGCTATATTACAACTTTCAAGTTGGGACTGCTCCCTTCCAACCCCAAAGTTAGAATTATTAGATTTCATTTCTAAAAAAAACATATGCTAGAATCTTAAAAGAATAATATTATGCATATAAGTTTCACATCTATAAGTATAAAATAGAAACACGTTTACTAAGTTTCGGTTATCTCACAAAATCTAGTGTAGCAAAATGTCTTATCAATATACTTATACGTTTCCAAGTTAGGTCACAACCAACTCAAATTTATGATGGGTAAAACAAGTACTAAAATAAGGGTCTTTTCCAAAAAAAGAAGCAGCATAAAACGTGAAGTTAATAGAAATTGCAGGAATAGAACTATTTGCATGACAAATACAATAAAAAGACTTGTAGACCATATATGTATTAAGCTAAAGGTTGTCATATTGATTATAAACATATGCTATAAATATTAAAAAAAAAAACTTTTAAATTTGATGGCCTTATTAGATTGAAGGTCTAAAGCGATAGCTTCAAAATACCCCCTATAAGCTGGCCTTGACTAGGGCTAGTCACGAGCCGAGCCGATCCGAGCGGAACGGCTCGTTTACAATCGAGCTGAAAACCGAGCGAGCGCTTTTCGAGCGTGAATTTTTCCGAGCGAGCGCCGAGCGAGAATCGAGCAAAGAATAATTTGGAAAACCATAAAATTGGGATGTTTCCTTTGATTTTTGCATTGTCGGGTGATAACTAAGATCGAACTGCCCAATAATAACACTAATATAGAAATCCGAGTGTCCGAGAATGATGCTTAGGTTGAGGTTGGTGAGACGATGAACATACTGCAGAGAACAATTGTTGTATTGTGACATAGGATTATATCAAGCAAAGATTACTGATGGACGACTAACAAAATAAAGAAGTCAAGACTGTCACCTCTTGACTTATGGTTTTACTATTAAACTTAGTGCTAAATTTTTTGTTGGATTAAGTGAGCTAGTTGTATTTTGTTTGCATATATTTAAGCGAAATCCAATAGAATGTTACGTATAAAGCTATAAATATATATGTAATTTGTGCCTATATTTATAATTAAACATATAATAAATAAATAAAAAATTATTCGAGCCGAACCGAGCCGAGCGGACCTTTGCTCGTGCTTGGCTTGTTTACGAATCGAACTGAGCCGATCGGCTCATTTACAACCGAGCAAAAAATCGAACGAACATTTTTCGAGCATTTTCCGAACGAGCGGTAATCGATTTGAATAGCTCTAGCCTTGACAGGTTTCACATCTGTAAGTAAAATAGAAAAAATGTATAACATACACATAAATTCTTGAGACCAAGATAATTAACTGGCCATGTTTTAGTATCCAAATCATTTTCTTTTTGTAGATGCAATATTAGAGTAATTTTTTCTTGAACTTATAAATCATTAAATTTTTGTTAGGTGATAAATAAAAGTTTTTATATTCAATCCACAAAAAATTTCGAATCCACAATTGCCAATTACATCAAATTAGCATGTTGACAGGTAACAAGCTACGCCGAACCCTAACTATTAAAGACGAAACATGCGCCGTTAAATATACCAATTATTTAAATTTAAAAGTAAAATGTATAAAGAAAATAATACAAATTATTTTAAAGCCTATAAAAGCACACTCCATCTCCAAACCCTATCACTACAAAACATGCATACTCCCTACACTATCCAATGACCACCACTCTCCTTTTCACCTTAACAAATCCAAAATCCAAATCTTCAATCTGGTAAAACCTCCATAACATATCTAAACTCCAACACATAACCCTTTACATAAATATATGGAGACCAAACACAAATCAATAATAAAAACAATCAATATCAAAACAAACACAAAGCTCCACAAGATCACGACCGTGTTTCGGTTCATGGAGACGTTCTTTTTATTAATTATTATCTCTAGGCTTTCATCTCAACTACCCTCCTTCGTTAAACTAGCCGAAGATTATTTATACGTGAGTAGTTTCATGGTCTTTAGCCATAAGTTCATGTTCGTGATCGGGAACCTAATAATATTGATCCTATTTTTAAGATCACGAGTTGTTGCACATGAAACCAAAGACGAGACTAAAGAAGGTGATTTGTGCTATGAGTATGTTAAAGGGTGTGATCGGAGTGTTGTGAATGCTCCGGTTATTGTAGGTGTTGTTAATGATGATATGAAGATGTGTAGGAGCAAATCGGAGGATTTGATAAGTGGGAAATGTGTAGATGGTGGAAATAGACCGGAATTGAGGCGGTCGGTGACGGAGATAGGGAGATTGAAGAGCACTGGTGACGGTGGTGAACCGGTGGTGAAGAGGTATGTGAAGGATGAAATGAGTGGTGAGGATTTTAGACGGACGGTGGAGGCTTTTATCGCGCGGCAACAAAAGATCTTGAGGGATGAGGAGTTGTCCCCCGTGGTGTAACGGAAAAATTACTGAAATAGTCTTAATTGATCAAAAGTTTTTAAAAATAGACGTTAAATTTTAGTCGTTTTAAAAGCGGTGGCTAAGCCTTAGACAGTAGTCACGCCTCAAAAGTGTAGGTTAAATTCTAGCCGTCTTAGCCGACTGATACGATGTAACGTTTTAGTTGGTGGCAAAAAAGGACTAGCTACTTTGGGGACTAAAGTTGCATGTCTACCTTTTAAAAAAACTTTTGGTCAGCCAACCAAAGTCTATCATAGTAATTATCCGTTGTGTAAATGGGTTTAGATATTTTCATAGCGTTTGGTATTTTCATTTTCCTTTTTTTGTTTTTTTGTAAAAAAAGGTTAAAAAAATAGAGAATTTCTGTTATACCGTTTGGAGTGTCGAAGGGATTCTGGATGCAGTCTTTTTTTTAATGTTACTTCTAATCCTCCTTAACAAGATAATGTATTAAATTGTTAGTTAAATATTTAGCGTGCATGTTGAAGGGAACGACTTGTAAAGTTGGCTAAAAGTTTTAGTTGTATAAAAAAAGTAGTTAATAAAATAGCTATTGTTGTTATTAAAAGATATAAAATAATATTAAAGGCTTACACGGAGACATATTAATAGATACATGATTATTGTAAAGTGTATTGGAAGTTGATAGAACCTTAACCTGCCATTTCGTTCACATAACGTTTGTTAAGTAATTGAAATGTTTCAATGAAATTAGAATTTACCCTAAAAAAATTCAACCAACATTTTTTACATATAAATACCATCTTGCAATCATCATATCACTAGATCAGTGTAGTGTACGTCATGAGTAATTAAAGTACAAATGATGAGGTGTCTTGTTGTGAAAGAGCATACAATGATACAAACTTAAAAACAAATTTGTCGCTAAAAAAACTCTTATTCACGGTTGTGCAAGCTCCCTCCCAATCATCATATATTGAAGCCTAATCCAGTTGAAATGAGTTTTCCATGACACTATAACCTAGTGGCATCTTGTGGGTGAGATAAGGTTTAAAGACCGTTTGGTCCTGGGTCGATTCCCACAAAGGGGTTTTCCCCGGATTTATTGGGTTCCCCTTTGGTGTATAAGCATTATTGTATAGTGGAGAAGAATATGATAAGGTGGTTCCGTTGATGGCACAATAATACTCTAGTTGTCCGTCAGTGATCCAAATTTATCGTTAAGAAAAAAGGTTGCAATGAGTTGATGTAGATATATTGTTAAGGTAAAACATGGTTACATTTGGTTTTCAGCCACCAGTTAGTTGACGATGGACATCGAACGGGGGAGACATAGGTCGCGATAGGGGTGTGCAAATTGCGGTTCTGTTAGGCAAAAAAAACATACACAACCATAAAAGAAGTCTAATTTTAAATAATGGTTATTTGTTGAACCTTTTAAAACTAATTATATTACAAAAAATATTGTATATGTACTTTGCAATACTATAAAATCATACCATTTTTATGAATGCAATCATCATATCACTAGATCAGCGTAAGTAAATGGTAATTAAAGTAAAAATAATTAGGTGTTTTGTTGTTAAAGAGTAAACGAAGTTAAAAACAAATTTGTCGCTAAAACAACTCTTATTCAAGGTTGTGCAATGCCCTCCCAATCATAATCTTGAAGCATAATCTTGTTACAATGAGTTGATGTAGATGTATTGCTAAGGCAAAATTTGGTTTCATTTGGTTTTCGGCCACTAATTAGGTTGATGATGGACTGCGGATTGGTGGAGAAGTGGGTCGCGAGGTAATAGTTGCCTAGTCGGTTTTGTCTTCCTTTTCTTAGACTGACGTCATCAGGTTTCTAATGGGATGTCCTTTTTCATCATCTCGGGTTGGGTCTTAAATACATGTTGTCTTGGATTGATGGTTTCTAATCTCCCATTTCTACAAGTAGCGTGTTTTAAATTCCTATTGTCCTTGATCAATGGCTTCTTAAATCGGATTTATGTTGCTTTCATGATCTTCGGTCGATAGCAATTATTATTTTTTCTTACTATCTTAATGGATCATGGCCTCTAAATGGTTTTTACGTTTTAACCATGTAGACTTAAGTTACCTCTTAACCATTAAGAGGCTATGATCAAGTAGCCTCTTAATGACCATTAAAAGGTTACCAAAGCAACGCAATTATAAATTATGGTCACACAAATCGTATAATCACTGCAAAAGTTACATGATTCAACACGAATAACAATTAACTGTCACGATGTTTGGGTGGGGGATCCACCTAAATCCCAATGAAATGCCTTACTAAAAAAAACTATATAAAAATATGAAATTTAAAATTCATAAACAGTCAAACTTATGAACCAAACACCCTTTCTATCTAATCACATAGGAAAGACTTAACATATATAAAACTATCTATAAATATCAGACCCAAAGAACAAAAGATATTATGTTATTCTATATTATAAGGACTTTTAACATAGGAATAGATAATGTTCTACATTATTAAAGAGATGTTGCTTCCCACTTGGCACAGAAAGTTGAAAAATCTTTGGATTACAAATAATTTGACAATTGCCAATATAAAAGCATCCAGAAAACACAAAGTGAAAGCAGCTGAATCATAAAAAAATGCTTACTGACCCTACACCATGCCAACTTGTCATTCTTCCCTGTTGTAGTGCTGTTCATATTTCGGAAACCGTCACAAGACTTGACAATTTTCCAAGAGAAAATGCATCTGATTCCATACGAAACAGTCAGCGTTGCATGAACCTTATGAGTTATATACATGTTACACGTAAACTCGACTTTGAGAGAACATAATCGTGCATGCATGTTTCATTTTGTAAAGAGTGTGCATCGTTAGACGGGTATGGAAGAAAAAAAGAAAAAGGAAAAAAATGAAATGATGTTTTTTTTCATATTAAAGAGGTTATAGCACTAGATGGTGATGCTTTTAAACAGGAAAGGCTATAGAATTGATTCTGCACATTTGTAGTGTGAAATTAAATGTGAATCTTTTAACCCAATTTCGGTGGTGTTTACATAATATGATATGAATTATGAAATTTCAAAGATAAATTTGAACTAAAAGAGAATGAACAATTATTTTGCCCTTCTAAAAAGTGTCAACACTCTCGGATATAGTGCAGAATGTGGATTACACCAATAATGTGATATGAATTATGAAATGCCAAAGAAAGTATGAACTAAAAGGGCGAGATGAACAATTATTTCCCCTACTAAAAAGTGTCAACACTCTCGGATACTGTAGCATGAATGTAATATGAAAATAAAAGGCTATAAAAAAATTTAAAAAAAAAATCATCTTATTAGTAAAAGGAGGGGACTTGCCTGTCCAGGTAGGTTCTGGATGCATTACCATCCCATATATGAATGCCCTTATCTTGTAAAACCTGATGACCATATATGTGAAGAACTAAGATAAATTATCATATGACTGCATACAACTTATGCCCATACATGTGATGACTGATGATGAATTTCATGTGCACACATCAGATCTCGGCTGAAGACTTGTACAACGTCAGCATGTTTATTAATACTTTATTCAGAGATAATTTGCAAATGTGCAGAGACATAGTTTGTTTTGTTCAAACAAGAATTGTGTACATAAGACAAGACGCAGAAAACAACCGATATGGAGACCTAGGCATATCTGTGTCCAAATGAATAACAAATGCTATAAATAGATCTTCAATCCTAGATGCATGAGGTTTAGACTTTAGACTACCATGTTTCTTTTCAATTAATGTAGCTATGGGAGCTTTTACCTTCTATCAGACCAAAAAAATTTACCTTGGCACTTGTTGACCCACTGATGAACCACAAAAGTTCTTCTACAACTCCACGCCAAAACACTTTCTGTGAGAACAAATAATATAATATAAATGAGTCAATACAGCAGAACAGAGTTCAATATTTTCTGTTTCTTATGTCAAGCCATTGAGACTGCCATCCAAAATATTTTAATTAACACATTGAAATATGATTTAAAGAAATGTGCATGCCTTTGTTGTAAGGAGCGGAAAAGACTTTCTCAGATTGAACCGCATCTATTCACAACAAGGAAAACCATTAGTATATAAAAGTTGGTTGAATTATATGCAAAAAACAAACATGAAAGTACCTGACAACCAAATTGTGACAAGGTACCAGTCCCAGTACGGTCACCCTTTAAAGCACCGTTCGAAATGATGTCTTTCACCAGCCTCAAGTAAAGATACTCCTCATGCTTCTCAAATATCATTTTGGGCAGGAAAGAGAACATCCTTGCATCAAACTTTACCGCGTCTGATTTACTGTCAGACAACAAGCCATTATTCTTACTGATCGTTTCAGCTGCAGAGCTCCTCACACGAACATATGTAGTGAAACAATGTCGAATTTCATTCTCCATGACTGGGAATGACGAGTACCACGGCTGGAATTGTGATACATCAATAGCAGGGATAAAAGTGTCACAATCAATGTCTGTTTCGATTTCGGTAATATGGATAGCATCACATCCAGAGCTGTTAAGGGACTCCCTACAATAAAGCTAGCAGTTAAGTACAGACGCCACGCAATACCAATAAACCTCAATATAAACATACTAAGTATACGAAAATTGTTTATACAAACCTTAAGATCTCACCACCACCTATAACAAACACCCTCTCGATATATTGACAGTATGGAGACGACGCCAACACTTCCAATGCAGAAACCATGCTCCCACATGTTAAAACATTATCAGTGGTTACAATGTCAGAACTCCCTGAGCGAGTTAGAACAACATTAAGGCGACCAGTGAGCGGTCTATGTTTTAGAGGTATGCTTTCCCATGTTTTTCTTCCCATGATAACAGCATTCTTCTTTGTTGAGTCTGATGTGGCCATGGTGACATCTTTGAAAAACTTGAGGTCAGAAGGCAACTTCCATGGCAATTTTCCGTCTTTACCGATACCCATAGTACGTGTGGCAGCTACCACAACTTGATAAGTCATCTGATGATGAGGTGGTATGCTGAGAGTGTCGTTGCATGTGCCCGCAAGAGTTTCACCAGCCATGAGTAGATTATGGGTCTTACTTAACAACAGTGACAAGATCTACAAGGAATTGGGAAAATTAATAGCAATTATTAGTTTTTAGAACAAAAAAACTTAAACAGAACAGTTAAGAACAATCTCCATAATTCATAGTCACATAATTCGCTGGCAAGGCCACGATTCTCGTTCTGGATCGTTCGTACCAATTCGCGGTACGATCACGGTCCTGGTACGCTCGAGATCGCTATTCCGATCGTAAAAGTGGCGTTCCAGATTATCACTTCAATTGTTGCTCTTTGCGTTGTCTTTACCGTCGAGATGCAGGCTTGAACTGCTTCTGTTAAGAACTAGTAAATCCTTTTATTCCAAAATTAGTTTATCACTGTAATAGAGTAATAGTATAGTTTTTAATGTAAGATTCAAGAAAAGAAAGTATTTGTAGGTCGCTCAACAGTCAACACGACTTGACCCGTTTGACAAGTAGTAAATAGTACACATTCCGACTCTCTACCCAACCCGCCCAAAACCATTCAAAACTGTAAGACAGAGATATAAAATTTGATGTAAACAGGGAGCTACAGTTTGTATTTGTCCTTACCAAAGCAAGAAGATAAAAGGGTACTCTATACTGCCATTTTCATTTCTATTTTCTGGTGAGGATCATAGCCCATGAGTTTAAAATCATTAGCCACAAAAGCATCTATATCCTTCTTCTCAGGATTGATCTTCAAAATCTGCAGTTATACATTGGAAAATGAAAAATGAATCAGAAGAGGCAAGTGATAACTAAAAACGTAGTCTGATATTTCCTAAATGTACACAAAGAACATTAAGCCCGGAAAAAAAAATTAAGTGCTAGAGCTCGCAAGATGGGTCAGGCGGCTGGATAATGGGTCGAAATGGGTTCAGGTTGAACATATCACTTTTAGTACGTGTCTAAACACCACTGCCGAGTTGGCCTCCAAACTTTTTACTTTGTCCTTTTTTTGAAAAACAATATTTTCAAAATAATGTGGGTCATTAAATAAAGATATACAGAAGGTTGTATACATCAGAAATAGACTTTAAGTGACTTTCAGCTTGTTTGACCCATTTGTGTTTCTCCTTTTAGCATTATCTTATTTGACCCATTTGAGACTGAATCATTCACATGTAAATGGGTCAAAAAGCCACCTCTAATCAAAGTTAAGAGCAGTAAAATACTAAATAGCATAAGAAAATTATGCTTCACATTATGCTTACAGGAAAAGGTCTAGGCAGCTTCTGAAGCTGGTCCTGCAGAGGTCTAACATGAGTGCTATAGACATGCGCATCACCAAGAACATGAACAAAATCACCAGGAACAAGATCTACACATAAGCAAATGTAAGATAAAATTCATATGTTAAACTAACAAATTGTCTAACCAACAAATACCTACTTGAATTCACAGGATTTAGATAATATTCTGGTATTTGTCCCTAATCAGTAATTATTACTAAGAATACTAAAGTACTAAACTAGTAACGAGTTTAAAATATCCATACCACAAACATGGGCAATCATGCATGTCAATAAGGCGTATGATGCTATGTTAAATGGAACACCCAGACCCATATCTGCAGATCGTTGATACATTTGACAAGATAACTCCCCTTGATTTACATAGAACTGCAAAAAATAACATAAATATGTTACTTATAGAGATCACTAAGTTATGAAAAAAACCAAACAGATCAGTACTATGCTGCCTATGCACACCTGTGCAAACATGTGACAAGGTGGAAGCGCCATCTGCTTAAGATCAGAAGGGTTCCATGCTGAAAGAAGTATTCGACGATCGTCTGGATTGTTTTTTATCTTGTCGATAACATCTAGCAGTTGATCAAATCCTTGGCCAGTGTAGTCAGCATGCATGTTGGTATAGCTGTAAAAGTGTGTTTTTAATATCTATTACGTTGATGTTTGAAGCATTAAAAAGTGTAATATAACAAACTGCTAACCTTGCACCAAAGTGTCTCCACTGAAACCCGTATACTGGTCCCAGGTCACCTTCTTCTCTATCCACCAACCCGATACTGTAGCATGAATGTAATATGAAAATAAAAGGCTATAAAAAAATTTAAAAAAAAAATCATCTTATTAGTAAAAGGAGGGGACTTGCCTGTCCAGGTAGGTTCTGGATGCATTACCATCCCATATATGAATGCCCTTATCTTGTAAAACCTGATGACCATATATGTGAAGAACTAAGATAAATTATCATATGACTGCATACAACTTATGCCCATACATGTGATGACTGATGATGAATTTCATGTGCACACATCAGATCTCGGCTGAAGACTTGTACAACGTCAGCATGTTTATTGATACTTTATTCAGAGATAATTTGCAAATGTGCAGAGACATAGTTTGTTTTGTTCAAACAAGAATTGTGTACATAAGACAAGACGCAGAAAACAACCGATATGGAGACCTAGGCATATCTGTGTCCAAATGAATAACAAATGCTATAAATAGATCTTCAATCCTAGATGCATGAGGTTTAGACTTTAGACTACCATGTTTCTTTTCAATTAATGTAGCTATGGGAGCTTTTACCTTCTATCAGACCAAAAAAATTTACCTTGGCACTTGTTGACCCACTGATGAACCACAAAAGTTCTTCTACAACTCCACGCCAAAACACTTTCTGTAAGAACAAATAATATAATATAAATGAGTCAATACAGCAGAACAGAGTTCAATATTTTCTGTTTCTTATGTCAAGCCATTGAGACTGCCATCCAAAATATTTTAATTAACACATAGAAATATGATTTAAAGAAATGTGCATGCCTTTGTTGTAAGGAGCGGAAAAGACTTTCTCAGATTGAACCGCATCTATTCACAACAAGGAAAACCATTAGTATATAAAAGTTGGTTGAATTATATGCAGAAAACAAACATGAAAGTACCTGACAACCAAATTGTGACAAGGTACCAGTCCCAGTACGGTCACCCTTTAAAGCACCATTCGAAATGATGTCTTTCACCAGCCTCAAGTAAAGATACTCCTCATGCTTCTCAAATATCATTTTGGGCAGGAAAGAGAACATCCTTGCATCAAACTTTACCGCGTCCGATTTACTGTCAGACAACAAGCCATTATTCTTACTGATCGTTTCAGCTGCAGAGCTCCTCACACGAACATATGTAGTGAAACAATGTCGAATTTCATTCTCCATGACTGGGAATGACGAGTACCACGGCTGGAATTGTGATACATCAATAGCAGGGATAAAAGTGTCACAATCAATGTCTGTTTCGATTTCAGTAATATGGATAGCATCACATCCAGAGCTGTTAAGGGACTCCCTACAATAAAGCTAGCAGTTAAGTACAGACGCCACGCAATACCAATAAACCTCAATATAAACATACTAAGTATACGAAAATTGTTTATACAAACCTTAAGATCTCACCACCACCTATAACAAACACCCTCTCGATATATTGACAGTATGGAGACGACGCCAACACTTCCAATGCAGAAACCATGCTCCCACATGTTAAAACATTATCAGTGGTTACAATGTCAGAACTCCCTGAGCGAGTTAGAACAACATTAAGGCGACCAGTGAGCGGTCTATGTTTTAGAGGTATGCTTTCCCATGTTTTTCTTCCCATGATAACAACATTCTTCTTTGTTGAGTATGATGTGGCCATGGTGACATCTTTGAAAAACTTGAGGTCAGAAGGCAACTTCCATGGCAATTTTCCGTCTTTACCGATACCCATAGTACGTGTGGCAGCTACCACAACTTGATAAGTCATCTGATGATGAGGAGGTATGCTGAGAGTGTCGTTGCATGTGCCCGCAAGAGTTTCACCAGCCATGAGTAGATTATGGGTCTTACTTAACAACAGTGACAAGATCTACAAGGAATTGGGAAAATTAGTAGCAATTATTAGTTTTTAGAACAAAAAAACTTAAACAGAACAGTTAAGAACAATCTCCATAATTCATAGTCACATAATTCGCTGGCAAGGCCACGATTCTCGTTCTGGATCGTTCGTACCAATTCGCGGTACGATCACAGTCCTGGTACGCTCGAGATCGCTATTCCGATCGTAAAAGTGGCGTTCCAGATTATCACTTCAATTGTTGCTCTTTGCGTTGTCTTTACCGTCGAGATGCAGGCTTGAACTGCTTCTGTTAAGAACTAGTAAATCCTTTTATTCCAAAATTAGTTTATCACTGTAATAGAGTAATAGTATAGTTTTTAATGTAAGATTCAAGAAAAGAAAGTATTTGTAGGTCGCTCAACAGTCAACACGACTTGACCCGTTTGACAAGTAGTAAATAGTACACATTCCGACTCTCTACCCAACCCGCCCAAAACCATTCAAAACTGTAAGACAGAGATATAAAATTTGATGTAAACAGGGAGCTACAGTTTGTATTTGTCCTTACCAAAGCAAGAAGATAAAAGGGTACTCTATACTGCCATTTTCATTTCTATTTTCTGGTGAGGATCATAGCCCATGAGTTTAAAATCATTAGCCACAAAAGCATCTATATCCTTCTTCTCAGGATTGATCTTCAAAATCTGCAGTTATACATTGGAAAATGAAAAATGAATCAGAAGAGGCAAGTGATAACTAAAAACGTAGTCTGATATTTCCTAAATGTACACAAAGAACATTAAGCCCGGAAAAAAAAATTAAGTGCTAGAGCTCGCAAGATGGGTCAGGCGGCTGGATAATGGGTCGAAATGGGTTCAGGTTGAACATATCACTTTTAGTACGTGTCTAAACACCACTGCCGAGTTGGCCTCCAAACTTTTTACTTTGTCCTTTTTTTGAAAAACAATATTTTCAAAATAATGTGGGTCATTAAATAAAGATATACAGAAGGTTGTATACATCAGAAATAGACTTTAAGTGACTTTCAGCTTGTTTGACCCATTTGTGTTTCTCCTTTTAGCATTATCTTATTTGACCCATTTGAGACTGAATCATTCACATGTAAATGGGTCAAAAAGCCACCTCTAATCAAAGTTAAGAGCAGTAAAATACTAAATAGCATAAGAAAATTATGCTTCACATTATGCTTACAGGAAAAGGTCTAGGCAGCTTCTGAAGCTGGTCCTGCAGAGGTCTAACATGAGTGCTATAGACATGCGCATCACCAAGAACATGAACAAAATCACCAGGAACAAGATCTACACATAAGCAAATGTAAGATAAAATTCATATGTTAAACTAACAAATTGTCTAACCAACAAATACCTACTTGAATTCACAGGATTTAGATAATATTCTGGTATTTGTCCCTAATCAGTAATTATTATTAAGAATACTAAAGTACTAAACTAGTAACGAGTTTAAAATATCCATACCACAAACATGGGCAATCATGCATGTCAATAAGGCGTATGATGCTATGTTAAATGGAACACCCAGACCCATATCTGCAGATCGTTGATACATTTGACAAGATAACTCCCCTTGATTTACATAGAACTGCAAAAAATAACAGAAATATGTTACTTATAGAGATCACTAAGTTATGAAAAAAACCAAACAGATCAGTACTATGCTGCCTATGCACACCTGTGCAAACATGTGACAAGGTGGAAGCGCCATCTGCTTAAGATCAGAAGGGTTCCATGCTGAAAGAAGTATTCGACGATCGTCTGGATTGTTTTTTATCTTGTCGATAACATCTAGCAGTTGATCAAATCCTTGGCCAGTGTAGTCAGCATGCATGTTGGTATAGCTGTAAAAGTGTGTTTTTAATATCTATTACGTTGATGTTTGAAGCATTAAAAAGTGTAATATAACAAACTGCTAACCTTGCACCAAAGTGTCTCCACTGAAACCCGTATACTGGTCCCAGGTCACCTTCTTCTCTATCCACCAACCCGATACTGTAGCATGAATGTAATATGAAAATAAAAGGCTATAAAAAAATTTTAAAAAAAAAATCATCTTATTAGTAAAAGGAGGGGACTTGCCTGTCCAGGTAGGTTCTGGATGCATTACCATCCCATATATGAATGCCCTTATCTTGTAAAACCTGATGACCATATATGTGAAGAACTAAGATAAATTATCATATGACTGCATACAACTTATGCCCATACATGTGATGACTGATGATGAATTTCATGTGCACACATCAGATCTCGGCTGAAGAATTGTACAACGTCAGCATGTTTATTGATACTTTATTCAGAGATAATTTGCAAATGTGCAGAGACATAGTTTGTTTTGTTCAAACAAGAATTGTGTACATAAGACAAGACGCAGAAAACAACCGATATGGAGACCTAGGCATATCTGTGTCCAAATGAATAACAAATGCTATAAATAGATCTTCAATCCTAGATGCATGAGGTTTAGACTTTAGACTACCATGTTTCTTTTCAATTAATGTAGCTATGGGAGCTTTTACCTTCTATCAGACCAAAAAAATTTACCTTGGCACTTGTTGACCCACTGATGAACCACAAAAGTTCTTCTACAACTCCACGCCAAAACACTTTCTGTGAGAACAAATAATATAATATAAATGAGTCAATACAGCAGAACAGAGTTCAATATTTTCTGTTTCTTATGTCAAGCCATTGAGACTGCCATCCAAAATATTTTAATTAACACATTGAAATATGATTTAAAGAAATGTGCATGCCTTTGTTGTAAGGAGCGGAAAAGACTTTCTCAGATTGAACCGCATCTATTCACAACAAGGAAAACCATTAGTATATAAAAGTTGGTTGAATTATATGCAGAAAACAAACATGAAAGTACCTGACAACCAAATTGTGACAAGGTACCAGTCCCAGTACGGTCACCCTTTAAAGCACCGTTCGAAATGATGTCTTTCACCAGCCTCAAGTAAAGATACTCCTCATGCTTCTCAAATATCATTTTGGGCAGGAAAGAGAACATCCTTGCATCAAACTTTACCGCGTCTGATTTACTGTCAGACAACAAGCCATTATTCTTACTGATCGTTTCAGCTGCAGAGCTCCTCACACGAACATATGTAGTGAAACAATGTCGAATTTCATTCTCCATGACTGGGAATGACGAGTACCACGGCTGGAATTGTGATACATCAATAGCAGGGATAAAAGTGTCACAATCAATGTCTGTTTCGATTTCGGTAATATGGATAGCATCACATCCAGAGCTGTTAAGGGACTCCCTACAATAAAGCTAGCAGTTAAGTACAGACGCCACGCAATACCAATAAACCTCAATATAAGCATACTAAGTATACGAAAATTGTTTATACAAACCTTAAGATCTCACCACCACCTATAACAAACACCCTCTCGATATATTGACAGTATGGAGACGACGCCAACACTTCCAATGCAGAAACCATGCTCCCACATGTTAAAACATTATCAGTGGTTACAATGTCAGAACTCCCTGAGCGAGTTAGAACAACATTAAGGCGACCAGTGAGTGGTCTATGTTTTAGAGGTATGCTTTCCCATGTTTTTCTTCCCATGATAACAGCATTCTTCTTTGTTTAGTCTGATGTGGCCATGGTGACATCTTTGAAAAACTTGAGGTCAGAAGGCAACTTCCATGGCAACTTTCCGTCTTTACCGATACCCATAGTACGTGTGGCAGCTACCACAACTTGATAAGTCCTCTGAGGATGAGGTGGTATGCTGAGAGTGTCGTTACATGTGCCCGCAAGAGTTTCACCGGCCATGAGTAGATTATGGGTCTTACTTAACAACAGTGACAAGATCTACAAGGAATTGGGAAAATTAATAGCAATTATTAGTTTTTAGAACAAAAAAACTTAAACAGAACAGTTAAGAACAATCTCCATATTGTACCTTGCACAATAAAAAAAATACCTTCGAGAAAATGATCTTAATCTAATGGAAAATGAATCCATCAGCTGATCAGCATATATATTCTTAATTCTTAAAGATCTTAATCTAATGGAAAATGAACTTTAATAATGAAACAAATAGTGTATGAAACATATATCAGCAAACAGTTTCCACATATGAATCCATCAACCCATACATCCAATAAAATATGCAATGTGAGAATTGATAGATTAAGTTACAAATATCCAAAATCACTACAACCCATAGTTGTTAATAGCGACCATAGCGCCCGCTATAGCGAATAGCGTAGCGTAGCGCTCACGTGTCGCTATATGGTTGATAGCGACAGATAGCGAGGAAGTAGCGAGGTTTTTCTATTTGTAGTATTTTTTTTTCTTTTTTTTTTGGAAAATATACATATAAAACATCTCTAAAAAGTTCTTCTAGTGTATCGTTAAACATGAAATAGCGCCCACTATTTCATCGCTATCGCTATGTAGCGTATCGGTAGCTTATCGCTATCGTCCGCTATTCGCTATCAACAACTATGCTACAACCGTAATTAATTTGCGACGATGAAGGTGAATAAATATACGGCTTCCAGCGTTAAAGGTGCCCAGATAGCCCCATTATTGTCCGCAAGGGCGCAGCTCCCCCCGAATTTTCGCTCAGAGGTTCGGATTATATAGTATTCGGATTATATAGTTTCGACCCCCCGAAACTAGTGATTTCCGACCCCCCGAAGTTTCGGGTCAAGCTTCGCCACTGATTGTGCGTGTTACACTCAAGTCCCAATCGATAATTAAACAAACATAAAATTACGGCTAACTCCCACAATAAACATGGTATATATATAGCTAACCTAACGCGTTAGACTATAACTCGGATTGTTCACATAATTGTCCTAAAGACATCCAAACCTAACTCCTTTAGGATGCTAGATAATTATAATAAATTAACTAGGACATGATAATTACACCTAATAATTAAATCACAAACACATTAATTATTCAAATAATTATCCGCTCCTAAACCACAGCTCGTTTGGATCAGTTTTATTATTCGGACTCCCAATATAAACAACTTATGATTGGTAAATATCATCAAAACCAGATTACACATAAAAATAGAGAAGAATTAGCAAAGCAGTCACGTAATCAAAATACATGTGATCACAAAGATAGATTAGGCACTCTGCTAATGACATAAAAATAAATAGACTGAATTACAAGTTTTGTCCTTTAGGTATATACCTGATTGCAAATAATGTCCTTTAACTTTAAAATTGATTGGTTTTGTCCTTTATCTTTTAAAATCTTGCACATTATGTCCTTTATGGCTAACTCGGTTAGTTTTCTCAGTTAAATTATGTCACATGACTTGCACATGAGGGTATTATAGTAAAATTACCCACCCCTCTTATGTTCTTCCCCAAATATGCAGATTATAAACCCTAGACTAGATTGCCACCATCACAACCACTCACCACCACCACCAACCCACAATCACTGCCAACCCCTTAGCACCTAAAACCTCTGACTCGAATCCAACCCTTCCTCATCAGCTTCAAGCATCCTATAAATGGGTCACTGCTGCAAATGTCATACTTGTCATTGCAGACACAATTGGCTCATAGTCATAAGGTTCAAACATGAGGAACAAGTTAGGGAATAGATTTAACAACTAAATGAATCAACAACAGATCAAGTACATGATGTGTGGAGTTGGAACAACTACATGAATCAACAAAATCGTTGATGCAGTGAATCAAAACAAAAATCGCTGATCAAGATAATACCTTTGAATCTTCTTTGCTGCAGGTTACTGCTGCAATTGAGAGGGATAAACCCTGAGCCGCAGATTACTTCTTCAATTGAGAGGGATAATTTTGTGAGGGATAAAGAGTGAAAGAAGTAAATGGCGGGATACTTTTATTTGAGATAGAAAAGGGTAAACTGAGAGATTAAATGAGAGAGAGGGAGATTGAATTTGAAGAAGATGAAGTGTTGATGGTGGTTGTAACTGTCATCATCCCTATCGTCTTATAGTTCCTGGAAGGAGGGTCTTGGAGATTTAATTCAAAGAAGATGAAGGCTGATTTGGGAATGGATATGAAACTTGTAGCCATGAAAGTTTGTTGAAGATTAGGGTTTATATGAGTCAAATTGGGGAAAAAACAAAGGGGGTGGGTGAAGTTACTGTAATACCCTCATGTGTAGGTCACGTGACCAAACTTAACGATAAAAACTAACCGAGTTAGCCATAAAGGACATAACGTGCAAGATTTTAAAAGATAAAGGACAAAACCAATCAATTTTGAAGTTAAAGGACATTCTTTGCAATCAGGTATATACCTAAAGGACAAAACTTGTAATTCAGTCAAATAAATATGTATATAATTAACCATCTTCCAATTCCACATAAGCAAATCAAAAAATATATTATTATTATTATTATGTAGTGTAAATAGAAAAGAAATAAACTTACAACTTAATTTCTGAATTAGATCTGTGGAGTGCGGATGACGACAGTCAACAGAAGAGTAGGGCAGTGTTTTTTGGTGGGAAAATATGTGCAAAATTGGCGGGAGAAAGATATAATATTTCTGATAATGAATTGTTAGGTCTACTTTAGGAGGGTAGGTAGTCTGTAGTCAATTCATAATAACACGGGTCGTTTATTTCGATCCGGAATTCTTACGCCAGACAAAAAATGTTTTCGGAACCGGTTCAGATACCGAACAGGACCCTCCATCAGGTCATTGGTCTGCCAGTCCATTGGACCGGCAAAACATTAAAAAAATCCAAACATTTCGACCGACCGATTAATTCATAAGATCAATCAGATCTGGATTGGATTGTTTCTCCCAAACCAAACCAAACGACCACCTACCTCACCCTTCCTTTCCACCACCGAACGACCACCTACCTGACCGACCACCACCATCCGCCTCCATCGCTCAGACCGTCACCGCCTTGCTCCTTCACCTCAACTAAACACCGACACAACCCAACCCCAAAACCCAATCGATAATCCTTCAACTGACCCGACCCTTACCCTCGCTGCAACGGTCCTTTTTCAAACTATTAACCCCATTCGACCGTTGTTCCTTCGACTCTTTTTAACTCTGATTCATTGATTTGTCTGTTTTGTTCCTTCGACCCTTTTTTAAGTTTCCATTTCACCTCCTTTATTTCCTTTGTGTTGAAAACAAGGCCTATTAACAAACAAGTATTATGAAGAGAATAAGAAAAAGGGAGAGTTCTTTCATTGAGATAGATCTATCTAAGAGCAATACAATGATCATTATTTATATGACTCTAGTAATAAGTATACACATAAATGAGATAGGAGTTAGTAAGATGGATAGTCACTATTAATAACATTATTTATAACACTCCCCCTTGACTATCCATCTCATACGCTTTTAGATGCTGCCTCGTTAAAAACCTTGCAAGGAAAACCCAATGGGACAAAACCTTAGCTAAGGAAAAAAGAGTGCAGCGCGTATTTATCTCCCCCTGATGATGATCAGTTAAGCTCCTTGAGTTGACGCATCCCAATCCCATGAACCAACTTCTTGAATGTTGAGGTTGAAAGTGATTTGGTAAACAAGTCTGCCAAATTTTCGCTTGAACGAATTTGTTGGACGATAATATCTCCATTCTTTTGCAGATCGTGTGTAAAGAAGAACTTTGGTAGAATGTGCTTTATTCTATCACCTTTGATGTATCCTTCCTTAAGTTGAGCAATACATGCTGCGTTGTCTTCATGTAAAATAGTTGGTCCCTCATCTTTCGAAGAAATACCACAAGACCCACGAATGTGTTGTATTACATTTCTTAACCAAACACATTCTCGACTAGCTTCATGAATTGCCAATATTTCAGCATGGTTAGATGATGTGGCTGTGATTGTTTGCTTTACAGAACGCCATGAAATTGCAGTACCTCCACTTGTGAATAAATATCCAGTTTGAGATCGTCCAGTGTGAGGATCAGACAAATACCCTGCATCAGCAAAACCAACCAAACTTGTTTTCGATTGGTTAGTAAAATACAAACCCATATCTTTTGTACCTTGAAGGTATCGAAATATTTGTTTTACCCCATTCTAATGCCTCTTTGTTGGGCATGAGCTATATCTTGCCAGTAAATTTAAAGAGAACGATATATCTGGTCGTGTATGGCTAGCAAGAAACATTAATGCACCAATTGCACTTAAATATGGTACTTCTGGACCAAGAATTTTCTCTTCATCACTCGGAGGTCGGAATGGGTCTTTTTCAACATCAAGCGACCTTACAACCATTGGGGTACTCAATGGATGAGATTTCTCCATATAAAACCTTTTGAGTAATTTCTCTATGTAAGTTTCTTGGTGCACAAGGATTCCACCCTTAAGGTGTTCAATTTGTAGCCCGAGACAAAACTTTATCTTTCCAAGATCCTTCATTTCAAATTCTCTTTTCAAATATTCAACTGCCCTTTGTAACTCCCCAGGAGTTCCAATTATATTTAAGTCAATCAACATATACGGCAATTATAACGTATCCTGAGTTTGATTTTTTTATGAAAATACAAGGGCATACTGAGTCATTTTTGTAACCTTCTTTCAACAGATACTCACTAAGGCGATTATACCACATACGCCCAGATTGTTTTAATCCGTATAATGATTTGTTCAGTTTAATTGAAAGATGTTCTTGAGAACTAGATTTACATGAGTTTGGCAATTTGAACCCTTCAGGTAGTTTCATGTAGATATCTGTATCAAGTGAGCCATAGAGGTAGGATGTCACAACATCCATTAGACGCAGATCAATCCCTTCTCGTATTACCAGACTGAGAAGATAACGAAAAGTTGTCGCATCCACCACTGGAGAATATGTCTCCTCATAATCAATCCCAGGTCTTTGCGAAAATCCTTGTGCAACTAATCTTGCCTTATATCGCACAATTTCAGTTTTCTCATTACGTTTTCGCACAAAGACCCACTTATAGCCGACAGGCTTTACACCTTCAGGTGTATGGACCACTGGTCCAAAAACATCTCGTTTATTCAGGGAATCCAATTCTGCTTCAATCGCGTCTTTCCATCTTGGCCAATCATTTCTTTGTTTACATTCATCCATGGATTTTGGTTCTTGATCTTCATTGTTTCTCATTACTTCTAGCGCTACATTATATGAAAATTTGTCATCGACGTCGATTTCGTTTCGGTTCCATACCTTTCTAGACATGATATAATTTATTGAGATCTCTTCGTTTTCAGGTACCTGAGGTTCTTCTGGAACCATCATGTCTAGTGTCTCTTCAGGAGACTCATTTCTTGGTTTTACCGTTACCTCGACTTGACCATCTAAATTATTTGCTCCTTTCTTCTTTCGAGGATTTTTATCTTTAGAACCGATTGGTCTACCACGTTTGAGACGTGCATTAGACTCATTTCCAACATGTGGTTGTCCTTCTGGGACACTTATTCTTACTGGAGCATTGGCAGCTGGTATATGTGACTTTGTCACTCTCTTGGGGTCAGTGAATGCGTCTGGTAGTTGATTTGCTAATCCTTGTAAATGAATTATCCTTTGAACTTCTGTTTCACACTGTTTAGTTCGAGGATCAAGATGAGATAATGATAATTCATTCCAACTTAAATTATTATTTTTCAGCTGCTTTTCATCTCCCCCTAGTGTTGGGAATGTTGATTCAACAAAATGACAATCACCAAATCGAGCCGTAAATAAATCTCCCGTTGATGGCTCCAAATACTTAATGATGGATGGTGATTCATACCCAACATATATTCCTAACCTCCTTTGAGGGCCCATCTTTGTTCGTTGTGGTGGAGCGATAGGTACATATACGGCACAACCAAAAATTCTTAGATGGGAAATATCTGGTTCCTGACCAAAAACCAACTTTAATGGGGAGGAAGTGTGATAACTCGTTGGCCTGATGCGAATTAGTGTTGCTACGTGTAGAATTGCATGGCCCCAAGCAGATGCTGGTAATTTTGATTTCATAATCATAGGTCTTGCAACCATTTGGAGTCGCTTGATAAGCGATTCAGCAAGTCCATTTTGTGTATGTACATGTGGTACATGATGCTCTACACTTATCCCAATGGACGTACAATAATCATTAAATGTTTGGGATGTAAATTCACCAGCATTGTCCAACCGAATTTTCTTGATGGGGTAATCTGGAAAATGTGCTCTTAACCTTATTAATTGAGCAAGTAGGCGTGCAAATGCCATATTACGACTTGATAGTAAGCACACATGTGACCATCTAGTTGATGCATCAATTAAGACCATAAAGTATCTGAATGGTCCACTAGAAGGGTGTATAGGTCCACATATATCCCCATGTATTCTTTCCAAAAAACTCAGGGATTCTGTCGCCACCTTAATTGGTGATGGTCGAGTAATTAACTTCCCCTGTGAGCATGCAACACATGTAATGTCCTTAGACTGAAGAATCTTTTTGTTCTTCAAAGAATGTCCACGTGAATTTTCTATAATTTTTCGCATCATTATTGACCCGGGATGGCCTAACCGGTCATGCCAAATGATAAAATTTTCTTGGTCCATAAACTTCTGGTTTATGACTGCATTTGTTTCAGCTGCACTAATTTTAGTACAATACAAACCAGAGGCAAGGGCGGGTAACTTTTCTAATACATGCTTTTTACCCGAAATCATATTTGTGATTTGAAGGTACTCATCATGTCCCTCACATGTAGTCTCAAGATGATATCCATTTAGACGGATATCTTTAAAACTTATTAGATTTCTTTGAGATAGTGGGGAAAATAATGCATTGTTAATTTTAAGTGGAGTTCCACTTTGTAGAATTATATAAGCAACTCCAAAGCCTTCAATCAATTTTGATTTACCAGATATGGTACTAACGCTTGCCTCTTTTATAGATAGACTAGTGAAATATTTTTTTTTCTGTAGAATTGTATTTGTAGTCGCACTATCTATTAGGCTTACATCTTCACCATTAATAGGAAGTTTAGTTAAATACTCCATATGCTTCAAAACAAAACAAAAGTTCATAAATAAAAGACATATTATGGTTCAAACATAGCAAATCCCATAAAATGCCACAAAAGTTCTCAAAATGAAACATAACAAAATCTCAAACGAAACATCTTAAAGAGAAACATAAAGGAAATATGATAATTTAAAATCAAAGCACTCATATGTAAGGAAAATTGCAAGCATCCAATTGAGTTGTATCAGCCACGATATCACCAGAATCAAGATTCGTTTGCTCAATGAGGAAATCATCATAATCCAGTTTAGTTGCATCAGTATGGTCTTTAGGACCACTAGGGACATCAACATTTCCATCTTCATATGTGAAATTTGTCTCTATTTCTTTTCCCTTTCCTTTTTCTTTTATTGATTGCTTGTAAAGCTCCACCAAGTGTTTGGGCGTCCGGCATGTACGAGCCCAATGATTATTACTCCCGCATCGATAGCATGTATTTGATGGAGCCCCATTTTTCTTATTACCTTTTTCAATATTGGATTTATTTTCATTATCATGCAACTTTTGGTAATTACCTTTGTTTTTAAATTGAACACCATGATAATTCCTTCGACCATATCCATGTCCACGCCCACGACTACCTTGGTATCCACGACCACGACCACCTTGGTATCCACGACCACGACCACGACCACGACCACGTCCACGACCATGACTTCCACTTTGGCCATTATATGTTGCCACATTCACTTCTGGGAATGCGGCAGTACCAACTGGACGAGTCTCATGATTTTTAATTAGAAGCTCATTATTTTGCTCAGCCACAAGCAAACATGATATTAAGTCACTGTATTTGGTAAAACCCCTTTCACGATATTGTTGTTGCAAGACAAAATACCTGCCAAGTAATCCACCTCCCTATTTGAAACCCCTACCCCAAAGAGATTGGATTTGTGAATGTTAATCATAAGTCCTGAGCAAAGGTAAAAACATCTTAATAGCCGGGCCGTGTTTTCCAAGTTATCTTTGTTCCACTCTCCCATGATTAGAGCATCATCAGCGTAGAAGAGATGAGAAATAGCCACACCCGCACTATCAATATATAAAGCCTTTAAATCCCTCAACAACACCGCCTTGTCCAACATACAAGACAAAGCCTCCATCACACACAAAAACAGAAAAGGGGATAAATGATCCCCTACCCTTCCCACAATTGAATTCAAAAGTGGGACTTCTATTCACTAACACCGAGGTTCTTGCCGAAACTAAGATCCCTTTAACCCAAGCCACCCATCTATCTGGAAAACGCATTTGCGTCAACATAGAAATCAGGAAACCCAATGGACATTAAATACGCCTTTTCGAAATCAATTTTCAATAAAAAGGTCTTCTTTTTATTTTTTTAGCCAAGCTAATAACTCATTGACAATGATTGGGCCATCCAAGAAATATCTACCTTTAATTTGTTGTACCTTTAATTTATTTTAGTTGGTGCCATATAAAATGAAATGTTAGAAAATGAGTATGTAAAACTTGTGAATTTTACATTTCCTACTACCAAGACATGGATCTGATTATGATTAACGGAAAGTTTTGGATAATTATTAATTTGACAATGGGTTAAGTATATGGATAACTATAATAACAGCTATATGTGTTTATTTCCTATACTTGAAATATGACGTTAGATCGACTGTTGTGGTCGTCTAACTAAAAAGTACAACAAATTATGTCATGTTACTGGAGCGTAGACATCGAGCTTTTTTTTAACTACATTTTTACAAGTATTTAGTGATTTAACTAAAAATTAAATAAAAGAACATAAAAGGAAAAAAATGAGGAGATTGGTTGATGAGAGAGTGGGTCTCAATGTCTCATCTCTACTCACTCTCACCCTCGTTATAGAGTTGGCGAAGGTGCCCATGACGCCCCAGCTTGTTTTGATGTTTAACGCCATGAAGGCTGAGGTGGGAACGGGCTTTAACTAGGGCTGGCATAACAGGTTACACGAACCTGTTAAGACACGAACACGAAACTTGTAAACACGAACACGACACGAAATCTAATCGTGTCATTTTTTTCAAACACGAACTTGTGTATAACAGGTTAACACGATAAGACACGATAAGAAACACCTAGTAAAATAAGTTAACACGAAAAGACACGATAAGACACGAACACGAAACAGGTAAACACGAACACGACACGAAAATAAACAGGTCTTAACGTGTCGACCTATTATAGACACGAAACCTGCTAAGGCCAAACACGAAACCTGTTAAAACCGTGTAGGTTCGTGTCAGGTTATCGTGTCTGTGTCTAAATTGCCAGCCCTAGCTTTAACGCCGTGTATATTTATTCCTACTTAGCGTCTTAAAAGAGAAGTTGGAGTCCACCACTTTATTAAGAATATGTAAATAATACAACAAAAAAATTTCCATTTTATTATTAATTTTTTAGAGCTTTATATACCGTTTGAAAATACACATCTCTTTAGAAGAGTTCAGGAACCGATATGAGTTTTGTTCCAATTCATCTTTAACTTTTAGAAGTTGGATTTTTTATTAGTTAGATTTGTATGTACAGAAATCACTATAAGATTACACGGAGCGTTAATGGGGTGAAAGGGGCATGAAGTGACATACAATGGCGGATTTAGAAAAAAAAATTGAGGAGTAACGTTAAATAAATTGGGTGATGTGCATTCCACTTTTTACAAGTTAGCGTTCAACCTGGATTTTGGTGAGGAAGGATAAGGTGGACGGTAAAGTGGAAAATTGGGGGTAATGATGTGGCTATATCCGTAACCTGAGGTTGTGGATTTCTGTATAAAAAGTGGTTGCAGGTTTCCGCAACCTCAACTTGCGGAAAAACCACCTCACTACCTATCTCCATCTGAGGAATACAAATGTTGTTTTTAGGTGTTACGGGATTGGGGTGGGCCTGATTTGGACTTACTTATTTGGGTCAAGGGGGTTTGATTTGGACGTGGGTTTTGGGAATTGAGTTGGGTTTAGTAATAGATATAGACTTTGTGGTTTAGACAAGGGTAGCCACGTTAATTGAGGGGTTGCGGGCGTGGCCCCTAACTCTATGCTAGGTCCGCATCTGGTGACATGTGTAGCCACGTCAATTCCCTTCCAACCCCCAAAAAATCACAGGGTACGTGGTGTTGACGTGAAGAGTTTTTTAAATCAACCAACCAATCAAAAATCATCCATAACCCAAGAACCAACCTTTACTTTTTGCCCCACGCCTATAGAAATCTCAACCCAACCTACCACACGTCACATACGGAATGGTGTTGATGACGTGAAGAAGGTTTCACATCACCTTCCAAACAACCCACCCCCACCCCGTCTAAGATCTTGATTTATTTAGGGTCTTGATATTTAAACCCCCTAAACTTATTTTCACCCCATTTAAAATATTTAGCTGTGGCCATAGCTTGGTGCTTTGGTAACATCAATCAACCATAAAGCTGACAACATATTAGGTTGTCTGATAAAATAAAGTATGTAACTCCTAAGCGTCGAGCTATGGTCATAACTCGGTGCTTTGGTGTTTTTTTCACCCCAAAGCACTAAGCTATGGCCATAGCTTGGTGCTTTGGGGTTTTTTTTTTAAATAATAAATTTGTTTTAATTGATTTAAAAAAATTTTATTGATTTTAAATTGTTCTAATTTATTTTTAAGTGTTTTTACTGATTTTCAATAAAAAAAAACTTGTTTGACATGTTTTGGTTGTTTTAATTGCTCGTTGGTAGTTTTCAGAATAAACATCTGAGTATGAACAACGAATCAAGGTTTTTGTTGTTTGTCCTTAGTACATCGAATCGATAACGCGTTGCACCACACACCAACCTACTATGTTCATTTCCTTGTCTTGGTAGTTGAAGGTGGTGTGAGGGCAGTTGGTTTAATGTATTTTGTTTTGTATGTATCAACTCATTATATATCTATGCAGGTATGTTTGTTTCGAATGTTTACAATCTTTTTTAATGTTTGTTTCACAACATATTGTATCAATGTTGTAGCGTTTAATTAAACATGTTTGCGTTATTTTATAAAAATTGAAGTTTTTAATAAATAGACTAATAAATAAAAAATTGAAGTTTTATAAAATGTTAAACGACGTCGCTGTTGAAGTTGAAAATAATAACAATAATAATAACGTAGGGTTTGTGGTATTGACTGTTATTCCGGAAGTCCAGGATATTGATTAGAAATGTAAAATTTGTATTTTGATAAATCATGGTATTGATTGTATATTCATGTATTACGTACATTAAATTATGAAAGTTGTTTATACCCGAAAGTTTATTCTGAAAATTACAAACGAGCAATTAAACCAACCAAAATGCATCAAACAAATTTGTTTTTTGGAAATCAGTAAAAACACTTAAAAATGAATTAAAAAATACAAAATCTATTCAAACAAATTATTAAAAAAAAAAAAACCTCAAAGCACCGAGCTATGGTCATAACTCATCGCTTTGACCCCACAAAAATCCAACCAACAATCTCCCAAAAAAAACAACCCCAATCCCAAGACCTACAATGATTGTGTCAGCATCGTGCTTCAAAGCACCGAGCGATGGCCATAGCTCGATGTTTTGACCCCATATGAGGGGGTGAAAATAGACAAATGGGGGGGTGAGAATAGATGTGCTAAATATTTTATTATTTTTTATTACATTTTATTAAACCCAATAAAACTATAATATTTTTCAGTCTCCCACATCACACACCCTCGATAATTTTGACACTACAAAACTGTCCTTAATTTTAGTAGATTTGATTTTCTATTTTGTTCTTGTTCAATTCTAGTGGGTGCATAGATAAATTGTTTGTGTGTGTTTAATAGAAAATAATTAAATATTTTCATTACATATTATAATCAAACGATCAATAAAACTGAAAAAAAATACCTAGTACTAAGTAATAACTTTAAGTACTAAGTCGAGACATGAAAGAATATAATCTAACAATTTTGATATTATTATTTTTTTCTGTTAAATATGTAATATCTTATAAAATTTCCCACTTTATTCTTTATCCTCTTATTTATTCCTTTACTTCATATATATAACTTACGACTTTCTGTTTATATTCACATGAATATATTCACTTTGAAAAAAAAAAAGAATGGAATTTAATAATCCCAACTTTAGGGGTGGGAAGGAAGCAGTTATAACTTGTCAATGTTTTTATTCTAATGGTCCCAAACTAACCCCAGTTAAGTTTTTCTGTTAAGTGACACGTGGCATCACACGTGGCAGTCTTACGTGGCACAGTATGTCCAGCTGGTAAAAAACGTGGACCCTACTTGTTTTTTCAATTAAAAAAAATCTATTAATTATTTAAAAAAATCTTTAAAAACGTGGGCCCCACACCACCCCACCTACACCACCACCAACCACCACCACCACCAACCACCTACGACCACCACCAACCACCTGCCACCACCACCAACCACCTGTTACGAAGGACCCTAATTCTATACTCGATCAATTGACCAACGATTCGAACCTATTAATCAAATTAATGTTAGGGCTATTATAGAAAAATGAATTCCGAACAAAACCATACTAAATAATCACACTAACCTGTTCGTTTTCGAGTATGTGGTTGTGAAGATGACGGTGGTGGTGGTGGTGAACATGATGAAGGAAGAAGGAAGGTGGTGGTGGGTGTTATTATTATTATTTGATTGTGGGTCTCACCTTTTTTTTAAACATTAAATTAAATTTATTTTACACATGTCCAATCCAGGCCCACCTTTTTTTTTTTTTACAGATATAACACTTTATGCCACGTAGGACTGCCACGTGGCACTTAACAGAAAAACTTAACCGGGATTAGTTTGGGACCATTAGAATAAAAACATTAACAAGTTGGGACCGCTATATTACAACTTTCAAGTTGGAACTGCTCCCTTCCAACCCCAAAGTTGGAATTATTAAATTTCATTTCTAAAAAAAACATATGCTAGAATCTTAAAAGAATAATATTATGCATACAAGTTTCACATCTATAAGTATAAAATAGAAACACGTTTACTAAGTTTCGGTTATCTCACAAAATCTAGTGTAGCAAAATGTCTTATCAATATACTTATACGTTTCCAAGTTAGGTCACAACCAACTCAAATTTATGATGGGTAAAACAAGTACTAAAATAAGGGTCTTTTCCAAAAAAAGAAGCAGCATAAAACGTGAAGTTAATAGAAATTGCAGGAATAGAACTATTTGCATGACAAATACAATAAAAAGACTTGTAGACCATATATGTATTAAGCTAAAGGTTGTCATATTGATTATAAACATATGCTATAAATATTAAAAAAAAAAAACTTTTAAATTTGATGGCCTTATTAGATTGAAGGTCTAAAGCGATAGCTTCAAAATACCCCCTATAAGCTGGCCTTGACTAGGGCTAGTCACGAGCCGAGCCGATCCGAGCGGAACGGCTCGTTTACAATCGAGCTGAAAACCGAGCGAGCGCTTTTCGAGCGTGAATTTTTCCGAGCGAGCGCCGAGCGAGAATCGAGCAAAGAATAATTTGGAAAACCATAAAATTGGGATGTTTCCTTTGATTTTTGCATTGTCGGGTGATAACTAAGATCGAACTGCCCAATAATAACACTAATATAGAAATCCGAGTGTCCGAGAATGATGCTTAGGTTGAGGTTGGTGAGACGATGAACATACTGCAGAGAACAATTGTTGTATTGTGACATAGGATTATATTAAGCAAAGATTACTGATGGACGACTAACAAAATAAAGAAGTCAAGACTGTCACCTCTTGACTTATGGTTTTACTATTAAACTTAGTGCTAAATTTTTTGTTGGATTAAGTGAGCTAGTTGTATTTTGTTTGCATATATTTAAGCGGAATCCAATAGAATGTTACGTATAAAGCTATAAATATATATGTAATTTGTGCCTATATTTATAATTAAACATATAATAAATAAATAAAAAATTATTCGAGCCGAACCGAGCCGAGCGGACCTTTGCTCGTGCTTGGCTCGTTTACGAATCGAACTGAGCCGATCGGCTCATTTACAACCGAGCGAAAAATCGAACGAACATTTTTCGAGCATTTTCCGAACAAGCGGTAATCGATTTGAATAGCTCTAGCCTTGACAGGTTTCACATCTGTAAGTAAAATAGAAAAAATGTATAACATACACATAAATTCTTGAGACCAAGATAATTAACTGGCCATGTTTTAGTATCCAAATCATTTTCTTTTTGTAGATGCAATATTAGAGTAATTTTTTCTTGAACTTATAAATCATTAAATTTTTGTTAGGTGATAAATAAAAGTTTTTATATTCAATCCACAAAAAATTTCGAATCCACAATTGCCAATTACATCAAATTAGCATGTTGACAGGTAACAAGCTACGCCGAACCCTAACTATTAAAGACGAAACATGCGCCGTTAAATATACCAATTATTTAAATTTAAAAGTAAAATGTATAAAGAAAATAATACAAATTATTTTAAAGCCTATAAAAGCACACTCCATCTCCAAACCCTATCACTACAAAACATGCATACTCCCTACACTATCCAATGACCACCACTCTCCTTTTCACCTTAACAAATCCAAAATCCAAATCTTCAATCTGGTAAAACCTCCATAACATATCTAAACTCCAACACATAACCCTTTACATAAATATATGGAGACCAAACACAAATCAATAATAAAAACAATCAATATCAAAACAAACACAAAGCTCCACAAGATCACGACCGTGTTTCGGTTCATGGAGACGTTCTTTTTATTAATTATTATCTCTAGGCTTTCATCTCAACTACCCTCCTTCGTTAAACTAGCCGAAGATTATTTATACGTGAGTAGTTTCATGGTCTTTAGCCATAAGTTCATGTTCGTGATCGGGAACCTAATAATATTGATCCTATTTTTAAGATCACGAGTTGTTGCACATGAAACCAAAGACGAGACTAAAGAAGGTGATTTGTGCTATGAGTATGTTAAAGGGTGTGATCGGAGTGTTGTGAATGCTCCGGTTATTGTAGGTGTTGTTAATGATGATATGAAGATGTGTAGGAGCAAATCGGAGGATTTGATAAGTGGGAAATGTGTAGATGGTGGAAATAGACCGGAATTGAGGCGGTCGGTGACGGAGATAGGGAGATTGAAGAGCACTGGTGACGGTGGTGAACCGGTGGTGAAGAGGTATGTGAAGGATGAAATGAGTGGTGAGGATTTTAGACGGACGGTGGAGGCTTTTATCGCGCGGCAACAAAAGATCTTGAGGGATGAGGAGTTGTCCCCCGTGGTGTAACGGAAAAATTACTGAAATAGTCTTAATTGATCAAAAGTTTTTAAAAATAGACGTTAAATTTTAGTCGTTTTAAAAGCGGTGGCTAAGCCTTAGACAGTAGTCACGCCTCAAAAGTGTAGGTTAAATTCTAGCCGTCTTAGCCGACTGATACGATGTAACGTTTTAGTTGGTGGCAAAAAAGGACTAGCTACTTTGGGGACTAAAGTTGCATGTCTACCTTTTAAAAAAACTTTTGGTCAGCCAACCAAAGTCTATCATAGTAATTATCCGTTGTGTAAATGGGTTTAGATATTTTCATAGCGTTTGGTATTTTCATTTTCCTTTTTTTGTTTTTTTGTAAAAAAATGTTAAAAAAATAGAGAATTTCTGTTATACCGTTTGGAGTGTCGAAGGGATTCTGGATGCAGTCTTTTTTTTAATGTTACTTCTAATCCTCCTTAACAAGATAATGTATTAAATTGTTAGTTAAATATTTAGCGTGCATGTTGAAGGGAACGACTTGTAAAGTTGGCTAAAAGTTTTAGTTGTATAAAAAAAGTAGTTAATAAAATAGCTATTGTTGTTATTAAAAGATATAAAATAATATTAAAGGCTTACACGGAGACATATTAATAGATACATGATTATTGTAAAGTGTATTGGAAGTTGATAGAACCTTAACCTGCCATTTCGTTCACATAACGTTTGTTAAGTAATTGAAATGTTTCAATGAAATTAGAATTTACCCTAAAAAAATTCAACCAACATTTTTTACATATAAATACCATCTTGCAATCATCATATCACTAGATCAGTGTAGTGTACGTCATGAGTAATTAAAGTACAAATGATGAGGTGTCTTGTTGTGAAAGAGCATACAATGATACAAACTTAAAAACAAATTTGTCGCTAAAAAAACTCTTATTCACGGTTGTGCAAGCTCCCTCCCAATCATCATATATTGAAGCCTAATCCAGTTGAAATGAGTTTTCCATGACACTATAACCTAGTGGCATCTTGTGGGTGAGATAAGGTTTAAAGACCGTTTGGTCCTGGGTCGATTCCCACAAAGGGGTTTTCCCCGGATTTATTGGGTTCCCCTTTGGTGTATAAGCATTATTGTATAGTGGAGAAGAATATGATAAGGTGGTTCCGTTGATGGCACAATAATACTCTAGTTGTCCGTCAGTGATCCAAATTTATCGTTAAGAAAAAAGGTTGCAATGAGTTGATGTAGATATATTGTTAAGGTAAAACATGGTTACATTTGGTTTTCAGCCACCAGTTAGTTGACGATGGACATCGAACGGGGGAGACATAGGTCGCGATAGGGGTGTGCAAATTGCGGTTCTGTTAGGCAAAAAAACATACACAACCATAAAAGAAGTCTAATTTTAAATAATGGTTATTTGTTGAACCTTTTAAAACTAATTATATTACAAAAAATATTGTATATGTACTTTGCAATACTATAAAATCATACCATTTTTATGAATGCAATCATCATATCACTAGATCAGCGTAAGTAAATGGTAATTAAAGTAAAAATAATTAGGTGTTTTGTTGTTAAAGAGTAAACGAAGTTAAAAACAAATTTGTCGCTAAAACAACTCTTATTCAAGGTTGTGCAATGCCCTCCCAATCATAATCTTGAAGCATAATCTTGTTACAATGAGTTGATGTAGATGTATTGCTAAGGCAAAATTTGGTTTCATTTGGTTTTCGGCCACTAATTAGGTTGATGATGGACTGCGGATTGGTGGAGAAGTGGGTCGCGAGGTAATAGTTGCCTAGTCGGTTTTGTCTTCCTTTTCTTAGACTGACGTCATCAGGTTTCTAATGGGATGTCCTTTTTCATCATCTCGGGTTGGGTCTTAAATACATGTTGTCTTGGATTGATGGTTTCTAATCTCCCATTTCTACAAGTAGCGTGTTTTAAATTCCTATTGTCCTTGATCAATGGCTTCTTAAATCGGATTTATGTTGCTTTCATGATCTTCGGTCGATAGCAATTATTATTTTTTCTTACTATCTTAATGGATCATGGCCTCTAAATGGTTTTTACGTTTTAACCATGTAGACTTAAGTTACCTCTTAACCATTAAGAGGCTATGATCAAGTAGCCTCTTAATGACCATTAAAAGGTTACCAAAGCAACGCAATTATAAATTATGGTCACACAAATCGTATAATCACTGCAAAAGTTACATGATTCAACACGAATAACAATTAACTGTCACGATGTTTGGGTGGGGGATCCACCTAAATCCCAATGAAATGCCTTACTAAAAAAAACTATATAAAAATATGAAATTTAAAATTCATAAACAGTCAAACTTATGAACCAAACACCCTTTCTATCTAATCACATAGGAAAGACTTAACATATATAAAACTATCTATAAATATCAGACCCAAAGAACAAAAGATATTATGTTATTCTATATTATAAGGACTTTTAACATAGGAATAGATAATGTTCTACATTATTAAAGAGATGTTGCTTCCCACTTGGCACAGAAAGTTGAAAAATCTTTGGATTACAAATAATTTGACAATTGCCAATATAAAAGCATCCAGAAAACACAAAGTGAAAGCAGCTGAATCATAAAAAAATGCTTACTGACCCTACACCATGCCAACTTGTCATTCTTCCCTGTTGTAGTGCTGTTCATATTTCGGAAACCGTCACAAGACTTGACAATTTTCCAAGAGAAAATGCATCTGATTCCATACGAAACAGTCAGCGTTGCATGAACCTTATGAGTTATATACATGTTACACGTAAACTCGACTTTGAGAGAACATAATCGTGCATGCATGTTTCATTTTGTAAAGAGTGTGCATCGTTAGACGGGTATGGAAGAAAAAAAGAAAAAGGAAAAAAATGAAATGATGTTTTTTTTCATATTAAAGAGGTTATAGCACTAGATGGTGATGCTTTTAAACAGGAAAGGCTATAGAATTGATTCTGCACATTTGTAGTGTGAAATTAAATGTGAATCTTTTAACCCAATTTCGGTGGTGTTTACATAATATGATATGAATTATGAAATTTCAAAGATAAATTTGAACTAAAAGAGAATGAACAATTATTTTGCCCTTCTAAAAAGTGTCAACACTCTCGGATATAGTGCAGAATGTGGATTACACCAATAATGTGATATGAATTATGAAATGCCAAAGAAAGTATGAACTAAAAGGGCGAGATGAACAATTATTTCCCCTACTAAAAAGTGTCAACACTCTCGGATACTGTAGCATGAATGTAATATGAAAATAAAAGGCTATAAAAAAATTTAAAAAAAAAATCATCTTATTAGTAAAAGGAGGGGACTTGCCTGTCCAGGTAGGTTCTGGATGCATTACCATCCCATATATGAATGCCCTTATCTTGTAAAACCTGATGACCATATATGTGAAGAACTAAGATAAATTATCATATGACTGCATACAACTTATGCCCATACATGTGATGACTGATGATGAATTTCATGTGCACACATCAGATCTCGGCTGAAGACTTGTACAACGTCAGCATGTTTATTAATACTTTATTCAGAGATAATTTGCAAATGTGCAGAGACATAGTTTGTTTTGTTCAAACAAGAATTGTGTACATAAGACAAGACGCAGAAAACAACCGATATGGAGACCTAGGCATATCTGTGTCCAAATGAATAACAAATGCTATAAATAGATCTTCAATCCTAGATGCATGAGGTTTAGACTTTAGACTACCATGTTTCTTTTCAATTAATGTAGCTATGGGAGCTTTTACCTTCTATCAGACCAAAAAAATTTACCTTGGCACTTGTTGACCCACTGATGAACCACAAAAGTTCTTCTACAACTCCACGCCAAAACACTTTCTGTGAGAACAAATAATATAATATAAATGAGTCAATACAGCAGAACAGAGTTCAATATTTTCTGTTTCTTATGTCAAGCCATTGAGACTGCCATCCAAAATATTTTAATTAACACATTGAAATATGATTTAAAGAAATGTGCATGCCTTTGTTGTAAGGAGCGGAAAAGACTTTCTCAGATTGAACCGCATCTATTCACAACAAGGAAAACCATTAGTATATAAAAGTTGGTTGAATTATATGCAAAAAACAAACATGAAAGTACCTGACAACCAAATTGTGACAAGGTACCAGTCCCAGTACGGTCACCCTTTAAAGCACCGTTCGAAATGATGTCTTTCACCAGCCTCAAGTAAAGATACTCCTCATGCTTCTCAAATATCATTTTGGGCAGGAAAGAGAACATCCTTGCATCAAACTTTACCGCGTCTGATTTACTGTCAGACAACAAGCCATTATTCTTACTGATCGTTTCAGCTGCAGAGCTCCTCACACGAACATATGTAGTGAAACAATGTCGAATTTCATTCTCCATGACTGGGAATGACGAGTACCACGGCTGGAATTGTGATACATCAATAGCAGGGATAAAAGTGTCACAATCAATGTCTGTTTCGATTTCGGTAATATGGATAGCATCACATCCAGAGCTGTTAAGGGACTCCCTACAATAAAGCTAGCAGTTAAGTACAGACGCCACGCAATACCAATAAACCTCAATATAAACATACTAAGTATACGAAAATTGTTTATACAAACCTTAAGATCTCACCACCACCTATAACAAACACCCTCTCGATATATTGACAGTATGGAGACGACGCCAACACTTCCAATGCAGAAACCATGCTCCCACATGTTAAAACATTATCAGTGGTTACAATGTCAGAACTCCCTGAGCGAGTTAGAACAACATTAAGGCGACCAGTGAGCGGTCTATGTTTTAGAGGTATGCTTTCCCATGTTTTTCTTCCCATGATAACAGCATTCTTCTTTGTTGAGTCTGATGTGGCCATGGTGACATCTTTGAAAAACTTGAGGTCAGAAGGCAACTTCCATGGCAATTTTCCGTCTTTACCGATACCCATAGTACGTGTGGCAGCTACCACAACTTGATAAGTCATCTGATGATGAGGTGGTATGCTGAGAGTGTCGTTGCATGTGCCCGCAAGAGTTTCACCAGCCATGAGTAGATTATGGGTCTTACTTAACAACAGTGACAAGATCTACAAGGAATTGGGAAAATTAATAGCAATTATTAGTTTTTAGAACAAAAAAACTTAAACAGAACACTTATAGAGATCACTAAGTTATGAAAAAAACCAAACAGATCAGTACTATGCTGCCTATGCACACCTGTGCAAACATGTGACAAGGTGGAAGCGCCATCTGCTTAAGATCAGAAGGGTTCCATGCTGAAAGAAGTATTCGACGATCGTCTGGATTGTTTTTTATCTTGTCAATAACATCTAGCAGTTGATCAAATCCTTGGCCAGTGTAGTCAGCATGCATGTTGGTATAGCTGTAAAAGTGTGTTTTTAATATCTATTACGTTGATGTTTGAAGCATTAAAAAGTGTAATATAACAAACTGCTAACCTTGCACCAAAGTGTCTCCACTGAAACCCGTATACTGGTCCCAGGTCACCTTCTTCTCTATCCACCAACCCGATACTGTAGCATGAATGTAATATGAAAATAAAAGGCTATAAAAAAATTTTAAAAAAAAAAAATCATCTTATTAGTAAAAGGAGGGGACTTGCCTGTCCAGGTAGGTTCTGGATGCATTACCATCCCATATATGAATGCCCTTATCTTGTAAAACCTGATGACCATATATGTGAAGAACTAAGATAAATTATCATATGACTGCATACAACTTATGCCCATACATGTGATGACTGATGATGAATTTCATGTGCACACATCAGATCTCGGCTGAAGACTTGTACAACGTCAGCATGTTTATTGATACTTTATTCAGAGATAATTTGCAAATGTGCAGAGACATAGTTTGTTTTGTTCAAACAAGAATTGTGTACATAAGACAAGACGCAGAAAACAACCGATATGGAGACCTAGGCATATCTATGTCCAAATGAATAACAAATGCTATAAATAGATCTTCAATCCTAGATGCATGAGGTTTAGACTTTAGACTACCATGTTTGTTTTCAATTAATGTAGCTATGGGAGCTTTTACCTTCTATCAGACCAAAAAAATTTACCTTGGCACTTGTTGACCCACTGATGAACCACAAAAGTTCTTCTACAACTCCACGCCAAAACACTTTCTGTGAGAACAAATAATATAATATAAATGAGTCAATACAGCAGAACAGAGTTCAATATTTTCTGTTTCTTATGTCAAGCCATTGAGACTGCCATCCAAAATATTTTAATTAACACATTGAAATATGATTTAAAGAAATGTGCATGCCTTTGTTGTAAGGAGCGGAAAAGACTTTCTCAGATTGAACCGCATCTATTCACAACAAGGAAAACCATTAGTATATAAAAGTTGGTTGAATTATATGCAGAAAACAAACATGAAAGTACCTGACAACCAAATTGTGACAAGGTACCAGTCCCAGTACGGTCACCCTTTAAAGCACCATTCGAAATGATGTCTTTCACCAGCCTCAAGTAAAGATACTCCTCATGCTTCTCAAATATCATTTTGGGCAGGAAAGAGAACATCCTTGCATCAAACTTTACCGCGTCCGATTTACTGTCAGACAACAAGCCATTATTCTTACTGATCGTTTCAGCTGCAGAGCTCCTCACACGAACATATGTAGTGAAACAATGTCGAATTTCATTCTCCATGACTGGGAATGACGAGTACCACGGCTGGAATTGTGATACATCAATAGCAGGGATAAAAGTGTCACAATCAATGTCTGTTTCGATTTCGGTAATATGGATAGCATCACATCCAGAGCTGTTAAGGGACTCCCTACAATAAAGCTAGCAGTTAAGTACAGACGCCACGCAATACCAATAAACCTCAATATAAACATACTAAGTATACGAAAATTGTTTATACAAACCTTAAGATCTCACCACCACCTATAACAAACACCCTCTCGATATATTGACAGTATGGAGACGACGCCAACACTTCCAATGCAGAAACCATGCTCCCACATGTTAAAACATTATCAGTGGTTACAATGTCAGAACTCCCTGAGCGAGTTAGAACAACATTAAGGCGACCAGTGAGCGGTCTATGTTTTAGAGGTATGCTTTCCCATGTTTTTCTTCCCATGATAACAGCATTCTTCTTTGTTGAGTCTGATGTGGCCATGGTGACATCTTTGAAAAACTTGAGGTCAGAAGGCAACTTCCATGGCAATTTTCCGTCTTTACCGATACCCATAGTACGTGTGGCAGCTACCACAACTTGATAAGTCATCTGATGATGAGGTGGTATGCTGAGAGTGTCGTTGCATGTGCCCGCAAGAGTTTCACCAGCCATGAGTAGATTATGGGTCTTACTTAACAACAGTGACAAGATCTACAAGGAATTGGGAAAATTAATAGCAATTATTAGTTTTTAGAACAAAAAAACTTAAACAGAACAGTTAAGAACAATCTCCATATTGTACCTTGCACAATAAAAAAAAATACCTTCGAGAAAATGATCTTAATCTAATGGAAAATGAATCCATCAGCTGATCAGCATATATATTCTTAATTCTTAAAGATCTTAATCTAATGGAAAATGAACTTTAATAATGAAACAAATAGTGTATGAAACATATATCAGCAAACAGTTTCCACATATGAATCCATCAACCCATACATCCAATAAAATATGCAATGTGAGAATTGATAGATTATCCAAAATCACTACAACCCATAGTTGTTAATAGCGACCATAGCGCCCGCTATAGCGAATAGCGTAGCGTAGCGCTCACGTGTCGCTATATGGTTGATAGCGACAGATAGCGAGGAAGTAGCGAGGTTTTTCAATTTGTAGTATTTTTTTTCTTTTTTTTTTTTGGAAAATATACATATAAAACATCTCTAAAAAGTTCTTCTAGTGTATCGTTAAACATGAAATAGCGCCCACTATTTCATCGCTATCGCTATGTAGCGTATCGGTAGCTTATCGCTATCGTCCGCTATTCGCTATCAACAACTATGCTACAACCGTAATTAATTTGCGACGATGAAGGTGAATAAATATACGGCTTCCAGCGTTAAAGGTGCCCAGATAGCCCCATTATTGTCCGCAAGGGCGCAGCTCCCCCCGAATTTTCGCTCAGAGGTTCGGATTATATAGTATTCGGATTATATAGTTTCGACCCCCCGAAACTAGTGATTTCCGACCCCCCGAAGTTTCGGGTCAAGCTTCGCCACTGATTGTGCGTGTTACACTCAAGTCCCAATCGATAATTAAACAAACATAAAATTACGGCTAACTCCCACAATAAACATGGTATATATATAGCTAACCTAACGCGTTAGACTATAACTCGGATTGTTCACATAATTGTCCTAAAGACATCCAAACCTAACTCCTTTAGGATGCTAGATAATTATAATAAATTAACTAGGACATGATAATTACACCTAATAATTAAATCACAAACACATTAATTATTCAAATAATTATCCGCTCCTAAACCACAGCTCGTTTGGATCAGTTTTATTATTCGGACTCCCAATATAAACAACTTATGATTGGTAAATATCATCAAAACCAGATTACACATAAAAATAGAGAAGAATTAGCAAAGCAGTCACGTAATCAAAATACATGTGATCACAAAGATAGATTAGGCACTCTGCTAATGACATAAAAATAAATAGACTGAATTACAAGTTTTGTCCTTTAGGTATATACCTGATTGCAAATAATGTCCTTTAACTTCAAAATTGATTGGTTTTGTCCTTTATCTTTTAAAATCTTGCACATTATGTCCTTTATGGCTAACTCGGTTAGTTTTCTCAGTTAAATTATGTCACATGACTTGCACATGAGGGTATTATAGTAAAATTACCCACCCCTCTTATGTTCTTCCCCAAATATGCAGATTATAAACCCTAGACTAGATTGCCACCATCACAACCACTCACCACCACCACCAACCCACAATCACTGCCAACCCCTTAGCACCTAAAACCTCTGACTCGAATCCAACCCTTCCTCATCAGCTTCAAGCATCCTATAAATGGGTCACTGCTGCAAATGTCATACTTGTCATTGCAGACACAATTGGCTCATAGTCATAAGGTTCAAACATGAGGAACAAGTTAGGGAATAGATTTAACAACTAAATGAATCAACAACAGAAGCAAGTACATGATGTGTGGAGTTGGAACAACTACATGAATCAACAAAATCGTTGATGCAGTGAATCAAAACAAAAATCGCTGATCAAGATAATACCTTTGAATCTTCTTTGCTGCAGGTTACTGCTGCAATTGAGAGGGATAAACCCTGAGCCGCAGATTACTTCTTCAATTGAGAGGGATAATTTTGTGAGGGATAAAGAGTGAAAGAAGTAAATGGCGGGATACTTTTATTTGAGATAGAAAAGGGTAAACTGAGAGATTAAATGAGAGAGAGGGAGATTGAATTTGAAGAAGATGAAGTGTTGATGGTGGTTGTAACTGTCATCATCCCTATCGTCTTATAGTTCCTGGAAGGAGGGTCTTGGAGATTTAATTCAAAGAAGATGAAGGCTGATTTGGGAATGGATATGAAACTTGTAGCCATGAAAGTTTGTTGAAGATTAGGGTTTATATGAGTCAAATTGGGGAAAAAACAAAGGGGGTGGGTGAAGTTACTGTAATACCCTCATGTGTAGGTCACGTGACCAAACTTAACGATAAAAACTAACCGAGTTAGCCATAAAGGACATAACGTGCAAGATTTTAAAAGATAAAGGACAAAACCAATCAATTTTGAAGTTAAAGGACATTCTTTGCAATCAGGTATATACCTAAAGGACAAAACTTGTAATTCAGTCAAATAAATATGTATATAATTAACCATCTTCCAATTCCACATAAGCAAATCAAAAAATATATTATTATTATTATTATGTAGTGTAAATAGAAAAGAAATAAACTTACAACTTAATTTCTGAATTAGATCTGTGGAGTGCGGATGACGACAGTCAACAGAAGAGTAGGGCAGTGTTTTTTGGTGGGAAAATATGTGCAAAATTGGCGGGAGAAAGATATAATATTTCTGATAATGAATTGTTAGGTCTACTTTAGGAGGGTAGGTAGTCTGTAGTCAATTCATAATAACACGGGTCGTTTATTTCGATCCGGAATTCTTACGCCAGACAAAAAATGTTTTCGGAACCGGTTCAGATACCGAACAGGACCCTCCATCAGGTCATTGGTCTGCCAGTCCATTGGACCGGCAAAACATTAAAAAAATCCAAACATTTCGACCGACCGATTAATTCATAAGATCAATCAGATCTGGATTGGATTGTTTCTCCCAAACCAAACCAAACGACCACCTACCTCACCCTTCCTTTCCACCACCGAACGACCACCTACCTGACCGACCACCACCATCCGCCTCCATCGCTCAGACCGTCACCGCCTTGCTCCTTCACCTCAACTAAACACCGACACAACCCAACCCCAAAACCCAATCGATAATCCTTCAACTGACCCGACCCTTACCCTCCCTGCAACGGTCCTTTTTCAAACTATTAACCCCATTCGACCGTTGTTCCTTCGACTCTTTTTAACTCTGATTCATTGATTTGTCTGTTTTGTTCCTTCGACCCTTTTTTAAGTTTCCATTTCACCTCCTTTATTTCCTTTGTGTTGAAAACAAGGCCTATTAACAAACAAGTATTATGAAGAGAATAAGAAAAAGGGAGAGTTCTTTCATTGAGATAGATCTATCTAAGAGCAATACAATGATCATTATTTATATGACTCTAGTAATAAGTATACACATAAATGAGATAGGAGTTAGTAAGATGGATAGTCACTATTAATAACATTATTTATAACACTCCCCCTTGACTATCCATCTCATACGCTTTTAGATGCTGCCTCGTTAAAAACCTTGCAAGGAAAACCCAATGGGACAAAACCTTAGCTAAGGAAAAAAGAGTGCAGCGCGTATTTATCTCCCCCTGATGATGATCAGTTAAGCTCCTTGAGTTGACGCATCCCAATCCCATGAACCAACTTCTTGAATGTTGAGGTTGGAAGTGATTTGGTAAACAAGTCTGCCAAATTTTCGCTTGAACGAATTTGTTGGACGATAATATCTCCATTCTTTTGCAGATCGTGTGTAAAGAAGAACTTTGGTAGAATGTGCTTTATTCTATCACCTTTGATGTATCCTTCCTTAAGTTGAGCAATACATGCTGCGTTGTCTTCATGTAAAATAGTTGGTCCCTCATCTTTCGAAGAAATACCACAAGACCCACGAATGTGTTGTATTACATTTCTTAACCAAACACATTCTCGACTAGCTTCATGAATTGCCAATATTTCAGCATGGTTAGATGATGTGGCTGTGATTGTTTGCTTTACAGAACGCCATGAAATTGCAGTACCTCCACTTGTGAATAAATATCCAGTTTGAGATCGTCCAGTGTGAGGATCAGACAAATACCCTGCATCAGCAAAACCAACCAAACTTGTTTTCGATTGGTTAGTAAAATACAAACCCATATCTTTTGTACCTTGAAGGTATCGAAATATTTGTTTTACCCCATTCTAATGCCTCTTTGTTGGGCATGAGCTATATCTTGCCAGTAAATTTAAAGAGAACGATATATCTGGTCGTGTATGGCTAGCAAGAAACATTAATGCACCAATTGCACTTAAATATGGTACTTCTGGACCAAGAATTTTCTCTTCATCACTCGGAGGTCGGAATGGGTCTTTTTCAACATCAAGCGACCTTACAACCATTGGGGTACTCAATGGATGAGATTTCTCCATATAAAACCTTTTGAGTAATTTCTCTATGTAAGTTTCTTGGTGCACAAGGATTCCACCCTTAAGGTGTTCAATTTGTAGCCCGAGACAAAACTTTATCTTTCCAAGATCCTTCATTTCAAATTCTCTTTTCAAATATTCAACTGCCCTTTGTAACTCCCCAGGAGTTCCAATTATATTTAAGTCAATCAACATATACGGCAATTATAACGTATCCCGAGTTTGATTTTTTTATGAAAATACAAGGGCATACTGAGTCATTTTTGTAACCTTCTTTCAACAGATACTCACTAAGGCGATTATACCACATACGCCCAGATTGTTTTAATCCGTATAATGATTTGTTCAGTTTAATTGAAAGATGTTCTCGAGAACTAGATTTACATGAGTTTGGCAATTTGAACCCTTCAGGTAGTTTCATGTAGATATCTGTATCAAGTGAGCCATAGAGGTAGGCTGTCACAACATCCATTAGACGCATATCAATCCCTTCTCGTATTACCAGACTGAGAAGATAACGAAAAGTTGTCGCATCCACCACTGGAGAATATGTCTCCTCATAATCAATCCCAGGTCTTTGCGAAAATCCTTGTGCAACTAATCTTGCCTTATATCGCACAATTTCAGTTTTCTCATTACGTTTTCGCACAAAGACCCACTTATAGCCGACAGGCTTTACACCTTCAGGTGTATGGACCACTGGTCCAAAAACATCTCGTTTATTCAGGGAATCCAATTCTGCTTCAATCGCGTCTTTCCATCTTGGCCAATCATTTCTTTGTTTACATTCATCCGTGGATTTTGGTTCTTGATCCTCATTGTTTCTCATTACTTCTAGCGCTACATTATATGAAAATTTGTCATCGACGTCGATTTCGTTTCGGTTCCATACCTTTCTAGACATGATATAATTTATTGAGATCTCTTCGTTTTCAGGTACCTGAGGTTCTTCTGGAACCATCATGTCTAGTGTCTCTTCAGGAGACTCATTTCTTGGTTTTACCGTTACCTCGACTTGACCATCTAAATTATTTGCTCCTTTCTTCTTTCGAGGATTTTTATCTTTAGAACCGATTGGTCTACCACGTTTGAGACGTGCATTAGACTCATTTCCAACATGTGGTTGTCCTTCTGGGACACTTATTCTTACTGGAGCATTGGCAGCTGGTATATGTGACTTTGTCACTCTCTTGGGGTCAGTGAATGCGTCTGGTAGTTGATTTGCTAATCCTTGTAAATGAATTATCCTTTGAACTTCTGTTTCACACTGTTTAGTTCGAGGATCAAGATGAGATAATGATAATTCATTCCAACTTAAATTATTATTTTTCAGCTGCTTTTCATCTCCCCCTAGTGTTGGGAATGTTGATTCAACAAAATGACAATCACCAAATCGAGCCGTAAATAAATCTCCCGTTGATGGCTCCAAATACTTAATGATGGATGGTGATTCATACCCAACATATATTCCTAACCTCCTTTGAGGGCCCATCTTTGTTCGTTGTGGTGGAGCGATAGGTACATATACGGCACAACCAAAAATTCTTAGATGGGAAATATCTGGTTCCTGACCAAAAACCAACTTTAACGGGGAGGAAGTGTGATAACTCGTTGGCCTGATGCGAATTAGTGTTGCTACGTGTAGAATTGCATGGCCCCAAGCAGATGCTGGTAATTTTGATTTCATAATCATAGGTCTTGCAACCATTTGGAGTCGCTTGATAAGCGATTCAGCAAGTCCATTTTGTGTATGTACATGTGGTACATGATGCTCTACACTTATCCCAATGGACGTACAATAATCATTAAATGTTTGGGATGTAAATTCACCAGCATTGTCCAACCGAATTTTCTTGATGGGGTAATCTGGAAAATGTGCTCTTAACCTTATTAATTGAGCCAGTAGGCGTGCAAATGCCATATTACGACTTGATAGTAAGCACACATGTGACCATCTAGTTGATGCATCAATTAAGACCATAAAGTATCTGAATGGTCCACTAGAAGGGTGTATAGGTCCACATATATCCCCATGTATTCTTTCCAAAAAACTCAGGGATTCTGTCGCCACCTTAATTGGTGATGGTCGAGTAATTAACTTCCCCTGTGAGCATGCAACACATGTAATGTCCTTAGACTGAAGAATCTTTTTGTTCTTCAAAGAATGTCCACGTGAATTTTCTATAATTTTTCGCATCATTATTGACCCGGGATGGCCTAACCGGTCATGCCAAATGATAAAATTTTCTTGGTCCATAAACTTCTGGTTTATGACTGCATTTGTTTCAGCTGCACTAATTTTAGTACAATACAAACCAGAGGCAAGGGCGGGTAACTTTTCTAATACATGCTTTTTACCCGAAATCATATTTGTGATTTGAAGGTACTCATCATGTCCCTCACATGTAGTCTCAAGATGATATCCATTTAGACGGATATCTTTAAAACTTATTAGATTTCTTTGAGATAGTGGGGAAAATAATGCATTGTTAATTTTAAGTGGAGTTCCACTTTGTAGAATTATATAAGCAACTCCAAAGCCTTCAATCAATTTTGATTTACTAGATATGGTACTAACGCTTGCCTCTTTTATAGATAGACTAGTGAAATATTCTTTTTTCTGTAGAATTGTATTTGTAGTCGCACTATCTATTAGGCTTACATCTTCACCATTAATAGGAAGTTTAGTTAAATACTCCATATGCTTCAAAACAAAACAAAAGTTCATAAATAAAAGACATATTATGGTTCAAACATAGCAAATCCCATAAAATGCCACAAAAGTTCTCAAAATGAAACATAACAAAATCTCAAACGAAACATCTTAAAGAGAAACATAAAGGAAATATGATAATTTAAAATCAAAGCACTCATATGTAAGGAAAATTGCAAGCATCCAATTGAGTTGTATCAGCCACGATATCACCAGAATCAAGATTCGTTTGCTCAATGAGGAAATCATCATAATCCAGTTTAGTTGCATCAGTATGGTCTTTAGGACCACTAGGGACATCAACATTTCCATCTTCATATGTGAAATTTGTCTCTATTTCTTTTTTCTTTCCTTTTTCTTTTATTGATTGCTTGTAAAGCTCCACCAAGTGTTTGGGCGTCCGGCATGTACGAGCCCAATGATTATTACTCCCGCATCGATAGCATGTATTTGATGGAGCCCCATTTTTCTTATTACCTTTTTCAATATTGGATTTATTTTCATTATCATGCAACTTTTGGTAATTACCTTTGTTTTTAAATTGAACACCATGATAATTCCCTCGACCATATCCATGTCCACGCCCACGACTACCTTGGTATCCACGACCACGACCACGACCACGACCACGACCACGACCACGTCCACGACCATGACTTCCACTTTGGCCATTATATGTTGCCACATTCACTTCTGGGAATGCGGCAGTACCAACTGGACGAGTCTCATGATTTTTAATTAGAAGCTCATTATTTTGCTCAGCCACAAGCAAACATGATATTAAGTCACTGTATTTGGTAAAACCCCTTTCACGATATTGTTGTTGCAAGACAAAATACCTGCCAAGTAATCCACCTCCCTATTTGAAACCCCTACCCCAAAGAGATTGGATTTGTGAATGTTAATCATAAGTCCTGAGCAAAGATAAAAACATCTTAATAGCCGGGCCGTGTTTTCCAAGTTATCTTTGTTCCACTCTCCCATGATTAGAGCATCATCAGCGTAGAAGAGATGAGAAATAGCCACACCCGCACTATCAATATATAAAGCCTTTAAATCCCTCAACAACACCGCCTTGTCCAACATACAAGACAAAGCCTCCATCACACACAAAAACAGAAAAGGGGATAAATGATCCCCTACCCTTCCCACAATTGAATTCAAAAGTGGGACTTCTATTCACTAACACCGAGGTTCTTGCCGAAACTAAGATCCCTTTAACCCAAGCCACCCATCTATCTGGAAAACGCATTTGCGTCAACATAGAAATCAGGAAACCCAATGGACATTAAATACGCCTTTTCGAAATCAATTTTCAATAAAAAGGTCTTCTTTTTATTTTTTTAGCCAAGCTAATAACTCATTGACAATGATTGGGCCATCCAAGAAATATCTACCTTTAATTTGTTGTACCTTTAATTTATTTTAGTTGGTGCCATATAAAATGAAATGTTAGAAAATGAGTATGTAAAACTTGTGAATTTTACATTTCCTACTACCAAGACATGGATCTGATTATGATTAACGGAAAGTTTTGGATAATTATTAATTTGACAATGGGTTAAGTATATGGATAACTATAATAACAGCTATATGTGTTTATTTCCTATACTTGAAATATGACGTTAGATCGACTGTTGTGGTCGTCTAACTAAAAAGTACAACAAATTATGTCATGTTACTGGAGCGTAGACATCGAGCTTTTTTTTAACTACATTTTTACAAGTATTTAGTGATTTAACTAAAAATTAAATAAAAGAACATAAAAGGAAAAAAATGAGGAGATTGGTTGATGAGAGAGTGGGTCTCAATGTCTCATCTCTACTCACTCTCACCCTCGTTATAGAGTTGGCGAAGGTGCCCATGACGCCCCAGCTTGTTTTGATGTTTAACGCCATGAAGGCTGAGGTGGGAACGGGCTTTAACTAGGGCTGGCATAACAGGTTACACGAACCTGTTAAGACACGAACACGAAACTTGTAAACACGAACACGACACGAAATCTAATCGTGTCATTTTTTTCAAACACGAACTTGTGTATAACAGGTTAACACGATAAGACACGATAAGAAACACCTAGTAAAATAAGTTAACACGAAAAGACACGATAAGACACGAACACGAAACAGGTAAACACGAACACGACACGAAAATAAACAGGTCTTAACGTGTCGACCTATTATAGACACGAAACCTGCTAAGGCCAAACACGAAACCTGTTAAAACCGTGTAGGTTCGTGTCAGGTTATCGTGTCTGTGTCTAAATTGCCAGCCCTAGCTTTAACGCCGTGTATATTTATTCCTACTTAGCGTCTTAAAAGAGAAGTTGGAGTCCACCACTTTATTAAGAATATGTAAATAATACAACAAAAAAATTTCCATTTTATTATTAATTTTTTAGAGCTTTATATACCGTTTGAAAATACACATCTCTTTAGAAGAGTTCAGGAACCGATATGAGTTTTGTTCCAATTCATCTTTAACTTTTAGAAGTTGGATTTTTTATTAGTTAGATTTGTATGTACAGAAATCACTATAAGATTACACGGAGCGTTAATGGGGTGAAAGGGGCATGAAGTGACATACAATGGCGGATTTAGAAAAAAAAATTGAGGAGTAACGTTAAATAAATTGGGTGATGTGCATTCCACTTTTTACAAGTTAGCGTTCAACCTGGATTTTGGTGAGGAAGGATAAGGTGGACGGTAAAGTGGAAAATTGGGGGTAATGATGTGGCTATATCCGTAACCTGAGGTTGTGGATTTCTGTATAAAAAGTGGTTGCAGGTTTCCGCAACCTCAACTTGCGGAAAAACCACCTCACTACCTATCTCCATCTGAGGAATACAAATGTTGTTTTTAGGTGTTACGGGATTGGGGTGGGCCTGATTTGGACTTACTTATTTGGGTCAAGGGGGTTTGATTTGGACGTGGGTTTTGGGAATTGAGTTGGGTTTAGTAATAGATATAGACTTTGTGGTTTAGACAAGGGTAGCCACGTTAATTGAGGGGTTGCGGGCGTGGCCCCTAACTCTATGCTAGGTCCGCATCTGGTGACATGTGTAGCCACGTCAATTCCCTTCCAACCCCCAAAAAATCACAGGGTACGTGGTGTTGACGTGAAGAGTTTTTTAAATCAACCAACCAATCAAAAATCATCCATAACCCAAGAACCAACCTTTACTTTTTGCCCCACGCCTATAGAAATCTCAACCCAACCTACCACACGTCACATACGGAATGGTGTTGATGACGTGAAGAAGGTTTCACATCACCTTCCAAACAACCCACCCCCACCCCGTCTAAGATCTTGATTTATTTAGGGTCTTGATATTTAAACCCCCTAAACTTATTTTCACCCCATTTAAAATATTTAGCTGTGGCCATAGCTTGGTGCTTTGGTAACATCAATCAACCATAAAGCTGACAACATATTAGGTTGTCTGATAAAATAAAGTATGTAACTCCTAAGCGTCGAGCTATGGTCATAACTCGGTGCTTTGGTGTTTTTTTCACCCCAAAGCACTAAGCTATGGCCATAGCTTGGTGCTTTGGGGTTTTTTTTTAAATAATAAATTTGTTTTAATTGATTTAAAAAAATTTTATTGATTTTAAATTGTTCTAATTTATTTTTAAGTGTTTTTACTGATTTTCAATAAAAAAAAACTTGTTTGACATGTTTTGGTTGTTTTAATTGCTCGTTGGTAGTTTTCAGAATAAACATCTGAGTATGAACAACGAATCAAGGTTTTTGTTGTTTGTCCTTAGTACATCGAATCGATAACGCGTTGCACCACACACCAACCTACTATGTTCATTTCCTTGTCTTGGTAGTTGAAGGTGGTGTGAGGGCAGTTGGTTTAATGTATTTTGTTTTGTATGTATCAACTCATTATATATCTATGCAGGTATGTTTGTTTCGAATGTTTACAATCTTTTTTAATGTTTGTTTCACAACATATTGTATCAATGTTGTAGCGTTTAATTAAACATGTTTGCGTTATTTTATAAAAATTGAAGTTTTTAATAAATAGACTAATAAATAAAAAATTGAAGTTTTATAAAATGTTAAACGACGTCGCTGTTGAAGTTGAAAATAATAACAATAATAATAACGTAGGGTTTGTGGTATTGACTGTTATTCCGGAAGTCCAGGATATTGATTAGAAATGTAAAATTTGTATTTTGATAAATCATGGTATTGATTGTATATTCATGTATTACGTACATTAAATTATGAAAGTTGTTTATACCCGAAAGTTTATTCTGAAAATTACAAACGAGCAATTAAACCAACCAAAATGCATCAAACAAATTTGTTTTTTGGAAATCAGTAAAAACACTTAAAAATGAATTAAAAAATACAAAATCTATTCAAACAAATTATTAAAAAAAAAAAAACCTCAAAGCACCGAGCTATGGTCATAACTCATCGCTTTGACCCCACAAAAATCCAACCAACAATCTCCCAAAAAAAACAACCCCAATCCCAAGACCTACAATGATTGTGTCAGCATCGTGCTTCAAAGCACCGAGCGATGGCCATAGCTCGATGCTTTGACCCCATATGAGGGGGTGAAAATAGACAAATGGGGGGTGAGAATAGATGTGCTAAATATTTTATTATTTTTTATTACATTTTATTAAACCCAATAAAACTATAATATTTTTCAGTCTCCCACATCACACACCCTCGATAATTTTGACACTACAAAACTGTCCTTAATTTTAGTAGATTTGATTTTCTATTTTGTTCTTGTTCAATTCTAGTGGGTGCATAGATAAATTGTTTGTGTGTGTTTAATAGAAAATAATTAAATATTTTCATTACATATTATAATCAAACGATCAATAAAACTGAAAAAAAATACCTAGTACTAAGTAATAACTTTAAGTACTAAGTCGAGACATGAAAGAATATAATCTAACAATTTTGATATTATTATTTTTTTCTGTTAAATATGTAATATCTTATAAAATTTCCCACTTTATTCTTTATCCTCTTATTTATTCCTTTACTTCATATATATAACTTACGACTTTCTGTTTATATTCACATGAATATATTCACTTTGAAAAAAAAAAAGAATGGAATTTAATAATCCCAACTTTAGGGGTGGGAAGGAAGCAGTTATAACTTGTCAATGTTTTTATTCTAATGGTCCCAAACTAACCCCAGTTAAGTTTTTCTGTTAAGTGACACGTGGCATCACACGTGGCAGTCTTACGTGGCACAGTATGTCCAGCTGGTAAAAAACGTGGACCCTACTTGTTTTTTCAATTAAAAAAAAATCTATTAATTATTTAAAAAAATCTTTAAAAACGTGGGCCCCACACCACCCCACCTACACCACCACCAACCACCACCACCACCAACCACCTACGACCACCACCAACCACCTGCCACCACCACCAACCACCTGTTACGAAGGACCCTAATTCTATACTCGATCAATTGACCAACGATTCGAACCTATTAATCAAATTAATGTTAGGGCTATTATAGAAAAATGAATTCCGAACAAAACCATACTAAATAATCACACTAACCTGTTCGTTTTCGAGTATGTGGTTGTGAAGATGACGGTGGTGGTGGTGGTGAACATGATGAAGGAAGAAGGAAGGTGGTGGTGGGTGTTATTATTATTATTTGATTGTGGGTCTCACCTTTTTTTTAAACATTAAATTAAATTTATTTTACACATGTCCAATCCAGGCCCACCTTTTTTTTTTTTTACAGATATAACACTTTATGCCACGTAGGACTGCCACGTGGCACTTAACAGAAAAACTTAACCGGGATTAGTTTGGGACCATTAGAATAAAAACATTAACAAGTTGGGACCGCTATATTACAACTTTCAAGTTGGAACTGCTCCCTTCCAACCCCAAAGTTGGAATTATTAAATTTCATTTCTAAAAAAAACATATGCTAGAATCTTAAAAGAATAATATTATGCATACAAGTTTCACATCTATAAGTATAAAATAGAAACACGTTTACTAAGTTTCGGTTATCTCACAAAATCTAGTGTAGCAAAATGTCTTATCAATATACTTATACGTTTCCAAGTTAGGTCACAACCAACTCAAATTTATGATGGGTAAAACAAGTACTAAAATAAGGGTCTTTTCCAAAAAAAGAAGCAGCATAAAACGTGAAGTTAATAGAAATTGCAGGAATAGAACTATTTGCATGACAAATACAATAAAAAGACTTGTAGACCATATATGTATTAAGCTAAAGGTTGTCATATTGATTATAAACATATGCTATAAATATTAAAAAAAAAAAACTTTTAAATTTGATGGCCTTATTAGATTGAAGGTCTAAAGCGATAGCTTCAAAATACCCCCTATAAGCTGGCCTTGACTAGGGCTAGTCACGAGCCGAGCCGATCCGAGCGGAACGGCTCGTTTACAATCGAGCTGAAAACCGAGCGAGCGCTTTTCGAGCGTGAATTTTTCCGAGCGAGCGCCGAGCGAGAATCGAGCAAAGAATAATTTGGAAAACCATAAAATTGGGATGTTTCCTTTGATTTTTGCATTGTCGGGTGATAACTAAGATCGAACTGCCCAATAATAACACTAATATAGAAATCCGAGTGTCCGAGAATGATGCTTAGGTTGAGGTTGGTGAGACGATGAACATACTGCAGAGAACAATTGTTGTATTGTGACATAGGATTATATTAAGCAAAGATTACTGATGGACGACTAACAAAATAAAGAAGTCAAGACTGTCACCTCTTGACTTATGGTTTTACTATTAAACTTAGTGCTAAATTTTTTGTTGGATTAAGTGAGCTAGTTGTATTTTGTTTGCATATATTTAAGCGGAATCCAATAGAATGTTACGTATAAAGCTATAAATATATATGTAATTTGTGCCTATATTTATAATTAAACATATAATAAATAAATAAAAAATTATTCGAGCCGAACCGAGCCGAGCGGACCTTTGCTCGTGCTTGGCTCGTTTACGAATCGAACTGAGCCGATCGGCTCATTTACAACCGAGCGAAAAATCGAACGAACATTTTTCGAGCATTTTCCGAACAAGCGGTAATCGATTTGAATAGCTCTAGCCTTGACAGGTTTCACATCTGTAAGTAAAATAGAAAAAATGTATAACATACACATAAATTCTTGAGACCAAGATAATTAACTGGCCATGTTTTAGTATCCAAATCATTTTCTTTTTGTAGATGCAATATTAGAGTAATTTTTTCTTGAACTTATAAATCATTAAATTTTTGTTAGGTGATAAATAAAAGTTTTTATATTCAATCCACAAAAAATTTCGAATCCACAATTGCCAATTACATCAAATTAGCATGTTGACAGGTAACAAGCTACGCCGAACCCTAACTATTAAAGACGAAACATGCGCCGTTAAATATACCAATTATTTAAATTTAAAAGTAAAATGTATAAAGAAAATAATACAAATTATTTTAAAGCCTATAAAAGCACACTCCATCTCCAAACCCTATCACTACAAAACATGCATACTCCCTACACTATCCAATGACCACCACTCTCCTTTTCACCTTAACAAATCCAAAATCCAAATCTTCAATCTGGTAAAACCTCCATAACATATCTAAACTCCAACACATAACCCTTTACATAAATATATGGAGACCAAACACAAATCAATAATAAAAACAATCAATATCAAAACAAACACAAAGCTCCACAAGATCACGACCGTGTTTCGGTTCATGGAGACGTTCTTTTTATTAATTATTATCTCTAGGCTTTCATCTCAACTACCCTCCTTCGTTAAACTAGCCGAAGATTATTTATACGTGAGTAGTTTCATGGTCTTTAGCCATAAGTTCATGTTCGTGATCGGGAACCTAATAATATTGATCCTATTTTTAAGATCACGAGTTGTTGCACATGAAACCAAAGACGAGACTAAAGAAGGTGATTTGTGCTATGAGTATGTTAAAGGGTGTGATCGGAGTGTTGTGAATGCTCCGGTTATTGTAGGTGTTGTTAATGATGATATGAAGATGTGTAGGAGCAAATCGGAGGATTTGATAAGTGGGAAATGTGTAGATGGTGGAAATAGACCGGAATTGAGGCGGTCGGTGACGGAGATAGGGAGATTGAAGAGCACTGGTGACGGTGGTGAACCGGTGGTGAAGAGGTATGTGAAGGATGAAATGAGTGGTGAGGATTTTAGACGGACGGTGGAGGCTTTTATCGCGCGGCAACAAAAGATCTTGAGGGATGAGGAGTTGTCCCCGTGGTGTAACGGAAAAATTACTGAAATAGTCTTAATTGATCAAAAGTTTTTAAAAATAGACGTTAAATTTTAGTCGTTTTAAAAGCGGTGGCTAAGCCTTAGACAGTAGTCACGCCTCAAAAGTGTAGGTTAAATTCTAGCCGTCTTAGCCGACTGATACGATGTAACGTTTTAGTTGGTGGCAAAAAAGGACTAGCTACTTTGGGGACTAAAGTTGCATGTCTACCTTTTAAAAAAACTTTTGGTCAGCCAACCAAAGTCTATCATAGTAATTATCCGTTGTGTAAATGGGTTTAGATATTTTCATAGCGTTTGGTATTTTCATTTTCCTTTTTTTGTTTTTTTGTAAAAAAAGGTTAAAAAAATAGAGAATTTCTGTTATACCGTTTGGAGTGTCGAAGGGATTCTGGATGCAGTCTTTTTTTTAATGTTACTTCTAATCCTCCTTAACAAGATAATGTATTAAATTGTTAGTTAAATATTTAGCGTGCATGTTGAAGGGAACGACTTGTAAAGTTGGCTAAAAGTTTTAGTTGTATAAAAAAAGTAGTTAATAAAATAGCTATTGTTGTTATTAAAAGATATAAAATAATATTAAAGGCTTACACGGAGACATATTAATAGATACATGATTATTGTAAAGTGTATTGGAAGTTGATAGAACCTTAACCTGCCATTTCGTTCACATAACGTTTGTTAAGTAATTGAAATGTTTCAATGAAATTAGAATTTACCCTAAAAAAATTCAACCAACATTTTTTACATATAAATACCATCTTGCAATCATCATATCACTAGATCAGTGTAGTGTACGTCATGAGTAATTAAAGTACAAATGATGAGGTGTCTTGTTGTGAAAGAGCATACAATGATACAAACTTAAAAACAAATTTGTCGCTAAAAAACCTCTTATTCACGGTTGTGAAAGCTCCCTCCCAATCATCATATATTGAAGCCTAATCCAGTTGAAATGAGTTTTCCATGACACTATAACCTAGTGGCATCTTGTGGGTGAGATAAGGTTTAAAGACCGTTTGGTCCTGGGTCGATTCCCACAAAGGGGTTTTCCCCGGATTTATTGGGTTTCCCCTTTGGTGTATAAGCATTATTGTATAGTGGAGAAGAATATGATAAGGTGGTTCCGTTGATGGCACAATGATACTCTAGTTGTCCGTCAGTGATCCAAATTTATCGTTAAGAAAAAAGGTTGCAATGAGTTGATGTAGATATATTGTTAAGGTAAAACATGGTTACATTTGGTTTTCAGCCACCAGTTAGTTGACGATGGACATCGAACGGGGGAGACATAGGTCGCGATAGGGGTGTGCAAATTGCGGTTCTGTTAGGCAAAAAAACATACACAACCATAAAAGAAGTCTAATTTTAAATAATGGTTATTTGTTGAACCTTTTAAAACTAATTATATTACAAAAAATATTGTATATGTACTTTGCAATACTATAAAATCATACCATTTTTATGAATGCAATCATCATATCACTAGATCAGCGTAAGTAAATGGTAATTAAAGTAAAAATAATTAGGTGTTTTGTTGTTAAAGAGTAAACGAAGTTAAAAACAAATTTGTCGCTAAAACAACTCTTATTCAAGGTTGTGCAATGCCCTCCCAATCATAATCTTGAAGCATAATCTTGTTACAATGAGTTGATGTAGATGTATTGCTAAGGCAAAATTTGGTTTCATTTGGTTTTCGGCCACTAATTAGGTTGATGATGGACTGCGGATTGGTGGAGAAGTGGGTCGCGAGGTAATAGTTGCCTAGTCGGTTTTGTCTTCCTTTTCTTAGACTGACGTCATCAGGTTTCTAATGGGATGTCCTTTTTCATCATCTCGGGTTGGGTCTTAAATACATGTTGTCTTGGATTGATGGTTTCTAATCTCCCATTTCTACAAGTAGCGTGTTTTAAATTCCTATTGTCCTTGATCAATGGCTTCTTAAATCGGATTTATGTTGCTTTCATGATCTTCGGTCGATAGCAATTATTATTTTTTCTTATTATCTTAATGGATCATGGCCTCTAAATGGTTTTTACGTTTTAACCATGTAGACTTAAGTTACCTCTTAACCATTAAGAGGCTATGATCAAGTAGCCTCTTAATGACCATTAAAAGGTTACCAAAGCATCGCAATTATAAATTATGGTCACACAAATCGTATAATCACTGCAAAAGTTACATGATTCAACACGAATAACAATTAACTGTCACGATGTTTGGGTGGGGGATCCACCTAAATCCCAATGAAATGCCTTACTAAAAAAAACTATATAAAAATATGAAATTTAAAATTCATAAACAGTCAAACTTATGAACCAAACACCCTTTCTATCTAATCACATAGGAAAGACTTAACATATATAAAACTATCTATAAATATCAGACCCAAAGAACAAAAGATATTATGTTATTCTATATTATAAGGACTTTTAACATAGGAATAGATAATGTTCTACATTATTAAAGAGATGTTGCTTCCCACTTGGCACAGAAAGTTGAAAAATCTTTGGATTACAAATAATTTGACAATTGCCAATATAAAAGCATCCAGAAAACACAAAGTGAAAGCAGCTGAATCATAAAAAAATGCTTACTGACCCTACACCATGCCAACTTGTCATTCTTCCCTGTTGTAGTGCTGTTCATATTTCGGAAACCGTCACAAGACTTGACAATTTTCCAAGAGAAAATGCATCTGATTCCATACGAAACAGTCAGCGTTGCATGAACCTTATGAGTTATATACATGTTACACGTAAACTCGACTTTGAGAGAACATAATCGTGCATGCATGTTTCATTTTGTAAAGAGTGTGCATCGTTAGACGGGTATGGAAGAAAAAAAGAAAAAGGAAAAAAATGAAATGATGTTTTTTTTCATATTAAAGAGGTTATAGCACTAGATGGTGATGCTTTTAAACAGGAAAGGCCATAGAATTGATTCTGCACATTTGTAGTGTGAAATCAAATGTGAATCTTTTAACCCAATTTCGGTGGTGTTTGCATAATATGATATGAATTATGAAATTTCAAAGATAAATTTGAACTAAAAGAGAATGAACAATTATTTTGCCCTTCTAAAAAGTGTCAACACTCTCGGATATAGTGCAGAATGTGGATTACACCAATAATGTGATATGAATTATGAAATGCCAAAGAAAGTATGAACTAAAAGGGCGAGATGAACAATTATTTCCCCTACTAAAAAGTGTCAACACTCTCGGATACTGTAGCATGAATGTAATATGAAAATAAAAGGCTATAAAAAAATTTAAAAAAAAATCATCTTATTAGTAAAAGGAGGGGACTTGCCTGTCCAGGTAGGTTCTGGATGCATTACCATCCCATATATGAATGCCCTTATCTTGTAAAACCTGATGACCATATATGTGAAGAACTAAGATAAATTATCATATGACTGCATACAACTTATGCCCATACATGTGATGACTGATGATGAATTTCATGTGCACACATCAGATCTCGGCTGAAGACTTGTACAACGTCAGCATGTTTATTGATACTTTATTCAAAGATAATTTGCAAATGTGCAGAGACATAGTTTGTTTTGTTCAAACAAGAATTGTGTACATAAGACAAGACGCAGAAAACAACCAATATGGAGACCTAGGCATATCTGTGTCCAAATGAATAACAAATGCTATAAATAGATCTTCAATCCTAGATGCATGAGGTTTAGACTTTAGACTACCATGTTTCTTTTCAATTAATGTAGCTATGGGAGCTTTTACCTTCTATCAGACCAAAAAAATTTACCTTGGCACTTGTTGACCCACTGATGAACCACAAAAGTTCTTCTACAACTCCACGCCAAAACACTTTCTGTGAGAACAAATAATATAATATAAATGAGTCAATACAGCAGAACAGAGTTCAATATTTTCTGTTTCTTATGTCAAGCCATTGAGACTGCCATCCAAAATATTTTAATTAACACATTGAAATATGATTTAAAGAAATGTGCATGCCTTTGTTGTAAGGAGCGGAAAAGACTTTCTCAGATTGAACCGCATCTATTCACAACAAGGAAAACCATTAGTATATAAAAGTTGGTTGAATTATATGCAGAAAACAAACATGAAAGTACCTGACAACCAAATTGTGACAAGGTACCAGTCCCAGTACGGTCACCCTTTAAAGCACCGTTCGAAATGATGTCTTTCACCAGCCTCAAGTAAAGATACTCCTCATGCTTCTCAAATATCATTTTGGGCAGGAAAGAGAACATCCTTGCATCAAACTTTACCGCGTCTGATTTACTGTCAGACAACAAGCCATTATTCTTACTGATCGTTTCAGCTGCAGAGCTCCTCACACGAACATATGTAGTGAAACAATGTTGAATTTCATTCTCCATGACTGGGAATGACGAGTACCACGGCTGGAATTGTGATACATCAATAGCAGGGATAAAAGTGTCACAATCAATGTCTGTTTCGATTTCGGTAATATGGATAGCATCACATCCAGAGCTGTTAAGGGACTCCCTACAATAAAGCTAGCAGTTAAGTACAGACGCCACGCAATACCAATAAACCTCAATATAAACATACTAAGTATACGAAAATTGTTTATACAAACCTTAAGATCTCACCACCACCTATAACAAACACCCTCTCGATATATTGACAGTATGGAGACGACGCCAACACTTCCAATGCAGAAACCATGCTCCCACATGTTAAAACATTATCAGTGGTTACAATGTCAGAACTCCCTGAGCGAGTTAGAACAACATTAAGGCGACCAGTGAGCGGTCTATGTTTTAGAGGTATGCTTTCCCATGTTTTTCTTCCCATGATAACAGCATTCTTCTTTGTTGAGTCTGATGTGGCCATGGTGACATCTTTGAAAAACTTGAGGTCAGAAGGCAACTTCCATGGCAATTTTCCGTCTTTACCGATACCCATAGTACGTGTGGCAGCTACCACAACTTGATAAGTCATCTGATGATGAGGTGGTATGCTGAGAGTGTCGTTGCATGTGCCCGCAAGAGTTTCACCAGCCATGAGTAGATTATGGGTCTTACTTAACAACAGTGACAAGATCTACAAGGAATTGGGAAAATTAATAGCAATTATTAGTTTTTAGAACAAAAAAACTTAAACAGAACAGTTAAGAACAATCTCCATAATTCATAGTCACATAATTCGCTGGCAAGGCCACGATTCTCGTTCTGGATCGTTCGTACCAATTCGCGGTACGATCACGGTCCTGGTACGCTCGAGATCGCTATTCCGATCGTAAAAGTGGCGTTCCAGATTATCACTTCAATTGTTGCTCTTTGCGTTGTCTTTACCGTCGAGATGCAGGCTTGAACTGCTTCTGTTAAGAACTAGTAAATCCTTTTATTCCAAAATTAGTTTATCACTGTAATAGAGTAATAGTATAGTTTTTAATGTAAGATTCAAGAAAAGAAAGTATTTGTAGGTCGCTCAACAGTCAACACGACTTGACCCGTTTGACAAGTAGTAAATAGTACACATTCCGACTCTCTACCCAACCCGCCCAAAACCATTCAAAACTGTAAGACAGAGATATAAAATTTGATGTAAACAGGGAGCTACAGTTTGTATTTGTCCTTACCAAAGCAAGAAGATAAAAGGGTACTCTATACTGCCATTTTCATTTCTATTTTCTGGTGAGGATCATAGCCCATGAGTTTAAAATCATTAGCCACAAAAGCATCTATATCCTTCTTCTCAGGATTGATCTTCAAAATCTGCAGTTATACATTGGAAAATGAAAAATGAATCAGAAGAGGCAAGTGATAACTAAAAACGTAGTCTGATATTTCCTAAATGTACACAAAGAACATTAAGCCCGGAAAAAAAAATTAAGTGCTAGAGCTCGCAAGATGGGTCAGGCGGCTGGATAATGGGTCGAAATGGGTTCAGGTTGAACATATCACTTTTAGTACGTGTCTAAACACCACTGCCGAGTTGGCCTCCAAACTTTTTATTTTGTCCTTTTTTTGAAAAACAATATTTTCAAAATAATGTGGGTCATTAAATAAAGATATACAGAAGGTTGTATACATCAGAAATAGACTTTAAGTGACTTTCAGCTTGTTTGACCCATTTGTGTTTCTCCTTTTAGCATTATCTTATTTGACCCATTTGAGACTGAATCATTCACATGTAAATGGGTCAAAAAGCCACCTCTAATCAAAGTTAAGAGCAGTAAAATACTAAATAGCATAAGAAAATTATGCTTCACATTATGCTTACAGGAAAAGGTCTAGGCAGCTTCTGAAGCTGGTCCTGCAGAGGTCTAACATGAGTGCTATAGACATGCGCATCACCAAGAACATGAACAAAATCACCAGGAACAAGATCTACACATAAGCAAATGTAAGATAAAATTCATATGTTAAACTAACAAATTGTCTAACCAACAAATACCTACTTGAATTCACAGGATTTAGATAATATTCTGGTATTTGTCCCTAATCAGTAATTATTATTAAGAATACTAAAGTACTAAACTAGTAACGAGTTTAAAATATCCATACCACAAACATGGGCAATCATGCATGTCAATAAGGCGTATGATGCTATGTTAAATGGAACACCCAGACCCATATCTGCAGATCGTTGATACATTTGACAAGATAACTCCCCTTGATTTACATAGAACTGCAAAAAATAACAGAAATATGTTACTTATAGAGATCACTAAGTTATGAAAAAAACCAAACAGATCAGTACTATGCTGCCTATGCACACCTGTGCAAACATGTGACAAGGTGGAAGCGCCATCTGCTTAAGATCAGAAGGGTTCCATGCTGAAAGAAGTATTCGACGATCGTCTGGATTGTTTTTTATCTTGTCAATAACATCTAGCAGTTGATCAAATCCTTGGCCAGTGTAGTCAGCATGCATGTTGGTATAGCTGTAAAAGTGTGTTTTTAATATCTATTACGTTGATGTTTGAAGCATTAAAAAGTGTAATATAACAAACTGCTAACCTTGCACCAAAGTGTCTCCACTGAAACCCGTATACTGGTCCCAGGTCACCTTCTTCTCTATCCACCAACCCGATACTGTAGCATGAATGTAATATGAAAATAAAAGGCTATAAAAAAATTTAAAAAAAAAAATCATCTTATTAGTAAAAGGAGGGGACTTGCCTGTCCAGGTAGGTTCTGGATGCATTACCATCCCATATATGAATGCCCTTATCTTGTAAAACCTGATGACCATATATGTGAAGAACTAAGATAAATTATCATATGACTGCATACAACTTATGCCCATACATGTGATGACTGATGATGAATTTCATGTGCACACATCAGATCTCGGCTGAAGACTTGTACAACGTCCGCATGTTTATTGATACTTTATTCAGAGATAATTTGCAAATGTGCAGAGACATAGTTTGTTTTGTTCAAACAAGAATTGTGTACATAAGACAAGACGCAAAAAACAACCGATATGGAGACCTAGGCATATCTGTGTCCAAATGAATAACAAATGCTATAAATAGATCTTCAATCCTAGATGCATGAGGTTTAGACTTTAGACTACCATGTTTCTTTTCAATTAATGTAGCTATGGGAGCTTTTACCTTCTATCAGACCAAAAAAATTTACCTTGGCACTTGTTGACCCACTGATGAACCACAAAAGTTCTTCTACAACTCCACGCCAAAACACTTTCTGTGAGAACAAATAATATAATATAAATGAGTCAATACAGCATAACAGAGTTCAATATTTTCTGTTTCTTATGTCAAGCCATTGAGACTGCCATCCAAAATATTTTAATTAACACATTGAAATATGATTTAAAGAAATGTGCATGCCTTTGTTGTAAGGAACGGAAAAGACTTTCTCAGATTGAACCGCATCTATTCACAACAAGGAAAACCATTAGTATATAAAAGTTGGTTGAATTATATGCAGAAAACAAACATGAAAGTACCTGACAACCAAATTGTGACAAGGTACCAGTCCCAGTACGGTCACCCTTTAAAGCACCGTTCGAAATGATGTCTTTCACCAGCCTCAAGTAAAGATACTCCTCATGCTTCTCAAATATCATTTTGGGCAGGAAAGAGAACATCCTTGCATCAAACTTTACCGCGTCTGATTTACTGTCAGACAACAAGCCATTATTCTTACTGATCGTTTCAGCTGCAGAGCTCCTCACACGAACATATGTAGTGAAACAATGTCGAATTTCATTCTCCATGACTGGGAATGACGAGTACCACGGCTGGATTTGTGATACATCAATAGCAGGGATAAAAGTGTCACAATCAATGTCTGTTTCGATTTCGGTAATATGGATAGCATCACATCCAGAGCTGTTAAGGGACTCCCTACAATAAAGCTAGCAGTTAAGTACAGACGCCACGCAATACCAATAAACCTCAATATAAACATACTAAGTATACGAAAATTGTTTATACAAACCTTAAGATCTCACCACCACCTATAACAAACACCCTCTCAATATATTGACAGTATGGAGACGACGCCAACACTTCCAATGCAGAAACCATGCTCCCACATGTTAAAACATTATCAGTGGTTACAATGTCAGAACTCCCTGAGCGAGTTAGAACAACATTAAGGCGACCAGTGAGCGGTCTATGTTTTAGAGGTATGCTTTCCCATGTTTTTCTTCCCATGATAACAGCATTCTTCTTTGTTGAGTCTGATGTGGCCATGGTGACATCTTTGAAAAACTTGAGGTCAGAAGGCAACTTCCATGGCAATTTTCCGTCTTTACCGATACCCATAGTACGTGTGGCAGCTACCACAACTTGATAAGTCATCTGATGATGAGGTGGTATGCTGAGAGTGTCGTTGCATGTGCCCGCAAGAGTTTCACCAGCCATGAGTAGATTATGGGTCTTACTTAACAACAGTGACAAGATCTACAAGGAATTGGGAAAATTAATAGCAATTATTAGTTTTTAGAACAAAAAAAACTTAAACAGAACAGTTAAGAACAATCTCCATAATTCATAGTCACATAATTCGCTGGCAAGGCCACGATTCTCGTTCTGGATCGTTCGTACCAATTCGCGGTACGATCACGGTCCTGGTACGCTCGAGATCGCTATTCCGATCGTAAAAGTGGCGTTCCAGATTATCACTTCAATTGTTGCTCTTTGCGTTGTCTTTACCGTCGAGATGCAGGCTTGAACTGCTTCTGTTAAGAACTAGTAAATCCTTTTATTCCAAAATTAGTTTATCACTGTAATAGAGTAATAGTATAGTTTTTAATGTAAGATTCAAGAAAAGAAAGTATTTGTAGGTCGCTCAACAGTCAACACGACTTGACCCGTTTGACAAGTAGTAAATAGTACACATTCCGACTCTCTACCCAACCCGCCCAAAACCATTCAAAACTGTAAGACAGAGATATAAAATTTGATGTAAACAGGGAGCTACAGTTTGTATTTGTCCTTACCAAAGCAAGAAGATAAAAGGGTACTCTATACTGCCATTTTCATTTCTATTTTCTGGTGAGGATCATAGCCCATGAGTTTAAAATCATTAGCCACAAAAGCATCTATATCCTTCTTCTCAGGATTGATCTTCAAAATCTGCAGTTATACATTGGAAAATGAAAAATGAATCAGAAGAGGCAAGTGATAACTAAAAACGTAGTCTGATATTTCCTAAATGTACACAAAGAACATTAAGCCCGGAAAAAAAAATTAAGTGCTAGAGCTCGCAAGATGGGTCAGGCGGCTGGATAATGGGTCGAAATGGGTTCAGGTTGAACATATCACTTTTAGTACGTGTCTAAACACCACTGCCGAGTTGGCCTCCAAACTTTTTATTTTGTCCTTTTTTTGAAAAACAATATTTTCAAAATAATGTGGGTCATTAAATAAAGATATACAGAAGGTTGTATACATCAGAAATAGACTTTAAGTGACTTTCAGCTTGTTTGACCCATTTGTGTTTCTCCTTTTAGCATTATCTTATTTGACCCATTTGAGACTGAATCATTCACATGTAAATGGGTCAAAAAGCCACCTCTAATCAAAGTTAAGAGCAGTAAAATACTAAATAGCATAAGAAAATTATGCTTCACATTATGCTTACAGGAAAAGGTCTAGGCAGCTTCTGAAGCTGGTCCTGCAGAGGTCTAACATGAGTGCTATAGACATGCGCATCACCAAGAACATGAACAAAATCACCAGGAACAAGATCTACACATAAGCAAATGTAAGATAAAATTCATATGTTAAACTAACAAATTGTCTAACCAACAAATACCTACTTGAATTCACAGGATTTAGATAATATTCTGGTATTTGTCCCTAATCAGTAATTATTATTAAGAATACTAAAGTACTAAACTAGTAACGAGTTTAAAATATCCATACCACAAACATGGGCAATCATGCATGTCAATAAGGCGTATGATGCTATGTTAAATGGAACACCCAGACCCATATCTGCAGATCGTTGATACATTTGACAAGATAACTCCCCTTGATTTACATAGAACTGCAAAAAATAACAGAAATATGTTACTTATAGAGATCACTAAGTTATGAAAAAAACCAAACAGATCAGTACTATGCTGCCTATGCACACCTGTGCAAACATGTGACAAGGTGGAAGCGCCATCTGCTTAAGATCAGAAGGGTTCCATGCTGAAAGAAGTATTCGACGATCGTCTGGATTGTTTTTTATCTTGTCAATAACATCTAGCAGTTGATCAAATCCTTGGCCAGTGTAGTCAGCATGCATGTTGGTATAGCTGTAAAAGTGTGTTTTTAATATCTATTACGTTGATGTTTGAAGCATTAAAAAGTGTATTATAACAAACTGCTAACCTTGCACCAAAGTGTCTCCACTGAAACCCGTATACTGGTCCCAGGTCACCTTCTTCTCTATCCACCAACCCGATACTGTAGCATGAATGTAATATGAAAATAAAAGGCTATAAAAAAATTTAAAAAAAAAATCATCTTATTAGTAAAAGGAGGGGACTTGCCTGTCCAGGTAGGTTCTGGATGCATTACCATCCCATATATGAATGCCCTTATCTTGTAAAACCTGATGACCATATATGTGAAGAACTAAGATAAATTATCATATGACTGCATACAACTTATGCCCATACATGTGATGACTGATGATGAATTTCATGTGCACACATCAGATCTCGGCTGAAGACTTGTACAACGTCAGCATGTTTATTGATACTTTATTCAGAGATAATTTGCAAATGTGCAGAGACATAGTTTGTTTTGTTCAAACAAGAATTGTGTACATAAGACAAGACGCAGAAAACAACCGATATGGAGACCTAGGCATATCTGTGTCCAAATGAATAACAAATGCTATAAATAGATCTTCAATCCTAGATGCATGAGGTTTAGACTTTAGACTACCATGTTTCTTTTCAATTAATGTAGCTATGGGAGCTTTTACCTTCTATCAGACCAAAAAAATTTACCTTGGCACTTGTTGACCCACTGATGAACCACAAAAGTTCTTCTACAACTCCACGCCAAAACACTTTCTGTGAGAACAAATAATATAATATAAATGAGTCAATACAGCAGAACAGAGTTCAATATTTTCTGTTTCTTATGTCAAGCAAATGAGACTGCCATCCAAAATATTTTAATTAACACATTGAAATATGATTTAAAGAAATGTGCATGCCTTTGTTGTAAGGAGCGGAAAAGACTTTCTCAGATTGAACCGCATCTATTCACAACAAGGAAAACCATTAGTATATAAAAGTTGGTTGAATTATATGCAGAAAACAAACATGAAAGTACCTGACAACCAAATTGTGACAAGGTACCAGTCCCAGTACGGTCACCCTTTAAAGCACCGTTCGAAATGATGTCTTTCACCAGCCTCAAGTAAAGATACTCCTCATGCTTCTCAAATATCATTTTGGGCAGGAAAGAGAACATCCTTGCATCAAACTTTACCGCGTCTGATTTACTGTCAGACAACAAGCCATTATTCTTACTGATCGTTTCAGCTGCAGAGCTCCTCACACGAACATATGTAGTGAAACAATGTCGAATTTCATTCTCCATGACTGGGAATGACGAGTACCACGGCTGGAATTGTGATACATCAATAGCAGGGATAAAAGTGTCATAATCAATGTCTGTTTCGATTTCGGTAATATGGATAGCATCACATCCAGAGCTGTTAAGGGACTCCCTACAATAAAGCTAGCAGTTAAGTACAGACGCCACGCAATACCAATAAACCTCAATATAAACATACTAAGTATACGAAAATTGTTTATACAAACCTTAAGATCTCACCACCACCTATAACAAACACCCTCTCGATATATTGACAGTATGGAGACGACGCCAACACTTCCAATGCAGAAACCATGCTCCCACATGTTAAAACATTATCAGTGGTTACAATGTCAGAACTCCCTGAGCGAGTTAGAACAACATTAAGGCGACCAGTGAGCGGTCTATGTTTTAGAGGTATGCTTTCCCATGTTTTTCTTCCCATGATAACAGCATTCTTCTTTGTTGAGTCTGATGTGGCCATGGTGACATCTTTGAAAAACTTGAGGTCAGAAGGCAACTTCCATGGCAATTTTCCGTCTTTACCGATACCCATAGTACGTGTGGCAGCTACCACAACTTGATAAGTCATCTGATGATGAGGTGGTATGCTGAGAGTGTCGTTGCATGTGCCCGCAAGAGTTTCACCAGCCATGAGTAGATTATGGGTCTTACTTAACAACAGTGACAAGATCTACAAGGAATTGGGAAAATTAATAGCAATTATTAGTTTTTAGAACAAAAAAAACTTAAACAGAACAGTTAAGAACAATCTCCATAATTCATAGTCACATAATTCGCTGGCAAGGCCACGATTCTCGTTCTGGATCGTTCGTACCAATTCGCGGTACGATCACGGTCCTGGTACGCTCGAGATCGCTATTCCGATCGTAAAAGTGGCGTTCCAGATTATCACTTCAATTGTTGCTCTTTGCGTTGTCTTTACCGTCGAGATGCAGGCTTGAACTGCTTCTGTTAAGAACTAGTAAATCCTTTTATTCCAAAATTAGTTTATCACTGTAATAGAGTAATAGTATAGTTTTTAATGTAAGATTCAAGAAAAGAAAGTATTTGTAGGTCGCTCAACAGTCAACACGACTTGACCCGTTTGACAAGTAGTAAATAGTACACATTCCGACTCTCTACCCAACCCGCCCAAAACCATTCAAAACTGTAAGACAGAGATATAAAATTTGATGTAAACAGGGAGCTACAGTTTGTATTTGTCCTTACCAAAGCAAGAAGATAAAAGGGTACTCTATACTGCCATTTTCATTTCTATTTTCTAGTGAGGATCATAGCCCATGAGTTTAAAATCATTAGCCACAAAAGCATCTATATCCTTCTTCTCAGGATTGATCTTCAAAATCTGCAGTTATACATTGGAAAATGAAAAATGAATCAGAAGAGGCAAGTGATAACTAAAAACGTAGTCTGATATTTCCTAAATGTACACAAAGAACATTAAGCCCGGAAAAAAAAATTAAGTGCTAGAGCTCACAAGATGGGTCAGGCGGCTGGATTATGGGTCGAAATGGGTTCAGGTTGAACATATCACTTTTAGTACGTGTCTAAACACCACTGCCGAGTTGGCCTCCAAACTTTTTATTTTGTCCTTTTTTTGAAAAACAATATTTTCAAAATAATGTGGGTCATTAAATAAAGATATACAGAAGGTTGTATACATCAGAAATAGACTTTAAGTGACTTTCAGCTTGTTTGACCCATTTGTGTTTCTCCTTTTAGCATTATCTTATTTGACCCATTTGAGACTGAATCATTCACATGTAAATGGGTCAAAAAGCCACCTCTAATCAAAGTTAAGAGCAGTAAAATACTAAATAGCATAAGAAAATTATGCTTCACATTATGCTTACAGGAAAAGGTCTAGGCAGCTTCTGAAGCTGGTCCTGCAGAGGTCTAACATGAGTGCTATAGACATGCGCATCACCAAGAACATGAACAAAATCACCAGGAACAAGATCTACACATAAGCAAATGTAAGATAAAATTCATATGTTAAACTAACAAATTGTCTAACCAACAAATACCTACTTGAATTCACAGGATTTAGATAATATTCTGGTATTTGTCCCTAATCAGTAATTATTATTAAGAATACTAAAGTACTAAACTAGTAACGAGTTTAAAATATCCATACCACAAACATGGGCAATCATGCATGTCAATAAGGCGTATGATGCTATGTTAAATGGAACACCCAGACCCATATCTGCAGATCGTTGATACATTTGACAAGATAACTCCCCTTGATTTACATAGAACTGCAAAAAATAACAGAAATATGTTACTTATAGAGATCACTAAGTTATGAAAAAAACCAAACAGATCAGTACTATGCTGCCTATGCACACCTGTGCAAACATGTGACAAGGTGGAAGCGCCATCTGCTTAAGATCAGAAGGGTTCCATGCTGAAAGAAGTATTCGACGATCGTCTGGATTGTTTTTTATCTTGTCAATAACATCTAGCAGTTGATCAAATCCTTGGCCAGTGTAGTCAGCATGCATGTTGGTATAGCTGTAAAAGTGTGTTTTTAATATCTATTACGTTGATGTTTGAAGCATTAAAAAGTGTATTATAACAAACTGCTAACCTTGCACCAAAGTGTCTCCACTGAAACCCGTATACTGGTCCCAGGTCACCTTCTTCTCTATCCACCAACCCGATACTGTAGCATGAATGTAATATGAAAATAAAAGGCTATAAAAAAATTTAAAAAAAAAATCATCTTATTAGTAAAAGGAGGGGACTTGCCTGTCCAGGTAGGTTCTGGATGCATTACCATCCCATATATGAATGCCCTTATCTTGTAAAACCTGATGACCATATATGTGAAGAACTAAGATAAATTATCATATGACTGCATACAACTTATGCCCATACATGTGATGACTGATGATGAATTTCATGTGCACACATCAGATCTCGGCTGAAGACTTGTACAACGTCAGCATGTTTATTGATACTTTATTCAGAGATAATTTGCAAATGTGCAGAGACATAGTTTGTTTTGTTCAAACAAGAATTGTGTACATAAGACAAGACGCAGAAAACAACCGATATGGAGACCTAGGCATATCTGTGTCCAAATGAATAACAAATGCTATAAATAGATCTTCAATCCTAGATGCATGAGGTTTAGACTTTAGACTACCATGTTTCTTTTCAATTAATGTAGCTATGGGAGCTTTTACCTTCTATCAGACCAAAAAAATTTACCTTGGCACTTGTTGACCCACTGATGAACCACAAAAGTTCTTCTACAACTCCACGCCAAAACACTTTCTGTGAGAACAAATAATATAATATAAATGAGTCAATACAGCAGAACAGAGTTCAATATTTTCTGTTTCTTATGTCAAGCCATTGAGACTGCCATCCAAAATATTTTAATTAACACATTGAAATATGATTTAAAGAAATGTGCATGCCTTTGTTGTAAGGAGCGGAAAAGACTTTCTCAGATTGAACCGCATCTATTCACAACAAGGAAAACCATTAGTATATAAAAGTTGGTTGAATTATATGCAGAAAACAAACATGAAAGTACCTGACAACCAAATTGTGACAAGGTACCAGTCCCAGTACGGTCACCCTTTAAAGCACCGTTCGAAATGATGTCTTTCACCAGCCTCAAGTAAAGATACTCCTCATGCTTCTCAAATATCATTTTGGGCAGGAAAGAGAACATCCTTGCATCAAACTTTGCCGCGTCTGATTTACTGTCAGACAACAAGCCATTATTCTTACTGATCGTTTCAGCTGCAGAGCTCCTCACACGAACATATGTAGTGAAACAATGTCGAATTTCATTCTCCATGACTGGGAATGACGAGTACCACGGCTGGAATTGTGATACATCAATAGCAGGGATAAAAGTGTCACAATCAATGTCTGTTTCGATTTCGGTAATATGGATAGCATCACATCCAGAGCTGTTAAGGGACTCCCTACAATAAAGCTAGCAGTTAAGTACAGACGCCACGCAATACCAATAAACCTCAATATAAACATACTAAGTATACGAAAATTGTTTATACAAACCTTAAGATCTCACCACCACCTATAACAAACACCCTCTCGATATATTGACAGTATGGAGACGACGCCAACACTTCCAATGCAGAAACCATGCTCCCACATGTTAAAACATTATCAGTGATTACAATGTCAGAACTCCCTGAGCGAGTTAGAACAACATTAAGGCGACCAGTGAGCGGTCTATGTTTTAGAGGTATGCTTTCCCATGTTTTTCTTCCCATGATAACAGCATTCTTCTTTGTTGAGTCTGATGTGGCCATGGTGACATCTTTGAAAAACTTGAGGTCAGAAGGCAACTTCCATGGCAATTTTCCGTCTTTACCGATACCCATAGTACGTGTGGCAGCTACCACAACTTGATAAGTCATCTGATGATGAGGTGGTATGCTGAGAGTGTCGTTGCATGTGCCCGCAAGAGTTTCACCAGCCATGAGTAGATTATGGGTCTTACTTAACAACAGTGACAAGATCTACAAGGAATTGGGAAAATTAATAGCAATTATTAGTTTTTAGAACAAAAAAACTTAAACAGAACAGTTAAGAACAATCTCCATAATTCATAGTCACATAATTCGCTGGCAAGGCCACGATTCTCGTTCTGGATCGTTCGTACCAATTCGCGGTACGATCACGGTCCTGGTACGCTCGAGATCGCTATTCCGATCGTAAAAGTTGCGTTCCAGATTATCACTTCAATTGTTGCTCTTTGCATTGTCTTTACCGTCGAGATGCAGGCTTGAACTGCTTCTGTTAAGAACTAGTAAATCCTTTTATTCCAAAATTAGTTTATCACTGTAATAGAGTAATAGTATAGTTTTTAATGTAAGATTCAAGAAAAGAAAGTATTTGTAGGTCGCTCAACAGTCAACACGACTTGACCCGTTTGACAAGTAGTAAATAGTACACATTCCGACTCTCTACCCAACCCGCCCAAAACCATTCAAAACTGTAAGACAGAGATATAAAATTTGATGTAAACAGGGAGCTACAGTTTGTATTTGTCCTTACCAAAGCAAGAAGATAAAAGGGTACTCTATACTGCCATTTTCATTTCTATTTTCTAGTGAGGATCATAGCCCATGAGTTTAAAATCATTAGCCACAAAAGCATCTATATCCTTCTTCTCAGGATTGATCTTCAAAATCTGCAGTTATACATTGGAAAATGAAAAATGAATCAGAAGAGGCAAGTGATAACTAAAAACGTAGTCTGATATTTCCTAAATGTACACAAAGAACATTAAGCCCGAAAAAAAAAATTAAGTGCTAGAGCTCACAAGATGGGTCAGGCGGCTGGATTATGGGTCGAAATGGGTTCAGGTGGAACATATCACTTTTAGTACGTGTCTAAACACCACTGCCGAGTTGGCCTCCAAACTTTTTATTTTGTCCTTTTTTTGAAAAACAATATTTTCAAAATAATGTGGGTCATTAAATAAAGATATACAGAAGGTTGTATACATCAGAAATAGACTTTAAGTGACTTTCAGCTTGTTTGACCCATTTGTGTTTCTCCTTTTAGCATTATCTTATTTGACCCATTTGAGACTGAATCATTCACATGTAAATGGGTCAAAAAGCCACCTCTAATCAAAGTTAAGAGCAGTAAAATACTAAATAGCATAAGAAAATTATGCTTCACATTATGCTTACAGGAAAAGGTCTAGGCAGCTTCTGAAGCTGGTCCTGCAGAGGTCTAACATGAGTGCTATAGACATGCGCATCACCAAGAACATGAACAAAATCACCAGGAACAAGATCTACACATAAGCAAATGTAAGATAAAATTCATATGTTAAACTAACAAATTGTCTAACCAACAAATACCTACTTGAATTCACAGGATTTAGATAATATTCTGGTATTTGTCCCTAATCAGTAATTATTATTAAGAATACTAAAGTACTAAACTAGTAACGAGTTTAAAATATCCATACCACAAACATGGGCAATCATGCATGTCAATAAGGCGTATGATGCTATGTTAAATGGAACACCCAGACCCATATCTGCAGATCGTTGATACATTTGACAAGATAACTCCCCTTGATTTACATAGAACTGCAAAAAATAACAGAAATATGTTACTTATAAAGATCACTAAGTTATGAAAAAAACCAAACAGATCAGTACTATGCTGCCTATGCACACCTGTGCAAACATGTGACAAGGTGGAAGCGCCATCTGCTTAAGATCAGAAGGGTTCCATGCTGAAAGAAGTATTCGACGATCGTCTGGATTGTTTTTTATCTTGTCAATAACATCTAGCAGTTGATCAAATCCTTGGCCAGTGTAGTCAGCATGCATGTTGGTATAGCTGTAAAAGTGTGTTTTTAATATCTATTACGTTGATGTTTGAAGCATTAATAAGTGTAATATAACAAACTGCTAACCTTGCACCAAAGTGTCTCCACTGAAACCCGTATACTGGTCCCAGGTCACCTTCTTCTCTATCCACCAACCCGATACTGTAGCATGAATGTAATATGAAAATAAAAGGCTATAAAAAAATTTAAAAAAAAAATCATCTTATTAGTAAAAGGAGGGGACTTGCCTGTCCAGGTAGGTTCTGGATGCATTACCATCCCATATATGAATGCCCTTATCTTCTAAAACCTGATGACCATATATGTGAAGAACTAAGATAAATTATCATATGACTGCATACAACTTATGCCCATACATGTGATGACTGATGATGAATTTCATGTGCACACATCAGATCTCGGCTGAAGACTTGTACAACGTCAGCATGTTTATTGATACTTTATTCAGAGATAATTTGCAAATGTGCAGAGACATAGTTTGTTTTGTTCAAACAAGAATTGTGTACATAAGACAAGACGCAGAAAACAACCGATATGGAGACCTAGGCATATCTGTGTCCAAATGAATAACAAATGCTATAAATAGATCTTCAATCCTAGATGCATGAGGTTTAGACTTTAGACTACCATGTTTCTTTTCAATTAATGTAGCTATGGGAGCTTTTGCCTTCTATCAGACCAAAAAAATTTACCTTGGCACTTGTTGACCCACGGCTGGAATTGTGATACATCAATAGCAGGGATAAAAGTGTCACAATCAATGTCTGTTTCGATTTCGGTAATATGGATAGCATCACATCCAGAGCTGTTAAGGGACTCCCTACAATAAAGCTAGCAGTTAAGTACAGACGCCACGCAATACCAATAAACCTCAATATAAACATACTAAGTATACGAAAATTGTTTATACAAACCTTAAGATCTCACCACCACCTATAACAAACACCCTCTCGATATATTGACAGTATGGAGACGACGCCAACACTTCCAATGCAGAAACCATGCTCCCACATGTTAAAACATTATCAGTGGTTAAAAGATATAAATGTTTAAAAATTATAAAAGATATAAATGTTTAAAAATTATGGGAGGAAATATGAGAGAGAAAATTTTAAATTATTTTTTCCTAAAATAACTCAATTTAATTATAAAAGGAAACAATTCAAAAACACCAAAAACTCTCCATTATGATGCCACGTGGCACTCTCAAGAGAAGGTTGGGGCCTCTATTGCACGTCACGTCAGCATATACGTTTTCTTTTATATATATATATATATATATATATATATATATATATATATATATATATATTCACATGAATATATTCACTTTGAAAAAAAAAAAAAAAAAACATATGCTAGAATCTTAAAAGAATCATATTATGCATACAAGTTTCACATCTATAAGTATAAAATAGAAAAAATGTGTAACACAAGCATAAATTCTTGAGACCAACTTCGGTACATTATTTAAGATAATTAACTGGTCATATTTTAGTATCCAAATCATTTTCTCTTTGTAGATGAAATATTAGAGTAATTTTTTCTTGAACTTATAAATCATTAAATTTTTGTTAGGTGATAAATAAAAGTTTTTATATTCAATCCACAATTGCTAAACGGGCAACAAGCTACGTCATCATCATTTCTAAATAGCAAATCCCAACCTACTAAAGATGAAACATGCCCCATTAAATATACCATTTATTTAAATTTAAAAGTAAAAATGTATAAAGAAAATAATTCAAATTATTTTGAAGCCTATAAAAGCACACTCCATCTCCAAACCCTATCACTACAAAACATGCATACTCCCTACAATATCCAATGGCCACCACTCTCCTTTTCATCCTAACAAATACAATATCCAAATCTTCAATCTATTAAAACCTCCATAACATATCTAAACTCCAACACATAAATATATGGAGTCCAAACAAAAACCAATAATAAAAACAGTCAATATCAAAACAAACACAAAGCTCCACAAGATCACGACCGTGTTTCGGTTCATGGAGACGTTCTTTTTATTAATTATTATCTCTAGGCTTTCATCTCAACTACCATCGTTCGTTAAACTAGCCGAAGATTATTTATACGTGAGTAGTTTCATGGTCTTTAGCCATAAGTTCATGTTCGTGATTGGGAACCTAATAATATTAATTCTGTTCTTGAGATCACGAGTTGTTGCACAAGAAACCAAAGATGAGACTAAAGAAGGTGATTTGTGCTATGAGTATGTTAAAGGGTGTGATCGGAGTGTTGTTAGTGATGATATGAAGATGTGTAGGAGCAAATCGGAGGATTTTATAAGTGGGAAATGTGTAGATGGTGGAAATAGACGGGAATTGAGGCGGTCGGTGACGGAGATAGGGAGATTGAAGAGCATTGGTGACGGTGGTGAACCGGTGGTGAAGAGGTATGTGAAGGATGAAATGAGTGGTGAGGATTTTAGACGGACGGTGGAGGCTTTTATCGCGCGGCAACAAAAGATCTTGAGGGATGAGGAGTTGTCCCCCGTGGTGTAACGGAAAAATTACAGAAATAGTCTTAGTTGATCAAAAGTTTTTAAAAATAGACATTAAATTTTAGTCTTTCTAAAAGTGGTGGCTAAGCCTTAGACAATAGTCACGCCTCAAAAGTGTAGGTTAAATCCTAGGCGTCTTAGCTGACTGATACGATGTAACGTTTTAGTTGGTGGCAAAAAAGGACTAGCTACTTTGGGGACTAAAGTTGCATGTCTACCTCTTAAAAAACTTTTGGTCAACCAACCAAAGTCTATCATAGTAATTATCCGTTGTGTAAATGGGTTTAGATATTTTTATAGTGTTTGGTATTTTCATTTTCCTTTTGTTGTTTTTGTAAAAAAAGGTTAAAAAATTAGAGAATTTCTGTAATACCGTTTTGGAGTGTCGAAGGGATTCTGGATGCAGTCTTTTTTTAATGTTACTCTAATCCTCCTTAACAAGATAATGTATTAAATTGTTAGTTAAATATTTAGCGTGCATGTTGAAGGGAAAGACTTATAAAGTTGGCTAAAAGTTTTAGTTGTATAGAAAAAGTAGTTAATAAAATAGCTATTGTTGTTATTAAAAGATATAAAATAATATTAAAGGCTTACACGAATACATATTAATAGATACATGATTATTGTAAAGTGTATTGGAAGTTGATAGAACCTTAACCTGCCATTTCGTTCACGTAACGTTTGTTAAGTAATTGAAATGTTTCAATGAAATTAGAATTTACCCTAAAAAAATTCAACTAACATTTTTTACATATAAATACCATCTTGCAATCACCATATCACTAGATCAGTGTAGTGTACGTCATGAGTAATTAAAGTACAAATGATGAGGTGTCTTGTTGTGAAAGAGCATACGAACTTAAAAACAAATTTATCTCTAAAAAAACTCTTATTCACGGTTGTGCAAGCTCCCTCCCAATCATCATATATTGAAGCCTAATCTAGTTGAAATGAGTTTTCCATGACACTATAACCTAGTGGCATCTTGTGGGTGAGATAAGGTTTAAAGACCGTTTGGTCCTGGGTCGATTCCCACAAAGGGGTTTTCCCCGGATTTATTGGGTTTCCTCTTGAATTGGTGTATAAGCATTATTGTATAGTGGAGAAGAATATGATAAGGTGGTTCCGTTGATGGCACAATGATACTCTAGTTGTCCGTCAGTGATCCAAATTTATCGTTAAGAAAAAAGGTTGCAATGAGTTGATGTAGATATATTGTTAAGGTAAAACATGGTTACATTTGGTTTTCAGCCACCAGTTAGTTGACGATGGACATCGAACGGGGGAGACATAGGTCGCGATAGGGGTGTGCAAATTGCGGTTCTGTTAGGCAAAAAAACATACACAACCATAAAAGAAGTCTAATTTTAAATAATGGTTATTTGTTGAACCTTTTAAAACTAATTATATTACAAAAAATATTGTATATGTACTTTGCAATACTATAAAATCATACCATTTTTATGAATGCAATCATCATATCACTAGATCAGCGTAAGTAAATGGTAATTAAAGTAAAAATAATTAGGTGTTTTGTTGTTAAAGAGTAAACGAAGTTAAAAACAAATTTGTCGCTAAAACAACTCTTATTCAAGGTTGTGCAATGCCCTCCCAATCATAATCTTGAAGCATAATCTTGTTACAATGAGTTGATGTAGATGTATTGCTAAGGCAAAATTTGGTTTCATTTGGTTTTCGGCCACTAATTAGGTTGATGATGGACTGCGGATTGGTGGAGAAGTGGGTCGCGAGGTAATAGTTGCCTAGTCGGTTTTGTCTTCCTTTTCTTAGACTGACGTCATCAGGTTTCTAATGGGATGTCCTTTTTCATCATCTCGGGTTGGGTCTTAAATACATGTTGTCTTGGATTGATGGTTTCTAATCTCCCATTTCTACAAGTAGCGTGTTTTAAATTCCTATTGTCCTTGATCAATGGCTTCTTAAATCGGATTTATGTTGCTTTCATGATCTTCGGTCGATAGCAATTATTATTTTTTCTTATTATCTTAATGGATCATGGCCTCTAAATGGTTTTTACGTTTTAACCATGTAGACTTAAGTTACCTCTTAACCATTAAGAGGCTATGATCAAGTAGCCTCTTAATGACCATTAAAAGGTTACCAAAGCAACGCAATTATAAATTATGGTCACACAAATCGTATAATCACTGCAAAAGTTACATGATTGAACACGAATAACAATTAACTGTCACGATGTTTGGGTGGGGGATCCACCTAAATCCCAATGAAATGCCTTACTAAAAAAAACTATATAAAAATATGAAATTTAAAATTCATAAACAGTCAAACTTATGAACCAAACACCCTTTCTATCTAATCACATAGGAAAGACTTAACATATATAAAACTATCTATAAATATCAGACCCAAAGAACAAAAGATATTATGTTATTCTATATTATAAGGACTTTTAACATAGGAATAGATAATGTTCTACATTATTAAAGAGATGTTGCTTCCCACTTGGCACAGAAAGTTGAAAAATCTTTGGATTACAAATAATTTGACAATTGCCAATATAAAAGCATCCAGAAAACACAAAGTGAAAGCAGCTGAATCATAAAAAAATGCTTACTGACCCTACACCATGCCAACTTGTCATTCTTCCCTGTTGTAGTGCTGTTCATATTTCGGAAACCGTCACAAGACTTGACAATTTTCCAAGAGAAAATGCATCTGATTCCATACGAAACAGTCAGCGTTGCATGAACCTTATGAGTTATATACATGTTACACGTAAACTCGACTTTGAGAGAACATAATCGTGCATGCATGTTTCATTTTGTAAAGAGTGTGCATCGTTAGACGGGTATGGAAGAAAAAAAGAAAAAGGAAAAAAATGAAATGATGTTTTTTTTCATATTAAAGAGGTTATAGCACTAGATGGTGATGCTTTTAAACAGGAAAGGCTATAGAATTGATTCTGCACATTTGTAGTGTGAAATCAAATGTGAATCTTTTAACCCAATTTCGGTGGTGTTTGCATAATATGATATGAATTATGAAATTTCAAAGATAAATTTGAACTAAAAGAGAATGAACAATTATTTTGCCCTTCTAAAAAGTGTCAACACTCTCGGATATAGTGCAGAATGTGGATTACACCAATAATGTGATATGAATTATGAAATGCCAAAGAAAGTATGAACTAAAAGGGCGAGATGAACAATTATTTCCCCTACTAAAAAGTGTCAACACTCTCGGATATAGTGGATATGGGAACGGGTCAGGCGGGCCAAGTAAGTGGAAAGTCATCCAACATGCACTCAGTATAAGAACTACTAAATCATTTTATTCCAAAAATAGTTTATCATTGTAATAGAGTAATAGTATAGTTTTTAATGTAAGATTCAAGAAAAGAAAGTATTTGTAGGTCGCTCAACAGTCAACACGACTTGACCCGTTTGACAAGTAGTAAATAGTACACATTACGACTCTCTACCCAACCCGCCCAAAACCATTCAAAACTGTAAGACAGAGATATAAAATTTGATGTAAACAGGGAGCTACAGTTTGTATTTGTCCTTACCAAAGCAAGAAGATAAAAGGGTACTCTATACTGCCATTTTCATTTCTATTTTCTGGTGAGGATCATAGCCCATGAGTTTAAAATCATTAGCCACAAAAGCATCTATATCCTTCTTCTCAGGATTGATCTTCAAAATCTGAAGTCGAACATTGGAAAATGAAAAATGAATCAAAAGTGGCAAGTGATAACTAAAAACGTATATCTTCCTAAACATACACAGAACATTAAGCCCGGAAAAAAAAAAATCAAGAGTACTAGAGCTTGCAAGATGGGTCAGAGGGTGGATAATGAGTCGAAATTGGTTCATGTTGAAACATATCACTTTTAGTACCTGTCTGCACTGCCAGGTTGGCCTCCAAGCTTTTTGTTTTGTCCATTTTTTGAAAAATAATATTCTTTTTCAAAATAATGCGGATCATTAAATAAAGATATACAGTAGGTTGTATACATCAGAAATAGACTTTAAGTGACTTTCAGCTTGTTTGACCCATTTGTGTTTCTCTTTTTAGCATTATTTTATTTGACCCATTTGAGACTGAATCATTCACATGTAAATGGGTCAAAAAGCCACCCCTAATCAAAGTTAAGAGCAGTAAAATAGTAAATAGTATAAGAAAATTATGCTACACATTATGCTTACAGGAAAAGGTCTAGGCAGCTTCTGAAGCTGGTCCTGCAGAGGTCTGACATGAGTGCTATAGACATGCGCATCACCAAGAACATGAACAAAATCACCAGGAACAAGATCTACAAATAAGCAAATGTAAGATAAAATTCATATGTTAAACTAACAAATTGTCTAACCAACAAATACCTACTTGAATTCACAAGATTTAGATGGCATGATAAAATATTCTGGAATTTGTCCCTAATCAGTAATTACTTATCGAGAATACTAAAGTACTAAACTAGTAATGGGTTTAAAATATCCATACCACAAACATGGGCGATCATGCATGTCAATAAGGCGTATGATGCTATGTTAAATGGAACACCCAGACCCATATCTGCAGATCGTTGATACATTTGACAAGATAACTCTCCTTGATTTACATAGAACTGCAAAAAATAACAGAAACATATTACTTTTAGAGATCAATAGGTTATGAAAAAAAAAAACAAATCAGTACTATGCTGCCTATGCACACCTGTGCAAACATATGACAAGGTGGAAGCGCCATCTGCTTAAGATCAGAAGGGTTCCATGCTGAAAGAATTATTCGCCGATCGTCTGGATTGTTTTTTATCTTGTCAATAACATCTAGCAGTTGATCAAATCCTTGGCCAGTGTAGTCAGCATGCATGTTGGTATAGCTGTAAAAGTGTTTTTTTTTAATATCTATTACGTTGATGTTTGAAGCATTAAAAAGTGTAATATAACAAACTGCTAACCTTGCACCAAAGTGTCTCCACTGAAACCCGTATACAGGTCCCAGGTCACCTTCTTCTCTATCCACCAACCCGATACTGTAGCATGAATGTAATATGAAAATAAAAGGCTATAAAAAAATTTTAAAAAAAAATCATCTTATTAGTAAAAGGAGGGGGACTTGCCTGTCCAGGTAGGTTCTGGATGCATTACCATCCCATATATGAATACCCTTATCTTGTAAAACCTGATGACCATATATGTGAAGAACTAAGATAAATTATCATATGACTGCATACAACTTATGCCCATACATGTGATGACTGATGATAAATTTCATGTGCACACATCAGATCTCGGCTGAAGAATTGTACAACTTGGTATGAAGACAGAACAGGTCAGCATGTTTATTGATACTTTATTCAGAGATAATTTGCAAATGTGCAGAGACATAGTTTGTTTTGTTGAAACAAGAATTGTGTACATAAGACAAGACGCAGAAAACAACCGATATGGAGACCTAGGCATATCTGTGTCCAAATGAATAACAAATGCTATAAATAGATCTTCAATCCTAGATGCATGAGGTTCAGACTTTAGACTACCATGTTTCTTTTCAATTAATGTAGCTATGGGAGCTTTTACCTTCTATCAAACAAAAAAAAAAGATACCTTGGCACTTGTTGACCCACTGATGAACCACAAAAGTTCTTCTACAACTCCGCGCCAAAACACTTTCTGAGAGAACAAATAATATAAGTGAGTCAATACAGCAGAACAGAGTTCAATATTTTCGGTTTCTTATGTCAAGCCATTGAGACTGCCATCCAAAATATTTTTAATTAACACATTGAAATATAATTTAAAGAAATGTGCATGCCTTTGTTGTAAGGAGCGGAAAAGACTTTCTCAGATTGAACCGCATCTATTCACAATAAGGAAAACCATTAGTATATAAAAGTTGGTTGAATTATATGCAGAAAACAAACATGAAAGTACCTGACAACCAAATTTTGACAAGGTACCAGTCCCAGTACGGTCACCCTTTAAAGCACCATTCGAAATGATGTCTTTCACCAGCCTCAAGTAAAGATACTCCTCATGCTTCTCAAATATCATTTTGGGCAGGAAAGAGAACATCCTTGCATCAAACTTTACCGCATCTGATTTACTGTCAGACAACAAGCCATTATTCTTACTGATCGTTTCAGCTGCAGAGCTCCTCACACGAACATATGTAGTGAAACAATGTCGAATTCCGTTCTCCATTACTGGGAATGACGAGTACCATGGCTGGAATTGTGATACATCAATAGCAGGGATAAAAGTGTCACAATCAATGTCTGTTTCGATTTCGGTAATATGGATAGCATCACATCCAGAGCTGTTAAGGGACTCCCTACAATAAAGCTAGCAGTTAAGTACAGACGCCACGCAATACCAATAAACCTCAATATAAGCATACTAAGTATACGAAAATTGTTTGTACAAACCTTAAGATCTCACCACCACCTATAACAAACACCCTCTCGATATATTGACAGTATGGAGAGGACGCCAACACTTCCAAAGCAGAAACCATGCTCCCACATGTTAAAACATTCTCAGTGGTTACAATGTCAGAACTCCCTGAGCGAGTTAGAACAACATTAAGGCGATCAGTGAGCGGTCTATGTTTTAGAGGTATGCTTTCCCATGTTTTTCTTCCCATGATAACAGCATTCTTCTTTGTTGAGTCTGATGTGGCCATGGTGACATCTTTGAAAAACTTGAGGTCAGAAGGCAACTTCCATGGCAACTTTCCGTCTTTACCGATACCCATAGTACGTGTGGCAGCTACCACAACTTGATAAGTCCTCTGATGATGAGGTGGTATGCTGAGAGTGTCGTTGCATGTGCCCGCAAGAGTTTCACCAGCCATAAGTAGATTGTGGGTCTTACTTAACAACAGTGACAAGATCTACAAGGAATTGGGAAAATTAATAGCAATTATTAGGTCTTAGAACAAAAAAAAAATTAAAACAGAACAGTTAAGAACTATCTCCATATTACAAATACCGCCTGCGTTGCACAATTAAAAAAAAAATACTTTCGAGAAAATGATCTTAATCTAATGGAAAATGAATCCATCAGCTGATCAGCATATATATTCTTAATTCTTAAAGATCTTAATCTAATGGAAAATGAACTTTGATAATGAAACAAATAGTGTATGAAACATATATCAGCAAACAGTTTCCACATATGAATCCATCAACCCATACATCCAATAAAATATGCAATGTGAGAATTGATAGATTAAGTTACAAATATCCAAAATCACTACAACCGTAATTAATTTGCGACAATGAAAGTGAATAAATATACGGCTTCCAGCGTTAAAAGTGCCCAGATAGCCCCATTATTGTCCGCAAGGGCGCAGCTCCCCCCGAATTTTCGCTCAGAAGTTCCGATTATATACTATTCGTCTTGGTTTAAAAAAGCGCGCCTGGGGCGCGCTTTAAGCGTTTGAGGCGCGAGGCGATAGGGAAAACGCTTTTTTTGCCAAAAAGCGCTGGACTACATGAAGCGCCACCTCGAGCGCTTGAGGCGCGAGGCGATAGGGAAAACGCTTTTTTTGCCAAAAAGCGCTGGACTACATGAAGCGCCACCTCGAGCGCTTGAGGCGAGCGCCTCAGTAGCGCCTCAGCCCTAAAAACCCTTTTAAACTGCTTTATTTGGCCCGCTACAGCAGTGCCTCGTCGTTTTTATGTTTTAAATATGCTTTTTTAGCGTTCAAGGGTGTTTTATAATCATGTTTTTGTGCTTATGATTGATTAATATGTAGAAAATGTCATATTGACATATATAAATATTTTTTTATAATTTTTTTAATACTATACGTGAAGCTCTCGCCTCGCGCTTCGGATTTTGGAACCAAAACGCCTCGGAGCGCCTCGCGCTTTTTTAAACCAAGGTATTCGTATAGAAATTTTTTGGCATATACAGTTTCGACCCCCCCCCCCCCCCCTGAAGTTTCGGGTCAAACTTCGCCACTGATTGTGCGTGTTACACTCAAGTCCCAATCGATAATTAAACAAACATAAAATTACGGCTAACTCCCACAATAAACATGGTATATATATAGCTAACCTAACGCGTTAGACTATAACTCGGATTGTTCACATAATTGTCCTAAAGACATCCAAACCTAACTCCTTTAGGATGCTAGATAATTATAATAAATTAACTAGGACATGATAATTACACCTAATAATTAAATCACAAACACATTAATTATTCAAATAATTATCCGCTCCTAAACCACTGCACGCAGTGGCGGATCCAGGATTTTTTTTCAATGGGTTCACAGTTTTAGATGGTTCAATTTCATAGGATCGAACATTAAAAAAAATCGGGTCGATTCGGGTCAACTCGACGGTTCAGGTCGGTTCGGGTCAATTTGACGGTTCAGGTCGGTTCGGGTATCGAGAAGTGGGAGTACCACACTATAATTTTGGTCGGATCTAGAAGCTGCTGGTTTATGTGACTTGTTTTAGTTATGATATAGATTTAGATTTTTTTAGATCTTTTTTGATTTGTTATAATTAATTGTTTGTTGGCCCCATCAGTCAAATAAAATAGATCATTCCTTTGGGAAGAACCAATCAAAGAATTTCTTTATATCCCTTCTAAGCGTTCTATTTCATATGGTATTTTGTAGGACTAAAGGATACATGGATAGCTTACAAAATCTATTGGCCCTTAAAAAAAACAAGCAAACCATATACATGTTTGAAACATGTTAAATTATTTAAACTAGTATTCTGAATTAATATAGAATCTAAAATGTAAATTAGATGATTCAATAAATATAAAAACTTGAAACTTAAAAAAGATTTGAACCTTATTTACTGTTGCGGAGTAGCGGCGTCCGACGGCGGTCTCATAATAGTGGCGGGCCGACGGTTGTGGTTGGTTGAACTGTTTTAAAGGATCCCATGGAAGATCATTCAAATCTATTTTCAATGCTTTACTCGTTGAAGATGATGATTCTAGATTTGATGACTCTCTTTGAAAAATAGTGTCAATTCTCTTCATATCTATATATAATATTCAAGGTTCGACAAATTACAAATTAACATCACTAATTGTCTAATTCGAAATCACTTTTTTCACATAATCATACAAGTTGAACAAACTAATAAAATATATTCAACAAATTAACAAACTAATAAAATGTTCAACAAATTAAAAAATTGACAATAGAATTAGACAATTAGTAACTTGGTAACTTAGTAAAAAAAATTGTACCAACAAAACAAAAATTACAATATAGGCATTTGATTTCTATTGCTGACAAAAAGCTACTCCCTCCGTCCCATTTTAAATGTCCCACTTTCAAAAACACACATTTTAAGAAATTTTTTGTTTGTATGTGGTAAAATGACAATAATATCCTCAAAATTGGTGATTGTGTTTTGTCTTTTATGGGCAAAACTGGAAATTACATTTCCATTTTTGGAAAGGGACATTTAATTTGGGACAAACAAAAAAGGAAAGGAGGACATTTAAAATGGGACGGAGGGAGTATCATATAAGCATTTCAAAACAAAAATTATTATATGATCAACGACAAGATACAACAAGCTAAGGTCAAACATATAGGTTTTTAAAAAATTACAAAAACAGAATTGTTACCTGAGTGAGTGGACTGATGTTTTTTGTAGATGAAGCCACGAAAGAAACTAAAAAAAGAAGATAATTTTGGAGTGAGTTTGTTTCAGAAACTAATGAAGGAACTCAGGGAAGGGATTAATGGTTTAAACGTGTTGTTTTGGAGTTTGTGTTAGTTAAAACCCTAATGGGCTGGACGCTAACTGGGCCATTTCACGGTTTAAAAAATGAAACAAAAAAATGCTAGTGCAAGTTTCAAACTCAAGACGTAGTGTTGAAATGGTGGAAGCCTTAGCCATTGAGCTACAAATGGGATATGTTTATGGGTTCATCCCAATTTTTCTTATGGGTTCATAGGCTATTTTTCATATACATTTCTATTAAAAATTGAAAACCGAATGGGTTCGGCTGAACCCGTTGCTCCCTATGTAAATCCGCCCCTGACTGCACGCAGTGGCGGACCTAGAAAGATTATTCACGGGGGGCGAAAATTTATAGGTGTCGTCTATGTATTATTTTTTTCCTAGTCGGGGCATATAAAAAAAATTAGTAATCATTTCACTAGATGGCTCATACTTCTTATTTTAAATCTATTAAATCATTATAGTCATTGTTTTAAAAACGCCCGGTCGGACTGGTTTTTTTATAAAAAATTCTTGTTTTTTGTTGGCTTGTTAACCGGGTCGGACCAGTGATCCGGTGAGGCGTTCGGTTTAATGTCCGGTTCTGAAAACATTAATTATAGTCTTACCCTGATTTTATTTTCGATCCACATTAACTACTCGCATACTCATACAAACAATGTTTTAAATCTTAAATTAATATCTTGTAGCATCTAAAGTTGCAATTTTTAAAATCATATTCCCTATTTAACTATAAAACTAACCATCGAATGAGTAATTGAGATACCTATCTTCCCAATCTAGCCAGAATTTTCTTGTTCCATTTTCAAATTGCATAAATTTATTTAATTATAGTATTAAGTAATTTTATAGCCATAGGGTCATACTTAATTTATATTTAAAATTCATTAATGCGAAATAATTTTATAAACAAACTCATGTCATGTAAAAATATTATTAATTAAACTAATAAATTATATTATAAGATAACCAATAACTTTTTAATATTTGATGAAGTGAATTGTAAAAGTTTTTAAAGAATACGAAAAACAAATAAAGAAGCTATGCCAAAATAAGTTTGTGATGGGCTTAATAAAATGGGCCCAGGCCACATAACAGATAACCTAAATTTAAAAGCAGAGGTCTTTCTTGCTCGTCTTCTTCACATCTTCTTTTACAGCACACCTGCGCATTCAAATTTAACCACTATTCATCCTCACTGTTGTTCGCTCAGGTTTCCGCCACCAATCACCGTTGCCATCACAATTAAGAGGGGCGATTGCAAAATTTTAAGGGGTGCGGTCATGATTTTCATGTATCTATAACCCTAAAAAGAAAAAATTTAAGGTGGGCGGTCGCCCCCCTTGAGTTAGGGGTAGGTCCGCCTCTGACTGCACGTTCGGATCAGTTTTATTATTCGGACTCCCAGCATAAACAACTTATAATTGGTAAATATCATCAAAAACAGATTACACATAAAAATAGAGAAGAATTAGCAAAGCAGTCACGTAATCAAAATACATGTGATCACAAAGATAGATTAGGCACTCTGCTAATGACATAAAAATAAATATGTATATAATTAACCATCTTCCAATTCCACATAAGCAAATCAAAATATATATATTAATATTATTATTATTATGCAGTGTAAATAGAAAAGAAATAACTTACAACTTAATTTCTGAATTCAGATCTGTGGAGTGTGGATGACGACAGTCAACAGAAGAGTAAGGCAGTGTTTTTTTTGGCGGGAAAATATGTGGAAAATTGGCGGTAGAAACATATAAATATTTCTGATAATGAAAATGAATTCCTAGGTCTACTTCAGGAGGGTAGGTAGTCTGTAGTCAATTCATAACAACACGGGTCGTTTATTTCGATCCGGAATTCTTACGCCAGACAAACAATGTTTTCGGAACCGGTTCAAATACCGAACTGGACCCTCCATCAGGTCATTGGTCTGCCGGTTCAATGAACCGGCAAAACATTAAAAAAATCCAAACTAATTATAAAATTCTCTGTCCTACTCCTACCCCTTTTCTATCCACTCTGACCACCGGTTCATCGGCCCGAATACCGGGTCACTGCATGCCAGATTTAACCTTTGACGGGACTAGTCCAACCGGTCCAGATCTGAAAACACTGCAGACAAGTGACTTTTAAACTGTATCAATTAAATTTTATCGCTTTAAAATTTAAAAAACGTTATTTCCAAAAAAAACATGAGTGAATAGTTGCTAAGAGTGAAAATAAAAAAGATTAACTGTCCAGGACAATGGACATCACTCTTGTAGCGTTGATCGAGTTTAGGGTTCGTTTTACACATATTGCGGGCCTTGGGAAGACACTAGGGTGGCTGATGACAAAAATGATAAGGGTGGGAAACAGGTTGTATACAGAGAGTCGAGTCGGTCTCGAGGATTTGAATGCCTCAGCCTAGCCCAAAAAAAGTTCTTAAGCCCTTAACGTATTACAAAGTAGCTTTTTGGACGATGATTAACGACTCAACGTTATAGCAATACACATAACAAAAATATTGTATAAGACTTACACACCTTAAAAGACTAATTGCTAAATAATGATTCGTGAAACTCTCTTACCATTCTTGGTAGCAAATTGTTTGAGCACTGAATGGTTGTTTAGGAGACATGTTGATGTGTTGCCAAATGCATCACATTTATATATTAGTTTTGTATAGTTTTTAATCGTTTATCGTTCGTTTATATCGTGTCTTAGATACTTATTTGTGTCTTGGTGTTAAGCAGGTGTTCGTGGGCTAAAACGAGAGAAAAAGAACTTAGTTGGAGAAGAGACGAGCATTCGATGAAATTGGAAATCGAAAAAGAAACAAATCTGGAAGAACTGAAATTAGAGACCCTCTAATTTCAGTATAGGTTATTCGCGGGTCTCCAGGAAGTAAAATATAGGAAAATGACGATTTTACCCTTAATGAATTGTGGTAATTACGAAATATGCCCTCGCGTCACTTTTAGGTTGTAAGAGACCCTCTAATTCCAGAAATAGTTATTCATGGGTCTCTAATACCTTCCAGACCCATAAAAAGCCCATTTTCTTGGTAAAAACCTAATCAGCCGTATGGGGATGTTATCTTCGACTTCCAGAGCTTCTAAGGGACGATTTTGAAGACTTTTTGCGGTTCCATTCATTCCGGTTGATGCCAGAGCAATCCAGAACAAGTTTTGAAGCCGAAATCAGGAATATGTGCGGCTAATCCTTTCGTGGTTCTCTCCGGGTGAACGATTTGGGTATTTTATCATTTGTTTTCTGTTTGATACTTGCTATTTGGATCAGATTTTGTGAACACCTTAAAGTTCTTTGCGTCTGATTGTATGTTTGACTAATCTAGACAGTTTGGTTAATTAATATTATTGCATCCTGTTATCGTATCTTGGTTTTCTTGCACTAGGATTAATTTAACTTTGCAATTAATGTTATGATAGCTGAATTGGGTCGAACAACTTAAACAAAGTCATGTCTATGTGATTTCCTAGATAGGGTATTAACAGAATTCATTTAATAATTACCGAATTAGAAACCCGGAGTGACCGTTTTCTTTATATTATTGTTTTTAATCAACCTTTAATCAATCTTTTCTTGCAAGCAAAGCAGCACCTTAGTTTAATCTTCATGATTTTATTGGTTTTTCTATTATTATAATTAAAAATTGCTATTAACACTGACCACAAACTCCCTGAGGTTCGACAACCATACTTCCTATACTGCAGTCAGTTGTAGCTAAGGAGTAGTTTTTATTTAGTTTTTGATTAGCACTTCGACACGCGATCAAAATGGCGCCGTTGCCGGGGAGTTCGTGCGCTTAGTGTTTTTAGCTTAATTATTTGTTTTTTTTAATTTAAAAAACCAAAAATATATTTTTTTTTCTTGTTTTGTATTTTTCTCTATTTTTATAGTACTACGCTAGGTATGTTAGTTTTTGCAGGCAAATTGAATTCATGATGAATTGGGTGGATTATGATGCATGTGGGTACTGCGAGAGCCCATATCATGTGATGCAAGATTGTCCAATTGCCCGTCAGAGAGTTGAAGCTTATAATGCACGAAAAGATCGTATTATCTTTGGGCTAGAAAAAGATGAAGACTCATACTTATCATCCTCTTATTATTGGCCACAATATCAGAACTGTCAACAAAGATACTACAAGCCAAACATTTATCAATCTAGGGAACAAACTGCAGATTACTACATGAATACTGATCCGATTGTTCATGGAGCCCAGAGTGTTGACTACGGTTATCAGCAGCAACAAAACAATGAAGATGGAAGCAATGATCAGCTGAGTGAGATCTTAGAGGCCATAAATGCTGTCCAGGAAGATGTAAAGGCGATCCGGGAAGATTTTAAGAGAATTCGGAAGGATAATGAAGTTCGGGACCACACCGTTGAGGAATTGTTTAAGCAAGTTGGTCAACTGGCAGCAGATTTGGAACTTGAAGATTTGACTGTTGAACCGGATATGGTTAATGTTGATGTGGCTGAAAAAGTTGAAGAGGCACATGTGGAGCAGGTTATGATGGAGGCTACAAGCCTTAAAGTAGACGTGACTTCGTGCGTACAACCACTTGTAGACACACCCGCTCAAGAACCAGTGAACCAAATAACCTTGGTGTACCCTAACCATCCTTCCATATTTACGAGGAAAATAGAGAAAGTTAAAGATGATGGCTCGAGTGGGCATAAGAGGAAGATGAACATTGAAGACCTTGGACAAAATATAGAGAAATGGCCCAACAATGATCTTACAAACATGTCAAAGATAATAAAGAAGATGAAGACTCGACATGTCAATTACCAAACATACATTGGGAATTCGGTAGGAAAATGTTCTTTGAGACCACCATGAATGAACATCAGGTATGGATTTTGTATATTTTGTATATTTATTTTTTTATCTTATTTTTATTTTGAGTGTGTTTGAGTCAGTTTTATTTTTGTTGGAGTCATGGGATTGCTTGATATGATTTGAATTGCAAGAATAGATTGCTCTGCTCGTACTCAATCTCCATTCGAGCGGGGACGATCTGGAAATCACTAATGTTTGCAGGTATCCCGATTTGTTTTTTTTTTTCTGGTTTCTTTGTTTCAGGTTTGTTTACCGGCTGCGAATGAAATGCTATACGGCCGACATTGGAGGGAATTGAACGGACTCATATGCGTATTGCTTATCCAGGGGAGTCTGTTCCTTTTACTTTTGTTGTATTTTATTTTTAATTATGTTTTATTTTATTCCTAGCTCACATTGAGGACAATATGTCATTCAAGTGTGAGGGTGGGGAAACTTCTTTTTTCTTTATTTAGTTTTGAGTCATTAAAAAAATTAAAAATTAAAAAATTAAAAAAATGTCCTAAAAGCGGTCTAATCGGGCATGAAAGCGACTGTTTCAATGCTTTCATTCTGTCTCTGCTTGTGGTGTGTGAGTCCTTAATCATGGTCCAATTCTTTAGAACAGACATATGAATCGTTTTCAGCAGGTATTTTAGAGAAAATGTTTAGAATATGCCCGATTAGGTGTAACGAGCAGATTTGCTTGAGGGCAAGCAAAAGGTAAGTGTGGGGGTGTGATGTGTTGCCAAATGCATCACATTTATATATTAGTTTTGTATAGTTTTTAATCGTTTATCGTTCGTTTATATCGTGTCTTAGATACTTATTTGTGTCTTGGTGTTAAGCAGGTGTTCGTGGGCTAAAACGAGAGAAAAAGAGCTTAGTTGGAGAGGAGACGAGCATTCGATGAAATTGGAAATCGAAAAAGAAACAAATCTGGAAGAACTGAAATTAGAGACCCTCTAATTTCAGTATAGGTTATTCGCGGGTCTCCAGGAAGTAAAATAGAGGAAAATGACGATTTTACCCTTAATGAATTGTGGTAATTACGAAATATGCCCTCGCGTCACTTTTAGGTTGTTAGAGACCCTCTAATTCCAAAAATAGTTATTCATGGGTCTCTAATACCTTCCAGACCCATAAAAAGCCCATTTTCTTGGTAAAAACCTAATCAGTCGTATGGGGATGTTATCTTCGACTTCCAGAGCTTCTAAGGGACGATTTTGAAGACTTTTTGCAGTTCCATTCATTCCGGTTGATGCCAGAGCAATCCAGAACAAGTTTTGAAGCCGAAATCAGGAACATGTGCGACTAATCCTTTCGCGGTTCTCTCCGGGTGAACGATTTGGGTATTTTATCATTTGTTTTCTGTTTGATACTTGCTATTTGGATCAGATTTTGTGAACACCTTAAAGTTCTTTGCGTCTGATTGTATGTTTGACTAATCTAGACAGTTTGGTTAATTAATATTATTGCATCCTGTTATCGTATCTTGGTTTTCTTGCACTAGGATTAATTTAACTTTGCAATTAATGTTATGATAGCTGAATTGGGTCGAACAACTTAAACAAAGTCATGTCTATGTGATTTCCTAGATAGGGTATTATCAGAATTCATTTAATAATTACCGAATCAGAAACCCGGAGTGACCGTTTTCTTTATATTATTGTTTTTAATCAACCTTTAATCAATCTTTTCTTGCAAGCAAAGCAACACCTTAGTTTAATCTTCATGATTTTATTGGTTTTTCTATTATTATAATTAAAAATTGCTATTAACACTGACCACAAACTCCCTGAGGTTCGACAACCCTACTTCCTATACTGCAGTCAGTTGTAGCCAAGGAGTAGTTTTTATTTAGTTTTTGATTAGCACTTCGACACGCGATCACATGTCTAAAAATCAAAAATCAAAACTCAAAACCATTAACACTTTCAATTCTAAGGGTATGTTTAGCAATAAAAAACCTTGTTTGGTTAAATGAGTTTGAAGCTTTTATGTTAGGAGAAAAAACTCTATATTGAAATGCTACTAATACCAGCGTTTAAGAAAAACTCATACTAGCTACAAGTTTTTAATAAAAAAATGACACAAATACCCATTTTACCAAAAAAAAAAATATTTAAAAAACATGTATACAAGCTTTTAGTTATGCCCATTTTTGTCATTTTATTAAAAAACTCCAACTACTCTGTCAAACACCAAAATATATTTAAAAAGTTATAGCTACCAGCCACCAGTCATCGATCACCAGCTAATTTTGCCAAACATATCCTAAGTCTTCTTTCCATTTTTAATTTTTTTTATGTTTCGATAATTAATGGTTTAATAGATTATCAGTTATGGATCAATTGGGTTATACTTATTGGGCTCAAAATAAGGTAAATGGTTAAAGATGGACCGAGATGGTCCATTAATTGTTAATGTTCTAAATTTTTGTAGAAAATTTTTCGTTTGATATATACATAACTAGCTTATACCCCGCGAGCTTTCCGAGTTGAGAAATCTAAATAAAGTGAATAAAATAGAAGTATCTAAACTATAAAAATGGCATCTATGTATTAACTTACATTAGATACTTTAAAAATATATATATACCAAAAGATCCATTTCATCTTACAACATCAACACTTAAAACAGAATATTAAGATCCCAAGCACTTCAAGGGGACAAAGATTGTTTAGCACCAATACATTCAGTCAAAGGTTTTTAACTGCATACAATAAGATTTGAGCTATTTCACAATATGGTAGAAAAAGAAAACATAGCAATTACCTGTTAATATGACATAATAAAATATCTAATATGACAATATAATTAATGACTTGCCAATATATGATTAATGAATATTATTATTATTATTTTAAACAAATCTCTGCCAAAAGTTATCATACTCTAATATTAAAAAAAGGGGTAATTGGGTCGGGTATCACCTAATTCCAGGCCCGACCAAAACCAACAATTTTTTTTAAACTAATTCCAAACCTGACACAATACTTGTCGGGTTACAAAAAATGGTCGTTTTTTTTTTCTCCGTTTTTTATATAGCACTATGGTACTCGTTGGAAAGATAATAAAACGTTCGTTAATTTGATGTAATTTTTTTTCTTTAAAAAATCCGGTATATTAAAGATATTAACGTTTAAAAGTTATGAGAGGAAACATGAAAGAGAAAATAATAAAGTTTTAATATTTACATATTTATTCCTTTTTTTAATTGGTCTAGAGTTGCCACATCACATCCTATATGGCATCTCTCAAAAGAGAAATTGCATAATATTATAACATGTCATAAAAAATGCTTTGGTTTATTATATATATATATAGATAGATTTTAGAAAATTTTTGCCCTCTTGAAGAATGGACCTCGATTGGTGTCCAGCTCGCCCAGCCACCGAGTCTATTTGTAATAATTTTTTTTATTTAAGTCGTTTGGGGGGGGGGGCGGAGGGATAGTATTAAACCTATAATAGTGTTTGATAGGGACGAAGGGTGAAGGTGGTGGCTTAGGTAATGGTATTGAAGACACAGATGGTGATGGTGACAATAGCAACATCGAAAACAACAAGCGGTGGTGGTGGTATCAACGGCGGAAGTGAGCAGTGATGATAGTGGAAGCGGCAATGGTGTGGTGTTGACTGCGGTGAGTAGGTTGTAACGGTCGCGGATAGTGTTAGACCAATTCGGATTTAATGTAAATTATCAAGTTTTGAAAAGTAATTTCTTTATCCTAATGAACCCATATACAAATTTCTTTTACACAAATAAACTTTAATTCCTTAATGAATAATCTAGGACCCTTAATTTACATTTCTCAAATTTTGTTGATATAATACACATTATAAACATAAAAAATAAATAAAATTTTGTATAAACAAATCTCAAAAATGAAAACAGTATATATGAAAACACACATCGCCAAGGGTAAAGCTTTAGTGGGGCCAAAGGTGCCCCTGTTTTCTTGCTCAGTATTGCAAATTTATGCGTATTTCTTGTCTGAAAATTTTATACGTATTGAGTCTATAATTTAAGAGTCTCGTGATTTCTGGACTCTATATATGTGTTCAAGCTCCATCATCGCAAATGCGTAGCCATCATCATTGAGTTTAAATAACAACCATTAGAAAGTTAAAAAGAATTATTTAATTATCAAATTAATATATTATATATGTAAAATTGTCAACTACGTACTAAGTAAAATAGTTTTAAATATTTAATTATCTATACATATAATAAACCAAAGCCACTTTAATGACATGGCATTCAAAGAGGCATACTCTTCTTTGAGTGTGCCATGTGTCATCCCATGTGGCATTGAGATATTTTAGGAAAAAAAAAAATTTAAAAACAAAATTGGATTTTTCTATCTTATCTCTTATTTTTCCTCCCATAATTTTTAAACGTTAATATCTTTTATATATGAGATTTTTTAAAGAAAAAAATTACGCCAAATTAACGAGCGTTTTATTATCTTTCCAACGAGTACCATAGTGTTATATAAATAATGGAGAAAAAAACGGCTATTTTCTTTCCAACGAGTACCATAGTGTTATATAAAAAATGAGGAAAAACGGCTATTTTTTTTGTAGGATTCTGTTCATACAAGAAAAAAACACAAAATGTTCAGGTAAATCATTAATCATGTATAGGAAAGCCACTAATTATGTTTCGGTAAATATGAGTTCTATTTTCAACATGCGTTAGCATTGGAGTTATACATTGTTTTAGGTTAGATATTAATATTAGAGTTATACATTGTTTAAGGTTAGGCGTTAACATTGGAGATACATTTTTAATTGTTTTAGGTTAAGTGATACCCAAAGCTTTCCTGCATGTAACTGTAAAGCACATCATTCTATTTTATATGTAAGATTAATATGTCATATTAGATTTCTCAACCCCGGAAGGTTCCCGAGGTAATAAACCAAAGCATTTTTATGACATGTCATAATATTATGCAATCTCTCTTTTAAGAGATGTCACATAGGATGTGATGTGACAACTCTATACCAATTAAATAAAAGGAATAAATATAATTTAACATAATCTATTAAATACCTAATCTACTAAATTTAAATATTAAAACTTTATTATTTTCTCTCTCGTGTTTCCTCTCATAACTTTTAAACGTTAATATCTTTTATATACGAGATTTTTTAAAGAAAAAAATTACACCAAATTAACGAGCGTTTTATTATCTTTCCAACGAGTACCATAGTGCTATATAAAAAACGGAGAAAAAAAAACGACTATTTTTTGTAACCCGACAGGTATTGTGTCAGGTTTGGAATTAGTTTTAAAAAAAAATTGGATTTGGGTTGGGCCTGGGATTAGGTGATACCCGACCCAATTACCTTTTTTTTTAAATTAGAATATGATAACTTATGGCAGAGATTTGTTTAAAATAATAATATAAGAATAATAATAATAATATTCATTAATCATATATTGGCAAGTCATTAATTATGTTGTCATATTAAATATTTTATTATGTCATATTAGATATTTCAACCCGGGACGCTCTCCAACAGGTAATTGCTATGTTTTCTTTTTCTACCATATTCTGAAATAGCTCAAATCTTATTGTATGCAGTTAAAGACCTTTGACTGAATGTATTGGTGCTAAACAATCTCTGTCCCCTTGAAGTGCTTGGAATCTTAATATTCTGTTTTAGGTGTTGATGTTGTAAGGTGAAATGGATCTTTTGGTATATATTTTTTTAAAGTATCTAATGTAAGTTGATACATAGATGTCATTTTTATAGTTTGGATACTTTTAATTTTATTCATTAAACTTAGATTTCTCAACCCGGGACGCTCCCGGGGTATAAGCTAGATTTAGAACATATAATGAAAAGATGAAGAGATTTACAAGTAAGAAACAAAATATTAAAGGAAGAATATATTCACAGTATTGTAGATTTAGAACATATAATGAAAAGAAAAAAATTAAATATCCATTTATAATGAAGTCAAAACACTATTTTTCTCAAATTTGGAAGAAATCAAAGAACTAAACACCTAAGAAACAAAAACATACCAAGATCGTGTAGATTATGGACGCAAATAACCAGAAATCATCAGCATAGTAGATCGGCAATAAGAGGCGATGACAATATTTGGAGCAGATTTAGGTTTTTTCGGAGAAAATGATGCCAGAGAAATAAGATGTAATATGTATTGTGGGTTAACAAATGGGTGGGTTATTATGAAATAGCTATATTGTGGGTTAACAACTTGTTCTGTTTTATAGGAAACTATGACACTCCCGGGGTAAAAAAATCTAATATGACTTAATAAAAATAATAAAAGTAGAAAAAATACAAATCGTAAACTTAGTCATACGGATTATTAATTCTCATTTGCGTTCACTGACACACACTCCTGTGGTGGCTGAAGAGTACAGATGGGGTTGCGATGAGAAAATTTGTTGTTTTCAGGCAAATAATAAGGAACATCTTTCATTGAGTGCACAACTATGTGTCTTTAGTGAACAACTCTTTGCCACCAATATATGCACTAAGTTGACTAAAGATTTTATCACCTGATCACCACAATTTCCATGGCCGTATCTTCTCTCACCTCGTTTCTTGTGTGCCGGTACCTAATGGAGTGCTTCACCCATGTCATGTAAAAGTAGACAAAAGATATTAAACATTGCGCAAAAAAGTTGTTACTATTTATGCTAAATATAAACTTAAACTTGATACATAAAACCACTACCTCAAAAAGTGATAATTCGTCTTCATCCTCTCGTTCGGTTACTCAATTTACCTGCAACAACCAAAAAAAAAATGAAATCAATTGATAAATGTACTCTGGGGTTAAGACCACATATTTCCCCTTCATATTCCCAGCCGGTCGTTCTAGACATAAAAAAAATACATCTTTAACCAAGCTCCGTCGGTAGTGCCTGCCATTTTAGCATTTATGTGAGAGTTAAAAAACTATACACGACCTCTTAAATAGATAAGTTAATTATGAAGTAATCATACCGTAGATTGTCTTCATTACCCAACTTCACAAAATACACAATACACAATCATTTAGATAACTTAAAATACTTTAAAGACGAATAACATATATATAACAATACGGTTGTAGGTAATAGCATATTGGATATACATTAAATATTATTCTCATCAATAAAAAAAGGGGTATTACATGATAACTTAAAATACTTTAAAGACGAATAACATATATATAACAATACGGTTGTAGGTAATAGCATATTGGATATACATTAAATATTATTCTCATCAATAAGAAAAAGGGGTATTACATAACATAAACAAAGATAAATTGCAGAAGACCTTTTTTATGTAAAGAAAGAAAAATTGTATGTACCTCTTGCTATCGTAGATGTGAATATCAGTTAATGATTTAGAAAATTGATATTATGGGTATTTATAATCTTAGGAGAATAATTTAAATTTTAGTAGATATATGTTAATTTAAATCGAAAGATATATTTGTTTTTTAAAATTTAGATATATTTGAAGATATATCTTCAAACTTTAATTAAAAAAAAAACAAAAAGAATGCACCACATGATGCCACATGGCATATTCAAAGGGTGGGAGGTTCCTCAATTGAATGTCATGTCATCATAGTGCAATTCTTTTATATATAGTTACTAGCAGATTACCCCGGGAAGGTCCCGGGGTTGAAAAATTTAATATGATTTAATAAAAAATGATAAAAGAAGAAAACCCAAATCACGAAAAAATTAAATAACTTAAACATAATCAATCTTAGTTAAAAAAACATATATTTAAAAAGTTAAAAAAAATAAAAAGCATAAACCATATTAAACATAATACAGTATTAAAAGGATAACCTTCAACATATAATCATATTCACGTAATTTAAAATATGTTACAATTGACTTTGACTTATATAGATGTAGAATTCATGATGATGGTTGAAAAATATAACCATTCTAATAATACTAATAATAATAGTAATAATTATTACTCTTGTAATTAAATAAATAAAAAATAACCTTGCTATAAGGTGACACCATGTGTTGCAGTGTTGCGCGATTCTTTCTCCTAGCTTCTCTTGATGAAGTATACCTATCCATCTTTAGAAGAGTAAAATTCCAATGATAGCATGGCGATTGAGCTGAATTTCAACATCGTAGATAAGAACCTGGTTTAAAAGAAAAAAGATGATTAATGAATAACCTGAACACTTTGTGTTTTTTTCTGTATGAACATAACCCCACAAAAAATAGTCGTTTTTTTCTCCGTTTTTTATATAGCACTATGGTACTCGTTGGAAAGATAATAAAACGCTCGTTAATTTGGTGTAATTTTTTTATTTTAAAAATCTCGAATATAAAAGATATTGACGTTTAAAAATTATGGGAGGAACATAAGAGAGAAAAATTTAAATTTGTTTTTAAATTCTTTTTTCCTAAAATAACTCAATTTAATTTTAGTAATTGAGAATTGAGAGATAGAGAGATAAATTTAGAGTTTTATGTTTATTTTTTATTTTAATTAAAAAAGGAAATAATTCAAAAACACTAAAGTCTTTCAATTATGATGCCACGTGTCAGTTTCATGGAGAGGTTGAAGGCACCATTGCACGCCACGTCAGCAATGTTCAATTCTTTTATATATATTAATAGATTATTATTATTATTATTATTATTATTATTATTATTATTATTATTATTATTATTATTATTATATAGTAGAAGTAGATTTGCGTCGTCCCTGTGTTATAGTGGTTTTAGTTAATAGAGTTAGAAATTTGGACTCAAGGTGTTAGGTAATTTTAGTTTAAGGTAGTTAAAGTTTTCAACTTTAGATTCAAGTAGTTAAAACCAATGTAACACAGAGACGCAAATAGTAATTCTCTCTAAAAATAAAACTACCCGAAGTTGACCGTCTTTGTAAACCTAGACACCATAGCCAACAGCTCAACAGAAACCATGGCAAAACCCCAAAAGCATTCAAAACCCAGTGGCCGTAATAATAATAATCATCTCAAACCCAAAACCAAATCATCAAAAAAACTTAAAAAACCCAAACAAAAACTACCTCCGCCGCCACCACCAGCACCGTCGGCGCCGGAATTGTTGACTACTGCTTCACAGCAGCTGCAGTTTTTTATCGAGCAGTATCAGTCAGCAAATGGGATTCAACTGTCTTCTCTTGAACTTGAATCTTTTACTGGTATGATATATTGTTATTAAATGGGTATTAATTAGTTATTAGAATGGTGATTTTAGTGATTTGGGTTTGTGTTGGTTGTGATTGTAATAAAGATTATAGTTTAGGAGAATGGTTTAACTTTTATGTTACTTGGGACAGAAAAGAGATTGCTTGATCTGGCTTGGTTTGTAAACAAGCTGTGCTCGCTCATTGGCTCAGTCGCTTGAATTAAATTAAAGCCAGCATTTTATTGGCCTAGTTAAAGATATTCAATCTTTTAAGCCCAACTCTTCATCATTATCCGGTCTAAACCGAGCTGAGTCAATTGTTTATAAACAGAGCCAAACTGAGCCGAGCTTGTGGCTCGAGAAAAGCTCACTTGAATGTAGAATCTGGCACGGTTTATAAACTAGCCAAGAGGTGGTTTGGTTTGGTTTGGCTTACTTAAATTAACCCTAACTTTTAACATTTTCTTGGCCAAGTAAAAAACATTAAAGCTTGATTTCAAATTCGAGCTGAGCTGAGCTCAAGCCCGCCCTGGCTCGGCTCGGCTCTTGAACAACTCTAAGCATAGGTGAGTCGGTGACTCTATGATAGCCTTATGCAGTTTGATTATTACTGAAATCTTGTTGTGTGATGTTCTTGTTTATTATAAGAAATGATGACCTGATTTATTGTTTGAAATGAGCAGACCCTGAAATATCTCTAAAGCTGGATAGGCGGATAGCATTTTATTTTACAAGTTTTAATTATTAATCTCTATGCAGATGCATGTATCGTGAAGCTATCTGAAAGTAAACCTCAGGATGTGAGTAATTTAAGTGAACATATGAAGGCTTCATTCGGATCATCTTGGAAAGAAGCCTTGTGTAAGAAGCAACTTCCCGCTAAAAGTTGTGAACCTGGGAGTCCATCACTGCTTACAATTAGTTTATCTGCTTTGAGATCACTTGAACTTTTCAGGTTCAAACCGACTCTTTAACACTACAGCTACAAAGCAATATTATGATTCTTCTACTTTGCAAAATATGTTTTATGTTGTTGCCACCTCTCCGATACTATCTAATATCTATGACTCTATGTAGGGGGTTTTGTTTGCGTTTTGGAACTGATTTTGTAATTTAATCGCGGTAATCGGTTTTTAACGTTTGGATAAACATTTCTGTTTTTAATTTACTAATTATATGGGAGTCAAATAACAAGTTTTTTTATGTTAGTTTTGTATCAGCTTCCAAAAATGTGGATTGCCTTTTAATGTTAATTCTTGATTTCTTGCTTTGAGAGACTTGTATTTGAATTTCACAATTTACAAACCATCTCTGTTGATTTCTTAAACCGTTAAGAGTGTCACAAACTCTCCAAGATTCTTGAGTCATTTCTAATTTCTAAACGTTTTTGCGTTTATCCTCTTTATTGCACATCTCCAGGGGTTTGAAGCCTTTTACTAAAGAATGTCCTGCTGCAAAACTTTTTGCCAAGCATTTGAAAATTGAAGAACAGGTAATAACCGTAATATATACTTTTATTTGTTCTAAAAGAATATTTTGTATGTTTTCTACTTTTCTTTCATTTTGCTTGTTTTTGCACAAGTTTAATGTTATAACCATCACTTCCAAATTCCAATAGATGCTATTTGTATTTTAGAGACTGATACTGATAATGATATATAATTATTATGCGCACACACACACTTGTGTATATATAAATTAAATTTCGGGTTTGTTCAAAAATTGGTAATTTATAAAGCTGTTTTTTTTTTTAATTTGAATTCGGTCCAAAAGTAGAAAACCAAAAAACCAAGATGTTTACTAGATTTTCTGAATTCTGAATCTATATATTAGATTGTGTGAAAGTGTCTTGCAATTTATTTTGGCATATTTTCCTATGCTTCTTTTTTTTTTAATCATGTGCTTCATATGATCTTGCCTTCAGGTTTCCTGTTTAAAGAATCATGTCAATGTTGCTTGTGGAACACCAAGCAGGTAGGCTTCAATATGTTTGCCTTCCCAACATTTTTATGGTCAAAAAGTCCTAGACATAAATATTATCATAACATATCAGTAAAATAATCATCCGATTACTTTTTATTAAGAAACTTAGGAGGTTGTAAACGTTTCAGCATATTTAGGACACCTAACCTGATAAATTTTTTTCTTTCATTTAGAACTAGTTTTTATTCGTTTGATTTTTATCAATAAACTATTACCCAAGTTGACCCATTTTGATGTTAAAGGTTTAAATCTCCTTCTTATGAATTTGAAGTAAATCTTATTTATAGATGCAAGCCCTTTAGTATCCAAATTTTATATGCTAGGCTAGATCATGCATTCATGATCTTTATAGTCGTTTTGTTTATTTGATATATCAATGCCTGACTGTTTCAGGATCAAAAAGCTAATTGACATGGAAGCGTTGGGTCTATCACGGTTATCAGTTGTTGTGCTTGATATGCACACAGATGTCAAGGGATTCTCTCTATTTAGCATACCTCAAATCAGGTTAAATTTCCAACTAGTATTTACTCTTATTTTATGATCTTCGTATGATTTGGTGAATAGAGAAACAAATGTACTCTATTAAGTTCGACCCATCTTATAAAAGGATTGATCTGGGTAGTAGGGTATTGTTGGGGCCCATGACTTTTCCATAACCTGTTCATGTTCAACAACACAAAGTAGATTGTTTTGGGTCATTTAAAATAAAATAATAATAAAATAGCTTGAAAGTTAACTGGTCGAATGATCAAAGGGTGCTGGACATGATATGGCAGCTGACCTTTTGACTCAATGTATTAGCTTATTTTTGAATTTGTGGCACGTAACCTAACATGTTATGAAGTAGAACCAAGGCAAACATTTTGTTCCACTATGAATTTGACAGCGAATGCAAATATCGCAATCTTTATGTGCTGGCAGGATTAATGTCTAAATAAAATTGACATTTTGTTATCGGTAGCCAACCAAACTTTACTGAAACATTTGAACAGCTAGAGCCGGAAAAGGTGGGTTGGGTAGTTGGTCAAAACGGGTTTGGGTCAAAATGGTTTTTTAAATATTTGTCAATATGTTTGTCTGGCTTTTTTGCATTTCGTCTCATCTCAAAATCATTTGTTTTTATCAACATTTACCAACTTGTTCTGAAGTATTGATCGGATTGAATATTTATTTTTATTCAGGGATGAGTTCTGGGAATTGTACACAACCCACTTTCACCAAAGGCTCCTTGATGGCAGTCTTCGCATCTGTCTCTACGGTACCATTGATGCTAATAACTTCAGAAGAAGAATGAAGGGAAAATCAGAAGCCGACGAGTGAGCAATTGCTTTATATTCATATAGGTATGTTGGACCTCTACTACATTGACTAATTTATTGGAGGTAGTAATTTTGACCCATTTACTTAAAAATGGGTCGATTTGGGTGATATTTCATTTCTAACAGATCAAATGGGTATAAGCAAATTAAAAGATTTAATAAAAAAGAAAATGGGTCAAATGAGCCCAAGCAGTGTTTGTACATAAAAACCTCAATAGATTGCTATACCAAAAGATGTCGAAAGTGTTTTTGTGGTAATATAGCTTTTGTTATCATGTCTCATTCCCTACTTATTTAAATAATTGGACAGTAAGAAGGTGTTAGTGGGTCGGTCCAATCTCACCTGATGTGTTTTGATCCGCATAGGTTACCTGGTTTGATCCGTCACTAAGCCTAATTTTATATCACTTCATCATATTTCAGGTTTGTAGTGAATCCTTAAGAGGCTGGATCATGATTGTTATTTGGAATGCATAGAAGATATTACATGAAAATGATCAAAGAAGACCGGAGGTCTCAATCAAAAATCTGAAAGAAAAAAAAGACCCTAAAAGTTCTTGTTCTTGACACCGTTTGTTCATTGAATCTGTTTACATTGTTGAAGATATTTTAGTATTGATATTTTGTTTTGTTTCTGTCAAAATTACAACTTTTCTTAATTCAAAACTTGAAATTAGAGGGTATAGGAGTTAATGTTACGAATAGTTGTAATAGGAAGGACTTGATTGTAATAATAGCAAAGTATGAGGGTAATATGGTAATTGTTTAGAAAGTTGTTGTAATAGCCGTTAATAGCCGTTGGCTATATATAGGTTGATTGATTAATAAAACGATTAGCTTGATGTGTGATTGAATTCCTCTCTCTGTTTCTATTCTGATCCTATCAAGTGGTATCAGAGCTATCGTTCCTCGGTAGCTGTGATCGGTTTTCATAACCAACTGTCCAATAACCACCGTAACTACTTTTTCCGCCAAAACTATCAACCACCATAACTAACCCTGTACTTCATCTTCAACCTCTATTATCACCGTAACTCTGTCATTAAACCAATAATACACTTCATTCTATCTGTTATTCATTCCAATTGTCTCAATTCTTTCAAATTGTGTTCATTGTTGTTCTGTCTATATTGATAATAATAGTATTACTATAAACAACACATATTATTCAGATCTATAATAATAATAATAATTCACTCACAAAAAGACCATGACGACCAGAAATCAAACCCTAGAACAACGAATGCAGGACACTGAAACCTTATTGGGTCGTAATATGGACGAGTTAGCAGCAGTTAAGATTGCTACTACTCAAAGTTCAACAGACATTGAGTCCATTAAAATCCAGATGCAAGAAAGTAATCAAAAGTTGAATGAAGTGCTTGCTGCTTTGCAAGTTATTAATCAGACTCGTACTCAAGGTCCTCAAACAAGAGAAGAACCAAGAACTCAATTGCAAATGCATGACCATTATGGTGGCAACAATCGTTTTACAAAAATGGAATTTCCTAAGTTCAATGGTGTCAATGTTGAAGGGTGGTTAGTTAAAGTTGAACATTTCTTCTCCATTGATAATACTCCTGAAAATTGGAAGGTAAAATTGATTGTAATTCATCTTGATGATGCTGCCTTGTTATGGCATCAATCTTTTGTTAAATCCAGAGGGGGTACCATTGAGGGTATGTTGTGGGAAGAATATAAGGGGTTCATTACCACAAGGTTTGCTGCTATAATTGAGCAAGATGCCATGGGAGCACTTGCTGCAATAAGACAAACAGGTTCTTTACAGGACTTATGTCAAGAATTTGACTTAGCTTTGACTAAAGTCAACATTCCAGATGAATATGCTGTGAGCCTGTTCTTGAGAGCAGTAAAACCAGAAATAGGCACTGCCCTGAGATTACTAAGACCAAGAAATATGCCTGAGGCTTATTACTTGTCAAGAATCCAAAATGATAACCTGTCCTTGCTTAAACCTACTGAATGGGTCAATAATGGTAAAACATCCAAATGGTCTAACAAGAACTATGACTCAACATACAAAACCAACCTGAATCCACCTTCTACTTCTTCAAACCTACCTCTATTGCCAGCACCTTACCCTAAATCTAAAGTCCCATACAGAAGAAGTCTAACCACCAAAGAAATAGAGGAAAAGAGAGCCAAGGGAGAGTGTTTTGGTTGCAATGAAAAATACACTTCTTCCCATAAATGCAAAGCCAAGTTGTATTCCATTGAAATCATGGAAGAAGAAGAAGAGGACTGTCAAGAAGTGTTAATTCCAAGACCTGAGTTAGCTCCTCAGATCTCTTTAAATGCAATTATGGGAGTTCCCTCTTATTCCACAATGCAAATTAAGGGTTCAATAGGGACAAGAACTCTCCATATATTGACAGACTCAGGGTCAACTCATAACTTCCTTGATGAAAAAGTGGCTGACAAAATGCAATGTCCTACAAAACAGATTATTCCAATGAGAATTACTGTGGCAGATGGAAATGTATTGATTTGTGAGAAGATGTGTCCTGGTTTACAATGGATGATGCAGGGGAATTGGTTCAAAACTGATGTCTTATTATTACCCCTGACAAACTATGACATGGTGCTGGGTATTCAATGGCTTCAAAGTCTTGATGACATTACCTGGAACTTCAAAGAATTGACAATGAAGTTCAAGTCTGATGACAGAATCATAGAACTTAAAGGCTCAACTAACAAAGAGGTAACCTTGTGCACAACTGAGAAACTGTATTCCTATTTGCATAACCCATCACAAGTAGCTCAGGCTCACTTATTCAGTATGCAACCAACTACAACTGAAGAATTTGTTCACACACCTTTAGTTAAACCAACAAACAAAAATGATCAAATTGATTCCTTATTACAAGATTTCTCTGACATTTTCAACCTACCAACTTCTTTACCTCCAAAAAGGCCATGTGATCACCAAATTATTCTTAAGGAAGGAGTGCAAGTTGTGGCACAGAAGCCCTACAGATATCCATCTGCACAGAAGGATATCATAGAGAAGATGACTCAAGAACTAATGGATATGGGGGTAATAAGGGAAAGTACAAGTGCTTTTGCAGCCCCTGTTGTACTTGTAAAGAAAAAAGATGGTTCTTGGCGTATGTGTGTAGATTATAGGAAATTGAATGATGCTACAGTGAAGAATAATTTTCCTATTCCTCTTATTGATGAGCTGCTAGATGAGTTGGGAGGAGCTTCTGTCTTTTCTAAACTGGACCTAAGGTCTGGTTATCATCAGGTTAGGATGTTTGAATCTGATATACACAAAACAGCCTTCAAAACTCACCAAGGGCATTATGAATTCTTAGTTTTACCATTTGGTTTAACTAATGCACCTGCTACTTTTCAAGCCCTTATGAACACCACCTTTAAACCTCTCTTAAGGAAATGTGCCCTTGTGTTCTTTGATGATATCTTGGTCTATAGCTCTTCTATGGATCAACATTTAATTGACTTAAGAAAGGTACTGGAACTCATGAGGAAGAATTCATTATTAGCTAAACAATCTAAGTGTTCATTTGCTGGTAGAGAAGTAGAATACTTAGGTCATGTTATATCTCAGAAGGGGGTGAGCACTGATCCTTCTAAGATAATAGCTATTACTGATTGGCCTGTACCTAAGAATGTGAAACAATTAAGAGGTTTTTTGGGCTTAGCAGCAGTGGCGGATCCAGGATTTTTTTTCTATGGGTTCCCTTTTTAATTGGTTGGATTTCTAACAACCAAATGCTAGAATTTTCGGACCGGGAAACCGGGTCGGGTCGTCGGTTTAGTTTTAAAAACGATGACCACTGTGTAGCAAAACATCATAATTTCACTAGTTTACTTCAATGCATAAAATCTAAAGTCCACCTTCCACTATCTATAGTTTTAAAAAGCTATGGATTAATAAATGAGTAGGGTTGGCTTGAATGAATACTTGTAGTTGGTATGCATAACAAAAACTTTAAACAGGTTTGTGTCTAGTGGATTCAGTAGGGATGTGTCTTGAGTAACCTTAACTTCACCTCACACATGTAGCATCTTTATTTTTTTCGAAAGCCAGACCAAACAACTTATATTCCACCTCAAAAAATAAAAGCCAACCCCTCATCAACAAGGGGGGAATCTAATAGGCTAATACAATCATACCACCATTAAAATGATCACTACGTCTTTTACACATCAAAAGAGATTCCTATGTTGTATATGCTTTGTATTTTGTTGGCACTAATATGCTTGATTACAGCTGTGAAGTTTCTTGACCTATTGAATCTTCAATTCACCTAACCTGTCTACATAATTAGCTAATGTTTGTGCTAAGATAGAAATTGTGAACAGTTAACAAATTAATTACAAGTTTTTGTTCTATTTACCCTAAATAATAACAAGAAGAAACGGGAAAACATAATTAGGGGAAAAAACATTGTACCTTTATGCATTAAACAAGCAACAGCATGGAACCGTGGCAGACTTGGCCGGCTGTAGAGGATGGAACCGTGGAGGAGTGAGGAGGGGTGGGGAGGAGTGAGGAGGACAGGAACCGTCCAAGTTTGTATGTTTGTTTTTTTTATGAAACCCTAAAATGTGGGTTTTAAGTTGTAAAAAAAAAAAAAAAACAGAGACTTTATGCAGAATGAGGGACTCGAACTGCGCTTCTCAACTTTAAAAGGGACGCTGACAACCACCAGAGCACTTCACATAACTTTAATGGGTTCCTTTCTATATTTATTTATGGGTTCCTTCTAAAATTTCTATATAAACTAACACTAAAATTTCCAAACCGACTGGGTTCCCGGGAACCCACCCTATACAACCTAAATCCGCCCCTGCTTAGCAGGCTACTATAGAAGGTTTATTAAGTCCTTTGGTGGTATTGCCAAACCACTAACAAACCTTCTCAAGAAAGATTCCTTCCACTGGAATACAGAAGCTCAGTCTGCATTTGATCAGTTAAAGATAGCTCTCTCTTCTGCTCCTGTTTTAGCCTTGCCCAATTTTGATGAAGTGTTTATACTAGAAACGGATGCCTCTGCCAAGGGTTTAGGGGCTGTTTTAATGCAAAAAGGCCACCCACTGGCTTTCATAAGCAGGGGTATTTCAGTCAAACAACAGGCCATGTCTGTTTATGAAAAGGAACTCTTAGCTATCCTAATGGCTGTCAAGCACTGGCACCATTATCTCATTCTGAAGCATTTCATTATAAGAACAGATCAGCAAAGCCTAAAGTACTTACTAGAACAAAAAGTGAGTACACCTCTTCAACAGAAATGGTTGGCTAAGCTTCTACCCTATGACTATGAGATTGTCTATAAACAGGGTGTTGAGAATAAAGTGGCTGATGCATTATCAAGAGTAGAGGGTCTGGCCTTATTTGAGATGAGTTTGAGTTCTTTGGACCCTTGTCTGTGGCAAAGAATCAAACTAAGTTGGGAAAATGATCCTGCTATCCAGGAAATATTTCACAAGCTACAACACACTTCTGTTGTTCCTAATTACTCATGGAATGGTGAGATTTTAAAAAGAAAGAATAAAGTGGTAGTTGGGAATGATTGGCAATTAAGAGATGATATTTTGAGGCTGTGCCATTCTTCAGCATTGGGGGGACACTCTGGTTACTATCCTACTCTGCAAAGACTTAGACAACTGTTCTATTGGAAGCATTGTGGTAAGGATGTTAGACACTTTGTTAAACACTGCAATGTTTGTCACAGGGCTAAGTATGAAAGGGTAGCCAGTCCTGGGTTATTACAACCTTTACCCACACCTACAGCTGCTTTCCTAGATATCTCTATGGATTTCATCAGTGGGCTTCCTAAGTCACATGGCAAAGATTCAATTTTTGTTGTAGTAGATCGTTTTACAAAGTATGCCCATTTTATGGCCCTGTCCCATCCTTACACTGCTGCTCAAATTGCCCAAGTTTTCTTTGATAATATCTTCAAATTACATGGGTGTCCTAATTCTATTGTTTCTGATAGAGATCCTGTGTTTTTAAGCACATTTTGGCAGGATTTTATGAAACTGCAAGGGGTGACACTGGCTTTGTCATCTGCATACCATCCACAATCGGATGGTCAGACAGAGGTCTTGAATCGATGTCTAGAGTCATATCTCAGGTGTATGACTATGGATGACCCACTTCAGTGGCCCAAATGGCTCACCTTGGCCGAATGGTGGTACAATACAACCTTTCATTCCTCAATTGGGATGTCCCCTTATGAAGCATTGTATGGAGTTCCACCTCCTATACACATTCCATATATTCCTAATGAGTCTAAATTGGATTCAATTGAGGAATGGTTCCAGCTTAAAGAGCAGAAGTTAATCACTTTAAAAGCAAATCTGGCTAGGGCTAAGAATCGCATGAAACAAATGGCAGACAAAAAGAGAACGGATAGACAATTCAATGTGGGAGATTGGGTGTATGTTAAGTTGCAAGCCTATGTACAAACTTCTTTGAAGAAGCACAGAAACAAGAAATTATCTCCTACTTATTATGGGCCTTTTATGATTACAGAGAGAATTGGTAGTGTGGCTTACCGTTTAGACCTTCCAGCTTCTTCTCATATCCATCCAACATTCCATGTATCTCTTTTAAAAGCTGCTCCTGAAGGTCCTGTTGCCATTACTCCATTGCCTGAGGATCCAAGATTTTCTTTCACACCAAGGGCTATTTTGGACAGAAAAATGGTTCGAAAAAGAGGCAGGGTTGGAGTTCAAGTGTTGGTTCATTGGCATAATCTTCCTATTACCGAAGCTACTTGGGAAGATCTTGAGGAATTTCAGCTGAGATTTCCGGAGTTTCATTCATGAGGACATGAATGATTTTATGGGGGGGGGGGTATTGTTACGAATAGTTGTAATAGGAAGGACTTGATTGTAATAATAGCAAAGTATGAGGGTAATATGGTAATTGTTTAGAAAGTTGTTGTAATAGCCGTTAATAGCCGTTGGCTATATATAGGTTGATTGATTAATAAAACGATTAGCTTGATGTGTGATTGAATTCCTCTCTCTGTTTCTATTCTGATCCTATCAGTTAATTACACGGATGCTCCTTGTGCAACTTGCATAAACGCTCCCGGTTTACATGGATGGTGCTCAACGTTTAATTGTTGTAACAGTGAGAGTTCCTACCTCTAACGTCCATCTATTATCTATGTTAGTGGGTGTGAAATTATAATGTTACCCCGTTAAAAGACAAAGCGATTAAAAAATAAATCATTTATTAAATTCAAGTGGGGCCTGTTTTTTTGGTGGTGGCCTCCTGAAGTTGGAGGTCGAAGGAGAAGATGTAATTTCACACCAGCTGTTAGTAATTTCCCGTTAGCCGGTAAGGATCATCACAGTTATAAAAGGCTTTTATACCACTAGGAGCTTCTTCTATATACTGTAATTTCAAAGTTTTGAGACCTAGCTACAATTTGTACAATGCACAAGGACCATCCGTGTAATTAACTCTTATTTTCTTGTAACTTTTTGTTTCGCCTCATGTCGACAATACATCTCTGGTCTTAAATTATTATGATTTAACAAGGTTTGTTTATTCTAGAGGGTGGAGTAGCCTTCTTAATCATGTCATGGCCTGTGGTTGTGGTGTATGATTGAGAAGGGACTTAATGAGCAAAGTAAAGTATAGGATCCAAAGTTCTCTATTGGGAAGGAGAAGCCGAAGCCTTTACCTTAAGTCTTCAAAACAGTAGATAAAGGCCAAATAAGTGAAGGAATTCAATCAACAAGTATAGGACATGTCGATGGAGAGATCGACCCTACAATGTCTGGCTAATCAAATGAGTCAAACATGGGTGGAAGGCGTCTTGGAGATAACACGTTGGTTTCGGATCGGCACTCACTCTTTGTTTCATGTAAAATAAGACAATCTAATACTATTAGGGTACTCGGCGCACCCTGTGTTAACATCGCCGCCATTGATGTGTCGGTTTGTGATTTACTACCTGATGAAGAGTGGCAAAAAGCGAGGTTAAAATGGGTAAAGTGACTTGGTTACTTCCCCGACACCAGACCAAGCGATTTTTCGATATTTTGTTTTTATGAAATTGGGTACAATTGAGGTGTAACGATTTATTTGGATTTCTAAATTTTGGTATCTTCATTACTTCGGGTTGTTTCCCTAGTACCCTAAGGGTTAATCCCTCAGATTTTATCTTATATGTGTGTGATAAAATACAAACTAAAACATATGGATAATAATAATAAAAGTCTTCAACATGAAAATTAAATACTTATTATAAAACTAATAAATAGATAAATAGGTGTAACAAATAAATTACATAATTCACATGACCTTTACGTATATGAACTTCATAATTCAATAAAGGGATAATAATTGTTGTAAGAAAAATTCAATCAGAATTGAACTATTTTACAAAATAAATCAATAAATATAAAAATGACCAGTTGTTTTATTTGAATATGGGTGTTCACGTGTAAGTACATATAAGGATTCGAAATCCTTATGCGTAAACTTCATAATTCAAGAAAGGAAAAATTGTTGTAAGAAAAATTCAAACAAAATTGAACTGTTTTACAAAATAAATCAATAATATAAAAATGACCAGTTGTTTTATTTGAATACGGGTGTTCACGTAAAAGTACATATAAGGATTCAAAATCCTTATGTGAAACCAAAATTCAAGTACTGTAGGTGCGTGTGTGTGTCATAAGTGTGTTAAGATAACAAGCTATGGGTACATACAATAGTAAAGCGAATAATGATGGTGACATACTCATCATAAAGAAGTAAAATAGTCAGTAAGTTCATTTACGTATAAATGAATAAAATACATAATGGACATGGGATAGCTTAGATGAGCATAGGGGCTAAGTGTGTGTAGTAGATTAAGGAAACTTGATGTTGAAGTTAGATAAATAGCCGACGTATGAAGGCATAGTTTTGCACATAAATTTCACTATAAATGGGAGAACTTAAGTAGTTCAATACTGCATTCAAAAGTTATGGGAACACTCAAATAGTGAAGATCCCAAACGTACAATACCTCACTAGATGTTGTTACTAGTCGTTTTTAAGTAGAGACTCTAATATTATGAGTCGTAGTTTAGTATTATTATTTTTAGGTATTAGGGTTATTATTAGGGGTGGGTGTTGGGTAGCTTAGCTTTAGTTAGGCATGGACTGATCCCCCATGTTTAAACAAGGTAGCATTAACCAATATCCAACCATAATAATTAGTTAGGTATACCATTACCTAACCTAGGATTATGTAATTATGTCAGGACCTCGATATATTACCTGGCTATATTAGCAAGTGTTGAGCAACTGTTAAGCACTATTAACAGGTGAGTTATGTTTATTTCTAAAACTGTGATTGTATATTTGTCCTGTCTGAACTAGTAATAATATAAAAGTGTTGTAATGTGCAATTATCGGTAGGGGTATATTTGGATCCATACATGCTTAATGGGATGTGTTGGAACTAGCTGAAAAGAGAATAGAGTTCCTCGTATGCATCACGACACTACCATACCTATGCGATGGCCGGGGGGTCTGACAAGCCCATTTGCTGGTGGTTGTGAAAAGGTCATGAATGGCATAGAGTTACCCTTGGCCCAAAATATCACAACCCATGTTGCATGCATGTCAAATGTGTTCTGTAAACTGTATAACATGAGCTCACCGGTATATAGCTGACGTTATTTTAAGTACACGTGTCACAGGCAATCAGTGAGCTAGTAGGATTAAAGAGAAGGCAAGTAAGACAGGAAGACCTATAAGTTGCTAGACTTGGAACTTTGTAAATAAATAAGGCTTTGTACGCGAATGTTATAAGTCCTAATAAAAGTTACGTTTTGCTTCAGCTGTAAGTTGTATCAATTGTGCATGATCACCTACAGGTGGGGTGTTACACCTCTACATCTAAACGATGATACACCTAAAACAGAATCATCAAATACACAGTTCAAATAAATAAATGTCAACATAAACACACAAACAGAAAACTAAAGTATTAAGAATACAATCTGATGTGTTTATATCAACCCTTCACCTCCTTATCATAAAATGCTAATCCCACATGGTGAAGGAGTGTATAAATGCAATTTCAAAGTTTTTATATGCTAAAAGAACCACAAAACAGAGTATGTAACCAACACTCATTGTCCAGCCGACACGTAACCAGAGAATCGGTGGTCGGTTTTTTCGAAACCCTGGCTCACATCAAACTGTAATTACAAGATCCCGATTAGGAAGCAAACCAAAACAGTAGCGTATCATCCATCACATGAAATCATAATCATCATAACCGTCGTAACCAGCATTTACAACAGCTTCGTCATCAGGCTTATCCACCAGCAGCTGTTTCTTCTTGCCACCTATACAACCCAACACAATGTAAAAACTTGAAAACCTCTAAAAGTTGCTAGTGGTGAAATATGTGTCGACTTGCGAGGTTTAGGTTTCATGGTTTGTTTCGATGATACTGAACAACCCTCACATTTACTTGGGTCAAAGACTTATAAACAGGCTTTAAGTCATGAAACCAAAACACGAGTTGAACGTTTATAAACGGGCTAATGAGTTAAAAATGGGTTGTAATCAAGTTGTAAACGGGTTGTAATAAATAGGTTAAACATGTCATAAGCGAGTTGTGAGGTTGGCAGTATAAAATCTTCTTCCGCTTTATTTTATACTTAAATAGGTCAATAAACCAACTTGTTTAAATAATCAAGTCAACCTGAACACGGCCTGTTTGTTTAACAGGTTAAAGATGACAACCCAATAATATACATGCCGTTTTCATGATTCGTTTTGAGCCGTGTCAGAAATTGCCTATATTATTAAGTGCATTTTAGGTACCTGTTTTCTTTTTGCCAGCAGCAGCTTCTTTCTCTGCTTTCAACTTTTCATTAGCAATGGCACTTACAGAAGAAGCAACTTCTTTTGCATCAGCGGCTTTTAAGGAAGTCATTGATAACCTCATTACATGCTTTAGCAGTCCAATATAATGAAAGCTTTTCTGCATATACATTACAAAGTGAACAATAAGCACCATAAATAAACTAAAGTAATAATAAATAAAAGATATCAAAATTTACCTCAAAAGGGCGAAGTTTATTAGAAATGAGTTCTGCATATTCTATGAAGTCGTTTTCTGATTTTGGGATAAAAGTATCAATTGTCTTGTCATCAACCTTCTTACTGGCAAAAAGTTCTGCTGTGTTCTTGTAATCAGCTTCTTCCACAAGCCTGTTATCAATTATGTAATATCATGTAAATCAATGCTCTACAAATAACAGCCACACATTCATCTAGCCAACTCCTTATTTGCAAGAGGCTCCTTATCAACTAAAGTTCACATTATTTTACAAACAATAGTAATGGCACCCAGCCATGGATAAATGGGCCAATTTGGCCTATACTTCGCTTTTAATCAGTCAAGTTTAATAGATATTTTAAATATACATGGTTTAACCGTTGCCCAAAATGTGATTTAAAAAATGCAGAAAACCTACTAGGGAGTAAGGAGTATTATTTCAAAAGTAAGAATATCACTGTAACAATATAGATTGTGTTCAAATTTAAAACTAATTATTAGTCAAACCTAATAAAAGAAAAGGCAAAAAAGTGTTCATTAGTTTCCCAATCCGACAGACCTGCCCATTTTTATTTCACAAGTTACAACACAAATACTAGGGATGTAGTAAAATAAAATTAGGTGTCATTACATGGAATAGTACCAAGATGTAAGTCACTGTAACTATATACGAAGACTTAGAAACCAATGGACAACTAGCCTAGCAGCATAAAGATGACCTTGAATCAACCTGAATTTGAACTTTCAAACTCAAATCAGTTTTTTCTGACTCTAATTCTGAATCAGTTCGCCATTAAATTTAGTTTCCAATTTCAATAACCCAAAAATGACCTGATGAAACCCCCAAATAAAACTTAGAAAAAGGGAAGACAATAAAGTGTTTCTTGCACACGTATTTAAGGATGTAAATAAATGTCATTAGGTATTTAGGTGTCGTTACGTGCAAATTGCAATGATAGTAGCATGGTGCCATACAATTCATTGTAAATTTGTAACTATACACTAAAATTTAGAACGTGAAAACCGTTCATAGATGAAAAGCAGCTAACAAATCCAAATTGAAATTGCTAGATTGGTGGTCATAATCATATAAATAAACGCAGTATGACGTTATGAAGCTATAAAAAAAGGAAACTCCACAAAATATCATCAACAAGAGTAACCAAATTTATATGATTGCATTGTATATTTGTAACTATACACTAAAACTTATATAATTGCATTGTATTCTTTAACAAATAAAAGGTTATACTAATAGGGCATACCTCTGTTGTCTGAGCTTCTCTTCCAAAGGATCTAACGGCACCTCTTTTGATGCTTCAACAACGGCTTTCCCTTTTTCTTGGGCCGGTTTGACTGTTGACTTCTTTGGGGCCTTCACAACAGGAGGAGGTGCTACCACTGGTGGCTGATACACATGAAAAGAAATATATTGCAACATCAAATGAAACAAAAAATAATATTATTTTTCAATTGAAGAATGCTCCAATCTAAAAAGGACAGGCAGCTAATGTACCGGAGCAGGTTCATCTTCATCTTCCCATGAATCTTTTATACCATCTTCATCAACATCTTCATCATCCCACATGCTTTTAGGCTCCTTTTTTAAAACAATTGGGGCTGGCTCATCCTCTGACATTCAATTTAGAAAAGTTGAAACATGTGAGACAAATCAAACAAACATACAATAAAGAAAAAAATTAGCTATTAATATTACAAAAAATAAAAGGCTGGCATATGATACATAACAGTGTTCTTTTTATGCTTAAATACACACAATTTTATCTTTCGTGAATTCAACAATAGAGAAAAATTACAATATCAAATGCTAATATATAAATACCTATGTGTGAGTAACCTCCATGATACCTTAATACTTCCAATATATTATAAAAAATTGTATTAAGTGAGCATCTGAAGCATGCATAACCTATTAATTCATTTTAGACAGTAACATGTTTTAATAATCTACAGCATATGCCACTTAGGAATTCCAAGTCTACCCAATTCAATTTTTGGTGAATTATCCAGCCAGTAAGCAAGTTCAACCTTACCCTTGACGGACTCAAGCAACGATTATAAAGCGAGATTTATTAACAATACAAACTTAACATCAACAATATAAAACACTGAAAAATGCAAATAAGATTAACTACATAATTACTAATAATAAAAAACAGGCAAAGAGAGTTGTTTACCCCAATCTTCCATCTTCTTTGGCTTTCTGTATTCTTATACAAAACTGTGATCTATAGAGATGAGTCTGAGATGACTCAAAAGCCTACAAACAAAATACCAAAAATAATAAAAATCTTTAATTTAAACATAATAATAACAAGATCTCTATTATTAATATTAGAACAGCCATCAAGATATTGCAATCACCAGCTAATTACCATATGACACAATTCTTACAAAACCTCAATCAAAATAAAAATAAAAAACCAATTAGCAAATTTTTATCTTTTTTTTATTTAATATATTCATCAAATTAAAAAATCTAAATTAATCTGATTAAATCTTGGTGAATATTCAACAAACAAAAAAAAACAGATAAATCTGAAGATAGCACAATAATTCTGAAACAAAAACAAACCCTTTAAATGAATCATACAAGAGATTGAATTAAAGATCAACGATGCATATTTTCTTTTAAAAAAAACAGATGACGATAAAACAGAGAGAAATAAATACGTTGTTGACGGAAAAAGAGTCGCCGGAGGAGGGCGGAGAACGGTGGTCGGAAAGTTAGGTGTGGAGTCGCCGGAAGATTGGAGAAGGAGAGATTAGAGGACTGCTGAGTTGCGGCTAGGGTTAGTCGGTTAAAAGACTAGACTATATATATAAACTAGTTTTTATCCCGGGAACGTCCCGGGTTTAAATATCTAATACGACAACATAATTAATGACTTGTCAATATATGACTAGGGGCGGCAATTCCTGACACGACCCGAAAACCGACCCGAACCCGACTCGAAAAAAATAAGTTTTGGGTCGACTGACCCGACCCGTTTTAACAACGGGTCGGGTTCGGGTTGACCCGTTTTAAAAACAGGTCGGGTTCGGGTTGACCCGCATAAAAAACGGGTTGACCTGTTAACCTGTTTAAGTTAAAATTATTTTAAAACTATTTTTTGAAATTTTATGTTTAATTTCCCTCCTAAAGCATGCAGCAGAACTTAATTATTATTTCACTTCCCAACTTAGAATTTATGAAGTCTCTTAGAATTCCATAAGTGAACGTTAATAGTTTCCAGATACCAAAGCATAAATTACCTTATAAATTGTTTGAAATCCCTAATTCTAAATTCCCTATCACTGTGATTGCCATTCTTCATTATCATTTTCTTTACCGGTAAGTTCTTTGTATCATTAACTGTATCTAGAAAACATGAATAATTCTTTTTGTCCTTGGTTGCTACTTGTATTTTTTTTTTTTTTTTTTTTTTTCATTTTTCCATTTAAGTTCTGCTAAATCTTTCATACGAATTATATATGTGTTCTATTTGCATCATTTGTTATTTAGAAAAATAAACAATACATAAGAATAATAAATACAAGGTTACCATTTAGTTTTAAACTAAGATTGTACATGAACTATTGTCTGTTTAACCAAAAATTTTAGTTGGTGAAAATGTCTTTTTTTAGATATATTGTTGTTGTCTCTAACTTCAACTAGAATATTTTTTATAGTTATAATATGGACACTGATGGTATTAATCTCATTCGTACCGATGATGCTGAAGAAAATGACGAGTCAATGGAAGATATCAACCCGCAAAAGGAATCTCAAAATGTTGAAAGCTCTTCACAAAATCAAAAAACAAGGAAAAAGAAGAAACTAACTTCTAAAGTTTGGCAAAAATTCACCATTCTTGAACAAGAACCAAACCGGCCTCTATACTGTAAGTGCAATAAATGTGGTCGTAGATATTTAGCTGAGAGTAGCAATGGAACTGGTAATTTAAGGCGTCATCTAGCTAAATGTGATAAGTTTACAACAAAAGAAATTGGTCAGTACACGGTTACTACTGATAATGGTGTGTTAGACAAGAGAACTTCAAAATTTAGTCAAGAAATATTTAGGGAGTTATTGATACTTGCACTTGCTAGACATGATCTACCATTTTCATTTGTGGAATATGAAGGAATCAGGAACATTTTTAAATACTTGGAACCAAGTGTTTCTTTTATTTCTAGGAATACTGCAAAATCTGATGTAAGAAGGTTATATCAACGTGAAAAAAGTAGACTTCGTGGTGAGTTGATTAAGTGTCCTGGTAGAATATCTTTAACTTCTGATTGTTGGACATCAATTGTTACAGATGGCTATTTGAGTTTGACTGCTCACTATATTGATAACAATTGGGTCTTACAAAAGAGAATTTTAAACTTTTCTTATATGCCTCCGCCACACACCGGTATTGCTCTAGCTGAAAAAATTAGTGGTTTGGTAAAGAGTTGGGGAATTGAAAAGAAGTTATTTTCAATTACCTTGGACAATGCTTCTTCAAATAATGTTTGTGTTGATGTGCTAAGAAACCGGTTTCGTTTGATGAATTCTTTGGTATATGATGGTAAGCTATTTCATCTTAGATGTTGTGCTCATGTTCTTAACTTAATTGTCAAAGATGGGTTGAAACAAATTGATGTTGCTGTGGATAAAGTTAGAGAATGTGTGAAATATGTCAAAGGTTCTGAAGCTAGAAAGGATACGTTTAGTGAGTGTTGTTCACAAACTTATCTAGATAGTAAAAAAGCTTTGAAGCAAGATGTTCCTACAAGGTGGAACTCTACGTATGAGATGCTTTCTTGTGCACTTTATTATCGTCTTGCTTTTTGTCATCTTAGTTTGAGTGATTCCAATTTTCAAAGTTGTCCATCTATGGAAGAATGGGAAAGGGTTGAAAAGATTTGTGACTTTCTAAAGGTTTTCTATGAAGCTACTTTAGATTTTTCGGGATCCCTTTATCCTACTTCAAATTTGTTTTTTCCTAACTTACTTGATATCCACTTGAAGTTAGTTAAAGAGATGCAAAGTCAAGATGATTATATCAAGATGATAGCTGAGAAAATGTGGGCAAAGTTTAACAAGTATTGGGCTGAGTTTAATCTTTTATTAGCTGTAGCCGTAGTATTTGATCCTAGGTACAAGCTTTCATTTGTTGAGTTTAGCTATGAAAAGATTCATGGTAGTGGTTCATCACTTCAAGTTCAAGTAGTTAAGGACACCCTTTATGGAATTTTCAATGAATATATGCAATCTTCAAGAAACTCTACTTCATGTGATGCTAATGATGAACCGAAGTCTCGAGAAGTTATCAATGGAGATGAAAACAATAGCAAGAGTATTCTCAAGGTACAAAATTCAAAACTTTTGTGAATTTTTGAATTCAATCATTCTCAGCTCATATATTATTGAACCCTCTAACTTTTTTTTTTTGTTGCATAATAGGAGTTTGATTTGTATGACAGGGCTTCATCTTCTAATGCAAAGCAAAAATGTCAACTAACCGAGTACCTTGATGAGCCAAGGACTAATATAAATTCTCCTATTCGTATTCTTGAATATTGGAAGGCTCAACAGTATAGATACCCAGATGTTGCTAGGTTAGCAATGGATATTTTGTGTGTTCCGGTTTCAACTGTTGCATCCGAAGCCGCTTTTAGTCTTGGTGGAAGAATTATAGATCAATATCGAAGTTCAACGTTGCCTTCCACTGTTGAAGCTTTAATATGTACTCGAGATTGGTTGTTTGCTGGAAAAGGTAGTTTTTATAATTTTTGTTTACTTTTAGTTTAATAATTTAAGTTCATATTGATCATTTTTTTTCTATGTAGCAACAACTTCACATGATGATCTTGAAGTAACCCAAAACATTATGGCTGTGAACGTCGATAAAGAAGATATCGAGGTTGACAATTTGAATCAATTGTAGCTTGTGGAAGGAGCCTGGAGAAGAAATGAAGACATTAGTACTTTTTTCATTGATTTATCAATTAAACTTTTGATTAGTAATCTGGAACTTGTTCTTTTGGTTTTGGGAATATTGACTTGAACTTGGTGGTTGAATTTCATTTGGCGTTTTTGCACTTTATGGCTTTGATTTTTTTTTTTTTTGCTATATTGTTGATTATATAAACAGTTGTTTTTTTCTTAACCCATCAACCCGCCAACCCGTTTGACCTGTTTAAAATATGGGTTATGCGGGTCGTGTCCGGGTTATACAAATTTATACGTGTCCGGGTTAGGGTTGATACCTTTGACCTGAATAATAATATGGGTCGTGTTCGGGTTCAAGGATTCGACCCACCAACCCGCCAACCCGCAACCCACAAACCCGCCAACCTGACAACCCGACCTGATTGACACCCCTATATATGACTAATGAATATATTTATTACTAGGTTAGAGTCCCGTGAGGACCCACGGTTCAACCGAAAGTAAAATAAAAAAAAAAGTAGAAAAATAAGAATTATATCATGCAAGTTGTTTTGGTTACTAAATGTTTGATAATGCAATATGTATGAATTTTAATGTTAAATGCAAAATGTTATCTAACAGTTTAATGTAACGTAATGATGGATATATCGACTAAGTAAAGTTTAATTTGACAAAAAAAAATATAAACAAATAATTGAATAAAATGAATACTTTTGTATTTATTCAAAGGATTTATTATCAACATGAACATTCAAAGTGACTAAATAGTTTTCATAACATTGAAAATAATAATAATAAAAAAATCCATTATTCGATCTTTTAAAGCAACATTAATAAACCTAAAATAAAAAACATACAAATCAAAATCTTATAAAGTTATTCATAAAGCTTCAAATATTTCTTTATACACAACGTTTGATGTTTTGTTCGTAAGGTTGCCATCTTGATCTAGTATTAGTATCTTCAGACCATCTCGACTTTTGACCCTTGATAGCGCAACATACAACGGCCCATGTGATGGATATATCAACTATGTAAAGTTTGATTTGACAAAAATTATGAACAAAGTCTGGAATCAGTTGTAGTATGTAAGTTGTTTTGCTTACTAAATGTTTGGTGGTTCAATTGGTATGGATTTCGTTGTTAAATGCAAAATATCATATAAGGCTTTTAATGTAACGTAATTAGTGATATATCAGCTAAGTGAGGTTTGATTTGACAAAACTTATAAACAAAGACTAAAATCAAATAAATAATACCGAATTTATTCTAATGGAAGCCAAATAAACATGAACATTAAATGTGACTAAATATAGTTTTCCAGAACATACAACATAATAATAAAAACAAATTTCACCGTTAAAACTTTTGAAGCAACATTAAAAACCTTACATAAAAAACAGATAATTTAAAATCTTATAAGGTTATTCATAAAGCTCCAAATATTTATTTATACACAACATTAGTTGTTTTGTTCGTAAGGCTTTCATCTTTGTCTGATATTAACATCTTCAGTTCGTCTCGATTCCACCACTGTTTTCTGTAACATCGCGAATTTCCCCTAATTTTTTTTTTGATAAAAAGAATGTATTGTTTTAAACAATATATATTTTAAATACCTTAAACTAATAATTATTTGTATCTTGACACTTTTGTACGTTTTAAAAATATTTTGAGTCACTTTCGGGCTTATATAATCATATTATGAATTTAGAATAATATAGTTTTAGGGAAATAATTGTCAAAAAAAAATTGTGTGGACCGGGACTCGAACCCGCGTCCACAGCCAACCAACACACAGTGACAACCAACTGAGCCAACTATCATCTTGTGTAGTATTTCAGAAGAAATAAACTTAACACATTCCTTAAATTGATTAGTCAAAGTCTTAGTCAAACAGTCAAAGTCTTAGTCAAATAGTCAATTCATCATAAAATCTTACTTTATGGTTTTGACCAATTTTAATGGCTAATTGACTCCAAAACTAGTATAAAAACCCACCTATGACCCATTACACTTTGCACCTCTAAATCGATTGTTTCAATTCGATTAAACTCTCCCTCATACCTTTCTTCTAGAGTATATTACTTCTACATTTGAAGCTTTGATTATAAGCTCTTGTAATTGGCGAATTGGAAGCTTGATATTCTTTCTTTTTCGTTTTCTTCAAGTTGGACTAGCTACGTTGTTGAGTCTTTGGGATTCGCCTCGCATACATTCACAACACATTATTCTATTTTTTCACGAGACATAACATTTTGCTAAGGTGAGTTTTACATAGCCCCTTTTCTATTATTCACTATTTTTTTGGGGTGAAACATGTTACAACATTCTATATGCAATTCAATCATAAAGTGTCTATGTGTTTTTCTATGTTGCATTATGTCTTAAACATGACTAGGGTAAGCACAATTCTAGCATAATTATTAACATTGATCAGCCGACGGTATACAATGATAGATCTATTGGACTGACAATCCCACCCGGATACGTGCCTCCTACAAAGGTAGCGTGGGTGATTGTTATCGCATAACATAATCGAGTGAACCATGAGCGTATGGGATGGACCACAATATAACAATCACAAGGGTTGATTATGCACTCGATTTACTTCTAGTATGTTTTCACATATGGACTAGACTTGCCATGACACTTGAATTGTACAAGTTTTATTCAATTATCAAAACCTATGTAATTCTCACCAACTTTTGTTGACCCAAAATATTTTCAAACTTAACATGTTTCAGGTTATAACATGCTTGAAGATTAGAGTTAATGCTTGAAGATGCGTAGCTTGTATTTTTCATTTTGATGTACAAATTCTTAGAACAAATGTATGTAATTTATTTAAATCATTTATTGAAACTTATTATTTACCATGAGCTACTGAACAATCATCAATACGTGACATCCCGATGTTTCCGCCATCGGTTGGGGTGTTACAGATTGGTATCAGAGCCATGGTTATAGGGAATTAGGTTATTAGAAAAATAATCTAGTCTATAACCATAGGATTATAACCAGTATTTGCTCCTTTTACTTGTTATTCTCTATCTCCCTCCTACTTCTTATCCCTACTTTAATCCCTACAAGAAGATTGCTCTCCATCACTGGATCTACTCTTAGACTAATAGGACAAAATCCTCAGGTTTAGCCTGAACCACCTTGAGATCTCGTCGAAGTTCTAGAATCTTAATAACGGACACGTGCAATCTGGAAGGGTGAACACCTGTATTCTGAGTCTTCTGTCTAGGCTGGCATTGCGCATATATCCCAATCAGACGAGGGACCCGGATGCCTACCTGGGAATTCTCGGGATGAGTGTTCACTTATAGGCTAAAGCATGTCTTCACTATGTTATTAGAATCTAGAAGTTTTGATAAGTCAACGTTTTCGTTTATTCGTTTTAATTAATGAATAAATGATTACACTCACTTTCCTTAAACTAAGCTCTAAAATCTCAAAATTTTACAGCTTAAATCAATCTCATTTCATAACCATCTATGCATTTCACAATCACACTTCACCTTACCATCTTAGCCACTTTTTAAATATTCTATACCCTACCCAAATCATATTATTTCATTTATCCACATGTTACTTTTTTTTAAAAAACTATAACCTCATACCTTAGCACAAACTAAAGATTTCTAAATCGGTAGAGGTTCTTACTCACTGACTGGTAGAAGTCTTTTTCCTACTCAACAGTTGGACTCATTTTTGGATACATTGTAAACGATTCAATCACAAGGTTATTTTTCATTACTTACATGTGTGTTTAGAGTCATAGAAGGACACAAAACCCTAATGTAAGGTAAATTGGTGATTGCGGTCCAGAACGTAATCATGAATTTACAGGTACGTTAAGGTAGTGTGAAATTCTAATAAGGTTTTAGTAGTTCATTTGGTTTTCATATAGCCAATCAATTCATGTATTTCTTATAAGATTCCTAAAACATAAGTTTAGTATTTTGCTAGATTCTTATGCTTCTTGCTACTTCAGACGAACCTAATCCAATCCTTAAAACTCACATCTCAAACCTCTTATCCAAATTATTCGAAACAAATTATTCTATTACCTATAAATTCATGTCGTGCCTTAAATTTTACACTCCAATGGTTCAAACTGATTACATAGCTAAAAAATAACTAATAAGAAAATGGGTCCAATGCCACATGCTGTAATATAAATTTCCTATAATTTATTAAAAAATAGACACCAAAAGGATCAACCCCCGACCCATTTCAACATGTAGCCAAAAGGACCTATTGTACACACACTTTAGGCAACTTTTGACATGTTACAAAACGCCGCCAATAAAATGTCACTATTTAAACTGTATAAATATAGTGCTTAACAATTAAAAACAGATAAGGTTTTTCTGTTAGGGTCAATGATTGGTTAGATTGTATTATGGTAATAATGTTATTTTTTTTTATTTATATAAAGATTGTATAAAGAAAATGTCTTAAATTTTATTAAATATATTTAAATGAAAATAGTAACATTATTATTATTAATTATCTATTTAAATATCTTATATATTGTAGGAAACTGTTAATCAATAGTAAATTATATTTATTATTAATTTAAATATCGGTTTTTATCTTTGTAAATGGTTTACAAAACTTCCATTAAAATGTTTATACTTTTTTAATTTATTGACATTTGATTGATTGATTTTGTTATCATTTATGGCCAATTGAATGAGGGTCAATGCTAATAAATATATTAATATATTAAAATTACCATTATGCTTAATTAGTGTATTATTGAATTCGTAAGCATTTATGGACAATTGAATGATGGTCTATTTATTGTAAACATAATATGATAATGTTAATTTTAAAATGAAAACCATTTATGGTTATGATTGGTTTATAGTTCATATTGTTACTTATAATAAACTGCAATATTATATATTATAATATAATAAGGAATTAACATATAAATAAAAACACATAAAATGATATGTCATTACCAATATACACCAATCCACAAATAACATTAAAAACATATTTAGAATAATTAGGCCATGGGGTGTACCTTTGTACCAAGGGTGTTAACAGTGACGTGGAATTTTAACTTTCGTTGTACATCACTCCCTTCCCATGTTAAGGGGCATTAACGTGACACTAAGTTAACATGTTAACATGAATCAAAAGAGAGAAAGTTAAGGGGATGAACTAGAGTTAAAAAGTTTAATAAATAACATTAAACTCGGTCAATTATTATTAATGTCAATAAATAATATTAAACTTCTTAATAAATAACATTTAAACTTAATAAATCTTATTAATTGCAATCAAGACTAATCATAAACATGGTCAGATTATAAATCTTATTTATTTCAATAAGAATAATCATAATCTTAATAAGATTATAAATCTTAATAAATAACCTCAAAATCGTAATCAATAATTCAAATAAATTACATTAAAAACAGAAAAGATCGTAATTTAAATTTTAAAATCAATAACTTCTTGTGGTGCAACCTTAGTAACAAATAGCATGTGCTGGATTGAACACTACAGTAAACCTTTACAAAAGCATTATGTATATTAAATTTAGAATGTCTACCTAATTATAAAATAAGAATATTATAAACATAATGTTTAATAATTGAATAACAAACCTAGCGACTTGAGCAGAAATTTCTACACACACTGGCACAGACCACACGTACCCATCCGTAAATTTAATCTAGATCTTCATTGATTCATTTAAGTTTGTCAATTTAACAATCGTATTATGAATTATCTGCATAGTAATAAGAATTAAATAAGAAAAAAAATAAAAATAATGAGAGTTATCATGGTAAACCATAAATTTGATCAATTATATGAAATCAATTTAATCAATAATAATTTAATCAATATTACCATTCGTATAATTTAATCAATTATACGAAATCAGAGATTAAAAATCTCGTATTAATTTAATCAATTCGTATAATTTAATCAATTTAATCAATTTCGTATTAATAGTAATATTAATTAATAAGATTAAAAAATCGTAATAAATAACATTAAATTTGGTCAATTATGGTAATCCGAAATTTCGGGAATGATTGATAATAAATCAATCATTCATATTTTAAAACTTCGGCGCCAACCATTTAATAATTATCACAATCAATTTCATTAAAGACCTTTCTATTCAAACTCCACCAAAATCTCCTCATTCAAACATACCAATCAGACCATTAATCACCTTCCAAACTTATTATGCACAAAACAAGGAAGGCATTTAATCCATTAACTAAGATCCGATTTTTGAAGGATCAATCCAGATCCGAATGTCTACCTAATTATAAAATAAGAATATTGTAAACATAATGTTTAATAATTGAATAACAAACCTAGCGACTTGAGCAGAAATTTCTACACGCACTGGCACAGACCACGCGTACCCATCCGGAAATTTAATCTTGATCTTCAATGATTCATTTAAGTTTGTCAATTCAACAATCGTGTTTCGAATTATCTGCATAGTAATAGGAATTAGATAAGAAGAAAATAATAATAATGAGAGTTATTTTGGTAAACCATAAATTTGATCAATTATACGAAATCAATTTAATCAATCATAATTTAATCAATATTATCATTCGTATAATTTAATCAATTATACGAAATCAGAGATTAAAAATATCGTATTAATTAATCAATTCGTATAATTTAATCAATTTCGTATTAATAGTAATATTAATTAATGAGATTAAAAAATCGTAATAAATAACATTAAATTTGGTCAATTATGGTAATCCGAAATTTCGGGAATGATTGATAGTAAATCAATCATTCATATTTTAAAACTTCAGCGCCAACCATTTAATAATTATCACAATCAATTTCATTAAAGACCTTCCTATTCAAACTCCACCAAAATCTCCTCATTCAAACATAGCAATTAGACCATTAATCACCTTCCAAACTTATTATGCACAAAATACGGAACGCATTTAATCCATTAACTAATATCCGATTTTTGAAGGATTAATCCAGATCCGAATGTCTACCTAATTATAACATAAGAATACTGTAAACATAATGTTTAATAATTGAATAACAAACCTAGCGACTTGAGCAAAAATTTCTACACGCACTGGCGCAGACCACGCGTACCCATCCGTAAATTTAATCTTAATCTTCATTTATTCTCTTAAGTTTGCCAATTCAACAATCGTATTAGGAATTATCTGCATAGTAATAAGAATTAAATAAGAAGAAAATAAAAATAATGTGAGTTATTATGGTAAACCATAAATTTGATCAATTATACGTAATCAATTTAATCAATTATAATTTAAACAATATTATCATTCGTATAATTTAATCAATTATACGAAATCAGAGATTAAAAATCTCGTATTACTTTAATCAATTCGTATAATTTAATCAATTTAATCAATTTCGTATTAATAGTAATATTAATTAATAAGATTAAAAAATCGTAATAAATAACATTAAATTTGGTCAATTATGATAATCCTAAATTTCAGGAATGATTGATAATAAATCAATCATTCATATTTTAAAACTTCGGCGCCAACCATTTAATAATTATCACAATCAATTTCATTCAATATCTTCCTATTCAAACTCCACTAAAATCTCCTCATTCAAACATACCAATCAGACCATTAATCACATTCCAAACTTATTATGCATAAAATAAGGAAGACATTTAATCCATTAAATAAGATCCGATTTTTGAAGAATCAATCTAGATCCGAATGTCTACCTAATTATAAAATAAGAATATTGTAAACATAATGTTTAATAATTGAATAACAAATCTAGCGACTTGATCATAATTTCTACACGCACTGGCACAGACCACGCATACCCATCCGTAAATTTAATCTTGATTTTCATTGATTCATTTAAGTTTGCCAATTCAACAATCGTATTTGGAGTTATCTGCATAGTAATAGGAATTAAATAAGAAGAAAATAAAAATAATGAGAGTTATTATGGTAAACCATAAATTTGATCAATTATACGAAATCAATTTAATCAATTATAATTTAATCAATATTATCATTCGTATAATTTAATCAATTATATGAAATCAGAGATTAAAAATCTCGTATTAATTTAATCAATTCGTATAATTTAATCAATTTAATAAATTTCGTATTAATAGTAATATTAATTAATGAGATTAAAAAATCGTAATAAATAACATTAAATTTGGTCAATTATGGTAATCCGAAATTTCGGGAATGATTGATAGTAAATCAATCATTCATATTTTAAAACTTCAGCGCCAACCATTTAATAATTATCACAATCAATTTCATTAAAGACCTTCCTATTCAAACTCCACCAAAATCTCCTCATTCAAACATAGCAATTAGACCATTAATCACATTCCAAACTTATTATGCACAAAATACGGAACGCATTTAATCCATTAACTAATATCCGATTTTTGAAGGATTAATCCAGATCCGAATGTCTACCTAATTATAACATAAGAATACTGTAAACATAATGTTTAATAATTGAATAACAAACCTAGCGACTTGAGCAAAAATTTCTACACGCACTGGCGCAGACCACGCGTACCCATCCGTAAATTTAATCTTGATCTTCATTGATTCATTTAAGTTTGCCAATTCAACAATCGTATTAGGAATTATATGCATAGTAATAAGAATTAAATAAGAAGAAAATAAAAATAATGAGAGTTATTATGGTAAACCATAAATTTGATCAATTATACGAAATCAATTTAATAAATTATAATTTAATCAATATTATCATTCGTATAATTTAATCAATTATATGAAATCAGAGATTAAAAATCTCATGTTAATTTAATCAATTCCTATAATTTAATCAATTTAATCAATTTCGTATTAATAGTAATATTAATTAATGAGATTAAAAAATCGTAATAAATAACATTAAATTTGCTCAATCATGGTAATCTTAAATTTCGGGAATGATTGATAATAAATCAATCATTCTTATTTTAAAACTTCGGCGCCAACCATTTAATAATTATCACAATCAATTTCATTCAATATCTTACTATTCAAACTCCACCAAAATCTCCTCATTCAAACATACCAATCAGACCATTAATCACCTTCTAAACTTATTATGCATAAAATAAGGAAGGCATTTAATCCATTAAATAAGATCCGATTTTTGAAGGATCAATCCAGATCCGAATGTCTACCTAATTATAAAATAAGAATATTGTAAACATAATGTTTAATAATTGAATAACAAATTTAGCGACTTGAGCAGAAATTTCTACACGCACTGGCACAGACCACGCGTACCCATCCGTAAATTTAATCTTGATCTTCATTGATTCATTTAAGTTTGCCAATTCAACAATCGTATTTGAAATTATCTTCATAGTAATAGGAATTAAGTAAGAAGAAAATAAAAATAATGAGAGTTATTATGGTAAACCATAAATTTGATCAATTATACGAAATCAATTTAATCAATTATAATTTAATAAATATTATCATTCGTATAATTTAATCAATTATATGAAATCAGAGATTAAAAATCTCGTATTAATTTAATCAATTCGTATAATTTAATCAATTTAATAAATTTCGTATTAATAGTAATATTAATTAATAAGATTAAAAAACGTAATAAATAACATTAAATTTGGTCAATTATGGTAATCCGAAATTTCGGGAATGATTGATAGTAAATCAATCATTCATATTTTAAAACTTCGGCGCCAACCATTTAATAATTATCACAATCAATTTCATTCAATATCTTACTATTCAAACTCCACCAAAATCTCCTTATTCAAACATAGCAATTAGACCATTAATCACCTTCCAAACTTATTATGCACAAAATAAGGAAGGCATTTAATCCATTAACTAAGATCCAATTTTTGAAGGATCAATCCAGATCCGAAAATCATGACCCATCCGCCATCCATTTGCAATTATGAATCAAACAACCAAAAAACATTACACCAACTTATGAGGGACCAATTTACTTGTAATCTCTATGAACTTATATGCTAACTCGGCCCCAACATAAACACCAAGAACATCAAACTCAGCCGAACAACATACGGTTCCTTATGTTGATTAACCATGAATGAATAAAAAATGACTAGTCATGGACTTTGATCCTTTGTCAATGTGACTAAATGATCTCCAAATCAAACATAATATAATACTCGGCATCAGTAATAATAATCAACAAAGAGAATCCGTAAACACTTGTAACTCTTTCCAGACAACCAAGAATATGTCGAAAACATGAGCATACCTTGGAGTTTGACATGATACCACGAAGGCCGATAGTCTTCAGTCGAGGATCAAAGAAACATACTGAATTATCTTCGTTGAGCACTTGTTCCACATCCAAATCCATTCAAACTTTATCAGCTCCCAGAATTAAAAGCATGGAGCATTTTAAAACCTTCGACTAACATTCATCTTTAAACAAACACACTAACACCATAAAATAAAAGTTAATAAATCAGAAAAGAAGATATGGATCCAGTTTATAAATCGAATACATATATAGGGATACGATTTAGCTAGAATACATATACGGATCTATTTATAACGGAAGATTGAATCCATATTTTAGATGCAGTTTATAAATCAGAGAAGATGATAGAGGCCTCGAAGCAAGAATGCAAAATAAGATCGAGGAATGTTGGTTGGAATAATTGTTAGGGAAGATTGGGGAGTGATGGAAGAATGGTGAAAATAAAAAAAAAAATACAAAAGCTTATTTATAGGAAAGAAGTTGGAGCTCCATATTCAATATGGATACCTAAAACCCTCTCTAAGGCCTTGATTCAACCCAAGTAACCTCAATTATTATATAGATAGAATAGATTATTATTATTATTTATTTTAAACAAATCTCTGCCATAAGTTATCATATTCTAATATAAAAAAAAAGTAATTGGGTCGGGTATCACCTAATCCCAGGCCCGACCCAAACCCACAATTTTTCTTAAACTAATCTCAAACCTAACACAATATCCGTCGGGTTACAAAAAATAGTCGTTTTTTACTCCGTTTTTTATATAGCACTATGGTACTCGTTGGAAAGATAATAAAACGCTCGTTAATTTGGTATAATCTTTTTCTTTAAAAAATCTCGTATATTAAATATATTAACGTTTAAAAGTGATAAGAGGAAACGTGAGAGAGAAAATAATAAAGGTTTAATATTTACATTTAATAGATTAGGTATTTAATAAGTTAGGTTAAACCATATTTATTTCTTTTTTCTAATTGGTCTAGAGTTGCCACATCACATCCTATGTGGCATCTCTCAAATGAGAGATTGCATAATATTATGACATGTAGGATTATTAGCTTTGCAATATATATATATATATATATATAGATTATACCCCGGGAACGTCCCGGGGTTGAGAAATCTAATATGACATATTAATTTTATATATGAAATAGAATGCTTCGCTTTAGGCTCGAGTAGCACCTAACCTAAAACAATTAAAAATGTATCTCCAATGTTAACGCCTAACCTTAAACTTTAACTCTAATATTAATAATAATATCTGACTTAAAACAATGTATAACTCCAATGCTAACGCATGTTGAAAATAAAATTCATATTTACTTATTTGAACATAATTAGTGACTTGCCTATACAATGTATAACCTTAAACAATGTATAACTCTAATATTAATAATAATATCTGACCTAAAACAATGTATAACTCCAATGCTAACAAATGTTGAAAATAGAATTCATATTTACTTATTTGAACATAATTAGTGACTTGCCTATACATGATTAATGACTTACCTAAACACTTTGTGTTTTTTTTTCTGTATGAACAAAACCCCACAAAAAAATAGTCGTTTTTTTCTCCGTCTTTTTTATAGCACTATGGTACTCGTTGGAAAGATAATAAAACGCTTGTTAATTTGGTGTAATTTTTTTTCTTTAAAAAATCTCGTATATAAAAGATATTAACGTTTAAAAATTATGGAAGGAAACATAATAGAGAAAAATCCAATTTTATTTAAAAATTTTTTTTTTCCTAAAATATCTCAATGCCACATGGGATGACACATGACACACTCAAGGAGGAGAATGCCTCTTTGAGTGCCATGTCATTAAAATGGCTTTGGTTTATTATATGTATAGATATATATAGAAGGGGATGGTTCAATAGAAAACCCATTTTATTGAGAGAACTTGAGAACTAAATAATAACCATTGATCTTAGTAGATCAATGGTTGTGATTAAATGAAATAAAAACCATAACAAATAGATGAGATTTTATCAAGGAAGGGTATTTTGGGGAATAAAAAAATCTATCCCTAATCCTTTCAAAACTTCACAAAAAATAACTGTCCACTTTCTCTCTCTACCAAACTCTCCAAACATCAAGTTCTAGGGTTTATACAATACGATTATATCAAGCATTCAAACATCATGACAACCAGCAAACAATCGTTCGTATCCATCAAAATGTACTAATTCATCAATCAATCGATCATCAACATCAGGTATCATCTCTTATTCATATTATCAGTGTCGCACACGCACTGAAACGATCTGTACTTGTATTACATCGATTATTAGGTGTTTTGTGTGAAATAACAGTTCAATGTAGTTTTGAACGATATTGTTCAACGTATTGTGTGTTAAATAAGTTAAATGGCAGTTTCAAATGACATGTGTAATAAGAATGTGATGTATGTATGTTATGTATTACATATGTGTCATGGTACTGTTATGTCTCTGATGTGCTAAAAGTAGTTTAATAAAAATAACTAAATTAAACCTAAAACTAGATACCTAGTAATACTCTAGACTCTCTAAAACTAAACTACTGACAAGCAACGGAACCTATTAACTCTAGTAAAGCTAAAGTAAGTCTGGATATCGAACCCACAAGACTCTAATAGAAAACGGTAACTAGACTCAAAAACTTATTGTGACAACCTGCACCCTTCACTTTTCATAAATGTGCATAATTGGTTCCTCAACTATTTCAAAATTTTCATTTTTAACCCTCATATTTTAATAGGACCAAAATTCACAATTTAATAAAACTTATAATTTTTATAAGTAAAAGTATGCACGTTTTATACTCACATCTACACCCGAGCACGTATGTTTCAGACCTAGATACTCAAAGCCCTTAATTTTTGGTCCTAAAACAACTTACAAATCGAAGGAAACAAGTCCAGAACTTAAAATTGATTAAATTAGAAAAATTGATTTTTTAGCTCTCGCGGTCCGCTGAGACAGTCAAACAGTCAAAGTCCCAGTCAAAGTCTTAGTCAAAGTCCTAGTCAAAGTCTCAGTCAAAATCCTAGTCAAAGTCTCAGTCAAAGTCCTAGTCAAAGTCTTAGTCAAAATCCTAGTCAAAGTCCTAGTCAAAGTCCTAGTCAAATAGTCAATTCATCTTAAAACCTTACTTTATTGTGTCGACCAATTTTAAAGCCTAATTGAATCCAAAACTAGCATAAAAACCCACTTATGACCCATTACACTTTGCACCTCTAAATCGATTGTTTCAATTCGATTAAACTCTCCCTCATACCTTTCTTCTAGAGTATATTACTTCTACATTTGAAGCTTTGATTATAAGCTCTTGTAATCGGCGAATTTGAAGCTTGATATTTTTCCTATTCGGTTTATTTTCTTCTAAATTGGACTAGTTTCGTTGTTGAGTCTTTGGATTGCTCGCATTTTCACGCTCGCTTAGTCATCTAGTTATTTGGCGAAAGTGAGTATTTCCTATCCCCTTTTTGCTTTTATTCATTTTTGGGGTGTTACATGTACACTTATACAAATTACAAATACAAGTTCACATTTTTACAATACAATTCTAGTACTATGTGTATTTGCTTACAAACGTGATTTATGCTTAGACATTACATGTAAAATACATTTGTACTTAGTGAAATCATTAACATTGTACAAGCCGACCTTAACATTGGATAGCGCTATTGGATTGACAACCCGCCTAGGTTGATTCTCCCACTTTTTCATCGGAGAATCCGTGGTCATTGTTAAGTTATTATCCATTTATTGGATAAGTACACCGCCGTTCATTTAGTACATTTATACAGTCACAGGATTGATTTCGCTCATTTGTATGATACATAGTTTACATAATTGCACTGTAGCCTTGCACTTGAATTGTATACCATTTTTCCAACTTACTATATGTATTAAAACTAGGAATGCTCACCAACATTTATTATGTTGACAAAACCTATTTTGTACATGTTTCAGGTGCAGTTTAATCTTAGTTCCATAGCATTGGATTTTAGTGCTTGCTTTTAATAAGTTGTTTCATATTTCATGTTTCGTTCAGACTTTTGTATTTTTTTTCCATTTCATCTATGTAAGACAATTTAAATTATTCAATAATATATCTACATTTTAGTACCATGTGCTTTTGAACAATCGTCACTACGTGACACCTCGATGATTCCGCCATCGGTTGGGGTGTTACACTTATCTAAAACTAAAATAAAATGATTTATTAATTAAAAGGGGGGGGGGGGGGGTTTACTAAAAACTAAATTGCAATAAAATAAAGATTACCTAAGGTTAACTATACTGAACTAAAAACGATAATTGAGCTAAGCTGAATTCAGATGATGATAAGACACTACCAAGACCAGACTCCTAACTATGCCTGATAAGCTTCTATGGTTATGGAATTGATTTGGAACCGGGATCTTAAAATACTAAACATCAAGAATAAACTATACACCCTTGACCCTTCTCAAGGGGAAACCCTAGAATATTGTTATGCTGTTAAACTACCGGTTGGAGTACAAACCCTCACAGGTTATCTAACTCTTATGATCGAGTACCCGCTAGACAATCTACCTCACAGTGCGAAAGCCTCAGTACACTAGGTGCAAGGGGTAATTATTGAAGCCTAAATCTAACTTGATATGCAAGAACTGAAAGAGAAACTAGGTAGATCTTCTCACAAAGCCTCTAACCTAGCAATCTAACAACCTAGACATACCAACAAGTCCTCACCTCACAGCTATTGAACTTGGAAGAATACCTAAAATCTTCTAACCACCAAATATCACTCCTATGGTAAACTCGCGACTATTGACCATAAACTAATTGCTACACAAAGTCTGCAACCTAGCTAGCACTCATACATGAAAGACATTCACAAAAGTGCAAGTGGAGTGAATAAGTGACAATAAGAAAATAATAAATACGCACATACACTAGATCTAGGGAAATCAAAATCTTTACTGAATCATAAATCCAAACAAGTTCCAAAAAGCCATAGAAAACGTAAATCAAAACATAGTATTTGTCTTAGTCTAGGTAGCTATAAGAGTTTAGCCACAAAACATCATCAAAACAGAAATCAAAAGGTTCATAATATCAATCAACATAAGTTTGAATGAGAAAAAACTAAGAAACAACTAAACCGAATGATGAACACCCGAGGAAGTCGAAACTCTAGCTTCAAATCTCGAACCTTGCCCTTTTCTTGCCTTGGAATCACCTTGAGCAGCTCTATTTTCGTCCAAAAGTCAAGAATGAAGCATAATATCATGATTTAGGGTTTGTAAATATTGGGCTTGAAGAAACACTAATTTGGGCTTCCTGATGGCCATCACGTCACACGACGGGATTCTGGGTAAGTGGTCATGTGACACGATGCACTCAAAACTGACGGGGGCATGCAAGGGTAATTATCTCAACTTGGCAGGGGTAGAATGGACTTTTTGCTGAATCTGGAAGGTTCCGCGTCACACGACGGGGTGCAAGGACTTCGGTCGCGTGACACGATGGGGTGATTTTTTCAATTTTATTTATTTTTATCTTCTCTTTTCACCTGTGACTCATCTGGGACCTCCTAAAGAACCGTTTATGCGTAAATTTGCCTCTTTTGCCATCCGGATTCCTGTGACACATAAAATACTAAATAGAAACTGGAAATATATATAAACGACACCCACTGACTCGATAACGATGCAAAATATGTACAAATAACCGATGTATTTTGCAATACATCAGTCTCTATTGTATAACACACTTGTTGTATAAAATGTGTGTATGTATGTATAGTATACAACACACGTGTAATAAAAATACGATGTGTGTATGTTATGTATTACATGTATGTCATAGCACTGATATATGTAATTGTATTTCACACGTGTAGTATGATTGTTTTAGTTGATGTTAAATGTGAATAGGCTTTGTATGCAATCCACTACACATGTGTGATAATTTAGTTTGTGATAGGTTAATGTTAAAATGATATGCTATTTTGTTTTGTCATGTAATGCCATATGTTATAATGTATTCATATGTGTAATGCGATTGTTATAGCTAGTGTTAATTGTGAACACTATTTGCATGTCATGTCCACACATGTGTTATAAATAGTAATACTTTACACATGTGATAATTTGTGATAGTGTTTTATTGAGATTATGTGTTTTAGTAATGTGTTGCACATATATTATAGATGTAATTGTAATCCACATGTGTAATATGATTGGTGTAGCTTATGTTAATTGTGGATAGGCATTGTATGACATGTATTACACATGTGTGATAATTGTTCCGTGTATTACACATGTGTGAAAATATTATTTGTGATAGTTAGTGTTAAGTTAGACTGGTGCGCTTGTCATATGTTGCACATAAGAGATATCTCTGTAATTGTATTTCACATGTTTGGTAGTCTTGTTTTAGTTGATGTTTAGTGTGAATAGGCTTTGTATGCAGTGTTTTGTTTGTCATGTGCTACCATATGTTATTGATGTAACTGTATTTCACACGTGTAATGCAACTTTTATATCGACTATTAAATGTGAACATTATATCACATAGTGTAATGCTACATGGAATGAGTTATGGGTTTGGCTAAGATTCCATTGTGTGCAGGAGCTGATGAAGTGATACTAGGTCTATTAAGATCGATTAACAGCAATGAAGAGCATGCTAGGATAAGGGAAGCTCAGATTAGGTGACATGATGTCACACCACGACAACAGCGGAAACACGTGGCGCGACGGTTCAAAAGCATAAAGTCAAGGTTATTGCTAAACATAAGTAATTTAAGAAAAGTGGGCCATTTATTAAGGCGTCATTACTTGTTCCAAACATTACACAAAAGTAAATTGTTTTTAAAGTAACATCGAGGTTTCTCAAATATATCCCAAGCTTTGGGAAATAAAGGTGAAACCCCGCAAAATGTACAACGCCGCATTGGGAGATTCTCCGACCCAGCTCGCCTGATCCTTCTTCATCTAGTTACCTGAAAGATATGTTTAAAAGTTTCGTCAATATAAAATATATTGGTGAGTTCACAGGTTTTTAGTTTCCAAAACTTGATTTCTTGGGAAATACCATGTTATGACAATGTATAGGAGTTGCAAATTCCTAATACTCTACTTGAGACTATAATCAAACCAAGACATATAATAATTGTGCCCCGCTCCAAGTCGTTACTCGGTTTCCCACGACTTAAGTTCAGAATATATGCACCCCAGGCATAACCTAATGCATAATCGACGCTATCGATTAGGGGTGGGCCTTGTCAGGCACCAATAGTACTATCCAAATATTCCACCGGTTTCATTTCCCTGAACAAATGATTATAGAGGCGAGGACTCAACCCCGAGTGGCGGTCACACCTCAAGTATTAAATCCGTCAAACATTTTCCCTAACATATCTTTCCCCCGGAAAACATAAAAATAGTTTAAAATGGGGCCGTGAAACTCACCTGAAACTGTGTCTGGCTCAAAGGGTAGATAGCAAGTGGGTGGTCTCGCACCTACAAACGTCCTAGACGTATAAGTCACTATTCCTATAGTGCATGTGCCTTGGCAAGTTGTACACCCAACTCCCGACCACAAGTTGTTCCAAATCCCGTTTAATTAAGCGCGTATCCTAGGTTTTGTTGGCGTTACATTACCCTTTGTGTTACAAGTTATATATTACTCTTGTTAATATTTCCTTAACTTGTATCTTATTATCATCGACTCGACTTCACTTAACATATAATTATCTTCCCATTTAAATAATTATACTTAAGATCGCATCGCTCGATATAATATATATTTCAATGCTCGACCCGACTCACTTTGCCACACATTTGTTTTCCCATTTAAACAAATATGCTAAGATCTTGTCGTTCGATTGTATATTCTTAACACCCGATTCAACTCACCATACCGTATATTTATTTTCCCATTCAAATAAATATACTAGGATCTCGTTGGTACGGCATACACATATATATATCTTTGTCTTCTCGTTGCGGCTTTCCTTCCCACATATCTACTTTCCCATTAAGTAGATATACTAGAATTTTGCCGAGACGAGCGTACATATATATAAATGTGTAATTTTTCTCGTTAAGTATATACGTTTGTTTTAACGTCTTATTTGTTTATGTCATGTGTTTCTCCCACGAATAATTCTCTTAACACTTAGGAAAGTGTTTATTAGTTTTCACCCAATGTATATATATATTTTACTTCTTAAAATATATATATTTTTCTTATCTTGCCGCAATGGCATTTTTCTCATGATTCGTCCGGGTACGGTTCGTTAACGCGTCTTAGTTCGATATCTTAACGTGATTAGTTAATTTTTCCAAGTTTTTCCCAACATGTATTTTATAGAAATATTAACCATATTTCTTCCTCTTTTCACATGTTACTTGGATGGTTTAAAATACTTATGTATTTTTAACCCAACTTGTTAACTTAACTACAAAAATGTTTCCAACACTTTTATATTCCCATTTATATAAAAGTATTCATTTTTGTATAAGTTTCCCAAGTTTGTTTAATATTTTTATAAAATCTCTATTTTATAAAAATCCTTATTTTAAAACTCTTTATATTTTTATAACTTTCAAAAATACACTTTTATACAAAATACCCAAGTATTTCTACTAGTATTTACAAAAATCATCCTTAGACTTTATTACTTACATTTTTGACACCAAACTTTCCATACTTGTATTTTTGGACTAATAGTTTCTAAAATATCCATTTTAGTCCTCTAACTTTCAAAGTTACAACTTTAGTCCCTTAACTTCCAAAAGTTGCATTTTCCTACTCTAACTTCCAAAGTTAACATTTTTCACTCAAAATAGTAAACTTTGAAGATTCAACTTTTTATTGGTAAGTTATTTTTGTATTAAATCACTTATGTTAGTCTTGTATTCCATATGGAAGACTAATTATATGTGTGTGTTATGTATTTCTTCAACATAGCCAAATTTCATTCACCTAAGTGAGCTAACTTTAATTTTCCATCTTCTTTATTTATGAACTTCTAACATGTTTTACCACATATTATAACATGAATGATCATAATAAGATGATTTAAAGTTACTTTTAACATATTCAAGTTCATTCCATAATCTTAACCAAAACATCATCCTACTTAGCTTTAAATGTAAACTTTACATATTTTCAAGATTATATCTCCATCATCAACAAATCCATGGTTTATTTTCATATCTTTAATCTTCCATTTTACACATGTAAAACCTATTAAAGATTATGTTCAAACCTCTTTTTAAACCCTTCATGTACAACTTGCTACTAGGAACACATACATGAATAATAATAATCAAAAACAAGATTAAGAATGCTTACTACTAGCACAAGGCTAGGGAAGACAAACACCTTGGATTTGAGAGGGGTTTAGTGTGTTCTTCCAAGTGGTTTAGCTCCAAGCTCTTGAAACACACAATAGGGGTTTGGATGATGGATTGTTTTAAGTGTTTTGGAGATGTAGAAACTTGTAAGAATGAGGTATGGGAGAGGTGAAAACCCACGGCCAAGAAAGAAAAAGAAGATGAATTGTTTTGCTTTGTTATTCAACCTCCTAACACATGTTATTTATAATCTTATCACATGTAATCATGCTAAAGATTCAAGAGATCTTATGGAGGATTGTATGTGTACTTGGGAGATTTTGAAAATATGATATGTGTGTGTGTGAAGAATGCCGTGTATGTATGTATGTATAGATAGGAGGTTGCTTGCAAATCTTTGGTAAATCCTTATGATCACACATGATCTTTATACAAGACCTCACCATGCATGCATACACTAATGTCATGATGGCTTAGATTTATGTCTTGGCTTATTAGGGCCATGTGGCCGAAATTTTCTTCAAGGGGGACAAGATTAGGGTGCTTTTTGTACTAGTGTTTTCTTACCACTTTTCCTTACACCTTTTGGCTTTACATGCATGCTTTACATATAGGTTTTAGATTATAATTATCAAACCACATGTGTGGATACCACAAGGCCATCTAGGCCGGCCCCTTGGATGGGTTTGGTGGGGTCCACAACTTCAAATAATTACCCATTGTTTGTTATGTTTAATCCCCCGTCGTTCGGGTGTCGTTCGGGTATTTTTCGGGTTTTAATCACGCGTTATCCGGACATTCAAAATACCTTTAATAACCCTTAAATATAGTCTATTTAAAGCGTTGATTGGTTATTTAGGCCTTTGCCGGGTGAAATTATGAGTTATACGCGTATCGGGTGCGGTACGCGCATTTTATTCGTTACCGGGAGATTTGTACAAGACGTTTTCATTTATGGTTCTGGAGTTCCAAAACTCATTATATCTTATGAAAATACCCTTTATTTTATATCCTGGGTGTCCGGGATCCGTTTCGTTTATTTAATTATTACCGGGTAATCGCCAACGTCCATACCGGATAGCTTATTCGCACATGATCCAATCATGCTTTATCATTAAACGTATACATTCCTATGCACTATTTGGAAATTGCTATCCCCTAAGACCTTGATAATTAAATCACACATAATTGCATTTAATTACGTTAATCATATATTAATTAATTTGTACGGAATTACCTTATTTTTGCCGGTTGTTACACATGAAGAACGAGCTGGAATTATGGCATTGAAGAATAAAAGATAAAAGTTTTTTTTTTTGTTTTTTTTGGTTGCGTTATTGACATATTTTTGTTGCAGTTTTTGGTTGTAACTTTTGACTCATTTTGGCACAATTTTTCTGCAATATTTGGCTGCAGTTTATGACCCATTTCAACTGCAGTTTGGGCACATTTCGCTGTAGTTTTAAACACCTTTTGGCACATTTTGGCTGCAATTTTGACCCATTACGACACATTTTTGCTGCAGCTTTTTTGCTGCAGTTTATGACCCATTTTGGTTGCAGTTTTAACACATTTCGGCACTTTCTTGGCAGCAGTTTGTAACACATTTCGACACAATTTTTCTGCAATTTTTGGCTGTAGATTTCGACCCATTTTGGCACATTTTTTCTGCAGTTTATGACACATTTCGGCTCTTGTTTTTAACACATTTAGGCTGCTGTTTTTAACACATTTCGACACTAACTTAGCTGCACGTTTAACACGTTTCGGCACATTTTTGCTGCATTTTTTACTAAAGTACATTTTAATCAATAATAAGATGTATACAAATTGTAGTATAAAGTTAAACTAAAGTACATATAATGCTTGAAAATGTAAAAGAACGTTTAAAACAAATGGTATAATTAATAATATATGAATTTGAATATACAATGCATGAATCAGACAACAACATGGCAAGACGAACGTATAACAGAACGATATGCAACAACACGAGATGATGTTTCGGCATAAAACAACACGTTTAATATCATCATATGATGACTTGACAACAATAGCAACTACAACCTCTATAGCATCTGGTATCTTTTTTATAGTTGCGTAGATCATTGTCATGCACATATTTGTCACACGTGCAATGTAACATTGTATTTTTTCTTAGAAAATTTTCATAGCCTTTTAACCTGGATCGAATATACCTATAATAAAAACATAAAACACAAAGTTAGTATAATAGTAAACGTCTGATAACAGTATTACATAAGACAATGTGCAAATATAATATTCAATAGCCCAAACATGATGCACATGCGTAATACAACTTATTTGAATAACACATATGCTATATAAAACACAACACCTATTCACACATAACATTAGATAACATAACCATAATGAACATGTGCAATACAACTTCGTGTGTCACATATACACAATACAAAATAGAAACATCTAGTTACATCTAATATTAAATAGTCCACGCCTTATGCACATGTGTGATACAACTTACTTGAATAACACATATGCAGTACAAAACATAAACACCTATTCACGTATAGCATTAGATAGCTCAAAGCATAATACACATATGCAATTCAAGCCATGGACAAATAGTCACATCTAATATTAAATAGCTTGTGCATAATACACATGTGTAATACAACTCCATGTATCATATATATGAAATACAAAACAGAAACATTCAGTCACATCTAACACTAAATAGCCCAAACATGATACAAATGTGTAATATAGGTTCCCGTACACCATATATACAGTACAAAACATAAACAACTAATCACATATATCATTAGATTGTCCACTCATATTCATATTTACACACAAGCAATACACATCCTTGTATCACATATATACAGTACATATCATTAAAAACCAGTCACATATAATGCACATATGCAATATATAGATTACAATATGTACCTCTGTGTTCAAAACCTTCAAAATCCAAATTAACATATGCAGTATTGGTAGAAAACGAAGAAGTAGCAACATACGATCTCAAATTTGAATTCTCATATACAAATATATGTTTTTTCCTCTATCACCGTCAATTTCTGATACAGAATCCTTATTAATCACAAAAAATACTTGAATTTGTCTCATTCTGTAGCTAATCGATTTAAAAACAACAATACATGCAAAATCCTAACAATTCGGTATCAAATAACAAGATATATGAAATCGATTGAGACGATTTCTCTAATTTTGAGAATTTTAAGCATGTACCTTCAACTGACATGAATAGCAATCATAATAAGAATTCGTATATGTATGAACGTGTATGAACATGTTATAATCTAGTAAGAGATTGTTGATAAATGTGATTGGAGTAAGATTTATAATAGATCTAGGTCTGAATTTGAGGAAAATATTTGGAGATATGTGGAAAATATCTTAGATAATGAAGTTAATACAACTTGACAAAAATACCCTTGTACTTAGGGAGTTCTCGAGTTCTCTCCATATCTATGAGTTTTCTATTGAACCTTCCCCATATATAGAATATAGATATAGATAATATTAATTACAAATAGTCCCATAGTACCTGCAACGGCGCGGATACATTGTAAATATCGAACGGATTAGTGCAAGCGTTATGTGACTCGCAACTGATGCGTATCGGTCAAAAGGGGGCTTATCATAGCTTTAGAAATTATAAACCGCACAAAACACAGAGTAACTTGAATTTATACCTTCGAATGAAAATGTATTATATATAACAACGCTCGGTTAGGTACGTAACGAAAACGTATTATACTTGCGCTGACTCGTTTTCAAAGAAAAGTTTTCGTCTAAATATAGATTAACTCGAATTTATACAAGAACGTACATATAAATCCGCACGTAAAAAGTTATTTGTTTCAAGTGAAGGAATAAAAGGGGTCAAATCAAAACTTTTGAAACTCAAGAAGATTATTGACAAATTAGTTTTGTTTTTATGTAAATGAAATTATGAACGAAAATCATTAAAATAACACGTTACAAATGTAAAAACGCATATTGTGTATGATACATGGGTAAAGTTTAAATATTAGAAACTTGAGGGATTAAACGTTGATGTTTGAAAAGCCAATGGACTAAAATGCAAAAGAACGAGTAAAGAGATTAAAAAAAATGCAAACTTTGAAAGTGTAAGGGTGCCACTAAAATGGACTAAGGGCTAAAAATGTCATTTCGTAAAGTGGGGGGTTGATTTGTCATTCTATATGGAGCAAGGGGTTAAAATTGTCATTTCACAATGTTAGGGGTGGCCTTGTCTTTTTGTGAAAAGTGGATGCTTGGTGATTTAAAAGCCACCAACGTTTGATTTTAAGATAGCGTGAGTAGACATTATAAGAAACCGTTAAAAGACTATGGTATATTTAATTTATATGAAATTATGTGAGTTTAATAATAAATGAATGAATGACTCGTAAGGAATGCTCGTTTGTTTTTAACTTTTTTTAACATGCACGCAACTCAAAAATCTACTTCTTAAATTCAACATGTTACTCACATGTAAGAATGTATCCATGCCATTATGTAGTGTTAATATACCAAAAGGTCATCGGCTATTGCCTCAATATGTCAACTAGGATTTTTTTTTCTCGACATTAAGCCTCGAACTCGAGAGCAATGATCTGTGAGACGCTACTAGTATCACGTCTCGCCTTGAGCCCGATACACACCACTTAACACTTATTTCACCAATTTCCTGGGAAAACCCCACAAGGCATGCGACTTTGAATAGTCGAACTCATGCCCTTGTGAATAAAACCAGGTTGGCTCCATCAATTGAGTTGGCTTCATCACCCAAAGCTTGGTTTGAAGGGTGTTTTTTTTTTTTTTTCAAAGTACTTATCTAAATATATAAATATATCATGTAGGCATGGGGAGCTCTCTAGACCGAAACCATAAAAAAATCTCTGATTCTCTTCTCACTTCACTATAACTACTCTAAAAGATTTGAAGTTTTGAACACTCGAACTACTAAAAAGTTCATTACTAAGATTCACCGAAGACTCTGATTAATTGAAATTTTGACTTGCGGATAGTCAATTCATGTAGTACCGTTAATGGACATGTGGGACCATTTTAGACACATTTTTAATTGAACCATCAACATGTTTTTAAAACCCAACATTGTTTACCCTAAACACTAATTCATTTAATTATGTGTCAGTCATGCCATGTTAGCTAGTCATATCACAAATTATTAACTCTAATAAATTCAATGAAATCGGGTTTCCGGTCTTCATTTTTGGTATACAAAATATTGATTTAACCATCCCAAACTATCATCGAGTGGAATTTGACTACTTAAACTATTGTTAACCAGAACAATTCTTAACTTGGTTTTCATTTTTCCTTTTAAAAAAACTAATGTAAGGAATTATTAAAAATACTTGACACTAGATAAACACGGTTGTTATAAGAGCATTCATAATGGGATGCTTTTCTACATTGTGTTTCATCTTTGATCTAGTTGGGATGAGTTGGTTCTCAATTCGTCTTGCTAAGCACTTCTACTTGATAAATTAAATACATGAAAGTTCTGAACTGACATGACAGGTTTATAAGCAATTCATCATCCATTCGATTCGCCGAAACGCAATGGGGGATCTGATTTCTCTAATTCAAATAGGTACTTCAATGGAATACTATGATACATTTGATGCGTTAGTAAACAAGGTAGTAATCATTGAGAGTTATGATGCGCGAATCTTCATTCATGGTCTCAAACCTGCGATAGAGGGTCCCCGTTAGAATGTTCCAACCTCAAACCCATATTCTTTGGCCAGAATTCAGGATGCAACAGCTAATAGAACTATGCTCACTAATTGTTCTAGATCCCAAGTTAGCATTGTACAAAACATGGTCAAGAATTCGACCAACTTCAAGTGTAGCTAAATTGCCCTTTTTACCTACCCTTGCAGAACATCTACAGTTGCTAAAAGTAGTAATCTAAGAAAGTTTACCAGTAAGGAAATGGATGAAAAGCGAGCAAGCGGAGAGTGATTTTGGTGTGGGGATCATTATGTTTCGATTCATAAACGCAGCACTAGACAGTTATATGTCATTCAGGTTGCTGATAGCCCAGAAGAGATGGTAGAAAATAACATGGATACTCCCATAGAAAAAAAAACAGAAGAAAAAAAAAAGACCGTTCTAACCGAACAAATAAATAAGACATCACAATTCAAAATTTTGGGACAGCTCCAATCTCAGTTTCAATCAGAACATACAACAGAAAAAAAAAATCTATTATGATCTATTTCTTATCTACACCAAAACACTAACTATTCTGATAATATGACCAAGCCTAGTGTCACCAGACTGATTACTATTAAAAAAATATCAAATGGGTCATGGGTGATGTGGGTTATGACCAAGCTAAGTGAATAATGACAAATAGCTTTAACCTGGGTGAGAACCATCACTATTCTCATCAAGTATGAGCTTGACTCCATTGTTCTTAAGAGAATTAATAACAGCCCAAACCTTGGTTCGGTTTTTAAAATCTTTTTTCTCGAGCTCTTTGTTGACATCTACATGAATCCCTCTTTCTTGGCCCGATTCAAGACCTTCAACCTTGAGCCGCATAGCCAACACCTCACCCACAATGGTTGCAGCCTTTGCATTACTGGATCGACCGCACTCAAGTGAGTTCTTTATAGAATGTTCAACTGTTGAAGCTGTCGCAACTATCCGCCCATTGTTTCTGTCCACTACATTTGCTGTAATGTATTTTAACGACATGAATAGCCTCAACACGTACCTCTTTAACACTGTCATCCTTTTGTACCTCCTATGTAAAAAAATGATAATTAACAATTCGAATCTGCTAATGCATTTTTAATCAAATTATTATTTTTAAATATCTAGCCCTTTCAATGTTGTCTTTTATTATTCAAACCTAAAGCAAAAAAAATGTTTACACAATTTCACCAGAATTCGAGTTTATATCAAATACAATCAGATAATGTCGAAATATAAAATATTAATCACTAACAAAAATTGCATAAAAAGACACTTATAAAACTTAAATTAGAAAAACATACCGATTAGCAGGAACCGTGCAGTGAGTAGCAGGGGCAAGAACCAAAGGGTGTTTCTGCTTACTCTGGTCTACTATAGGCTGAGCTACTGAAGGTGATCCCTTATTTTCTATAAACAAGTTACAAGTGTTTAACAGATTAGACCAAAAACTGACTATAAACGTTTTAACGGATTAAATCTAACTACATTTATGCCCTATATAAACTATGAATGCACAACAAATTAAACAAAAGATATATTAATCAAACTAATTCTAAAGAAAACGCCATAATTTCCAAACAGCAACAAAACTTGACAGAAATTGTACAAGAAATCGCATCAAAATGTCAACCGTACAGGAATTAATCCCAATGAAGGACAAGATGTAGTCGACGAGAGACGTAGATAAGCAAATACCCAGAGGTAGCTCCACCATTTTATAGCCCAGAGCGAATTATTTACTTCCTAGATGTTTATAAGTGACCAGAACATGTTTTACTCGAAAACAATTTACAAACCGAAACTTACTTTTTTTTTTTTTTTTCAGAAGTTCTAATTTTTACTTCAATGGCACCTGCCACACTTTAGATATGTAAACATATTGCAAATTCGGAAGTGACCGAAGGTTTTTTATGAGTTGGGTCATTTAGTCCCTTTCATTAAAATCCCATCTTCTTCACTATGCATTAACCACCAAACCTAAAGCCATATATCGAATGTTGTTGACTGCATTCCGGAAATGGTTAAGCTCTAGAAGTATAATAAAAAAAAATTATCCAATGCCTCACTACTAAGTACTGAACTAAGCAGTTTGGATCAGGTCTCACGTAGCCTATGTACTCATCTCTTATCTTTCAAGTCTCACACTCTCAAGTCCTGATAGAAGGCTTTATAACTTATCCTTCACTCTAAAGTTAACGTTCAAATTGTGCTTCTAAATACACTATTAGCACAAGTCTCATCTAAATTACTAAACAAGTCTCACAATCTTTGTTGTCAAGGCTCACGTGCCCACTTTTGAGGCCTAGTGCAGCCTTCTCGCTTCACTTCAAAAGCCCCACTTTCAGGCCCTTAGACGCAATTTTTCAGGCCAAAAATTGTTTGAACACATCTGAAATAATTATACCAACCCTAAACAAGCCTGAAATCAACCTAAACTAACCCTAAAGAAGCCTAATTTTTTTAGGCTATATGTATCGCCAAAAATAGGGCTCGCTTGTACAGAGGCCCAAGGCTCACCCTTCACGCCTTAAGTGTAACTATGCTCACAATTCCAATAAAAAAAAAGGTAACAGAAATTGAATAATCAACATACACTACCAGACCATAAATTGGGTTGTGAGACAAAACCTAAGGTAAGTCAAAATCTTATACAATTAACCGTTAAATGTAATTAGAAATCTGAATAGACTGCATAATGTGGCATCAAACTTACGATTGGCAGAATCAAAATCGATGCGAATTAAATTATGTCATAAAAATAGGAAGGAAAATGAAATGAAATGAAATGAAAGTGATAAGTTGCTACTTACCAGAGTCGATGGAAGCAGTGAAGATTTGAAGAAGGAGCGAGCACAGGGATAAGTAGGTTAGTCGACCGGTGTCGGATAAGAGGATTGAGTTTGGAAATGCAAAAACGCGATTACTGACCTATGACTTTTTAAGAAAGAGTTTAAAAGAAAGTGTTAATTAGTTTTTGAGACGTCAATAAAGGGATAGGAAGCCTAATTCAAAAGGCGTCCCTATCCCCATAAACAAGATCCTCGCGCCAGATCACGGTGTAGTGATCTACTCGCGCGGGAGCAAGCAGTCAACAACCTCGCGCGTCAAGACAGCTGATAAGCAACAAACAATACCTGATACGCGCGTACCAGCACGCGCGGAATCTTCCCTTAACACTTTTCATACGAGGTACGAAGGACAACAAAAGGAAGATTCACAAAGATCTGTGTCAGAGTACACACGAACAGGAGAATGACACGTGGCAGATAGTACAAAAGCTAAACGGCTCTACAGTACTCACGCTGTCATCAACAGTGACCAGCAGGCATACCTCGCCAACGGTCAGACGACAGAGGTAGCCTCAGCACTGTAGCAAGTACAGCATCACTGTACACCACCAGAAACCTGCCACGTGTCCAGCTATAACAACGACCACACTGTAGCAGGACGTCATCAACAGTAATCGGCCGCTTCCCGCCAATTTCAGAAGGAGCATGGACTTGGGCCTTAGTTGGGCCCAAGCCAAGGATACCACCTGTGGGCCTTTCCATACGACCCACCATTATGCCTATAAATAGGAATAGGTTTCTCCTTGTAGATTCATTTAGAAAATAGCTCTCACAACTAGAAATAATCCTGGTAATCATTCACTAAATAATATTCCGGTGTTTACAGTGGATGTAGGTCATTACCGACCAAACCACTTATATTTTGTGTTCTTATACACTTCATACACACACTTCACCACAACTAAACTTTCAAACGGGTTACTATCACGGTTTGGGTAAAGGATTAAACCTGTAGTAATATAAGTATAAACCACCCGGTGATTAGTACTAATCACCGTGTTACTTATTGTTTCTTCATTGGCGCCATCCAACGGTTAGAACAGTTTTATTCACTCATCTTTTAACCCACCCATGGCTGAACCCAACCCTAACACTTCTGTCCTTAACCAAGCTGGGGACGTCGATGCTCAGTCCCCGGAAAACCAAAACACACCACACACTGTCGTCAAACAACCCACTTCACGTCTTGAGCAACCGGATCTTGAGATCCGTGATGTGGACTCGGACGATGACAGTGACGGCAGTTCTGAGGAGGACCCAGACCAGTGGCTCCTTCGTCAGAACGCCAAAAGTGCTGCGATATACCAACGCAAACTCTTGCAACAAGCCAAGAAGAAGGGTAAAGCCCTTACTTATGATACCCCATCCAAAAAGGGGTACAAAAAGAAAGGCTCGGCCACTCACGATGACGATCGTAGCGGCAGTGGCGAATGTTTGTAGGGGCGGGGAGGGGCGGCCGACCCCCCCGGATTTCCGCGCAGAAGTTCCGATTATATAGTATCCGTATAGAAAATTTTGAAAATATAGGGTTTCGACCCCCCCAAAACTGGTTTTCGACCCCCCGAAACCAGTGATTTCCGAACCCCCGGTGACTTCCGACCCCCCGAACCTTCGGGTCAAGCTTCGCCACTGCGTAGCGGGGAACTCGGCGGAGACGCCAGGGTTCGGGGCTGCGCGAAATCACGTGATGAACCGGATGGCTATGAGTTGTCTAGCAGCGACTCTGACCACAATGGAAAGAAACACCGTCACCGTTCGCGTCATAACGACGAGGACGATGACTTGGTCAGGCCGTTTAGACCAAAAGCTTTCGCCGAAAAATCAAAGTTTGTCGCTCGCATAGCGACAGCCAAAATACCAAGGAAAGCTAAGCTTCCTAGCAGCATCGGTAGATACGATGGCCTGCGTGACCCGGATGACCATGTGCATGACTTTGAGTGCGCAGGTATGTCGGTAGACTGGCCCGTCCAGGTCTGGTGCCATTTGTTTGCCCAGACTTTAACCGGCGCGGCCAGGGTTTGGTTTGACAACCTCCCCGCGGGGAGCGTTAAGGACTTCGACGACCTCACTGACAAGTTTGGAAATCACTTTTCACACTTGCGCAAGCACAAAAAGGACAAGGCGCATATTTTGTTACGCCGCCGACATGATCACGAATCCATCGAAGACTTCATAGTTCGATTCAACAAGGAGGCTTTGCAAATAGGCTGCGGGGAAGAACTTACCCGAGCAGCATTCATACATAACGTTCGGAGCCCAGAACTAATGAAATGCCTTACGGGCAAAGATGGCATTCCGGAGTCCTGGGATGAACTCATCCACTCCGCGAAGATATATGCCTCCTCCGAAAAATCTTTCAACCAGATGCACGGCTTCCAACCGCAACACCATAATAATAATAATAATAATAATAATAATAATAATAATAATAATAATAATAATAATAATAATAAACACAAAAACAAATCTGTTTGGAGCCGCATCTCAGGCACGGCCGACGAGGGAAAATACTTTCCCGCGGGCGATGCCCGCCAACTCATCAATAACAAGCAATCGCGAGATCAACGTGGACATTCGAAGAAAAACCACGATTGGACCCCGCTAACAAAGACACCATCCCAGGTCCTGAAAACAGAGCAGGTCACGCTGAAAGAAGCCAACCCCTTGGGGAAACGGAGGAACGTGGACCGAACCAAGTTCTGTGAGTATCACAACGACTTTGGTCACCTCACAGACAACTGTTACAGCCTGAAGATGGAGATCGAGGCCGCGCTGAAATCGGGACAACTCGGTCACTTAGTAAAAAACGTCCACCGCACTGGCAAGGGTAATGCGGGCGACGAAAATCAAGGGGAGGGGTCGCGAAAAAAAATCCGGGACCTTAACACTCATACCGCCACATTCGTCCCTCGCCATCAATGCAACATGACTAAACGTGACAAAAACACCCAGCATGGCAAGCGCACCCGCCTACAACCACTCGATGACTCATGGAAAGAGGCTGACGTCCTCATGCCAAAGGTCAGAGGCGGCGCTTCCTGCACAGCTCCACTAGTCATAACCGCCGTTTTCGGACACTACCGAACGCGGTACATGTTTTTAGACGGTGGCAGCAGCACCGATATCATGTATGAGCAATGTTTCCAACAACTGGATGCAGAAGACAAGGCAAAACTCGTACCAATCAATGAGCCAATCTCAGGTTTCATTTATGAGACCATCATGCCGCGGGGCATGCTCTCCCTGCCAGTCACATGTTCCGATGGCACCCACGAGCGCACGGAGATATGTGACTTTATGGTTCTGCCAACCACCTCCAATCATGATATTCTATTGGGACGAGAAGGCATCGCGCGCTTTAACGCCAATGCTTCAACGGCGCACGCGATGGTCGGCTTCCCAACCAAGACAGGTATTGCCTTCATCAGAGCCAATAAAGAGTGCCACACCACTGAAACCGCCAAGCCTCCAAAGATGGTCAAAACAAATGCCCGCACTGAGCCGGAAAAATGGGCACTAAACCCTAAATTTCCGGAGCAAACGGTGGTCATTGGCCATGAAATCTCCGAAACCATACGCAATCACTTGAAACAGCTTCTGATCAGCAACATGGACGTCTTCGCGTGGCAACCAGCAGACATGGTTGGTGTTCCTCACGAAATAGCGGAACACAAGCTTAATGTCTATCGCTCCGTAGAACCCATAGTGCAAAAGAAGCGCAGTATGGGCCCGGAGAAAACAAATGCCATGAACGAACAAGTCACCGAGCTGCTCAACGCGGGCATCCTTCGCCCTATCAGATACCAAACCTGGGTAGCCAATCCTGTTATGGTCGCCAAAGCTAATGGAGGCTGGCGCATGTGCGTCGATTACAAAGATATCAACAAGGCGTGTCCCAAAGATTGCTACCCTCTGCCATAAATCGATCTAAAGGTGCATTCCCTCGCCCCATATCGGTTCAAATGCTTCTTGGACGCATACAAAGGTTACCACCAGATCCAAATGGCCAAAGAAGATGAAGACAAAACGGCGTTCCGAACAGACGCGAGCATCTTCTGTTACACCAAGATGCCTTTTGGTCTGAAAAACGCGGGCGCCACATACCAACGTCTCATGGACTCGGCCTTCATTAATGAAATCGGCGTACGACTTGAAGTGTATGTTGATGACTTGGTCATCAAGAGCAAGGATGAAGGTGCCATGCTTCGAGATATCCAACAGACGTTCAATCAATTGCGCAAAGTGCGCATTAAGTTGAATCCGAGCAAATGTTCATTCGGGATGGAAGAAGGCAAATTTTTAGGCGTCATCGTAACGCGGGACGGTTTCCGCGCCAACCCAGAAAAAGTACAAGCTATCGAAAGAATGCCATCTCCCGCTTCCGTCAAAGAAGTACAGACACTAATGGGTCGCCTTGTGGCCCTAAACCGATTCTTGTCAAACTACGCTTCAAAGTCGTTCCCGTTCGTGGACACTTTGAAGAACTGCTTAAAGAAGAGCAACTTCCGCTGGACTCCAGAGGCGGAATTAGCATTCCAGGCAATGAAGCAATGCCTAATGAACCTTCCGACACTAACAGCGCCGCTTCCTAAAGAACCGCTTACACTTTACCTCTCCGTCACGGAGCGAGCGATAGGCGCAGTCCTAATAGTCGAACGCAAAGGAGTGCAAACGCCAATTTATTACATCAGCCGCACATTGTTAGATACAGAAACAAGGTATACAATAATGGAAAAGCTGGTTCTAGCACTTGTCCATGCATCTAGAAGGCTGCGCAGATACTTTCAAGGCCACCCGATAAACGTCCTCACGGATTATTGGATAAACGACATTCTCGCCAAACTCGAACTGTCTGGCCGCCTGGCAAAATGGGCCATCGAGCTGGGGGAACATACGATCAATTACAAACCCCGGCCCACAATTAAAGGCCAGATACTCGCGGACTTCGCCACGGAGATACCGGCATACCAAGTTCAAGAATGCAAAGCTGAAGAATCACCCGCGCCAGCGCACGACCCGTCGCAAAAATGGTCCCTATTCACAGACGGGGCCTCCAATGACGACGGCGCCGGCGCAGGATTACGCCTCATCAGCCCAGATAAACACGAGTTCACGTACGCCATCCGCCTCGATTTTAAAAGCACAAACAACGAGGCGGAATACGAAGCGTTGCTGGCAGGCCTCCGCATTGCGGAAAAAATGGGGGCCAGGCACGTGGAGGCACACATCGACTCACTGCTTGTCGCGCGACAGATCAATGGATCATATGATGCAAAGGACGAAACCATGGCCCTGTATCTGGAACAAGCCAAGCAACTCATGCGACGGTTCGACTCATGCACCGTCGAACACATCCGGCGCAGTGAGAACAAGCCAGCCGATGCGCTGAGTAAAATGGCATCCACAGTCTTTGCACACATGGCCAAGGAGGTGCGAGTTGATGTCCTTGAAAAACCATCTGTTCCGCTGCGACAAGTCCATGTCATCCAAACAGGCAACGCGTCCTGGATGACCCCGATCAAAGCTTTCTTATCTTCCGGCATCCTACCTGATGACAAATCAGAGGCCCGAAAGATCCAACACAAGACTTTACATTACCAACTCATAGACGGCACTCTGTACCACCGATCTTACCTAGGGCCACTGTTACGATGTGTAGACTCCGCAGACACCTCTTTCCTCCTCAGAGACATACATGAGGGAATATGCGGGATACACACCGGCCCAAGGATGGTAGTAGCGAAACTAATGAACGCAGGGTACTATTGGCCGGGCATGCACGTGGACGCGGTCAACGAGTTGCGCAAGTGCGACAGTTGCCAGCGCCACGCTCCGAACACCTTGCGCCCCAAGAACAACTTGGTGCCCGTTACAGCGGCATGGCCGTTCCAGAAATGGGCTGTCGATTTGGTCGGACCATTCCCAACGGCCCCGGGTAACGTCAGATACCTAATCGTAGCCATCGACTACTTCACCAAGTGGGTCGAGGCAAAGCCTCTAGCCAAGATCGATGGCGCACATGTCAAGAAATTCCTTTGGGAGTTCGTTATCTGCCGATTTGGTTTGCCGATGCAGCTGGTCAGCGACAACGGCACACAATTTGAAGACCAATCCCTTCAAGAATGGTTGGCTCAAATGGGTGTAAAACAAATATTCACATCAGTTGCGCATCCGCAAGGCAACGGTCAAGTGGAAAGGGCCAATCGCACAATTGTCAAAGGCATCAAGACAAGGCTCGGAACCAAGAGGACAGGGTGGGTAGACGAACTGTCGCATGTTTTATGGGCCTACCGCACCCTCACAAAAACAAGCAACGGTGAAACGCCGTTCAGTTTAACATATGGTTCCGAGGCGGTGATTCTCGTAGAAATGACCTACCCTACCGCGAGAGTATTAATGGCCGAAACAACGGACAATGACAAAGAACTCCGCATGAACCTTGACCTGTTAGAAGAACGCCGCGACCTTGCGGCAATAAAAGAGGCAAGATACAAAACTCAGCTGGAACAATACTACAACAAGCGCGTCAAAGAACTTACGTTCAAGATTGGAGACTACGTTTTCCGCAACAACGAAGCTTCTAACGCTGAAAAGCCAGGGAAACTAGCTCCGACTTGGGAGGGGCCATACAAAATACAAGAAGTACTAGGCAAAGGTGCCTACGCGTTGGAAAGACTAGATGGTACCCCCATCCCGCGATCTTGGAACGGTGCACAGTTATGACGCTGTTACTTGTAAACTTGTAACATGGCTACACATGCCATACTATCAATGAAAAAGTTTCATATATATTTGTGTTTCTACTTGTTTTTCCGCGCCAGGGTCTTCAAGACTTAGGCAAAATCCTGTCGGACCAAAACCGCAGACCAATGTAGTAAAATGAGCCTTCAAAACGCGCCTTGGGCACGTCGGGCTTATACATCTTACACTTGGACGACGCGTTACGATCTTCAAGACAGATTTACTTGTCGGACCTATCAGCCCGCTTAGCACATGTGCGCGCATAATCCCTTATCTTCTAGAACTGTTACACAGTTCGGACAAGAGGAAGGCGCGCCACACAAAACGCGGCCAGAAGGTCTTCTAGGCAAGGCTCCTACGCGCCTAACTCGGACTTAATGGCACAAGTCGCGCTCCGCTACTGTCTTCAAGGCAAAAGTACAACACTTAGACGCCGGACTGTCTAGCCTAGCGCGCGCCCTAACTTATACTTACACACTGGGTGACGACTTGGTTAAATAAGTAAGGTTAGAGCGAGAACAAACACGATATAACAAACTAATAATTTCATTAAAAGAGGGACTTAAAAACCCTTCATATTTACAAGGTTAAAATGAAAAATACAAGTGCAGCGCCTACTCACTATGCGCCCCAGAAGGACCCCCGCCAGAAGGACCCCCGCCAGAAGCCCTCGCCAACTCGTCAGATTTGTCGATAAAGTATTTCAGGGCAGCAAGGGGATCCGCGTTGTTATTGCAATCAGCAATGACCTGGAGGATAGGGAAGTCAATCTCTTCAAACTTGGCCAATTCCGCCTCATACACCTCCTTCAGCGGCTTCCCATAGTGTTCGGTGTCCTCAAGTCGCCCATGACTTTGGGCATGCAAGAAACCATCTGCATAACCCTCGCCGTATCCAAAAGCTTGTGCGGCGGCGGCAATGGCGGCAACCTGATCGCCCAGCTTGGGCTCCTGCCAGAATCTTTTAAAGACCTAGAGGGAAGACAAAAAGTTAGCAAATAAATTGCAAACAACAAGTATCAATAACAAAGAACGCGCAAAGGCTTACCCCATTCATTCCATCCGTCATCAGCCAATGGATGGAATTCTGCATCTGGGTCTGAGCAGTAACCGCTTCCTCCAGAAAGTGTTGGGCCGCCTGGCACTCCTTGACGGCCGCAACACGCGCTTGATCGGAGGAGTCAAGGTCCCGCTCCAGATCTTCCTTAGCATTAAGGACCCGGACCTTCTCTTGCTCAAGAAGAGAGACACGCTCAGTAGCTGCAACAAGAGCATCATCCTTGGATTCAAGCTCCTTGCGCATTTCCACATATTTAGCGGTCCTTTCGGTCAGGGCCTTGCTCTTCTCCTCAAATTTGCGGGTCACCGCCCGCCTCTCTTCCTGCGCCTCGGCCAGAGTCTCCTTCAACCGCATAGTTTCATCGTTAGCTTTCTTCCAAGACTCTGACCACCGACGCCTCTCCGCAGCAGCATCCATCTCGAGCTTCGCCACCTTGGCTTCAGCTTCATGAGCACGGCGGCGATATTTTGAAATTTTTGCCTTGAAGGCAACCTCCCTCTCAGCAAGGTTTGCCTTCTCCGCCTCCAGCTGCTCAAAATCTCGCTGCACCGCCGCATCCCGACGGCAAAGCGAATCCATCAAAGACAGCTGAGTCGCCTGATTTACACACAGAGCAGTTATGAGCTCAGGACGACTCAGCAAATCCTGGTGAGTGCGCTCGTAGGGAGGCACCACCTCGCTAACAAATTCAAGGGCGGCCAAGGAGTTTGAAAACAAGGTATTCTCCCTGATCGCCCAGCGAGGGCGCCAGATGGCGTCACCACCAGCCCAACAGGAACCATCATAAACTCCTGATGGCTCCCCACCAACCCTAGAAGACTCACGCCGAGTTTGGCGTGAGCCACCGCTAGCGCCAGCAGCGCCCTGCTCCAAGAGCGCCCTTTCGAACCCATCAGACTCATGGGTCATCTCTTGGGTCTCAGCAGTAGCGCGCTCACGATCTTCGCGCTCCCTTAGAAGCCGAGCCTTCTCCTCAAGAAACTGTTGCTCTTGGAGGCGAAGACGCTCCGCCTCTGCCCGCTTCTCTGCCTCAGCCTTTCGTTTGGCCTCATTGGCAGCAGCAACCTTCGCGGCCTCATCCCTCCGAAGGGCTTCATCGGCCTCCGCCTGCTTCCTCGCAGCAGCGGCTATCTTCTCAGCCTCAGCCTTTTGCAAGGCTTCATCGGCTTCCACCTGCTTGCGAGCCGCTTCTTGCTCCCTCCAAAGCCTCTCCTCCTCTACCCGAGCCGCCTCGGCAGATGGAGACGCAGGAGGAGGGGTAGGGATGATCTTGGGTGACACTATCAAAGGAAAACAGAATGTTAAAAGGAAACTCAAAGATAAAAATTCCACAAGACAATAAGTGTTGCTTACCAGGGGTTTTCTTCTTTATCAGCTTCTGAAACAGAGGCTGTCGAGTTGGGGCAGCGCTAATCCCCACAGAAAAAACGGGGGCGCTCCCTCCTTGATCCCCAGCAGAGGTGACCTTCTGCTTACCAGCACCCTCAACAACAGTCTCTGGAGCCGCCACTGACTCAGCGATTTGAGTAGCATCCCCACTCACGCCTTCGCCAGCCAAGGCAGGAGACACATCCTCCACAGTGGCGGCACTACTGGCCGCGGCGCTGTCCGATCGCGCCCTCTTCCTCCTCTCCAGCTGAGAAGACTCATCCTCCTCTTCATCATCCGAGGGCGGCCCATCCTTCCACCGTCGGCGTCCCTTCACAACCTCTCCTGCTGAAACGGAAGAACCCGAGTCAGAAAGTGCAACCTTTGCTCGATACCTATGTTTCCGCGGCGCGTGTTTCCAATGTCCATGCCCCGCGGATGGGTTCAGAGGCCGAACGACCTCTACTGAAGAATCAGTAGAATCATCTCCGAAAATGCTAGTGACAAAGGGATCCAAAGACTCACCGTTTGTGTAATAAGGCTTGGGCGCGGTGGTGAGATCAGGGTAGTAGAAGCGGTCAGCAAACGCCTCTATACAAGAAGTTTGACCCTCCGCCACCGGCCTCCACTTAATACCCTTCTCTTCACGGGCAGCATAAAACTGGAACTTATCCACACCTGCAACAATAAACAATCAGGGAAATTGCGCAAAAAATATAAAAGGAAAAAAGGAAAGTATGTACCCTCTACCGCAATGTAGGGTTCTTTGCCCGCGCGGATACCAAGGCGGCTCATCCCAGAAGGAAAAAGATGCCCTCTGTCAAGTTCTTGAAATCTTTGGGCACAGCCATGTCCGCCACATGCTGCCCATCCCCTATAACCTTCCAGGGGAGACTGATGGGGATCACACCCCTCTTCACAAAGAAAAACTTCTCCTTCGCCCAATGCAAGGACTTAGGAGTATGAGTGGCCATAGGCGGCACCCTCGGGCGCGGCTTGAACGAGAACCACATCTCGTCTCGCGCCATAAAGTAGAAGACATTGAACCGTTCAACGGTTGGTTCAATGTCCAAGGCGCGGCAGGAAGCCTCAAAGTGGACTAACCTCAGAAGCCCAAAGGCGGTTAGTTGTGTGGGCCCAACGCCGTAAGCCACCATGGTATCAATTTGGAAGCGGGTACACGGCAGGCGAAATCCACACTTAGTAAAGTGGGCTTCATATAAGGCCAGCCGACCGCTTCCGGCAGAAAGAACGGTGCTGGTCGGAGACGGAAGGGTAGGCTCCCACTCCGGCAAGATATTGTACATAGTACAAAACTGATTGAAAGCCTCCTGACTCCAAACACAATATGTGTTGGACATCAGCTTCCTCTCCTTTATCTTGTCATGCTCGACAAGAACTTCCTCCTCCTCCACCACCTCCTCCACAGCCGGCTCCATCCTAATATCTTCGGCGGACGGAGACGGACTTACAGGAGCATTAGTCATTTTGAAAACTAAAGTTGTCGAAAACTGGAAAATGTGATCGGAAAACTTGAAGATTCGCCGGAATCTTCAAGAGAATTGAAGATCAAACAAACTTCAAAAACAGAAACAGGTAAACAAAGAAGACAAACGACAAAGAAGTTGAAGTTTCAACAATGAATCTTCAAGATCAACTAGATCTATGAAGATTAAATGGAAACTTCAAAGAACGGTGGCCGGAAAGTTGAGAGAAAAAAGAGAGAACAAGGAAGGAAGAAGAAGAAGATTATGGGAATGTAACCGTTCACATAAGCCCTAATGAGGCTTATATACCCATCGCATTAATGGCAATGGGACCCACCAAAGAGGCACTAACCGTCGCACCTTTTCAAATTCAAGAGACAGGATGATGACACGTGTCGACGTTGACGACGGACGGCTCAGATGGTAGTGTGAGACAGCTTCACACTACACACGCACCGGATGCACGACACGTGTCACCAGATCTCACGTTATCAACAAAAGTGGGCGCGTGGGAACTCACGCGCCTAGTACAAAGCACGTGTCCACTGACACGTGGCACAATCTCAACCACGAAGACAGAACGTCAGACGCGTGACATCCCACGCGCCTGACACCAGACGAAATATTGGTAACTGCAACCATGACTTGACTTGTCTCAGCCTGCATAAACAGACAACCACTCAACACGTCAGCAACCATTAAACTTCCATCAGAAGGAACGGATTTCCAGGCACATTAACTTCAATTTATGAGAGACAAATTGAATGCCAATGATTTGGAATTTATCACAACTCCAGACCCGCATTAATCACTCAGCCAACATTTAATTTTCAGCGGAAAGTTGACGTAAAATAGCAAAAGACGTTCCCCGCCCAACTCCTGTAAAGGTAAGGCGGAACACGTCCTTCTCAGCGGAAAGTTGACGTAAAATAGCAAAAGACGTTCCCCGCCCAACTCCTGTAAAGGTAAGGCGGAACACGTCCTTCTCAGCGGAAACTTGACGTAAAAGTGCAAAAGACGTTCCCCGCTGAACTTTACATAAATCCATGGCGGAACACATCCAAGAGCTCCCAAAAGCAAGCAGATGAGCCCTCATCCGCGACTACGTATTTTGAGTCTAGCACTCCACCTCCTCACCAACGAGCAAGAGAAGCCCTAGACTAGGGGGACTTGAAGGTATAGGGAGCCTAATCCAAGAGGTGTCCCTATCCCCATAAACAAGATCCTCGCGCCAGACCACGGCGCAGTGATCTACTCGCGCGGGAGCAAGCAGTCAACAACCTCGCGCGTCAAGACAGCTGATAAGCAACAAACAATACCTGATACGCGCGTACCAGCACGCGCGGAATCTTCCCTTAACACTTTTCATACGAGGTACGAAGGACAACAAAAGGAAGATTCACAAAGATCTGTGTCAGAGTACACACGAACAGGAGAATGACACGTGGCAGATAGTACAAAAGCTAAACGGCTCTACAGTACTCACGCTGTCATCAACAGTGACCAGCAGGCATACCTCGCCAACAGTCAGACGACAGAGGTAGCCTCAGCACTGTAGCAAGTACAACATCACTGTACACCACCAGAAACCTGCCACGTGTCCAGCTATAACAACGACCACACTGTAGCATGACGTCATCAACAATAATCGGCCGCTTCCCGCCAATTTCAGAAGGAGCATGGACTTGGGCCTCAGTTGGGCCCAAGCCAAGGATACCACCTGTGGGCCTTTCCATACGACCCACCATTATGCCTATAAATAGGAATAGGTTTCTCCTTGTAGATTCATTTAGAAAATAGCTCTCACAACTAGAAATAATCCTGGTAATCATTCACTAAATAATATTCCGGTGTTTACAGTGGACGTAGGTCATTACCGACCGAACCACTTATATCTTGTGTTCTTATACACTTCATACACACACTTCACCACAACTAAACTTTCAAACGGGTTACTATCACGGTTTGGGTAAAGGATTAAACCTGTAGTAATATAAGTATAAACCACCCGGTGATTAGTATTAATCACCGTGTTACTTATTATTTCTTCAGTCAATAAGTCAATAGATTGTTGTTTTTTAAGTGTTTCGCTTAACTTATTGTGAGTATTGGTTGTATGGGTGGTAGATTTGTAATTTTTTTCTAAAAGCTAAAAGCAAAAGCTCGGATTTCTAACTTCTCAAAAACAGTTTTTCCACCCTTAAAAGTCAAAAGTCAAAACATAAAATGTTTTTAGGTTACACAAACAACTTATTGGCTTCTTGAAAAAACTAATAAGTCAATAAGTTGTTTTGAAACTCAATCCCAAATACCCTCTAAGTCTTTGTCTTCTCAAGCGTTGAGCGCTTAAATCTCGTAAATTCATAGATGACAAAAAGTTTAGTCATTCAAAAAAAGTAGAGTGTTAAATTTATGGATAACATGTATGTTAAATTTAGGGGCTGTTTGGTTGATTAGGTGTTGAATCATTAAGAGCTCTGAATGGTTCAGAGGCTCTGAATGCTGCTGAATGATTCAGTTCTTAACAATTCAATTTAGAACCTTTTTAGTTGAAACATACAGTCATGAAATCGTTATGATACTGACAATGGTGTTTTAGATTACGATATAAAATATACTTTATTTTGAATACAGCTTTGTTTTCAACAACATTTACCTACAATTATTATAGCATATGTTACATCTAATTATATAAAACTAGCTCGTTTTTCAGAAATTCATTATTTTGACAAGTTAACAGGTTTAACAACATTCACGTTTGGTTTCATCCGCACATCCTTGTAATTTAGTTTAAAATTACATTTATATTTAAAAATTGTTCCGCTTATTATCTCTATTCATTTGAATAGTATTCTTTTATTTTTTTGTCCATTTATCTTTTATCAGTTTGCGGTGTTGCGGCCGAAGTTTAAAATGGTATTTCTACTTGGTGTGGTATTCCGCACATTTATGCTTTCTCGGTGAGCGACTTGGTTGACATCCACAAATAGAATAGCATCACTAGGATTAAGAGGTTAGTGTTGCAAGGGGTTATTGTTATTACAGCGTGGAGGTTGTGGAAGGCACGGAATGAAAGGTTTTTTTGTGACAAGACGATCAAAGTGGTGGAGATAATTTCGCATGTTAAGGCATTGGGATTCCTGTGGTATAAAAATAGATTTAAGCATGTTACGATCGCATGGGAGAAGTGGTGTAATTTTGATTTAATGTAACATTTTTGTTGTGGTTTTTGGGATAGTATTTCCCGTCTTGGGAATTGCTAGTGCCTTTGTGTTTAATGAAATTCCTAGAGTAGTTATTAACACGTGCTAACTTGATTTTATAGTTGATGCATGTGTGAGACGTGTATCCCGAAGTTAAAAGAGGGATTTTCAAATCGAAAGAATAGAGTAAAAGTTGGTATAGAAGATGACAACATAATATTAGAGACTTGAATACTAATCATCGTTTCACAAATGTGTGTTTTTTTACATAGCCAATATACTCATTTATGACGTCATAATACACGGTTAATTAAGTTTATTTTACATGAGAATATTAGTAAATTTAGAGGACAACACAAGTCCGACCCTTTTTCCTCCCACCGCTTGAAGTCTTGCTTGTTGATTGCATGCCTTCATCACTTCGTCTTCGTCTCCTTCTGTAAACATATGTTTTGTCACATTTAGAATCCATATGACGTTTTTTATATATAAAAGACTAGATTATACCCCAGGAGCGTCCCGGGTTGAGAAATTTAATATGATACATCAATTTTACATATGAAATAGACTAATGTATAACTCTAATATTAATATCTAACCTAAAACAAATTAACAATGTACAACTCTAATGCTAACACTTAACCTAAAAGAATGTAGAACTTTAATGTAACTCTAATATTAACACATATCCTAAAGACTAAACAAATGTACAACTCTAACATACTAATATTGATACCTAACTTAAAACAACGTATAACTCTATTAACTTATTCGGCTCTGGTTGAAAAAAAAAATTCATATTTACTGATTTAAACATAATTAGTGACTTGTCTATACATGATTAATGATTTATGTAAACACTTTGTGTTTTTTTTCCTGTATGAACAAAACTCCACAAAAAAATTTCTCCGTTTTTTATATAGCACTATGGTACTCGTTGGAAAGATAATAAAACGCTCGTTAATTTGGTGTAATTTTTTTCTTTAAAAAATCTCGTATATTAAAGATATTAACGTTTAAAAATTATGGGAGAAAATATGAGGGTGAAAAATCCAATTTTGTTTTTAAATTATTTTTTTCCTAAAGAATCTCAATGTCACATGAGATGACACATGGCACACTAAAAAAAAAAATGCCTCTTTGAGTGTCATGTCATTAAAATAACTTTGGTTTATTATATGTATAGATAGATAGATAGATAGATTAGGGGTAAAAGAAAACATGAACAAAACATGTCACAATTATTTATTTTATACTTTTGGTATCTTAGATATCATAACACGTTAATCCCATGATTCACGCGTGATAAAGTGGGGTTCCTTTCAAGAAGCGGACAAAGCCATGCTCGACACATTCCCACGAGTTGAGTTAAACGAGCATCAACTCAGGCTAGAGCTCATAACAATACATATTTGCTCACAATCTTCAATCCACTTTTCGGCTCATATGCAACTTGAGCCAACTCGTACCTTAATAATTAAGTTGGCTCGTTTCTTAAATATCTCATATAACAAGCTGGCAAGTCTCAAGTAACAAACTCTTTAATATACAATGAAAAATAAAATCATGGAAATATATTCGAGCAAGCTATATTCAGCTTGAACTCGACTTGAAAGTCTATACGAGCAAATTAACTATCAAGCATGTCTTTACCAAGGTGGCAGATAACCATTTTGACCTATTTGACTCGTTTAGATAGTCAAACATATAAAGTGACCCGAATTTGTTAGCATCCTCAAATGGTTCGCAAATAGTATTCCCAAATAGACAAAATGACAGTCATGGTTCACCAAATCAAGTCAAAGTCAACACATAACAGTCTAAATAGCCCTATAACCAAGTTGCATACAAATTATGCTCAAGAACCAGACCCTAAGTATAAGAAACACTACATCTTTAAATAACAGATTAAGCCACATTAAACAAAAGCAAAACTATAGAAACAAAACAACCAAATTCAACAAATATATCATGGATGAACCAGAACTAAGAAGCAAGTTAATCAAGAGAAGACCATTAAGTTGTTCTAGATTAACAGCAAGTAAGAAGCTATTCAAAAGCTAAAGCTCAAACAAGCAGGATAAACCGAAGACAACCCAAAGAAAGCATTTAAAATATGAAATGAATTATACCAACGAGCGAAATTAGAAATCTTGTTTAAAAAACCCTCTAATTTTTGTTTTCATCCAAATTTAAATTTCGGATTTTATTTACCTTTTTGCCAAATCACATCAAAATAGTAGGCAGACGGGAAACAAACTGCGCCGCCAAATTTTTTAAAATATTTTTCCAATTTAAATGTATTAGAGTTTCGGGTTCAAGATTCTCACTTGGCCATCATGATCTTGACAAATTCCGCATAGTTGATCTGTCCATCACCATCAACATCAGCCTCACGAATCATCTCATTAATTTCCTCATCAGTCAGCTTCTCACCAAGATTCGTCATAACATGACGAAGCTCGGCTGCAGATATGACACCATTTTGGTCCTTATCAAACACCTTAAAAGCCTCCTTAAGCTCCTCCTCAGCATCGGTGTCCTTCATTTTCCTGGCCATCAAATTAAGAAACTCGGAGAACTCAATGGTACCGCTTCTATCAGCATCAACCTCGTTGATCATGTCCTGCAGTTCAGCCTCTGTAGGGTTTTGTCCAAGTGACCTCATAACGGTTCCAAGCTCCTTTGTTGTGATGCAGCCTGCAACATCATATCACAAAAACTATTCCATTACAATGTTCATATTTACATGTTGATTCTTCATTGTTCTTCTACCACTAGATGCTAAAAACTTTGAAACAATATGATAACTTGTTTTACTTCAGATCTAAAGCACTTTCCATGACGAAATCGTGAATCTTTCAAACCAGAATCGAGTACACATAGGGCTGTTCAAAAAGATTGCGACTTGCTCTAAAAGGTCACTCAAAATTGTCTCATTTGTAAACAAGCCAAGGTAAGCTGGCTCGCTGACTCGCTTGTGTGGCTCATTTATAATTAACCCCAATCTTTAATATATAAAAATTTCAATAGGTTATAAAATTTGCATTTTGTGTTGTATGTCAAAAATATTCTTTGTTATTAATATAAATGAAGGATTTAGTTCAAATGAGAACCTTTTCCCAAATGCAATATACACATATGTATAACTGAAATATACACATATGTATAGCTGAAAAATGCTATATACACATATGTATAAATGAAAAAAAAAATTCAAAATTTTTTTTCTTGCATAAAAATATGCGATTAATGCAACAAAAAAAAAAAAAAAATTTTTTTTGCCTTTATATGAAATGTGTGGCCCAGAATGGTTCTCTTAGTTCTCAAATAGGGGTTGGTTATCTTGGGATCCCTACCCTATAAATGAATACGTATAAAAAAAGATAAAATAAAATAAAATTAAAAAATAAACTGTTGGCTAGACAAGCCACGATTCATCTCAAGTTTGACGAGCTAAGCTCGAGCTCAACATTTCCGCTTGTTTACAGCTTGGTTTGCAAACGAGCCAAGCCTGAACCCACCTTGGCTCGGCTCGTTTAATCCTCACTATTTGACATTCTAATAACCATCACATCATCATTTAATTTTCATAGTAAGTCCTAAACTTTACCACACTCAAAACCAAACATATTTGACATTCTAATAACCATCACATCATCATTTAATAAAAACCTTACATGCATCATCAAACAAACAAACAAACAAACAAATACTTGTACTTGAAAACAACCAAACCCAAATTAAAGTAGCCACAACATATAGTAACACCCATGATCTAAACTAAAAAAGCACAATATTTACAAACCATATGTTTGTACCCAAAACTTTAATACATGAAATACATATAAAAAAAAAAAACATAAAACAAGAGAACTAACCATCTCCATCCTTATCAAACAAGGTAAAAGCTTCTTTAAACTCAGATATCTGATCATTTGTGAGCTGATCAGTCATTGTTTGAGAATCTAAAGATAAAAATAATATGAAATAAACAAGGGATTTTAGGGGTTCTTTGTGTGCCTGGAGATGAAGAGTATATATAGAAGACTAGTTTATACCCCGGGAGCGTCCCGGGTTGAGAAATCTAAGTAAAGTGAATAAATTAGAAGTATCTAAACTATGAAAATGGTATCTGCCAATATATGATTAATGAATATTATTATTATTATTATAATTATTATTAAACAAATCTCTGCCATAAGTTATCATATTCTAATATAAAAAAAAAGGGTAATTGGGTCGGGTATCACCTAATCCCAGGCCCGACCCAAACCCACAATTTTTTTTAAACTAATTCCAAACCTGACACAATACCTGTCGGGTTACAAAAAAAATAGTCGTTTTTTTCTCCGTTTTTTATATAACACTATGGTACCCGTTGGAAAGATAATAAAACGCTCGTTAATTTGGTGTAATTTTTTTCTTTAAAAAATATTGTATATAAAAGATATTAACGTTTAAAAGTTATGGGAGAAAACATTAGAGATAAAAATCTAATTTTGTTTTTAAATTTTAAATTATTATTTTTCTAAAATAAAGGTCTTGCCACATAGGATGACACATGGCACACTCAATGAAGAGAATACCTTCTTTGAGTGACATGTCATTAAAATGGCTTTGGTTTATTATAGGTATAGATTTGTGTTTTAATAGAATCTGATACTTCCTCAACTCACGCATGCATGTATTTACTATATTGTCCTTGGCTTTATTATGATTTTTTTTTATTACCGAAATTGACCTCCATTATTGATACATATTCTATTCCTTGCTAAAACGTGTTCTTGCACAAAGTAAGATTCTTTCTTTCTCTCATACCATGGTTTTTAAATTCGATAATATCATGAAGTTAGTTTTTTTAAGTGGTACATTCATGTATTTATATGTCAAGAAAGTATTGTTATAGTTCATGTATGTACTTTTCCATGGTATTCCGTGAAACGGCTTATCAGACGTAAAATTACTTTTAAATATCATCTTTTTAGTAGGTATGATCAATCAAACATATGTTTTGTTAATGACGTTCAATTCCATGTAAATTTTGTGTATTTTTAAGGGCAGATTTTATTAGCGACACGAATCTTGCAAGTAATTGGATGCGAATAATTATAAAGACATAGGAAAGATAAATAAAATTAAGATTACATCAACTCATCAAAGAATCTCAATCTTAAGATAAGTTCTTCATTTGACTTTTGCCCATATGTCATCCATCACCTTTGACACATGCATCAATTTATTGTTCATAACATTTTTATTATGAGCTCTCCATAGGAATAACAAAGTCGACAGGTAAATGCCGTGCAACTTTTTTTTTCTTTTTGTTGAGAGACTGATTTTCTAATTTTCCCTGGAATTTCCATTAGTTCTTCCAACGAGTTACACAAGGCTGAAAGAGATGTTACACTAAGGGAGCATATTCCTCCATAGGCATGGGCGGATCCAACCCTGTTTTGTGGAGAACTTATCCAAAGGAACCCACTAAAAAGAATTCTTAGATTCACTAATGTCCGTAGTTCCATAGCAAACAAATGGGTTAGAAGTAGATGGGTGTTGGTCTCTGTTGGGCCATTGCAAGGCACATCTAGATGAACTTTGGCCAATGCCACATCTTGTAAGTTCTTGTTTTGTGGGTATTTTGCTTCAACCTGCTCTCCAACTAAAACAATTAACTTTATTTTTTTACGGCCAAAGTTACCCCACTATATTTACAATAAATACAACCTTTTCTATTTCTAGATTAAAACCTAGGACATTCCCTCTAAGAGATACTTGATAAAACAATTAACTTTATAATTTACCATATTGGAAAGTTATAAAACGACAGGCGGTATTTGTAATTTTCCAGAAGTTGAGGGGGGTTATTTGATTTTGGTGGATGAAAGGATTATTTAGGTGACAAAACTCTGCTGCTTCTTCTTCTTATTTAACAAAAGTGAAGCACAAATGCGTAGGAATTGAAGATGAGTTGCTGTCATTTCTCAAATAATATTCTTAACAACATCTGCAGAACAATTTACTTCTGTAGGAGGAGTACCTTTTCAACAAATCACAGAGCCACAACACTTGTTTACCCTTCACGCATACGGTTTACGAATGTATTTATTATTATTATTATTATTTTTAACAGTTAACCGGTTTATATGTTTCATTTTCAGCAACCATGACTCTATGCTTTTATTAATCGCTATAATATATATTAATATGATGTTATCGTGTTATTAGACACATTTTTTATTTCTATTTTAGGGTTCGATTACAAATGATTAGTTATGTATAGTAAGTTAGGGATTAACTGCTCTAACAAAATCAACTTATTAACCTAACTAACTAACTAACTAACTGAATACAACCAACTTACAGTCATAGATGATACTCATTATATGCCAAGTTTCTTTCTGGAATGGTTTGGAAGGAATGATTATATGTGTTTTGTTATGAAGTTTTTGGTTTCGAAAAGCGTGCCTAGGCGCAATGTTTTTTTGCATTTGGGTAGATAAGGTGCAGGTCACTAAAAGGCGCAGGTAAAGCGCACAAGGCACATTGAAAATCGGCTTAAGGTGCAAGTAAGGCGTGCGCCTCGGTACGTTTTGGCTATTGTGCGTCAGGAAGGTGTACATGTTGCTTTTTAGGTTGTACATGTAGGTAGGTTTTTAATTAAATTGTGTATAAAGCTTGTTTACAGCTAAAAGTTGGGTATGAATAGGGTGCGCCTTAGTTTTAGACCCCATCGCCTCGATAGGCTTCATGCTTTTTTAAAACCAAGGTGAAGTTAGCAACCATTATGTTACATATTCGGTTCAATTGCTATTGGTTTTGGAACTGGTTACTGTTAGAATGCATATATTTGTCCAAAGTATCTTAGAGGTCCTCGGTTTGAATATATATGTAACAAGCTTGGAGCATTTGATCTATAACTCTAGTTGTAGGCTGAGTGTTAGAATACATATGTTAGGGTCAGCCATCATAAGCCCGTTACCTAAGTTCGTTATGGTTATTGAAACTCTCAATATATACAATTGTATCATAGAAATTACATCAGTATAATATCTATCTTTTACCTTCACGTTTACCCATTTGACATCAACAGTTAAACTGCGTAATGTCAATTTTGTAATTGGTTACCATGTTTGAAGATTATATAGTTAATTGGTTTTAACATTTTTGGTCATTGATGTTGAAGTGTTCTTGATTATGTTTATATATAAATTTTAGTCTGTTACTCTGTCATTAGTGGTGTGAAAGCAGTGTACCTTAGACGTCTAATAGACAGTCTTTCTATGTTGATCTGAATATGGACTCTTGTACTTATTATCCAGGGTTACTGCAAATCGTCAAATTCTTTAAAGTCAGAACCACCTGGAACTGCTCCTGCTTTTTCTCGTACAGATTTGGGAACTGTTGATGGAGAAGCACCACCACATGAAAGTACATCCTCTGATTCTTCCCAGAAAACAGATAATTTAGTAAATACTGATCCTTCAAATGGGCGAGTGATGCTTATTGATGGCACTTCTATCATTTACAGATCTTATTACAAACTTCTTGGTAAGAATTTGTATATTGCTCTAATCATGTATTTAAACTCCTATTTGTTTTAGTCGATGAATCATGAATGCATTCAATTCATTAACTTCTAGAATTTTGTTCCGATGATAAAACATGCATATTAGTGGTTGATGTGTGGCTGTGTGCACCACTCAGTCAAGTCATTAAGTGGACTTATACAATAATCATTCCATGAGTAATGACATCTTTTAAAATTTAATTTAACCAAACACAAGGTTATTTTCTTCTGAGTTGTACATTAAGGTAAATCGGAATTGGAGCTCTTTTTGTTTTATATAGATTTAATGTCTATTTGGTTTTCTATCATTTTAGTAATTAGTATGCAGATTGAACTCTTATTGGGCCTGCTAATTTACATTTTCTTTGTTTACTGTGGGTAGCTAAATTACATCATGGCCATCTGGCAAATGCGGATGGCAACGGAGACTGGGTCTTGACTATATCTACAGCTTTGTCACTCGTAAGTGTTGCTCTTATTTTTTGTTGTTCTTGACTATAATATCTGCATTTTATTACACTCTCCAACTAATAAATAAAGATACAACTGACTCGTACTCGTTTTGATTTTTCTATTTGCAGATAATTGATGTTTTGGAATTTACTCCATCACATGTGGCGGTAAATATCTTTTCCTTTTTTATGTTTATTTATTCATTGTTACAATTATGCTTCCTCAGTCTCTTTTCCATGTCTGATTTGTGTGGTTTGGAGTCTTACATCTAAGTTCTTTTCATATGCAGGTGGTTTTTGATCATGATGGTGAGGCTTAAACCTTGAGGAGTTTATTAACGTCTTCAGTTTTGTTAGTGCAAGCATTGTTGTTCTTTTATGATTATTATCCATCATCTTTTATGTGATGTTTTTGTTACTCTATTTGTACATGTGAATTTGGAGTATCTTTTCTTTTTTTCCCATGCTAGAATTTGTTTTAGACACATGACATCTTAGATAGAATTTGCTTGATAGATCATCTTAGAAACCAATCAAACTTGCAGCTGATTTGCTTCACTTTTTTGTCTATGAAAAGTTTCTAGAAAGTCATTGGTAAATCAACAACGAAAGTTCTTCTAGATATACTGTTCGTTAGTTTATTACTAATAATGTTTGCTAATTAGCATAGATCTAGGCCATTTTAATAACACTTGTTTTCAGGATTTTGCTTTGGTAATATGCCTCAGTCGTCCAGACAAAAATTTATGGCAAAAGGTATGCTTTTCCTTCCTTTCATGTTTCCCTTAGCCTGTTCCTTTTATTTATTTTCATATTCCAATCTTTTAAATGTCAAGTTATTTATTTAATGAAATTGGAATTCAACTTTATAAAATTGTCCCCCGTTGGTTTGCTTTCTATGTTCCTTTTTCATTAGAGGATGAAAATGAATTATGAATGTTTTCAGTTGGATTTTCCATGTTTATATGCTATCATGAGTCACATGTGATAAATCATTTGTATCAAACATTTTAAACTACAATTTTCTTTCACCTAGTTGACCAATTGTAGTCAAGATGATTGTCTTGCTATCTTTTTGTTAATCTATTTGATTCTAGACTTATAGGCTCTTTGATATAGCGGGAATATACCTGGAAAAATCAGGTTTAGAAAGCTTATGGTTCAGTATGTTTGCATTTATATGATGATGAGAAAAACAAACGACTTTCTTATTGAGGCGATTATAATATTGGTTCAATACGTGCTTCTTTTTTTAGGTCAGACTTTTCGGCACACAATGTACCCCTCATATAAGAGCAACCGTCCACCTACTCCAGATACAATAGTGCAGGGCCTTCAATACTTGAAAGCATCCATCAAAGCCATGTCCATCAAAGTCATTGAGGTAAGATGGGTAGGTTGGGTGATTGGTTCAGACGGGTTTGTGTTGAAACATATCATTTTCACAATTTCACTACGTTTCGAAATGGTAGGGTCGGGTTGAGCTACAATCACTTTTTTGTGGTCATTTTTTAACATACAATGTATTAGTTTTGCTTACGAAAACAATGTTATTACTATAGTTATTTAAAATTATTAATTAAACAATCTAGGAAGTTGGCAACTTTCAACCCATTTGACCAGAATGTTTTATTTTACCTGTTTAGAAAAAGACAGCTCAAATTGACCCATTCATAAGTAAACGTGTCAAAATAAGATATGTTTACTTGAAATCTGTCAGTTGTGGTTTCTATTGATGATCTGTATATTTATCAAGGTAGGTTCCTGGTGTTGAAGCTGATGATGTTATTGGGACCTTGGCTGTACGCAGTGTTGATGCTGGGTTCAAGGTAACTTTTCTGCAACTTATCCAGATGAATAATAGAATTCTAATCATTTTTTTTCTTTCTAAAATAGTGATATTAGTTAACTTAACCATTTGGTTATAGACATTATTTAATTTATATTACCATGGCATCTAGTATGAGACACTCGTAAATTCATCAATAAGTTCCATTTGTTACAGGTCAGAGTTGTCTCTCCTGACAAAGACTTTTTCCAGATATTATCTCCTTCATTACGTCTTCTTCGAATTGCACCTCGTGGTTTTGAGTTAGTATTAACGAATTATTTCATTTTTTGTTGTCTGGTAAGGTTAAGTAGTTTATAATTATGATATAGAAACACTTATGTCTTAAATTTTCTTGTCAGAATGGTTTCATTTGGAATGGAGGATTTTGCTAAAAAATATGGAACACTACAACCTTCTCAGTTTGTGGATGTAATGTCACTTGTCGGTGACAGATCTGACAACATTCCAGGTTGTTTTTGGATCACATTATGAGAATAATAGTTGTTAATTTTACTAGGCTTTTAAATATGGTTTATACATCTATCATGAGGATCTTATGTGCTGTATGCTATTTGAAGCAGGGGTTGATGGAATTGGGGATGTACATGCCGTGCAGTTGATATCAAGATTTGGTATGCGAAGGGTTTTCTTTTAATTTTCATATTTCTTTCACTGTGATGATTTTTCTTACTATCGTACTCTTATGAATTTTATTTGTGATGTTTTCATATATCACCTTGAAAACTTGGTAGCATATCATATTACCCAACAAATAACCATAAATCAAATATAGCCATTTCCAAAATTATGACGTGTTATACCTTTCCCTTAAAACTTGCATTAGGATATGAGAATTTGGAGCGTAAGGGGAAAGCAAAGTGTATAATGGTCATATTATATATTGTATATACTGAAATCAGTAACTATGAAATTTTAGGTATTTTGAATGGGTATATTTGATATTAGGTTTTTTGGTTGGGTAATGCAATTTTCAAAGGGTTTATATGAATTTTCCTCATTTTTCTAACTTATTGCTATTTGCTTGTTTACATGAATTTTAAAGGTTCATTGGAGAATTTGTTGCAACATATTGATCAAGTAGACGAGGAACGAATTAAAAAGGTTTGACTGCTTATATTCATGCTTGTGATAAGAAAATTCGTTCAGTTTAGCTTAAATACTAATAACAAGTGTTTCCAGAATTCATGCTGTGCATTCACCGCTGAATATTTGGAACCATTTTATTTACCGGTGAATGCATGTATAATGTGTATATTAATAGGTGCACTATATGTTATAACGTTTCTACAAATAGTATATTTATGGTGCATACATGTATTCAATAGCGAATACACAGTTTTAATATTGAAGTTTAACAAATTGGTCAACTCCCATTTGAACCCACCCCTATAAGTGTATTATAGGGGCACGTTCAATACAAAACTAATTTTAAGTAGACTACTACATAAGTAGTACGTAGTGCTTGTCACATATGGTGCGAGAGAAACAAGGAGGCTGTTATGCGGTCACATAACAACCTAGTGTATCATTATTAAGCAGTAGGTACAAATATTTATGATGCTCTTGCAGTTCTATACTTTAAATTGGATTTTTATTGAGTGGCCTTCTCTATCTCTCCCTATATATACATTCTTATAAGCTATGTTAATTGGGAAAATTCTAGAGAGAGCGGGTCACATTACCCCACTTGCAGCCATCTGTTTTGACTTTTGAGTTTGTTATGTTGGTAAATTTATGCCTTTCAATCTTTGTGTTTATATTATACTAGTAACTAGTGATAGTTAATAGCTGATTTTTTAATCTCAAATGTAGGCTTTGATCACAAACAAGGAGCAGGCCTTATTGAGCAAAGAACTGGTATGTGACTAGCAGTATAACCATTCGCATTACAATTTTACAACTTACCAACTGTAGTTGGTTATGTTGTGCACATGCGTCGAATAAGAGTTGTAAACATTTCAGTGTTTTTTTTTAATCAAATCTGTCTCTAATGTCATTCTTATCTACTGTTGTGTTCTACTAGCACTTTTTATTTGATGGCCAATCTGCCAAGCTTTTGCTGACGTGTGTTATTTTTTTTTTTTCTGGCAGGCCCTTTTACGTTCTGATCTTCCACATTACATGGTCCCGTTTTCCACCAGTGATCTTGTATTTAGAAAGCCAGAGGTTGGTGCATCATTCACGCTATATCCTTAAGGACTTATCAAGAGGTTACAAAATGGGTGGGTCCGGTGGGGGTTGGGTAATGGGTCAAACATGTATTTTTTTAGTATGAATTGGGTTGACCTAGAAACACTTTGTCCAAAACATTGTATTTTATATAATTGTTTATGTTGTCAAATGTGTTATAAAATTTATATTAAATAAAATGATCTGAAGTTTTGTTGTATTAAAATACACTTTGGCGACTCTTGACTCGTTTTAGTTGTAGCAAAGTTTTTATTGATTTATTTAACTTGTTTGACCCTTAGAGACCAAACATAACCTTGAGCATTTTGTATTCTAGTGGTCTGATGAAATTTGTATCAATACAGGATAATGGGGAGAAGTTTACAAACCTCTTGACAGCAATTGGTGCTTATGCAGAAGGTTTTTCACTTGATTCGGTTATTAGAAGGGCGTTCTATATGTGGAAGAAGCTCGAGAAGACTTGACTTTGAATATAGTATTTGTTTTGGCAATTAACTGGTTTTAATAGATAAATGGTGGCCAAAGTTCCCAAATGAGTATAAATTTCAAGATAGATAATAGAATCCATTGTTTTGGCATCATTCTAGGCTAAATCTGGTGTAGTCAAAAGCTTTGTGTCAGGTGGACACTACCAAGTTGTAACACAAAGGGTTGATCATGGCCACAATTGGGTACATGACACAATATGTTTAGTTGCAGAAAACTGTGATGTTTCTTAAATTTTTTTTTAGGGAAACTGAAAAATTAGAAAACCTTGTTCAAACATAAGAAGCCTTTTTTATAGTTCGGAAAACCTTTCCTTACAAATCCGATCTTTGCTTTCTTTAATGTTTCATCTTTCCGGCATAAGCGCCATCCACCACCGCCCTATGTATGCTGACTGCCACACTCCTTGACTGATGGTCACAAATTCCGCCCAACCCGATTGCCACCATCTACCTTTGTAGGCTGCTAATCGCACATTGATGTAGGGGTGTTCAGAATTCGATTCGAATTCGAAAAATTCGAAATTCGATTTAGTTCGATTCGATTACCAAGAATTCGATTCGATTATTAAGAATTCGAATTCGATTCGATTCGAATTCGAGTCCAGTAAATCGAATACGAATCGAATACGAATTTATGATTTTAAATTCGATTCGATTCGAAATTCGAATAAAAATTGTACATGTATATTTTTTTAAATATATACACACATATACACATTATTATATACACAAGTATACACATTGAAAAAAAAAAACTTCTAAATTTTGGTCAAACTCTAAGAACCCATAGTGTCTATAACTTTTAGCATAACCATGTTTTATATATTTACCTTATATATCACAAAACTCTATAAAACTATACTCTCTACTATTTTTACTATTCTCGTATTTGACATATTGTTGTTTATCAATTTGTAGATTTTTATTTTATATGTTAAAAATAATGAGTTTGTATTAGTTTTAAAACTAAAAGTAAAACAATTTGTTATTTAAGGTGAATTTGAACTAAATTGAATTTATTCGAATTCGATTCGAATTCGAGTTTCTTATTCGAATCGAATACGAATCGAATAAATTGAATTTTAAACGAATACGAATCGAATACGAATTCAGGTAAACATATTAAAAATTCGAATAATTCGATTCGAATAATTCGAAAATTCGTTATTCGATTCGTTGAACACCCCTACATTGATGTGATGTGTAGTTGGTCATTTTTTCAGTAATTATATACAAGGAAAGTGATACTGATAAAATCTAAATAAAATTTAATCTGAATCTTTTTAAATTTTGATAACCAACTCAACCATTATCACATTTTTCCTCTTATCCACCAATACCTAATTTTAAAACTGAGTTAGCAGCTCTCTCAAATCCATTGTGCCCACCACCCAAATTCGTTGTATCGATAGCACGTAACTCCAATTTAATAACTCACTTTGTGTTTGGCAAACTAATCTACTCATAAATACTCTCATATATGTACCTTGCATGATTTGAACTTTTCATATCATAGATTGAGTGAAGGCACCTTACCATTACATCATGTCCCTTAAAGACTAACTGCTATAAACATAACTAATTATTCATCATAATTGTTACTACCTTATAATTTTCTTCATACTAGTGGGAAGCCCGCGCGATGCGACGGGACCTAACTAACACCAAACAGAATATATACGTGAAAAGTTGAATCACATGTCACGTGATTGCTAGGGTTATTAGAATCAAATAACCCTCATGCTGGGTGGCGCTCCATCCACCTCAACTCCTTTTTATTTAATAGCGACCCCCTCCCTATTTCCATGGCACCATTCACCTCTTCGCCAAGCTCATCCAAGAAAATAACGAACATTAACGTGGGCGCACTTCATTTGCACCAATTAACTTTTTTTTTCATTTTTCATATATTCTTTTAAAAATTAAATGAATGATGACAGACTTTATTATATTTCTTGGGTGTCATTAGAATGAAGAAATTGAGCCCCCTTTTGACGTGACGCTTTTATGGCGTTGAGATGGCAGAATGGAGCCTATATTGAGGCCCCTAGGGCTCCATTCCACACCATGTAGCCTTATAATAATTATAAAAAACCCCAATTTTGATTAGTTTTTACCGTGTCTCATTTCGACTTCGATTAATAACGTCAACGAAGTTCCGCCAATCATACATTCTACAACTGGTGCAACTAATATTTAAAGACATCAATCAAGTATTAGTAATAAGGTAACTATACAAATTTAAGCATGTTATAAGAATACGAAGAAAAGGACTTGACCGCAAAAACCATACGTATATACCTCAATCAGACCATTGTGTTTAGTACCGATCTTTCCATAAAAGAATTTTGTAAAGTAAACAAGCATCAAAACAATATTTACAAGTATGGAATCTGCTACTTTGTCATTTGTTTCATATTGAATTATCACATTACAAGCTAATTGACACACATACCCAAAAACCAATATTAATGATTTTTGACTGATCATCCAAAAACCACAGTTTATGAAAACATTGATATCAAAGTTCTTGCCAATTTAAGGATACAATTCCATCTCTTAAGATACTAACAAACATAAGATATACTCCAAACCAAATCACCAATAATTACTTAAGCAAACATTAATTAGGTTCAAAACTATTAGAGCATTCACAACTCATCCACCAAATCTCCTCCATTAAATTACACTAAAAATTACTACTTCACCCCTAAATCTTCTCTCTCCTAATTAAAATAATCATACTTTTATCATTACATTTTCTCTCTTATCACTCACAATTACTTACAAAAATATTAAAATATATATAGGGGTGAACAATAGCTTTTCATATTTATGGTGGAACAGTGCTTCCACCAAATATTTTGTGATACCCCGCAATTTCAGGTTCTCACTTTAACTAAACTCTAGTTACATTCCTTGCATTATACTTAACTAGGGCTAGCTAGATAGGACACATGTGGCATAGTTATAGGTTAATAACTGCATGAAGTAGTAATTCGGGGAATTACCAGACTATATACATGATTAGTGAACCCTGAACGTTGGTGAAACGATAAAACTAATAATTGTAGAACAACTTGATTGATATTATTTGCAATTATGTGCTTACGTGGATTTATGTGTGAACTTATGTGATGTTACATATTACTATGTGAAAGCACGGTACCGATCTCGTAACCAACACTTGATAGACTGAGGATCATATATATATAAGACATAAAATATTGGGTTAAATATTTTATAGATTTATTATATTTTATATATATACTATTACGTGAAATTGTTTAGAATTAAAGGAATCTAATTTTGTACGCGGGTATACGAGACTGGCTCCATAACCGACTATGATCAGACCGGGAGTTAAAAACTAGCTATAAAATATTTGGGTTAAATGTTTTATAGGTTATTACTATATATATATATATATATATATATATAATATATTCATGTGTGGTGGATGACTTTGACGTTGGTCAAGTAAAAAAAAATTATATATATATATATATATATATATATATATATATATATATATATATATAGGGGGAGGATAAATTGAAAACCCACTCGAGTTAAGAAAACTAAGAAAACCCTTGTAAAAACCATCTAAAATTTTGTAATTTTTTTTGAAAAAAATACACAAGGTAACATACATGTTTTTAAGCGTTTTGGGCCAAAAAAATAAAAAAAAGCGCCGAACGAATATTTTAAAAAAAAATAAACAACGCAAACTTTGTAACAGCGCTGTTAACATATGTTTTCTGCTTTTTAACATATGTTACAGCGCTGTTAACATATGTTTTCTGCCTTTTAACATATGTTAACATCGCTGTTACAAAGTTTGCGTTGTTTATTTTTTTTAAAAACATTCGTTCGGCGCTTTTTTTATTTTTTTGGCCCAAAACACTTAAAAACATGTATGTTACCTTGTGTATTTTTTTCAAAAAAAATTACAAAATTTTAGATGGTTTTTACAAGGGTTTTCTTAGTTTTCTTAACTCAAGGGGGTTTTCAGTTTATAATTTCCCTATATATATATATATATATATATATATATATATATATATGGACGCAATGCTAAAGGAAAAGAGAAGCAGATGAGATATTAGCTAAATGACAAAAAAAAATATAAATGCTCCATGTTTGGTAGGAAACGACAAATGGAGGAAAAATAAATAAATAAATAAAATAAACAAAATATGGTGGGACCGGGTATATGCAGAAGGAGCGCGTGGATCAGCCATCCACTTTGGGCTGCCACTCCATTATGAGTGGAAAGAAGGCAAGAAGGCCCAACAATCTTGTTTAAGGCCTAATTCGTGAGGCAACCGACCTAAACAACTATAAAATGAAATTTTCACCTCTTTTTCATAATCACACAACCCTAATCTGCCTCTAAACACCCCATTACGAAAATATATACCCTCAACACCTGCTAAGGCTCAAGAACATCATTCGGGAGGCTTGGAAGGTGTTCGGTTCGTGATTGTGAAGTGCTTTGGGTATAATATCTAATCCTTTATGTTTTAATATATTTAATTATGTTTTAAAACACCAAAACTTGTTTGTCCAGATCTGATGTAAACTAATAAATATTAAAACATGATTTTTATAAAGGTTTAACATGGATAAACAATGTGTAATTGTGTTATTATGTGATATATGTTATGTTATTGCATGGTTTCGATTTATGAACATGTAGGGTTTAGAGATAATAATATTTATGATAAAACTTTCATGTTGGGACTGTTATTTTGTTTGATTATGATGTGCTACATGTTCATGGTAATATTTAGGCGATATTATGGTTATAGGATGCGTTAATAAAAAGATTTTAACGTGTTTAAAAATCTGGACAGAATGTTAAAGTCGACTTGTAGTGTCTGTAACGTGGCATCAAAGTGTTTGTTTTGATGATTCCTTTGCATGTTTGTATTATACCTGGTCTTAGCTTTTCATAATGGGTAAAATCAAGTGATTTGGACGTCGGTTGAGTCGTTTTTAAAATTTTCTTTGAAAATAGGTCATATCAGAATTTCGGGTTAATAAACTGAGTCGACTTTGAGTCATCATAACTCGAGTTTTGTAAAGAGTTGGGTTGAAATTTTTACAGAAGGTTAAAATTGAAGTAATTTGAGTTTTCCAAGTGGATTCATCCCGTTTGGATGAATACACAATTTTTGGGAATTTTTCTACCAAACTGGTCTGTTATGAAAGTTTTCTGAACAAAGCTGTGTTAAACGAATTTTAATTATTTTTGTGTTTGGATTTAAGACAAAACAAAAATAAAGGTTGTTAAGTGAATCCTAAAGAATATTCATAAAAATTTGGGAGATTAATTCACTGATTAACTATTTTAAATAAATTAGTTTTGATGACGCACAATCTGACCTAAAAACACAGATTGTGTATTATGTGCTTATGTGATTAATTGAAGTCATAGGTGTTATGTAATTGATATGTAACTGAACGGGAACTTGTATGAGACGCATATGGAATGTGAAAACTAATTATAACCAACATATTCACCAACAAGTTCGTAGGGTTTACTATTGCATGTAGAGTCACTAGGTGTCACCTACACACTTTTGAACGTTTAAACGCCTTGGGCAAACGAGTTATATGGTGTAATGATATTACGCCTATACTTACTTAGTGACACTTATATTAGGGTGTCGGTAGCACACTTTACTTGCGGTTTGGATTTCTTTTGCTTGCACACTAAGGTGAGTTTCACTACTCTTTTTCTCAAAAGCACGCGTCTCGGGTCAGAGACAACTTTGGTAAACATTTTCTAGTCCAGTTTGGGACTACTCAGGTATTGACTCCTTGTGTGGGTCGGTTTTACGATTCCTTGTGTGGATCGGGTTTTTGATCAGTTTAAAACTTATTGGTCCTTTGTAAACTAAACACTCTATCATTGGAAAGTCCTTGCATATTATTGGGTTAATCGCTGGAGGTGAGCGGGGTATTAGTTGATAGCGCTATTAGGTTGTGCAGCAACCTCATGTCTGAGGTGCTTGAGGCACGGGCATGAACTTTTGACCACATTTGAGAACTGGTGTTGATAAACACCAGTTATTGAGGCAAATTACTATTTACTGAAGGTGTCCCAATAATCCTGTTTAGTTACATTGAGTGAGCTAGCTACCCCTGACACACTTAAACTGATAACTCTTGAACATTTTTGGGTCTGGAGGACCTATGTTATTAATTGGTTACGTGGTTTTGGAAACCAACACATTTTTATACATGTTTGCTTTACTTTGTGAACTCACCAGCTTTATGTTGACACACGATAGCATGCTTTTGCAGGTAACTAGGAAAGGAGCACAGTTAGGGCATGCATCATGTCATGGGTCTCAAACATTAAACTATCTTTAAAACTTTTAACTACTTTAGTTTAAAACTTATTGGTCCTTTGTAAACTAAACACTCTATCATTGGAAAGTCCTTGCATATTATTGGGTTAATCGCTGGAGGTGAGCGGGGTATTAGTTGATAGCGCTATTAGGTTGTGCAGCAACCTCATGTCTGAGGTGCTTGAGGCACGGGCATGAACTTTTGACCACATTTGAGAACTGGTGTTGATAAACACCAGTTATTGAGGCAAATTACTATTTACTGAAGGTGTCCCAATAATCCTGTTTAGTTACATTGAGTGAGCTAGCTACCCCTGACACACTTAAACTGATAACTCTTGAACATTTTTGGGTCTGGAGGACCTACGTTATTAATTGGTTACGTGGTTTTGGAAACCAACACATTTTTATACATGTTTGCTTTACTTTGTGAACTCACCAGCTTTATGTTGACACACGATAGCATGCTTTTGCAGGTAACTAGGAAAGGAGCACAGTTAGGGCATGCATCATGTCATGGGTCTCAAACATTAAACTATCTTTAAAACTTTTAACTACTTTCTTTTGGTTTTGGGCGCGGTGTTTTGCGCAGACTTTATTTAACTGTTTTTCCGTTCGCTTCCGCTATACTTATATTTGGTTTGGTTAAACATTAAACTTGGTTTTGCAATAACGAACTAAATGGTTGGGCATTTAGAGTCGTTAATGTGACTTATGGCTATGGGATCCTGGTTCGTCATGCGCCTCGCGGTATAAACCCCGCAGTGGAAATTTGAGGGTGTGACATATTTTCTCTATCCTCCACTCACAACCACTTACACTCACCCCATATAATTTGGTGGACACACTCACATACATTTGGTGGATGGGATGTGAGTGCTCTTAGGATAATTTATAGAATTTATTTATAGACAGGGGCATAAGAAAACTTCAAAAACCCAAGTAAAAAAATGTAATTGTAATATTGTATAGAGTTTCAAACAACAACATTTTGGCCAACTATGAAGATAAAATAATGTGGTTGGTACATTTCATATTGCTTCATAGAATTAGAATTTATGTTGCCATATATTTCTCCTAAGTGAGCATAAGGCATAAGCAATTGATGGAAAATATCCCAAATCTAAAATTTCAACGAGGATAAAGCTTTAGGGTCAAACATCCCATTCCAAGCCTGAACTTACATACCAAGAACATAGTACATGTTATGTAAAGATTTAGACAGTATAAACATGAAGCTATTATCTTTGCACCAAATGTTAATACTAACAGGTTTAACCACATACGCTAACATATCATTAGTTTACAACAAGAAAATAAACACCAATCATGTGTTGTTATTATCGGAGTCAACACCCTAAGTCGTCGACGGTTAAGAAGAAAAAAAAAAACTAACAGCTAAACATGAAGAATTAGACGCTTTAATTTTTTGAAGGGGAGTAGTGATGGGGGTTTATAGTGGTGGTGGTGTTGAGGTTCTAGTCTTCTAGAGAGAAGTTGAGTAGAAGAAGTAGCATTAAAATGAAGAATATGAAGTGAAGAAGAGAGAACGCTTGAACTTCCCCACTGTTGAATAAACATTAACCTCATTATTGATGACTAAAAGACTCATTTACCCTTATAAAATGCATCAAGTGTTTGTACTTTTAGCAATCTAATTTGTAATTACTTAAATTTTTTAGGTATCCCTCTTATATGCTTTATAATATAGTATAGATGCACTTTGAGCAATCTAATTTGTAATTACTTAAATTTTTCAGGTATCCTCTTACATGCTTTATAATATAGTATAGATAGAAAATTGATTTATTATTACACTTAGTCTCATTCACTTATTTTTAATCAAAATACTCACAGACAGAAATGAAGAGTTGTAGCAAGGATGAAAAATGACCCACTTTGATTTTAAAAATTTATTAACAAATTTTGGTCAATAATTTTACAGGTGTTCACAATGGACCAACCATTATTATATATTAATTTGCAAACTATTTGAATTGTAGTTTGCAAATAAATAGTAAAATATTATTATTTTATGAGTTAATTGCCAATTTAGTCCTTGAGGTTTGTCAAAAATTGCGACTTTCATCCAAATCTTTTTTTGGTCAATTTAGTTCCTGTGGTTTTATTTTTTTGTCATTTTAGTCCCTGAGTTTTGTCAAAAATTGTCACTTTCATCCAAATCTTGTTAGTCCACAAGGACTAAAATGACAAAAAATGAAACCACAAGGACTAAATTGACCAAATAAAAAGATTTGGATGAAAGTGGCAATTTTTGACAAACCTCAGGGACTAAATTGGCAATTAACTCTTATTTTATTTTAAAACTTTATTCTATTATATACTATTAATATATTATATTATATACTATTAATATATTATACCGATCTCAACAATACCGATACCGAACGGTTCGGTATCAGTACGGTACCGATAATACCGAAACCATGGTTCGGTATCGGTACGGTACCGGTTCGGTATCGGTATTTTACCTTAAAATACCATACCATACCGATTCCGTGCCGATACCGATAATAACAAAACCGAAATCCATAAATATGGGTACCGATACCGATCCCGAAACCACTCAGTTCGGTATCGGTTCGGTACGGGATCGGGACAGGACGGGATCGATATTCGGCCTTGTATGCCCATCCCTAATTAATATATTATATACTATTATTTTATTCATATTATTTTATTAAAAAAATTTATTATATTATATACTATTAATATAAATAACATAATCTTATGTAATTTTGTTACAAATTTCATGTGTTACCTTATGTGTAAATTTCTTTATTTTTTTAACGTTTACAACCAAAATGGAATCTCGATTGTATAATTTATTGATTGATTAACACCTATCTAAATCTCGATTGTAAAACGCACAACGCGCGTGATTTTATACAACTAGTTAGTAATTAACAATCATTTCATGTAAACTAAGCAACAAAAATGGCATGAAAAAAATTTATATGGCTGATCGTTATAAATCAGACAACTACTATTCCCACAAATGAGTGTGGTGCAGTCTTTCACAATATGGCTGATGATAAATTCTTATAATTGGAACTAAATCCGCTTTGGCCTTTTTGCAACCTTTGATGCTATACAAATATGCATTCCCTATTGTTTTATTTTACACGAGACAGATGTCATCTCAAACTTTGGAGGTCAAGTTCTTTTGGGTATTGAAAAAGCCAGGAACATATATTTATCTTTCAAAAACCTATGAAATTGTCTGGTGGTATGGTGTCTTCCGTTACAAATGTGAGGTTATAGGTTTCAATCCTTGCAAGTGCAAAGTAAAAAAATGTTTGTCGTTAAAAAAAAATCTTTCAAAAATCAAAGCGTACCAAAATGGGAACTGACATTTTAAGAAAACCAAGAAAACATTTTAAAAAATATATATATCTTTCAAAATCTAGCTTGACCCTTAATCTTGCTTAATCAACACAAATTAATTATCCAATCGGTATTTTAATAATTAAAAAAAGTTAAGAGCTTTTTATAAATGTTTAAGAGTAAATCACTGGGAATTTTTTTTTGGAAACCTTCATTTTTAGTTAACAAAAATATCTAATTTCACCTGTCTCTATCCTAAACATTGCCATTTCTAATTAAAACATTAGTACATATGTTTATATTGTTCACATATACCAATTTTGAACTTACATAATTTTTTAAAACAATTTAAACTTCAATTTGATGCTATGAATTATAGGCTTTTGAGTTTTTAAAAATTACATATATGTAGACAATAGACTTTTGTTTTCTTTTTCTTAGAATTTACCTTGTTCATACTATTTGATTATAAGATTGTGGTCGTTGATGATGATAGTAGAAAAGATAAAACCGGGTAATTTATTTTTGGAAAACCGGTTTTTTTTTTTTTTTTTTTTTTTTTTTTTTTTTTTTTTTTTGGAAAACTAGGCCTACAATTAATCTTGTAATTTTTCACTTATCTAATAAAATTAAAAGGAACAGTAACAAAAGATAGTGCAAAGGAATAGTAACAAAATATGTCCTCTTTGCATAAACTGATAATTAGCCACATGCAACTTTTACGTCCATTTTACAAAGCTTCTTTGAAATGAAATCCGTTACAGTTCATAAACATTCTGGGGTTTAGTGTTTACATAGTAAAGAACTTGTTTGTCTGGCTTAAAGAGATACCTAGAACCATAAGACGAGCAAATTACATCAGCTAACACGTGATATTGTAGCACAATGTATAGGAGGACATGCATGACCGCAACCGCACTCATCAAGATAGGTATCCATTTCATTTCTTTATGGTAAAGTATGTAGAAGTTGATGCTAAAAGTGATTACCATGGTTGCTATAGAGAGGAAAAGAGTCACTAGACCCAACATGAGCTTTCTGGGTAATGATTCTTCAAAATCACGTTCGGCATAACGAGATGTGAGGATGGATAGGAACGTGAGTATTGAAGCTGATGATAAGAACAAGGACATGGCATCTGCCACCACAAAAACAATAAAGACTGCTTTTCGATAGAAGATAGGAATACCGTCGTTTTGATCATATCCACCTGGAACTGTAAAAGCCACCACAAATACTATGGTGGCAATAAGCGCTGGAACAACCATACATTGACTAGCCGTTTCTTTCATCCATTTCTCCCCTTCTCTAATAAGTTCTTTATGTTCCTCAGTGAATAACTCATGTGGTGTTAGACCATCTTTGTTCTTTAGTGTTGGAATAAATATACGTAACGTTTGCATATTTATCGATAGCCATTATATTCATTTATATTATGATGATCAATTATTAATATTATCCTAAGCCCAATAACAGCTATGTCTTTGATGGGCGGACTATCATTAAATGGGCCTTATTAGGGTGTCCCCTGGGTACGTATAAATAGAGAGGTTATTATGAGATTAGGGTCGACACACAATCATAACAACATAACACCATTAGCAGTCCCCTATCTCTCTCTCTCACTCTCTCTCTCAATGTGTTCATGACTTAAGAACACATAAACCATCAGAACTGCATACCCTAAAGGGAACCCGAATCCACTGACAAGCATGTCAACCTCATGTCTTTTGCGACATCAGTAGCAGGTCTCATGGATCTATCAGGTATTATTATTATTATTATTATTTTGTTTTCCATTACATACAGTCAAAACTAATTAACATGTGGTATCAGAGCGATGTTTCTCTATCAGTTTTGATTGTTTTCCCTAAACAAGGAATTAAATACGAACACAATTATTAAGATTACGGTTCCTAGTCAATTTCAATCGGCCATCATTGTTGAACAAATTCTTTGGTATTTTATTATTATTATTTTTGTAACAATGTCAAAATTCCCCTATCCTTATTATGCGAAAAAAAAGGAGGAGGTATTAATTAATGGTTCAAAATCCCAGAACTAATATTTTTTTGGAAGGTGTGTTTCAGTGGTGAATCCAAACGACGCACAACCCCTCAACCCCAGTTCTAATCCAGGCCAAACGCGGGTGTTGAATTTCTCACCCCTTAGTGCGAGTGGGGAGACTCGAACCTGAGACCAAGCCTGGACGGGAACCTCTCTAAGAAATAAACCCTCCCACCTCCAACCAGCTAGGCTGGACATCATTGGCAAAATCCCAGAACTAATAATGTGGTGAACGATTGATTCTCATTTTTTTGGAAGGTGTGTTTCAGTGGTGAATCCAAACGACGCACAACCCCTCAACCCCAGTTCTAATCCAGGCCAAACGCGGGTGTTGAATTTCTCACCCCTTAGTGCGAGTGGGGAGACTCGAACCTGAGACCAAGCCTGGACGGGAACCTCTCTAAGAAATAAACCCTCCCACCTCCAACCAGCTAGGCTGGACATCATTGGCAAAATCCCAGAACTAATAATGTGGTGAACGATTGATTCTCAGTTTATGAAGTCTTTTTATTAAATAATTTTTTCTCGTATCGTAATACATATGATATGATATGTGTGTATGAGGTGAGGTCTTTTAATGTTTTTCTTGGCCTCAAAGTTCAAGAATGTTATAATTTTTTTTTTCCGAAAATTCTTTATGTTTTGGTTTAAGATTGGATTAAATCTTGTTTCCGATATTTTAGGAAACTTAATCTCCAAAGAATTTTGAAATCTTGTTGATGAAGTCAAAGATTTCAAAATATTATGGAGGTGTTTGGGATTGATTATTCAAAATAGATTATGCATTTTTGGAAAAGTAGGGGTGGAGCTGCGTATAGATTATTGCGTTTTGGTAGCCTAAAAAACTGATTATCTGCGTTTTCAAAATGCAATCCAAACATTAAAAACTGATTATCAGCGATTTCAAAACGCAATAATCTAATAATCAGATTCAAAACGCAATCCCAAACACCATCTATGAAATCTTTGGAGATAATTAATTCCGATCTAAAATTGGAAAAAGATATAATTAAATCCCTAATTTTTTTGAACCACCTAACTCTATCACTTTTAGTTTTCGATAATAATAACTGGTTTTCGGTTTTAAAGATTAATAAATTAAGTTATCGGAGAATCTCCCAGTTTCCGAATTCAGGTTCTCGGTTTTAAGTTCTCGGTTATAAAGCTTTCGATCAGGTTCACGGACAGGAGTTCTCGGTCAAGGTCTTCTACTTCGAAAACCCATGTTTTTTTTTGAGATTCCATAACATGTCCGAGAACCCATCTTATTTATCAAGAACTATCATGTATTTGAGAACCAATATTTTTCAAGAACTATTAAAGAATCCGAGAACTGTTAAAGTTATCTGAAAACATAAGTTATTCGAGTACTCATAATATTCGAGAACTCATTAGTAAATCGAGAACTAATTCTGATATTTGAGAACTCATCATGACATTCGAGAACTCATTATGATATCTGAGAACTCATTAAGTCTTCAAGAACTCATGATTTATTCTAAATCTCATAAGTCTTCCGGGAACTCATCACTTTCGAGAACTCATTAAGTCTTCGAGAACTCATAATTTCGTGAACCCCTTATGTTATTCGAGATCTCATAAGTTTTCTGGGAACTCATTATTTTCCTGATAACCCCTTATGCTATTCGAGAACTCATATAAATTTTTTTGAGAACCCATTATTTCGAGAACTCATAAGCTAACTCGAGAACTCTTCATTTTTCAGGAACTCATAAGATTATTGAGAACCCATTATTTTTCGGGATCTCTAATAAAATTTACTGTTTTGATAAACCTAATGTATCAAGTTTATTCAAAACATTATAAAACCTTGCTTAACTTGCAATAACATTTTGAGGTGTCACTTCTGCCCAAAGGTGATGTGTCACATTAGCTCGTTATAAAGATCTCGTTAAGCATTGTAGCTCGTTCACATAAGTGCCACACGGTTTCACTTCTGCCCAAAGATGATGTGTGTAACACCCCAACCGATGGCGGAAACATCGGGATGTCATGTATTGATGATTGTTCAGTAGCTCATGATAAATAATAAATTTCAATAATTGATTTAAATACATTACATACAATTGTTCTACAAGAATTTGTACATTAAATGAGAAATACTAAATATGCATCTTCAAGCATTAACTCTAAACTCCAAGCAAGCTATAACCTGAAACATGTTAAGTTTTAAAATATTTTGGGTCAACAAAAGTTGGTGAGAATTACATAGGTTTTGATAATTGAATAAAGCTTGTACAATTCAAGTGTCATGGCAAGTCTAGTCCATATGTGAAAACATACTAGCAGTAAATCGAGTGCATAATCAACCCTTGTGACTAGAATATTGTGGTCCATCCCATACGCTCATGGTTCACTCGATTATGTTATGCGATAACAATCACCCACGCTACCTATGTAGGAGGTACGTATCCGGGTGGGATTGTCAGTCCAATAGATCTATCATTGTATACCGTCGGCTGATCAATGTTAATGATTATGCTAGAATATTGTGCTTACCCTAGTCATGTTCAAGACATAATGCAACATAGAAAAACACATAGACACTTTATGATTGAATTGTATATAGAATGTTGTAACATGTTTCACCCCAAAAATAGTGAAATAGAAAAGGGGCTATGTAAAACTCACCTTAGTAAAATGTTATGTCTCGTGAACAATAGAATATATGTTGCCCAACGATGCCAAGTATTACCCTATAATTAAGGTAATAAATATGTCTAAGTCTTTCTAGTCTACAAATATATTCTAGGGCTTCGAATTGGGGATAAGTGCTCATTTGATTAATAAATAAAATGTTTAATAAATAAGAGAAATTTGATAAATAAATAAACAAAAGTCTTTTTGTAAATTTTAAATTAAAAATGATCACAATATAAAGTTTTAACTATGAAAATAATTTTTATAAAATTATTTTCTTAAAAATAGAATATTAAATCTATTTATTTCAATTTGTCAAAATATAACTTTAATATTTAAAAATACTTAAATTACAGAATTATTATAAATTTAAAAATTGTATTTTTGTTCTAAATAAATAGAAATAATTTATATAAAATTTTGGTGCAAAAATATTGAAAAATGAAATTATTATGATTTATTTATGATTAAAACTAACAAAAATTGATTAAAAATATTAAATAAATGATTTTTCAGAAATAAAAATCATTTCAGAAATGTTTAATGTTATATAAACTCAGAATAATTTTTGTGGAAATTTATATATTTTTTTGATATTTTTATAGAATTTTATAAATAAAATAGAATAAACTTGAATTATTTATTATGTATATTAAATAAATAATTTTTGGAAAATAAAAATTGTATTTAAACTCTACTACTAGAATAACATAAAATAATTTTTGTAGAATTTATAAAGTTGTTTTAGTATTTTAAAACTAATTTTAAAATACAAGTATATATATATATATATATATATATATATATATATATATATATATATATATATATATATATATATATAAGGTTTGAATGTTGTAAAAAAAAATATTTTGATGATGCTGTGTTAGGATAAAGAGGATTGGTGAAACCACTTTTGGAAACCTTAGTCTAATTCACTTCTGTCATTTTGGCTAAGTATAGAAGTACTGAATAGAAGACAAGAAACTGCTGAAGAGAAGATATGACAAGTGCTGAAGAAGAAACTTCATCAGAAGTTCTGAAGTCCAAACCAGACAAGTTCACTTCAGAAGTACTGAAGACAAACTACTCATCAGTAGTTTGTCATTCATCAGCACTTAGCATCAGATATTTTCCACCGCCTTTTGTATCAGTAGTTTATTGTTTATTATTACTTTTAGCTGTAATTGTTTGTTTCAATGTTGCAACTTGTGCAACTTGTTTCTGATGTTTCTGTACTTGCTTTATTGGCAAGATACATGCATGTAAACGTCTATAAATAGGAGGCTTCAACCTTCTATTTTAGACATTGATTTTAATAGAAAAATCCTTCAAACACTTTCACTGTTCTATTCCATTTCTGTATTTATTGTGAATCTGCCTAAGTATCTAATTCTCATTTACTGCTTAGATTCATAATAAATACTTATCATTATTAGTTTCAATCATCAAGAGGGAGTAATAGCTCCTCTTAAGTATAAAAAGTGTTGCTTTAACTTATACATTCCGCTGTGCTTACAATCTGATATACAAGAGCTTGCTAAACACTTAAGTGTCAAAGATAGCAAGTTCTTACTTAAACAAAGAGCATACTGATCCAACAATTGGTATCAGAGCGTTGGTTTATCTGATCACATATCAATCTAACAAATTGAGAATCAGACACAAAGCTCTTATTGATACTCAATAAAAGATCAAAAGTTCACTTTTTATCAACATCCATCACTTAAAAGAGTCATCTGACAAATCAATACTCTTTAAAATGGATCCTCATAATACTGGTTCTGCCACTAAACCTTCCATGCTTGTAAGAAATGAATATAACATATGGCAAAAGAGAATGGCACATACCTTGTCACAGACCAACACAGGTTGTTGGAGATCTGTGATATATGGTCCTCACAAACCAGTAAACATAAATCTTGAAACTAAAGTTGAGGTTCCTAAAGAACCAAAAGACTATACAGATGATGATTTCCTAAAACTTGAGCTAGATGCAAAAGCATTCTCTATGTTGGCAATGGCTCTCCCAAATGAGATATACTCTGGCCTTTTACATTGTGAAAGTGCCAAAGAACTCTGGGATTGTCTTAAAGAACAGTTTGGAGGAACTGAAGAGGTGATTGCCAACACCAGAGAGATTTTAGCTCAACAATATGAGACATTTGCTCACGTTAATGGGGAAACTTTAACTCAACAATTTGAAAGATTCTCCTCATTAATATCTGAGCTAAAGTTAAATGGTCAGACCTATACAACAATATCTATGCTACATAGATTTTTAAGGTCTTTACCAGACAAATGGGAAACACACTCCATTGTTTTAAGATCCTCACCAGATTTTGGCTCCCTCACTCTTACAAAACTCCATGGGAGATTACTTACTTTTGAGAGAGAGATTGATCAAAAGAAGAAATTACAATCATCTGGTAAAACTGCTGATGACTACCTACCAGGTAGTACAGCACTTTTGGGACAAGACTCACCAACTTGTTCCTATGGATCTTATGACAACATTGACATAACAACTGGGATCTCATCAGAAAGATTTTTCCCAGGTTATGACAATGATGACCAAAGTCAAACTGCTGATAATCTATGTTTTATCATGGATGATTTGAAAAACTTTAGCAGTGATGACTTAGAAGAAATGGACATTTTACACCAACTGGCCACGCTAAGCATTAAAACTAACAAGTTTTATAAAAGGTCAGGATGGAAATTTCCAGGATTGACCAGTAATACAAAAATTGGTTTTGACAATCTAAACTGAGATGTCACAAGTGTCAGAAGTTGGGACACTTTGCTAGAGAGTGTAGAAACTCTAGCTTTAACCAATCACAATCTGGAAATAACTTTAACCCCAATTATAATAGGAATAATGGAACTCAAGGGAGTGCTCATTTTGTACAGGCACAAGCTCCTCAACAGCAATACATGCCACAAGTACAATATGTTCAAATGCCTGCTCAACAGATGCAGAGCCAACAATCAATCCCTCCCTTTCCAGCTGCTCAACAACCTCCACAGCCTCAACAACCCTCTCAACAAAGTCTTTTCACCTCAGGGTATGTTGACTGGAGCAGTCTTCCTTTTGACACCACAGAGTGCAATCCTGATGCAGACAACAAGTTGTTTGACATCAACTGGGGAGAACCAGACAATGGCAGAAAGAACTTTGCCTTAATGGCATTTGAAGGCTGTACTTCAAAATCTGCATTGTCACAGGTATCAAAAGAGTCTTTGACAAAACTTTGCTCAAATTCTTGCAAAGAAACTTTTGCTCTCATAAGAGAGACAAATGTGCACTTACAAGGAAAAGCCAATGATTTAGAAAGAAAATACACTCAGATGAAATGTGATTTAGAGAGAAAACTTACTACTAAAACAAAAGAAGTCTCTAAATTAACTAACTCAGCTATTGAAACCCAAGCACAAATTAAAATGATGATAGAAGATATTGGGAATGTCAGAAAAGAGCTTGCTGACACCAAGATCAGTTGTGAGAAATGGGTGGATTCTTGTAAGGGGTACCAGCTATTGCTAAAAAAACAGAGTGCTTCAAATGTTAGGTTTGGCATAGGGTACCATCATGTTGAAACACCAACAGATTTCTCTCCCAAAACTACTGAAGATGGGAGAAAAATTGTTTCAAATGAAACTTCTGAAGGGAAAGACTGCACATCCTTCCATGAAAACTTTCTAAACAGAAATCCTGGTATTTTCAAAGAAAGTACTTCAGAAGTATTAACAAAATCTGACAACAAGCCATCAGTAGTTTCATCTACATCAGGAGTTGAGACCCTGAAAACTACTGATGAGCAAAATCTTTACACTAATGTCAGAAATTTGCCTTTAGATCAAAAACAAAAGGCAAAAGAGTGTGAAATTTGTGGTCTGTTCAACCACAAAACAGAGTTTTGTAGATACAGAAAAGGAATTCAGTTCAATCAAAAAATTAAACAACAGGTTGTGGGAAATCAAATCAGAAATGATTATGAAAGAATCTTTAATCCCAAGAAACAACAACCTGAAAACACCTTTTCTCAGAAAAAGATAAAATCTCAACTAAAATCTTTTTCTCAAAATTCTTTGTCAGTAGTTAGACCTGAATCATCAGCAGTTTCACAAACTGCTGAGATTCAAAATCTATTGAATTTGGTACAACTACTGATTGCCAAGGTTGATGGTGGTCCTGAAAAGGATACCACCATGGCTCTTAATGAAAAATCCATTGCCAAAAAGACATGGATTTCTCAACCTGGTCAAAAACAAACTGTAACTGTTCTCAAGAGCAAACCCAAAGCCAAACAGGCTTGGGTTCATAAATCTAACTAATTTGCTATTGTGTGCAGAGAGTTTTCCGGGGCTTAAACAGCATATGGTACGTTGATAGTGGAGGCTCTATGCACATGACTGGATGCAGATACCTGATAAACAATTTTATCAGCCAAAGAGAAGGATCTGTATCCTTTGGGAACAATGCTAAGGGATATGTGCTAGGACATGGCAATGTCTCCTCTGGCAAAATACAGTTTGACAAGGTCAATCTGGTTGAAAACCTTGAATACAACTTGCTAAGTGTGTCACAAATGTGTGATAAAGGATATTCTTCCTTTTTCACAAAGACAGCATGCAAGATCATCTCACCAGAAGGCCAGAAGTTGATAGAGAAGATCATTGAAGATCATACTTTGCTGATTGCCAAAAGATGTGGCAATGTCTATGCAGTGGACATTGAGAAAGACAAGGTATTGAACAACACTGCCTGTTTCTTTTCAAGGGCATCAACTTCAGAAACTGATCTCTGGCACAGGAGACTTGGCCATGTGAACTTTAAAACCATAAATAAAGTCACAAAAATGGGCTTGGTCAGAGGTCAACCTTTGAAAGTATACCAGTGTCAAGAACACTGTGTATCCTGTTTAAAGGGAAAACAACATAAGTCCTCCTATAAGTCTATTGAAGAATCAAAAACAACTGCATGTCTTCAACTACTCCATATGGACTTATTCGGACATGTCAAGATTATGAGCCTTGGTAAGAAGAAGTACTGCTTAGTCATCATTGATGACTACTCAAGATTCACATGGGTATTCTTCTTATTCTCCAAGGATGAGGCTGCTGAAATCATCAAGTTCTTCATTCTACAAGTGGAGAAACAATATTCTCTACCTGTCAAAACCATTAGAAGTGATAATGGGACAGAGTTCAGGAACAAAACTCTGGATGAATTCTGTTTGTCTAAAGGGATTATTAGACAATACAGTGTTCCCAGAACTCCTGAACAAAATGGTGTAGTAGAAAGGAAGAACAGAACCTTAATAGAGGGAGCAAGAACAATGTTAGCTGATTCTGGGCTACCCTTGTACTTTTGGGCAGAAGCAGTTAACACATCATGTTATGTTCAGAATAGAGTTCTTGTGGTCAAGAGACATTCCAAGACTGCCTATGAAGTTCTTCATGGCATGAAGCCCCTTATCTCCTTTTTCAGGGCTTTTGGGTGTCAATGTTTCATCTTGAACATCAAGGAATCTATTTCAAAGTTTGCTGCCAAAGTTGACTCAGGTTACTTTCTTGGTTACTCTTCAACTAGAAAAGCCTACAAGGTTTTTAATTCTCACACCAGGATAGTAGAAGAAACATTGAATGTCAAGTTCAATGAGTCAAAACACACTCTTATTCCAGCACATCCTGCTGAACTTTTTGACCTTGACAACTTCCATTTTGGACCTGAGAAGGCTGTTACTTCATCAAAACCTACTTATTATGGTGACAAAAGGTTTGATGATGAGGATCCCACACCATGGACTCCTCAAACAGTTATCAAGTCAACTTCAAAATCATCAGAAGTTCCACAAACTTCTGATCAAACAAGTACTGAGGAACAAACTCAAACTTCTGGTTCAGTAGATCCAACTACTGAAGATCAAGGAACATCTGAACCAGATATTATAGACCTCAGTAGTTTGTTTGAAGAACATGAGCCACCTACACCTGTCAGTGGTTTACAACAACTGATTGAACACAGAGATCATCCACTTGATCAAATCATGGGTGATATAGCTTCAGGTGTTCTTACCAGAAACCAGCTCTCCAACTTTTGCCTATTTTCAGCATTTATCTCACAGTTGGAACCAAAGAAGTACCAGGAAGCCCTCAAAGACAATAATTGGGTGCAAGCTATGCAAGATGAACTGCTCCAGTTCAACAAGCAACAGGTCTGGGAAATCTGTCCCTTACCTCCAAACAAGCAACCAATTGGCACAAGATGGGTTTTCAGGAACAAACAAGATGAAGCTGGTATGATAATCAAGAACAAGGCACGACTGGTAGTTCAAGGGTACTTTCAAGAAGAGGGAATTAACTATGATGGAACCTTTGCTCCACTTGCAAGGCTTGAGGCCATTAGGTTATTTCTGGCCTATGCCATTTCCAACAAAATTAAAGTTTATCAAATGGATGTAAAGAGTGCATTTTTGTATGGAAAGATAAAAGAGGAGGTGTATGTCTGTCAGCCACCTGGGTTTGAGGATCCTTCTCATCCTGAGTGGGTGTACAGACTGGACAAAGCTCATTATGGGCTCAAACAGGCTCCAAGAGCCTGATATGATACACTCTCCACCTTTTTACTCAAAAATAACTTTACAAGAGGTGCCATTGATAAAACTCTTTTCATTAAACATGTTGGAAATCATGTCCTACTTGTTCAAATTTATGTTGATGATATCATTTTTGGTTCAACAAACTCAAAACTGTGTGATGATTTTAAGAAACTCATGCAATCAAAATTTGAGATGAGTACCATGGGAGAACTGCAGTACTTTCTGGGACTGCAGATCAAGCAACAAACAAATGGAACTTTTATACATCAATCAAAATATGTTAAAGAATTATTAAACAAATTTTCTTTACAAGACTGTAAATCATGTTCCACTCCCATGACACCAATCACACAAGTTGAACCTGATGATCAAGGAAAACAGGTTGATCAAACCATGTACAGATGCATGATAGGTTCCCTTTTATATCTAACTGCTTCTAGACCAGATATTATGTTTTCAACATGTGTCTGTGCTAGATATCAATCAGCACCAAGGGAATCACACCTTATAGCAGTCAAAAGAATTTTCAGATATCTGAAAGGAACTCCAACACTTGGAATTTGGTATCCTGCCTCAAGCAATACCAAGTTATCAGCTTTTTCAGATAGTGACTATGCAGGGTGTAAGATGACAAGAAAGTCAACATCTGGTGGTTCGCAATTCTTGGGTAACTGTCTAGTGTCATGGCAATCAAAGAAGCAAACATCTGTTGCAACTTCAACTGCTGAAGCTGAATACATTGCAGCTGCAAGTTGTACATCACAGATACAATGGCTCCAATATAAACTTCTTAATTATGGAATCAAAGAGACCAAGACACCTTTGTTTGTAGACAACAAATCTGCCATTAGCATCATTCAAAATCCGGTACAGTTCTCAAAAACTAAACATATTGAGATCAGGTACCATTTCATAAGAGATTGCTATGAAAAAGGCAAGATTGAGGTGAAGCATGTAGCAACAGCTAATCAAATAGCTGACATCTTCACAAAACCCCTTGACACATCAACATTTCAGAAGTTAGTATCCATGCTTGGGATGCTAAATTTGTAAGTGTTTATTTTTTGTTCTGCACATATTTTTCATTTTCCACTTACAAAAAGACAAAAAGTCTGAGACAAAACTTCTGAAAAGAGAGAAACTACTGATGAATAAAACATCAGTATGGGGATAATTTCTGTAAAGTGAATAACCTCTGATAAAATAACCTTCAGAAGTTATGAATAAAAGTATTTATAAAACATTTCTCATCTGCTGTTAAAACTACTAAAGAGAAAATGGGAACTACTGATGAAGATAATCCTTCATCAGCAGTTTAGTCAAAAAGGGCAAATCTGACTTTTCCCATCATCAGAAGTTTAACCTAGGCGGTTTAAAACTTCTGATAAAGAGATTTTTAACCAAGGCGGTTTAAAAACTTCTAATAAAGAAGATCCAAGCGGTTAAAAACTACTGATAAATACCTTTTTTCAACACTTATCCTTTCAAACTCAAAAATTCCCTCCTTCTCTCTCAAAAACTCTCTTAAAAACCTAAACCTGCAAATCAACTGTTCGATCAACAAAAACCCAAACCACATGGCTCTCGTTCTAAAACAGGGACACAATCAAAGGGCCTTTCTTGAAAAACAAGAAGGCTGGTCCCAATACGATGAGATCATTGATCTTGTCGTAAAATCCCAATATTTTACTGCTCTCACAATCGACCCACCATTTCATACCGAAACTCTAAATGAGTTCTGGGCTAATGCTGGGACGGTGACGGTTGATGGTGAAATTATCTCCCTCAACTCAAGAATAAAAGGGAAACCACTGACCATCACACCGGCCACACTGGCAACAAGACTGGGCCTGAATGATGTAGCTGCCCCTGATCATGTTGCTAATTCTGACATTCACTTAACCATGACTGAGTGTGGTTATCAAGGTACTCTCTCCCATGCTACTATCTTCAAAAAATATTTTGAACCAAAATACAAGCTTTTGTTTCATTATATTATTATGTGTTTGAGTCCAAAGACAGGGTCTTATGACCAGATGCCCTCTACTTTTCAACCAATATTTCATTCCATAGTGAATGAAACTAAATTCAGGGCATCAAAATTATTTTTCAATGAGTTGGTGTTACATCATAATAATACCAAGAAAAAGTTTTTGTTATACCCAAGGTTCATTATGCAATGCATAATAGGGGAACTGGGTAATGAGGTGCTTGTAGGAAAAGTTTCAACTTTAAATCCATTAACCTCACAAGCATACTCTAGGCATAACAAACCGGCTACCTGGCCAGAAGATGATCAGGGAGAACAACAAAAAGTCCCCCTGAAACCCACATCTTCCAAACTCACACCATCAAAAGCCAAAAAGCCCAAGCCAACAAAGACAATAACCCACCAAGCCAAAAGAAAAGCTGTTCAGGAGGTTGAGATGCCTGAACATGCTCATGAGCAATCTGCTCTTCAAATAGGTGAGACTGAAACACCCTCTCAGTCTCATCCATCTCAAACCCCACCAAGAGCACCCATAAGAATCCTATTCAAAAGAAAAAGACTTAGAAAAACTGTTGTAACTGACACTTCTTTTGAAACTGCTGACCAACCTATTCAACCTATTGCCCAAACTTCTGAACCAACCCCTCAAATTTCTGAACCAGAGGCAATAGAGATTGCCAAACTTCTCTCTGGGCTAAAAGAGATAGTCCCTCCTGATAATGTCAGTCCCCTACAACCACAACAAACAGGGGACATAACCACAGAATCAGACATGGATGTGGACATCACTAGCCCTAACCCAAGAGATGAGGGTGGACCAGAGTCTTTAAGCCCAATCTTAGAGACTCTTGGGGCATCTGAGGCTGCTACTACTCAGTTACCACCCAGTGGTGGATCTGAGGATAGCTAAGACCTCAGATGTGGCAACTACTGATGAAGGCTTAATGCCTGAAGTAGGAAATCCTCAGAACCAAGAACAAGAGGTTCATGAGAGAACTGAGTTGGGCTCAGCTCATGATTTAACTGAGACAGTCCTCATTGAGGTCAACATCAGGGATTCAGATGATTCCATTAATTTGGATGATGATTCAACAACCAAAACTACTGAATTGACGTCACTTTATGAAGGTCCTGCTTCAGGGGTATCCAAGCTCAAGAAGCTAGTCACCCCTGAACAGGTTAAAGTCCACTCAATCCCTAAAACCCCTAGAGTGGCATCCTCTGTACAACATGAGGATCTCCTAAAAACACACCCTTCACATCAAATGCCTACCCAATTCCCTGGGCCTTCAAGCATAGACATGAACCAACTATGCAGCCCAGGTGGTGACCTTTATCATATGATGAATGCCCTCATCAAGAATCACCTCCAAACATATACAGCTAACTTGGAGCTGTCCATCAAGAATCAATTCGGGGTGATTCAGACGAAGATGAATGATCTGCAGACCAAGATTGACTTCAACAGCAAACAAATTGCTAATCTGACAGATCAGATCAAACCTCTGAAGACTATTGATGAATCCAAAAAGAGGGAGAAGATGAAGGAACCAATGGATACAGTTGAAGCCAGAAGAAAGGCAAGACTTGCTATCCTAGAGAGAGATCAGAAAAACCAGGCCAGAAAAGAAGCAATGGCCAAACAGTTTGGTGTCTCAGTAGAAGATATTGAAGCCACAGAAAAAGAAAATGAGACCCAAACTTCTGAAGAATCCCTAAGGCATAATAAAGAAACCTCTGATGGTCAAAGTACTGATGACTCAGAAGATACTGAAGACAATCCTTCAGTAGTTGACAAACCATCAGCAGTTGTCAATCCAACAGAGGTTAACACTTCCAAAGCTCAACAAACTAAACCTTCCAGATCCACTGTACAAATCAAACCAACTTCTGCTCCTCCAAGGCCTACAACAACCTCTACCATGACTGTCCTAACCCCTGCTCCAATCTCTCAATCTACTGAACTTCTTGAGCAGAGGTTAAAGGCAGTTCAACAAAAAGCCAAGGAAGACCAGATATGGAAAAATTTGGAACAAAGGGATGACTTAGAATTTGAAGAGAAGCTTCAGGCTTATCAAGCTGAACTGGAAAGACAGGCTGAAATTGATCATGTTGCTGAAGAAGACAAAAGACACCAACTGGTGTCTTACATCACAAAGTTCAGCAAGACTAAAGCCTACACACTCAAGGGACTCTCTATGCAAGAGCTGACAAGAAGGGCATAACTAATTGCAGACAAACTGGCCACAAGTAAAGAGGGAAAGGCCAAGAGAGCCCAGATGATAGATGAATTAGTAGCAGATGGCTATGGTTCAAAAGCCTCAGTATCCAGATGGAAAGAAGAAAGACTGGTGGATACTTATCGAAAATATAAGGCTGCCAAGGCTGCAAATCCAGAGAAGTTTCAAACTGCTGATCCTTCAAGATCAGTAGTTAGAACTTCTGGTGTTTTAAAAAGAAGGCCTGCTACTCAAAGGAAGAAATCAGAGGACAATGTCAAAACTGATTTCAAAATGGTACTACTTGAAGGAAGTTCAGTAGTTCACTCAGATTTTGACATTGAGGAGAAACCTCTGATAACACAATTTAGGGATCCTTCCACCTTTGCCTACCAAATTCAAAAGACTATCAAAGACAAGATGCATACCAAGGTAGTGACTGAACACCATCTCCCAACTATTCAGATGCCTGATATGCAACAACAACAAGGAAAAGACTCCCACCTGAGGCTTACTGAAACAGAGAGCATCCAACACTCAGGATCATCAACCCAAGGGACAAGTCTGGTTCCCTATACCTCTGACTTTAACAAGTCAAAGGTACCTATAATCAGATGGTCACTTACTGCTAACAACTCAGTATTATTGACAAGAAGAGACCTTTCAAGCAGGGCTTACAAGAAGATCAGTGATCTAAAGAAACTGTCAACACAAGACCTGCTCACAATTCAACATCTGGAACCCCAGAAAGGATCTCTATCTGATGGACAGTTAAACCAGCTAAAGAACACCATGTATAAAGAAATATGGAAGATTGTTCAAGACAGAAGAAGATCATAAGGAATTAGTAAGGTTTTGGGTTCATCAATCCAGGGGGAGATTGTTAGGACAAAGAGGATTGGTGAAACCACTTTTGGAAACCTTAGTCTAATTCACTTCTGTCATTTTGGCTAAGTATAGAAGTACTGAATAGAAGACAAGAAACTGCTGAAGAGAAGATATGACAAGTGCTGAAGAAGAAACTTCATCAGAAGTTCTGAAGTCCAAACCAGACAAGTTCACTTCAGAAGTACTGAAGACAAACTACTCATCAGTAGTTTGTCATTCATCAGCACTTAGCATCAGATATTTTCCACCGCCTTTTGTATCAGTAGTTTATTGTTTATTATTACTTTTAGCTGTAATTGTTTGTTTCAATCTTGCAACTTGTGCAACTTGTTTCTGATGTTTCTGTACTTGCTTTATTGGCAAGATACATGCATGTAAACGTCTATAAATAGGAGGCTTCAACCTTCTATTTTAGACATTGATTTTAATAGAAAAATCCTTCAAACACTTTCAATGTTCTATTCCATTTCTATATGTATTGTGAATCTGCCTAAGTATCTAATTCTCATTTACTGCTTAGATTCATAATAAATACTTATCATTATTAGTTTCAATCATCAAGAGGGAGTAATAGCTCCTCTTAAAGTATAAAAAGTGTTGCTTTAACTTACACATTCCGCTGTGCTTACAATCTGATATACAAGAGCTTGCTAAACACTTAAGTGTCATAGATAGCAAGTTCTTACTTAAACAAAGAGCATACTGATCCAACATGCTGGGAATCGAACCCGCGTGGTCCGGCTCAAAAGCACCAGACACAACCACTTGATCTAGATCAGTGGTTGTGTTTGGTTTCTGTGTGTTTTAAATATATATACATATTCAGGAAAGTGTTCTTCCCCAAATCAATCTGATCGTGCCCTAGATTTATAATAATTTGATTTACACAACAATAACCCAATTAATCATAGGGTTATTGTTGTGTGTATGCCGGAGAACAAAACCCACAAGAAAGAGATTACTTACAAACACGAAATCGTGTGTGATGCTTTGGTCAAGCAGAAAGTTAAACCCGAACAAGAATGCTTCGAATGATGAATTAAGAACAGAAATTAGAGATAGAGAGAGAGATTTCGGCGAGTTTAGGATGATTTGGTGGATTCAATTTATAGGGAAAGGGTTTGGATTGATGAATTGGTAAGTTTTACTCGTTAATGATGATGACGCGATTGATTGATACGTATTTGGAATGATCGATGATAATTGCTTGTGTAATTGACGCGTACAGGTAATCACGAAGCAAATTATGAGTTACTTACCAAATGTGATTCAATCAAAAGTCAAAAAAAGAATTTTGACTTGTTCGGCACCTGTGCAGCGAACAGAAGGAGGAACAGACAAGGGATTTTAGGTGTGTTAAATAGTTAATGTTTCCATATTCTAACATAATGAGTATCATGGACCAGTGGTTGGTGTTGCTTGTGTCAATGGTTGGACCGGTATGGACGCGGGTTCGATTCCCGGTCCAGACACTTCATTTTTTTATAAAGAGAGGAGGGGAGAGGAGATGGGCCGGGTATATAGATTGGGCTGGATATCAGGTTTGGGCCAGCCACAAAATGGGCTCATAGGGGGCATTGGGGTTGGTTTGGCTTGGGTTATGGTTAGGTTTGGTTGGGCTCAAGTAAGTGTCCAAATAATACATAATTATATATACCATTAAATAAAATATGAAATATTATAATTATTATTATCTTTATTATATATACATTTATATATATATAAGTTGTGTGTTAGGCATATTTGTATAAAATTAAGGATAAAATGTATATAATGAGGGCTTTATGTATAAAAATTTGGGGGAAAATTTTGCGATGTTACAGTCTCCCCTACTTTTAGAAACTTCGTCCCGAAGTTTATTGAAAACACAGGGTTGAAGGTGATTGGGTAGAAATTAAGACAAGTGTGGTCTGGAAATTTTGTGTTAGGACATGACATGAATAGAGTAATCTTGTTTCAAATAATTTGGATAAGAGGGTAGGATTAGGTGTGTCTTGAAATCGCAATAAGAACCTTAAGTTTTAGGAGTCCTAAAAGAAATGAGTTGATGGACTATAGAAAGACTAAGTGAACTACCAGGTAACTAAGGTCTATAATTGGTCAACTACCAAAAACCTTGATAGAATTTCACACTACCTTAACGTTCCTGTAAATTCATGATTACGTTCCGGACCGCAATCACCAATTTACCTTACATTAGGGTTTTGTGTCCTTCTATGACTCTACCGATTGTTGAGCAGGTTTGATAGCCTCCACCAGTCGTTGAGCAGGTTGTAGGGCCTCTCCCGACTGTTGGAAAGACATGATGACCTCTACCAATCGTTGAGTAGGTTATTTGGTAAGCAAGTTTATAAGTATAACGAGTATGGTTTAGATATTGATATAGCAATTAGTTCACATTCAAACAAGCATACAACCAAGTGTTATGATAATACTAGAATTTATTAAAAAAAATGTCAATACATAGAATTAAAAAGCAGACATCATTCAAATGGTGGGGCTTGCTGTTAAGTAGCTGGAGGGTCTTGATCTCGGTTTAGTTTAGAGCATTGGTTACGGAAGTGATTTGGGTCTCCACATTCATAGCATTGACCATAGTTGTATTTACCAGGACGATTAGGATTAGCAACCTGAGCAGGGTTGGTTGGTTGGTTGGTATTAGGGTTTGGGGTCTCGCGACATGTGTTGACCAGATGGCCATACCTACCACAATTGGTGCACAAGCGACACGCTGAAACAGTGGGATGATGTCGATTGCATGTGTTACACAATGGAAAGTTTTTTGTATAAGGTTTCTTGTTAGAAGCTTGTGTAGTGAGGTTTACATCAGGATCCCTGGTCTTACGCTTCTGGTTCTCGGTAGTTACCGCGGCCACAATACTTGTTTTCTCGCCTTTCCGAACTAAGGTCCTGTTCTTTACGTGATTTCCATCGCCATTTCCATTTCCATTGCCGTTCCCATTCATTTGGATGACTTGAGCCAACAAGTTAGAAACCAGAGTTGTGATTTGTTGCGCCATTTGTTGGGAAATAATCGCAGCTAGTTGGGTATCACCTCCATTGTTGTGGTTAGTGTTGTGGTCGTGGTTGTGGTTGCTGCTCCCTTCCTCATGATTGTCACCACTGTTAATGCGAGTGCTGCGACGTGGAGACATGATCTGTAAGGGACACAATGAAGGTTCAATGAGGCATGAAATGAATGAGGTAATATAAGGAATGTAATCATTTATCCATTTATTAAAACGAATAAATGAAAACGTTGACTTATCAAAGATTCTAGATTTCTAATAACATAGTGAAGACATGCTTTAGCCTATAAGTGAACACTCATCCCGAGAATTCCCAGGTAGGCATCCGGGTCCCTCGTCTGATTGGAATATATGCGCAATGCCAGCCTAGACAGAAGACTCAGCATACAAGCGTTCACCCTTCCAGATTGCACGTGTTCGTTATTAAAATCTAGAACTTCGACGAGATCTCAAGGTGGTTCAGGCTAAACCTGAGGATTTTGTCCTATTAGTCTAAGAGTAGTTCCAGTGATGGAGAGCAATCTTCTTGTAGGGATTAAAGTAGGGATAAGAAGTAGGAGGGAGATAGAGAATAACAAGTAAAAGGAGCAATTACTGGTTATATTCCTATGGTTATAGACTAGATTATTTTTCTAATAACCTAATTCCCAATAACCAAGGCTCTGATACCAATCTGTAACACCCCAACCGATGGCGGAAACATCGGGATGTCACGTATTGATGATTGTTCAGTAGCTCATGATAAATAATAAATTTCAATAATTGATTTAAATACATTACATACAATTGTTCTACAAGAATTTGTACATTAAATGAGAAATACTAAATATGCATCTTCAAGCATTAACTCTAAACTCCAAGCAAGCTATAACCTGAAACATGTTAAGTTTTAAAATATTTTGGGTCAACAAAAGTTAGTGAGAAATACATAGGTTTTGATAATTGAATAAAGCTTATACAATTCAAGTGTCATGGCAAGTCTAGTCCATATGTGAAGACATACTAGCAGTAAATCGAGTGCATAATCAACCGTTGTGACTAGAATATTATGGTCCATCCCATACGCTCATGGTTCACTCGATTATGTTATGCGATAACAATCACCAACGCTACCTATGTAGGAGGTACGTATCCGGGTGGGATTGTCAGTCCAATAGATTTATCATTGTATACCGTCGGCTGATCAATGTTAATGATTATGCTAGAATATTGTGCTTACCCTAGTCATGTTCAAGACATAATGCAACATAGAAAAACACATAGACACTTTATGATTGAATTGTATATAGAATGTTGTAACATGTTTCACCCAAAAAATAGTGAAATAGAAAAGGGGCTATGTAAAACTCACCTTAGTAAAATGTTATGTCTCGTGAACAATAGAATATATGTTGCCCAACGATGCCAAGTATTACCCTATAATTAAGGTAATAAATATGTCTAAGTCTTTCTAGTCTACAAATATATTCTAGGGCTTCGAATTGGGGATAAGTGCTCGTTTGATTAATAAATAAAATGTTTAATAAATAAGAGAAATTTGATAAATAAATAAACAAAAGTCTTTTTGTAAATTTTAAATTAAAGATGATCACAATATAAAGTTTTAACTATGAAAATAATTTTTATAAAATTATTTTCTTAAAAATAGAAAATTAAATCTATTTATTTGAATTTGTCAAAATATAACTTTAATATTTTAAAATATTAAAATTACAGAATTATTAATTTAAAAATTGTATTTCTGTTCTAAATAAATAGAAATAATTTATATAAAATTTTGGTGCAAAAATATTGAAAAATGAATTTATTATGATTTATTTATGATTAAAACTAACAAAAAATGATTAAAAATATTAAATAAATGATTTTTCAGAAATAAAAATCATTTCAGAAAAGTTTAATGTTATATAAACTCAGAATAATTTTTGTGGAAATTTATATATTTTTTTTGATATTTTTATAGAATTTTATAAATAAAATAGAATAAACTTGAATTATTTATTATGTATATTAAATAAATAATTTTTGGAAAACTAAAAATTGTATGTTAAACTCTACTACTAGAATAACATAAAATAATTTTTGTAGAATTTATAAAGTTGTTTTAGTATTTTAAAACTAATTTTAAAATACAAGTATATATATATATATATATATATATATATATATATATATATATATATATATATATATATATATAAGGTTTGAATGTTGTAAAAAAAAAATATTTTGATGATGCTGGGAATTGAACCCGCGTGGTCTGGCTCAAAAGCACCAGACACAACCACTTGATCTAGATCAGTGGTTGTGTTTGGTTTCTGTCTGTTTTAAATATATATACATGTTCACGAAAGTGTTCTTCCCCAAATCAATCTGATCGTGCCCTAGATTTATAATAATTTGATTTACACAACAATAACCCAATTAATCATAGGGTTATTGTTGTGTGTATGCCGGAGAACAAAACCCACAAGAAAGAGATTACTTACAAACACGAAATCGTGTGTGATGCTTTGGTCAAGCAGAAAGTCAAACCCGAACAAGAATGCTTCGAATGATGAATTAAGAACAGAAATTAGAGATAGAGAGAGAGATTCGGCGAGTTTCGGATAATTTGGTGGATTCAATTTATAGGGAGAGGGTTTGGATTGCCGAATTGGTAAGTTTGACTCGTTAATGATGATGACGCGATTGATTGATACGTATTTGGAATGATCGATGATAATTGCTTGTGTAATTGACGCGTACAGGTAATCACGAAGCAAATTATGAGTTACTTACCAAATGTGATTCAATCAAAAGTCAAAAAAAGAATTTTGACTTGTTCGGCACCTGTGCAGCGAACAGAAGGAGGAACAGACAAGGGATTTTAGGTGTGTTAAATAGTTAATGTTTCCATATTCTAACACAATGAGTATCATGGACCAGTGGTTGGTGTTGCTTGTGTCAATGGTGGGACCGGTCTGGACGCGGGTTCGATTCCCGGTCCAGACACTTCATTTTTTTTTATAAAGAGAGGAGGAGAGAGGAGATGGGCCGGGTATATAGATTGGGCTGGATATCAGGTTTGGGCCAGCCACAAAATGGGCTCATAGGGGTCATTGGGGTTGGTTTGGCTTGGGTTATGGTTAGGTTTGGTTGGGCTCAAGTAAGTGTCCAAATAATACATAATTATATATACCATTAAATAAAATATGAAATATTATAATTATTATTTTTATTTTTATCATTATTATATATACATTTATATATATATATATATATATAAGTTGTGTGTTAGGCATATTTGTATAAAATTAAGGATAAAATGTATATAATGAGGGCTTTATGTATAAAAATTTGGGGGAAAATTTTGCGATGTTACAATGTGTAACAGATTATGTTGGTGAAATGAGCGTATTGCATTAGAACTTTGAGTGTCTCACTTCTGGCCAAAGGTGATGCGTTACATTCACTGTTAGCAACTAAATACTTAAATAAATAGCGTATAGCCAAAGCTAGAGCATTGTATTTAAGTAGCTTATGTTTTTGGCGTTATGATATTATCACGTCTTCATTACAAAATTGATCCTCACAATTAATGATCCTTTATTAATATAATGATCATAACTTTAAGTCTGCCTTACATCAATACCCATAACTCGAAACTAATCTCACATTCTTCTATAAATAACTATCTCAACTAAGTAATCCACTCTAATTATCAAAATTAAGAAGAGTTTCCTAAAATTTTTTTCTTGTTAAGTTACCTCTTAAGACATGACATTCCTAAGCTCTCTGATTAAGTATTACAGAATAACATTGAGCATAAGAAAGTGGGATACACAAAATGTCTCTTATGGTAATCAAGAACGCTTTTACTGATTCCTATCAGGTGAGCTATTAAAGATTTTGAAATTCCTAAGAGTAATGTATAATCTATGGAAATGAAAGAATATAACAAATTCCTAAGAAGCATGAAATAAATAAATCTAGCTTTATGGTTAAATGGCATCTGTGAATATATCTTAACATTGATTAACATGACCCATAAAGCTAAAGGGTTATACATGGAAATCAATAAAATTTCTAGTGCATTATGACTTTCCATCAGTATGATTAGATGCATTGTGAATCAACTATAACACTCAGAAATATCAAAGTAAAATGAGTGTGTTGATAGCGAATTACGTACAGGAAAAGGAACACGTTAAACTAGAAAAGTTGATGTTATTCATCTTACTACCATTAAACCTAAAAGGGGAAGAATAATTACCATAGAGAGGATAGTTATAAGGTCTGGAAACAAAATACAAGTACTACTTTCAGCTATAAGTTTCTTTAGAGGGAAAGTCTTACTAATCAAAACTGTGCCATTAAGAATAGACATAAGCAATGAGATTACCCATAAGTAGAGAGAACAACTGACTAAGATATGTAGTGCCTAATTAAGGATATTTACTCCACAAATGGTAATGAATTCTAATTAACACATGATGGTTGAGTCTAGTTTTATACGTTTCCTTATCATAATTCAACAAATACTTAAGATGAGAGTTGGTGGCAAAATTAAGGGTCTGTTAACCATTAATAACTAATTTTAGAATTAAAGCTTTATGATACCTTACAATATTCTTGAGATTACTCAGAATTTAGTATCAATACTAAAAGCTACAATTTTTTTTACTGTTACAGAGTTTTAATGACCAAAACAAAGCCACCATTAAGTTAAACTCTCATATTGTTTGTTGTCATTATCTGAATAGAAACCTTATGAAATAAAACTAGATGATCCAATAACGTTTTTCACAACTTTGTTATCATAAAAAATGAGAATTTAACAAAAAAAATAAAAAATGAGACCCATGCCATTCATCCACTAAGACCAAAATTTCATGAGAAATCATGATCAGGTCACTAAAGGATGCTTGGATATCAAATCTCATTCTCAGTGACTTTAAAGCATGTGTTAAACGCCCTAAGCATTAAATTGCGAAATGGATTAAATGGGTTTCCATCATAAGTCATAACTAATTGACATTAGTGGAGCTTATATAAATATCTAATTGTATCTATTCCATTTCCTACAGACCAAAAGTATTAAAGATATCAATTCATATATACATAATAAGATTCCCTCTAAGTATGTTCTTAAAATTTCTTATGAAATCTGGACGATAAGAGAAATCAAATATAAAATATATGAAATATTCTCGTTCACACGCATTGTTTAAACTTATTATGTGGAGATACTAAGAGACCTAAAAGATTAGTGGGAGCATTAGATGTCCTACTTATGACTTGCAAAAGTTACAGAGGTGGGGGGAATGAAAATTTGATCTATCCTCAAATTACACCTCTTGCACTGGATAACGCTCTATCACAACTTGTCTCCTTAGCATTTAACATACTCCTAACAAAGTTTTTGTGGATGCCTGAATATGGGCGAACTTAGATTTCTTACTAAAGTAATCTTCATTAAGAGAAACGACAATAAACATCATTAGGTTGTTTTCTCTATTAAAATCTATGGATCTTCCAAATGTTAGATCTTAAGCATGCTGAATCCATTAAGATCTCTAATGTAAGTGGGAGCAGTACACGTCCTTATTATGACTTTTCGAAAGTACAAGATGCGGGGGAGAGACTCATTAAAATTCAAGACTCATTAAGGTTAACTCCTAATTTAACTTCGATTATTCCTCTTGTACACCTTACTGCACCAACTCTTATACACTTGGAAACTAATATTGCTCCTTATATACCTGAAAATAAAAACACTTAACTAAAGTTAAGTTTGTATCATAATAAACCCAATGTTCAACTCAGGAGGTCATTTGGGTCTAAAAGCCCACTAACTTTGATGATTATCTAACTTACCTGACTAATACAAAATGGATGTTTGGAAAGTTTACCGATCTTACCTATTCTAATTAAATCATTAGTATCAATCAATCTTCTAAATGGAATAAAGCTATTATTAGCAAAATTTAATTCCATAAATTAGAATAACGTTTAGGATTTGGTTGAATAACCTAACGGTATTCATAATTAAACCAGATCCGAATGGGAACGTTGTTAGATAAGATTGATTGTAAAAGATTATACTCAAGGAGGGATTAGATTATCAAAGAATCTTCTTATCTGTATTACAAAAGATTTCTTTGAGGATCATTACCGTCCTAGTAGCTCATAATGACTAAGAGCCACATTAGATGGACATTAAGACAACTTTCCATAACAATGACCTACATGTTCATTAAGCAACCTGAAAGTTCTAAACTAAAGGTTAAGAACACTTAGTTTGTAAGTCAATAAGATCCATGTATGGGTTGATGCAAGCATAAAATGTGTTTGAATCATAATGAAATTACTCTTCATCAAGAACTAAGTGGATTAAACAACCTACCTCAAGATGAGTGGGAGCAACTAATGAAAACTTGTCCTTAGATAGATGACGTTTTGTAACACCCTAAGCCAATTTACAGAAAACGTGCAGCGGAAAAACCAATCGAAAAATTTCATTTCTTTAAATCAACCTTGAATGTTTAGAAACCAAACCTACTAAGTATTTTAGGTATTACATCTTTTAAATATATCTTATTACATTAAACGTGGCCCATCTATATCACGTTATGTGGCCGTATCCACGTACAATCCGCCTCCTCGTTCGACCTCCATCCTTTCCTTACTCTATTAAGTAGACAAGACCACCTGCGATCACCAAATAACCGTTTCGTTAGTTCATTTAGTGACTTAATGCACATTACTCATAATGCAGAAATAATATCCATTGATACTCCATGATCTCGTTCCAACACCTTTTTGCAAGTTCGGGTGTGGTACCCCGAGCCGAACCTGCAAGTCTCATGCATTCATATTTGCATACCTGCACCTTCATTGCCATTCTCATAACAAAGGTTAATAACCCCACAATTTCAAACAAGCATACAATTTCCTCAATACCCCACAATTCATACAAGCATACAATTCCCTCATATAACCCCACAATTCATACAAGCATACAATTCCCTCATATAACCCCACAATTCATACAAGCATACAATTCCCTCATATAACTTACTTTGACCCATCATGTTACTCTTTCTTCGCTATTCTCTAAGACAATATGACGTTTCCAATCCTATACTCAATCTGCACATAATTACCAACTCTTACATACATGAAACTCTCACTCAAAGCCGAGTATGAGTACCCATACATACATCACATTTTCAATCTACATAAGCATGACAATCTACTTACCGTATTTGATACCATCATATAAATGTATCAATTAAACTACATACACATGCATCATTTCATATTTGAGTCATATTTGCAAATCCGACATTCCTATTACTTATTACACCCATACCCAACATTCGCAAGGTCCAACGGTGTTATTCGATGCGTTAAACGCGAATACGGGTTTCGCACATAAGCGAAACATAAAAAAAAAGATAAAAACTGACAATTCACCTCAGGCTCCACCGTAACTTACGGTGGCCACCGTAAGTTACGGTGGACTTCAAAAATCCCACGGTGGATTCCCACTGGCTTACGGTGGGTAGAAGGTGCCAGAGGCCACCGTAAGTTACGGTGGCCACCGTAAATTACGGTGGGGCCCTGAAAATCCCCCTTTTGTTTCTCCTTTCCATCCTCTCTTGACCCATGCCACGCAGGTCCATCCGAAGCTACGTTTTACCCGTTATAAGCTCCATAACATGCCTTTTGGCATTATTAATAACGTTGCATCATTTCATGATTCCCATTCTACTTACACACATATATGTAAATGTATAAAATCATTATTCTAAACGGGTTAGGAATCACTTACCTTAAGTTCTCCCAGTTCATGCTTGTTTACTTGCCTCATCTTGACCCATTAGCTTCCCATGCTTGAGTCCATCATTTCTATCCTTTCATATCATCATGTTCACATCATTGTTAGTATACATGTTCATTCATAACCCATCATATCCAACTCATATATCACATTGACTTGCATAGGTCAATTTCTAACATGCATATAACATAGCTTACCACCCTTTTTGATTTATCATACGAGCAATTAAACTCAACATCTTATATGTCACATAACCAAGCTAACGTGTCTCACACGAAATCCTACATCTCACAATCATGCTAGAAAACATACCACATTATTTTCACGTCAGTTGACTTTCCAGAAAGTCAACTTTCAACAACACAAACTTTCTTTTTACAAACATATGTCCATATTAACATACTAGGTTGTATGAAATTCACCCTAAACGTCATGTTCCTATCTCATTAACATACGAGATCATTCGTCATACCAATTAACCAACAATGGTGTGCATCATAGTATTTAAGCATAGTGTACACACTACTAATGCATACTCCTTACCACATCATATAATCAACTAAATCCCCACATGATCACTCTCTAAGACGCAATCCTCATGTTAATCTACTATCAATTGCATCAATTATCACATTACTTTCATACTTGTCGAGTTTTGCATACAAATTCACACATTATAGGACACCTACAACCATAAGATCACTTATGTGCATACATACATACCTACATACAATCCATTCTAATTCACACATGGTTTCCATCGAAACACATCCTTTATGTTAATTTACTAACAATTATCATATTCCATTCATATTCATCAATTACTTGCATACAAGTTCATTTAGACATTTCATCGAACAATTGGTGTGCATACAACATTCTAGGCTCAATGTACAAGTATTTCATGCCTACTTTCATAGCTCATAACATCAATCATCATATTTCTTCCAAATATCTATTGTAATTCATACATAGATGTCAAACATAGCAAAATCTCTAATTCTTTCAACCTAGTTATCAACTTGACCAAAAGAATACGGGTTACACCAAAATGTCAAGACCCACTTCAACCACACATGAATCTCTATCAAACAACTACATTATATCAAGTTTACACACATACTAGTTCACATAGTGATTCCATACCGTATGAGTATCGATACACAATCACGACATGAAAGACATAGAGTTGTTGGGATTCATACTAAAATCCCCATCATTCAAGAACTTCTAACAAAATTACCACAAATTGAGGATACTACAACTCACCTCATGCTTGTTATGACTAGATGATTAGAAATCTTCAAACATGCAACTAATTAGCTTCCAAATTGACCTTGATTTGGCTGAATTGCACAATTTGTTCTTGAGAGAGTTTTCTCCCCTCAAAGTGTCGACACACACACACACACACACACACACACACACACACACACACACACACACACACTTTCCAGGAGATTCCTTTCTCCTACCCAACCCACTAGGTGTTTTATTTGACAAATTTGCAATTTCAGCCCCTATGGTTTGACACCCATCTATTTTGTCTCCAATCTTATTTTCCTTCTAACTAATAGGCACTTTAACTAGCTTAGATAAGTTAGTCCTCTCATCTCATGCCATAACACATTAAAACATGCTACTAAATTAAAGTTCGGGTTTTGGGGCGTTACACGTTTCTCTTGACAAGTATATGTTACCTAAGTCAAAGCATTGTTCATGCATAATTTTGACATGATGAACATCGGGGATCCCTCTTACGTGATAGGAATCAAAATATACCGAGATAGACCCAACGGGATATTAGTTTCATCCCATAAGTTTTACTCTAAGCGGGTCCCTAAGTATGTAACATACAACATTGCTCTCTTTTAGAGGATAATAGGATAATTTGAGATTATCACCGTATGTTTCATTAATTAGAAGACTTATGTAAATTTAAGTCTATGCTTGTTTATGATATTGTTCATATTGCTTGATACTAGACTTGTCTAGATTGATGAAAAGCATCTAATGGAACATTACAACATCTTTAAGAAACAAGAGACTATAATCTAAAGAAGAAGTGAGAACCTAAAGTGATGTCAATTTCGGGGTATATCGTAACGTTAGCAGACATAACTATCTTATGGAGGAGTCGTAAGGAACTGTTAACAACAACCTAAGTTATCATGACATAATGTGTTGCTGATCACAACAGAATGGTCATTAAATGTTGTTGCTAAATTTATCAGTTGACTCATAACTTATTAACTCCATACTGTGATAAAGTCAGCTGCCCTAATTTCTCGAACAGTAACAGTTTGAGAGGAGCTGCATTAGAGTTCGATACGGAATTGTTGTTTGCTTATGTTAAGAACAAATAGAGGAAATAAGAATTTTGTATCGAATGCATTCATGATATGCTTATGGATCCAATAACTAAAGGTCTATTACCCATAAAGTCTCACTAAGGGCCAACTAAGAGAAAAGGTGTTAGGACAAAGAGGATTGGTGAAACCACTTTTGGAAACCTTAGTCTAATTCACTTCTGTCATTTTGGCTAAGTATAGAAGTACTGAAGAGAAGACAAGAAACTGCTGAAGAGAAGATATGAGAAGTGCTGAAGAAGAAACTTCATCAGAAGTTCTGAAGTCCAAACCAGACAAGTTCACTTCAGAAGTACTGAAGACAAACTACTCATCAGTAGTTTGTCATTCATCAGCACTTAGCATCAGATATTTTCCACCGCCTTTTGTATCAGTAGTTTATTGTTTATTATTACTTTTAGCTGTATTTGTTAGTTTCAATGTTGCAACTTGTGCAACTTGTTTCTGATGTTTCTGTACTTGCTTTATTGGCAAGATACATGTATGTAAACGTCTATAAATAGGAGGCTTCAACCTTCTATTTTAGACATTGATTTTAATAGAAAAATCCTTCAAACACTTTCACTGTTCTATTCCATTTCAGTATTTATTGTGAATCTGTCTAAGTATCTAATTCTCATTTACTGCTTAGATTCATAATAAATACTTGTCATTACTAGTTTCAATCATCAAGGGGGAGTAATAACTCCTCTTAAGTATAAAAAGTGTTGCTTTAACTTAGACATTCCGCTGTGCTTATAATCTGATATACAAGAGCTTGCTAAACACTTAAGTGTCAAAGATAGCAAGTTCTTACTTAAACAAAAGAGCATACTGATCCCAACAATTGGTATCAGAGCATTGGTTTATCTGATCACATATCAATCTAACAAATTGAGAATCAGACACAAAGCTCTTATTGATACTCAATAAAAGATCAAAAGTTCACTTTTTATCAAATCTCCATCACTTAAAAGAGTCATCTGACAAATCAATACTCTTTAAAATGGATCCACATAATACTGGTTCTGCTACTAAACCTGCCATGCTTGTAAGAAATGAATACAACATATGGCAAAAGAGAATGGCACATACCTTGTAACAAACCAACACAGGTTGTTGGAGATCTGTGATATATGGTCCTCACAAACCAGTAAACATAAATCTTGAAACTTAAGTTGAGGTTCCTAAAGAACCAAAAGACTATACAGATGATGATTTCCTAAAACTTGAGCTAGATGCAAAAACATTCTCTATGTTGGCAATGGCTCTCCCAAATGAGATATACTCTGGCCTTTTACATTGTGAAAGTGCCAAAGAACTCTGGGATTGTCCTAAAGAACAGTTTGGAGGAACTGAAGAGGTGATTGCCAACACCAGAGAAATTTTAGCTCAACAATATGAGACATTTGCTCACATTAATGGGGAAACTTTAACTCAACAATTTGAAAGATTCTCCTCATTAATATCTGAGCTAAAGTTAAATGGTCAGACCTATACAACAGTATCTATGCTACATAGATTTTTAAGGTCTTTACCAGACAAATGGGAAACATACTCCATTGTTTTAAGATCCTCACCAGATTTTAGCTCCCTCACTCTTACAAAACTCCATGGGAGATTACTTACTTTTGAGAGAGAAATTGATCAAAAGAAGAAATTACAATCATCTGGTAAAACTGCTGATGACTACCTACCAGGTAGTACAGCACTTTTGGGACTAGACTCACCAACTTGTTCCTATGGATCTTATGACAACATTGACATAACAACTGGGATCTCATCAGAAAGATCTTTCCCAGGTTATGACAATGATGACCAAAGTCAAACTGCTGATAATCTATGTTTTATCATGGATGATTTGAAAAACTTTAGCAGTGATGACTTAGAAGAAATGGACATTTTACACCAACTGGCCATGCTAAGCATTAAAACTAACAAGTTTTATAAAAGGTCAGGAAGGAAATTTCCAGGATTGACCAGTAATACAAAAATTGGTTTTGACAAATCTAAACTGAGATGTCACAAGTGTCAGAAGTTGGGACACTTTGCTAGAGAGTGTAGAAACTCTAGCTTTAACCAATCACAATCTGGAAATAACTTTAACCCCAATTATAATAGGAATAATGGAACTCAAGGGAGTGCTCATTTTGTACAGGCACAAGCTCCTCAACAACAATACATGCCTCAAGTACAATATGTTCAAATGCCTGCTCAACAGATGCAGAGCCAACAATCAATGCCTCCCTTTCCAGCTGCTCAACATCCTCCACAGCCTCAACAACCCTCTCAACAAAGTCTTTTCACCTCAGGGTATGTTGACTGGAGCAGTCTCTCTTTTGACACCACAGAGTGCAATCCTGATGCAGACAACAAGGTGTTTGACATCAACTGGGGAGAACCAGACAATGGCAGAAAGAACTTTGCCTTAATGGCATTTGAAGGCTGTACTTCAAAATCTGCATTGTCACAGGTATCAAAAGAATCTTTGACAAAACTTTGCTCACATTCTTGCAAAGAAACTTTTGCTCTCATAAGAGAGACAAATATGCACTTACAAGGAAAAGCCAATGATTTAGAAAGAAAATACACTCAGATGAAGTGTGATTTAGAGAGAAAACTTACAGCTAAAACAAAAGAAGCCTCTAAATTAACTAACTCAGCTATTGAAACCCAAGCACAAATTAAAATGATGATAGAAGATCTTGGGAATGTCAGAAAAGAGCTTGCTGACACCAAGATCAGTTGTGAGAAATGGGTGGATTCTTGTAAGGGGTACCAGCTATTGCTAAACAAACAGAGTGCTTGAAATGTTAAGTTTGTCATAGGGTACCATCATGTTGAAACACCAACAGATTTCTCTCCCAAAACTACTGAAGATGGGAGAAAAATTGTTTCAAATGAAACTTCTGAAGGGAAAGACTGCACATCTTTCCATGAAAACTTTCTAAACAGAAATCCTGGTATTTTCAAAGAAAGTACTTCAGAAGTATTAACAAAATCTGACAACAAGCCATCAGTAGTTTCATCTACATCAGGAGTTGAGACCCTGAAAACTACTGATGAGCAAAATCTTTACACTAATGTCAGAAATTTGCCTTTAGATCAAAAACAAAAGGCAAAAGAGTGTGAAATTTGTGGTCTGTTCAACCACAAAACAGAGTTTTGTAGATACAGAAAAGGAATTCAGTTCAATCATAAAATTAAACAAAAGGTTGTGGGAAATCAAATCAGAAATGATTATGAAAGAACCTTTAATCCCAAGAAACAACAACCTGAAAACACCTTTTCTCAGAAAAAGATAAAATCTCAACTAAAATCTTTTTCTCAAAATTCTTTATCAGTAGTTAGACCTGATTCATCAGCAGTTTCACAAACTGCTGAGATTCAAAAACTAATGAATTTGGTACAACTACTGATGACCAAGGTTGATGGTGGTCCTGAAAAGGATACCACCATAGTTCTTAATGAAAAATCCATTGCCAAAAAGACATGGATTTCTCAACCTGGTCAAGAACAAACTGTAACTGTTCTCAAGAGCAAACCCAAAGCCAAACAGGCTTGGGTTCCTAAATCTAACTAATTTGCTATTGTGTGCAGAGAGTTTCCAGGGGCTTAAACAGCATATGGTATGTTGATAGTGGGGGCTCTATGCACATGACTGGATGCAGATACCTGATAAACAATTTTATCAGCCAAAGAGAAGGATCTGTATCCTTTGGGAACAATGCTAAGGGATATGTGCTAGGACATGGCAATGTCTCCTCTGGCAAAATACAGTTTGACAAGGTCAATCTGGTTGAAAACCTTGAATACAACTTGCTGAGTGTGTCACAAATGTGTGATAAAGGATATTCTTCCTTTTTCAGAAAGACAACATGCAAGATCATCTCACCAGAAGGCCAGAAGTTGATAGAGAAGATCATTGAAGATCATACTTTGCTGATTGCCAAAAGATGTGGCAATGTCTATGTAGTGGACATTGAGAAAGACAAAGTATTGAACAACACTGCCTGTTTCTTCTCAAGGGCATCAACTTCAGAAACTGATCTCTGGCATTGGAGACTTGGCCATGTGAACTTTAAAACCATAAATAAAGTCACAAAAATGGGCTTGGTCAGAGGTCTACCTTTGAAAGTGTACCAGTGTCAAGAACACTGTGTATCCTGTTTAAAGGGAAAACAGCATAAGTCCTCCTATAAGTCTATTGAAGAATAAAAAACAACTGCATGTCTTCAACTACTCCATATGGACTTATTTGGACCTGTCAAGATTATGAGCCTTGGTAAGAAGAAGTACTGCTTAGTCATCATTGATGACTACTCAAGATTCACATGGGTATTCTTCTTATTCTCCAAGGATGAGGCTGCTGAAATCATCAAGTTCTTCATTCTACAAGTAGAGAAACAATATTCTCTACCTGTCAAAACCATTAGAAGTGATAATGGGACAGAGTTCAGGAACAAAACTCTGGATGAATTCTGTTTGTCTAAAGGGATTATTAGACAATACAGTGTTCCCAGAACTCCTGAACAAAATGGTGTAGTATAAAGGAAGAACAGAACCTTAATAGAAGGAGCAAGAACAATGTTAGCTGATTCTGGACTGCCCTTGTACTTTTGGGCAGAAGCAGTTAACACATCATGTTATGTTCAGAATAGAGTTCTTGTGGTCAAGAGACATTCCAAGACTGCCTATGAAGTTCTTCATGGCATGAAGCCCCTTATCTCCTTTTTCAGGGCTTTTGGGTGTCAATGTTTCATCTTGAACATCAAGGAATCTATTTCAAAGTTTGCTGCCAAAGTTGACTCAGGTTACTTTCTTGGTTACTCTTCAACTAGAAAAGCCTACAAGGTTTTTAATTCTCACACCAGGATAGTAGAAGAAACATTGAATGTCAAGTTCAATGAGTCAAAACACACTATTATTCCAGCACATCTTGCTGAACTTTTTGACCTTGACAACTTTCACTTTGGACCTGAGAAGGCTGTTACTTCATCAAAACCTACTTATTATGGTGACAAAAGGTTTGATGATGAGGATCCCACACCATGGACTCCTCAAACAGTTATCAAGTCAACTTCAAAATCATCAGAAGTTCCCCAAACTTCTGATCAAACAAGTACTGAGGAACAAACTCAAACTTCTGATTCAGTAGATCCAACTACTGAAGATCAGGAAACATCTGAACCAGATATTATAGACCTCAGTAGTTTGTTTGAAGAACATGAGCCACCTACACCTGTCAGTGGTTTACAACAACTGATTGAACACAGAGATCATCCACTTGATCAAATCATGGGTGATATAGCTTCAGGTGTTCTTACCAGAAACCAGCTCTCCAACTTTTGCCTATTTTCAGCCTTTATCTCACAGTTGGAACCAAAGAAGTACCAGGAAGCCCTCAAAGACAATAATTGGGTGCAAGCTATGCAAGATGAACTGCTTCAGTTCAACAAGCAACAGGTCTGGGAAATCTGTCCCTTACCTCCAAACAAGCAACCAATTGGCACAAGATGGGTTTTCAGGAACAAACAAGATGAAGCTGGTATGATAATCAAGAACAAGGCAAGACTGGTAGTTCAAGGGTACTCTCAAGAAGAGGGAATTGACTATGATGAAACCTTTGCTCCAGTTGCAAGGCTTGAGGCCATCAGGTTATTTCTGGCCTATGCCATTTCCAACAAAATTAAAGTTTATCAAATGGATGTAAAGAGTGCATTTTTGTATGGAAAAATAAAAGAGGAGGTGTATGTCTGTCAGCCACCTGGGTTTGAGGATCCTTCTCATCCTGAGTGGGTGTACAGACTTGACAAAGCTCTCTATGGGCTCAAACAGGCTCCAAGAGCCTGGTATGATACACTCTCCACCTTTTTACTCAAAAATAACTTTACAAGAGGTGCTATTGATAAAACTCTTTTCATTAAACATGTTGGAAATCATGTCCTACTTGTTCAAATTTATGTTGATGATATCATTTTTGGTTCAACAAACACAAAACTGTGTGATGATTTTAAGAAACTCATGCAATCAAAATTTGAGATAAGTACCATGGGAGAACTGCAGTACTTTCTGGGACTGCAGATCAAGCAACAAACAAATGGAACTTTTATACATCAATCAAAATATGTTAAAGAATTATTAAACAAATTTTCTTTAAAAGACTGTAAATCATGTTCCACTCCCATGACACCAATCACACAAGTTGAACCTGATGATCAAGGAAAACAGGTTGATCAAACCATGTACAGATGCATGATTGGTTCCCTTTTATATCTAACTGCTTCTAGACCAGATATTATGTTTTCAACATGTGTCTGTGCTAGATATCAATCAGCACCAAGGGAATCACACCTTATAGCAGTCAAAAGAATTTTCAGATATCTGAAAGGAACTCCAACACTTGGAATTTGGTATCCTGCTTCAAGCAATACCAAGTTATCAGCTTTTTCAGATAGTGACTATGCAGGGTGTAAGATGACAAGAAAGTCAACATCTGTTGGTTGTCAATTCTTGGGTACCTGTCTAGTGTCATGGCAATCAAAGAAGCAAACATCTGTTGCAACTTCAACTGCTGAAGCTGAATACATTGCAGCTGCAAGTTGTACATCACAGATACAATGGCTCCAATATCAACTTCTTGATTATGGAATCAAAGAAACCAAGACACCTTTGTTTGTAGACAGCAAATCTGCCATTAGCATCATTCAAAATCCGGTACAGTTCTCAAAAACCAAACATATTGAGATCAGATACCATTTCATAAGAGATTGCTATGAAAAAGGCAAGATTGAGGTGAAGCATGTAGCAACAGCTAATCAAATAGCTGACATCTTCACAAAACCCCTTTACACATCAACATTTCAGAAGTTAGTATCCATGCTTGGGATGCTAAATTTGTAAGTGTTTATTTTATTATTCTGCACATATTTTTCATTTTTCACTTACAAAAAGACAAAATGTTTGAAACAAAACTTCTGAAAAGAGAGAAACTACTGATGAACAAAACATCAGCATGGGGATAATTTCTGAAAAGTGTACAACTTCTGATAAAATAACCTTCTGAAGTTATGAATAAAAGTATTTATAAAAACATTTATCATCAGCTTTTAAAACTACTGAAGAGGAAATGGGAACTACTGATGAAATAATCCTTCATCAGCAGTTTAGTCAAAATGGGCAAATCTGACTTTTCCCATCATCAGAAGTTTTGACCTAGTCGGTTTAAAACTTCTGATAAAGAGATTTTTAACCGAGGCGGCTTAAAAACTTCTAATAAAGAAGATTCAAGCGGTTAAAAACTTCTGATAAATATCTTTTTTCAACACTTATCCTTTCAAACTCAAAAATTTCCCTCTTTCTCTCTCAAAAACTCTCTCAATAACCTAAACCTGCAAATCAACTGTTCGATCAAAACCCAAACCACATGGCTCTCGTTCTAAAACAGGGACACAATCAAAGGGCCTTTCTTGAAAAACAAGAAGGCTGGTCCCAATACGATGAGATCATTGATCTTGTCGTAAAATCCCAATATTTTACTGCGCTCACAATCAACCCACCAATTCATACTGAAACTCTGAATGAGTTCTGGGCTAATGCTGAGACGGTGACGGCTGATGATGAAATCATTTCCCTCAACTCAAGAATACAAGGGAAACCACTGACCATCACACCGGCCACACTGGCAACAAGACTGGGCCTGAATGATGTAACTGCTCCTGATCATGTTGCTAACTCTGATATTCACCTAACCATGACAGAGTGTGGTTATCAAGGTACTCTCTCCCATGCTACAATCTTCAAAAAATATTTTGAACCAAAATGCAAACTTTTGTTTCATTATATTATTATGTGTTTGAGTCCAAAAACAGGGTCTTATGACCAGATGCCCTCTACTTTTCAACCAATATTTCATTCCATTGTGAATGAAACCAAATTCAGGGCATCAAAATTATTTTTCAATGAGTTGGTGTTACATCATAATAATACCAAGAAAAAGTTTTTGTTATACCCAAGGTTCATTATGCAATGCATAATAGGGGAACTGGGTAATGAGGTGCTTGTGGGAAAAGTTTCAACTTTAAATCCATTAACCTAACAAGCATACTCTAGGCATAACAAACCGGCTACCGGGCCAGAAGATGATCAGGGAGAACAACTGTAACACCCCAACCGATGGCGGAAACATCGGGGTGCCACGTATTGATGATTGTTCAGTAGCTCATGATGAATAATAAATTTTATTAAATGATTTAAATGAATTACATACAATTGTTCTAAAATTTGTACATCAAATAGAATAAAACTATACACATATCTTCAAGCATCAATTCAAATCTTCAAGCAAATAGAACCTGAAACATGTTAAGTTGAAAATGTTTTGGGTCAACAAAAGTTGGTGAGAATTACATAGGTTTTTGATATTTGAATAAAAATGTTGTGCAATTCATGTGTCATGTCAATCTAGTCCATATGTGAGAACATACTAGAAATAAATCGAGTGCATAACCAACCCTGATGACTGTTATAATATGATACATCCCATACGCTCATGGTTCACTTGAATATGTTATACGATAACAAACACCCACGCTACCTTTGTAGGAGGCACGTATCCGGGTGGGATTGTCAGTCCAATAGATCTATCAATGTATACCGTCGGCTTGTACGGAGTTAATGATTATGCTAGAATGGTGCTTACTCTAATCATGCTCAAGACATAATGCAACATAGAAAACACATAGACACATTGATGATTGAATTGCATAAATGATATTGTAACATGTTTCACCCCAAAAATGGTGATAAATAGAAAAGGGGCTATGTAAAACTCACCTTGATTATAATGATGAACATGCAAGGAAAACAACAAGAATTCACGAAGGTCGATATAAATCCTAAGGCTTGAATCATCGACAAACCCTACAATATTGTCGTATTTCAAGTTATATAAATTCTTATATATAGTTGTTTTGTTTAATTCTTTTGTCGATAGAAATGTGGTAATAAAGGCTTGGAATCCTTTCTTGTTAATTTTACTTTGGTTCAAGAATGTAAATTTATCAACTTAGAGTAAACAACTAGTTTATTGTTGATATCCTTTATTCACAATGGTATAACGAACGGAGACATATTTATAAAGGTTTTATAAATAAATCATCAAAATGTTCATCACAAGTTTAGAGACACATTTAAAAAAAAAAAAAAAAAAAAAACTATATTTATGATTAGAACAAAATATACATTCTTAACTAAAGTGAGTTTTTATATAAAAACTTTTAACAAAATCATATATGATCCCATGCTAAACCTTTTTGATTAAAAATATTTTTTTTATAATATAGAGTTTGAAAGGCATAGATAATTATAAGGTGACCTGATAAGTTAATAAATATTAAAGCAATATATTTGATGCAAATCTTCTTATTCGGTACTGGGGTTACGGGTCGATTGGTTACCTTGAATGGCTAAAGTGATGTCCATCAAAACATCTAGAATCCAAAAGTAAATGGTAGCGGCTAGAGATGGCTTCGAGGCTTAACAGATCCCGTGAAGAAAAGGGAGTATGTGGTAGCTAGCAGAAGTTCGGTCCTTAATCGGTATTCGCGGCGAGGAGGGTGGTGGCTATTTCGATTGGTGTAGTTTTTTTTTTGTTTTTACTCGCCGGAGTTTGGTGGTCGCAAAACGGTAAGAAAACACAAGGTGGTTATGTGGTGGTAAAATGTGATGCTAATGACTCTGGTACGGCGGCACCGTTGTGCCGTTTAGGTGGTCGCATCACAGGAGTGTTGGCAAATGGTTCTAGTGATGGTTGTATGACGCGACGGAGTACGAAACAAACCAATGATGATCCAATTTATAGAGTAATTGCGATGCGATATAGAATAGTTAAAATAGAGTTGATGATCTCCTTGATTGTAGCCTAAACGTAAGTCGAGTAAATGGTCATTGAATTCGATCCTTATTTATCGCTACAAGATTTGAAATCTGACTTGTTTGATTATCAAGGATTTTGTTAGTCAAATGATTTAATTTTTTTTCCTTAAGCGATTACATACATACATACATTTTATCAACTCCAATTACAAGTAAAACTCACAATTAATTGTCATAATTAATATGAGCTCAAACGATATTTTAACTTCTTATTATTTAGTTTTTTTTTTGATTATTTAATTACTAAAAATTCATAATACATAAGAAAAATGATAACATGCTTGGTATACGTAGGTAATAATTGATTCGTTACACGATACATTAAGTTCGTTTATGATCTAACAAAATAACTTGTTGTTTTAATGTTCTAGTGTTTTAGATATATTTCAAGTATCACAACTTATATTGTTATTAATTTTCTATTGATATTTTAAATTTTGGATTATTGTCACTTTATGTCCCCAAAACTGTAATTATTTTATTGGCAAAAAAATTGTGAATGTTACAACAACAACAAGTCCCCCTGAAGCCCACATCTTCCAAACTCACACCACCAAAAGCCAAACAGCCCAAGCCAACAAAGACAAAAACCCACCAACCCAAAAGAAAAGCTGTTCAGGAGGTTGAGATGCCTGAACATGCTCATGAGCAATCCGCTCTTCAAATAGGTGAGACTGAAACACCCTCTCAGTCTCATCCATCTCAAACCCCACCAAGAGCACCTATAACAATCCTATTCAAAAGAAAAAGACTTAGAAAAACAATTGCAACTCACACTTCTTTTGAAACTGCTTACCAACCTATTTCATCTATTGCCCAAACTACTGAACCAACCCCTCAAATTTCTGAACCAGAGGCAATAGAGATTGCCATACTTCTCTCTGGGCTAAAAGAGAAAGTCCCATCTGATTATGTCAGTCCCCTACAACCACAACAAACAGGGGACATAACCACAACATCAGACATGGATGTGGACATCACTAGCCCTAACCCAAGAGATGAGGGTGGACCAGAGTCTTTAAGCCCAATCTTAGAGACTCTTGGGGCATCTGAGGCTGCTACTACTCAGTTACCACCCAGTGGTGGATCTGAGGATAGAAGTAAAATAGCTAAGACCTCAGATGTGGCAACTACTGATGAAGGCTTAATGCCTGAAGTAGGAAATCCTCAGAACCAAGAACAAGAGGTTCATGAGAGAACTGAGTTGGGCTCAGCTCATGATTTAACTGAGACAGTCCTCAATGAGGACAACATCAGGGTTTCAGATGATTCCATTAATTTGGATGATGTTTCAAAAACCAAAACTACTAAATTGACGGCACTTTATGAAGGTCCTGTTTCAGGGGTATCCAAGCTCAAGAAGCTAGTCACCCCTGCACAGGTTAAAGTCCACTCAATCCCTAAAACCCCTAGAGTGGCATCCTCTGTACAACATGAGGATCTCCCAAAAACACACCCTTCACAACAAATGCCTACCCAATTCCCTGGGCAAACAAGCATAGACTTGAACCAGCTATGCAGCCCAGAGGGTCCCCTGTACCACATGATGAACACTCTCATCAAAAATCACTTCCAAACATACACAGCTAAATTGGAGATGTCAATCAAAAACCAATTTGGAGTGATCAAGACAAAGATGAATGATCTGTCCAACAAAATTGAATTCAACAGCAAACAGATTGCTCATCTTCAAGGTCAATTCTCCCAACCCTCAACCTCTAAACTTGATGAATCCAAAAAGGGGGAGAAAATTAGGGAACCTAAGGAGTCATTCCAAGCCAGGATAAGGGCAAGAGTGGCTATCCTTGAAAGAGATCAGAAGAATCAAGCCAGAAAAGAAAAACTGGCCAAACAGTTTGGTGTCTCTATTCAAGAGATAGAAGATGCTGAAAAGTCTAATGAATCCCAAGGGCATAATGAAGAAACTTCTGATGGCCAAAGTTCTGATGAAGAATCAGAAAGTACTGAAGACAATCCTTCAGTAGTTGACAAACCATCAGCAGTTGTCAACCCATCAGAAGTTAACACTTCCAAATCTCAAACTGCTGACCCTTCCAGAACAACTGCTCCCATTCAACCAACATCTGATCATATCAGGCCTACTACAACAGTTACAACAATGACTGTACTAAACCCTTCTCCAATCTCTCAATCAGCTGAATTACTAGAGAAGAGTTTAGTTGCAGCCAACAAGAAGGCCAGAGAAGATCTGATCTGGAAAACTCTGGAAGAAAGGGATGATCTAGACCTAAGCCATGAAGAAAAACTTCAGGCCTATGAAGCTGAACTACAAAGGCAGGCTAGCCTTGATGAGATTGCTGAACAAGACAAAAGACAACAACTGATGTCTTACATCACAAAGAACAGCAAGACTAAAGCCTACACACTCAAGGGACTCTCTATGCAAGAACTAACAAGAAGGGCACAACTCATTGCAGACAAACTGGCCACAAGCAAAGAAGGAAAGGCCTAGAGAGCCCAGATGATAGATGAATTAGTAGCAGAGGGCTATGGTTCAAAAGCCTCAGTATCCAGATGGAAAGAAAAAAGACTGATGGATACTTATAGAAAATACAAGGCTGCCAAGGCTGCAAATCCAGAGAAGTTTCAAACTGCTGATCCTTCAAGATCAGTAGTTAGAACTTCTAGTATATCAACAAGAAGGCCTGCTACTCAAAGAAAGAAAGCAGAGGACAATGTCAAAACTGATTTCAAAATGGTACTACTTGAAGGAAGTTCAATAGTTCATTCAGATTTTGACATTGAAGAGAAACCTCTGTTAACACAATTCAGGGATCCTTCCACTTTTGCCTACCAAATCCAAAAGACTATCAAAGAAAAGATGCATACCAAGGTAGTGACTGAACACCATCTCCCAACTATTCAGATGCCTGATATGCAACAACAAGGAAGAGACTCCCACCTGAGGTTAACTGAAACAGAAAGCATCCAACACTCAGGATCATCAACCCAAGGGACAAGTCTGGTTCCCTATTCCTCTGACTTTAACAAGTCAAAGGTACCTATCATCAGATGGTCACTTACTGATAACAACTCAGTATTATTGACAAGAAGAGACCTTTCAAGCAGGGCTTACAAGAAGATCAGTGATCTAAAGAAACTGTCAACACAAGACCTGCTCACAATTCAACATCTGGAACCACAGAGAGGATCTCTATTTGATGGACAGTTAAACCAGCTCAAGAACACCATGTACAAAGAGATATGGAAGATTGTTCAAGACAGAAGAAGATCATAAGGAATTAGTAAGGTTTTGGGTTCATCAATCCAGGGGGAGATTGTTAGGACAAAGAGGATTGGTGAAACCACTTTTGGAAACCTTAGTCTAATTCACTTCTGTCATTTTGGCTAAGTATAGAAGTACTGAAGAGAAGACAAGAAACTGCTGAAGAGAAGATATGAGAAGTGCTGAAGAAGAAACTTCATCAGAAGTTCTGAAGTCCAAACCAGACAAGTTCACTTCAGAAGTACTGAAGACAAACTACTCATCAGTAGTTTGTCATTCATCAGCACTTAGCATCAGATATTTTCCACCGCCTTTTGTATCAGTAGTTTATTGTTTATTATTACTTTTAGCTGTATTTGTTAGTTTCAATGTTGCAACTTGTGCAACTTGTTTCTGATGTTTCTGTACTTGCTTTATTGGCAAGATACATGTATGTAAACGTCTATAAATAGGAGGCTTCAACCTTCTATTTTAGACATTGATTTTAATAGAAAAATCCTTCAAACACTTTCACTGTTCTATTCCATTTCAGTATTTATTGTGAATCTGTCTAAGTATCTAATTCTCATTTACTACTTAGATTCATAATAAATACTTGTCATTACTAGTTTTAATCATCAAGGGGGAGTAATAACTCCTCTTAAGTATAAAAAGTGTTGCTTTAACTTATACATTCCGCTGTGCTTATAATCTGATATACAAGAGCTTGCTAAACACTTAAGTGTCAAAGATACCAAGTTCTTACTTAAACAAAAGAGCATACTGATCCCAACAAAAGGGTTTTACTAATGACCATGTATAACTGCATATCGTACTGTGAATGACTTATGCCTAATGACTAATGATTAATGATTAATTTTCCTCATTATGATTTGTTTGTCTATTAGTATGCTAAGCTAGCATAATGGCATAAAGACAATAATATAACAAATCTACTAAGGGCATAACGTTAATTGATCCTAATGTTAAGTTTTAAATTTGGGTGTAGTATGATTAATGGGGGTCCTAAGTCGAATAAAGACTTAACGGCTATATTTCTCTGCTACATTTTGGGTTTAGAACTAAAATGGGTATTAATATCTGCAGACTTACGTAATACTCATAATAAATGATTACTCGGTTAAGTGGGAGAATGTTGGAATAAATATACGTAACGTTTGTATATTTATCGATAGCTATTATAATCATTTATATTATAATGATCAATTATTAATATTATCCTAAGCCCAATAACAGCTATGTCTTTGATGGGCGGACTATCATTAGATGGGCCTTATTAGGGTGTCCCCTGGGTATGTATAACACACAATCATAACAACATAACACCATTAGTAGTCCTCTCTCTCTCTCTCTCTCTCTCTCTCTCTCTCTCTCTCTCCCTCTCTCTCTCTCTCTCAATGTGTTCATGACTTAAGAACACATAAACCATCAGAACTGCATACCCTAAAGGGAACCCGAATCCACTGACAATCATGTCAATCTCAAGTCTCTTGCGACATCAGTAGCAGGTCTCATGGATCTATCAGGTATTACTATTATTATTATGTTTTCCATTACATACAGTCAAAACTGATCAACAAATGTGAGGTGGTGGGTTCCAATCCTTGCAAGTGCAAGATAAAGGTATAATTAAGGGTGTTAAAAAGGTTTGTCGTTCAAAAAAAATCTTTCAAAAATCAAAGCGTACCAAAATGGGAATTGACATTTTAAGAAAACTAAGAAAACATTTAAAAAAAATATACATATCTTTCAAAATCTAGCTTGACCATTAATCTTGCTTAATCAACACAAATTAGTTATCCAATTGGTAATTTAATAATTAAAAAAAATTAAGAGTTTTTATAAATGTTTAAGAGTAAATCACTGGGAAAAATATCTAATTTCACCTTTCTCTCTATCCTAAACATTGCCATTTCTAATTAAAACATTAGTACTATATGTTTATAGTGTTTAAATATACCAATTTGAACTTACATAATTTTTGAAAACAATTTAAACTTCAATTTGATGTTATGAATTGTAGGCTTTTGAGTTTTCTTTATAAACTATATATATATGTAGAAAATATACTTTTGTTTTCTTTTTCCTTAGAATTTAACTTGTTCATAGTGTTTGATTATAAGATTGTGGTCGTTGATGATAGTAGTGTGACTACTCGCCGACCTTCTTTTACTTCTTCACTAAGAAAAATGATGAGAAAGTTCTCCACTAATTAGAGAACCAATTGAAGTTTAAGAGATTACAATCAATATGGAATAAACTTAGTTGCAAAAGTAGAGAGAGTGGAAAAGATAAACCGGATATTTTTTTTTAATAAACTAGGCCTACAACTAATCTCGTAATTTTTCACATATCTAATAAAATTGCAAAGGAATGGTAACAAAATATAGTGCAAAGGAAGAGTAACAAAATATAGTCCTCTTTGCAGAAACTGATAATTAGCCACATGCAACTTTTACGTCCATTTTACAAAGCTTCTTTGAAATGAAATCCATTACAGTTCAGAAACATCTTGGGGTTTAGTGTTTACATAGTAAAGAACTTGTTTGTCTGGCTTAAAGAGATACCTAGAACCATAAGACGAGCGAATTACATCAGCTAACACGTGATATTGTATCACAATGTATAGGAGGACAGGCATGACCGCAACCGCACTCATCAAGATAGGTATCCATTTCATTTCTTTATGGTACAGTATGTAGAAGCTGATGCTAAAAGTGATTACCATGGTTGCTATAGAGAGGAAAAGAGTTAGTAGACCAAACATGAGCTTTCTGGGTAATGATACTTCAAAATCACGTTCGGCATAACGAGATGTGAGAATGGATAGGAACGTGAGTATTGAAGCTGACGATAAGAACAAGGACATGGCATCTGCCACTACAAAAACAATAAAGACTGCTTTTGGATAGAAGATAGGAATACCGTCGTTTTGATTATATCCACCTGGAACTGTAAAAGCCGCTGCAAATACTATGGTGGCAATAAGCGCTGCAACAACCATACATTGACTAGCCGTTTCTTTCATCCATTTCTCCCCTTCGCTAATAAGTTCTTTATGTTCCTGTGTGAATAACTCGTGTGGTGTTAAACGATCTTTGTTCTTTCGATCCCTAAAAGAAGGTGGGATCGTATTCTGTACTTCCTAAAACACAAACAAACTAGAAAAGTTATACCCTACTATCTGGTAATACTAATATAGAACATTCTTATCATCATGAAAGAAGAAGGAACTTGGAACATATAAAAAATATATGTACCTTGAACCATAACAGCTCTCTCTGCATCTGTAAAGCAGCTCCGGACACATCCGCAAGTCTCTCTTTCGTGGCCAACTTTCCAGCCAAGTGCAACAAATTGTTACCATTTACATCTGTGATAGGAGTTATCAAGTCCTTCATTGCACCTATCTCATACAACAGGTTGTAGATACCCTCGTGGCGATATTTGACACCAATATGAAATATAGATTGGTTGTCATCATTTACTTTCCATATCAAATCAGGGTATTGACGGATGAGCTCAACTAAAAAATTAGTATTGCCCGTTTTCGCTGCAATAAAAGTACCTGAGAAGAGTATATCTTCTGCCGTGGCTCTCTAATTAATCTATGGTATTCGAAATCCATTCTTCTAATTTGCTGAAAAATACCTGCTTCAAGATTTGGACCTAGATCTTCCATTCTGTTTGACTCTGTCATCCATTTGGTTTGATTATGCATGTTTGCAATATTTTCAAAAATGAAGTTTTGTAGTTTGAGAACCAGATCTCCCTCACTAGAAACTGGTATGTTGTCTTTGTTGACTGAATCAAGGGGAACCTTGATTATCTTCAGGGTTTCATCATGCATGGTCACAAGATGTTCAGAAATAAGGTTTTGTAGTTGCACAACTGGTTCTTCCTCTATACAGGTTTGTTTGCTTTTTTGGTTCATCGAATCTTGAAATCTTGTGATTATGTTATTGGTTTCTTCTTTCATTTTGGAAACATGCTCAGAAATGAGTTTTTGAAGTTTCAGAGCCCGAGTGGCCCTTGCAGAATCTGTTTTAGGGTCTCGCGTACTCAAATCTTGTGGTCCTTTGAGCGTTGTATCAATTTCCATCTTAGTCTTTTTCAAAATATCTTCCCAAATCAATCGTAGCAATGTTAATGCAGTACTCTCCTTTTCAAGAGCTCCCACTTTTATACCAATGAATGAAAAAGCTAAAAAAAATAAAATAAATCAAATTGATGAACAATGATTTGTACTTTCATAATTAAAGTAGGGTTCATTATAATAATTTCACTATGTGAAAAATGATACTTTTACTATGTATCTGATTATTTTCAATTTTTATGAAATGAAATATCCCTTATCTTTTAAGATTTATATTACATGAAATTTACATATTTGAGATAGTTTAAACATCAGAAAATTGCTTAAATAGTCCTTGTGGTTTAGAGGTATAGTCCCCACCTTTTGATATCGTTTAAATAGTCTCTAGATTGTTCCCTTCATCATCACCGCCACCCTAAACAAATCTGGATCTTGAATCGTGTTCCCTTCATCATCACCGCCGTTCCCTTCCTAGTTATTCAACCCGACACTACCTATCTATCTATCTCTTCTTCTTCTCCTTCTCCTCCTCCTCCTCCTTCTCCTTCTCCTCCTTCTTCTCCTTCTTCTCGTCTTCTTCTTCTTCTTCTTCTTCTTCTTCTTCTTCTTCATCTTCTTCTCCTTCTCCTTCTCCTTCTTCTCCTTCTCCTTCTGCTTCTTCTCCTTCTCCTTCTCCTTCTCCTTCTCCTCCTCCTCCTCCTCCTCCTTCTCCTCCTTCTCCTCCTCCTTCTCCTTCTCCTCCTCCTCCTCCTTCTCCTCCTTCTCCTTCTTCTCCTTCTTCTCCTCCTGTAACACCCCAACCGATGGCAGAATCATCGAGATGCCACGTAATGACGATTGTTCAAAAGCTCATGGTACTAAAATGTAAATATATGATTATTGAATATTGTTTTACAACATGTGAAAATAAATACACAACAAAAATTGAGATAGTTGATTTATTTAGTCTAAGTCCAAAGTCCTATGTGAAGCGTCAAGCAGCTTATCCTGAAACATGCACGAAAATAAATTTTGTCAATATATGATGTTGGTGAGTACTACCTAGCTTTGTACATATAGTATAAGTTTGAAAAAGTGGTACAGAGTCTATATATAGATTGTGTGTTTTTGTGAATGTAATAGAGTTGTTAGTTGTGTGTGTGTTCAGGTCAGGGTCCAGGTTATTTTGTGAAAGTCTGTAATTGATCTAGATTAACGTGTGTGTGATTGTAATTGAATATTTGAGAAAGTTAATCTATGAAAAAGCTTTGAAATGATATTGATTGTGTTTTGATTAGAGTTTTATCAGTTTGTTCAGAACTAGGGTTTCCGCACCTGGTTTTGTAACTTGTATGATCATATAATCCTGTTTTAGTCAAATTCTTTCGCTTACAAAGTGGTATCAGAGCCATACGGATCATACAACAACAAATTTGATAAACTCAGAGCTGATTTGGACATATTTTTGATCAAAATACATCTGTTTTTGCATGAAAATGGTTTTTGAGTGTTTTTGATTGATTTGAAGTTGATTTTGTGGTTAAAATTCAAAATTCCAAGTATTAAAGTTGCTCCAAATCAATTCCGAATCATAACCTGATTAAGATCATTCAAATCCACAAACTTTTGAAAATCAGAGATCAAAATAACCGTTTTTCAAAGTGTAACCGTTTTTCAAATCTGAAAATTTCTGAAAAATGGGCGAACCTGGAACCAGTGGGCGAAAGTGAGTTTTGTTTTGGTCGAATCTAGGTTAATTTGTGCGAAACTGGAAATTGTTGATTAAATTTTTCACTTTCGTGTCACATTTTTCACCTTCGGTTTATAAAACGGGCGAACCTAGATCCACACTGGGCGAACCTAGAATTTTTCTGGACGAACGTGAAAAGTGTTAGTGTGTTTTTTACATTGTGGTGAGTTTTTACTTTCGAGTGGTACTGTTTGGGCGAACTTGAATCAGAAAGGGACGAAAGTGAGACTTTTTGGGCGAACCTAGGCTTAGTTTTTGGAAAATTTTCTAAGTGTTGGATTTTTCAAAGTTCGTGATCATGTGGAATTTTCCGACTACTCCGAGACCAGCAACGACACAACCACAACAGCAAGTGATGGACCCATGGACAGTGGCAGCACAAAAGACGAGCACACAGTCTTCGCAACCGATTAACTACATGGCGATGACGAGCTCGATGCCTCAAAGTGTAGCACCTCCAGCACCACAACCTGACTACTGGGGAGTAGCAGCGGCGGTGGTAAACACTCAAACTACAAATGCTATTTCTACATTGATTAACGATTTGTCTTCAGGTAGCGGGAATAGGCCACCGAAGCTCATGGACATACAAGAATACAATCAGTGGCAGAACAAGTTCAAGATTCACTTGGAAGGCATGGGAGTGGAGGGAGCAGAGGCATGGAGTATGATTGCTAAAGGTTACACGGCACCAATTTTGGAGAATACAGGTGAAATGATTCCGTTGGAAAGCTTAACTGAGGATGAGAAAAAGAAATATGTGGTGGAAAAGAAAGCCTTTTCCCAATTGACTCAGGCAATCACAAATGATCTACTGCATCAATTTGGGACTTGTACAACCTCTAAGCAATTGTGGGATGTGCTTAAGAGGAGGCATGATGGGAATGAGAAAACAAGAAGTTTGAGGATGGATGAATTGAGAAAGGAGTTTGAGAATTTTTCTTATATTGGAAATGAAACTTTAAAAGAATTAACTCCTAGATATAGTCATTTGCTAACTGAATTGTCTAGTTATGGTATACAGATTCCTATGAAGAATTTGGTGGATAAGTTTGCAGATGCTCTACCACCTTACTGGGATCAGCATGTGGAAGTTCTCAGGGAGAAGGATGCATATCAATACTGGACTATTCAAGAGTTCATACAGAAGCTGGAAAACAAAGAAATGGAAGAGAAGAGGAAAGCTAGAAGAGCACAGGTTCCTCAGAATCCTAGCTTATACTTTGGAGGCACTTCAGTTCCTGTGAGTAACTCAAGTTCAGGAGGGATAGTTGCACCACATGTTGCTTGCATTTCCAATGTTATGGAATCACCAAAACCTACCATCAATTACATGGCACAAACTTCATCCTACTCACAACCATCATACACACAACCACCACCACAACAACAATACAACAATTCCTACATTTCACCATTCTCCCCAATGCAACAAGCATCTTTCTATACTGCTAGCCAATCTCAACAACCAATGAATCAAGTTACTCAACCTAATCAACAACAAGTGGTTTTGGAGACTTCTAACTTGGGCAATGTGACAGTGGAAATTGCTCAACAACATATTGCACTAGTCTCAGCAATGGTTTCATCCTACAATGGACTTGTTGCTAGTCAAATTGGGAATAACAACTTAACCAATGAGGACTATGCACAGATCGACAAGGAAGAGATGGAACTCATTGATATCCAATGGGCTTTTGCAAGCATCATGAGAAGAGCAACAGAGTTTATTGAAAAGACAGGTAGAACAGATTTGGGAACTTCTCCTAACACAACCTACGGGTTCAACAAGGAGAAAGTTACTTGTTTTAACTGTGGAGAAAGAGGTCACTTTAAACGTGAATGCACCCAGCCACCAAAACAAGGTAATAGAAACCCATTCAATGCAAGCTACCAGAATCGTCAACAACAAAACCAAAACCGAGTTTCTTACCAAAACAACAATAATTATCAAAACCGTCAAAATAATTCTAACAACAACCAAAACAGACAACCTAACACATCAAACCAGATCCAAAACCAATCTCCTAACAACACTAACCGAACAGTTATACCGATCACTACACCGAATGAGACACAACAGAACACGAGTCAGAATCAAGCACTGATGACTCAACAAGATGAAAGGTTTGATTGGTCGGGATTGCAAATAGGAGTGGAGGAAATCACTACTGGTGGCAATGTGGCTTGCGTTGCATGCAAGGTTGATATTGAAGAGCCGGTGACGGTGAATGAAAAGAAAGAAACTGAGTGTGAAAGTGATGAGTCTGAGGCTGAGATGGATGTGGAGAATGAATCTGTTGAGGTTAAGGTTGAAGAAACTAATTCTGGAGTGGTGATTGATATTGTTTCTGATGTTCCTGAGGAGTGTGAATTGGTTTATTCTGACTCAGACAGTGAATCGGATACGGAAGCAAGTGTTACATCACTAGATGATGACATAGATCAGTTGCTAGCAGAAGCGGATTTTCTGATGACAAGGAAGTCGTGTATTGCTGATGATGCTTTCACCAAGGTTGACTATTCCAAATTCTTTACTGGAAAGGAAGCTCATTTCGCGTTGATGGCCATGACTGAACCGCCAAAACCTGTAAGTTCTGAATCTAGCACTGATATTAGAAGTGATAAATATTGTGGAACATGTGATAGATTGACCGAGGAGAATAAACAACTCCGAATTCAACGTGATAGTGCTATCATAAACAGTCAATCTACTCGCAAAGAGTTGAATGCTTTCAACAAGGTATTAGTGGCTATAAAAAGGACATTTCCGACTTGAAAAACACTTTATCATTGAAACAATTGGCAATTAACAACTATATCAATGAAATTGAAAATACCAAGTTGGAAATGGCAGCCATAAAATGCTTTGCTGAGAAAGTAAACAAAAAGTTGGAAAGTTATAAGCACATTGCTTATGTGGTAGACCACATCATAGATGATAACACCACTAATTACAAGTCTGTGCCATCTCCGGTTCTGTTTGAAAATCATAACTATCACCAAGTTATACCGGAGAGCTCGGTAAAATCAGACTCATCATCGGAAATGGAATCTAATACTTCGAGTATTGGTGATCCTCATTCCGATGTGAGACCGATTTTAGGCTTGAATGATGAGGGTGTTTATGCTGAAAGTGTGGATTCAGACTCAGAGAATGATGATACTGGTAATGACCAAACTGTTAATGCATGTGAAATTCCAAAAGAAAATCACATCATTACTACTGAACCAGTGTCACCATCTCAACATGTGCATCCGATGGCAATTGCTCATCGTGAGAAAAAGTCTGAAAAGAATGAGATTAGAAAGGACCTTGAGAATGAACCATGTGACAAACCTGTCAAGGTGTTTTATCGGATGGAAGGATCCAATAAAATCATCTCTGATGAGGAATTTCCAATCAAAAATGCTAACTATGCTAAAATAGAAAAGATTTGGCAAGAAAGCACTATTTGGTTCCCAAAACATGAGAGAACAAATGAGATTCCACCAGAAATTTTAAAGAAATTGTTTTTGGATGTTCCTCAAGAACCAAAGGTCCATGTCACAGAGTTCATTCGACCAAATGACAGAGCTAATGGTTTTCATGAGCCCACTTACTCAAAAGGACCACTTCCTGAGAGTTTGAGGAATCAACAGTATAATGATCAATATCCTGTTAGATCATTTGCTCAACCAAATGCTCAATATGTTTTTGAAGAGTATCGAAAATGCTTTAAATATGGAGAACGTGGGCATTTGCTTGCTCAGTGTCCATATGTAAGGCATAAAAGACATGAGGTTGAAGTGAGAAATTCCATGAGAAAACCGATTGATCATTATGTTCCACCACACAGACGGGTTGTTCCTCAACAACAACAGTTTTATAATCAAAACAATTTTCATCAAATGAGGAACAATCGTCCAATTCAATATGATCAAAGAAATCGGATTGCTATGGAACAATCATGGAGAAAGCCTGTGGTGAACGCAACAATTGATAGACAAAAGGTTCCACAAAAACCGATTGTCAAATCAAATGTTGGACCTAAGTCTGTTAACTCAGATAAGGTAGCCAAGAAAGTTACGTTTGTTAATAATGTTCAGAAACCAATTGAGAAACCAAAATCTCAAATTCGCATTCTTAAAAGGTCTGAACAATCTTGGTCACCCAGTGGTACTCCAGGAGCTTCTACTTCTAATGTCAATGAGAAAAAGGAAACTGTTTTGAACAATCAGAAAAAGATTGATCCAAAACAAAAGGTTGTTGAAAATGTGAATGAGAATGTTTCTTTGAAAGCTGATGTTCAAAGGCCCAAGACTCAGGCTTGGGTCCCCCGAAAGAACTAAATGATTTACTTTTTGTGTGCAGGGAGCTTCAGCTGGCCCTATTAGCAGTCTATGGATTGTTGATAGTGGAGCTTCAGGCCACATGACAGGGGATCTCGCATTGCTGTTCGACGTGAAAAACATCAATGGAGGGTATGTCGCATTCGCTGGTAATAAAGGTGGATATATCACAATGGAGGGGAGCGTGAGTAATGGGATAGTGAGCTTTGAGCGGATATCTTATGTGAAGCAGATAGATTATAATCTGCTGAGTATCAGTCAAATATGTGATAAACAATTTTCTGTGCATTTTGATGACAAATCCTGCTATATTCTCAAACCGGGCTTCAAAATTCCAAAGGAGTGGATAATGTTGATGGCACCTCGCGTCAACAATCTCTATATTCTTGATATGTCCAAGGCGATGACATCACAGGGGCAAATAACATGTTTTCTATCCAAAGCGACTGAGAAAGAATCGATAATGTGGCACCGAAGAATGGGGCATATTCATCTGAGAAAAATGAATCAACTGGTGAAAAATGGGCTTGTCGATGGAGTAAACGTGAAACATTTCCATCTGAATGACAAGTGTGTAAGCTGTAAGAAGGGGAAGCAACACAAACAGGCCCACAAAGTGAAGAAAGTCAACTCTGTTGAGATGCCACTTGAACGATTGCACATGGACCTATTCGGACCGGTCAAGCGCAAAAGTCATCTTGGAGAGCTTACTGATGACTATTCACGATTTTCATGGGTGATGTGTTTGCAAAATAAAAGTGACACCTTTAACAACTTGAAAGTTCTGTTCACTCGATTGAAGAATCTCTACAATGTGAAGATTAAGAGAATTCGGAGTGATAATGGGACGGAGTTCAAAAATGCTAAGATGGTTGAACTTTGTGAAAGCAAAGGGATACATCATGAATATTCGGCTCCGTACACCCCACAGCAGAACGGTGTTGCTGAACGAAAGAATAGGACTCTAATTGAAGTGGCTAGAACAATGCTCGCTGATTCAAATCTTCCGGTAATGTTCTGGAACGAGGCGATTTATGCAGCAAATTATACACTAAATCGGGTTCTAACAGTGAAGAAGTTTGGAAAAACATCTTATGAACTGTTACACCGACGAAAGCCCAACTTAGAGTATCTAGAACCTTTTGGGGCGCCATGCACGATGTTGAATCCAGGAGAGAAGTTTAGTCCTAAAGCTGAAGAGGGATATTTTGTTGGATATGCAACCCCGCTCAAACGGGTATTCAACAAGCGAACTTGTCAAGTGGAGGATTGGGCTAACGTGGAAGTTCAACGATATACTCAAAATTTGCAAGGCACGGGTCCTGATTGGATGTTTGATTACAAAGACTTCTTTGAATCATTCAACCTAGATAGCTTGGTTGAAGAAGCTGTTATCAGATTACTTTACGAGTGTGAAAACGCGTCGACTTCATCGTTGGTGCGTCCAATCACCGTGAACCCATTACCAGCTTCTGATGATACCAATGCTCCTATACAAGAGGAAGATGTGTTTCAAGAGGCTTCAACTTCATTAGACTCTTCAGAATCTGAAGTTGAACAATTTGAAGAAGTCATTCTTGAACATGCAGAAGAACCAGAGGCAATGCCAGTGAACCCAACTCCAACTCCAGAAGTTGCTTCATCATCAAACACGGGTCATGATCTGGATGCTGTAGAAAACTTGACTGCTCAGACGGGAGTTATTGTACCTGTTTATCCGGAATCTCGGATTCATCGTATTCACCCGCTGGAGCAAGTTATCGGTGATCCTGGAAGTGGTGTTATGACCAGAGGGCAGCTGAAAAGCGTTAACTCGCCAGAGAGTTTTGGTGCTTTAGCATTATATGCCAAAATTCAAAAATCTGGTAGTCAAAATGATTGGTCGTTTGCATGTTATGTGTCGCAGGTAGAGCCAAGGACATACAAGGACGCTTTGAATGAAGATGCCTGGGTTGAGGCAATGCAGGAGGAGTTATTGCAATTCCAGAAATTGGGAGTTTGGACGCTCACGGATTTGCCGCCGGGAAGGAAGAAAATAGGCACTAAATGGGTGTTTAAGTGCAAAAAGGATGATCGTGGGGTTATTGTTCGTAACAAAGCCAGATTGGTCGTGCAGGGTTTCCATCAAATCGAAGGGATTGATTACAACGAAATCTATGCACCAGTAGCACGGATTGAAGCTATTCGGATGTTCCTTGCGTTTGCTTCATACAAGAAATTCAAAGTTTATCAAATGGACGTCAAGAGCGCATTTTTGTACGGGAAAGTCAAGGAAGAGGTTTATGTCGGGCAGCCACCAGGCTTTGAGGACCCAATCCACCGGGATAAGGTCTACGTGCTGAACAAAGCTTTATATGGTTTGCACCAGGCTCCAAGACAGTGGTACGAGGAGCTAAGTACATATCTCATCTCCAAAGGATTCAAGCGCGGCCTCATCGATTGCACCCTCTTCACGAAGAAGACGGGAGATGATTTGCTTCTAGTACAGATTTACGTTGATGATATTATATTTGGTTCAACTAACGAACTTTTATGCAGGGAATTCGAAACTGTCATGCAAGAAAAGTTCGAAATGAGCGCAATGGGGGAGATGCAGTTTTTCCTCGGTTTGCAGGTGGACCAAAGACCCGACGGGATCTTCATTCACCAGACGAAATACGTATCCGACATCTTGAGCCGATTCCAGATGGAGGACTCTAAGCCGATGGATACCCCGATTCAACCCAATCACGGGATTGGAGTGGACGCTAAGGGGGAGCTGACGGACCCATTCACATACAGAGCAATCATCGGATCTCTGATGTATTTGACAGCGTCTCGACCAGATATTATGTATGCAACGTGTCTCTGTGCTCGCTATCAATCGAAGCCGAAACAAAGTCATCTGACGGCGGTCAAGCGTATCCTTCGATATCTGAAGGGTTGTCCCTCAAAAGGACTTTGGTACCCTAATGATGATGATTTTGATTTTATTGCGTTTAGTGATGCAGATTGGGGCGGCTGTGACAAAGATAGCAAATCTACTACAGCTGGTTGCCAGTTTTTAGGGAGCAGGTTAATTACCTGGCAATGCAAGAAACAGACTTCCGTGGCGCTGTCTACCTGTGAAGCTGAGTACATTGCAGCCCCAAGTTGCTGTTCGCAAGTACTCTGGATCCAACAACAGATGGTGGATTACGGTTTGCAGTTTCTTAAAACCCCTATACACTGTGACAACGAAGCCGCAATTGCTTTAACTAAAAATACTGAAAATCATTCTAAAGCGAAACATATCCGGATCAAATATCATTTTATCCGTGATTGTTACGCTAAGGAATTGATAGATATGGTCAAAATCCATACTGACTACCAACGTGCAGATTTGTTTACAAAAGCTTTTGACAGATCCCGCTTTGAATATCTTTTAAAAGTAAACAATATAAAAGAAAAACAGGACTAATCGGCACCTCGGTTTATCACTTTTTAGTTTTAGTTTTAGTTTTTAAATTTTTGCTAATTGGGAATTTCTCTTTGCTAATTGGGAATTTCTCTTTTCTATCATAATCCTCAAAGAAGTTGATGCTTTCAAGGGGATTGTTTAATCCTCAAAGAAGTTGATGCTTTCAAGTGGATTGTTTCTTTCAATTTTTGTTTTGTTTTTCAGAAAAATTAAAACCCAAAAATATGTTCTTTATTTTAGGGGGAGTCATTTTATCAGAAAAACCAAAAACATTGAAAATTTTCAAAAGACCTAAAAATTAGAAAACCAAAATGATTTCCTGGATAAAAAGAGGAAATGATAGTACATCAGTGGGGATCTGACACAGGCTAAAGAATTGTATAGTGTAATGAGACGTATGTTGATTACGTGTGATATGCTGATAGGCTTCGTAGACTAACTATTGCGTGCATTAGTGATACAAACATAACAAACTACGCGTTCGTGGCTGAACACCTCATGGGCATATGGTCTTAGTACCGTAATTTCGTTTGATAGGATTGCCAAAATCTGAGGTTTCGGGTCGTTATGTTATTGTTATCCGGGATATTCTGATAAAACTTCTGTCGTATTGATTTACGGACCTAGTTTCATCAGAATATTTGCAAAAGAGCTTATTGCCAAAACCGAAAGTTACCGAATTGAGGAACTTTATGTTTTATTGATCAAAGATCATTATTACATCGTATTGACTTTCTGATGCAAATCAGTGGTTAATATCAGCCTCAACCTAGTGTATACGCACATGTTACTTTGCTGCATTCATTTGCTGACCTGTACACCTCTGTGCTATATACTTTGTAAATTTTACGGATAACTTTGGCATAATCACGCGTTACGATGAAGCTTTGTGCAATTACTTGATACGGGAGTATGTCGTGTGTGTGGGAACCACAATGTGTTAGTCTAAAACACCTAATTCGTATCATTTTAAAGCATTGCGTAATTGTCTGCATGTGAGCTTACGTGGACCACAATATCAACAATTGCAGTGTTACATACTGTTTCTAATGATAATATTAAACAAACAGATCAACGCTGTGATCAGATTTCTCAGTAAACTGATATGATCCTCTTACCGGATATCACAAAATGTTTACTGCTTTCATTAACTTTGATGCATTTTACTTTGTTGCATTTTACTTTTATTGTCAAAAAGATACAAAATCCAAAAAGATTTTAGGTGTGTTTTGATAAAATTTCAGAAAAACCAAAATTTTTGCATTTCTGCTATATTTTTTGATAACCGGGGATGCTTGATGGTCAATTTCTGAGATTTGATAACACCATCTGGGCTTTGTATCATTCAAAAAGTGAAAATTTGAGTTTTGGAAGTTTAACAGATTGAAAAATGTTGAACGGGATTCGAATTCGTGATTTGGTAAATTTTCAGATTTTTCCATTTCACATTCGCCCCTTAATTGGGTCGAATGTGGAAAAATCTTTCCTTCGGCCGTTTCAAAATGGACGAATGTGGGCTTTTTATAACACAATTTCACCTTCGGGTAACTATTTCACCTTCGGGTCATTAATTTGGGGCGAAGGTGAAATATTCTTACATTCGCCCACTATAAACGGGCGAAGGTGCATTCTCTATATATACCTGTTCCACGTTCGAACCCTCATTCATAATTTTTCAGAATTTTTTCTTCAATACCAAACCTTGTTGCTTTGATTCCTTGTTCTTGCATAATTGATTCCTTATCAAATACTGATCATTTCTATACTAATATCACAGGTAATGGAGCCTTAACGAGATCAGAATCGTCGTTTTTATAACTGGACTTAGGGTTTCATTATTGAGGGTTTTAGGGTGTTTGTTGTTAATTGTTTTTGATTGCATTTCAATCCCCATTAGTTTTAGGGGGAGAATAAGTCAGGAATTAGTTTAATAACAACAACAAAGGGATAATTGATTGTTTAAAATAAGACGTGACCTAATTCCTATGAAAAACTGATGAAAATTGAAATTTAGGAACAATTGGTCATGGACGAGTGTTGATCGGCCATATTAGGATACATTTCAATCAAAATTACATGTTAAAAACAATTTTGGCAAAATTTTAAATTTTTGGGGATGAACAGGTTTACCTTCGGGTCTATTAAAACGGGCGAAGGTGAATTTTGTGGACGAATGTACATTTAAACGGGCGAATGTGTTTTTAACCTAATATTTTTTCACATTCGACCAAACATTTTATACATTCGACCAGAAGATTTCACATTCGTCCAGATCAATAGGGGCGAATGTGGAACTTTAACATTTTAAAATTTTGAATTTTTGTCGTTTTTGTATTTTGACGTTTGTTTCTGTTTTTGATGTGCAGATGGCTGATCAGACTGAGAATGTTGAAACTCCAGTGGAGAATATAGTTACAGAACCAGTTCCAGAGAACGTTCAGGAAGGAGAATCGTCAAGTACAAGCAGTTGGTTGTTTGAGAAAACGCATAACTGTTGTGCTTATCTGGGCGATGTAGAAAAGAATGTCGAGTTTACTAGAATCATTGAATTCTTGAGGAGGAGCAGAGTTGTCTATGCTTTAGCTACTCCGACTATCATTTACAAAGATATCATTGAAGACTTCTACAAGAATGCGAAGTATGATTTCTGGGACAATCAGACGATTATCAGAAGCAAGATACAAGACTTGGAGATGTATATTACAGAGTCTGATATTCGAGAAGCACTTCAGATAAAGTTTGAAGTGAGTGAGGATCCCAGAGAATTGTCGTGGACTGAACAGAAGGCTTGTTTCTTAAGAATGAAGTACAAAGGTCCGATTACTGAGGGATCTATGTATAAAGGGAAGCTGAGTGTGCAGTTCAAGTACTTTGCACATGTCATTATCCATGTATTTGGATGTGTGAGTGGAGGTTATGATGTTATGAGGAAGAGTTTGAGTTCGATGATGGTTGCGTTGACTCTCAACAAACCATTCAATGTATCTGGAATGATACTGGATCATATGCTTGAGATGTTAAAGGGTGTGAAGAAGAAGCAATTTATGTTATATCCGAGATTTCTCATGATGATTTTTGACCACAAGTATCCAGAATTGAAGAAGGATCCAACTATGATCCTAGGTCAAGATCACATGAACATTCGTACTTTGGTGAGAATGAAAGGATACAAAGGTGTGCCAGACAATGAAAAGCCACCTCACAGGAGACTCTTTGGAGCTTTGGCTAGTCAGGATTACACTGATCCTGGCAAGAACAGAGCAAGACATGATGACAGTGATTCTGATAATGATGATCCCTTGGTGTATGTTGATGCAAGCACTAAGAGGAAGAGACAGGTAGTCAATCCTGGAGCCAAAGGGAAGGGTAAGGGAAAGACTGATCAAGGAAGTTCTAAGCAACAGGTGGTGAGGAAGAAATCAACTGCAAAGAAAGGTACTGGTTTGATTGATGAAGAATCAGTGGATTAAGAGGAAACTGAGGTAGAAGAACGATGGGATTCTGATACTGAGAATGTTAGGACCACCAAACGTAAGGCCACTATGGTTGGTGAGTCTGAATCTTTAAACAAATCGATTGAGGAAGCTGAGAAAAGAAAGAAATCATTGAATGTTGAAGATGAAGATTTAGGTGTTGACTTGGAAGAGTTGAATATTGGAGAGACTGTGGTTGTAAACTTGCCCAAAGCCAAGCACAAGACCATGTCTAAGAAGACAAGCACTAAACAGTTGAGAGAGAAAGAGTTAGCACAACTGTTGAAAGGGAAAAGAGTGCCCGATGCTGGTACATCATCAAAGCTATCTTCACCTGTCACCAAGAAGCAAAAGAAATCCAAAGAGGCAGAAACAATATCAGCTGATCAACTTAATGTTGCACTGGACAATGTACTTGACATGTTCAGAAAGCCTCAGAAAGAAAAGGAAGTTGAGCCATCCAGATCCAAATCCAAGAAAGTCACTGTGGATGATGATGTGATGAAGCAGGTGAACAAGAAGATGGATGATATGATGAATATGATTGTGGCTCAACAAGCTGAAATAGCCAAGTTTAAACAGAATGAAGAGAAAATGCTTCAGATTGTGGTTGCTTCTAAATCAAATCAGGATGAGATTAATGAAAAGGTTAAGAAGCTTGAAGCAAAGAATGAAAAGCTTGAGGGAAAGTGTGCAAGAAACAAGAACAGGATTAAGTTGATTAAAGCAGACAACAAAGAACTAAGGGCTGAGAACAAACGCCTTAGTGATTTGATTGATGATTTGTATAATGCTGCACCCAAGTTGAAGGAGGGTGAAGAAGATAAAGAAGAAGAAGAAGAGAAAGTTGACTATGAAGATTCTGAATCGGATGAAGAAAAAGATGATGATGAGGATGATGAAGAGTCAGATAAAAATGATGATGAGGATGATAATGATGATGATGATGATGCTGAAGGATCTGGGAGACAGAAAGAAGATGATAGTGAGAGTGATGATGATGATGATGGAGGTGATGATACTTCAAAGTTTACATTTGAAGAAAGAACATCCAAAAAGAAGAGTACTGGAGAATCAAGTTCAAAGAAGAAGAAAGGTGAGAACGTTGATTCAGATGAAAGTATCTTCTGGAATGAGAAGGTGAGGTCTTTATCAGATGATGCTAAACAAGTGTATAAAGACATGTTGGAAAGAAGAGAATGGACCATTGAGTTCACAGGATGTTTCGCTGAGATATTCCAAACTGATGATTTGAGATATGAATTGGAATACGAAGATCCTGATCTTGAAGAAGGAGAAGTACCTGCTTCTGTGGCAAAGGAAATTTTGGATGGACTTGCACAGAGAGTAGGGAAAACATTTGAAGAGTTTATTGCTGATGAGTCGATTCCAGACATTTCTGAAAAGGATGTTGGAAGTCACTCAGATGATAAAAATACTCCTGAGTCTGATGAAGTGGAGGTTGAAGACATAACTCATGAAGAGTTTCCTCAGTACTTCAGAGAAACAGATGAAGATGAAATATTTCCTGATTTCACTGAGACACCGAACAATTCAGCAAAGCAGAAAGCACAGCAAAGGAGTGCAGAGTTTGTGGAAAAGGTGTTTGGTGCTGATAAGCAAGAATCTTCAAATCAATCTGATGAATTGAAGAGTTATTTGAAGAAGTTGAGAGAAATGGATGAGAACCGACCGAAGCCTGAAGCTCAAGGAAACTTTTATAGATTTCACAATGCCAAGTTCAAAGGCAGAGCTCTCGGGTGGACATATTTGGGCAGGCTGAAGTGCATAGCTGCTAAATGGGAAACAGGAATCTTGTATTTTAACAGATTCATTGACTTGCTAACTCTACCGTACTGGGCGGTCAGAGATCTTTGCAGATTCCCTATGTCTGGTGCTTCAGTAAGCGGTACACATGTTGGTTGGTGTGCAGACAAGTTGGTTTGGGAGAGTAGAACAAGATGGAATAGATTTAAGCCTCAATATCCCCGAAGGAAAGTTCATAGGGATATTGATCCTCAAACCAATATGAAACGGGTTACTTTGATATACAAGGCACCTGAAGTGATGAGAAAAATACCTTTGATGCCTATGCCACAACATTTCAGTGCTGATTTTATTTTCTGGTATTATGATTGGAGGAAAGCTGAAGCGGTGATTGTGCTGAGAGACGGGAAGGACAAATACAAGCATGTTCATGTATTTGATCCTATGTGGTTGATTAATTGCACTTTTGAAGACATCATCATGCTTTTCTATAATCCGATTTACTTTGAACCGAAAGACGCTGCTCAAGCAAGGAAATATACTCAAGTGGTTGGAGTTTGTTTTGCTTATGACATTAATGCGGGAAGTAATTTGGAGAATAAACTTGGCAAGACGGTGAAGATGGCAAATGTGTCGAAACCAGTGAAGAGAACATTTGAGCCTGCGATGACTACTGAGCAGAAGAAACAGCTTAGAATTAAGTTGATGAACAAAGCAATGGACGAAAAGAGAAGACAATCCAATCAATAGTCGAGGGGGAGTTTGTAGATGCGTTTTGCGACTAAGGATTGGATACTAACACATGTTAAGTTTTGTTAATATGGGCGAAGGTATGATAATATGGGCGAAGGTAGACATAAAGTGGGCGAAGGTAGAAAGCATTTGGACGAAGGTAGAAATGGAAGCTTATCAAGAACACATTCGTACCTTGGAAGTGGGCGAATGTGGAAGAACTCCACATTCGACCATATCAACTGGGCGAACGTGCAGAGTCTATAAATAGATTTTGTGTTTTTGTGAATGTAATAGAGTTGTTAGTTGTGTGTGTGTTCAGGTCAGGGTCCAGGTTATTTTGTGAAAGTCTGTAATTGATCTAGATTAACGTGTGTGTGATTGTAATTGAATATTTGAGAAAGTTAATCTATGAAAAAGCTTTGAAAATGATATTGATTGTGTTTTGATTAGAGTTTTATCAGTTTGTTCAGAACTAGGGTTTCCGCACCTGGTTTTGTAACTTGTATGATCATATAATCCTGTTTTAGTCAAATTCTTTCGCTTACAATGTGGTACAGGGGACCATCTGGGCTGCATAGCTGGTTCATGTCTATGCTTGTTTGCCCAGGGAATTGGGTAGGCATTTGTAGTGAGGGGTGTGTTTTTGGTTGATCTTCTTGTTGTACAGAAGATGCCACTCTAGGGGAATCATGGATTGAGTGGGCTTTAACCTGAGATGGCTTTGAGTGTCCATATCCATGTCAATTTCTGAGGCTATGTCCCGTATTTTATGTGGTTGATGGGGACTGACATGTGTAGATGGGACTTTCTCTTTTAGCCCAAAGAGAAGTTTGGCTATTTCAATGTCTGGTTCAGAAATTTGGGGTGCTGGTTCAGTAGTTTGGGCAGTGGGTTCAGCAGTTTCAAAAGAGGAATCTATTGGAATAGTTTTCTTAAGTCTTTTTCTTTTGAAAAGGATTGTTATTGGTGCTCTTGGTGGGGTTTGAGATGGATGAGACTGAGAGGATGTTTCAGTCACATCTTTAACAAGTGCAGATTGCACAATAGGTTATTCAGGCATCTCAACCTCCTGAACAGCTTTTCTTTTAGGTTTGGTGGGTTTTTGTTTTGTTATCTTGGGTTTCTTGGCCTTTGGTGGAGTAGGTTTGGAAGATGAGGGTTCCATGGGGACTGGTTCTGGTTCCCCTTGGTCATCTTCTGGCCAGGCAGCCTGTTTGTTGTGCCTTGAGTATGCTTGTGAGGTTAAGGGTTTTAAAATTTCAGTTTTACCCACAAGAACCTCATTACCCAGTTCAGATATTATGCATTGCATAATGAACCTTGGATATAACAAAAACTTTTTCTTAGTGTTATTGTGATGTAACACCAACTCATTAAAGAAAAGTTTTGATGCCCTGAAATTTGTTTCATTCACAATAGAATGAAATATTGGTTGAAAGGTTGAGGGCATCTGGTCATAAGACCCTGTTTTAGGACTCAAGCACATAATAATATAATGAAACAAAAGTTTATATTTTGGTTCAAAATACTTGTTAAAGATAGTAGCTTGTGAGAGAGTACCTTGATAACCACACTCAGTCATGGTTAGGTGGATTGCAGAGTTGTCAAACTTCTCTGGGGCATTTACATCATTCAACCCCAGTCTGTTTGAAAGTATGGCCGGTGTGATGGCCATTTGTCTCCCTTTAATTGTTGAGTTGAGGGAGATAACTTCATCATCCACCATCACTGTCTCAGCATTAGCCCAGAACTCATTGAGAGTTTCAGGATGTATTGGTGGGTCTATGGTGAGAGCGGTGAAATATTGGGATTTGACGACGAGATCAATGATCTCATCGTATTGGGACCAGCCTTCTTGTTTTTCTAAGTAGGCTCTGAGATTGTGTCCCTGTTTAAGAACTAAAGCCATGTGGTTTGTGAGTGTTGATGAATCGAACAGTGTTTGTGTTGCAGGTTCAGGGGTTTGAGAGCTTTCTTGAGAGAGAAGGAGGGAATTTTTGTGTTTGAATGGATAAGTGTTGAAAAAAGATATTTATCAGAAGTTTTTAACCGCTTGGATTTCTTTATTAGAAGTTTTAAACCGCCTAGGTTAAAAATCTCTTTATCAGACGTTTTAAACCGACTAGGTCAAACTTCTGATGATGGGAAAAGTCAGATTTGCCCTTTTTGACTAAACTGCTGATGAAGAATTATCTTTATCAGTAGTTCCCATTTTCTCTTCAGTAGTTTTTGAACAGCTGATGAGAAACATTTTATAAATACTTTATTCATAACTTCTGAAGGTGGTTTTATCAGAAGTTAATCACTTTTTAGAAAATATCCCTATACTGATGTTTTGTTCATTAGTAGTTTCTCTCTTTTCAGAAGTTTTTCAAGTTTTTGAAAACAGATGTAAGTGAAAAATAAAAAATTTGTGCAGAAAAATAAAGAGAAACACTTACAAATTTAGCATCCCTAGCATGGATACTAACTTCTGAAATGTTGATGTGTCAAGGGGTTTAGTGAAAATGTCAGCTATTTGATTAGCTGTTGCTACATGTTTCACTTCAATCTTGCCTTTTTCATAGCAATCTCTTATGAAATGATACCTGATTTCAATGTGTTTAGTCTTTGAAAACTGAACAGGATTTTGAATGATGCTAATGGCAGATTTGCTGTCTACAAGCAATGGTGTCTTGGTCTCTTTGATTCCATAATCAAGAAGTTGATATTGGAGCCATTGTATCTGTGATGTACAACTTGCAGCTGCAATGTATTCAGCTTCAGCAGTTGAAGTTGCAACAGATGTTTGTTTCTTTGATTGCCAGGACACTAGACAGTTTCCCAAGAATTGACAACCACCAGATGTTGATTTTCTTTACATTTTACACCCTGCATAGTCACTATCTGAAAAAGCTGATAACTTGGTATTGCTTGAAGCAGGATACCAAATTCCAAGTGTGGGAGTTCCTTTCAGATATCTGAAAATTCTTTTGACTGCAATAAGGTGTGATTCCCTAGGAGCTAATTGATATCTAGCACAGACACATGTTGAAAACATAATATCTGGTCTAGAAGCAGTTAGATATAAAAGGGAACCTATCATACATCTATACATGGTTTGATCAACCTGTTTTCCTTGATCATCTGGTTCAACTTGTGTGGATGGTGTCATGGGAGTGGAACATGATTTACAGTCTTGTAAAGAAAATTTGTTTAATAATTCTTTAACATATTTTGATTGATGTATAAAAGTTCCATTTGTTTGTTGTTTAATCTGCAATCCCAAAAAGTACTGCAGTTCTCCCATTGTACTCATCTCAAATTTTGATTGCATGAGTTTCTTAAATTCATCACATAATTTTGTGTTTGTTGAACCAAAAATGATATCATCAACATATATTTGAACAAGTAAGACATGATTTCCAACATGTTTTATGAAAAGAGTTTTATCAATGGCACCTCTTGTGAAGTTATTTTTGAGTAAAAAGGTTGAAAGTGTATCATACCAGGCTCTTGGAGCCTGTTTGAGCCCATAAAGAGCTTTGTCTAGTTTGTACACCCACTCAGGATGAGAAGGATCCTCAAACCCAGGTGGCTGACAAACATACACTTCCTCTTTTATCTTTCCCTACAAAAATGCACTCTTGACATCCATTTGATAAACTTTTATTTCGTTGGAAATGGCATAGGCTAGAAATAACCTGATGGCTTCAAGCCTTGCAACTGGAGCAAAGGTTTCATCATAATCAATTCCTTCTTCTTGAGAGTAACCTTGTACTACCAGTCTTGCCTTGTTCTTTATTATAATACCAGCTTCATCTTGTTTGTTCTTGAAAACCCATCTTGTGCCAATTGGTTGCTTGTTTGGTGGTAAGGGACAGATTTCCCAAACCTGTTGCTTGTTGAATTGAAGCAATTCATCTTGCATTGCCTGCACCCAATTGTTGTCTTTGAGGGCTTCCTGGTACTTCTTTGGTTCCAACCGTGAAATAAATGCTGAGAATAGACAAAAGTTGGAAAGCTGGTTTCTTGTAAGAACACCTGATGCAATATCACCCATGATTTGATCAAGTGGATGGTCTTTGTGTTCGATCAGTTGTTGTAAACCACCGACAGGTGTTGGTGGCTCATGTTCTTCAAACAAACCACTGAGGTCTATTATATCTGGTTCAGCAGTTTCAGTGTCTTCAGTAGTTGCAGGTGCTGAAGCAGATGTTTGAGTTTGGTCTTTAGTAATTGTTGAATCAGAAGTTTGTGAAACTTCTGATGGTTTTGAAGTTGACTTAATGACTGTTTGAGGAGTCCATGGTGCTGGATCCTCATCATCAAACCTTTGATCACCATTATAAGTAGGTTTGGATGAAGTGATAGTCTTTTCAGGTTCAAAATGGAAGTTATCAAGGTCAAAGAGTTCAGCAGGATGTGCTGGAATGAGAGTGTGTTTTGACTCATTGAACTTGACATTCAGTGTTTCTTCTACTATCCTGGTTCTTGAGTTAAAAACCTTGTAGGCTTTTCTAGTTGAGGAATAACCAAGAAAGTAACCTGAGTCAACTTTGGCAGTAAACTTTGAAATAGATTCCTTGATGTTCAAGATGAAACATTGACACCCAAAAGCCCTGAAAAAGGAGATAAGGGGCTTCATGCCATGAAGAACTTCATAGGCAGTCTTTGAATGTCTCTTGACAACAAGAACTCTATTTTGAACATAACATGATGTGTTAACTGCTTCTGCCCAGAAGTATAAAGGTATGCCAGAATCAGCTAACATTGTTCTTGTTCCTTCTATTAAAGTTCTGTTCTTCCTTTCTACCACACCATTTTGTTCAGGAGTTCTGGCAACACTGAATTGTCTAATAATCCCTTTAGACAAACAGAATTCATCCAGAGTTTTGTTCCTGAACTCTGTCCCATTATCACTTCTAATGGTTTTGACAAGTAGAGAGTATTGCTTCTCTACTTGTAGAATGAAGAACTTGATGATTTCAGCAGCCTCATCCTTGGAAAATAAGAAGAATACCCATGTAAATCTTGAGTAGTCATCAATGATGACTAAGCAGTACTTCTTTTTACCAAGGCTCATGATCTTTACAGGCCCAAATAAGTCCATATGGAGTAGTTGAAGACATGCAGTTGTTTTTGATTCTTCAATAGACTTATAGGAGGACTTATGCTGTTTTCCCTTTAAACAAGATACACAGTGTTCTTGACACTGGTATACTTTTAAGGGTAGACCTCTGACCAAGCCCATTTTTGTGACTTTATTTATGGTTTTAAAGTTCACATGGCCAAGTCTCCTGTGCCAGAGATCAGTTTCTGAAGTTGATGCCCTTGAGAAGAAACATGCAGTGTTGTTCAGTACTTTGTCTTTTTCAATGTCCACTGCATAGACATTGCCACATCTTTTGGCAATTAACAAAGTATGATCTTCAATGATCTTCTCTATCAACTTCTGGCCTTCTGGTGATATGATCTTGCATGCTGTCTTTGTGAAATAGGAAGAATATCCTTTATCACACATTTGTGACACACTTAGCAAGTTGTACTCAAGGTTTTCAACCAGATTGACCTTGTCAAACTGTATTTTGCCAGAGGAGACATTGCCATGTCCTAGCACATATCCCTTAGCATTGTTCCCAAAGGATACAGATCCATCTCTTTGACTGATAAAATTGTTTATCAGGTATCTGCATCCTGTCATGTGCATTGAGCCTCCACTATCTACATACCAAATGCTATTTAAGCCTCTGGAAACTCTCTGCACAAGATAGCACATTAGTTAGATTTAGGAACCCAAGCCAGTTTGGCTTTGGGTTTCCTCTTGAGAACATTTACAGTTTGTTCTTGACCAAGTTTAGAAATCCATGTCTTTTTGGCAATGGATTTTGCATTAAGTACAATGGTGGTATCCTTTTGAGGACCACCATCAACTTTGGTCATCAGTAGTTGTACCATGTTCATAAGATCTTTAATCTCAGCAGTTTGTGAAACTGCTGATGATTTAGGTCTAACTACTGAAAGAGAATTTTGAGAAAAAGACTTTTGTTGAGATTTTGTCTTTTTCTGAGAAAGGGTTTTTGCTGGTTGTTGTTTCTTTTGAGAAAAAGTTTTTACATAATCATTTTGGATTTGTTTCCCCACAACCAGTTGTTGATTTTTCTTATTGAACTGAATACCCTTTCTATATCTGCAAAATTCTGTTTTGTGGTTGAACAGACCACAAATTTCACATTCTTTTGTCTTTTCTTTCAAAGACAAATCTCTGACTGTTTTGATTGGTTTTAGGTCATCAATAGTTTTCAGGTTCTCAACTCCTGATGTAGTTGAAACTACTGATGGCTTAAAGTCAGTTTTAATCAGTACTTCTAAAGAACTTTCTTTGTGTGATTTTAGAAAGTTTTCATGGAAAGAAGTGCATTCTTCCTCTTCAGAAGTTTCACCTGAAACAATTTTTCTCCCATCTTCAGTAGTTTTGGGAGAGAAATCTGTTGGTGTTTCAGTGTGATTGTACCCTATGCCAAACCTAACATTTGAAGCACTTTGTTTGTTTAGCAATAATTGGTACCCCTTACAAGATTCCACCCATTTTTCACATGTGACCTTGGTGTCAGCAAGCTCTTGTCTGACATTCCCTAGGTCATTAATCATTATTTTAATTTGTGCTTGGGTTTCAATAGCAGAGTTAGTCAATTTAGAAACTTCTTTGTTTTTGCAGAAAGTTTTCTTTCTAAATCACATTTTATCTGAGTGAGTTTTCTCTCAGAATCATTAGCCTTTCCTTGTAAGTGCACATTTGTCTCTCTTATGAGAGCAAAAGATTCTTTGCATGAATTTGAACATAGTTTTGTCAAAGATTCTTTTGATACCTGTGACAAAGCAGATTTTGAGGAGCATCCCTCAAATGCCATTATTGCAAAGTTCTTTCTGCCATTGTCAGGCTCTCCCCAGTTGATGTCAAACATTTTGTTGTCTGCATCAGGATTGCACTCTGTGGTGTCAAAAGGAAGACTGCTCCAGTCAACACTTGTGACATCTAAGTTTAGATTTGTCAAAACCAATTTTTGTAGAACTGTTAAGTCCTGGAAACTTCCTTCCTGACCTTTTGTAAACTTTATTTGTTTTTAAACTTAACATGGCCAGTTGGTGCAAAATATCCATTTCTTCAAGGTCATCACTGCTGAAACTATTTAAGTCATCCATGATAAAACACATGTTATCAGCAGTTTGACCAAAGTCATTATTGTCATAACCTGGGAATGATCTTTCAGATGAGATCCCAGCAGTTATGCCAATGTAGTCAAAAGATCCAAAACTATTTGAACAAGTTGGTGAGTCTTGTCCCAATAGTGCTGTACTACCTGGTAGATAGTCATCAGCAGTTTTGCCAGAATTTTGTAACTTTTTCTTTTGATCAATTTCTCTCTCAAAAGTAAGTAATCTCCCATGAATTTTTGTAAGGGTGAGGGAGCTAAAATCTGGTGAAGATCTTAAGACTATTGAGTATGTTTCCCATTTATCAGGTAAAGACCTTAAAAATCTATGAAGCATAGATACAGTTGTATAGGTCTGACCATTTAGTTTTAGCTCAGATATTAATGAGGAAAATCTTTCAAATTGTTGAGTTAAAGTTTCCCCATTAATGTGAGCAAAAGTTTCATACTGTTGAGCCAAGATTTCTCTGGTGTTGGCAATCACCTCTTCAGTTCCTCCAAACTGTTCTTTTAGGCAGTCCCAAAGCTCTTTGGCACTATCACAATGTAATAGGCCAGAATAGATTTCATTTGGGAGTGCCATTGCCAACATAGAAAAAGCTTTTGCATCAAGCTCAAGTTTTAGGAAATCATCATCAGCATAGTCTTTTGGTTCTTTTGGAATCTCTTCCTTAGTTTCAAGATTTATATTTACTGGTTTATGAGGACCATATATCACAGATCTCCAACAACCTGTGTTGGTCTGTGACAAGGTATGTGCCATTCTCTTTTGCCATATGTTATATTCATTTCTTACAAGCATGGCAGGTTTAGTGGTAGAACCAGTATTGTGAGGATGCATTTTAAAGAGTATTGATTTGTCAAATATCTCTTAAAGTGATGGATGTTGATAAAAGTGAGCTTATAATCCTTTATTGAATATCAATAAGAGCCTGTGTCTGATTCTCAATGTGTTATATTGATATGTGATCAGATAAACCAGCGCTCTGATACCAATTGTTGGATCAGTATATTGCTCTTTTAGTTGAACTTGCTAGTTGACACTTAAGTGTTTAGCAAGTTCTTGATGAGTGATAGCACAACGGAATGTTTATAAGTTTAAAGCTACACTTATCAACAGGAGTTATTACTCCCCCCTGGATTCAAGAACTAATAAATGAAAAGTGTTTATTGAGAATCTAAGTATTGAATGAGAATGAAACACTTTGACAGATTCTCAGTAAACACGAAATGGAAATAATAATAATAAGTGTTGAAGGATTTCTTGTATTAAAATCAATGTCTAAAACAGAGGGATGAACCCTTCTATTTATAGACTTTACAAATACATGAACCTTGCCAAAAGCAAGTTCAGAAACAAGTTGCAACAAGTTGCAGTCTTGGAACTTGTACATAAAGCAAAAAGAAACATTAAAGTAATAAACTACTGATATACAAAGGCGGTGGAAAAGATCTTCTGTAAGTACTGATGAATGACAAACTACTGATGAGTAGTTTGTCTTCAGTAGTTCTTCAGTAGAAGTGTCTGGTTTGAACTTCAGAACTTCTGATGACTTTCTTCTTCAGTACTTCTGAATCTCTTCTTCAGCAGTTTGATCCTTCTTCTTCAGCAGTTCTATACTTAGAATATTTTGACAGAAGTGAATTAGACTAAGGTTTGCAAAAGTGGTTTCACCAATCCTTTTTGTCCTAACAAACATGATTATAAAACACCCTTGAATACTTAAAAAGCATATTTAAAAGATAAAAACGACGAGGCACTACTATAGCGGGCCAAATAAAGCAGTTTAAAAGGTTTTTTTTTTTTGGGATGAGGCGCTACTGTAGCGCGCGTCTCAAGCGCTCGAGGTGGCGCTTCCTGTAGTCCAGCGCTTTTTGGCAAAAAAAATCGTTTTCCTAAACGACTCGCACCTCAAACGCTTAAAGCGCACCCCAGGCGCGCTTTTTTAAACCAAGTTTGCGCCATCCATGTGGAATTGATGCAAGATGTCCTGAATGTATCGGTGTTGAGATAGAAAAGCCCTTTGGTAGTGGGAATGACTATTGCACCTAGGAAGTGGTGGAGCATCCCAAGGTCTTTAACCGGAAATTTGTTGCGTAAGAATCATATAAACTGGTCAAGAAAGTTGGGTAAATTTTCCTGTGAGGACAATGTCATCTACATAGACCATGAAATAACAAATAATATTATGGTGATTGTAGATAAATAGAGATGCATTAGATAAGGACTTTTGAAAACCATGTTGAAGAAGAAATTTTGTAAGCTCATTATACCAAGCTCGCGAATCTTGCTTTAGACCGTAAAGGGATTTTTTGAGCTTGCAAACATAGTTGGGAAATTAAGAATGAACATAACCCTTTGTTGAGACATAAAGACTTCATGAAGAGTACCACATAAGAAGGTGTTATTGATATCAAGCTGGCGTAGTGGCCAATTTTTTGATAAGGTAATCGAAAGGATGGTGTAAATAGTGACAGGTTTCGTGACAGGACTAAAGGTTTCAAAGTAGTCTTTCCTGTACTGTTGATGGAACCCTTCGGCAACTAAGTGAGCTTTATATTTGTCAATGGAGCCATCGGGATTCCTTTTAATTCTAAACACGCATTTGCACCCGATTGGCGAGTGAGATGTGTGGGGAACGAGTTCCCACGTCCCATTTTGAAGGAAAGCATCAAATTCACTAACCATGGCCGCCCGCCACTTTTGATCTTTGAGGGCTTGGGTGTGAGAGGTGGGTTCTAGGGTGGGTGGTAAAGGGTGCATAGTGGTGGAGTTGACAACATTTGGATTGAAATATTTGGAGTTGGGTTTGCGGGTTCATTGTGGTTGGGTGTTTATGTGAATGGGAGATGGATCCGAGGTATAAGTGGAGGAGGCTGGTGTGGGTGATGGGATTGGCATGGTTTGGGAGTTACTGGTGGAAGAAGGAGTGGTGGCATTAAACTTAGTGGGTGGTGGGATCGTAATATATTAAGTGGTGGAATCATTGGATGAGGGAAATGTGGAGAAGGATCGGCTAGAAGGAGTAAGTGATGGTTTGTGGTAGAAGGCACATGGTGAGTATGAGATAGCAGTGGGAATGAAGTAGCATGAGGAGTAAGCAAGTTAGATGGTATGGGATGGGTTTGTAGAGAGGATGGATTGGTAAGGGAAGGAGAGGCTATTGAGAGAAACTCTGTGACATAGGTGAGAGTGGACATGATGATAGGTGATTGCTTAAAAGCGAAGACATGTTCAACAGATTCCACATGTCGAGAGTGATAAAGCTGATGAGACACAAGATCATAGCATTTTTAAGCGGATTTGGACGCGGAGTAACCGAGAAAAATACACTTTATGGATCGAGGATGAGGTTTGGAAGAGGCACATGGTCAGAGCCAAGAAAAGCATAAACGACCGAATGGTTTTAATTTTGCTTAATTGGGAGTGGTGTTGTATAGTCGATCGAAAGGAGATTGGTTTTCAAGGATTGGTGTGGGAAGCCGATTGATAAGGTAGACGACGGTTTGAAAAGTGTCGGTCCAAAAATTAAGGGGTAGATTGGCATGATGAAGAAGAGACAAAAAGTTTCAACAATGTGATGATGGCATCGCTTGGAAACACCATTTTGCTCTGATGAGTGTGGAGAGTTGGTAAAATGGGAGATTCCATTTTGCTGAAGATTAGAATAAGACCTATGTACTCGCCTCCATTATTTGAGAAGTGTGAAATGATAGGTGTGCGAAATTTTATTTCAACCAAGGTTTGAAATTATGGGAAAAGAAAGGAAGCACCCGATTTCCGTTTCATTGGGTACAATGATGTATATTTTGAATAATAATCAACGAATATGACATAGTAGGTGTAGCTGTCAATTGAATGTTGAACCGAGCCCCAAACATAGGAATAAACAAGTTCTATTTTATGGCTTTTATTTAAGGAACAAGAATCACCATGAAAAGGGGATTTGACATTTTATTACAATCAAATTCTAAATTATTAAGTAAGCTCTTAATAACTTAGATTGATGGATGTCCAAACTTGTGATGCCATGAAAGAAGTGACTCGGGTTGTTTAAGACTTGAGTTGATTTGCTTGGGATTAGAGTAGCAAAGCTAGGAGTGTAGTACCCGTCATTGATGTTCACTCCCGACATTAGAGGCGCCCCCGTGCGAAGATCCTTAACAAGAAATGGAAAGGGAAATGTTCAACCGAAACATTGTGTAAGACCATGTATTTAGAAGGTTTGCGTTTGTCTTGGTCCATAATAGTTTTGGGCTAGTGGTTTTTTAGATTGCTAATGGGTTTTAGCCTTTTGGGCCCATGTATTGTGAACCGCCCTATACAATTATATAGGGGGTTCCTAGTTCTTTTGAGGGGCTATTCTTTTATTCATCCTTTCTTGTAATCGGCAAGGTGTACCAGACGTTTTTCTAGAAATCGGGTGCACCTTAATCAATACAATCATTTATCTTTTAATTTCTTCTTTGTTATTCACATTCAATCTTGTTTTCCGCACTCGATTGGGTGTTTGTTTGATACCGTGGGAAGATCTTGGACTTACAATTGGTATCAGAGCCTAAGAAGTATTTCGAAGGCTTGATTCGGTATCAAATAGAAGTTACAAAGAAGTTACTGCGTAGATTTGAAGAAAAAGGTTGATTTTCTTGGTTTTGTTCTATTTTCGATTCTATTATATTTTGGTTCTAATCAGTTTTATACAGGTTTTGTGTGTGGGAAATTGTTTCCGAGTCAAAAACGATCATCAAAAGCATTTTCTTTTGTTTTGATTATGTTTCAAATTAAAAAAATAAAAATAAAAAATAGTCTCAATCGATTTTGTTTTGTTCTTGTCAAAATTATTAACAAAAACTTGTTTTTGATTCGTTCGGAGTTAAATGCCATTTTCGTCCCTGAGGTTTGGCCATTTTTGCGAGTTTCATCCAAAAGTTTATTTTTTCTCATCTGAATCCAAAAGTTTTCAAATTTTTGTTGGTTTCATCCAAGTGCCTAACTCTGTTAGTCAATCTTAGTTAACTGAGGGGCAAAGTTGTCAATTCAAATCTCGTCTATAATAATAATAAAAATAATAATCTTCGACTTAAATCAGCCCACTGATAAATACAGTTTCTTGAAGATCCATCATGGATCCAAGGGTTAGAGGAATGCATAGAGTGATTTACGTAATTTCATACCAAACTTCATTCTAAATTGGAACAACTTACAACCTCATTTATCCGACCCTCAATAAAAACTTTGGTTTTAGTTCACCTGTCACCGTCCCAAAATTTCTGGTCATCATCTCCGGTGGTCTTCTCCGGTGACCATTGAGCTTGTTGTTTCTTCTCCGATCTCATTTTTTAAATCTTTCTCTCTCTACAACCACCTCTCTGTTCCTAACGCCACCACCTTGCAGAGCCAAATTCTTCAATTTCTGTTGAAACTTTCAACCCCCACCTGAAACCGTTAAACCCACTCACTGCCACACCTGTTTGTCGAAGACGATGATGGTGATGACTGATGGTCGTGCTTGACTGTTTGTTGAAGATGAGACAGTGAGAGGTAGAGGAGAGAGCGAGAGAGGTATAGGAGAGAGATTAAAGAGAGAGAGAGAGAGGAAAGAGAGAGAGAGGGGGTAGGAGAGAGAGTGACTTAAATACAAATGTTTATTTATTAAACAATATAAAATATAAGGGTATATCAGTCTTTTTACAAAAAATTAACAGAAGAAATGGATGGAGTTAACGAGTTGGACGAAACCAGCAAGAATTTGAAAACTTTTGGATTCAGATGAGAAAAAAAAACTTTTGGATGAAACTCGCAAAAAAGGTCAAACCTTAGGGACGAAAATGGCATTTAACTCATTCGTTCGGGTAAAAAACATTTTGATGTTGGCAAGATTTTTAGGAAAGTTGTTATACAAGAATTGGTAAAAGAAAACCTAGAAAATCTCGGATCGGATTTGAATAAAAATTGAAAAGATTGTTTCCTATTTTCGTGGTTGGTTTATTGCTAAATTTATGCAGGTTGCCATTCAAAGAAGTTTCCGAATCACAAGTTGTTTCCGAAGATTCCTAGTTTCCGAAGGTCACAAGGTGGTTCTGAAGCTACCCCGTTTATGAAGGTGAAATTGTGTCCTACGAGAGGATACCGTTTTCGACCCTGAACTGATTTCGAAGACTGAGATTCAAAGACTGTTTCCGAGTCAGAATCTAGTTTCCAATTAGACACCTATTTCCGACTCCACAAAAAGTTTCTGACCCACATACAGTTTCCAACCTACAAACTGTTTCTGACTCCACAAACAGCTTTTAAACCATCAAAATGTTTCCAATCCTATTTCCGAACCAAACCATTTCCGAACCCAAACTGTATCCGACCTAAGCTGTTTCCAAATTGGACTATTGGACTTATTGGATTCTTGGATTGTTGGATTACTTATTGGACCAAACATTGATCAATTATTGGACTGTTAACTTAATTTAATTAAAATTGTCTAATAATCTAAAATTTGTTTTTAGAAATGGATCAACTAGTAGATTGTATGTGCTAAAGGATCGACAAATCTACAAAGACATGATCAAACAAGTTTGATTTAGGTGCGGAAACCCTAAACCAATCACAAAATGATAATCAATCAAATCAAAACAAACAAATCATCATTCAAAGCTTTTTTCATTAATAATCAAAACTCAATTACACGTTAATTTGATCAAAACATGAAAGACACAACGTGAATTAAGTTTAACAAAACACTAGAGGGACACACTGAACTTGGAGGGAATAATAATGACTAAAACTACATTAAAAAATCAGCTTGACCTATTTATAGGCTGCACGTTCGCCCACAGTGTTAGTGCGAACGTGCACATTCGACCAAACAGCCTGGTCGAATGAAGCAATACATAACTAAAAAAATCTTCCTTCGCCTCCTGTGTCTCCTTCTTATGATCTTCTTCCTTCGCACCTTTGAAAACATTCCTTCGCCCACATAAAAACTCCTTCGCCCACTCGACAAAACTTATTAACATATGTTTATTGTAAATCCAAAGCATTAGTCGCATAAGTGCATCTACAAACTCCCCCTCGACTATTGCTTGGATTGTTTAAGTCTTCGTTCCTCATCCATTCTTTTGTTCATTAGCTTGATTCTTAAAAGTTTCTTCTATTCCAATGTCATCACCTTCTCAAACACTTGCTTCGGCTTTTTCTTTTTCTCTACAGGAATCTCTTGAACTTTAACAAACTTGCCGAGCTTTTTGTCATAGTCGCATTCGGCATTGATATCATGAGCAAAACACAAGAATACCACTCGCTGGTATTTACTAGCCTGTTCAGCATCCTTAACATCACTGAAGATAGGATTGTAATACAACATTATGATGTCCTCATGTGAACAATTTACTAACCACATAGGATAAAAAATGTGTATTTTTTTGAAACTCTTATCACCATCCTTCAAAACTATAACAGCTTCTGCGATCTTCCAGTCGTAGTACCACCAGATAAAGTCTTTAGCGAAATGTTGAGGAATCTGCAGCAATGGAATGTGCCTCAACACTTTTGGTGGTTTGTACTTTAAGGTCACTTTGGGCAAACCAGTAATATCATCAATAGTCTTCTTGTGAACAATCCTTTTTGGATATTGAGGTTCAAAGAGATTCCACTTCGTCCTGCTCTCTCTGGCCATCTTTTCAGCAAAATGAGCAATCTGACCATTTGTCGTACCGGTCATCTTGTGTCGACAAATATCACGAATTGCCCAATATGGGAGAGTCTTCAAATCATGGAATCTATCAAAGTATAGAATCCCCTTCTTAGCCATTGTCTTATTTCTTCTTGATGTACTCTTCTTCTTAGCAGGTTCAGAAACAACCTCTAACCTGATTTCTTTCTCTTTTCCCTTTCCACTTTTTGCTCCAACATTAACAACCTATTGCTTACGCTTCGCATCTGGATCAACATGATGTAATGGATTATCTTGATCTGAATCACTGTTAGCATGTCTCACTAAACCATCACCCGGATCCGTATAGTCAATCCTTGCTAAATGTCCAAATAAACGTCTAACAGGTGGACGTTCATTCACTGACAATCCTTTATAAGCTTTCATCCTAGCCAGTGTATTGATTGACATATGTTCTTGAACTACAATGTGCTTAGGATCCCTCTTCAACTCTTTGTATTTATGATCAAACACCATCTGAAGGAATCGAGGATATAACAGAAACTTCAGATTCCTCGTGCCATTGACAGGCTCCAACAAATGTTCCATCAGCATCCCTGATACATTGAACGGTTTGTTCAATACCAGTGCTACCATCATCGAGCTAATACTCTTTCGCATCAAATCATATCCTCCAGCAGCTGAACCAAAAACGTGAATCAACACATGTGCCAAATATTTGAACTGTGGACACAGCTTTCCCTTGTGCAATGAACCATCAGTAATCGGCCCATTGTACTTCATCCTCAGAAAGCACTTTCGTTGTTCCATAAAGCTAAGCTCTCTGGGATCAGTGTTTTCATCTTGAAGATTCAAGGCTTCTCTAATATCCTGCTCAGAAACAATAACCAACTTTCCTTGGATCTTGCTAATCACAGACGATTCGCAATTCCAGAAATCCATCTTTGCTTCAGTCCAGAATTTCTGTATCATATCTCTGTAGATAATGGTAGGTGTTGCAATTGCGTCTATCACCCGACTTCTTTTCAAGAACTCTATGATCTCAATGAACTCAGTATGCTTTTTAACCTCTCCAAGATATGCACAGCAATTATGCGCATTCTCGAATGTTAAAAGCTCTTCAATAACTTTCTTTGCAGGCTGTGAGGATGATCCGGCTTGTTCAGTAGGCTTCTCTTGTTCAGACATGATTCAATCTGCAAAACAAAACAAAGAAACATGTTAAAAATCGACAAAATATTCAAAATTTGAAAGTTTGGTAATTAAACTTCTTATTCGCCCAACGGAGGTGCGAATGAGTGATTATAGGTGCGAATGTGGAAATATAAAGGTACGAATGTAGATTTTTGACAAAACATTTCATTCGCCCAAAAATGTTCATTCGCCCAGTTAAATTTTACTCCTTCGCCCGTTTTTGTACATTCGCCCGTTCGAAACGTGCGAAGGAAGCTGTTCTTCATTTCAAATTTCCAATTTTGAATATCAGTTGATTTTAACTAGTTATTTTGATTCATTTGACAAGTAATAGCACCGATTAAAGTTTCCTACCCAACAGTTTTATCAATTAGACATTATATCAGTGTTTTCTTATTAAAACTAGGGTTCGAAATGAAAATGATGATCAACTGATCAAAATGATGGATTAGAATCCTTAATTTTAGTATATTCTCCCCCTAAAACACTGATAGAATGAATCCAAGTCAACAATTTCAACAATGAACAAAGTTTGTATCAGTTATTGATTTCTAGGGCTCAAAACTGAAATGGGTCGATTAATCCCTGAAAATGAGATGATAACCTGTAACAAGTAGTGCAAAATGATCAGCAAAACTAGACGATCACAATGGTATAAAGCAAAATATCAGGGCAACAAGTGGACTTCAGTTCAGAATTTTTGAAAATTTTTTGTAATGGTTCGAATGAGACTGAAATGATATATATAGGCATGCTCCTTCGCCCACTTGCATCGGTCGAATGAGAAACTTCTGGTTCCTTCGACCCTATTTAAAGGTTCGAAGGAGACAAAAGGGTTCGAATGTGGAAATTATCCAAGAACACTCTCATTCGCCCAAATACATTGTACGAAGGAACAAAAATTCCACGTTCGACCAAACGAATGGGCGAACGAAAACTGGAATTTTGATAAATTTTCCAAATCTCAAAAACGAGTCCCGTTCCAATTATTTTTCAACTTTTAAGCATCCAACATTCATATTTTCACATTTAAAAGATTACAAAGCTCAAATGGTTCATCAAGGTTTAGAAAATCGGCATCAACCACCATCAGCTATCAAAAAGAAGATGGAAATGTAAAATATTTTTGGATTTTCTAAAGTTTATGTTAAAACACACCTAAAATCTTTTTGAGTTTTGTAATTTTTGACGAGAAAATAAAATGCAGAAATGTAAATGAAAAACAGTAAATGTTTTGGGATTTCCGGTAAAGGGATCATATAAGTTATTGAGAAATCTGATCACACCGTTGATCTTTTGATTTATTATCATTAAAGACAATGTGTGATCTGGCAATTGCTGATATTGTGATCCACATAAACTCACATGCAGACTTTTGTGCAGTGCTTTAAACTGATACTGTTATGTATAGTATAAACATAATTGTCTGTGGTTCCCACGCACACGACATACTCCCGTATCAAGAAGTAAATGCACAAAGACTCATTGTAAAGCGTGATTATGCTTTCGTCGTCTGTAATTTACAAGGTATAATGCACAGAGGTATACAGGTCAGCAAATTAATGCAGCAAAGTAACATGTGCACTTTACCAGGTTGAGGACTGATATTAATCATGATTTGCATCAGTGATTAATATGATGTAATAGATAATCTTTGATCATCATAAAACATAGAAAGTTCCTCAATTCGGTAACTTTAGGATTTGGTATAAAGCTCTTTTATAAAGACACCCTGTCTGATCTAGGTCCGTAATGACTTACAGCAGAAGATCAGAGAGGCTATCCCTAGACAACTAATAACATAACGACCCAAAACCTCCGAGTTTTGTACAAATACCCTATCAAACGAAATTACGGTACTAAGACCATATGCCCATGAGGAGTTCATCCACACAACAATTCGTTTGATATGTATGTATCAGGCACGCAGTAATAGGTCTACGAAGCCTATCAGCACATCGCACAGACTCAGACACACGTCCTATATAGCATTACATTTCTTAGAATGTGTCAGATCCCCACTGCTGTACTATCATTTCCCCTTTTACTCCAGGAAATCGTTTTTGGTTTTTCTAATTTTTATAAATTTTTGAATTTACTGTTCCCAAGGATAAGCTGGAGCATTTCAAATATGTGACTGCCCAGATATCGTTTGTTCACAGAAATCTGACGGCATTAATCTAAGGGAAGAAGATATAGCAGTCAGCAAAGAAATTTTCTAATTTTTATGGATTTTGAAATTTTTCAATGTTTTTGGATTTTCGAAATTTTTCTAAAAAACAGTAAAAATTTAACTAAAAAAACGATAGACTGAGGTGGTGATCAGTCTTGTTTTTCTTTAATACCATTAGCTTTTAAAAGATAATCAAATCTGGATTTGTCAAAAGCTTTGGTAAAAAGATCTGCGCGTTGGTAATCAGTGTGGATTTTAACCATATCGATCAACTCTTTAGCATAACAATCACGGATAAAATGATATTTAATCCGGATATGTTTAGCCTTTGAGTGATTTACTAAGTCTTTTGTTAATGCGATTGCGGCTTCATTATCACAGTAAATAGGGGTTTTAAGAAATTGCAAACTGTAGTCCACCATCTGTTGTTGGATCCAAAGAACCTGTGAGCAGCAGCTCGATGCTGAAACGTATTCTGCTTCACATGTGGATAGTGCAACTGCGGTCTGTTTCTTGCATTGCCAGGTCACGAGCCTGCTCCCCATAAACTGGCATCCAGCCGTTGTGGATTTGCTGTCTTTGTCACAGTCGCCCCAATCTGCATCACTAAAAGCGATTAGGTCAAAATTATCATCATGAGGGTACCAAAGTCCTTTCGATGGACAACCCTTCAGATATCTAAGGATACGCTTGACAGCTGCAAGATGACTTTGTTTCGGCTTCGACTGATATCGTGCACAAAGACATGTTGCGAACATTATATCCGGTCTAGCGCGGTGAGATACATCAGAGATCCGACGATTGCTCTGTATGTAAATGGATCAGTCAGCTCCCCCTTAGCGTCAACTCCAATCCCGTGATTAGGTTGTATCAGGGTATCCATCGGCTTCGAATCTTCCATCTGGAATCGGCTCAAGACTTCAGAAACGTATTTGGTCTGGTGAATAAAGATCCCCGTTGGTCTTTGCACCACCTGCAAGCCTAGGAAAAACTGCATTTCACCCATTGCGCTCATCTCGAACTTTTCCTGCATAACTTTTTCAAATTCCCTGCATAGAAGTTAGTTAGTAGACCCAAATATTATATCATCAACATAAATTTGCACAAGAAGCAAATCATCTCCTGCTCGTTTCGTGAACAGTGTGCAGTCTACCAATCTGCGTTTGAATCCTTTCGAGAGAAGATACGTGCTCAGCTCCTCATACTATTGTCTCGGAGCTTGGTGCAACCCGTAGAGAGCTTTGTTTAAGACATAGACCTTATCCCGGTGAATAGGGTCCTCAAAGCCTGGTGGTTGACCTACGTAAACTTCCTCTTTGACCACACCGTAATGAAATGCGCTCTTTACGTCCATCTGATACACCTTGAATTTCTTCCATGATGCAAACACCAGAAACATTCGTATAGCTTCCAAGCGTGCAACAGGTGCATAGATTTCATTGTAGTCGATTCCTTCAACTTGATGAAAACCTTGAACAACCAAACGAGCTTTGTTTCTCACTATAACTCCTCTATCATCCTTTTTACACTTAAAAACCCATTTGGTTCCTATCTTCTTTCTTCCCGGGGGGCAAATCTGTCAACGTCCAAACTCCAAGTTTCTGAAATTGTAACAACTCTTCTTGCATCGCTTCCACCCAAGCATCATCCAAAAGATCTTCCTTGTATGTCCGCGGCTCGACCTGCGAAACATAACAAGCGAAAGACCAGTCATTTTGAAAACCAGATTTTTGTATTTTGGCATATAATGCAAGATTGCCAATATTCTCTGGTGCTTGAGCATTCCTCAATTGCCCTTTTGTCATAACGCTGCTACCAGGATCACCAATGACCTGTTCAAGCGGGTGTATTCGATGTATCCGAGATTCCGGATAATCAGGTACTTGCACTCCCGTTTGAGTCGTCAAATTCTCTGTAGAAACCAGATCATTACCCACATTTGATGATGAAGCACCATTTGGATTTGGGTTCACTGGTGGTGTCACTGTAGCATTATCCAGAATAGCTTCACTTGTAGCATCATCGTCTTCATCTTCTTATTCTGATGAATTAAGCGTTGTTGAAGCTTCTTGGAACACTTCTTCTTCCATCACAGGAGCAATGGTATCATTAGAAGCCGCTTGAGGATTTACGGTGATCGGACGCACTAACGGTGAAGTCACTGCGTTTTTGACCTCGTAATATAAACGGAGTACAGCTTCTTCAACCATGCTATCTAGATTGAATGATTCAAAGAAATCTTTGTAATCAAACATCCAGTCTGGACCGCCTCCCTGTACATTCTGAGTGTATCTTTGTACTTCGACATTAGCCCACTCCTCGACTTTTCTAGTTCTTTTGTTGAATACCCTTTTGAGTGGGGTTGCATATCCAACAAAATAGCCTTCTTAAGCCTTTGGTGCGAACTTCTCCGAAGGATTAAGCATTGTACACGGGGCTCCAAACGGTTCTAGATACTCTAGATTCGGCTTTCGTCGGTTCAACAGCTCATAAGAAGTTTTGCCAAACTTCTTCCCTGTTAAAACACGATTTAGAGTGTAGCATGCTGCGTAAATTGCTTCGTTCCAGAACATGACTGGAAGATTTGAGTCCGCAAGCATTGTTCTCGCCGTTTCGACTAGAGTCATGTTCTTCCGTTCTGCGACACCGTTCTGCTGGGGTATATATGGAGCGCTGTATTCGTGATGAATTCCCTTGTTTTCACAAAGATCATCCATCTGAGCATTCTTGAACTCCGTCCCATTATCACTCCTGATTCTGACCATAGATATTCTCCAGACGAGTGAACAGAACTTTCAGGTTGTCAAACGTGTCGCTTTTCTGATGTAAGCACATAACCCATGAGAATCTTGAGTAATCGTCAGTCACCACAAGACAGTACAACTCCCCAGCATGACTTTTACGCTTGACTGGACCAAATAAATCCATGTGCAAACGCTCAAGCGGTAGTTCAACGGAATTGACTTTCTTTGGTCTATGGGTCTGTTTGTGTTGCTTACCCTTTTTACAACTAATACACTTGTCATTCAAATGAAAATGTTTCATATTAACTCCAGTGACAAGTTCATTTTTCAACAACTGGTTCATCTTTCTCAAATGAATGTGTCCCATTCTCCTATGCCACATGATAGATTCTTTTTCTGTAGCCTTAGAGAGGAAACACGTGACTTGGCCATGGGTGGTCATAGCTTTGGACATATCGAGAATATACAAATTGTTTACTCTCGGTGCCTTTAGCATCACCCACTCTTTTGGAAGTTCAAAACCCGGTTTCAGGATTTAGCAAGATTTGTCGTCAAAATAAACAGAGAATTGTTTATCACAGATTTGGCTAACACTGAGGAGATTGTAATCTATCTGCTTCACATACGATATCCGCTCAAATGTCACTACCCCATTGCTAACACTACCCTCCATCGTAATGTAGCCTCCTTTATTTCCTGCAAACGCTACGTAACCTCCATTTATGTTCTTGATATCAAAAAGTAGCGTGAGATCCCCTGTCATGTGGCCAGAACCTCCACTGTCAACAATCTAGAGACTGCTAACAGGGCCAGCTGGAGCTCCCTACACATATCAAGTAAAACAATTAGATCTTTCGGGGGACCCAAGCCTGTTTGGTCTTGGGACTTTAAACTGGTTGTTTCAAAGATTCATTAGATTCACAAACATCTTGGTTTTTAACAACCTCTTTCTTTTCACACTCAACTTTTTCTTTGTCAGTTTTCACATTCTGTGAAGTTGAAGCACCCTCAGACCCCTTTGATGACCAAGACTGTTCAGACCCTTTCAAGATCCGGATCTGAGATTTTGAGGTCTCAATCGGTTGCTTTACTCCGTCCTTGAATGTTACCTTCATGGTTACCTTCTCTGATTTAACAGAGACAGGTCCAACTGCTGGTTTGACATTAGGTTTAGCAGGAACCTTTTTATTTTCAGCTGTTGTGTTCATCAATGGTTTCTTCAATGGTTTCTCAGTAGCTATCCGGTTGCGTTTGTCATAAGTCATCGGACGATTTTCCCTCTTTTTGAAAAAAATGTTTTGGTTATAATAAGGTACTGGCTAGGGGAAAAACCGTCTTTGAGGATAACTGTAATTATCAACCGGATAATCATGTCTTTGCTTCATATCCACCTCAGTAGCTATCCGGTTCCATTTCATTTATATAGTTGTTAATGGCAAGTTGCTTTAAAGACAAAGTCTTTTTCAATTCAGAAACATCCTTTTTGTAACCATCAAGTACTTTGTTGAATTCTTTTGCTTCCTTTTGATAAGTTTAACAGTTTATTTTAGCACTCTCAAGTTGTACCTTGAGTTGCTTATTTTCTTCTGTCAAACTATCAAAAACAGAACATTTATCACAAACATGAGATTTAGATTGAGATTCAGTACTTACTGGTTTAGGTGGTTCTGTCATTGCCATCAGTGCGAAATGAGCTTCCTTCCCTGCAAAGAATTTTGAATAATCAATCTTTGTGCAGGCATCATCCACCATGCACGACTTGCGGGTCATAAGGAAATCTGCTTCAGCTAGCAACTGATCGATGTCATCGTCTAGTGAGTTCACACTAGCTTCCGAGTCAGAATCACTTTCCATGTCCGAGTAAGCTGAATCATATTGCTCTCCAACATCTGTGACAGAATCAAGAATCATGCCAGACTTCTTGTCTTCACACTCATCATTCATATCCTCATTTAACTCTTCTATTTTCAACTCCGTCAATTTTTCTGTCACAACATCTTCTTCAATCTCCACATGTTCATCCAAACTCATCTTTTATGCCACACAAGCCACATTTCCTGCAGTAATCTCTTCCACTCCTAATTGCATACCCGTCCAATCAAAACCTTCATCTTTTTGAATCACAAGTGCTTGGTTTTGGTTTTCAGTTTGGGTTTGGGTTTGAGTGTTAGGTGTAGAGATGGGAACAATGGTTCGGTTTGGATTCTGTTGTGGCTGGTTTTGAGATGTGGATTGTCTAGTATTGGTATTTTGTTGTGTGTTTTGACGGTTCTGGTAGTTGTTTTGAGGTTGAAAGCTAGAAATGTTGGGACTATTGTATGATACCTGATTCTGGTTTTGGTTTTGTCGGTTTTGGTAGCTTGAATTGAACGGATTTCGATTACCTTGCTGAGCCGGCTGTGTACACTCTCTCTTGAAATGACCCTTCTCACCACAATTAAAACATGTGACCTTGGCTTTGTTAAAGCCATAAGTGGTGTTTGGAAAAGTCGAAAGGTCAGTTCTCCCTGTTTTCTGGATAAAATCAGTGGCTCTTCTCATGATGCTAGCAAACGCCCACTGTATATCCATAAGCTCCATTTCCTCTTTATCGATTTGTGCATAGTCCTCATTGGTTAGATTGTTGTTTCCAATCTGACTAGCAACTAAACCGTTGTATGATGCAACCATTGCAGATTGTTGTTTCAACGGTAACATTGTTAAGGTTAGTGTTAGGACAAAGAGGATTGGTGAAACCACTTTTGTAAACCTTAGTCTAATTCACTTCTGTCATTTTTGGCTAAGTATAGAAGTACTGAAGAGAAGACAAGAAACTGCTGATTAGAAGATATGAAGAAGTGCTGAAGTTGCAGAAGTTCTGAAGTCCAAACCAGACAAGTTCACTTCAGAAATACTGAAGACAAAACTACTCTTCAGTAGTTGTCCTTCATCAGCACTTAGCAATAGATATTTCCCACCGCCTTTTTGCATCAGTAGTTTATTGTTTAATATTACTTTTAGCTTTATTTGTTTCTTTCAATGTTGCAACTTGTGCAACTTGTCACTGGAGTTTCTGTGCTTGCTTTTTAGGCAAGATACATGCATGTAATCGTCTATAAATAGGAGGCTTCAACCTTCTATTTTAGACATTGATTTTCAACAGAAAAATCCTTCAAACACTCTCATTGTTATATTCCATTTCTGTATTTATTGTGAATCTCTCTAAGTATCTAATTCTCATTTACAACTTAGATTCATAATAAATACTTTGTCATTTATTAGTTTCAAACATCAAGGGGGAGTTATAACTCTGCCTTTGTATAAAAAGTGTTGCTTTAACTTATAACATTCCGCTGTGCTTATAATCTGATTTACAAGGACTTGCTAAACACTTAAGTGTCAAGATAGCAAGTTCATACTTAGCAAACAAGAGCAAACTGATCCAACAATTGGTATCAGAGCATTGGTTTATCTGATCACATATCAATCTAACAAATTGAGAATCAGACACAAAGCTCTTATTGATATTCAATATAAAGATCAAAAGTTCACTTTTTATCAAATATCCATCACTTAAAAGAGTCATTTGACAAATCTATACTCTTTAAAAATGGATCCACATAATACTGGTTCTGCCACCAAACCTGCCATGCTTGTGAGAAATGAGTACAATATATGGCAAAAGAGAATGGCACATACCTTGTCACAAACCAACACAGGTTGTTGGAGATCTGTGATATATGGTCCACACAAACCAGTAAACATAAATCTTGAAACTAAAGAAGGGATTCCTAAGGATCCCAAAGACTATACAGATGAGGATTTCCTAAAACTTGAGCTAGATGCTAAGGCATTCTCTATGTTGGCAATGGCTCTCCCAAATGAAATATACTCTGGCCTTTTACATTGTGAAAGTGCCAAAGAACTTTGGGACTGTCTTAAAGAACAGTTTGGAGGAACTGAAGAGGTGATTGCCAACACCAGAGAAATTTTGGCTCAACAATATGAAACATTTGCTTATATTAATGGGGAAACTTTGACACAACAATTTGAAAGATTCTCCTCATTAATCTCTGAGCTAAAGTTAAATGGTCAGACCTATACAACAGTATCTATGTTACATAGATTTTTAAGGTCTCTACCTGACAAATGGGAAACTTACTCCATTGTCTTAAGATCCTCACCAGATTTTAGCTCCCTCACTCTTACAAAACTCCATGGGAGATTACTTACTTTTGAGAGAGAAATCGATCAAAAGAAGAAATTACAAACTTCTGGTAAAACTGCTGATGACTACCTACCAGGTAGTACAGCACTTTTGGGACAAGATTCACCAACTTGTTCCTATGGATCTTATGACAATATTGACATAACCACTGGGATCTCATCAGAAAGATCTTTCCCAGGTTATGACAATGATGACCAAAGTCAAACTGCTGATAATCTATGTTTTATCATGGATGATTTGAAAAATTTTAGCAGTGATGACTTAGAGGAAATGGACATATTACACCAACTGGCCATGCTAAGCATTAAAACTAACAAGTTTTATAAAAGGTCAGGAAGGAAATTTCCAGGATTGACCAGTAATACAAAAATTGGTTTTGACAAATCTAAACTGAGATGTCACAAGTGTCAGAAGTTGGGACACTTTGCTAGAGAATGTAGAAGCTCTAGCTTTAACCAATCACAATCTGGAAATAACTATAACCCCAATTATAATAGGAACAATGGAACTCAAGGGAGTGCTCATTTTGTACAGGCACAAGCTCCTCAACAGCAATATATGCCTCAAGTACAATATGTTCAAATGCCTGCTCAACAGATGCAGAGCCAACAATCAATCCCTCCCTTTCCAGCTGCTCAACTTCCTCCACAGCCTCAACAACCCCCTCAACAAAGTCTCTTTACCTCGGGGTATGTTGACTGGAGCAGTCTCCCTTATGACACCACAGAGTGTAATCCTGATGCAGACAACAAAGTGTTTGATATCAACTGGGGAGAACCAGACAATGGCAGAAAGAACTTTGCCTTAATGGCATTTGAAGGCTGTACCTCAAAATCTGCATTGTCACAGGTATCAAAAGAATCTTTGACAAAACTTTGTTCAAACTCTTGCAAAGAAACTTTTGCTCTCATAAGAGAGACAAACGTGCACCTACAAGGCAAAGCCAATGATTTAGAAAGAAAATACACACAGATAAAATGTGATTTAGAAAGAAAACTGTGTGCTAAAACAAAAGAGGTTTCTAAATTAACTGACTCTGCTATTGAAACCCAAGCACAAATCAAAATGATGCTAAATGACCTGGGAGATGTCAGACAAGAGCTTGCTGACACCAGGATCACTTGTGAAAAATGGGTGGAATCTTGTAGGGGGTATCAACTACTGCTAAACAAACAAAGTGCTTCAAATGTTAAGTTTGGCATAGGATACCATCATGTTGAAACACCAACAGATTTTTCTCCAAAACTACTGAAGATGGGAGAAGAATTGTTTCAAATGAAACTTCTGAAGGGAAAGAATGCACATCTTTCCATGAAAACTTTCTAAACAGAAATCCTGGCATTTTTAAAGAAAGTACTTCAGAAGTATTTACAAAAACTGACAACAAGCCATCAGTAGTTTTATCTACTTCAGGAGTTGAGACCCTGAAAACTACTGATGAGCAAAATCTTTTCACAACTGTCAGAAATTTGCCTTCAGAACAAAAACAAAAGGCAAAAGAATGTGAAATTTGTGGCCTGTTCAACCACAAAACTGAATTTTGTAGATACAGAAAAGGAATTCAGTTCAATAAAAAATTTAAACAACAGGTTGTGGGAAATCAAATCAGAAATGATTATGAAAAAGTCTTTAAACCCAAGAAACAACAACCTGAAAACACCTTTTCTCAGAAAAAGATAAAATCTCAACCAAAATCTTTTTCTCAAAATTCCTTGTCAGTAGTTAGACCAGAATCATCAGCAGTTTCACAAACTGCTGAGATTCAAAATCTAAAGAACATGGTAGAACTACTGATGACCAAGGTTGATGGTGGTCCTAAAAAGGATACCACCATGGTTCTTAATGAAAAATCCATTGCCAAAAAGACATGGATTTCTCAACCTGGTCAAGAACAAACTGTAACTGTTCTCAAGAGCAAACCCAAAGCCAAACAGGCTTGGGTTTCCAAATCTAACTAATTTGCTTTTATGTGCAGAGAGTTTCCAGGGGCTTAAACAGCATATGGTATGTTGATAGTGGAGGCTCTATGCACATGACTGGATGCAGATACCTGATAAACAATTTTATCAGCCAAAGAGAAGGATCTGTGTCCTTTGGGAACAATGCTAAGGGATATGTGCTAGGACATGGCAATGTCTCCTCTGGCAAAATACAGTTTGACAAGGTCAATCTGGTGGAAAATCTTGAATACAACTTGCTGAGCGTGTCACAAATGTGTGATAAAGGATATTCTTCCTTTTTCACAAAGACAGCTTGCAAGATCATCTCACCAGAAGGCCAGAAGTTGATTGAGAAGATTATAGAAGATCATACTTTGCTGATTGCCAAAAGATGTGGCAATGTCTATGCAGTGGACATTGAGAAAGACAAAGTATTGAACAACACTGCCTGTTTCTTCTCAAGGGCATCAACTTCAGAAACAAATCTCTGGCACAGGAGACTTGGCCATGTGAACTTTAAAACCATAAATAAAGTCACAAAAATGGGCTTGGTCAGAGGTCTACCTTTGAAAGTATACCAGTGTCAAGAACACTGTGTATCCTGTTTAAAGGGAAAACAGCATAAGTCCTCCTATAAGTCTATTGAAGAATCAAAAACAACTGCATGTCTTCAACTACTCCATATGGACTTATTTGGACCTGTCAAGATTATGAGCCTTGGTAAAAAGAAGTACTGCTTAGTCATCATTGATGACTACTCAAGATTCACATGGGTATTCTTCTTATTTTCCAAGGATGAGGCTGCTGAAATCATCAAGTTCTTCATTCTACAAGTAGAGAAACAATATTCTCTATCTGTCAAAACCATTAGAAGTGACAATGGGACAGAGTTCAGGAACAAAACTCTGGATGAATTCTGTTTGTCTAAAGGGATTATTAGACAATACAGTGTTCCCAGAACTCCTGAACAAAATGGTGTAGTAGAAAGGAAGAACAGAACATTGATAGAAGGAGCAAGAACAATGTTAGCTGATTCTGGACTGCCATTATACTTTTGGGCAGAAGCAGTTAACACAGCATGTTATGTTCAGAATAGAGTTCTTGTGGTCAAGAGACATTCCAAGACTGCCTATGAAGTACTTCATGGCATGAAGCCCCTTATCTCCTTTTTCAGGGCTTTTGGGTGTCAATGTTTCATCTTGAACATCAAGGAATCTATTTCAAAGTTTGCTGCCAAAGTTGACTCAGGTTACTTTCTTGGTTACTCTTCAACTAGAAAAGCCTACAAGGTTTTTAATTCTCACACCAGGATAGTAGAAGAAACATTGAATGTCAAGTTCAATGAGTCAAAACACACTCTTATTCCAGCACATCCTGCTGAACTCTTTGACCTTGACAACTTTCACTTTGGACCTGAAAAGGCTGTTACTTCTTCCAAACCTACTTATTATGGTGATCAAAGGTTTGAAGATGAGGATCCTGCACCATGGACTCCTCAAACAGTCATTAAGTCAACTACAACACCATCAGAAGTTTTTCAAACTTCTGATCAAACAAATACTGAAGGCCAAACTCAAACATCTGCTTCAGCACCTGCAACTACTGAAGAAGCTGAAACTGCTGAACCAGATATTATAGACCTCAGTAGTTTGTTTGAAGAACAAGAGCCACCTACGCCTGTCAGTGGTTTACAACAACTGATTGAACACAGAGATCATCCACTTGATCAAATCATGGGTGATATAGCTACAGGTGTTCTGACCAGAAACCAGCTCTCCAACTTTTGCCTATTCTCAGCCTTTATTTCACAGTTGGAACCAAAGAAGTACCAAGAAGCCCTCAAAGACAATAATTGGGTGCAAGCTATGCAAGATGAACTACTTCAGTTCAACAAGCAACAGGTCTGGGAAATCTGTCCCTTACCTCAAAACAAGCAACCAATTGGTACAAGATGGGTTTTCAGGAACAAACAAGATGAAGCTGGTATGATAATCAAGAACAAGGCAAGACTGGTAGTTCAAGGGTACTCTCAAGAAGAGGGAATTGACTATGATGAAACCTTTGCTCCAGTTGCAAGGCTTGAGGCCATCAGGTTATTTCTGGCCTATGCCATTTCCAACAAAATTAAAGTTTATCAAATGGATGTGAAAAGTGCATTTTTGTATGGAAAAATCAAAGAGGAGGTGTATGTCTGTCAGCCACCTGGGTTTGAGGATCCTTCTCATCCTGAGTGGGTGTACAGACTGGATAAAGCTCTATATGGGCTCAAACAGGCTCCAAGAGCCTGGTATGATACACTCTCCACCTTTTTACTCAAAAATAACTTTACAAGAGGTGCCATTGATAAAACACTTTTCATTAAACATGTTGGAAATCATGTCTTACTTGTTCAAATTTATGTTGATGATATCATCTTTGGTTCAACAAACACAAAATTGTGTGATGATTTTAAGAAACTCATGCAATCAAAATTTGAGATGAGTACCATGGGAGAACTGCAGTACTTTCTAGGACTGCAGATCAAACAACAAACAAATGGAACTTTTATACATCAATCAAAATATGTTAAAGAATTATTGAACAAATTTTCTTTAAATGACTGTAAATCATGTTCCACTCCCATGACACCTATCACACAAGTTGAACCTGATGATCAAGGAAAACAGGTTGATCAAACCATGTACAGATGCATGATAGGTTCCCTTTTATACTTAACTGCTTCTAGACCAGATATTATGTTCTCAACATGTGTCTGTGCTAGATATCAATCAGCACCAAGGGAATCACACCTTATTGCAGTCAAAAGAATTTTTAGATATCTGAAAGGAACTCCAACACTGGGAATTTGGTATCCTGCTTCAAGCAATACCAAGTTATCAGCTTTTTCAGATAGTGACTATGCAGGGTGTAAGATGACAAGAAAGTCAACATCTGGTGGTTGTCAATTCCTGGGTAACTGTCTAGTGTCATGGCAATCAAAGAAGCAAACATCTGTTGCAACTTCAACTGCTGAAGCTGAATACATTGCAGCTGCAAGTTGTACATCACAGATACAATGGCTCCAATATCAACTTCTTGATTATGGAATCAAAGAGACCAAGACACCTTTGTTTGTAGACAGCAAATCTGCCATTAGCATCATTCAAAATCCGGTACAGTTCTCAAAAACTAAACATATTGAGATCAGGTACCACTTCATAAGAGATTGCTATGAAAAAGGCAAGATTGAGGTGAAGCATGTAGCAACAGCTAATCAGATAGCTGACATCTTCACTAAACCCCTTGACACATCAACATTTCAGAAGTTAGTATCCATGCTTGGAATGCTAAATTTGTAAGTGTTTATTTTATTTTTTTTCTTTCTGCATATCAGTTAGAATCCAAGTTAACACTTGATTCTACCCAACTCTACATCAAACTTCTACATCAATCACTACTGTTATGCATCAAAATTTTTCTTTTTCCTTTTTCCATCCTTGATTCCATCCTGTTTACCATGGTGGAATCAACAAGAAAAATTTTCTTTTTCCTTTTTCCATCCTTGATTCCATCCTGTTTACCTTGGTGGATTTCAAGTTAACCTTTTCCATCTTTTTTCTGGTTTCCACTTACAAATGACAAAAGTCTGCAACAAAACTTCTGAAAAACAAACTACTGATTAAACAAAAATCAGTATGAGAGAAACTACTGATGAACAAAAATCATCAGTATGGGATAACTTTCTGAAAAAGTGTGTAACTTCTGATAAAATAACCTTCAGAAGTTATGAATAAAGTATTTATAAAAACATTTCTCATCAGATGTTAAAACTACTGAAGAGAAAATGGGAACTACTGATGAAGTAATCCTTCATCAGCAGTTTAAGTCAAAAGGGCAAATCTGACTTTTCCCATCATCAGAGGTTTGACCTAATCAGTTTAAAACCTCTGATAAAGAGATTTTCTAATAAATACCTTTTCTACACACTTATCCTTTCAAACTCAAAAATATCCCTCCTTCTCTCTCAAAACTCTCTCAAAACCTATACCTGCAAATCCACTGTTCGATCAAACACCCAAACCACAATGGCTCTAGTTCTAAAACAGGGACACAATCAAAGAGCCTTTCTTGAAAAACAAGAAGGCTGGTCCCAATATGATGAGATCATTGATCTTGTCGTCAAATCCCAATACTTTACTGCTCTCACAATAAACCCACCAATTCACACTGAAACTCTGAATGAGTTCTGGGCAAATGCTGAGACGGTTACAATGGGTGGTGAGGTCATTTCCCTCAACTCAAAGATAAAAGGGAAACAACTGACCATCACACCGGCCACACTAGCAACAAGACTGGGTCTGGATGATGTAGCTGCCCCTGACCATGTTGCTAACACTGATATTCATCTAACCATGACTGAGTGTGGTTATCAAGGTACTCTCTCCCATGCTACAATATTCAAAAAATATTTTGAACCAAAATACAAACTTTTGTTTCATTATATTATTATGTGTTTGAGTCCAAAAACAGGGTCTTATGACCAGATGCCCTCCACTTTTCAACCAATATTTCATTCCATTGTGAATGAAACTAAATTCAGGGCATCAAAACTGTTTTTCAATGAGTTGGTGTTACATCACAATAATACCAAGAAAAAGTTTTTGTTGTACCCAAGGTTCATTATGCAATGCATAATAGGGGAAATGGGTAATGAGGTGCTTGTGGGAAAAATTTCAACTTTAAACCCTTTAACATCACAAGCATACTCAAGACTTAACAAACCGGCTGCCTGGCCAGAAGATGATCAGGGAGAACAACAACAAGTCCCCCTGAAGCCCACATCTTCCAAACTCACACCACCAAAAGCCAAAAAGCCCAAGCCAACAAAAACTGCAACCCACCAACCCAAAAGAAAAGCTGTTCAGGAGGTTGAGATGCCTGAACATGCTCATGAGCATTCTGCTCTTCAAATTGATGAGACTAAAACACCCTCTCAGTCTCATCCATCTCAAACCCCACCAAGAGCACCCATATCTGTTCAATTCAAAAGAAAAAGACTTAGAAAAACATATCAAACACACTCTTCTTTTGAAACTGCTGAACAACAACCTATTGCCCAAACTACTGAACCAACCCCACAAATTTCTGAACAAGAGGCAATAGAAATTGCCAAACTTCTCTCTGGGCTAAAAGAGAATGTCCCATCTGATCATGTCAGTCCCCATCAACCACAACAAACAGGGGACATAACTACTACATCAGACATGGATGTGGACATCACTAGCCCTATCCCAAGAGATGAGGGTGGACCCGAGTCTTTAAGCCCAATTTTAGAGACTCTTGGGGCATCTGAGGCTGCTACTACTCAGTTACCACCCAGTGGTGGATCTGAGGACAGAAGTAACATAGCTAAGACCTCAGATGTGGCAACTACTGATGAAGGCTTAATGCCTGAAGTAGGAAATCCTCAGTACCAAGAAACAGAGGTTCATGAGAGAACTGAGTTGGGCTCAGCTCATGATTTAACTGAGACAGTCCTCACTGAGGGCAACATCAGGGATTCAGATGATTCCATTAGTTTGGATGATGTTTCACATACTCAAACTACTGAATTGACGGCAAAAACTGAAGGTCCTGCTGCAAAGGTATCCAGGCTCAAGAAGCCAGTCACCTCTGCACAGGTTAAAGCCCACTCAATCCCTAAAACCCCTAGAGTGGCATCCTCTGTACAACATGAGGATCTCCCAAAAACACCCCCTTCACAGCAAATGCCTACCCAATTCCCTAGGCAAGCAAGCATAGACCTGAACCAACTATGCAGCCCAGAGGGTCCCCTGTACCACATGATGAATACACTCATCAGAAATCACTTCCAAACATATACAGCTGACTTGGAGCTGTCCATCAAGAACCAATTTGGAGTGATTAAAACCAAGATGAACGATCTGTCCAACAAAATAGACTACAACAGCCAGCAGATTGCTCATCTTCAAGGACACTTCTCCCAACCCTCTGCTTCAAGGGTTAAAATTGATGAATCCAAAAAGGGGGAGAAGATCAGGGAACCTAAGGAGTCATTCCAAGCCAGGATAAAGGCAAGAGTGGCACTCCTTGAAAGAGATCAGAAAGATCAGGCCAGGAAAGAAAAATTGGCCAAACAGTTTGGTGTCTCAATTGAAGAAATTGAAGCTGCAGAGAAAGAAGATGAGACCCAAAGTTCTGAAGATTCCCTAAGGCATAATAAAGAAACTTCTGATGACCAAACTTCTGATGAAGAATCAGAAAGTACTGAAGACAATGCTTCAGTAGCTGACAAACCATCAGCAGTTGTCAGCACATCAGAAGTTAACACTTCCCAACCTCAAACAACTGAACCTTCCAGAACCACTGCTCCCATTCAACCAACATCTGATCCCATCAGGCCTACATCTATTACAACAATGACTGTATTAAACCCTTCTCCTATCTCTCAATCAGCTGAACTATTAGAGAAGAGCTTAATTGCAGCCAACAAGAAGGCCAGAGAAGATCAGATTTGGAAATCTCTGGAAGAAAGGGATGATTTGGACTTAAGCCATGAAGAAAAACTTCAGGCTTATGCAGCTGAACTACAAAGGCAGGCTAGCCTTGATGAGATTGCTGAACAGGATAAAAGACAACAACTGGTGTCTTATATTACCAAGAACAGCAAGACTAAAGCCTTTACACTCAAAGGACTCTCTATGCAAGAGCTGACAAGAAGAGCACAACTGCTTGCAGACAAAATGGCCACAAGCAAAGATGGAAAGGCCAAGAGAGCCCAGATAATAGAAGAGCTAGTAGCAGAAGGATATGGTTCAAAAGCCTCTGTATCCAGATGGAAAGAAGAAAGACTAATGGATACATATAGAAAATACTTGGCTGCCAAGGCTGCAAATCCTGAGAAGTTTCAAACTGCTGATCCTTCAAGATCAGTAGTTAGAACTTCTGGTACATCTAGAAGATCTGCTGCTCAGAAGAAGAAGGCAGAGGACAATGTCAAAACTGATTTCAAAATGGTACTACTTGAAGGAAGTTCAATAGTCCATTCAGATTTTGACATTGAGGAAAAACCTCTGTTGACACAATTCAGGGATCCTTCCACTTTTGCTTATCAAATACAAAAGACCATCAAAGAGAAGATGCATACCAGAGTAGTGACTGAACACCATCTCCCAACTGTTCAGATGCCTGATATGCAACAACAACAAGGAAGAGAATCCCACCTGAGGCTATCTGAAACTGAAGACATTCAGCACTCAGGACCATCAACCCAAGGGACAAGTCTGGTTCCCTATTCTTCTGACTTTAACAAGTCAAAGATCCCTATCATCAGATGGTCACTTACTGATAACAACTCAGTACTGTTGACAAGAAGAGACTTCTCAAGCAGGGCTTACAAGAAGATCAGTGATCTGAAGAAACTGTCAACACAAGACCTGCTCACAATTCAACATCTGGAACCACAGAGAGGATCTCTATCTGATGGTCAGTACAACCAGCTCAAGAACACCATGTACAAAGAGATATGGAAGATTGTTCAAGACAGAAGAAACACATAAGGAATTAGTAAGGTTTTGGCTTCATCAATCCAGGGGGAGATTGTTAGGACAAAGAGGATTGGTGAAACCACTTTTGTAAACCTTAGTCTAATTCACTTCTGTCATTTTTGGCTAAGTATAGAAGTACTGAAGAGAAGACAAGAAACTGCTGATTAGAAGATATGAAGAAGTGCTGAAGTTGCAGAAGTTCTGAAGTCCAAACCAGACAAGTTCACTTCAGAAGTACTGAAGACAAAACTACTCTTCAGTAGTTGTCCTTCATCAGCACTTAGCAATAGATATTTCCCACCGCCTTTTTGCATCAGTAGTTTATTGTTTAATATTACTTTTAGCTTTATTTGTTTCTTTCAATGTTGCAACTTGTGCAACTTGTCACTGGAGTTTCTGTGCTTGCTTTTTAGGCAAGATACATGCATGTAATCGTCTATAAATAGGAGGCTTCAACCTTCTATTTTAGACATTGATTTTCAACAGAAAAATCCTTCAAACACTCTCATTGTTATATTCCATTTCTGTATTTATTGTGAATCTCTCTAAGTATCTAATTCTCATTTACAACTTAGATTCATAATACATACTTTGTCATTTATTAGTTTCAAACATCAAGGGGGAGTTATAACTCTGCCTTTGTATAAAAAGTGTTGCTTTAACTTATAACATTCCGCTGTGCTTATAATCTGATTTACAAGGACTTGCTAAACACTTAAGTGTCAAGATAGCAAGTTCTTACTTAGCAAACAAGAGCAAACTGATCCAACAGTTAGAAGTCTCTAACACAATCGGACTTTGATTTGATTGTGTTTGAGTGATCTGCATTTGGTTCATGTGAGGATTATATGGTTGTTGTTGAGGTTGACTGGCAGTGTAACAGGCAGCTTGTTGCATAGGTGAAAAAGGTGGAATGAAATTAGGTGTTTGATAAGATTGTGGTGTATATGATGAAGTTTGGGCAAGATAGTTTATTGGTGCTTTGGTGGGTTCAACAACATTAGATACACAAGCAATATGAGGTGCAACACTTGAAGTAGAGCTAGAAGTGGAAAGAGAAGTAGATGTACCACTCACATACAACTCTGGGTTCTGTGGAATCCGTGCTCTCTTTTCTTTCCTCTTCTCCTCCATTTTTTTGTTCTCCAGTTTTTGTATGAACTCATTGATAGTCCAATACTGGTATGCATCTTTTTCTTTCAACACTTCAATGTGTTGGTTCCAATATGGTGGTAAAGCATCAGCAAATTTATCCACCAGTTCAGACATAGGTATGCAAATCTCGTAGCTTGAGAGCTCTGTGAGCGAATGGCAATACCTTGGAACCAATTCTTTTAAAGTCTCGTTACCCATGTAACTAAAGTTCTCGAACTCTTTACGAAGCTCTTTCATTCTCAGCTTCCTAGTCTTCTCGTTACCATCATGTCTGTTTCTCAGCATATCCCACAACTGTTTTGAAGTAGTACACGATGCAAACTGATGCAACAAATCAGTGTTGATCGCCTGAGATAATTGAGAAAACGCCTTTTTCTCGATCGCGAACTTCTTCTTCTCATCATCATTTAAGTTCTCCAATGGTATAGGTTCACCTGTGTTCTCCAGAATAGGAGCAACATAACCTTTCACTATCATCTGCCATGCCTCGGCTCCCTCTAAGCCTTGTCCCTCCACATGTATCTTGAACTTTGTCTTCCATGTGTTATAATCAATCATATCCATGAGCTTTGGTGGACGATTTCCACTGCCTGATGATAGATCATGAATGAGTGTAGATATGGCATTGGTCGTCTGTGAGTGAACTGCAGCTGCTGCTACTCCCCAATAGTCGCCAATTGGTTGCTGTAATGGTTGTACAACTTGCTGAGGAGTAGAACTAGTCATAGCCATGTAGTTTATTGGCTGAGATGGTGGACTAGTCTTCTGAGTTGCAACTGTCCATGGATCTCTGGTTGTCTGCTGCTGTGGTGCTGGATTAGGTCTTGGCGTAGTTGGAAAGTTCCACATCTTAACCTGTAAATGTTCAAACACGAAAAGATTAGAAAAATTTTAAACGGGTTTTTCCTTCGCACTATCGTATGGTCGAATGAGGAAAATTCTTCTCCTTCGACCGTTTGGAAAGGTACGAATGTGGACTATGACAACACACAAACTCTTTCGACCATTTGTTATCTCTATCGACCGTTTGTTCCCTCCTTCGACCGTTCGATCAGTCGAATGAAACTCTGATGGTCGAATGTACACAAATAAGCTATGAAACTCTACGTTCAACCACAAAATCAACACCTTCGACCAGAAATTCACTCGTTCGACCAAATTTACTCACACCTTCGACCGTTCTCTCTAGGTTCGACCCCTGCTATTTCAATAACGGTTATTCTTTGAAAATCGGTTAATTTTTATCATGTTTATCAAATGTTGATAGATTTTGATGATTTTAATCAGGTTTTGAATCGGAATTGATTTGGAACAAGTTTATCAAAGAGAATTATCCATTTTAACCATGAAAACAAGTTGTAATCAATCAAAAACTCATCAAATCAGTTTGTTCTAAGAAAACAGAAACTTTTTGACCAAAATTGGGTCCAAATCAACTGAGAAACTATCAATTTGTGGTTGTTTGATCCAGAATGGCTCTGATACCACTTTGTATGTGCTAAAGGATCGACAAATCTACAAAGACATTATCAAACAAGTTTGATTTAGGTGCGGAAACCCTAAACCAATCACAAAATGATAATCAATCATATCAAAACAAACAAATCATCATTCAAAGCTTTTCTTATTAATAATCAAAACTCAATTACACGTTAATTTGATCAAAACATGAAGGACACAACGTGAATTAAATTTAACAAAACACTAGAGAGACACACTGAACTTGGAGGGAATAATAATGACTAAAACTACATTCAAAAATCAGCTTGACCTATTTATAGGCTGCACGTTCGCCCACAGTGTTAGTGCGAACGTGCACATTCGACCAAACAGCCTGGTCGAATGAAGCAATACATAACTAACAAAATCTTCCTTCGCCTCCTGTGTCTCCTTCGTATGATCTTCTTCCTTCGCACCTTTGAAAACATTCCTTCGCCCACATAAAAACTCCTTCGCCCACTCGACAAAACTTATTAACATATGTTTATTGCAAATCCAAAGCATTAGTCGCATAAGTGCATCTACATAGATCAAGGTAACTTAAACGGTGTAAATACTAACCAGTTGCTTGTAGCTGCTCAAGTTGATAAAGCCATGGAATCGGTGATAGGAACTCATCAGAAAATACCTGTTCTAAAACTTGGAATGTCTTATTTTGAGTGGAATTTCAATTTCATTCAAGTAATGAAGATTAAGGATGTAAGGCCATGAGATCAATACTAAACGACCCCTGTGTTATCACCTATGTGGTAAATGAGGAGACCGGAGCTACTGCTTTCAAGCCAAAAACTTTGTATTCCGATGAAGATCATGAGAAGGCTGATATTGATGAAAGGGCAATTGCAATGCTTCATCAGGGACTCTCACCCGAAGTGTCTATTGGGATGTGTGATACCAAAACTGCCAAAGAACTTTGGGAAGCCCTCGAGAACTTGTATGAAGGGAATGAGGAGATGAAAGACAGCAGGCGTGAAATGTTGAGTCAGATGTTTAATGCCTTTAATGATATTCCTGGAGAATCGCTGGAAAGTCAAATCCAACGTGTTGTTGCATTGGTTAGTGAAATGAAATCCAATGACATGGTTCTAGACAACTCAGTGATGAATAAGAAGCTGCTAAACACTTTACCAAGGAATTTAGATTCAAATGTTACACTTATCAAGCGAACCAAGGACTTGGCCCAGAATGACTCTGCTAGAAGTGATCTCATTGATTAAATCATATGACATGGATGACAAGCAGCGTTACTACACTCACACTTCAAGCTACAACAATGCAATTCTTTCTTCTTCCAATAGTGCATTGATGTCTCAACCAGAGCAATAAAGACATTCCCTTTACTCATACCCTGCCAGTCCATCTTCCTATCCACCGTTTTTTTGCTTCAACTCCATCCACCACCTCAGCTAAACTGGCTCCATCACCAAGTGTCACTGCTATTGCTTCTTCTGCTGCTGGTTCAACCACTGCTAAAATTCCAAAAGAAGTAGAAGATAGTCTAGCATTGTGTGCAGCTTTTATGAACTGTTACAATGCCTTCATGGATGGAAAACTTGCTGCAAATAACGCAAGCTTGATCAGGTTCATCAAGATGACATTGAAGAAATGGATCACACTTGGCAGATGGCAACGGTGGTGCATCAGGCCAAGAACTTTGTGGCTAAGACTGGCAAGAATGCATGGGAGTACCCAAAGACCAACCTAGGATGGGATAAGAAGAAGATGAGGTGCTATAATTGTGATGAACCAGGACATTTTGCTAGGGAGTGCACCAAGACAAAGAGAGAGCGCACCAACAATGTTGTAGTGTCTGTGGAAAGAACTCCTTGATCAGCTCCTACTTCGGTTGTTGCTTCTGCTTCTACACCAGGGACACATGCTTCAGTTACTCGTACTGAATTTCAATCTCAACTCCCGGTACTGCTATGGTAGTTCAAGAGGGAGGTGGATGGGATTGGTCATCACAGGTGCAATACTTGCAAATCACTGAGGTTACTGTCTACAAGGCTCTCATGGCGCAGATGGAGGATGACTATGTGCCTTCTGCTGCTGAGGTACATTCTGAAATTTTAGCTGAATCTTGTTGTACTGAAAGGTACAAGTTAAAAATTAAGGGTTTTAGAGAAGAAACTCTCTCCGCATACAAGCAGCTTGAATATCAAGAAATGACCAACTAGGACACTAAAAAGAAAAATATTTATCTATACTATATTATAATGCATAAGAGAGGGGTAGTTTAAGATACCCAAAAGTTAAGAACTTATTTTTCATTAATAACCCTAAAATGAGGGTAAAATAGTCATTCATACATTATTTACATTTTAATACTCCATCTTAGTTACACTTTAATCCCTAAAACTTTACTTAACTTTTCCTTATTTAAATTATAGTTAAACTTTTTTTCCTTATTTTAAGCAAACCACCCCCCATGATTTTTAAATAGTCATATTTTTTGCATACATTTATACTTATATAAAAAAAATTACATCATAATAATGAGCATTTTATTATTTTTAATTTGAGTATAATATTGCCATTTTTTATTTTAAAAATCTTTTATGTGCTACGTGATTAACGATATCTAGGAGTAAGCAATAATTAAACCGTTCACCGAAGCCAAACCAAAAAACAGACAAAGCTGAACCAAAATATATTGAAAATTGAAAACATCCGATTTATCTTAAAATTGGTTATCGTTTTCTTTTTGTACCCTGAGTTAACCCAAATTAATTAAATTAAAACAAACCCATTAATATATTCATATATAACAGCGTGCCCGCACGATGTGGTAGTGAACACAGACACTTCTAATGGTTCATGGTTGGGTTAGGTTTAGTTCGGTTATAAGCCTCAATCGGAACAAAAATCGACATTATCAGTTTATCGATCATGTTAACCAACCGGTTAATTGGTTTAGTCTATTTGGTGAGATTGTCGTTTTTAGTTCGGTTTAGTTAATTTTGGTTAATAATCAAAACCAAACTTTAGTTAAAATTTTGCTTAGAAACACATGAAATGAAGGTATAAATACATGTAATGGATGTATAAAAGATATAAATGTATGAATGATTCAGTTTTGGTTTGTTAATTTTGGTTAACTTAGGGTACGAAAAAATCGATATTAGGTTAACACGGTTTTGGTTAATTTTTAGTTCGGTTTTGTATGTTTTTGTTCGATTTTGGTCGAGGTTCAATTATTGTTCACCCCTAGATATTATTAATCACATTAAAAAATCAAAATTTTAATTAAAAGTATATAGCAAATTATACTCTAATATGGTTTGAAGCTGAGTAGATAGGTTTATGAATTGTAGTGACGGTATAAATAGAAGGGGTTTTGAAACTTTTAGCTTTTATACATAGGCCTATAAACGAACCGAATGAACACGATGTTCGTCGTGTTTGTTCATTTAATTTTAACCGAACACAAACACATAATAAAACACATTTTTGTGTTCATGTTCGTTCATTAAGAAATATGTCATGTTCTTGTTACTTTATGTTCGTTTGTTTAAAACCTATTTCTAACAGTTCACGAACGAACATAAACGGACGTTCACGAACATAATAAATGTGAACGATTTTATATTACTGAAAAAACCCGATTACTAATTGGTTATATATTTATACAACTAACTAAAGCCCAATTTATGTTTATATTTTATGTAAATATAACTACGTATGTAATTAATAAACATAAACGGACGTTCACGAACATAAATGAACAAACTCAACGTATGTTCGTGTTCGTGTTTGTTCGTTTATTAAATAAACGACATAAACGAACTTCCCGCTGAACAAGTTCACGAACAGCTCATTAACATTCGGTTCGTTTACAGCCTATTTTTACCTCTATTTCATGTATGTATATATATCCATTTCTAGGGTTGTAAACAAACCAAACATTCGGTGAGCAGTTTGTGAACTGTTCGGTGGGAAGTTCGTTTGTGTTTGTTCGTTTAATAAATGAACGAACACAAAGAAAAAATTCCGTTCGTTTAGCTAAACAAACGAACATGAATAGAGGTCACGTTCGTTCGTTTATGTTCGTGAACGTTCGGTAACGTGTTCGTGTATGTTTGTGTTTGTTCGATAGTTCATTAGGGTTTTTAATTTTTTATATTTAATTTAAGTATTTCAAATTTCCCAGTGGTAGATTATTTAACATGTATTAGTGTATCACATGTTAATATTATTTTAACTATTTTGATTAACGGTTATTTTTGGTGGATTAAACGAGGATTTCAAGTTTAATATGATACCTCTGTGTTTTTATAAGACATTATGTGATCAAAATTATGTCACGTATATTTGGGTAATTGGATTAGTATATTCTGGGCGGACAATGTCAGCGATGAAAAAAATGCGAATTTTCAGAATTTAATGTGTTAGTTTGTGCTCGATTTTATTTAGTAATGCGTATTTGTGTTCGTTTACATTCATTTGTGTTTGTTTGTGCTCGTTTTTGGCTGAAGCCTAAATTTAGCAAATAAATACAAGCGAACACGAACAAAAATCTCGTTCGGTAATTGTTCATGAACAGTTCGTGAACACGCTATTTTCTTAACAAACGAACACGAATAAAAATCTCGTTCGGCAAGTGTTCGTGAACAGTTCACAAACACATTAATTCCTTAACAAACGAACACGAACAAGCCCTTGTTCGTGTTCGTTTGGTTCGTTTACAGCCGTATCCATTTCATGTATTTGTAGGCAAAAAAATTTAGCCAAAGTTTGTTTTTGTTATTCATCAAAATTAACTAAATCGGACTAAAAACCAATAATCTAACAATACTAACCGAACCAAGGAACCAATTGTTTAATAAGAATGACTAATTGATGACTTTTGATTTTAGTTTCGGTTGATACTAATAATCGAACTTAACGAAACCATATACACCCTTAGAAGTGTTCGTGTTTCCCGCTGCATCACGCGGGCACTTTACTAGTTATAAAGAAATGGATTAAAGACAAAAACTTAATATCAAGCACTTGCTCAGGAGGTGACTGATGAAAGGTGCAGATACTTGCATTATAAACGATTATCTGATGCTTTAACTACAGAGCTAATCAATCTAAATGCTAAATTTGACAATGCTGAATTTAACTTTAGAAAATTCTTGTTTTAGTGAAACAGTTGAAAGGATAGTAGCTTGTAGTTAAAGATTCAGGGAAAGGACATGAAAAATAATGGAGTGGGGATGTGCATAAATAGCACCCTCTTATAATCATAATTATTCATCAATTCCTATGTTCGTGTTTCCCGCTGCATCATAACTAATAATTAATCATAACTAATAATCGAACTTAACGAAACCATATACACCCTTAGAAGTGTTCGTGTTTCCCGCTGCATCACGCGGGCACTTTACTAGTTATAAAGAAATGGATTAAAGACAAAAACTCAATTCCCATGTTCATCAGGAGTCATTGGCTCTGCCAGTTAAGAGATATGGTCCCTAGGTAGTGGATTCAATCAACCACAATGAGTCTGCTTCTTTAAAATTTCTATGCCCAAAGAAAACCCAAAGTTTCAAAACTATAAGTTTAAGTATCGTCCACCCAACCCATGTCAGGTTCCTTTAAAAACTTTTGTACGATCAGATAATGTTTCAAAACACACACTATAAACTTTAAGAAATATAAAGGAACTGATCGTGTTTTTGAAGTTTCAAAAGATAAGGTTCAAATTCAAACTGCAACTAAAACTTTTTCAGAAAAATTAACGGAACACAATTCTGAACTCAAGGAACCTTCTTCTGAACCTAACAAATCGACTGAACCAGACTGTTGAGGTATGGTGCTTGACCCGACATACCGTCTTTATTACTTATCACTTCTTATATTATTTATTAATATTGAGGTGTGGAGGTAACCCCTTAACTGGGCTTGGTGCCAATGGGCTATGTGCCCATATAATTAAGGGGCCTTGATGTCCGGCCCATGGGCCCAGCCGCGACCCATGAAAAGCCCTATATAAGGGAGTCACCTCCTTTCATTAGGGCACACAACATGAGATGTTATCACACTCATATTTACCCCCGAGCAACACATGGCCGCCGCCATCATTTTTGTGTCTGTACGTTATACTCCACTCGTGGTTTCCGAGCATTCACCTCCACACCCTACCTTTCCTTTCCTCTTTGCAGACCTGGATTCGAACGGAGAAGACGAAGATCGAGCTGTGGTTCTCCTATCGACCACGGGTTCGTTAAAACCAGGTTTGCATTTCTTATATACAAATATGCATGTGTATGTATTTTGAAAAGGAGAAGAAACAATGGTCTTTCAAAGCATGCAATTCAGTATATGCAAGCAGCACTACAATAAAAATGACTTTTAAGGACATCTTGTGTGGGACGCTTGAAAAATAGGGTCCTAAAAACTATTTAATAGGACGAATGAACTTTTGGGCTCCTTTTATAATATATGCTATTGAACCGGTGTCCTAAAAAGCTATTTAATAGGATGGATAATTCTTTGGCTTCCTATTATCACATAACTTAATAAGATACTTAAAACGTAGATCCTAATAAAGTAATTAATAAGACATATAGTTGTTGGTGTCCCATTATGTGGTAATGTAATAGAACATTTGATCACCAGGGGTCCTATTATATCATAACTTAATAGAACACTTTGTAGTTTTTTTTTTGTTTTTTTTTTTTGTTTTGAAAAATGCACTTCATTAAAACCAACCAAAATCGACAACTATCTCTAAGACAGAGAAAGAAGCCGAAAACGAAAGAAATCCAACCAAAACAATACACATTACGTTACATCAAAAGAGCACCAACGAAATTAATCCACTGCCCCACCCTTAAATCTGTGTTTATACCAAAGATACCCCCATTGTAACATCGCCAAAAATTTCAAATTTATGAAACGTATACTTAATGTGCCTAAGTTTTATTTCCCGACCACACAACTTATATACATATATATATATAATAATAATAATAAAAATAATTATAAGAATTGTTTTAGCCCACAAATTAACCCACCTTTATCCTTAATCCCGGCCCAAACCCAACCACCCTTTTCCCTTCCTTTTTGCATTCTGGGCCTGCTGAGCCCAAGGGGCGGCCCAACAGCCTTGGCCCAAGACCCCTTGTACCTGTTTTAAAAAAGATAATTATATGCTTTGGCCGGGGTTCGAACCCGCGCCAAAGCCACACACACACACATGAACAACCATCTGGGCTAGCCATCTCTTTGTTTTAAACCCGGATACATTATAATTATATACACGCGTTAAACCTTCACAGTTGACAAGGAAAGTCAACTGTGGGTTACCTTGTTGATCAATCCATCAAATTAACGTGTAATAGATCTATTATTGGTAAATTCGTGTAATTACCGGCCTTGTGCAACACGAATACACATCGATTACACGTCAATCGTTGACCAATTAATCAATTGAACGCGTATGTATTCAATCAAAGGTCAACTTTCCAATTAATCTTAACCAACGACCCTCAGTATAAATTGATGCATTCCGAACCTTGTCAACTCGCTCACAACTCTTCCTCAATCTCCCATTCTCTCTGTAACACACTAATTATTATAATCGAGTCGTTGTTTGACTATTGCTTTGACCCGGCAATCGTACTCAATAAAACACTGTGAGTCCTCGTTTTTTTTTTGTGGGATTTATTCATCGGCAATCAAGCAACAAAAGCCCCATCTTTAATCGGGCTCATGTTGCCTTAATCATCTGATTGCAAATTCTAGGGTTCGTCGATTGGAATTGGGGATAAATCTGATATCATGTATTGTATTTATTTATTTTAAAACAGAAGATATCACAACCACCGGCCTAGGCCAAGTGGTTGTGACCCTGGTTCTCCACAGAGGTCACCCGGGTTCGAGTCCCGGCTCTGACCATTATTTTTTGTTCTTTTCTTTTCTTTTCTTTTTAAACAAACAATTATATTATATATATATATATATTAAAACCTTTTAAACTTTTAAATTCTTTTTAAAATATCAAAACTATTTTATAAATTCAAAAAAAATTATATTTGTTTAATCTGATATAAAAGTTTTATTTGTAATTTTTATTTTTCAGAAATTCATTTATTTAATATTTATAATAATTAAATCATTTTTATACTATTATATTTATAAAAATCCATTTATATATCAAAACAATTTTATTAAATTCCCCAAAAATTATCCTAACTTTTTATAAAGTTAAACTTTACTGAAATAATTTTTAATTCAGTAAAATCATTTATTTTATATTTTTAATCAATTTTTGTTGGATTTAATCATAATTAAATCATATTAAATCCAATTTTCATCATTTTTGCACCAAAATTTTATACAAATTATTTTTAATTATTTAGAACAGAAATATGATTTTTAAAATAGAAATTCTTTAATTTTAGTATTTTTGGAGACTAAAGTTAAATATTGGCTATTTATAAATAAATAGATTTAAAAATCTATTTTAAATGAAATAATTTTATAAAAATTATTTTTATGCTTCAAGCACTTTTATGTGTACATTCAAAATTCAAATTTTATAAAAAGACTTTCTTTCATTTATTATCAAATTTTCTTTATTCAATTAACATTTTAATTTAAATTCAACAATTGATTATCCCCAAATCGAAACCCTAGGATACACTTGTAAGTTAATTAGACTTAGACTTATTATATATTACCTTATTATAGAGTGATATTTGGAATCATTTTGGGCAACACAATTATTACATCTTTTTCAACAAGTTAACATTTGCTAAGGTGAGTTTTACATAGCCCCTTTTATTTATCACCATTTTTGGGGTGAAACATGTTATAACATTATCATTGCAATTCAATCATCAATGTGTCTATGTGTTTTCTATGTTGCATTATGTCTTGAGCATGATTAGAGTAAGCACCATTCTAGCATAATCATTAACATTGATCAGCCGACGGTATACATTGATAGATCTATTGGACTGACAATCCCACCCGGATACGTGCCTCCTACAAAGGTTACGTGGGTGTTTGTTATCGCATAACATATTCATTGGGACCATAAGTGTATGGTATGTATCATTTTATAACAGTCAACAGGGTTGATTATGCACTCGATTTATTTCTAATATGTTCTCACATATGGGCTAGATTAACATGACACATGAATTGCACAACATTTTATTCATTTTATCATCAAAAACCTATGTAATTCTCACCAACTTATGTTGACCCAAAATACTTTCAAAATTAACATGTTTCAGGTAACAATGAAGCTGAGGCTTGAGTTAGCATGAGGATTTTACTTGAAGTTATTTGAAGTTATTGAAGTTGCTATTTGATATTATGTATTTGAATTCTTAGACATTATTTCACATTTTGGATATTATGTTTGAATAAATTATTTAAAATTTATATTATACCATGTGCTACTGAAAACAATCATCAATACGTGGCACCCCGATGTTTCCGCCATCGGTTGGGGTGTTACAGATTGGTATCAGAGCCATGGTTATAGGGAATTAGGTTATTAGAAAAATAATCTAGTCTATAACCATAGGATTTAACAAGTACTTGCTTCTTTTGCTTGCTATTCTCTATCTCCTACTTCTTATCCCTACTATCATCCCTACAAGAAAGTTACTCTCCATCACTGGATCTACTCCTAGACTAATAGGGCAAAATCCTCAGGTTTAACCTGAACCACCTTGAGATCTCGTCGAAGTGCTAGATTTTAATAACGAACACGTGCAATCTGGAAGGGTGAACGCCTGTATTCTGTGTCTTCTGTCTAGGCTGGCATTGCGCATATATCCCAATCAGACGAGGGACCCGGATGCCTACCTGGGAATTCTCGGGATGAGTGTTCACTTATAGGCTAAAGCATGTCTTCATATGTTATTAGAATTTAGAATCTTTGATAAGTCAACGTTTTTCGTTTATTCGTTTTAATGAATAAATGATTACACTCCTTATATAACCTCATTCATTTCACTGTGTCTCTTACAGATCATGCCTCCACGTCGCAGTGCTCGTCTTAACAGTGGTGAAAATCATGATGAAGGAAGTAGCAATCACAACCACAACCACGATACTAACCACAACAACAACAACAACAACAATGGTGTCGATGCCCAACTGGCTGCGATCATTTCTCAACAAATGGCGCAGCAAATCGCAACTCTGGTTCCCAATTTACTTGCTCAGGTCATCCAATTGAACGGCAACGGGAATGGTCACGGGAATGGCAATGGTAATGGACCCCAAGCTTGCACCCTTAAACATTTCAACTCTTGTAACCCTCCAAAGTTCAGCGGTGAAGAAGGAGCTACTAGACTTCTCCAATGGTTTGAGGGTATTGAGAATACCTTCATCAACAGTGAGTGCCCCAACAATCTCAAGGTTCGTTACGCCATGAGTGTTCTCCATAAACGAGCGCTCACATGGTGGAATGAAGAAAAACGCACTCGTGGAGCCGAAGCTGCACTAGCCTTAACCTGGGATCAAGCTAAAGACATTATGAAGGCGGAGTTCTGTCCTCGTAATGAAATTAAGAAGCTGGAAGATGAATTTCATGATCTTGCTCAAGACAGTGGGGAAAACCTCGCTTACAACACTCGTTTTCACGAACTTAGCTTACTGCTACCCCACAAAGTCACCCCTTTGCCCATTGCGATCGAAAAATACATTGGTGGATTACCGATGCAGATTCAAGACACGGTGTGGGGAAGGAACCCTGCTACTTTGGAAGAAGCAAAGCGTTTGGCTGCCACCCTAACAGATAACCATGTGAAGGCAGGAACCCTGACTCGTAAAGGGGAAAAGAAAAAGGATACTCCCCAACCTGCCGTCGAAATCAAAACTGAGGCCTCAACCAACGGGAAGAACAAGGTCAGGAATTTTGCAATAGACACCACTACCCCACCCACCAAGAAACAATACAATGGGAACCTACCTAAGTGTGACACCTGCCAGTATCACCATCCAACTCAAGTACCCTGCCGACAGTGCACCAATTGTCAAAGGTATGGGCATCTTGCAGATGCTTGTCGAATCCCTGCTACCGACGCTCTTGACGCTCCAAATAACCCCGCTTGAAACCCTCCAGCTACTTAACAGCAAGTCCCACCATTTAAACGTTGTTTGCTTTTAATTCCATGTATTGACATTTTTATTTTCAAGTAATAAAATTCAAGTATTATCTTAACATCTGTGTGCATGCTTGTTTGAATGTGAACTAATTGCTATATCTATACTTACTTGCTTGTACAAACAATTAGTTAACTACCAAACAACCTACTTAACGATTGGTAAAGGTCATCATGTCTTTCCAACAGTCGGGAGAGGCCCTACCACCTCCTCAACGACTGGTGGGGACTATCAGACCTGCTCAACAATCGGTAAGGTCATAAAAGGACGCAAAACCCTAATGTAAGGTAAATTGGTAATTACGGTCCGGAACGTAATCATGAATTTACAGGTACATTAAGGTAGTGTGAAATCTTATCAAGGTTTTCAGTAGTTAACCAATTGTAGGACTAGTGTTTCTCTTAACTTCGGGACGAAGTTCCTAAAAGTAGGGGAGACTGTAACATCGCCAAAAATTTCAAATTTATGAAACGTATACTTAATGTGCCTAAGTTTTATTTCCCGACCACACAACTTATATACATATATATATATAATAATAATAATAAAAATAATTATAAGAATTGTTTTAGCCCACAAATTAACCCACCTTTATCCTTAATCCCGGCCCAAACCCAACCACCCTTTTCCCTTCCTTTTTGCATTCTGGGCCTGCTGAGCCCAAGGGGCGGCCCAACAGCCTTGGCCCAAGACCCCTTGTACCTGTTTTAAAAAAGATAATTATATGCTTTGGCCGGGGTTCGAACCCGCGCCAAAGCCACACACACACACATGAACAACCATCTGGGCTAGCCATCTCTTTGTTTTAAACCCGGATACATTATAATTATATACACGCGTTAAACCTTCACAGTTGACAAGGAAAGTCAACTGTGGGTTACCTTGTTGATCAATCCATCAAATTAACGTGTAATAGATCTATTATTGGTAAATTCGTGTAATTACCGGCCTTGTGCAACACGAATACACATCGATTACACGTCAATCGTTGACCAATTAATCAATTGAACGCGTATGTATTCAATCAAAGGTCAACTTTCCAATTAATCTTAACCAACGACCCTCAGTATAAATTGATGCATTCCGAACCTTGCCAACTCGCTCACAACTCTTCCTCAATCTCCCATTCTCTCTGTAACACACTAATTATTATAATCGAGTCGTTGTTTGACTATTGCTTTGACCCGGCAATCGTACTCAATAAAACACTGTGAGTCCTCGTTTTTTTTTGTGGGATTTATTCATCGGCAATCAAGCAACAAAAGCCCCATCTTTAATCGGGCTCATGTTGCCTTAATCATCTGATTGCAAATTCTAGGGTTCGTCGATTGGAATTGGGGATAAATCTGATATCATGTATTGTATTTATTTATTTTAAAACAGAAGATATCACAACCACCGGCCTAGGCCAAGTGGTTGTGACCCTGGTTCTCCACAGAGGTCACCCGGGTTCGAGTCCCGGCTCTGACCATTATTTTTTGTTCTTTTCTTTTCTTTTCTTTTTAAACAAACAATTATATTATATATATATATATTAAAACCTTTTAAACTTTTAAATTCTTTTTAAAATATCAAAACTATTTTATAAATTCAAAAAAAATTATATTTGTTTAATCTGATATAAAAGTTTTATTTGTAATTTTTATTTTTCAGAAATTCATTTATTTAATATTTATAATAATTAAACCATTTTTATACTATTATATTTATAAAAATCCATTTATATATCAAAACAATTTTATTAAATTCCCCAAAAATTATCCTAACTTTTTATAAAGTTAAACTTTACTGAAATAATTTTTAATTCAGTAAAATCATTTATTTTATATTTTTAATCAATTTTTGTTGGATTTAATCATAATTAAATCATATTAAATCCAATTTTCATCATTTTTGCACCAAAATTTTATACAAATTATTTTTAATTATTTAGAACAGAAATATGATTTTTAAAATAGAAATTCTTTAATTTTAGTATTTTTGGATACTAAAGTTAAATATTGGCTATTTATAAATAAATAGATTTAAAAATCTATTTTAAATGAAATAATTTTATAAAAATTATTTTTATGCTTCAAACACTTTTATGTGTACATTCAAAATTCAAATTTTATAAAAAGACTTTCTTTCATTAATTATCAGATTTTCTTTATTCAATTAACATTTTAATTTAAATTCAACAATTGATTATCCCCAAATCGAAACCCTAGGATACACTTGTAAGTTAATTAGACTTAGACTTATTATATATTACCTTATTATAGGGTGATATTTGGAATCATTTTGGGCAACACAATTATTACATCTTTTTCAACAAGTTAACATTTGCTAAGGTGAGTTTTACATAGCCCCTTTTATTTATCACCATTTTTGGGGTGAAACATGTTATAACATTATCATTGCAATTCAATCATCAATGTGTCTATGTGTTTTCTATGTTGCATTTTGTCTTGAGCATGATTAGAGTAAGCACCATTCTAGCATAATCATTAACATTGATCAGCCGACGGTATACATTGATAGATCTATTGGACTGACAATCCCACCCGGATACGTGCCTCCTACAAAGGTTACGTGGGTGTTTGTTATCGCATAACATATTCATTGGGACCATAAGTGTATGGTATGTATCATTTTATAACAGTCAACAGGGTTGATTATGCACTCGATTTATTTCTAATATGTTCTCACATATGGGCTAGATTAACATGACACATGAATTGCACAACATTTTATTCATTTTATCATCAAAAACCTATGTAATTCTCACCAACTTATGTTGACCCAAAATACTTTCAAAATTAACATGTTTCAGGTAACAATGAAGCTGAGGCTTGAGTTAGCATGAGGATTTTACTTGAAGTTATTTGAAGTTATTGAAGTTGCTATTTGATATTATGTATTTGAATCTTTAGACATTATTTCACATTTTGGATATTATGTTTGAATAAATTATTTAAAATTTATATTATACCATGTGCTACTGAAAACAATCATCAATACGTGGCACCCCGATGTTTCCGCCATCGGTTGGGGTGTTACACCCATGACTTGATATCCGCCACCATTTTCACCACATTCGGCTCAGTACCATTGAAAACCTTCTCATTCCTAGCTCTCCAAAGTCTCCAACATGTGATGATAATGATACCGTGCAATACCTCCTTCTTGACCCCCGAAATCCCACTATGCTCGTGAAGAAGCACCACATCCTTAACATGGAAGACGAACGGCCTCGGAATCCTACACCACATGGCAATCTTATCCCAAACCCCATACGATATTGCGCAACCAGTGAGGAGATGCTCAATGGACTCTTTGTATGCTTCACATCAAACGCAGAAAAGGTTATCAAACACAATACTCCTTTGAGCTAAAGCCAATTTAGTTGGAAGACGATCCAAAAAAGCACGCCACATAAAAATATTACATTTGGTCGGCACCCAAGAGCTCCACCTAAACTCGAAAGAAGAATCACTAACCGGCGAACCGCGTAACCATTTTTTAACTCCAGCGACTTCAAAACCACTATTAACCCCATGATACCATGACCAAGTATCATCTCTATCATCCAAAGAAACCGGATGCAAAAGAGATTCCAGCGAAAGCTTAGCAGCTAACTCTTCCGGCGTAAACGGGGCTCTCGACCAATCCCAACAAACAGCCCATCTACCAGCCGAAGACTTCAGCCGATCAAACAGGAAGATGCGTTTGGACTTTTCAAGCGAATAAAGCAATGGAAAAGCATTTTTAAGCCGCTCGTTCCCCAACCACGTGTCAAACCAAAACGAATCCTCCTACCATTCCCGGGAATACCACGAATAATGCAATTTAATCCAACCCCATCCACCTTGTGTTTGTTCCAAAAAGTAACACAGTTTTTCCACACACCCGTAAAAGCACCATTGCAAGGCGCGATTCCCCAGTTCCTGGAAGAGCCATGAATAGAATTCACAACCCTTCTCCATAACGCGTTTGGTTCATTAAGAAACCTCCAAAGCCATTTAACCAACATGGCATAGTTATTTACATCTAAAGCCGCTACCCCCAAGCCCCCGTCTTTAATCCGTTTCGTAACATTTTCCCAAGCCACCCAACTCATTTTCCGAACCTCATCCGAACCGCCCCATAAAAATCGTCTCATTAACCCTTCAAGGTCACCAATAACCTTCTTAGGCGCCTTAAAAAGAGAAAAATAATATATAGGAAGACTATCCAACACCGACTTTACCAACGTCAACCGACCGGCTATAGAAAGAGTATTAGCTTTCCATTTTGAAAGCCGACTTTTGAACTTAGATACGACCGGTTCCCAATTCGAAACTCTATTCATATTCGCCCCCACCTTTATGCCCAAATACGAAAAAGGAAAAGAACCTTGTTTGCAACCTATCTCATCGGCCATACCCACAACATCGGCGTCTGCGACACCTACTCCATAGAGAACCGATTTATGAAGATTGATCTTCAAACCGGAACATAAATAAAATATACGAAGAATACTTCTCATATTACTAAAATTAAAAGAAGACCACTCCCCCATAACCATAGCATTTTCCGCATACAAAAGATGAGACAAAGAAGGGCCGTCATTAGGAAGCTTGACCCCATGAAAAGCACCAATATCACAAGCCTGATTTAACATCCCCGATAATGCCTCCATCAAAATAATAAATAAGAATGGTGACAAAGGATCTCCCTGGCGAATACCTTTTTAAAACCAAACTCAAAAGTAGGAGACCCGTTTACTAGAACCGCAGCTCTAGAAGATAATAAAATACCACGAACCCATTCACACCAAACCTCAGGAAACCCCATCTGCGCCATAACAGACAGCAAAAACTCCCAATTAACGTTGTCGTAAGCCTTTTCGAAATCGATCTTGAACAAAAATACTTTCCTATCTCTCTTTTTTGCCTAAGAAATAACCTCACTAATCATTAGAGGACCGTCTAAAATATATCTCCCAGATAAAAAAGCCGACTGAGTCTCAGACACAAGACGACCCAAAACCGACTTCAACTGATTCGCCAAAACCTTAGAAACCACTTTGATAATACTCCCAATAAGACTAATTGGTCTAAAATCCCCAAGATTCGAAGGATCACCAATTTTTGGAATCAAAGTAATAAAAGAAGACCCGACCCCCGGACTGAACCGACGCGCCACATGGAAATAATCCATAATATCAACGAAATCGAACTCGAACAAACTCCAAAAATGCCTAATGAATCTGAAATTAAACCCATCAGGACTCGGTGCTTTATCCGCACCACAATCAAAAACCGCACGTTTGATCTCCTGGTTAGAGAACTGAGCAACCAAACCTGCGGCCTCCTCAACATTTATAACCGACAAACCGTAACAAACAAGTTTCGGCCGCAAATCCATAGACTCCTTAAATTTATCCAGGAAAAACCCCATAACCTCCCTTTTAATGATAGACGGATTCGTCACCCACCTACCATTAACCTCCAAACCAGGAATATAATTACACGCCTTACGCTTGTTAATAAAGCCATGAAAATACTTGGAATTATCATCCCCGTAAGTAGCCCAATTACACTAGCCTTCTGCTTCAAATCACGTTGCCTAAACTCATCTAATTCACCAATTCGCCTCTTTATTTCCGTCAACGACCAAACCTCATCCTCGGATAACTCACGATCCTCCACAGCTTGGTCTAAAACATTAAGCTCATCTTCCAACACCCGTCTCTCCTCCATCTCATGTGCTTTAACAGTAGCCGCCCATGTAGTAATATTCTTACGTAACATCTTAAACTTAGACAATAAACGTGCATCCGGACAACCAACAAAAGAACCATCCTCTAACGTACTAGTAACAACCGAATCAAAATCTTCACGACCAAGCCAAGAATTATGAAACTTAAATGGTTTAGGACCAAAATTACTCGAACCTATCTTCAACAATAAAGGGCTATGATCCGATTTAAGTCTTTCTAAAGCAATATACTCAGCACACGGGCATTCCATGAAAACCTCCCAGCTAACAAAAATCCTATCAATACGGCTTAATTTATCACCTGCAACAAATGTAAACCGCCTCCCTTTCAAGGAGTACTCATGAAAATCAGACTCATCAATAAAATCATTAAATTCAGAAGCCTCAACCGTATTAAAGAACAAATTTTGTCTTTCATCCGCATACCTAACAGAATTGAAATCACCAGCCACGATCCACCTACCACCCCCCTCACCCACCATCCCTTTAATATCCGCCCACACAACCCGCTTAGCAACTAAGCTCTGAGGAGCATACACATTTAAGAAATGACATGGATATCCACTACCTTTAAGCACTCCAAAAATAAGAATCCAATTTGAATTTTTAACCACCCTATCCATAGTAAACACTTTAGGATCCCAAATCGAAACTAAACCGCCCGATCTCCCCGTAGAAGGGACCCAATCATGATTAAAATCCCCAAACCCCCCAGTAACGCCCCAAATTTACCGTGTCCAAAGAACCAAATTGAGTTTCCTGTAGCATGATAAAACTAACCTCGTTCTTAGCCCGAAGACTTCGAACCCAATCCGCTTTACCCATCACCCCATACCCCGAATATTCAATGAAATAACATTCATTGAACAACCTCTTGATAACCTTCACTACGCAATACCTCTTTAACATTCGGAACAAAAGTATCCAAGTTTTCCACCCCCAATACACGACTCAAATTAACTGTCTGAGTAGCTTCTCTTTCAAGCGGATTATTAACATTTCCTGCATCATTTAGAACTGTAGCATTAACCTCAACAGAAATCGGGATATAATCTTCACCTCCCATGGAACCGGCTGGGACTCGTCTATTTAAATCCGGAGTGACGTATACACCTTCTGCAACAGATTCTGCAGTAGAATCCAAAATGTATGCTTCGCCTTCCATGCCATCCGTTTCTGCATTGTCCGGGAGAATTCCAATCAAGCGATCCAACCCAAACAAATCATTATTCTCCCGCGATCTTTTTATTGGACGTTCAATTGAACCGCTACCCTCGGTCCTGTTTTTAAACAACGATCTACGACGGAATTTCTTTCTACCCTTAGACATCCCCGTATGCGGACCAGAGGACCCCTCCATCCCAACAACTCCTTCAACCCCGTCGTTAACACTGATACTATGCCCATCCCCGTCCAAACCAACGTTGCCGTTACCCACAACCTCAACCTGTGGCACCTCTCCCTCCTCACATTCAACCCATGACACCTCAACATGAGGTTCCTCATCCGTTTGCATATTGTCCTCATCGTCATCAATCTCCGCAATACATTCGGGTATCCATTCACCTACATCTTCGTCAATCCATACGTTAAAAGTGCGACCTCTCCAACTAATGTCAACCCTATCCACAATCCTCTTACATGCCTTACTCAACACACCAATAAGAGCATAAGCAAAATTGTTATCATCACCTGTTATAGACGCCGATTGAACCACGTTACCGTATCTACTTGCGATCATATCATACACTTGATTGACGGGTGGTTCAAGGAACGACCCGTTATAGTGTTAAAACATATATATTAATCACAATTAATCATGATATTGCTTGGAGTTGGATAACTACGGTTGTTATGGATGCAGGTATGATAAGGGAGCTAAAATGGCAGAAAACGGGCTTTTGTATCGGATCGGAAGCATTGGAACGAGGTGGAAAGAAAGAAGAAAAAAATAAAGGTTTTCAACAGGCCCACCGTAGGCCTACGGCCTGGCCGTTCCCCTACGGTGGCCTCAGCATTCATTTTTCACCGTACAGCAGGCCCAAACGGCCGTAAGCTTTTTAACCCTGGCCGTACCCCTACGGCCATGCCGTAGGGTTACGGTGGACCTGATGGTTTTTTGTAACTTATGCAATTAAGAGCACTTGATGAAGATTTATATCAACCCTTATCATTCCAACCGTTTCTATCATCTGGGGAGAGAGTTTTTGGCTGCAAGAAACTTGGAGAGAACATTGCTAAACACTAGTTTTTGTCTTTGATCCATATGAACAATATTATGTTTGTGTTAATGATTCACCAAGTCATGCGAGGCTAAACATTTGGTGATCATTCGTGGTGAAGGTTTCTCTACAACTCTTGTGTGTGTTTTCCTTACATTTCTAGGATGATAATTTAGTACTCTTGCTTGATTATTATGATGTTTGAACAATTGATTGTAGTGTGTTGATTATTTTACCAATTTTTAGTCTTTATCGTTCGTTCTTGGTGTTGCTAACAATCGAGATATCACGGGTAGGATTGGGGTTGGTAATTGATTAATTGGTCATCGGGAAACAACCTCGCGTTAATATAACCCGAGTACTTTGTTCCCTTTTACCACAACAATTGTTTTCATATGAGTTATGTCTATGTAACTCTTCCTAGTTGAAATTCACACATGTGTTTAGAGAAACCGGATCTTTGAATGGTCATTATCTCATAATTTGAAGAACCGCTCTTAAGTCTAAATCGATAATTAGTCTTTAATTTAGTTGAAACCAAAACAATCAAAAATCATAATCATTTACTTTTTGTTGAGTAGTTTAATTTTAGTTAATTAACAAAACTAGAATTAACACATTTTCCACAAACTCCCTGTGTTCGATACCTTTTTGCCACTATACAATAGTTGTAATTAGGAAATTCTACGTGTACCACGACAAGCACGTCAAATTTTGGCGCCGTTGCCGGGGAGTAGTGCGCAACGTGTGTTAAGTTAATAGTTTTGTTTGTTATTTTCGGGTTTACACGGGTTGTGTTTAGTGTGCAGGTACATCAAGTGTATGCATACTAGGGGCTCTCACGAGTCATCACCACTTTTGTTTGATCCGGAGATTGAAAGAACCTTGAGAAAGAACCGAGTTTTAATTCGAAGAAACAAAGTCATCGATTCACCTACTTCACCGTTCACCCCAAGAAACATAATGCAAGACCCTCAAATACCAACAACGGGTCAAACGACCTCACCATTCATGCCTACTTCTTCACACATTTTGCCCAACACCACATTACCCAACTTGTCCACCAATCCTGAAACACCAAGCCATACCACTCAACCAAGTTCCACCCAAATTGATCCAAACCTTAACTTCAATCCATCATGTACCATTCCACCATTTTCCCATTTTTTTCCAACTACGGGTCAATCATCTTCTACCATCCCTCACCCACAAGGACAAGGTTCGACAATTGTCCACACCACATCTTCTTATCAACCACCTAATCAATCGGGTTTTTACCATTCATCTTTTCAAGGTGATCTAAATTCAAGATTTCAAAGAGATGTGTATGACGAGGGGTATGATGATGAGGAGTTTAGAGGGTACAATGAAGAGGGTTATTACTATGGAGGACAAGGTGCATATGTGGATTCACAAGCTCAAACGGGTCAAACAAGTCAACCACTTTTACAATATCAAGACCCGTCAAGACTACCGGTTGGTGTGCAACATGTTAGACCACAAGGATTGCAGTTTCAGCATCCCACGCCACTAAATCAAATGCGGCCTCCAAATATGCAAGCTCAACATCAAAGGCCAAATCACCAACAACAACCGATGCATCCGAATCAACATCAACAATTTGCACCACAAGGTGCAATGCAAGGGCAAATGGGTCAACCAAGAGCGCCATTGGGAGCACCTAGAAGACTCCACCGTGATGTTGTACGGGGAATTGAGGCACATTTTCGGCCTATCATCACTAATAATCCATCACCCATAGTGATTCCACAAAATGCAAATGGAAGAACTTTTGAGGTTAGAACAACCGCACTTCAAAGTCTACCAAAGTTCAAGGGGCTAGCAACGGAAGAGCCTTATTTCCATTTGGAAACTTATGATTCAATTTGCAACACTATTGGGGGCCAAGGATTTACTCCGGATGATGTCAAGTTGGTACTTTTTCAATTCTCATTGGAAGATAAAGCAAAGAGATGGTTTCACACTTTACCATCCGCATCAATTTACACATGGGCCGACATGCAACAAATCTTTCTAGATGAGTTTTATAGTTCGCAAAAGACTAATGATGCGAGACGAGGCTTGAGGAGTTTCCAACAACAGTCGGGGGAGATGTTTCATGAAGCATTTGAGAGGTTTAACATGATGCTACGAAATTGCCCTCACCATGGTATCCAACTATGGGAATTGTTAAATGCTTTTCATGAAGGTTTGACATCGGAGGATGCACGGGATCTTATGTCCATCACAAATGGTACTTTTGGTACAAACTTTGAACAAGATGATTGGGCATATTTAGAGCAAATGGCGGTGACCTCAAAAAGGAAGGCCCAATCTTCAAGAAGGGCAAGACATGTGATTCAAAGACCACAGGTACATGCAGTTGAGGGAGGTAATGTGCAAAATTCTAACCAATTGTATAATGTTTGCAGCACTTGCCAAGAGATAGGGCACACGGCGGAGGTTTGTGGAGTGGGTGTGCAAGAAACACCAAGTGAAGAAGTGAATGCTATTCAAGGGGGTGGGAGAAACTATGACATGAACTCCAACACTTACCACCCCGGGTTATGAAATCATCCCAACTTCAGATATGGGAATGCTTCTAATCAAGCTAACCCGAATTTTCAAGCTGCTCAAGGTAACTTTGTGCCTCGTCAACAATACAACCAAGGGAATTATAGAGGCGGATACAATAGTGGCTATCAAGGGCAAGCTCAAACTGGACAACGAAATTCGGGTCATGATTCGTCAAGTGGAAATGAGGTCATGGAAATGCTTAAAGCTATGCAACAAGATATGCAAAGGCGAAATCAACTTGATGAAGCACGAATACAAAAGGATGAAGTTCGTGATAAAAGCATTCAAGCATTAACAACTCAAATGGGTCAATTGGCAACCGATGTGGCGGAGCTGAAGAAAGGTAAAGGCAAACTTCCTAGCGATACGCAGGTAAACCCGTCACATGGCTCGTCACGAGGTAACAATGTTAATGTTAATCATGTAAGTGTTTTGAGAAGTGGGAAAGAATTTAAGGCAGACTTGTCACCAAGTTTTGTCGAGGGGGTGGTTGAAGATGTCACGGGTGAGGAAAGTGACAATGATGAAAGTACACCGGTTTTACAAAAAGAAATAAATGTTAAAAAACCGGAAGTGAGTGAGAGTGAGAAAGTTGAAAATGAGCCGAATCAAGTCCCATTTCCATCGGCTCTACTTGACCCGGGCAAGAAAAACTTTATTGCATCAAGAGGTCCCCAAAAAGAAGAGATGTGGGACATGTTTAAACAAGTAAAAATAAATCTTCCTTTACTTGATGCAATAAAACAAGTACCCGCATATGCAAAATTTTTGAAAGAACTATGTACACAAAAGAGGCAACAACAGAAAAAGATGCCTAAGCGGGTAAATGTCACGGGTCAAGTGAGTGCAGTCTTGAACGGGGAGCTTCCTCCTAAGCTCCAAGATCCGGGCACGCCATTAATAAACATTCAAGTTGGAAATTTTCAAATGGCAAAGGCGTTGCTAGATCTTGGAGCCGGGGTGAGTATTTTACCGGGTGGGTTATATGATCAATATGACTTTGGTCCATTAGCTAGGGTGGAGACAACGGTTGTTTTAGCCGATTTGTCTCATAAGTTACCCCGGGGGATGGTTCAAAACGTCATTGTTAAAATTGATGAATTTTATTACCCGGTTGACTTTTTGGTATTGGATTACTCATCCGCCGAGTCAAAACAACAACAAAATGTCATATTGGGTCGACCGTTTTTAAATACCGCACATGCGGTAATTGATTGTAGATTTGGCACGGTTGACATGACATTTGGAAACCGGAAAATGCGTTTAAATGTTTTTACTAACAATACTAATGATTCCGGTGTTGAAGAATGTTTTATGGCAGATGTTATTGAAGGATGCAACCCAAGTGAGTATGAACAAGATGGAATGGAATTGTGTGCTTGTAATTTTTCTGAACAGGTACATGCTTTGGATTTGGAGATTGAGGAAGAGACGCAAGATGTGCTAGCCTTGAAGGAGGGCCGACCACCATGGTCCCACCAGTTTGATAATTTGCCAGTGGAGATTGATTCGGGCACCAAACCTTCATTAGAAGTGCCACCGAAGTTGGAGCTGAAGGACTTGCCAAGCCATTTGAAGTATGCTTTTCTAGGGGATAATGACACATTACCGGTCATTATTGCCTCTAATTTGGAGATGGCTCAAGAGCAAGCTTTGTTGGAAGTGTTGAAGGAGAATAAGGAAGCTATTGGGTGGACAATTGCCGATCTTAAAGGAATTAGTCCATCCATTGTCATGCACAAGATCATTACCACCGAGGATGCAAAGCCTACGAGAGAAGCGCAAAGAAGGTTGAACCCGAACCTTAGGGAAGTGGTAAAGAAAGAGGTAATTAAGTGGTTGGATGCGGGAATTATTTATCCCATTTCGGATAGTGCTTGGGTAAGTCCTACTCAAGTGGTCCCTAAGAAGTCCGGCATTCAAGTAATTAAAGACGACAGTGGTGACCAAATTGCTACCCGACCCGTCACCGGGTGGCGGGTGTGCATTGATTACCGAAAGTTGAATGCCGCCACTTCTAAGGACCATTTCCCACTCCCATTTATTGACCAAATTATTGAAAAACTTTCGGGTCAAAAATATTACTGTTTTTTAGATGGGTATTCGGGGTATAACCAAATAGCAATTCACCCGGATGACCAACACAAGACCACCTTCACTTGTCCTTATGGTACTTTTGCCTTTAGGCGGATGCCATTTGGATTGTGTAACGCTCCGGCAACTTTTCAACGATGTATGATGAGTATTTTCTCGGACATGGTTGGAGAGTCGCTTGAAGTATTTATGGATGATTTCTCAATATTTGGCACTAGTTTTGAATCATGTCTCAACGAGTTACAAAGAGTTTTAAAAAGATGTGTTGAGAAAAATTTAGTGCTTAGTTGGGAGAAAAGCCATTTCATGGTGCAAGAGGGAATTGTGTTGGGTCATGTGATTTCAGAGAGAGGTATAGAGGTGGATAAGGCAAAAATCCGGGTTATTTCATCATTGCCACCACCAAAGAATGTGAAAGGGGTAAGGTCATTTTTGGGACACGCGGGCTTTTATAGACGGTTTATTAAAGGTTTTAGTGTCATTACCAAACCTTTATGTAATTTGCTTTTGAAAGATGTTCCATTTGATTTTACTAATGAATGTTTGCAAGCTTTCACTGTTTTGAAGGAACACTTGGTCAAGGCTCCTATTTTGCAACCACCGGATTGGTCGAAGCCATTCGAGATAATGTGTGATGCAAGTGACACTACAATTGGAGCAGTTTTGGGCCAACGAGTTGACAAGAAGCCGGTGGTAATTTACTATGCGAGCAAAACTTTGTCCGAAGCGCAACTGAATTACACCACAACCGAAAAAGAACTATTAGCGGTGGTGTATGCTTTGGACAAGTTTCGTTCGTATATTTGGGGGAGCAAGGTGGTGGTATATTCGGACCATAGTGCGGTTCGATATTTGATGGAGAAGAAAGACGCCAAGCCAAGATTGATTAGATGGGTTTTGTTGCTCCAAGAGTTTGATTTGGAGATTCGGGATAAAAAAGGAAGCGAGAATGTTGTAGCGGATCACTTGTCTCGAATTCCGATGGAAGGGAGTGATGATATGACTGAAATAAATGAAAGATTTCCGGATGAGCAACTTTTAGCCATATCAACCCAAGCCGCACCGTGGTATGCTCATTATGTTAATTATTTGGCCACAGGTGCTATTCCGGATCATTGGACCAAGAAACGACGACAACAATTCATGGTCCAAGTGAAACAATATATTTGGGATGAGCCGGATCTTTTCAAGATTGGACCCGACCAAGTGATTCGAAGGTGTGTCCCCGAGGCGGAAGTTAAAGAAATTTTGACACATGCTCATTCTTCCGCGTGTGGTGGGCATTTTAGTGGGCATAAAACTGGTTACCGGGTGCTGTCATGTGGGTTTTATTGGCCTACAATTTTTAAGGATGCTTGCCAGTTCGCCCGAAATTGCTTAAATTGTCAAAGGTTGGGGAGCATATCAAAAAGGGATGAGATGCCAATGCAACCAATTTTGGTTGTAGAAATATTTGATGTTTGGGGCATCGACTTTATGGGGCCGTTTCCTAATTCAAACGGGTTTTTGTATATTTTAGTAGCGGTGGATTATGTCTCCAAGTGGATTGAAGCAATTGCCACAAGAACAAATGACCATTCGGTTGTTTGTAAATTTGTTCAATCCAATATTTTTGCCCGGTTTGGTGTGCCTAGAGTGATTATAAGCGATGGTGGTTCACATTTCAAAAATTTTAATTTTGGGAAGCTATTGAAGAGATATGGTGTGAACCACCGGATTGCTACACCGTACCATCCACAAACAAGTGGACAAGTCGAAGTGTCCAACCGTCAAATAAAGGAGATTCTAATGAAGACGGTAAGAGTTGATAGGAAGGATTGGTCGGGGAAATTAGATGATGCTTTGTGGGCATACCGAACGGCCTACAAAACTCCCATTGGTACAACGCCTTATCGGATGGTATATGGAAAGGGTTGTCATTTACCGATGGAGTTAACGCATCGAGCGCATTGGGCAGTAACGACGGTGAATGCGGATTATAATGAGGCGGGCAAAACGAGGAAATTACAACTGAGTGAGATTGAAGAAATTAGAGATGAGGCATACGAATGTGCATCGGCTTATAAAGATAAACTCAAAAAAGTGCATGATGCCAAGTTGAGAAAGAAAACCTTTGAAGTGGGTCAAAAGGTTTGGTTGTACAATTCAAGACTCAAGATGTTCGCGGGGAAGTTGAAAAGCAAATGGATGGGTCCTTACATAGTTTGCCGGGTTGGTGAGTATGGTGATGTTGAAATTTTAGACGAGATTACTGGCAAGCAACAAACGGTAAACGGACACCGCTTGAAACCGTATTTGGAGGGCAATGATATCAACTACTTGGAGATGGATAAATCGGGCTACATTCTAAGCCCGGTTGAGGAGACGTGATAAAGAGGCCCAGGTTTGGTAGTGTAAATAGTAGATTTTTACTTTATTTTATTTTATTTTATTGCATACATTGTTTTTGATCGAAGCCCGTGTTTGAAACAAGTGTGGGGACGTTTCGGTTCTAGCATTATGTTGAGGACAACATGGGATTTTCGAGGGGGTAGGGTAATTTTTATGATTGTAAAATTACAAATTAAAAACACAAAAAAAAAAAAAAAAAAAAAAAAAAAAAAAAAATTTGCCAGGCACTACCGTACCCCTACGGCCCGGCCGTAGGGCTACGGCCAAGATCAAAATCCCAACGGTGCTTCACCTCTGCCATACGGTGAAAAAATGGGCATGTGGTCTACCGTATGGGAACGGTATAACCGTACCCCTACGGTGGGTTTGGAGTTGCAGCGATATAAAAAAAAAAAAAAAAAAAAAAAAATTTATACCCAGGGCCACCGTACCCCTACGCTGGGAGAGTACCCATACGGTGGGGGCTGGCAATCTGGACGGCTCATATCTATAAAAAAAAAAAAAAAAAAAAAAAAAAAAAAAAAAAAAAAAAAATCAAAATTTTTATAAAGTATATGTCGATTCTTTTCTGTTCTTTTCACTTGTTTTTCTTTTCTTCTTTCTTCCTCAAGAACTCTCAAGAACACCCAACCCTATTCACCCTTAAATCTTTCATAAAAACCACAATATTTAACCAAATCACATGATTTTTGGGTCTAACTTGGCTTAAATTTCATAAGGATTTCGATTTTAGGGAGAAACTTGAAAGAAAAACACTTGTTGGGGCCGAATCTGGAACCCTAGATTTTGAAATTTTTGGGGCTTTTTCAAGTTTTTGTTTTTCTTGCACATTAGCATCAACTACACAAAGGTATGTGTTCTCTTTTACTAATCTTGATGCTACATTGTGAAAATAGAGGTTCTTGTTCTTGCTTGTTCATACCCACTTGCTTGTTAGTTAACATGGTATGTTAATGTTGATATTGTTGAGTGATAATATGGTAGTAGAAGTAATTTTGAGATGTATTTTGTGAACTTTTGGTAATGGTAAGATTGTAGAGGCGTCATGCCCAATTTTCGTTAAACCAAAGATGATATTTTCGTTCACAAATATCTATTTCCATAGTAACAAGCAAGTGTGGGGATATTTTGGTTGTGTTTACTGATTGGTTTTGTTTTGTTTGGTGTGTTTTGTCTTTGTGTTGTTGTTGTACATTGTATAGGTAATGGCACGTACGGGAGAAGCCGCGGGGTCAAGTTCGTCGGCTGCAAAGGCTAAAGGAAAGCAGCCAGCGCAGCAGTATAAAAGAAGAAAGTATGTTCCTCAGAACAATGAATCTGATGTGGAGATGGAGCAAGCACCTCAAGCACCTCAAGCACCTCAAGCACCGGAGGCTCCAAGGCTAGACCCGGCTGAGAAGCCGGAATGGAAGACTGGGCCATTAAATGAAAAACCAAGAATATGGCAAGCTACGTTATTCCATGATCAACTCAAAAATTTGAAAGATCGAGCTGGGGCTTTTATCTATGAAAGGGAGGTGAGCCGACAAGATTTCGAGCCATTTGGGGTTTTTGACAGGTTTAAAGCGTTAGGATGGGAAGCTGCGCTTTATTGTTATGATCAAGAAGAAAGAAGGGTATATTTGGACGAGGTAGAAGAATGGATGGCGACACTACGATGTCCGAGATTTGATTCACCTTCAAAGATGAAGCTGATTGGTGAGGTAAATGGAATAGAGGTGGAAATGTCTTACGAGACATTACGAAGGCTTGCGAAGTTCGACAGTTTACCGGCGAAGGAATATAAGAATCCGAGCATTGATGAATTGTTGCTTAATCCGGACAAGCATCCTCGTTGGATGGATATGTTGAGTGATCTATTTTTGCCGGGTACTTATCATGGTACGTTATATCGAAGAAATTTGAAGATAGAGCCTAAACTGTTGTTGAACTTTACCATCTTGAATGTATTACCGAGACGCGCTGATAAGGAACAAGTGCGTTTTTCTGAGGTTCCTATTTTATATGCGTTGATGCACGGTGGTCCAAAATTCTCTTTCCGGTATTTGGTTTTGAATCATGTGTGGATCTGTAGAAATTCACCGGAGAGAACAATCATTCCTTACTGTCGAATAATTACTGGATTGTTGAAGCAACAAGGTGCAATCACTGCTGAAGATGAAGGAAGAAAGAGGAAAAAGTTTAAACCTGTTGATCTGGCAATATTGGGTTCTGGTTGGGTGTATTCTGAATCTGAGAGGTACCATAAATTGAAAAGTGGAGGTCAAAAGTGGAGGATGTTGAAGAAAGATGCACGGGTACTTTTGCCCGGTGAGGAGGATGACCCCGAAAGTGGAGCTGAGGCGCCACCAACTGATGATGAAGAATATGAAGATAACCCGGCGGGTGGACATTTGGATATTGGCCAAGGGAGTTCGAGCGGATATCATGGGGGAGGCTTTTATGATTTTACCGAGAGGACATTTGTGGATGGTTGGGCCTTTGGGGGGTCTATGAATGAGGTGATTGAAAGTCAACGCCCCCCAGCCTCGGTGTTTGATACTTGTTCAGGGTCGGAGCGTACGTTATTTGATCATCAAACAATGATGGGAGCTAGTATGGAGCGGAGAATGCAACAAGGTTTTGATCGCCAAGAATTATGGAACCGTGGACATGCTTACGCTCAACAAGTAGAGATTAATCACAGGTATATTGATGATCAAAACAGGAGAATGAATGATGATTGGCACGCGGGAAGGCCTGTAGTCGCAAATCCACCACCGGTGGATTATGGGTCTTTACCGCCATATGACGGAAGCATCTCCTACCCGACGCCACCAATCCACCATTCCCAATGGGTTAACCCTCAGCAGCAGCAGCAACCCACAGATCAAGGAGGAAGTAGTGATGGAGCATTCGGCTTTGGCGAATGGAATGATTTATTCACCTCGGTGTTTGGGCCGCCGCAGCCGCGCTACTATTGATCAGGTCGTGCTTCTTGTACATAGTTTTATATTCTGTTTGTCTATGCTTGTGTTTTTATCTTTGGGTTTTGGGTGGTCGGGTGGTGTATTGAATCATGTAAATTGATGATGAGTTTGGGTTGTGGAAGTTGGATGTGTGTTTTAAAAAATTAAAAATCTAAAAAATTTAAAAAATGAAAAAAATACAAAAAGAAATTTGTGGTTTGAGTGTACGAGCGTTTCTTTCCAAAGCCATGCATTGGGACAATGCATCCCAAGTGTGGGGATGGGAGGAAATTTTTGGAGAATTTAAAAAATTTTTGAAAAAATCAAGCGTAGCGTTGTGAGAATTGGAACACCTTGAACTAACCTCGAGAGGCACACCGGCAACCCTTAACCCATTTTTATTCTTGGTGAGATTTGAGCCACAGTTATAGAACAATATATATAGATATATCTTTCTTTGTGAGAGTGGCAATGGGTGGGGGTGCACTAGAACTTGTGCTTGAATGCGACTTGAATCTTTGAGTGAGCATAAGTGTAGAGATGATAAGGGCACTAGGTAGCCTTGTTATGTTGAGTGAGAGTGTGGGAATTGGGGGGTTGGACCTCATGCATTATATATATGAGCTTGGTAGCGAGAGGGGCGGGGGTTTGGACATTTAGTTGCCCATTTTTGAGCCTAAAAGCCTATCGATTGTTAACCCTTTAGCTAGTTCCCTAAATAAATACCCAACTTGACCCGGTCTTGTGTGTTTAAACAGAGTGTTAGTGTGTTATTTTAGTATTACAAGTTGAAGTTTTAGTTGAGTGTGTTCGTATGTGTATGTATTAGTGTTCTTGATGTATTGAAAAAAAAAAAAAAAAAAAAAAAAAAAAAAAAAAAAAAAAAGAAAGAAATTGAGAAAAATGATGAAAAGAAAGAAAAAAAAAAAAAGCAAAAGAGAAAAGAAAAAAAAAAGAAAAGAAAAAAAAAGGGGAAGTTTATATGTGATATCTATTATAGTTGTGTTCGTATTTGTGTTTGCGTGTGTTAGTTATGTGTGTGTGTCGTTGTGTAATAAAAGACCGGGTAAAGTTATGCGCTACTAAAAATATACCCCTTTCCCTACCTTTACACTTAGCCACATTACAACCCGACAAGCCCCTTTGATTTGCACTTATGTTTAGCGTGTAAGAGGAGGGTTGATTCAGGTACAAGCTTATGGTTGCGCACTCATTTATTTGCCTTTTGTGTGCCTAGCTCCGAATTGCTAGTTTTCAGTTGTCACCGAGAGGAGAGAAACTGTGAGGGGTGTGTTGATTCGGGTGTTAAGGACGGGTTAGTATATGGATTGCACGTTAATGCTTGATTTAAAAATGATCGTTTTGCGTAAAAGTGATTTTGGTAGATTGCTTGGGACAAGCAATGGTTAAGTGTGGGGATGTGACGGGTGGTTCAAGGTACGACCCGTTATAGTGTTAAAACATATATATTAATCACAATTAATCATGATATTGCTTGGAGTTGGATAACTACGGTTGTTATGGATGCAGGTATGATAAGGGAGCTAAAATGGCAGAAAACGGGCTTTTGTATCGGATCGGAAGCATTGGAACGAGGTGGAAAGAAAGAAGAAAAAAATAAAGGTTTTCAACAGGCCCACCGTAGGCCTACGGCCTGGCCGTTCCCCTACGGTGGCCTCAGCATTCATTTTTCACCGTACAGCAGGCCCAAACGGCCGTAAGCTTTTTAACCCTGGCCGTACCCCTACGGCCATGCCGTAGGGTTACGGTGGACCTGATGGTTTTTTGTAACTTATGCAATTAAGAGCACTTGATGAAGATTTATATCAACCCTTATCATTCCAACCGTTTCTATCATCTGGGGAGAGAGTTTTTGGCTGCAAGAAACTTGGAGAGAACATTGTTAAACACTAGTTTTTGTCTTTGATCCATATGAACAATATTATGTTTGTGTTAATGATTCACCAAGTCATGCGAGGCTAAACATTTGGTGATCATTCGTGGTGAAGGTTTCTCTACAACTCTTGTGTGTGTTTTCCTTACATTTCTAGGATGATAATTTAGTACTCTTGCTTGATTATTATGATGTTTGAACAATTGATTGTAGTGTGTTGATTATTTTACCAATTTTTAGTCTTTATCGTTCGTTCTTGGTGTTGCTAACAATCGAGATATCACGGGAAGGATTGGGGTTGGTAATTGATTAATTGGTCATCGGGAAACAACCTCGCGTTAATATAACCCGAGTACTTTGTTCCCTTTTACCACAACAATTGTTTTCATATGAGTTATGTCTATGTAACTCTTCCTAGTTGAAATTCACACATGTGTTTAGAGAAACCGGATCTTTGAATGGTCATTATCTCATAATTTGAAGAACCGCTCTTAAGTCTAAATCGATAATTAGTATTTAATTTAGTTGAAACCAAAACAATCAAAAATCATAATCATTTACTTTTTGTTGAGTAGTTTAATTTTAGTTAATTAACAAAACTAGAATTAACACATTTTCCACAAACTCCCTGTGTTCGATACCTTTTTGCCACTATACAATAGTTGTAATTAGGAAATTCTACGTGTACCACGACAAGCACGTCAAATTTTGGCGCCGTTGCCGGGGAGTAGTGCGCAACGTGTGTTAAGTTAATAGTTTTGTTTGTTATTTTCGGGTTTACACGGGTTGTGTTTAGTGTGCAGGTACATCAAGTGTATGCATACTAGGGGCTCTCACGAGTCATCACCACTTTTGTTTGATCCGGAGATTGAAAGAACCTTGAGAAAGAACCGAGTTTTAATTCGAAGAAATAAAGTCATCGATTCACCTACTTCACCGTTCACCCCAAGAAACATAATGCAAGACCCTCAAATACCAACAACGGGTCAAACGACCTCACCATTCATGCCTACTTCTTCACACATTTCGCCCAACACCACATTACCCAACTTGTCCACCAATCCTGAAACACCAAGCCATACCACTCAACCAAGTTCCACCCAAATTGATCCAAACCTTAACTTCAATCCATCATGTACCATTCCACCATTTTCCCATTTTTTTCCAACTACGGGTCAATCATCTTCTACCATCCCTCACCCACAAGGACAAGGTTCGACAATTGTCCACACCACATCTTCTTATCAACCACCTAATCAATCGGGTTTTTACCATTCATCTTTTCAAGGTGATCTAAATTCAAGATTTCAAAGAGATGTGTATGACGAGGGGTATGATGATGAGGAGTTTAGAGGGTACAATGAAGAGGGTTATTACTATGGAGGACAAGGTGCATATGTGGATTCACAAGCTCAAACGGGTCAAACAAGTCAACCACTTTTACAATATCAAGACCCGTCAAGACTACCGGTTGGTGTGCAACATGTTAGACCACAAGGATTGCAGTTTCAGCATCCCACGCCACTAAATCAAATGCGGCCTCCAAATATGCAAGCTCAACATCAAAGGCCAAATCACCAACAACAACCGATGCATCCGAATCAACATCAACAATTTGCACCACAAGGTGCAATGCAAGGGCAAATGGGTCAACCAAGAGCGCCATTGGGAGCACCTAGAAGACTCCACCGTGATGTTGTACGGGGAATTGAGGCACATTTTCGGCCTATCATCACTAATAATCCATCACCCATAGTGATTCCACAAAATGCAAATGGAAGAACTTTTGAGGTTAGAACAACCGCACTTCAAAGTCTACCAAAGTTCAAGGGGCTAGCAACGGAAGAGCCTTATTTCCATTTGGAAACTTATGATTCAATTTGCAACACTATTGGGGGCCAAGGATTTACTCCGGATGATGTCAAGTTGGTACTTTTTCAATTCTCATTGGAAGATAAAGCAAAGAGATGGTTTCACACTTTACCATCCGCATCAATTTACACATGGGCCGACATGCAACAAATCTTTCTAGATGAGTTTTATAGTTCGCAAAAGACTAATGATGCGAGACGAGGCTTGAGGAGTTTCCAACAACAGTCGGGGGAGATGTTTCATGAAGCATTTGAGAGGTTTAACATGATGCTACGAAATTGCCCTCACCATGGTATCCAACTATGGGAATTGTTAAATGCTTTTCATGAAGGTTTGACATCGGAGGATGCACGGGATCTTATGTCCACCACAAATGGTACTTTTGGTACAAACTTTGAACAAGATGATTGGGCATATTTAGAGCAAATGGCGGTGACCTCAAAAAGGAAGGCCCAATCTTCAAGAAGGGCAAGACATGTGATTCAAAGACCACAGGTACATGCAGTTGAGGGAGGTAATGTGCAAAATTCTAACCAATTGTATAATGTTTGCAGCACTTGCCAAGAGATAGGGCACACGGCGGAGGTTTGTGGAGTGGGTGTGCAAGAAACACCAAGTGAAGAAGTGAATGCTATTCAAGGGGGTGGGAGAAACTATGACATGAACTCCAAAACTTACCACCCCGGGTTACGAAATCATCCCAACTTCAGATATGGGAATGCTTCTAATCAAGCTAACCCGAATTTTCAAGCTGCTCAAGGTAACTTTGTGCCTCGTCAACAATACAACCAAGGGAATTATAGAGGCGGATACAATAGTGGCTATCAAGGGCAAGCTCAAACTGGACAACGAAATTCGGGTCATGATTCGTCAAGTGGAAATGAGGTCATGGAAATGCTTAAAGCTATGCAACAAGATATGCAAAGGCGAAATCAACTTGATGAAGCACGAATACAAAAGGATGAAGTTCGTGATAAAAGCATTCAAGCATTAACAACTCAAATGGGTCAATTGGCAACCGATGTGGCGGAGCTGAAGAAAGGTAAAGGCAAACTTCCTAGCGATACGCAGGTAAACCCGTCACATGGCTCGTCACGAGGTAACAATGTTAATGTTAATCATGTAAGTGTTTTGAGAAGTGGGAAAGAATTTAAGGCAGACTTGTCACCAAGTTTTGTCGAGGGGGTGGTTGAAGATGTCACGGGTGAGGAAAGTGACAATGATGAAAGTACACCGGTTTTACAAAAAGAAATAAATGTTAAAAAACCGGAAGTGAGTGAGAGTGAGAAAGTTGAAAATGAGCCGAATCAAGTCCCATTTCCATCGGCTCTACTTGACCCGGGCAAGAAAAACTTTATTGCATCAAGAGGTCCCCAAAAAGAAGAGATGTGGGACATGTTTAAACAAGTAAAAATAAATCTTCCTTTACTTGATGCAATAAAACAAGTACCCGCATATGCAAAATTTTTGAAAGAACTATGTACACAAAAGAGGCAACAACAGAAAAAGATGCCTAAGCGGGTAAATGTCACGGGTCAAGTGAGTGCAGTCTTGAACAGGGAGCTTCCTCCTAAGCTCCAAGATCCGGGCACGCCATTAATAAACATTCAAGTTGGAAATTTTCAAATGGCAAAGGCGTTGCTAGATCTTGGAGCCGGGGTGAGTATTTTACCGGGTGGGTTATATGATCAATATGACTTTGGTCCATTAGCTAGGGTGGAGACAACGGTTGTTTTAGCCGATTTGTCTCATAAGTTACCCCGGGGGATGGTTCAAAACGTCATTGTTAAAATTGATGAATTTTATTACCCGGTTGACTTTTTGGTATTGGATTACTCATCCGCCGAGTCAAAACAACAACAAAATGTCATATTGGGTCGACCGTTTTTAAATACCGCACATGCGGTAATTGATTGTAGATTTGGCACGGTTGACATGACATTTGGAAACCGGAAAATGCGTTTAAATGTTTTTACTAACAATACTAATGATTCCGGTGTTGAAGAATGTTTTATGGCAGATGTTATTGAAGGATGCAACCCAAGTGAGTATGAACAAGATGGAATGGAATTGTGTGCTTGTAATTTTTCTGAACAGGTACATGCTTTGGATTTGGAGATTGAGGAAGAGACGCAAGATGTGCTAGCCTTGAAGGAGGGCCGACCACCATGGTCCCACCAGTTTGATAATTTGCCAGTGGAGATTGATTCGGGCACCAAACCTTCATTAGAAGTGCCACCGAAGTTGGAGCTGAAGGACTTGCCAAGCCATTTGAAGTATGCTTTTCTAGGGGATAATGACACATTACCGGTCATTATTGCCTCTAATTTGGAGATGGCTCAAGAGCAAGCTATGTTGGAAGTGTTGAAGGAGAATAAGGAAGCTATTGGGTGGACAATTGCCGATCTTAAAGGAATTAGTCCATCCATTGTCATGCACAAGATCATTACCACCGAGGATGCAAAGCCTACGAGAGAAGCGCAAAGAAGGTTGAACCCGAACCTTAGGGAAGTGGTAAAGAAAGAGGTAATTAAGTGGTTGGATGCGGGAATTATTTATCCCATTTCGGATAGTGCTTGGGTAAGTCCTACTCAAGTGGTCCCTAAGAAGTCCGGCATTCAAGTAATTAAAGACGACAGTGGTGACCAAATTGCTACCCGACCCGTCACCGGGTGGCGGGTGTGCATTGATTACCGAAAGTTGAATGCCGCCACTTCTAAGAACCATTTCCCACTCCCATTTATTGACCAAATTATTGAAAAACTTTCGGGTCAAAAATATTACTGTTTTTTAGATGGGTATTCGGGGTATAACCAAATAGCAATTCACCCGGATGACCAACACAAGACCACCTTCACTTGTCCTTATGGTACTTTTGCCTTTAGGCGGATGCCATTTGGATTGTGTAACGCTCCGGCAACTTTTCAACGATGTATGATGAGTATTTTCTCGGACATGGTTGGAGAGTCGCTTGAAGTATTTATGGATGATTTCTCAATATTTGGCACTAGTTTTGAATCATGTCTCAACGAGTTACAAAGAGTTTTAAAAAGATGTGTTGAGAAAAATTTAGTGCTTAGTTGGGAGAAAAGCCATTTCATGGTGCAAGAGGGAATTGTGTTGGGTCATGTGATTTCAGAGAGAGGTATAGAGGTGGATAAGGCAAAAATCCGGGTTATTTCATCATTGCCACCACCAAAGAATGTGAAAGGGGTAAGGTCATTTTTGGGACACGCGGGCTTTTATAGACGGTTTATTAAAGGTTTTAGTGTCATTACTAAACCTTTATGTAATTTGCTTTTGAAAGATGTTCCATTTGATTTTACTAATGAATGTTTGCAAGCTTTCACTGTTTTGAAGGAACACTTGGTCAAGGCTCCTATTTTGCAACCACCGGATTGGTCGAAGCCATTCGAGATAATGTGTGATGCAAGTGACACTACAATTGGAGCAGTTTTGGGCCAACGAGTTGACAAGAAGCCGGTGGTAATTTACTATGCGAGCAAAACTTTGTCCGAAGCGCAACTGAATTACACCACAACCGAAAAAGAACTATTAGCGGTGGTGTATGCTTTGGACAAGTTTCGTTCGTATATTTGGGGGAGCAAGGTGGTGGTATATTCGGACCATAGTGCGGTTTGATATTTGATGGAGAAGAAAGACGCCAAGCCAAGATTGATTAGATGGGTTTTGTTGCTCCAAGAGTTTGATTTGGAGATTCGGGATAAAAAAGGAAGCGAGAATGTTGTAGCGGATCACTTGTCTCGAATTCCGATGGAAGGGAGTGATGATATGACTGAAATAAATGAAAGATTTCCGGATGAGCAACTTTTAGCCATATCAACCCAAGCCGCACCGTGGTATGCTCATTATGTTAATTATTTGGCCACAGGTGCTATTCCGGATCATTGGACCAAGAAACGACGACAACAATTCATGGTCCAAGTGAAACAATATATTTGGGATGAGCCGGATCTTTTCAAGATTGGACCCGACCAAGTGATTCGAAGATGTGTCCCCGAGGCGGAAGTTAAAGAAATTTTGACACATGCTCATTCTTCCGCGTGTGGTGGGCATTTTAGTGGGCATAAAACTGGTTACCGGGTGCTGTCATGTGGGTTTTATTGGCCTACAATTTTTAAGGATGCTTGCCAGTTCGCCCGAAATTGCTTAAATTGTCAAAGGTTGGGGAGCATATCAAAAAGGGATGAGATGCCAATGCAACCAATTTTGGTTGTAGAAATATTTGATGTTTGGGGCATCGACTTTATGGGGCCGTTTCCTAATTCAAACGGGTTTTTGTATATTTTAGTAGCGGTGGATTATGTCTCCAAGTGGATTGAAGCAATTGCCACAAGAACAAATGACCATTCGGTTGTTTGTAAATTTGTTCAATCCAATATTTTTGCCCGGTTTGGTGTGCCTAGAGTGATTATAAGCGATGGTGGTTCACATTTCAAAAATTTTAATTTTGGGAAGCTATTGAAGAGATATGGTGTGAACCACCGGATTGCTACACCGTACCATCCACAAACAAGTGGACAAGTCGAAGTGTCCAACCGTCAAATAAAGGAGATTCTAATGAAGACGGTAAGAGTTGATAGGAAGGATTGGTCGGGGAAATTAGATGATGCTTTGTGGGCATACCGAACGGCCTACAAAACTCCCATTGGTACAACGCCTTATCGGATGGTATATGGAAAGGGTTGTCATTTACCGATGGAGTTAACTCATCGAGCGCATTGGGCAGTAACGACGGTGAATGCGGATTATAATGAGGCGGGCAAAACGAGGAAATTACAACTGAGTGAGATTGAAGAAATTAGAGATGAGGCATACGAATGTGCATCGGCTTATAAAGATAAACTCAAAAAAGTGCATGATGCCAAGTTGAGAAAGAAAACCTTTGAAGTGGGTCAAAAGGTTTGGTTGTACAATTCAAGACTCAAGATGTTCGCGGGGAAGTTGAAAAGCAAATGGATGGGTCCTTACATAGTTTGCCGGGTTGGTGAGTATGGTGATGTTGAAATTTTAGACGAGATTACTGGCAAGCAACAAACGGTAAACGGACACCGCTTGAAACCGTATTTGGAGGGCAATGATATCAACTACTTGGAGATGGATAAATCGGGCTACATTCTAAGCCCGGTTGAGGAGACGTGATAAAGAGGCCCAGGTTTGGTAGTGTAAATAGTAGATTTTTACTTTATTTTATTTTATTTTATTGCATACATTGTTTTTGATCGAAGCCCGTGTTTGAAACAAGTGTGGGGACGTTTCGGTTCTAGCATTATGTTGAGGACAACATGGGATTTTCGAGGGGGTAGGGTAATTTTTATGATTGTAAAATTACTAATTAAAAAAACAAAAAAAAAAAAAAAAAAAATTTTGCCAGGCACTACCGTACCCCTACGGCCCGGCCGTAGGGCTACGGCCAAGATCAAAATCCCAACGGTGCTTCACCTCTGCCATACGGTGAAAAAATGGGCATGTGGTCTACCGTATGGGAACGGTATAACCGTACCCCTACGGTGGGTTTGGAGTTGCATCGATTTAAAAAAAAAAAAAAAAAAAAAAAAAAAATTTATACCCAGGGCCACCGTACCCCTACGCTGGGAGAGTACCCATACGGTGGGGGCTGGCAATCTGGACGGCTCATATCTATAAAAAAACAAAAAAAATAAAAATAAAAATAAAAATCAAAATTTTTATAAAGTATATGTCGATTCTTTTCTGTTCTTTTCACTTGTTTTTCTTTTCTTCTTTCTTCCTCAAGAACTCTCAAGAACACCCAACCCTATTCACCCTTAAATCTTTCATAAAAACCACAATATTTAACCAAATCACATGATTTTTGGGTCTAACTTGGCTTAAATTTCATAAGGATTTCGATTTTAGGGAGAAACTTGAAAGAAAAACACTTGTTGGGGCCGAATCTGGAACCCTAGATTTTGAAATTTTTGGGGCTTTTTCAAGTTTTTGTTTTTCTTGCACATTAGCATCAACTACACAAAGGTATGTGTTCTCTTTTACTAATCTTGATGCTACATTGTGAAAATAGAGGTTCTTGTTCTTGCTTGTTCATACCCACTTGCTTGTTAGTTAACATGGTATGTTAATGTTGATATTGTTGAGTGATAATATGGTAGTAGAAGTACTTTTGAGATGTATTTTGTGAACTTTTGGTAATGGTAAGATTGTAGAGGCGTCATGCCCAATTTTCGTTAAACCAAAGATGATATTTTCGTTCACAAATATCTATTACCATAGTAACAAGCAAGTGTGGGGATATTTTGGTTGTGTTTACTGATTGGTTTTGTTTTGTTTGGTGTGTTTTGTCTTTGTGTTCTTGTTGTACATTGTATAGGTAATGGCACGTACGGGAGAAGCCGCGGGGTCAAGTTCGTCGGCTGCAAAGGCTAAAGGAAAGCAGCCAGCGCAGCAGTATAAAAGAAGAAAGTATGTTCCTCAGAACAATGAATCTGATGTGGAGATAGAGCAAGCACCTCAAGCACCGGAGGCTCCAAGGCTAGACCCGGCTGAGAAGCCGGAATGGAAGTCTGGGCCATTAAATGCAAAACCAAGAATATGGCAAGCTACGTTATTCCATGATCAACTCAAAAATTTGAAAGATCGAGCTGGGGCTTTTATCTATGAAAGGGAGGTGAGCCGACAAGATTTCGAGCCATTTGGGGTTTTTGACAGGTTTAAAGCGTTAGGATGGGAAGCTGCGCTTTATTGTTATGATCAAGAAGAAAGAAGGGTATATTTGGACGAGGTAGAAGAATGGATGGCGACACTACGATGTCCGAGATTTGATTCACCTTCAAAGATGAAGCTGATTGGTGAGGTAAATGGAATAGAGGTGGAAATGTCTTACGAGACATTACGAAGGCTTGCGAAGTTCGACAGTTTACCGGCGAAGGAATATAAGAATCCGAGCATTGATGAATTGTTGCTTAATCCGGACAAGCATCCTCGTTGGATGGATATGTTGAGTGATCTATTTTTGCCGGGTACTTATCATGGTACGTTATATCGAAGAAATTTGAAGATAGAGCCTAAACTGTTGTTGAACTTTACCATCTTGAATGTATTACCGAGACGCGCTGATAAGGAACAAGTGCGTTTTTCTGAGGTTCCTATTTTATATGCGTTGATGCACGGTGGTCCAAAATTCTCTTTCCGGTATTTGGTTTTGAATCATGTGTGGATCTGTAGAAATTCACCGGAGAGAACAATCATTCCTTACTGTCGAATAATTACTGGATTGTTGAAGCAACAAGGTGCAATCACTGCTGAAGATGAAGGAAGAAAGAGGAAAAAGTTTAAACCTGTTGATCTGGCAATATTGGGTTCTGGTTGGGTGTATTCTGAATCTGAGAGGTACCATAAATTGAAAAGTGGAGGTCAAAAGTGGAGGATGTTGAAGAAAGATGCACGGGTACTTTTGCCCGGTGAGGAGGATGACCCCGAAAGTGGAGCTGAGGCGCCACCAACTGATGATGAAGAATATGAAGATAACCCGGCGGGTGGACATTTGGATATTGGCCAAGGGAGTTCGAGCGGATATCATGGGGGAGGCTTTTATGATTTTACCGAGAGGACATTTGTGGATGGTTGGGCCTTTGGGGGGTCTATGAATGAGGTGATTGAAAGTCAACGCCCCCCAGCCTCGGTGTTTGATACTTGGTCAGGGTCGGAGCGTACGTTATTTGATCATCAAACAATGATGGGAGCTAGTATGGAGCGGAGAATGCAACAAGGTTTTGATCGCCAAGAATTATGGAACCGTGGACATGCTTACGCTCAACAAGTAGAGATTAATCACAGGTATATTGATGATCAAAACAGGAGAATGAATGATGATTGGCACGCGGGAAGGCCTGTAGTCGCAAATCCACCACCGGTGGATTATGGGTCTTTACCGCCATATGACGGAAGCATCTCCTACCCGACGCCACCAATCCACCATTCCCAATGGGTTAACCCTCAGCAGCAGCAGCAACCCACAGATCAAGGAGGAAGTAGTGATGGAGCATTCGGCTTTGGCGAATGGAATGATTTATTCACCTCGGTGTTTGGGCCGCCGCAGCCGCGCTACTATTGATCAGGTCGTGCTTCTTGTACATAGTTTTATATTCTGTTTGTCTATGCTTGTGTTTTTATCTTTGGGTTTTGGGTGGTCGGGTGGTGTATTGAATCATGTAAATTGATGATGAGTTTGGGTTGTGGAAGTTGGATGTGTGTTTTAAAAAATTAAAAATCTAAAAAATTTAAAAAATGAAAAAAATACAAAAAGAAATTTGTGGTTTGAGTGTACGAGCGTTTCTTTCCAAAGCCATGCATTGGGACAATGCATCCCAAGTGTGGGGATGGGAGGAAATTTTTGGAGAATTTAAAAAATTTTTGAAAAAATCAAGCGTAGCGTTGTGAGAATTGGAACACCTTGAACTAACCTCGAGAGGCACACCGGCAACCCTTAACCCATTTTTATTCTTGGTGAGATTTGAGCCACAGTTATAGAACAATATATATAGATATATCTTTCTTTGTGAGAGTGGCAATGGGTGGGGGTGCACTAGAACTTGTGCTTGAATGCGACTTGAATCTTTGAGTGAGCATAAGTGTAGAGATGATAAGGGCACTAGGTAGCCTTGTTATGTTGAGTGAGAGTGTGGGAATTGGGGGGTTGGACCTCATGCATTATATATATGAGCTTGGTAGCGAGAGGGGCGGGGGTTTGGACATTTAGTTGCCCATTTTTGAGCCTAAAAGCCTATCGATTGTTAACCCTTTAGCTAGTTCCCTAAATAAATACCCAACTTGACCCGGTCTTGTGTGTTTAAACAGAGTGTTAGTGTGTTATTTTAGTATTACAAGTTGAAGTTTTAGTTGAGTGTGTTCGTATGTGTATGTATTAGTGTTCTTGATGTATTGAAAAAAAAAAAAAAAAAAAAAAAAAAAAAAAAAAAAAAAAGAAATTGAGAAAAATGATGAAAAGAAAGAAAAAAAAAAAAAGCAAAAGAGAAAAGAAAAAAAAAAGGGGAAGTTTATATGTGATATCTATTATAGTTGTGTTCGTATTTGTGTTTGCGTGTGTTAGTTATGTGTGTGTGTCGTTGTGTAATAAAAGACCGGGTAAAGTTATGCGCTACTAAAAATATACCCCTTTCCCTACCTTTACACTTAGCCACATTACAACCCGACAAGCCCCTTTGATTTGCACTTATGTTTAGCGTGTAAGAGGAGGGTTGATTCAGGTACAAGCTTATGGTTGCGCACTCATTTATTTGCCTTTTGTGTGCCTAGCTCCGAATTGCTAGTTTTCAGTTGTCACCGAGAGGAGAGAAACTGTGAGGGGTGTGTTGATTCGGGTGTTAAGGACGGGTTAGTATATGGATTGCACGTTAATGCTTGATTTAAAAATGATCGTTTTGCGTAAAAGTGATTTTGGTAGATTGCTTGGGACAAGCAATGGTTAGGTGTGGGGATGTGACGGGTGGTTCAAGGTACGACCCGTTATAGTGTTAAAACATATATATTAATCACAATTAATCATGATATTGCTTGGAGTTGGATAACTACGGTTGTTATGGATGCAGGTATGATAAGGGAGCTAAAATGGCAGAAAACGGGCTTTTGTATCGGATCGGAAGCATTGGAACGAGGTGGAAAGAAAGAAGAAAAAAATAAAGGTTTTCAACAGGCCCACCGTAGGCCTACGGCCTGGCCGTTCCCCTACGGTGGCCTCAGCATTCATTTTTCACCGTACAGCAGGCCCAAACGGCCGTAAGCTTTTTAACCCTGGCCGTACCCCTACGGCCATGCCGTAGGGTTACGGTGGACCTGATGGTTTTTTGTAACTTATGCAATTAAGAGCACTTGATGAAGATTTATATCAACCCTTATCATTCCAACCGTTTCTATCATCTGGGGAGAGAGTTTTTGGCTGCAAGAAACTTGGAGAGAACATTGCTAAACACTAGTTTTTGTCTTTGATCCATATGAACAATATTATGTTTGTGTTAATGATTCACCAAGTCATGCGAGGCTAAACATTTGGTGATCATTCGTGGTGAAGGTTTCTCTACAACTCTTGTGTGTGTTTTCCTTACATTTCTAGGATGATAATTTAGTACTCTTGCTTGATTATTATGATGTTTGAACAATTGATTGTAGTGTGTTGATTATTTTACCAATTTTTAGTCTTTATCGTTCGTTCTTGGTGTTGCTAACAATCGAGATATCACGGGAAGGATTGGGGTTGGTAATTGATTAATTGGTCATCGGGAAACAACCTCGCGTTAATATAACCCGAGTACTTTGTTCCCTTTTACCACAACAATTGTTTTCATATGAGTTATGTCTATGTAACTCTTCCTAGTTGAAATTCACACATGTGTTTAGAGAAACCGGATCTTTGAATGGTCATTATCTCATAATTTGAAGAACCGCTCTTAAGTCTAAATCGATAATTAGTCTTTAATTTAGTTGAAACCAAAACAATCAAAAATCATAATCATTTACTTTTTGTTGAGTAGTTTAATTTTAGTTAATTAACAAAACTAGAATTAACACATTTTCCACAAACTCCCTGTGTTCGATACCTTTTTGCCACTATACAATAGTTGTAATTAGGAAATTCTACGTGTACCACGACAAGCACGTCAAATTTTGGCGCCGTTGCCGGGGAGTAGTGCGCAACGTGTGTTAAGTTAATAGTTTTGTTTGTTATTTTCGGGTTTACACGGGTTGTGTTTAGTGTGCAGGTACATCAAGTGTATGCATACTAGGGGCTCTCACGAGTCATCACCACTTTTGTTTGATCCGGAGATTGAAAGAACCTTGAGAAAGAACCGAGTTTTAATTCGAAGAAACAAAGTCATCGATTCACCTACTTCACCGTTCACCCCAAGAAACATAATGCAAGACCCTCAAATACCAACAACGGGTCAAACGACCTCACCATTCATGCCTACTTCTTCACACATTTTGCCCAACACCACATTACCCAACTTGTCCACCAATCCTGAAACACCAAGCCATACCACTCAACCAAGTTCCACCCAAATTGATCCAAACCTTAACTTCAATCCATCATGTACCATTCCACCATTTTCCCATTTTTTTCCAACTACGGGTCAATCATCTTCTACCATCCCTCACCCACAAGGACAAGGTTCGACAATTGTCCACACCACATCTTCTTATCAACCACCTAATCAATCGGGTTTTTACCATTCATCTTTTCAAGGTGATCTAAATTCAAGATTTCAAAGAGATGTGTATGACGAGGGGTATGATGATGAGGAGTTTAGAGGGTACAATGAAGAGGGTTATTACTATGGAGGACAAGGTGCATATGTGGATTCACAAGCTCAAACGGGTCAAACAAGTCAACCACTTTTACAATATCAAGACCCGTCAAGACTACCGGTTGGTGTGCAACATGTTAGACCACAAGGATTGCAGTTTCAGCATCCCACGCCACTAAATCAAATGCGGCCTCCAAATATGCAAGCTCAACATCAAAGGCCAAATCACCAACAACAACCGATGCATCCGAATCAACATCAACAATTTGCACCACAAGGTGCAATGCAAGGGCAAATGGGTCAACCAAGAGCGCCATTGGGAGCACCTAGAAGACTCCACCGTGATGTTGTACGGGGAATTGAGGCACATTTTCGGCCTATCATCACTAATAATCCATCACCCATAGTGATTCCACAAAATGCAAATGGAAGAACTTTTGAGGTTAGAACAACCGCACTTCAAAGTCTACCAAAGTTCAAGGGGCTAGCAACGGAAGAGCCTTATTTCCATTTGGAAACTTATGATTCAATTTGCAACACTATTGGGGGCCAAGGATTTACTCCGGATGATGTCAAGTTGGTACTTTTTCAATTCTCATTGGAAGATAAAGCAAAGAGATGGTTTCACACTTTACCATCCGCATCAATTTACACATGGGCCGACATGCAACAAATCTTTCTAGATGAGTTTTATAGTTCGCAAAAGACTAATGATGCGAGACGAGGCTTGAGGAGTTTCCAACAACAGTCGGGGGAGATGTTTCATGAAGCATTTGAGAGGTTTAACATGATGCTACGAAATTGCCCTCACCATGGTATCCAACTATGGGAATTGTTAAATGCTTTTCATGAAGGTTTGACATCGGAGGATGCACGGGATCTTATGTCCATCACAAATGGTACTTTTGGTACAAACTTTGAACAAGATGATTGGGCATATTTAGAGCAAATGGCGGTGACCTCAAAAAGGAAGGCCCAATCTTCAAGAAGGGCAAGACATGTGATTCAAAGACCACAGGTACATGCAGTTGAGGGAGGTAATGTGCAAAATTCTAACCAATTGTATAATGTTTGCAGCACTTGCCAAGAGATAGGGCACACGGCGGAGGTTTGTGGAGTGGGTGTGCAAGAAACACCAAGTGAAGAAGTGAATGCTATTCAAGGGGGTGGGAGAAACTATGACATGAACTCCAACACTTACCACCCCGGGTTATGAAATCATCCCAACTTCAGATATGGGAATGCTTCTAATCAAGCTAACCCGAATTTTCAAGCTGCTCAAGGTAACTTTGTGCCTCGTCAACAATACAACCAAGGGAATTATAGAGGCGGATACAATAGTGGCTATCAAGGGCAAGCTCAAACTGGACAACGAAATTCGGGTCATGATTCGTCAAGTGGAAATGAGGTCATGGAAATGCTTAAAGCTATGCAACAAGATATGCAAAGGCGAAATCAACTTGATGAAGCACGAATACAAAAGGATGAAGTTCGTGATAAAAGCATTCAAGCATTAACAACTCAAATGGGTCAATTGGCAACCGATGTGGCAGAGCTGAAGAAAGGTAAAGGCAAACTTCCTAGCGATACGCAGGTAAACCCGTCACATGGCTCGTCACGAGGTAACAATGTTAATGTTAATCATGTAAGTGTTTTGAGAAGTGGGAAAGAATTTAAGGCAGACTTGTCACCAAGTTTTGTCGAGGGGGTGGTTGAAGATGTCACGGGTGAGGAAAGTGACAATGATGAAAGTACACCGGTTTTACAAAAAGAAATAAATGTTAAAAAACCGGAAGTGAGTGAGAGTGAGAAAGTTGAAAATGAGCCGAATCAAGTCCCATTTCCATCGGCTCTACTTGACCCGGGCAAGAAAAACTTTATTGCATCAAGAGGTCCCCAAAAAGAAGAGATGTGGGACATGTTTAAACAAGTAAAAATAAATCTTCCTTTACTTGATGCAATAAAACAAGTACCCGCATATGCAAAATTTTTGAAAGAACTATGTACACAAAAGAGGCAACAACAGAAAAAGATGCCTAAGCGGGTAAATGTCACGGGTCAAGTGAGTGCAGTCTTGAACGGGGAGCTTCCTCCTAAGCTCCAAGATCCGGGCACGCCATTAATAAACATTCAAGTTGGAAATTTTCAAATGGCAAAGGCGTTGCTAGATCTTGGAGCCGGGGTGAGTATTTTACCGGGTGGGTTATATGATCAATATGACTTTGGTCCATTAGCTAGGGTGGAGACAACGGTTGTTTTAGCCGATTTGTCTCATAAGTTACCCCGGGGGATGGTTCAAAACGTCATTGTTAAAATTGATGAATTTTATTACCCGGTTGACTTTTTGGTATTGGATTACTCATCCGCCGAGTCAAAACAACAACAAAATGTCATATTGGGTCGACCGTTTTTAAATACCGCACATGCGGTAATTGATTGTAGATTTGGCACGGTTGACATGACATTTGGAAACCGGAAAATGCGTTTAAATGTTTTTACTAACAATACTAATGATTCCGGTGTTGAAGAATGTTTTATGGCAGATGTTATTGAAGGATGCAACCCAAGTGAGTATGAACAAGATGGAATGGAATTGTGTGCTTGTAATTTTTCTGAACAGGTACATGCTTTGGATTTGGAGATTGAGGAAGAGACGCAAGATGTGCTAGCCTTGAAGGAGGGCCGACCACCATGGTCCCACCAGTTTGATAATTTGCCAGTGGAGATTGATTCGGGCACCAAACCTTCATTAGAAGTGCCACCGAAGTTGGAGCTGAAGGACTTGCCAAGCCATTTGAAGTATGCTTTTCTAGGGGATAATGACACATTACCGGTCATTATTGCCTCTAATTTGGAGATGGCTCAAGAGCAAGCTTTGTTG